>CM070509.1:19498187-20775000 GCA_036346375.1 Guadua angustifolia
CCGTCGGTGAGACTATTACTGCCGGTTCTTGTTGAGAACCGGCAGTGATAATAGTATCACTGCCGGTTCCTAAGAAGAACCGGCAGTGATAATAGTATCACTACCGGTTCAGATTTCAAACCGGTAGTAATAATATTTTTGAAAAAATCATAACTTTTGCATACGGAGTCGGATGGAGACAAAGTTTATATGAAAATTGTAGCTCTCGATGGGATCTACAACTTTTTAGTTGACAACTTTTATATTTTAAGTCATTTAGATGTCCAAATAATCATTAAAACTTTCAGATGCAAAGGAATAAAAGTTGTCAATGATTATTTGGATGTCTAAATGACTTCAAATAAAAAAGTTGTCAACTACAAAGTTGTAGATCTTATCGAGAGCTACAATTTTCATATAAATTTTGTCTCCATCCAACTCCGTATGCAGTGATAATATTTTAAAAAATCATAACTTTTGCATACGGAGTCGGATGGAGATAAAGTTTATATGAAAATTGTAGCTCTCGATGAGATCTACAACTTTGTAGTTGACAACTTTTTTATTTAAAGTCATTTAGATGTCCAAATAATCGTTGAAACTTTCGAATGCGAAGGGATAAAAGGAACATATATCTTATAGCAGTTGAGAAATGAATGTTAGGTGAGATGGTAAGGGCTGCTCACGCGAAGCAGCAGGTCACAGGTTCGAATCCTAGCAACCGCACGAGCGCGTATTTCGCACGAAAACGCGTGACTTGTGACTTGTGATCGCGCGTAGTAGTAAATCTGGCCGGTCCAGGTGCAAATAAATTTGTTTTTTGATTTTACCGAGTGATTTTTGGATTTACACTATCACTGCCGATCACATACTGCCGGTTCCAATAACCGGCAGTGATGCTAATTTGGAACCGGCAGTGATGTGGTATTCTGTAGTAGTGCGTATCCCATATATGTCCAATGCTACATCCATTACTTGGTATATTGCCTCGAAGAAATGGAAGAGGGCCATTACTTGGTGTATCGCCTCAAAGAAATGGTAGAGGACCTCACGGAGGTCAAACGAATAGCTCCGCAGGTAGAACTTAGAGCTCCAAACTCATAATGATGACCTACATCGTCAAAGACTCAGGGAGAGAAACAATAGGGAGAGGTCGTCTACCTCGGCAGTGACTACCACACTTACTGCTACTGCGACAATGCCAGTTGTGGTTGTGCTTGCCACTACCGTGACAACCAGCCCTGTTCACGTCGTCCTAACGATCAACACTCCATGTGGGTGCTTTACGGTTACCCATTTGAGCCTTAATGTCTTCCACCATTAAAGTGTCGTCCTTCTTGCCCTTTCAGAATTCTAAAAGGCGCATTAGTATCGTACTTGTCTTCATGTTCATTGGTGCTCTATGTCATCATTTGTACTGTCCAAATTGTATGCGCTATGTAATCCCCATTTATTATGAAAATGCTATATTTCAATCGGTCAGTTATTTCCGAACTTTAACGATACAATGAATGTTTTTTTTCCAAAAAAGGTTGTTGTCATGTCTAGCACTCCGGTTTTGGTGAAAAAACAACAACAATTTTTCAGTGATCAGCAACTGCTGCAAGATTTTCACCACACAAAAAAATTTCAACTTGTCGCGACCACGGGAAAGAAGAATCCCGCCGGCCCGAACCGTGGGAAAAAATACTACACGGTCTGTCCACAGAGTTTCCACTGTACTGGGTTACACTCGTAAATTTGTTGGCACAAGAGCGATCTTCGAGAAAAATATGGGCCCGAATCTAAAAACCAAATCTAGCGGACTGTTGCCGCTGTAAAATAAAAAATCATTGAAAAATGGGAAAATAACAATGAGAAAAAATTTACAACCGCTAAATAGCGGCTCCCGTGCAAAAAAAAAATCAGCAGATCGATTCCGCTGGAAAAAAAATAAAAAAAATATTTTGCTGTGGATGCCGCAACTGAAAAATAAAAAACAATATTTGGCGCAGCTGGAACTGGAATCGCTGGAAAATAAAAAAACTATGACGGGAAAATACAAAACTAAGTTTCAGCGGACTAAAATCGCTGCAAAGCAATAAAAATTATATCAGCGCACAGGATCAGCTGAATTTTATTGTACAGATACCATTTCCGTGATCATGCACAGGGTTGCAGCAGTAAAAAATTCCCCGACTGGTATGCTACAGGTCAGCTACGGATGGATCACTCATGATTCGTCACAGGTCTAATCGGAAGCCTTTGCCTGACGCCTGACGGTACAAAGCACGTAGCTCACGCTGGGATAGATAGGCACCTCAAGAAAGAAAGAGCGCGCCCAAAGCCTCGGTGGACGCGCGCCAATTAAGGCTGCTCCCTCTGTTTGGCCTTACAACTCGACGCGTTGCTCGCCTCTCCTTCTCCTACGTCAAATCACTCCTAGCTCCGGCTCTCTCTCTCTCTCTGTATGCATCATCATTGCCTATTATTAATTACCATCGCCAAATGCATGCGGATGCCAACAACGCCGAGGCATACACACAACAACGCATGCCATGTCCGTTCTCCCTACTTGCTCAGTGTCTCCCTCGCCACCTACATATCCTCTCACCTGAAGCTAGCTACTACCAGAGAGGGAGCGAGAGAGAGAGAGAGAGAGAGAGAGAGAGGTCATCACTATAGCATGAACTGCATCAAGATTCTCGTGCTGGTGTCCCTGATCCCGCTTGTGCTGAGAGGAGCCTCTCTTCTTGGCAATGTCGTCGCCGTCACCCCGTCGCCTTCACCGGAGCAGCTGTCAGGCGCCAAGAACGCCGCAAGCGTCGGCATGCCCGCTCCACAGGTGGAGCATTGGAGGCGCAGGAGGAGGAGGAAGATGGAGCAGAGCCGCCTCGCCGCGTTCACCCCGCGGCGGTTCGGCGGCGGCAATGGCGGCCGCTACGGCGACTTCTTCCGGGACGAGAAGAGGTTCGCGCCGACGGGATCGAACCCGCTGCACAACTTGTGATTGCTGGTTGATCCGCCGTGCTGTATCCCTCGAGGAGCAGAAGGTGATAGTGATCAACCTTTTGCAGAATGTGATGCCGATGGAACTGATTAATGTACTTTTCTTCTTGCTTTGCAGTACAGATGTGGCAGCTTGAGATGAACTTTCTTTCGTGTACATACGGTTCTTCAAATTGATTATTGCTTAAATTTTTCTTTCGTATGATAAATTGGAAAGGAGCTTAATTTAATTTGGCTGTCTATTTGTGTCTTTCTTGGTGTTTAATTTGTTGGTGTCTGTTAATTTGATTACTTTGAAAGCATGGTTCAAGACACTATTGTCCATCATTTTACCATATAAATCTTAAAATAAGTAAAAATGTAAGTAATCATCTTCTACCATCTTTACTCAGTTGTCATGGCATCATGCACGTGCCTGTGCCCGCCTGCGTTCAAGCTCACTCGTCAACCAGTCACATTTTTCATTCTTTTTTTTCGCCAACCAGATAAACTCGCCAATTTATGGGACCGAATCAAGTAGCGCTAAACATGAGAAATTCGCCAATCCATAGGAGTGATTGGTGTAGTGATATCTAGGAGGCGACAAGGAGCCAAACAGTAGCACGTGTTCGTAGTGGAATCCAAAGGACATGAGACCCATTGGCCGGCTCGATGCACTCAGGTGATAAGAGGCAGAAAGGTTGTGTGTGCTGGTAGGCAGGAGAAAAGCTGGGTAGATCAAATGTCTGATTAGCCTGCAAGCTCCACTAAAAAGCAGCCATGGAAGAACTGATGGATAGAACATTGGAGCCGTCACATTATACTGACACATGTAGATGCAGAACAAAACGGGCCAAACTTTCCTTTTTTTTTCATTGCAGAGACAACACATGAGAATTTTGTCTTCTCTTTTTGTTAGAGCTAGGTAAAAAATAGAAACACAAGATTTAACATAAAAAACTTTACAAAAAAACTACAGGAGACAATCTACTAATGTCATTCAATGTTACATGTACATGGAGTAGCTTGTATAGCAAAAAAGAATCTAGATATGAAAGGATCTGTTGAAAATAGACTAACAACCTATTTGAATAAATCCTGATTCAGTTGGATATTGAGTTATCCCTAATAAACATTCCCTTAGCTCAAAATTCATAATGAAAATATCTTCAAAAAAACCTCTTAGAGTAATTAAGGATTGAAAACTCTGATACCACTTGTTAGGGTTGGAGAGATTATAGTGATTTGTCTTATGTGGTTTTTTTTCTCCTTTGCATCGTTTTCACATTAAATCTTTTGTCTCATTTTTGCGTCTCTCTTAACCCTAACATCTTTCACAGGAATTATGCAAGAATCTCACAGAAATAGTTTAATTCTCGCAGAAAATTTTCAAATTTCTATGTTCCAAACATAGCTAAGAGTATGAGTAGAGCAGGTGTCCCTAGACAGACGGCTGCTTAATTTCAACGTTATTTCATAGCTAAACGAGCTAATTCGTAAGCCGAAAACCAGCACCCGGCCTCTCTACACAAATGCCATCCCCCGCAAAGCTACCTACTTCGTTTCACGCGACCATTCCGAATTACCGATTTGTACGGAACACTGAAACGCACTACATAGCAAAAAGGAGAAAGAAGAAAGAACGCGAATTCATCGGAGGCACGCTCACTCATCCTCCTGGCCTGAGATCCTGAAAGCCTCCCTTCTTCTGGCAATGATTCTGTCGTCGAATTATGCAGTCAATGCATCGCATACACTGAAAACGACTGCCGAAAAGCTAATCATTGGAGCAAGAAGATCGACGAACACAGCACTGGCAGCATCAGCAACGAGGAAAAATCACCTCGGCTCTTCCCCGGCTTGGAATTCAGGGAGCAAAAATCGCTGTTCTTTATAATCCTCAAATCACGGCTAATGGACTGAAGAACTGTAGCTTCCTGACAGCATGGACCGATCGATCGATGAAAGGCATCGGGTAAAAGAGAAAGTGATTCTGCGCAGACAGGGGAATGAATGCACTTAGATGCCTTGGCGTGCTGCTGGCTACGTCTACCACTGCTGCAACATGTACAGTGCGGTTTTTCCTCCGACGGTGAGCCGTCCGACCTGAAAATGAATGATGACAGCTTGGGAAATTTACGGTTTACCAGCCGAACACATTCCATAGTGTTGAATTCGAATCAGACGACTCGTCGCTCCGGTGGGCGCTCGACGGCTCGAAAACCTCCGCGACTTCTCGTCATCGTTCACGTTCTAAGAGCGTTGATTTCTGATCAGACTGCTCCGACGACAGGGGAAAACCGGAGCGCCTCCTGCAAGTTTCTCTGGTGCGCAGAGGACCAGACAGCCCCGGCACAGCTGCAGTGGCCGCAATATATGGGAGTTCTTTTACGGTATGCTAAATTAGATATGTACCGTTTATTCTTTTTGATCTTAGATAAAATTACCTACTATTTATTTATACTTTATTCAGTAGCAGAGTAGTAGAATTGACCTAAAGAAATCAATGACCAATCTAATTTTTACACTATACTGTAGAATTTCTCAGCTATGGAGCAAGGACCGGCCATTTACCCCGGGAAGCCAGGACTACTGGAATGACGACACCACTTGCGCAGCTCTGACTGGGGTGTACGACGGGCATAAAAATGGCCATGAATGACTGGTGTACAACACTGTTAGGGCGTTAAGAGGGGTAATGATGACGTGCCACAGCAACCTATTTTAGTCTATGTCATCGACACGGACGAGCAGTATTATAAATAGCTAGCTATAATTATATTATAGCTGTGTTATAATTTTTTTATCCTAAACATAAAGCTGCGGGTCAATATTTTCCTATATTAGCTATAAGGGCTATAGTTAGTAATAGGTTCGCTATTTAATGTAACTTGTAGTTGGCAATAACTCCACTATACTATATAGATACTACGGATCAAAACGCTGGGTCCATATTGAAATCTAACGTTACTAAAAGATACAAATGCTTCTCTTATAAGTCTGAACTACTATAAGGAAACCTAGTAAAAGATCTCATCTCGCCCTTTTTCAATATTCCAACATTCATTTTTCTTAGTAATTTAAGTGTTAGAGATATGTTCTTAAGGCAATCATGAAGAAGATTGCATCACTTCTATATTTATGGAATAATATGATTATTTTATCTCTCGAATAAATATCACTATATCGATCAACAAGTATGTAACTTACTTGTGAAACTCCTTATTCATGTTTTGATATTATTCTAAATTATCCCTGACATTAGGTCAGCACATGTATTGATTGATGATCCTATTTCACGGATCATAGATACAAGGATATCAAATTAATAATGTAGACATATATTAGAAGATATGGTGTTGGAGTGACCCACCACGAGACATTGTGAGAATTATTATATTCTTAAGTGTTATCAGTTGGTCTTATACATAGTCTATATAAGATTCTTAGACTTGAGAACATTACAGTTTTCTAAATGTGTAATAGTATACTTAGGGGTTGCCAAATATTAGTCCATAACTGAATAATCATAAAGGTAGTGCTAGCACACCGACGCACAGTGTTTTCCTTCCCCGAAAGTGTGGACTTCGGTAGAGGCATTACTGCTATTGCGGTGCTGATCAGGACAATTGTTCGTGATGTTTGATCACCGCTCGAGGACGATCGACCACTGTTCAAGAACGTATGCTACGTTAAATTGAGCTACATCAACTCTCCTTCCGCTGTACTGCGTGTCTAGTGGTAACGATCTATAATCACTTACGTGCTTGGCGTCCTGATTTACGTGGTAAAATTTTTAATTCATGCTAGTATAGCCTACCCGTATTCCATCATTAAGTACTTATTGTTAAGAATATTATGATATAGTTATCATTTATAGTCTTTCGATATGTATTAATATGTTTTTTTTATTCCGGTTTTGACTAATATTCTAATTATAAAAATGTTTCTACCTTCTAAAGTACCATGTTTTTATGATTTGTCTAGTAGTGACTTAAATTATATACAAATTTAATTTTTAAAAATTTCTAATACTAAAAACACGATGAAAGATAACTTCCGCGCTAGCCGCTGTAGCTCTTTTGAGGTCTTGCTACGAAAATTGCCATTTAACACCTTGCGAGTGATCGCATGATGACATGGCGGATGGCAGCATCTGACCCGGGGGTGGATGGACAAGTCAGCAACGCCGGGCACAATCGATGGCAGGCGGTACTAGGTACGCGTCGGCGGCTGGCCCTCCTCCCTCCTTGATTTGGTTTGGTCTGGTTGCTGTGTCTTTAGAGATCTCATCTCAGTAATTTGGACGGTTGGATCGCATAAATTCTTATCTACTGGAGATTCCTGACATGTCGCTGGAGGAATGGATGGATGGGCCTGTGTATTGGTAAATCTGGCAGCAAATGGTAGGTCAGTTCGTGTAGAGATTTGTGAGGTGAGGACATGTTTCGAAAAGTGAAGAAAAAACAAGGTCAAATAACACAACATGAATGTCATATTAATGTAGGTGAAGAACTCAGTAGTACGAAATCCAGGATAAACAAACGAATACGGAACCTGAAAAATTATGCGTGTGTTTGAGAGAGGGAGAGAGAGAGAGGAGATTGAATTGGAACTTTCAAATGAAAATTTTCCATCTCCTGGCTTTAAAAAAAAAAACAGAAAGAGAAATTTTTCCATGAGCTCTTACCTCTTCTTATTCTTTGGCATTGAGCTCTTACCCCATTGATTCCTCTAAAAGCATAGGATTAGAGAGGGATTCCAGAAGAATGGAATAAACCGGCCAAATCCTACGTTGCAAACACCCCCAAGGAAATAAAAATATTTCTTTTGGTTGCAATTCCTCTATTGTTCCTTTGGTCCAAACAGGGCCTAACAGGCTAAAGCTCTTCGTTATGCTGACGCAGAGATGATTCTACTAGTGAGGGTATAAATCAGATACATTATCAAATAATATTCGTAGATGTTACCAAACAGTGATGCGTAGAAAAAAGCTGCCACATTCCCTCCAAGGAGCTGCAAATTAAAAACGTTAACCAGAAGAAAATAAAAATATATTGTATCAATTATGTAGGTCCAAATTATAGCAATATAAATTTATCAGATGGAGTAGTTAGAGTTGTATAATAAATACAACTATATTTTCTTGTGAGATCATGTGATGAAAAATTGGTTGAATGGTGAAATTGGCATTGTAAAGTGATTTTGGTTATGGCATGTGTGGTGCTTGTGCATGTGCTATGTTGAGATGATTATCATGCTGGTGATAGCATGATGGAGTTTTGCTAAATGCAATGCACTCGTGTGAGTGGTTGCATGGATTAATCTTGAGTCAAGTCGTGGACTTGTCTTTGGGCGTTGTTTGTTACTTCATGTGCGGTGTTGCTTGAGGCGAACGTGGTCGATGACGGACCGGAACTAGGTTCATGGAGGAACCGAGGTTCGAGACTAGGTTCGAGGAGGAATCGAGGTCTTGGTGGTCAAGAATGTCATGCGGGACGTTCGGGCTAGAGAACATGCATATGAAGGTTTGGTTAGTCACGTATGTGCGGCGGTGGGGCGATCATGCGTGCAAAGTTTTGGTTTTCGCCATGTTGGGCCAAGTTGAGATAGATACGAACTCTTTCCATGTTGGAAGTGGAGTTGTATTCAATCTCTCTGTTCTTGCATGCGTGCAAGAGTTGTTTTTGGTCATGTTGGGCCAAGTTGAGATAGATACGAACTCTTTCCATGTTGGAAGTGGAGTTGTATTCAATCTCTGTGTGTTTGCTCTGTATAAATAGGGGGGGTGTCCCCTGTTTATTCTTGAGCGTTCAGATTTTAGGGTTTGTACTCTTGTGTTGGAGTACTTTAGACAATGAAATAAAAAATCAATCTTCCAGAAAGATACTTCATGTCCAAGCTACCGTGCATTGTGAAGAGATGTTCTTCTGGTTCTAGGGTTTAAGTTCTGATCGTGCATGCATACATCAAGTCAACCAGAAGATAGATGATGATCTGGACATGATCTTGCTTTTGGTGATTAGAAGATTGATCTGTGGCAATTGAAGTCTTCTCTGGTGTTTTGTCCGTCGCAGCAGTCACGAAGTTCATCACGGAGTTCGGTTCCTTGCAAAGGTATCATCTTGCGAAGGAAATATCTTTTGATCCGTAGATCCGATCGGATTGATTCTTCTTGGGTTAGATTTGTAATTGAATCTAGTTTCTACAGTTAAAATTTCACATCAATCCAACGGTTAGATTTTCGGTAATTTGTGGTCGTCCAGATTGCTAGCCTGGTCGCCCAGCTGTTAGATCGCTAATTGATTTAGTCATCTTGCAAAGGACATAACTTTAGATCCGTACATCCGATTGACCTGATTATTTTTGTGTTAGTTGTGGAATTGAGTCTAGTTTCTATAGTTAAAATTTCACGTCAATCCAACGGCTGGATCTTCCGTAATTACTATTTTAATAGACGTGTATCGGTCTGCTCGCCCAGATCGCGCGCGTGGTCGCCCATAGCGGTCGCGCGTGGTCGCCCAAACTGTCCTCTTGCTCGCCCAAGTGCCCAAACTGGTCGCCCAGGTGTCCTCTTCGCTCGCCCAGTGATCTCTTGGTCGCCCAAGTGCCAAACCGGTCGTCCAAGTACTCTCTTGGTCGTCGGTGGTCTATTGTTTCCTAAGCGCATAAAGCGATTTCCAAGCAACTTGAGTTTCAATTGGGGTGTTTGAAAAGTTTGAAAATTTGTTTTAGCTTCGCGCAATCATTCACCCCCCTCTGATTGCTACATTAGCATATTCGATCCTACAAGTGGTATCGAGCAAGGTTTTTCTAATTGATCTTAACTGGTAATTAGAAATCGTAGCGATTGATAGGTATTCGACAAAACCTTGTATTTTCGATGGTGTTGATTTTCAGTTTTGAAAAGCGAAGATGGAGGCATACATTCAAGCTCAAGGCTTTGCAATCTGGGAGAAGGTGTACAAGCCATATCAAGTTCCTGATAATGATCAAGTCAATGCCACCAATCAAGTACATGTTGAAGCAAACAGTAGAGCACGAAACTTGATCATTCAAGGATTGGGAAGAAGTGACTTCGACCGCGTGATCCATCTCAAGTCTGCATATGAGGTATGGAAATCTCTTTGTGATTATCATGAGGGATCTAACACTATCAAAGAGGTTAGGCAAGACATATATAAGAAAGAATACATGCGATTTGAGATGAAGCCTGGTGAGTCACTAGATGATTTCTTTGCACGTTTCAATAAGATCCTTAGCAATTTACGTGCTGTTGGAGTTTACTTTGATGAGGCTAGTAATGCTAGACAATTGCTTGGTGCATTGGACATGTCTATTTGGGAGATGAAAGTTACATCTATTAGAGAATCAACTGTCATGAGTGACCTTACTGTAGATGTTTTTTTCTCTAAGCTAAAAACTCATGAATTGGATGTTCTTGCTAGGAGGACTGATTATAAATCAATTGCATTGACCTCTCAATCTAGCATATCTCAAAATAATGCTTCTTCAAGTTTTGCCTTGTCCTTCTTGTCTTCACTAACCGATGAACAGTTGAGGAATTTCGAAGAAGACTTGGTATCACTTTCTTCTCGTTTTATAAAGCCTTGCGAGAATGTGAGAATGAGAAAGAAAGTTGGTGGTGGCCTCCAAGGTGCTATGAGTGTGGTGATCTCAACCACATGCGTTCAAATTGTCCTAAACTTCGCAGTAAAGCATCAAGAGAGGAGGACAATGACAAAAGAAAAGAAAGAAGAAGTTTTCTCCAAGAAATGGAAAGAAGAACTTCATCAACGACAAAGTTGTCCACCGGGTCCTTTCCGCTCTTGAACAAGTCAATTTGAGTGATGTGGATTAGGAGAGCGGTGAAGATGATACAACAACTCCAAGCAAACATGAATTGACAGGTTGTGTCTCATGGCTAGGAGTGATGTAAGCTTCACAGAGGCGATCATGACAGCGATTGCAATGAGGTAGAACCTTCTTACGATGAATTAACTATTGCTTTGTTGTTCGTCTTGGAAAATTGCTTGACAAACGCGACAAGAAGATTAAGAAACATGATGTTCTTGTGGAATCTTTGAATCTGAAATTGCTAGACTTAAATCTTTGATTCTGATGATGATGCTTGCAAATCATGTGACTTAATTTACAGTGAGCTTACTGTGCTTAGGAAAGAACATGTTTCTTTGTTAGAACAAGTCAATGATGAAAAGAAAGAAAATGAGAAACATGTTAAAAACGCTAGCTGTTCAACTGTTGATTTGCATGATATAACTCATTGTTCTAAATGTGCTATACTGGAATTGAAGTTGCATGATGCAAATGCTAGGGTTTCTCAAATAACAGATGCTATGCTCACTCATGAAGTTCTCTCATGCTCAACTTGTGCATAAGCAGAAAAGGAAAAGTGGGCGTTCCATGTAATAAGCTGTTTAATTCTTGCTCGAAAGGTTGATTACTTGGAAAAATCTTTAGAACGGTTCACTACAGGAAAGAAAAACCTAAACATGATTTTAGATCAATCAAAAGTCAGCACTCATCACAAAGGTTTAGGTTTTGATTCTTATGCTCATCATAAATCACATACTCCAACTATTGTGAAGACACTTGAAAGTGGAAAATTGAAATTGTCAATGAGCCTAAGAAAACTGTTTTCAAGTCTGTTTGGTGTGTTATCTTCTACTATGGTGAATGCAAATGCTACTACATTTCTAAAGCTAAACATCATGTTAAGTACACTTGCACTCATTGTGGTAGAGATGGACACTTAGTAGATTTTTGCTTTAGGCTAGCCAAACAGCAAAAGAAAGAAAAGGCTAAGGCTAGGTCTAATTTCAGGAAGGCACATTTCACTCCTCATTTTGTGCCTAGGGTGATGCAAACACCTTTTGTTGCAAGAAATACGGGAAAGAGCAAATATGATTTTGTGAACAAGCATCCTCATTTTGTGCCTAGGGTGATGCAAACATGTTTTGTTGAAAGAAACACGAGAAAGGGCAAATCTGTTTTTGTGAACAAGCATACTCGTGTTGTGCCTACTCGTCGTGTGTCTCAGTACTGGATTCCCAAATGCTTTATTTCTAACCCCAGTACCGAGGCCTCGACATCTTCTTGTGCTATGTAGGTTTTCAGGAATGGGTTGGAGAACAGAAACTTAGTGGATCTTGGTCTTTTGCAAGATGAGATCAAGACTTGGATGGTTCTCACCCTTGAGATGGTTTTCAAGAAGCATGTGCAATAATTCTTCATCTACTTTGTGAGCTATTTCATACACTCAAGTTCTTTACATTCACAGATATCTAATTGTGGCATGAGATGAAATGATTGTTCATATGCTCATTTGTATTCCTCTGGCATGTTCAATAATGTTATATCTTATATCATGCCTTTCATGCTTTGAATTCACTTATCATGATTTATGCCTATGCTTACTTGAACATACCATGATAACTCAAGCACATGTATATCATCATCTCCTCTCTGTAGATTTCATTGGTTATCCATTTGAGGGGGAGTTATTGGTTTTTGGTAAAAATTCCTTTCGGTTGCCTTTTTTGGAGGTTTGTTCTTTCAGCCTTTTGTTTTTAAAATAATTCCCTTCAGGTGACAATTTTGTAGAAGGTTTCTAATATGGTTGTTTTGAGGGGGAGTTCTTTGAAATTTTTGTAATATTGTGTAACATGCTTTTTGTTTCGTGTGTTTCTTAAATGAAAAACAAAAAAATGAAAAACAGTAAAAGTACTGAGCATTGTATTTCATACACATATGTCATTTGAAGCCATGTTTATGCTACAAGGGTCTTCGCAACTTTCTGTTTATACATATATGGTGTAGTTTATGTCATGACTTTTTAAATGGAATGACAACTTGAATTAAATCTTGTCATGGTTGAACTTTCTTAGCTATCTTGATCACCTTTCGAAAAAGTGCTAAATATGAAAGCTAAGTGCTAAAACAAAAATGATTGTTGATAAATGCAAGAACAAGGTCATGTACTGTCGCACTTCTTCCTTACGAGACTGCTTATCATTGCACTATGATATTGTCGACGATCGGGATCGCCAACCGCAGAAAATGAGGTAGGGGTCAATAAGAAATGGGACCACAACTGCGCTTTGCTCGAACAGGGGAATGAGGTCGAGGAGGTCGATGGTCGGAGCTAGGGGACAACGAACGAGATGGAGGATTATCCTGGTTCGAGCCCCTGAGAAGGTAATAGCTCTACTCCGCCACCTTGCGGTGGTGGTTCACGATGTTTGTGAGTACAAGAGAGGGTTCTGACTCAATCTTGACGATGCTAAGTCTAAACTTGAACTTCGGGTGTGTGTGCTTATTGGGTTCTCTGCCCTAAGTGTTTACAAAGCCTCGATCTTATACCCATTCTCCTTGCAGCGTTAGGAGTATTCCTCGGATCGTGGCCTTCATGCACATTGATAGCCGGTGGAAGCTGTTCGATTCATTGCAGCAAGCATTACTCCACGATCCCACGTTCTCGTAGCGCCAAGTGATGGCGTGTGCGGGATCAAGGAACGCCACCGACCTTGAATCATCCCAAGCGGAGGTCGTGAGGGCCCCGAGCTCGAGATATCTGCGCCCTAGGTCGGCGGCCTCGAGCTTGATCCGAGTCTTTGATCGAGGCCTTCCGAGCTAGGGGACGGTTGGTGTCTTGACCGACCAAGGGTTGCCCGCCCCAAGCAGCTAGCTCCCGAGGCTCAAGGTCGTAGAAGTAGCACCAAGGACAGCCTCGAGCCTCACCCAATAGGTCGCTGGCGGCAACCCTTGCTAGGTCTTGGAACCTTGTTCGAGGTCGAGGCGGAGATCGTAAAAGTGAACCCAGGCGAGACACTGGCGACCTTTGATTTTTCCGGTGATCTGGGATGCCAACAATGGCGGACACTGCAGTGCTTCGAGTCCGCCGCCTGGTCTTAATTGAGCCCGTCTAATCATGCGTGGCGCCTTTTGAGGCGCCAGGGAGGTTAAATCCCAAGGCGCCGTGGAAGACCCGAGCTTTGGATCATCGGCTGAAAGCTTCGCACCCTCCTCCCAAGCCTTCTCGCCGAAAGGGACCGCCTTTCCATCTCCACACGACGTTTCGCCATGGCCAAGGCGGGAAAAAGTACCTTGTCGATCCACGAGGATGAAGGAGCTCGAGGCCACAGGGTCATTGGATCGGTGACTGGCGGTTGCCGGTGGCGAGACCGAACCTCGTCCTCGAGATGGCGAGATCATCTGCCGAGCAGATTCCCTCTTGAGTGCGGACCCGGAGAGCGAATTCCTGGCCGACATCCTCGACAGTTGCCAAATTGAAGTGATCAACCTGGTACCCAATTCCGTCCTCACCCTAGCCGTCTTCTCCCATCTATGCGAGGGGTTCCTGGGGATTCTTCCCACGCCCTCGCTCTTCTTCCACTACTTCTCCCTCTTCCGCTCCGGGAAGGACCCCGTGGTCGGGTGCCTCTACTTCCGGCAGCGGCCCGGGCTCAAGTGGGCTCTGCCCAAGATCCCTGGCCGGGACTCTCTTGGTCCATGGTCGAGGCCGGTTCTACCTCAAGAAGGGGAGAACGGGAGGCTGCGATCTGAAGGAGCCGCCCTTTGGGAAGATGGAGACCCAGAGATCGAGGACCTCAGCGTCGGCGCAGAAGCCATCGCCGCCATCCACATTTGCGCCACCACGCGGTCTCACCGGTCGAGCGATCGCGAACGACTTTCTGCGAATCGGGTGTCTCCCTGCGGAAGAGGTTACATCCGTTCTCCCAGATCGAGGACACGACGATTCGACCGCGAGAGTTCATCTGGTAAGGTCTTGACCACAAGGCTTTTGCTTGACTTCGTACTTCTTCCTCCTCGATGGCTCTTGTTAGGTATGGCGCGAAGGAGTCTGGGTCGCGGCGGGATGCGAGAAATGTTCGAAGCTGGCGTATGAGTACACTCTCGATGACCGGTCCCAAGAACGTCTTGCGACAAAGCCCGAGGTAAGCCTTCCACGACCTCTGACCTCATCCGAACATGCGCGTCTTTGCTCGACCGTGCTTGCTTGTAGGATCATCAAGAGTTGTGGGAGGCAATGAGATCGCTCCCCTTGCGATGAGGGCAAGAGCAAAAAGGAAAGAAAAGACTCCCCTCAACCGGGCCGACCGCCAGGGGACGAAGAGGCCTCACATCGAATGGGGTGACCGCGCCACGGTAAAGACGATCATAGCCAATTTCCCGAGCTCGCGCCCTTGGCTTCTCAGGGCCTAACAAAGTTTCTTTACTTGGCAGCAACAAAGCGCAGCGGCCGCCGCCAGACCACCGAGCCCCCCGCCAGGCGGTGCGGGCTCATCGCGAGCTTCGCCTCCCCAGACCAGAGGAAGGAAGCGGATTCCTCCTCCGAGCTCGGGGCAACAGGACCATCGCCGGCCATCGACGAGGCAGAGGCCACCGACCCAGGTAAGAGCCTGGCTTTGCAACCTGCTCCATCTCCGTGTTTTTCTTAGTGCTTATCCTTGATTGCAGACCTCGAGCGCTCGAGACCCGAGCTTGCCCACTCTGACAATGCCTGTTGTTCAGGGCGAGTCCGAGTCCGAGGAGGGGGCAGACGCCTACATGCTGGCCCCGCGCCGGTCTTCTGGACAAAGCGCGCTCTGCCGGGGCCTCGGTGGGCCTGGTCGGAGGGTTCGACCAAGGCCCCGATAGCCGGACGAAGGGACCCCAATCTGCGATCGTGAGGATTCTGACCGGCGAGACGGGTACCCTCATGGCCGTCGATCCTCCCGAGATCGAGGGAGACATGGGCGTCCGGGCCCCTCAAGTCATGGCCGCCGATCGTTGGCGGCCGTGTCACCAAAGTCCCTAAGGCCCGCCGACCAAGACCGCGCGATGGCGAGACCGCGGTTCCCGGACACGAAGAGCGACCACGACAATGGGAGGCACTCGATGACCCGGCTTGCGAACTTCCACCTCGGGAACACAACCTCCACCCCGGTGGGCTGGTCGAATCTTCTTCTTCGGCAACTCCCGCCATCGAGCTGGCGGAACCTTGACTACGGAGGTCGGGCCCGGTTACCGCCGTACCTCTCGGTCGGGGTCCGACATGGCGACCGATGTGGAAGGATCTCGGGCCGCCGCCAAGACGTCGTCCGTGAGGCCCGGACAAGGTGTGCTGCGGGTGATTGAAGAAGGCCTAGGTCACGGGGACTGGCGAAGGTTTTGAGATCAACACGGCTTGCCTCGGCGAAATGAGCGAGGAGTTCTCCGGTAGCGTCGTCAACGGCCGACTCCGTGAGGTAGGAACCTTCCTTATATGCCCCGTCGTTAAGTTGTGTGTTCTTGACAACTTCTTACCGTCGTGTTCCTTGTTTTCAAGGCGGTTGGCAGCGTGACCCGAGGGCTTCAAGGTCTCAACGAGCATGTCGACGTGCTCCGCCAGATCTTGAACGCCGTGGAAGAGAGGGAGACCGAGCGCTCCAGGCTCTGTGCGACCATTGAGGCCGACGCGCAGGAAATCGAGCGGCTCAACCGTGAGCTCAACGATCTGCGTCGCACGATGGTGGCGCTGGAGGTGTCCCATGCCGCCGAGCTCGAGAGGACCAGATCCTCCGAGCGCGAGCATGGGTTGAAGGCGCAGGAGCACGAGCGCGCTCGAGCGACCAAAGCGATCGAGGCCCTTGATGCGGAGCGCGCCAAGGTCGAGCTGCTGGAGAAGGCCGCCGCAGAGCGAACTTCTTCAGACTCGGCGCTCGAGACCCTTCGCGCCAGGATCGAGGCCCTCGAGAAGGCCGCTGAGGAACAAGCCGCCGCCGCGGCCCAGGCGCTTGCTGACGAGCGCGCCAAGGTCGTGGCACTTGAGGAAGTCGCCAAGGAGCAAACCACTGCTACGGCCACGGTGCTCGCCGACGAGCGTGCCAAGGTCGAGGCGTTGGAGAGGACTGTTGCCGAGCTATCATCCTCAACCAAGGCGTCTCCCGAGCTAGAGGCCAAAGTCGCGGGGCTGGAGGAGAAACTTGGGCGTGCCAGCAGGGCGGCGAAGACCGCCTTGGCCCAACTCAACGACGAACGTCGCCGAGCCACGGACGCAACCAACGAGGCCCTCCTGCGGCAAACCGAAGCCTCGACGCTGCGGGCCAGAGTCGCCGAGCTCGAGCAAGAGAAGCTCGCGCGCGAGATGGAGGATCTGTAGCTCAAACATCCTTGATCCTGTAAAAACATTCGATGTTATCAACTGGTTTGGGTTACCTTTTTTGAAGTGTGCGCTTCTTATTCGTGATCAAGATCCATAGGTTGTTCGTAGATGTTACATCCTAGCCAGCCCCCGTTGGGTCTAAGGTCGAGCAACGCCGACCTTGGACACAAGTATAAGACGAGCAAATGACCATGACCTGTAGAATCGAGATGGAGTACTCGCGAAAAAGAAATGCAGCAAGCGAACCCAGTGAATAAATCACCAACTCCACGACCACGACCATGCACGCACTCAATAGCCAAAGTCGCCGAGCTTGTAGTTCAAACCGGACGCTTGGGGGTGAGTGATTGCGAAGAGTTTGACTTATGTTGAGCTCGACCATTTGGGGGTGAGCGTAAAGCTCGTGATACCCGGACTAAGGAGTGAATCACGAAAGTCGTGCAGAAGAAAAATTACTGAGACGCTCATAAAGAAAAAGACATGAATGATAGAAACCGGAGAATATCCTTTTATTGAAGCTTTAAAGGTATAGAGATTACACATAAAACTTGCGAAGTTGATCTATGTTCCACGAGCTAGAAAGCTCTCTGCCATCGGGCATCGCTAGCCAGTAAGCCCGTGCGTCTGTTGAAACGACTCTATAGGGGCCCTCCCATGAGGGATAACTTGTTGGTCTTTGGACAATACCAATCCGTCTCGTGTCTAAGTCCCCAACAAGGAGCTTCCTAGGTCGTGACGACCGAGACGCATGTCTGCGAAGAGCTTGCGGTGTCTTGCCGATCGTGGCGATGCACGCATCTTACTTCTTCATGAGGGCAAGGTCAAGAGACCGTTCTTGCTCGAAGTCGGCGTGGTCGACGGTGACCTGGCGGAGCCAGCGTTACAACCGGAGGCGGGGCGGCCGATTCAAACACGAGCCGAAAGGGTGTGGACCTGTTGCTTCGGTATTTGTAATACGAATAGACCATAAGGCGGTGGGAAGTTCGTCCACCAGTCGTCTTAGTAGCGTTTGAGCTCATCTCAACTTCGCCTTTTGGCGCCTTGGACGATCTGTCTGCATTGGCGCGCTCTGCCGCTCCGTTGCTCGAGGATGAGCCACCGGCGAAGCACACTTTGGTGCCCATGTCCTCGCGAAATTCTGGAATAATTCATCGTAAACCGAGTACCATTGTCGGTGATAATTCGCATGGGACCCCATACACGTGACCACGGACAAGCGAAAAAAAGCGAGCCGAAAGCGGCGGTGATGGTCGAGACCGGCTCGGCCTCAATCCATTTGGTGAATGTGTCGATGGCCACGACAGAACTTTCTCCCGGTTGCACGGGAAAGGGGCCGAGGATATCGAGCCCCAGTCGAAAAGGCGAACAAGCGGAATGGTCTGGAAGGGCGTGGGCGGTGGTGTACCTTCGGCATGAAACCGACATGCTCGGCGGTCCGGACAATATCCCGAGCATCTGTAATGCCGTTGGCGATAATATCGAGACGGAAGGCCTTGCCGACCATCGCCCTGTCTGAAGAGTCGCGCCACGAGACTGAGTGGATGTCGTTGAGTAGGTACTTACCCTCCTCCGTGGAGATGCACCGAGTCGATGCGAGACATTCCGTCTGTAGAGCTTGCCATCCACGAGCTTATACAAGCTTGCTCGGCGCTTAATCCTCGCTTACATTAGCGGGGTCGGGCGGCGTCGCCCGTGCCAGAAGCCGTGTATGGGCTCGGCCCATGCGAATATCTTCCACCACAAAGAAGCACGACCTCGATCGGAGATAGACGGAGCCGTCGGCGTCTCGAGGATGACGTCGGGGGTATCTCTTCGTCGGAAGAGCCGAGCTTGGAGAGAAAGTCGACCGGAGTTGTCCTTCCTAGGGACATGCCTAAGCTCAAGTTCGGAACCATTTCTCCATCTTGCGGACCTCGGCGAGATACCTTGCCATTGCATCCCCCGAGCATTGATAGTCCTTGTTGTACTGGTTGATGATGAGTTGGGAGTCTCCTTCACGACCAACCGTCGCACTCCCAAGGACTTGCAGGCTCGTAAGCCCGCCAAGAGAGCTTCATATTCTGCCATGTTATTGGTCGCAGGAAAGCCAAAACGAACTACATACCTCAACTGGTAGCCTGCTGGGTAAGGATAAGTATCGGCCCGGCGTTTGAAGGACCTCGAGCCGTCGAAGAACATGATCGAGGCTTCTCTTCTTCGACCTCGAGCCGAGCGAGCTGCGGCGTCTGTTCGACCACGAAGTCGTGAGAGCACTGTGACTTGATAGCTTTGTTAAGACCACGACACGGATGTCAAACGCCGCCAGTTCCATAGCCCATTTAGCTATCCGTCCGCCGCCTTCTGGATTCCGCAGGATGTCACCGAGCGGGAAGTTGCTCGGGACGACCACGGAATGCGCCTGGAAGTAGTGTCGAAGCTTGCGCGAGGCCATGAGAAGAGCATACAGCAGTTTCTGCACTTGCGGATAACGCTCCTTTGGGCCATGTAAGACCTCGCTGACATAGTAAATTGGATGCTCTTGTGCCCTGTTCGCAATTAGGACAAGCACTCACGGCTTGGGCGGTGGCGCAAGATAAAGCGACAACCTCTCGCCAGTCATGGAGTTATAAGGAGGGGTGGGGATGACGAGATATACCTTCACTTCGTCGAAAGATCGTTGTGCTACGAGTCCATTCAAAGCCCCGTGCTTGCGCAGGTCTTAAAGAATGGGAGACCTCGCTCACGAGCCTCGAAATGAATCTGGCGAGGCGACCATGCGGCCGGTGAGGCTTTGTACTTGCTTGATCGAGGTCGGGGCTCCATCTTCTCGATGGCCGATCTTCTCGGGTTTGGACCAACCCCCGAGCCCCCGATCATGTATCCAAGGACCTTCCCTGATGCCGCGCCAAACACACACTTCTCGGGGTTGAGCTTGATTTTGTACCTGTTCAGGTTTGCAAATGTTTCCTCAAGGTCACGGACGTGGTCGCTCCCGGAGGGCCTTTTGACGATGATGTCATCTCGTAGACCTCAAGGTTTAGCCTAATCTGCGGCTCGAAGGTCTTAGTCATCAAGCGCTGGAATGTTGCCCCCGCATTGCGCAGACCAAACGACATGGTCGTGTAGCAATAAGTGCCGAACGGGGTGATGAAGGCAGTCTTGCTCTCGTCGTCGACCGCCAGCTTGATCTGGTGGTAGCCTGAGTAAGCATCCAAGAAGCTTAGCATCTTGGCGTTGGCGGTGGAGTCGACGATCTGGTCGATCTTGCTGAAGGAAAAATTGTCGCCGGACGGCCGAGTTCAACCCCGTATGGTCGACGCACATTCTCCACTTGCCACCTTTCTTCTGCACGATGACCGGGTTGGCCAGCCACTCGGAGTAGTCGATCTCGCGGATGAAGCCGGCCTTCAGGAGCTTATCAAGGTTTTCCTTGATGACCGCAACCTTCTCTGGGGAGAAGCGACGCAGTTTCTGACGCACAGGTCTAGAATCGGCTCTGACCTGTAACTTGTGCTCGATCACCTCCCTTGGAATGCCAGGCATATCTGCAGGCTCCCAAGCGAATATACCTTTGTTGGCGCGAAGGAAGGTGACGAGCTCGAGTTCCTATTTGGGACTTAGCTCGTGAGGGCGTGGACACACACAGTCGTGTCGCCTTCCTCGGCGCCTGACCTTTGTTGCCCGCATTGGTTGGATCGCCGCCTTCTGCAGGCGTTCTTTTCCATCACCTCTGGACCTTCTTTGGGCAGATGCGGTGGCCTTGAGGCCTTGGTCTCATGACCATGTGCGCTGCGGTCACCGCGACGATAACGATGCCGTTGGGGCTGGGAGCTTCATGCACCGATGGCCGTAATGATTAGCCACCATAAACTTGATGAGGCAGGCCTTCCGAGAATAGCGTTATGCGGAGGTCGCCCTCGACCACCTCAAAGGTGATCATTCGGTCGCGGAAGTTGTCCGAGCCGCCCGAAGGTGACGGGCAAGACCACCGCCCCAAGGAGTAGTCGAGCTCGAGAACGATTCGAAGAAGGGATGGCGATGCTTTTGATCTTTGACCGGGAATCGCATCCGGTCGAGTGCTTCCGCCGCAAAGAAATTAAGAGAGCTGCCGTCGACCATGACACACCCGACCACCGTGTGTTCTTGATGGTCGGGTCACGACTCAAGCGGTCTTTAAGTCTCGGGCCATACCTTGTAAGGCATCCTCCGGAGAAAAGGTGATGGTGGCCCGGCCCACTTGCAATCTTTGCTCGGCGGGCTTTCTGATGTAACGATAGATGGTCGGAAGCGGCCTTGATCTCGCGCTGGATTGGTAGGTCGCCGAGCCGCCAAGATAACGTCAATCCGCGCTTCGCCTGTTGGAATTCCAGGTCGAGGTCGCCGTGCTCGACCCGCATTCACCCTTCGGTGGTCGTCATCCTTCGAGCACGGGCATCTCACCACGTCCGTCATAGAAGGCTTCAAGCTTTCCTGCCAAGCCTGCGGACCGCAGTCGTGGCCGTTGCCTGTGAAACAGCAAAATTCGCCTCGTCGTGCCCGACCGCCTTCGGCTCCTGCGGTCGGCGTCGGTCCTCCGAGGTCGAGCCACGGCCCTCTTTACGGCCGGCCACATGCTGGCGGGGATCGAGGCCGACCTTGACGAGGTCGGGTCCGTCCCGAGTCGATCCGGACCTCAAGGACCTCCGCCGGCCGTCCGTAGAGACGATGACCATGGTGACCTCCGCCGGTCCTGCGGTCACGCTTCCGCTTCTTAGTGCGGGTGTCTTGGTCGGCGCCCTTGGAGTTGGGCGGGCCACCTCGAGTGGCTCAGACCAAGCTTACCTTGGTCGAATCGCGCTTCGGCGGGCGGCATCATCCGCGTCCGCGTCTGCGTTCCGCCATGCGAAACAATTTGTTGACGCCGAGCCTTGTCGTGATCTCGAGGTCTTGATGAAGCGCCGGTCGCGAACGCCGAACTTGAAGGCCTTGATAAGCGCTTCATCGAGATGCTTGGAATCGGGTTCCTTGTGCGGATGAACCGCGCACAAAATCACGAAGAGGCTCGCTCTTGCCCCGGATGACGCGATCAAGTCCTTCTCCCTCCTGGTACGCTCGTAATGACTCGGAAGTTGGGCGGGCGCTCTGGATTTGGCGCCACGACACGAAGGAACCGGGCTTCGGTTGAAGAGCGAGGTTCGAGCGGCGCCGTCGAAACGGTCGGAGATAGTTGGCCATGACCAACTTCGTCACCTTCGCGCCAAAATGGCGGTCGAGTAGATGGACAGAACTTCGTCGGGTACTTGGTTCCGTCGGCGCTTCGATCAAAGCGGGTTTAAACCGAAAGAGCGGCATCTGCGACGAAGGTCGTCGAGTCGCCACACAACCGTAGGCGGGGCGGGTGTCTGCGGGAAGCGATCGCGCCAACGAGATCTCCATCGCTGTCGAATCCGAGCGGGCTCCTTGACGACCCGATCTTGGCGAGATCGGTCATGATGCCGAAACGGAGTCGCTGGGAGGTATTGCGGCGGTCTGTCTGCTTGCGGCGCTGGCGGAATGTCGAGAAAGTCCCGTGACTGCTTGCCGGTTGGCGTGGAGCTCGTGTGGCTCACCTCGCGTCCAAATCGCCGGTCTTGCCCGAGGGTGTTCTTGAGACGAAGCGCTTCGCGCCTCGGCGGCGGCGATGGGTGCGCCCTCGACGGCGTGATGAATTGTCGCCGCTTCTCGGGGAAGGGTCACTGAGCGGTGACTTCGGTCTTGCGGAGAATGGCCTCGATTGCGGCCGCATGTCGAGTTCTTCGGCCAAGGCCCGGCCAAAGAGCTCGATTTTGCCCTATCGGGATCGGCCATGATCCGAGCAATAGCGGGCGCCCCCGAGGAGGAGCCTCTCTGGTCCTCCGTCGGGCCTTGATAATGGCCTGATTGATCGCAGCGTGGACCATTCGACGAGCATCCTCGGGAGTTTGTGGGTCGCGATCCGCCGCTGCCGTCCTCACCGGGCGTCGCCATGAAGGCGTCTTTGCACACACGGTGGTGGGGAAAGCGAAACAGGATGCGGGCGGACTCGCGTCCGATCCCACGCTTCGAAGAGTGTTAAATCGATGGAGAACGCCATGCTCCTAAGACCTCGGAGTTTTTCTGTGAATGAACAAAGCAATCGGGCCCCACGGTGGCGCCCGGTTGTCGACGATCGGGATCGCCAACCGCGAAAATGAGGTAGGGTCAATGAGAAATGGGACCACAAGCTGCGCTTTGCTCGAGCAGGGAATGAGGTCGAGGAGGTCGATGGTCGGAGCTAGGGACAACGAGCGAGATGGAGGATTATCTGGTTCGAGCCCCGAGAAGGTAATAGCTCTACTCCGGTCACCTTGCGGTGGTGGTTCACGATGTTTGTGAGTACAAGAGAGGTTCTGACTCAATCTTGGCGATGCTAAGTCTAAACTTGAACTTCGGGTGTGTGTGCTGGGTTCTCCTGCCCTAAGTGTTTACAAAGCCTCGATCTTATACCCATTCTCCTTGCAGCGTTAAGGGAGTATTCCTCGGATCGTGGCCTTCATGCACATTGATAGCCGGTGGAAACTGTTCGATCCGCTTGCAGCAGCCTGCATTACTCCACGATCCCACGTTCGTGAATCGCCAAGTGATGGCGTGTCTGGGATCAAGGGAATGCCACCGACCTTGAATCATCCCAAACAACAGGTCGTGAGGGCCCCGAGCTCGGAGATACTGCGCCCTAGGTCGAGCGGCCTCGAGCTTGATCCGAGTCTTTGATCGAGGCCTTCCGAGCTAGGGGACCGGTTGACTGTGCTGACCGACCAAGGGTTGCCCGGCCCCCGACAGATATGAACTTGGAAGAGGTTGTGTATGACCGAAACCATGAAACCTTAAGCTTGTGATTGCTTGGCATGGTTGAAAAGTAAGGCTGATGGTGTAACATGCTTGTTTTGAGGGGGAGTTCTTTGAAATTTTTGTAATATTGTGTAACATGCTTTTTGTTTCGTGTGTTTCTTAAATGAAAAACAAAAAAATGAAAAACAGTAAAAGTACTGAGCATTGTATTTCATACACATATGTCATTTGAAGCCATGTTTATGCTACAAGGGTCTTCGCAACTTTCTGTTTATACATATATGGTGTAGTTTATGTCATGACTTTTTAAATGGAATGACAACTTGAATTAAATCTTGTCATGGTTGAACTTTCTTAGCTATCTTGATCACCGCTTTCGAAAAAGTGCTAAATATGAAAGCTAAGTGCTAAAACAAAAATGATTGTTGATAAATGCAAGAACAAGGTCATGTCTTGTCGCACTTCTTCTTTCTGAGGCCGCTTATCATTGCACTATGATATGAACTTGGAAGAGGTTGTGTATGACCGAAACCATGAAACCTTAAGCTTGTGATTGCTTGGCATGGTTGAAAAGTAAGGTGATGGTGCATGTAATTCCTTGCAATTGTTATTGTTGCAATCGAGTAATGAATCGGTTTTTCAAAGCACAAATAAAGTGCACAAAAATTCAATGTTTTCAGGTTTTAAGATTGTTGAGAAAGGAGATCATGTCATGCAAAAATCGTTAATAGTACTTGATTTCTAGTTATGCTTACTCTACATTGTTTATGTGTAGATTTGAGGGTGCAAATCTTGTTGATAGCATGACTTGGTGATCGAGTTGTTACATTTGTGCATGATTCATAATGCTCGATTACATAAAAAAAAGAAAACATCAACATAAAGGGAGAAGTTTCTCTTTTGCTCTCTTTTGCATTCTTGATGAATCCATTGTCAAAGGGAGAAAGTTTGGAGTCAAAGGAGAAACTTTTGGTCACACATTGCACATTCACACACACATTTCTTCTTTCTCATTAGGGAGTCTTTCTTTTGATAGAGGAGATTTCTTTTTAGATAAGGGGAGATTTTTGTTCTTCTTTGTAGGGGAGATTTCTCTTTCTGTCTTTTGGTCACTTTACTTCTTTTAAAAATGGTGTTGCCATTGTGAGGTTATGCCAATGTTCGTTTCCAAATGGTGTTGCCAATGTTTTCATCAAGGGGGAGATTGTGAGATCATGTGATGAAAAATTGGTTGAATGGTGAAATTGGCATTGTAAAGTGATTTTGGTTATGGCATGTGTGGTGCTTGTGCATGTGCTATGTTGAGATGATTATCATCTTTGGTGATAGCATGATGGAGTTTTGCTTAATGCAATGCACTCGTGTGAGTGGTTGCATGGATTAATCTTGAGTCAAGTCGTGGACTTGTGCTCGGATAGCGTTATTTGTTACTTCATGTGCGAGTGTTGCTCGAGGCGACGTGGTCGATGACGGACCGAACTAGGTTCATGGAGGCCGAGGTTCGAGACTAGGTTCGGGGAGGAATCGAGGTCTTGGTGGTCAAGGATGTCATGCGGGACGTTCGGGCTAGAGAACATGCATATGAAGGTTTGGTTAGTCACGTATGTGCGGCGGTGGGCGATCATGCGTGCAAAGTTTTGGTTTTCGCCATGTTGGGCCAAGTTGAGATAGATACGAACTCTTTCCATGTTGGAAGTGGAGTTGTATTCAAAATCTCTGTTCTTGCATGCGTGCAAGAGTTGTTTTTGGTCATGTTGGGCCAAGTTGAGATAGATACGAACTCTTTCCATGTTGGAAGTGGAGTTGTATTCAATCTCTGTGTGTTTGCTCTGTATAAATAGGGGGAGGTGTCCCCTGTTTATTCTTGAGCGTTCAGGTTTTAGGGTTTGTACTCTTGTGTTGGAGTACTTTAGACAATGAAATAAAAAATTAATCTTCCAGAAAGATACTTCATGTCAGCGCATGTGCATTGTGAAGAGATGTTATTACGGTTCTAGGGTTTAAGTTACGATCGTGCATGCATACATCAAGTCAACGAGAAGATAGATGATGATCTGGACATGATCTTGCTTTTGGTGATTAGAAGATTGATCCGTGGCAATTGAAGTCTTCTCGGTGTTTTGTCCGTCGCGGCGATCCACGAAGTTCATCACGGAGTTCGGTTCCTTGCAAAGGTATCATCTTGCGAAGGTAATATCTTTTGATCCGTAGATCCGATCGGATTGATTCTTGTTGGGTTTGATTTGTAATTGAATCTAGTTTCCACAGGTAAAATTTCACATCAATCCAACGGTTAGATCTTCAGTAAATTGTGGTCGCCCAGATTGCTAGCCTGGTCGCCCAGCTGTTAGATCGCTAATTGATTTAGTCATTTTGCGAAGGACATAACTTTAGATCCGTACATCCGATTGACCTGATTATTTTTGTGTTAGTTGTGAAATTGAGTCTAGTTTCTACAGTTAAAATTTCACGTCAATCCAACGACTGGATCTTCCATAATTACTATTTTAGTATATATGTATCGGTCTGCTGGCCCAGACTGCGCGCGTGGTCGCCCAACAGTGCGTGTGGTCGCCCAAACTGTCCTACTGCTCGCCCAAGTGCCCAAACTGGTCGCCCAGTGTCCTCTTGCTCGCCCAAGTGCCCAAACTGTCGCCAGGTGTCCTCTTGCTGCGCCAGTGATCTCTTGGTCGCCCAAGTGCCAAACCGGTCGTCCAAGTGCTCTACTGGTCGTCCAGACTGGTCTATTTGTTTCCTAACTGCATAAACTGATTTCCAAGCAACTTGAGTTTCAATTGGGGTGTTTGAAAAGTTTGAAAATTTGTTTTTAGCTTCCGCGCAATCATTCACCCCCCCTCTGATTGCTACATTAGCATATTTCGATCCTACAAGTGGTATCAGAGCAAGGTTTTTCTAATTGATCTTAACTGGTAATTAGAAATCGTAGCGATTGATAGGTATTCGACAAAACCTTGTATTTTCGATGGTGTTGATTTTCAGTTTTGAAAAGCGAAGATGGAGGCATACATTCAAGCTCAAGGCTTTGCAATCTGGGAGAAGGTGTACAAGCCATATCAAGTTCCTGATAATGATCAAGTCAATGCCACCAATCAAGTACATGTTGAAGCAAGCAAGTGAGCACCTAAACTTGATCATTCAAGGATTGGGAAGAAGTGACTTGACCGCGTGATCCATCTCAAGTCTGCATATGAGGTATGGAAATCTCTTTGTGATTATCATGAGGATCTAACACTATCAAAGAGGTTAGGCAAGACATATATAAGAAAGAATACATGCGATTTGAGATGAAGCACGGTGAGTCACTAGATGATTTCTTTGCGTTTCAATAAGATCCTTAGCAATTTACGTCTTTGTTGGAGTTTACTTTGATGAGGCTAGTAATGCTAGACAATTGCTTGGTGCATTGGACATGTCTATTTGGGAGATGAAAGTTACATCTATTAGAGAATCAACTGTCATGAGTGACCTTACTGTAGATGTTTTTTTCTCTAAGCTAAAAACTCATGAATTGGATGTTCTTGCTAGGAGGACTGATTATAAATCAATTGCATTGACCTCTCAATCTAGCATATCTCAAAATAATGCTTCTTCAAGTTTTGCCTTGTCCTTCTTGTCTTCACTAACCGATGAACAGATTGAGGAATTTCCAGAAGAAGACTTGGTATCACTTTCTTCTCGTTTTTATAAAGCCTTGCAGAATGTGAGAATGAGAAAGAAAGTTGGTGGTGGCCCTCCAAGGTGCTATGAGTGTGGTGATCTCAACCACATGCGTTCAAATTGTCCTAAACTCGCAGGTAAAGCATCAAGAGAGGAGGACAATGACAAAAGAAAAGAGAAGAAGAAGTTTTCTCCAAGAAATAGAAAGAAGAACTTCATCAACAGCAAAGTTGTCCATCGGGTCCTTTCCGCTCTTGAACAAGTCAATTTGAGTGATGTGGATTCGGAGAGCGGTGAAGATGATACAACAACTCCAAGCAAACATGAATTGCGGGGTTGTGTCTCATGGCTAGGAGTGATGTAAGCTTCACCGAGGGGCGATCATGACAAATATTGCAATGAGGTAGAACCTTCTTACGATGAATTAACTATTGCTGTTGTTCGTCTTGGAAAATTGCTTGACAAACGCGACAAGAAGATTAAGAAACATGATGTTCTTGTGGAATCTTTGAATCTGAAATTGCTAGACTTAAATCTTTGATTCTGATGATGATGCTTGCAAATCATGTGACTTAATTCTGATGAGCTTCTTGTGCTTAGGAAAGAACATGTTTCTTTGTTAGAACAAGTCAATCTTGAAAAGAAAGAAAATGAGAAACATGTTAAAAACGCTAGCTGTTCAACTGTTGATTTGCATGATATAACTCATTGTTCTAAATGTGCTATACTGGAATTGAAGTTGCATGATGCAAATGCTAGGGTTTCTCAAATAACAGATGCTATGCTCACTCATGAAGTTCTCTCATGCTCAACTTGTGCATAAGCAGAAAAGGAAAAGTGGACGTTCCATGTAATAACTGTTTAATTCTTGCTCGAAAGGTTGATTACTTGGAAAAATCTTTAGAACGGTTCACTACAGGAAAGAAAAACCTAAACATGATTTTAGATCAATCAAAAGTCAGCACTCATCACAAAGGTTTAGGTTTTGATTCTTATGCTCATCATAAATCACATACTCCAACTATTGTGAAGACACTTGAAAGTGGAAAATTGAAATTGTCAATGAGCCTAAGAAAAGCTGTTTTCAAGTCTGTTTGGTGTGTTATCTTCTACTATGGTGAATGCAAATGCTATACATTTCTAAAGCTAAACATCATGTTAAGTACACTTGCACTCATTGTGGTAGAGATGGACACTTAGTAGATTTTTGCTTTAGGCTAGCCAAACAAAGAAAAGAAAGAAAAGGCTAAGGCTAGGTCTAATTTCAGAAGGCACATTTCACTCCTCATTTTGTGCCTAGGGTGATGCAAACACCTTTTGTTGCAAGAAATACGGAAAGAGCAAATATGATTTTGTGAACAAGCATCCTCATTTTGTGCCTAGGGTGATGCAAACATCTTTTGTTGAAAGAAACACGAGAAAGGGCAAATCTGTTTTTGTGAACAAGCATACTCGTGTTGTGCCTACTCGTCGTGTGTCTCAGTACTGGATTCCCAAATGCTTTATTTCTAACCCCATCTGAGAGGCCTCGACATCTTCTTGTGCTATGTAGGTTTTCAGGAATGGGTTGGAGAACAGAAGCTTAGTGGATCTTGGTCTTTTGCAAGATGAGATCAAGACTTGGATGGTTCTCACCCTTGAGATGGTTTTCAAGAAGCATGTGCAATAATTCTTCATCTACTTTGTGAGCTATTTCATACACTCATGTTCTTTACATTCACAGATATCTAATTGTGGCATGAGATGAAATGATTGTTCATATGCTCATTTGTATTCCTCTGGCATGTTCAATAATGTTATATCTTATATCATGCCTTTCATGCTTTGAATTCACTTATCATGATTTATGCCTATGCTTACTTGAACATACCATGATAACTCAAGCACATGTATATCATCATCTCCTCTCTGTTGATCTCATTGGTTATCCATTTGAGGGGGAGTTATTGGTTTTTGGTAAAAATTCCTTCCGGTTGCCTTTTTTGGAGGTCTGTTCTTTCAGCCTTTTGTTTTTAAAATAATTCCCTTCAGGTGACAATTTTGTAGAAGGTTTCTAATATGGTTGTTTTGAGGGGGAGTTCTTTGAAATTTTTGTAATATTGTGTAACATGCTTTTTGTTTCGTGTGTTTCTTAAATGAAAAACAAAAAATGAAAAACGAAAAAAGTCTTGAGCATTGTATTTCATACACATATGTCATTTGAAGCCATGTTTATGCTACAAGGGTCTTCGCAACTTCTGCTTATACATATATGGTGTAGTTTATGTCATGACTTTTTAAATGGAATGACAACTTGAATTAAATCTTGTCATGGTTGAACTTTCTTAGCTATCTTGATCCTCGCTTTCGAAAAAGTGCTAAATATGAAAGCTAAGTGCTAAAACAAAAATGATTGTTGATAAATGCAAGAACAAGGTCATGTAATGTCGCACTTCTTCTTTACGAGACTGCTTATCATTGCACTATGATATGAACTTGGAAGAGGTTGTGTATGACCGAAACCATGAAACCTTAAGCTTGTGATTGCTTGGCATGGTTGAAAAGTAAGGCTGATGGTGCATGTAATTCCTTGCAATTGTTATTGTTGCAATCAATGTAATGAATCAGTTTTTCAAATCACAAATAAAGTGCACAAAAATTCAATGTTTTCAGGTTTTAAGATTGTTGAGAAAGGGAGATCATGTCATGCAAAAATCGTTAATAGTACTTGATTTCTAGTTATGCTTACTCTACATTGTTTATGTGTAGATTTGAGGGTGCAAGTACTGTTGATAGCATGACTTGGTGATCAGGTTGTTACATTTGTGCATGATTCATAATGCTCAGTACATAAAAAGAAAAGAAAACATCAACATAAAGGGGGAGAAGTTTCTCTTTTGCTCTCTTTTTGCATTCTTGATGAATCCATTGTCAAAGGGGGAGAAAGTTTGGAGTCAAAGGAGAAACTTTTGGTCACACATTGCACATTCACACACACATTTCTTCTTTACGTTAGGGGAGTCTTTCTTTTTGATAGAGGAGATTTCTTTTTAGATAAGGGAGATTTTTGTTCTTCTTTGTAGGGAGATTTCTCTTTCGTCTTTTGGTCACTTTACTTCTTTTAAAAATGGTGTTGCCATTGTGAGGTGAATGCCAATGTTCGTTTCAAATGGTGTTGCCAATGTTTTCATCAAGGGGAGATTGTGAGATCATGTGATGAAAAATTGGTTGAATGGTGAAATTGGCATTGTAAAGTGATTTTGGTTATGGCATGTGTGGTGCTTGTGCAGTGCTATGTTGAGATGATTATCATCTTTGGTGATAGCATGATGGAGTTTTGCTTAATGCAATGCACTCGTGTGAGTGGTTGCATGGATTAATCTTGAGTCAAGTCGTGGATTTGTGCTCGGACGCGTTGTTTGTTACTTCATGTGCGTGTGTTGCTCGAGGCTTAACGTGGTCGATGACGGGACCGGAACTAGGTTCATGGAGGAACTGAGGTTCGAGACTAGGTTCAGGGAGGAATCGAGGTCTTGGTGGTCAAGGATGTCATGCGGGACGTTAGGGCTAGAGAACATGCATATGAAGGTTTGGTTAGTCACGTATGTGCGATGGGTGGGCTGATCATGCGTGCAAAGTTTTGGTTTTCGCCATGTTGGGCCAAGTTGAGATAGATACGAACTCTTTCCATGTTGGAAGTGGAGTTGTATTCAATCTCTCTGTTCTTGCATGCGTGCAAGAGTTGTTTTTGGTCATGTTGGGCCAAGTTGAGATAGATACAAACTCTTTCCATGTTGGAAGTGGAGTTGTATTCAATCTCTGTGTGTTTGCTCTGTATAAATTGGGGGAGGTGTCCCCTGTTTATTCTTGAGCGTTCAGGTTTTAGGGTTTGTACTCTTGTGTTGGAGTACTTTAGACAATGAAATAAAAAATTAATCTTCCAGAAAGATACTTCATGTCTGGCGACTGTGCATTGTGAAGAGATGTTCTTCTGGTTCTAGGGTTTAAGTTCTGATCGTGCATGCATACATCAAGTCAACTAGAAGATAGATGATGATCTGGACATGATCTTACTTTTGGTGATTAGAAGATTGATCCGTGGCAATTGAAGTCTTCTCTGGTGTTTTGTCCGTCGCAGCAGTCACGAAGTTCATCACGGAGTTCGGTTCCTTGCAAAGGTATCATCTTGCGAAGGTAATATCTTTTGATCCGTAGATCCGATCGGATTGATTCTTCTTGGGTTTGATTCATAATTGAATCTAGTTTCTACAGCTAAAATTTCACATCAATCCAACGGTTAGATCTTTAGTAATTTCTGGTCGCCCAGATTGCTAGCCTGGTCGCCCAGCTGTTAGATTGCTAATTGATTTAGTCATCTTGCGAAGGACATAACTTTAGATCCGTACATCCGATTGACCTGATTATTTTTGTGTTAGTTGTGGAATTGAGTCTAGTTTCTACAGTTAACATTTCACGTCAATCCAACGGCTGGATCTTCCGTAATTACTATTTTAGTAGATGTGTATCGGTCTGCTCGCCCAGACTGCGCGCGTGGTCGCCCAACAGTGTGCGTGGTCGCCCAACAAGGCTTGCGTGGTCGGCCAAACTGTCCTCTCGCTCGCCAAAGTGCCCAAACTAGTCGCCCGGTGTCCTCTCGCTCGCCCAAGTGCCCAAACTGGTCGCCTCAGTGTCCTCTCGCTCGCCCAGTGATCTCTTGGTCGCCTAGTGATCTTCGTCGTCCAAGTGCTCTCATCGTCGCCCAGATCGGTCTATTTGTTTCCTAACCGCATAAACTGATTTCCAAGCAATTTGAGTTTCAATTGGGGTGTTTGAAAAGTTTGAAAATTTGTTTTAGCTTCAGCAATCATTCACCCCCTCTCGATTGCTACATTAGTATATTTCGATCCTACAAGTGGTATCGAGCAAGGTTTTTCTAATTGATCTTAACGGTAATTAGAAATCGTGGCGATTGATAGGTATTCGACAAAACCTTGTATTTTCGATGGTGTTGATTTTCGCTTTTGGAAAGCGAAGATGGAGGCATACATTCAAGCTCAAGGCTTTGCAATCGGGAGAAGGTGTACAAGCCATATCAAGTTCCCGATAATGATCAAGTCAATGCCACCAATCAAGTACATGTTGAAGCAAACAAGAGAGCACCTAAACTTGATCATTCAAGGATTGGGAAGAAGTGACTTCGCGTGATCCATCTCAAGTCTGCATATGAGGTATGGAAATCTCTTTGTGATTATCATGAGGGATCTAACACTATCAAAGTGGTTAGGCAAGACATATATAAGAAAGAATACATGCGATTTGAGATGAAGCCTGGTGAGTCACTAGATGATTTCTTTGCACGTTTCAATAAGATCCTTAGCAATTTACGTGCTGTTGGAGTTTACTTTGATGAGGCTACTAATGCTAGACAATTGCTTGGTGCATTGGACATGTCTACTTGGGAGATGAAAGTTACATCTATTAGAGAATCAACTGTCATGAGTGACCTTACTGTAGATGTTCTTTTCTCTAAGCTAAAAACTCATGAATTGGATGTTCTTGCTAGGAGGACTGATTTTAAATCAATTGCATTGACCTCTCAATCTAGCATGTCTCAAAATAATGCTTCTTCAAGTTTTGTCTTGTCCTTCTTGTCTTCACTAACCGATGAACAGATTGAAGAATTTCCAGAAGAAGACTTGGTATCACTTTCTTCTCGTTTTTATAAAGCCTTGCAGAATGTGAGAATGAGAAAGAAAGTTGGTGGTGGCCCTCCAAGGTGCTATGAGTGTGGTGATCTCAACCACATGCGTTCAAATTGTCCTAAACTCGCAGGTAAAGCATCAAGAGAGGAGGACAATGACAAAAGAAAAGAGAAGAAGAAGTTTTCTCCAAGAAATAGAAAGAAGAACTTCATCAACAGCAAAGTTGTCCACCGGGTCCTTTCCGCTCTTGAACAAGTCAATTTGAGTGATGTGGATTCGGAGAGCAGTGAAGATGATACAACAACTCCAAGCAAACATGAATTGACAGGGTTGTGTCTCATGGCTAGGAGTGATGTAAGCTTCACCGAGGACGATCATGACAGCGATTGCAATGAGGTAGAACCTTCTTACGATGAATTAACTATTGCTCTTGTTCGTCTTGGAAAATTGCTTGACAAACACGACAAGAAGATTAAGAAACATGATGTTCTTGTGGAATCTTTGAATGCTGAAATTGCTAGACTTAAATCTTTGATTCCTGATGATGATGCTTGCAAATCATGTGACTTAATTCTGATGAGCTTCTTGTGCTTAGGAAAGAACATGTTTCTTTGTTAGAACAAGTCAATGATGAAAAGAAAGAAAATGAGAAACATGTTAAAAACGCTAGCTGTTCAACTGTTGATTTGCATGATATAACTCATTGTTCTAAATGTGCTATACTGGAATTGAAGTTGCATGATGCAAATGCTAGGGTTTCTCAAATAACAGATGCTATGCTCACTCATGAAGTTCTCTCATGCTCAACTTGTCGCAAACAGAAAGGAAAAGTGGGGTGAGTACTTTGAGCACTCAGCAAGTCATACACAGAATGCAATGCTAATATACTATATGCATGGCTTAGTACAAAGGATAGGCTATGGTTCATGTGCAGTACAACATTTCAAATAAACAGTAATGGATTGCAAAGTAGTAAAACAGTAGTAGGAATAGTAGCTTTCACAAACATTTCAATTGTAATTCATTTTTCCATCCTAAGTCAAATTCATCATCACCAACCCAAGCATTTTCCATAAACAAGGCATTTTCATGAAAATCTAACCCTTGATCAGTAATCACGAAGCGATGCTCATTCTAGTGAAACACGGCTATTCGAATAGGTTGTACACTCTGCAGAGGTTATACACTTTACCCACAAGATACAATCAAATACCACCAAGGCAAATAACCGTGAAGCCTTTCCAAAGTTCCATCTAAACCCAAGATCGCCTCGCTAAGGTTTCAACACTAGAGGGACTGTTACCACACCTGGGCCCCCTCTTGCGCCATGTGAGTTCTCATCCGCTTCTCGGCCTCACACCACCACGACAGTACCAAAGAATAGATTTCCCGGTTTATTTAGCTAAGCCCGTCCCATTACGGAGCTTGTGGTTGTATGAAAGACTCAGTTCAAATGCTCGCAAGGTTAAGTCCTTAGTTGACCGAGGCAAGACTAACCAAGTGTGATCTCAATTATCCAAAACCAATAAGAAAAACCAACACGACCGCCCGATTGCCACTCTTGGCCCACGAAAATAATCTTGCCATTTGCCCCGTCTAAATCATTTTTCCCACCGGTTCTTGACCATTGCACCACGTGCCATCATTAACTCAATAACACATGTCTCATTCACAAAGCATGTTCCATATCTCATTAAGTCGAGATTTACTTTGGTATTCCAAAATCATGAAATGTCCACGTGGCGTGGCTAAGCATACTACTTGGTCTACTCAACCCATGTTGGTAAATTATTAATGTCCAACTATTAATCCATAACCTAGGGTGACAAAGGATTCATGGCCTACAATTATATATGACAAGGTGGCATACAAAGAACTAGGCATTTAACTACTCCCAAAACTTATTCAAAATCATTTTATCAAATTAGCATGCAATAGTTTAAATCAAAATAATTTGCTCTAATAGGTTCAACATGATCAAACACAACTTGCCTTCAAAAAGTGCTGGTTCCGGGTCCTGAACTTGCTCCTGGGTCAGAACTTCTCCCTCGAAACCTTCGGGCACTTCAACGTCTACGCGTAACGTAAACACAAAACAATAAAATAAATAAACAGTAGACAAACAGTGCTCAAAAATTCAAATAAAATTCATAAACAGAAAGATCACAATTTTACAAATTTATAGAAATTGGAATCACTCAAATCGGAGTTAAAACGCAGAAGTTATAAGCATTTGAAGTTTCAAAATATATTTAAAATCAATATACCGACTTAAATAAATATTTTCTTTTTCGGAAAATTAATTATTGCGTCATCCGTGACACGTGTCGCCACCAGAGAGTGACACGCGGCCTTGCTGACGTCAGCCCTGACCGGCTCCCGTGCTGACGTCAGCATGACGTCATCGTGACGTCAGCACGACTCGGCTATCTCACTGACAAGTGGGTCCCACCGTGACGTCAGCGGTGACGTCACACACACGGTGCGTGCGGCTGGCAAGTGGGCCCGTCTTTGTCGGCGTCTCATCGTCACACACTGTAACCGACATGTGGTCGCGTCGTCGATGACACGCGTGCCTGATCGCTCGTCTTGGTGCGGACGTCTTGGTCCGCCTTGTCAGCGTCTCATGCACAATGAGGAGCGACGTGGCACTATGGCTGCCCTTAGATCTACATCTAACGGCGGGGATTAGAAGATGAAGTTTATCGTTTATGGGACGACGTGGCGAAATCCGGTCGTCGATTGAGATCGGACGGTCGACGGAGTTTCGGGCGACGGCGATGGTCTTGCGCGCAGCGGCTTGACCGGAGAGCGAAGACGACGACGTCGCGGCGCTGGCGTTTCCGTGGTCCTCCGACGACGTCGCGGTAATGCTCCGACGCAGCATGACGCTACCGAGTCCGACACGGCACGGCGACGGCGGAGGATGGACGGCGACGGCGGAGCGGGTCAAAGAATCGCGGCGGATGGTCTCGGGACTTCGGCGAGCTCGTGCGGCGAGGCGGCGGCGTCTCAGGCGGCGTGCGGTGTACGGCTGGGTGCGGCGCAAACCGAGGAACACAGGAGGGGTGGCGGCGCCTTAAATAGGGGCTCTTGGCGTCCGTCTTGGTTAAAATTCATGAGGAGTCCGTGGCGGCGTGAGTCCGTGAGAATAGGATTGGGTGACGTGGCGCATCGTGGGCCGTCGGATGAAGATCGAGCAATTTGGCGCTAGGGTTTTTCCGAGGCGGGCCGCACAAGATTTCTCGCCCAAGATCGTTCATCGGGATTTTAATCCTTTTCCTAATAAAATTAATTTCGAAAATAAAATAATTTATTTGAGGCATTAAAAATATCGTAAAAATTCGAAAAATTCTCAAAAATATTTTAAGACATTTGTGACTCAAATAAAATATTTTCAGCAAAACTTTATTTTAACTTTTCCATTATTTAATTAATTGATAAATGGTTTAATTCAAAATAAATCCAAATAATTCCAAATAAATCCAAATAAATTCCAGAAATTCCCAAAATTCAAAATAACATTTAAATGCAAGAAAAGCAAAAAATTGGGGTGTTACAAACCTCCCCTTAACGGAATCTCGACCAGAGATTCGTATGACTAAGGAATAGGTTAGAATTCCTTCTTGAGTCCTCTTCAAGCGCCTGTGGCTTCACTCTCGGAATGGTTACTCCACTAAACTCTGCAAAAACGGGTCGATTTGTTTCTCGTTTCTCGATCCATCGTGTCCAAGATCTTCACCGCGTACTCTTTATAAGTCAAATCCTCCTGCAGCTCGACCGACTCTAACGGCATCTGCTCTTCTGGCACTTGCGGAGACATTTCTTTAATTGTGACACATGGAACACATCATGCACACTGCTAGAGACTGTGGTAACTCCAGCTGATACGCTACTTCACCTCTACGGCTTAATATCTTAAATGGGCCAACATATCTTGGCGCTAACTTCCCTTTAGTGTGAAACCTCTTAACTCCTTTGAGTGGGGTAACTCTGAGATACACAAAATCTTCAGGCTCAAAGCTCAAATCCCTGCGGCGATTATCGGCATAACTCTTCTGTCTTGATTGCGCAATTTTCAACCGTTCCCTGATCATGGCTACCTGCTCTTCAGCTTCTCGAAGAATGTCCGGCCCGAACATATGACGCTCTCCGGTCTCATTCCAATTCAACGGCGTTCGACAGGGTCTTCCATATAGTGCTTCAAATGGCGACATTTGCAAACTTGCCTGGTAGCTGTTGTTATAGCTAAACTCGGCGTACGGCAAGCACTTGTCCCATGAGGTTGTATAAGCCAACGCACATGCCCTCAACATATCCTCCAGTATCTGATTAACTCTTTCTGTTTGCCCGTCCGTCTGCGGGTGATACGCGGTACTGAAGTTCAGACGGGTCCCTAGAGCCTCATGCAATTTATCCCAAAATCTTGAGGTAAACCGAGTACCTCTCGTCGATACAATTTTCTTGAACTCCATGCAAACACACAATCCTTGACATATACAATTCTGCTAAGCGGTCCCCCGAATAGGTAGTCTTCACTGGTATAAAGTGGGCGACCTTTGTCAAACGGTCCACTATAACCCGTACTGAGTCATACCTGTCTGGGTCCTCAGAAAACCGTAATGAAATCCATTCCGATTTCCTCCCATTTCCACTCGGTATCTTCGATTGTTTGTAGCAGCCCCATCGGCCTTTGATGCATTGCTTTGACTCTTTGGCATATGTCGCTGCAACGCCACATGCTCGGCAACTTCACGCTTCATGCTTGGCCACCAAAATCTTTCCTTCGTCTTACATCTTAGCGCTTCCGGATGGATAGAGTACTTGGAGTCATGAGCTTCCTCCGAATCACTGTTTGCTTCCTTCTTGTGCGATGACGCAAATGCGATTCTTGATCCATAATGTACCTTGCTCATCCAGCTTGAAGTCCTTCGCCTTGCCTTCCTCCATTTTAGACTTAATCCTCTGAATCTTGACATCGTCCTTCTGTCCCTCACGAATCTGATCTTCCAAGGTAGGCTTCACCTCTAAAGCGGCTACGAATCCCTTGGGTACAACTTCCATCTTCAGCTTCTGAAATTCCTTACATAGCTCGACCTGACTTGCTTCCACCAACATATTCACCGAATGGCTTTTCCGGCTCAAAGCATCGGCCACCACATTGGCTTTCCTAGGGTGATAATGAATCCCCAGATTGTAATCCTTAATTAATTCCAACCACCTCCTCTGCCTCATGTTCAGATCCGATTGAGTAAATATATATTTAAGACTCTTATGGTCCGTGTACACTTCACATCTGTTTCCAATTAGATAGTGCCGCCATAACTTCAAAGCATGCACTACGGCTGCTAACTCCAAGTCATGTGTTGGGTAGTTCTCCTCATGCGGCCTCAACTGCCTTGACGCATACGCAACGACCTTTCTGCTCTGCATTAACATGCATCCTAGTCCTTGGCGCGATGCATCACAGTATATATCAAAACTCTGGCTTAAATCCGGTAGTACTAACACTGGTGCCGTGGTCAAACGTTTCTTCAACTCCTGAAAACTCCGCCACATTCCGGCGTCCATGTAAACTTCTTCTCCTTTTTCAACAATTGCGTAAGAGGTCTCGCAATCGTTGAGAATCCTTCAATAAATCGGCGGTAATAACCACCATTCCAAGGAAACTACGGATTTGAGTCACCGTCTTGGGTGGCTCCCAATGCAACACCGCTTCCACCTTACTTGGGTCAATCGACTCCTTGGCGGTCACCACATGTCCAAGAAATTCCACCTTGTTCCTCCGAAGTCACACTTGCTAAACTTAGCGAAAAGTTGTCGCTCTCTTAACTTCTCCGTAACTAGCTTCAGATGCTCGCATGCTCTTCCACGGTCTTGGAGTAAACTAGAATGTCATCTATGAATACAACAACGAACTTATCCAAGTATTCCATGAAAACCTTGTTCATCATGTTCATGAAATATGCGGGTGCATTTGTCAAACCAAAAGACATAATCAGAAACTCGTAATGCCCATATCTTGACGAAAATGCGGTTCTTGGACATCCTCCGATAGAATCTTCACCGGTGATATCCTCGATCGTAGGTCAATTTTGGAGAAAACTCGGCTCCTCTCAACCGATCAAATAGGTCATCGATCCCGGTAGTGGGTACTTATTCTTGATAGTGACTTCATTCGGTGCGATAATCCACACACATCCCAGAACTTCCGTCCTTCTTCTTGACAAATGTAACCGGTGCTCCCCATGGCGATTTAACTAGGTCTAATAAATCCCTTATCCAATAATTTCTCAATCTGCTTCTTCATTTCGACCAGCTCATCGGTTGACATCCGATAAGGTCTCTTCGCTATCGGGCCGTTCCCAGACTAACTCGACATAAACTCTATGTCCTCGTCTCGGTGGCATCCTGTAAATCCTCCGAAATACATCCGGGTACTCTCGACAACCGCACATCTTCTATGCTAACGGCCTTCACATCGCTGACCATCAACTGTCCATCCCGAACGGCAGTTGCTCAAACTCTATTTTTCTCCCACAAGAACTCTCGATCGATATGACTCTTCGTCCACGCCTAATACAACCTTGTGTTTAGACAACCACCATTCCCAAAATAACATCTAGGGTCCGGGTATCTAACACCACTAAGTTTGCTAGAACTCTGCTCCATCTATAAGCAACTTTACCCCGTAACATCCTACATCGATCGGAGTTCGATCCCGGATTGTACTAGCAATACATGCCTAAGGTTCACCATTTTCAACCCATTGTTCACAAAGAAAAATCCGAGATATAAACGAATGCGAAGCTCCGAATCAAATAAAATCTATTGCAGTCTAATCGAGTTGATCAAGAACTTACCCAAGACGACGTCCGATGTATTCTCGTGATCAGATCGGCGGTGACATGATTGACTCGCCTCTTAGCACGATCGTGTGGCGCTCCAGATTGTGTAGCTCCACGGCTTGCTCTCGACGCGGTGCCTTCGTTGGAGTAGTTCCAAGATTGAAGCGAACCGGTGTCACTCCTCCTCCTTCTTAGGACGAGAATTGGCAAATGCTCGCTCGTGATGATAAAACAACGCTTAACTGCCGATTGCGCTCTCGCAGTTGCATTCCCAACCGTGTTGGTGTCTCGGAAATTTTGTCCGCAGGTCTTGGTACTTGGTGGTGGTGTCGTCATCACATTCCTTGGCTGGAACTCAAGAACAGTTTGGTGCAACCTCAAACGCCGCGCTCCTCGGGCGTGCTCCTCGTTTGTGCCATCCTGCGCTTCCGGTTGTCCTCCAGCTCCTTGCGCTTGTCCTCCAATATCAGCGCCTTGTTCACTAGCTCCTGAAAGTCAGGAAAAGTGTGGGTTATGAGTCCCACCTGCAGTCCTGAATTCAGTCCCTTCATGAATCGAGACTGCCTGGCCTTATCCGTTGCTACATCCTCAGGTGCGTAGCGTGCCAGCTGCGTGAACTTATTCAGATACTCAGACACTGATTGATTGCCCTGCTTCAGTGCCCTAAACTCCTCCTTTTTCAGCTCCATGATGCCTTCGGGCACATGGTACTGCCGAAAAGCAATTGTGAACTCCTCCCAGCTGATGTCCTGTGGGTGCTCATGAGCAGCGCAGTAGTTTTCCCACCATTCAGCTGCGGTTCCTTCAAGCTGATGAGAGGCATAGAGTACCCTCTCATTTCCTTCACACTGGGTAATGTGCAACTTTCTCTCTATCGTCCTTAGCCAATCATCTGCCTCCAATGGATTGGCATTCCCAGAAAATGTAGGCGGTCGTGTCCTCATGAATTCCGACAGCCTCGAGTGTGGCCTCTGACCGGGTTAACTCGTTAACTCTAGGCGGCGGCAAGCGCTTAGGCGGTGACATGTTTGCATCTGTTGCATCATGGCATGCATTAATCGGGTCTGCAAGCAATAAAGGCTCCAAAGTTCTCGCATATCAATCAAGGTCTTGGTTGAGGTCCTTGTCCTTCACCATCGATGTTTCGGTGGCGTGAACCACTCCCATTTCCTCCTTGGTTTCCACGAGTGTTCACCATCTGTCGATTGCTCCATGGTTTAGAGATGAGAGGGAAATAAGAATAGACAAGTAATAGAGTACTTATGCGGGGACAAAGGTATAACACAAAATCTAACTTTATTACTTTATTAATATCGAGGTATGGTTGCTCACAATGCCTATGGGCCATGCAACACATACCGATCACTCACAAGCATGAAAGAAGCAAATCGAACTAACACTCTGGAGTCAAACGCCTCTAAGGGTGACTCTTATTCCAAGACGCGACTCGTCGCAGGAGTCTCAACTGCTAACCCTAACGCTCACTCCTCGAGCCAACCCCCACCGGAACTCCCTGGTGGATACACCGGCGGGTGTGCTGGTGCTGGTACAAACCTATCCCAACGATCCTCCGCTGGATGCGCCTCCTGCACAGGCTCAACCTCCACTGGTTCCTGCTTGACCTCCACAGGCTCGGGCTTCACTTCCACTGCTCGCTCGCCGCGGCTCTGCCAGTGGCTCCTCCGGTCTGGTCGTAGCTCCAAAGATCGCTTCGCTCGTCCGTCTAAATACGTCTCCAGCTCCCCAATCCTCTGGATAGAGTGGGCCAAGTATTCACAAGTCTGCAACAGATGCGCCCTCGCCTGCGTGAACTCGTCACGAGACCTCTGCAGCTCCTGAACCGTCTCGTCGATAACATCCTCTTGAGCGATAACATATCTGGCCAGGTGGGTGATCGTGGCATCCTCCTCCTCTATGGGCTCTCGCCAGTAGCGAGTGTCTCTGCGTGGTGGTGACGAAACATCGTGCCATCCAACTCCACGGGGTAGGTACGAGCAATCGCCTCATCGCCAGACGCGATGTCTCCCGAATCCCGTCAAATGACAACCTCCCGGTCAGTAATGCGGATGGGACGACTTCGCCCTCGCCCTATTCCGAAGTAAATCGTGATGGTGACATCCTGCAATATCCAGCCTGCCCGATCCACAGAGTCCCCGGTAGATCGGCTGTCATATCCTCCCAATGCTGATCATACGCCAAAGCTCATGGCGTACCCTCCAAAGGCGCCACCAAAAGAGTGGATCATCCTCATCCGCCAAAGGACACTCACGTGAAACTCGAAATTTTAAAACAAAGCGTGACGTGATAAATTCAACAGGGGTATGAAAGGAGAGAAGGGTAAGTCGAGATTGCATTATCATCTTGGCACATTTTAGCTTTTTAGAAAATAGTTTTATCCTCACTTCGACCATTCTAACTAAGGGCCGATCCTACGACAAGATGGCTCGATACCACCTCTGTCGGGACCCGAATTTGCAAATCCGGACCCTATGTGTAATCAAGACTAGTCCAGATCACGCTTAGTGCACACAGCCTCAACATTGGTACATATCACGGTCATAACCAACTAAATAATAAGTACTTTGATTAAATACTCAAACTAGTTGATCGACCTTATGGTCAAGTTACAAAGATACGCCTCGCAGGGCGAAGAATTATTATAAGATCCAAATGCAGTGGAAATAGAATAAACTCGTGGCGCCAACCAATTTGCCACGAACAACCGATCGGGCTCGCTCCTTAGTTCGTTGGCTCTTCCTGAAACTCCTCCTCCTGAGCAGGGGTTGCTTCTTCTTCAACTGAAGTTGTGTTGTTGTGGGGTGAGTACTTTGAGCACTCAGCAAGTCATGCACAGAATGCAATGCTAATATACTATATGCATGGCTTAGTACAAAGGATAGGCTATGGTTCATGTGCAGTACAACATTTCAAATAAACAGTAATGGATTGCAAAGCAGTAAAACAGTAGTAGGAATAGTAGCTTTCACAAACATTTCAATTGTAATTCATTTTTCCATCCTAAGTCAAATTCATCATCACCAACCCAAGCATTTTCCATAAACAAGGCATTTTCATGAAAATCTAACCCTTGACCGTAATCACCGAGCGATGCTCATTACCGTGAGCACGGCTATTCGAATAGGTTGTACACTCTGCAGAGGTTATACACTTTACCCACAAGATACAGTCAAATACCACCAAGGCAAATAACCGTAACGAAGCCTTTCCAAAGTTCCATCTAAACCCAGTACTGCCCGCTAAGGTTTCAACACTGGAGGGACTAGTTACCACACCCAGGGCCCCCCTCTTGCGCCATGTGAGTTCTCATCCGCTTCTCCGGGCCTCACACCACCACGACAAGACCAAAGAATAGATTTCCCGGTTTACTTAGCTAAGTCCGTCCCATTACGGAGCTTGTGGTTGTATGAAAGACTCAGCTTCAAATGCTTGCAAGGTTAAGTCCTTAGTTGACCGAGGCAAGACTAACCAAGTGTGATCTCAATTATCCAAAACCAATAAGAAAACCAAATCGACCGCCATTTGCCACTCTTGGCCCACGTAAACAATCTTGCCATTTGCCCCGCCTAAATCATTTTTCCCACCCCTGGTTCTTGACCATTGCACCACGTGCCATCATTAACTCAATAACACATGTCTCATTCACAAAGCATGTTCCATATCTCATTAAGTCAAGATTTACTTTGGTATTCCAAAATCATGAAATGTCCACGCGAGGCTAAGCATACTACTTCGGTCTACTCAACCCATGTTGGTAAATTATTAATGTCCAACTATTAATCCATAACCTAGGGTGACAAAGGATTCATGGCCTACAATTATATATGACAAGGTGGCATACAGCAACTAGGCATTTAACTACTCCCAAAACTTATTCAAAATCATCTTATCAAATTAGCATGCAATAGTTTAAATCAAAATAATTTGCTCTAATAGGTTCAACATGATCAAACACAACGTGCCTTCAAAAAGTGCTGGTTCCGGGTCCTAAACTTGCTCCTGGGTCAGAACTTCTCCCCCGAAACCTTCGGGCACTTCAACGTCTACACGTAACGTAAACACAAAACAATAAAATAAATAAATAGTAGAAAAATAGTGCTCAAAAATTCAAATAAAATTCATAAACAGAAATATCACAATTTTACAAATTTATAGAAATTGGAATCACTCAAATCGGAGTTAAAACGCAGAAGTTATAAGCATTTGAAGTTTCAAAATATATTTAAAATCAATATACCGACTTAAATAAATATTTTCTTTTTCAGAAAATTAATTATTGCGTCATCCGTGACACGTGTCGCCACCAGAGAGTGACACGCGGCCTTGCTGACGTCAGCCCTGACCGGCTCCCGTGCTGACGTCAGCATGACATCATCGTGACATCAGCACGACTCAGCTATCTCACTGATGAGGCTACTAATGCTAGACAATTGCTTGGTGCATTGGACATGTCTATTTGGGAGATGAAAGTTACATCTATTAGAGAATCAACTGTCATGAGTGACCTTACTGTAGATGTTCTTTTCTCTAAGCTAAAAACTCATGAATTGGATGTTCTTGCTAGGAGAACTGATTATAAATCAATTGCATTGACCTCTCAATCTAGCATATCTCAAAATAATGCTTCTTCAAGTTTTGTCTTGTCCTTCTTATCTTCACTAACCGATGAACAGATTGAGGAATTTCCAGAAGAAGACTTGGTATCACTTTCTTCTCGCTTTTATAAAGCCTTGCGAATGTGAGAATGAGAAAGAAAGTTGGTGGTGGCCTCCAAGGTGCTATGAGTGTGGTGATCTCAACCACATGCGCTCAAATTGTCCTAAACTCGCAGGTAAAGCATCAAGAGAGGAGGACAATGACAAAAGAAAAGAGAAGAAGAAGTTTTCTCCAAGAAATAGAAAGAAGAACTTCATCAACAAAGAAAGTTGTCCACGGGTCCTTTCCGCTCTTGAACAAGTCAATTTGAGTGATGTGGATTCGGAGAGCGGAAGATGATACAACAACTCCAAGCAAACATGAATTGACAGGTTGTGTCTCATGGCTAGGAGTGATGTAAGCTTCACCGAGGACGATCATGACAGCGATTGCAATGAGGTAGAACCTTCTTACGATGAATTAACTATTGCTGTTGTTCGTCTTGGAAAATTGCTTGACAAACGCGACAAGAAGATTAAGAAACATGATGTTCTTGTGGAATCTTTGAATGCTGAAATTGCTATACTTAAATCTTTGATTCTCGATGATGATGCTTGCAAATCATGTGACTTAATTTACAAAGTGAGCTTATCGTGCTTAGGAAAGAACATGTTTCTTTGTTAGAACAAGTCAATGCTGAAAAGAAAGAAAATGAGAAACATGTTAAAAATGCTAGCTGTTCAACTGTTGATTTGCATGATATAACTCATTGTTCTAAATGTGCTATACTGGAATTGAAGTTGCATGATGCAAATGCTAGGGTTTCTCAAATAACAGATGCTATGCTCACTCATGAAGTTCTCTCATGCTCAACTTGTCGCAAACAGAAAGGAAAAGTGGACGTTCCATGTAATAACTGTTTAATTCTTGCTCGAAAGGTTGATTACTTGAAAAAATCTTTAGAACGGTTCACTACAGGAAAGAAAAACCTAAACATGATTTTAGATCAATCAAAAGTCAGCACTCATCACAAAGGTTTAGGTTTTGATTCTTATGCTCATCATAAATCACATACTCCAACTATTGTGAAGACACTTGAAAGTGGAAAATTCGAAATTGTCAATGAGCCTAAGAAAACTGTTTTCAAGTTTGCTGGTGTGTTATCTTCTACTATGGTGAATGCAAATGCTACTTCTGTTTCTAAAGCTAAACATCATGTTAAGTACACTTGCACTCATTGTGGTAGAGATGGACACTTAGTAGATTTTTGCTTTAGGCTAGCCAAACAGCAAAAGAAAGAAAAGGCTAAGGCTAGGTCTAATTTCAGGAAGGCACATTTCACTCCTCATTTTGTGCCTAGGGTGATGCAAACACCTTTTGTTGCAAGAAATACGCGAAAGAGCAAATATGATTTTGTGAACAAGCATCCTCATTTTGTGCCTAGGGTGATGCAAACATCTTTTGTTGAAAGAAACACGAGAAAGGGCAACTGCTTTTTTGTGAACAAGCATACTGTGTTGTGCCTACTGTCGTGTGTCTCAAAGATTGGATTCCCAAATGCTTTATTTCTAACCCCATCGATGCCTCGACATCTTCTTGTGCTATGTAGGTTTTCGTGAATGGGTTGGAGAACGTGCTTAGTGGATCTTGGTCTTTTGCAAGATGAGATCAAGACTTGGATGGTTCTCACCCTTGAGATGGTTTTCAAGAAGCATGTGCAATAATTCTTCATCTACTTTGTGAGCTATTTCATACACTCATGTTCTTTACATTCACAGATATCTAATTGTGGCATGAGATGAAATGATTGTTCATATGCTCATTTGTATTCCTCTGGCATGTTCAATAATGTTATATCTTATATCATGCCTTTCATGCTTTGAATTCACTTATCATGATTTATGCCTATGCTTACTTGAACATACCATGATAACTCAAGCACATGTATATCATCATCTCCTCTCTGTTGATCTCATTGGTTATCCATTTGAGGGGGAGTTATTGGTTTTTGGTAAAAATTCCTTTTGGTTGCCTTTTTGGAGGTTTGTTCTTTCATCTTTTGTTTTAAAATAATTCCTTCAGTGACAATTTTGTAGAAGGTTTCTAATATGGTTGTTTTGAGGGGGAGTTCTTTGAAATTTTTGTAATATTGTGTAACATGCTTTTTGTTTCGTGTGTTTCTTAAATGAAAAACAAAAAAATGAAAAACAGTAAAAGTACTGAGCATTGTATTTCATACACATATGTCATTTGAAGCCATGTTTATGCTACAAGGGTCTTCGCAACTTTCTGTTTATACATATATGGTGTAGTTTATGTCATGACTTTTTAAATGGAATAACAACTTGAATTAAATCTTGTCATGGTTGAACTTTCTTAGCTATCTTGATCCTGCTCGAAAAAGTGCTAAATATGAAAGCTAAGTGCTAAAACAAAAATGATTGTTGATAAATGCAAGAACAAGGTCATGTAATCGTCGACTTCTTCTTTACTGAGACCGCTTATCATTGCACTATGATATGAACTTGGAAGAGGTTGTGTATGACCGAAACCATGAAACCTTAAGCTTGTGATTGCTTGGCATGGTTGAAAAGTAAGGTGATGGTGCATGTAATTCCTTGCAATTGTTATTGTTGCAATCAAAGTAATGAATCAGTTTTTCAAATCACAAATAAAGTGCACAAAAATTCAATGTTTTCGTGTTTTAAGATTGTTGAGAAAGGAGATCATGTCATGCAAAAATCGTTAATAGTACTTGATTTCTAGTTATGCTTACTCTACATTGTTTATGTGTAGATTTGAGGGTGCAAGTACTGTTGATAGCATGACTTGGTGATCAAGTTGTTACATTTGTGCATGATTCATAATGCTCAGTACATAAAAAAAAAGAAAACATCAACATAAAGGGGGAGAAGTTTCTCTTTTGCTCTCTTTTTGCATTCTTGATGAATCCATTGTCAAAGGGGGAGAAAGTTTGGAGTCAAAGGGGGAAACTTTTGGTCACACATTGCACATTCACACACACATTTCTTCTTTCTGTTAGGGGGAGTCTTTCTTTTTGATAGAGGGAGATTTGTTTTAAGATAAGGGGAGATTTTTGTTCTTCTTTGTAGGGGAGATTTCTCTTTCTGTCTTTTGGTCACTTTACTTCTTTTAAAAATGGTGTTGCCATTGTGAGGTGAATGCCAATGTTCGTTTCCAAATGGTGTTGCCAATGTTTTCATCAAGGGGGAGATTGTGAGATCATGTGATGAAAAATTGGTTGAATGGTGAAATTGGCATTGTAAAGTGATTTTGGTTATGGCATGTGTGGTGCTTGTGCATGTGCTATGTTGAGATGATTATCATGCTGGTGATAGCATGATGGAGTTTTGCTTAATGCAATGCACTCGTGTGAGTGGTTGCATGGATTAATCTTGAGTCAAGTCGTGGACTTGTGCTCGGACGCGTTGTTTGTTACTTCATGTGCGGTGTTGCTTGAGGGCTTAACGTGGTCGATGACGGACCGAACTAGGTTCATGGAGGAACCGAGGTTCGAGACTAGGTTCGTGGAGGAATCGAGGTCTTGGTGGTCAAGGATGTCATGCGGGGCGCTCGGCTAGAGAACATGCATATGAAGGTCGTTAGTCACGTATGTACAAAGCAAGGCCGATCATGCGTGCAAAGTTTTGGTTTTCGCCATGTTGGGCCAAGTTGAGATAGATACTGAACTCTTTCCATGTTGGAAGTGGAGTTGTATTCAATCTCTCTGTTCTTGCATGCGCAAGAGTTGTTTTTGGTCATGTTAGGCCAAGTTGAGATAAATACGAACTCTTTCCATGTTGGAAGTGGAGTTGTATTCAATCTCGTGTGTTTGCTCAGATAAATAAGGGAGGTGTCCCTGCTTATTCTTGAGCGCTCAGGTTTTAGGGTTTGTACTCTTGTGTTGGAGTACTTTAGACAATGAAATAAAAATCAATCTTCCGTAAAGATACTTCATGTCCGGCTACCGTGCATTGTGAAGAGATGTTCTTACGGTTCTAGGGTTTAAGTTACGATCGTGCATGCATACATCAAGTCAACTAGAAGATAGATGATGATCTGGACATGATCTTGCTTTTGGTGATTAGAAGATTGATCCGTGGCAATTGAAGTCTTCTCGGTGTTTTGTCCGTCACAAAGATCCACGAAGTTCATCACGGAGTTCGGTTCCTTGCAAAGGTATCATCTTGCGAAGGTAATATCTTTTGATCCGTAGATCCGATCGGATTGATTCTTATTGGGTTTGATTCTTAATTGAATCTAGTTTCTACAGTTAAAATTTCACATCAATCCAACGGTTAGATCTTTGGTAATTTGTGGTCGCCCTGATTGCTAGCCTGGTCGCCCAGCTGTTAGATCGCTAATTGATTTAGTCATCTTGCGAAGGACATAACTTTAGATCCGTACATCCGATTGACCTGATTATTTTTGTGTTAGTTGTGGAATTGAGTCTAGTTTCTACAGTTAAAATTTCACGTCAATCCAACAGCTGGATCTTCCGTAATTACTATTTTAGTAGACATGTAGCGGTCTGCTCGCCCAGACTGCGCGCGTGGTCGCCCAACAGTGTGCGTGGTCGCCCAACAGTGCGCGTGGTCGCCCAAACTGTCCTACTACTCACCCATGTGCCCAAACTGGTCGCCCAGTGTCCTCTCGCCGCCAGGTGATCTCTCGGTCGCCTAAGTGCCAAACCAGTCGCCAAGTGCTTCATCGTCGCCAGATCGGTCTATTTGTTTCCTAACTGCATAAACTGATTTCCAAGCAATTTGAGTTTCAATTGGGGTGTTTGAAAAGTTTGAAAATTTGTTTTTAGCTTCCGCGCAATCATTCACCCCCCCTCTGATTGCTACATTAGTATATTTCGATCCTACATTTCTGTTATATATGCACAATAAAATTGTATATTCAATACAACTCTGTTTTTAAATATACAAATATATATTGTAGTATGCAGCACTTTGGCCCTAAGCTCCCTCAAAGTGACCTGGACTAACATGGCAAGGTTTACGAGAGATATAGACATCGTCTTTCAGTCCGCTTCATACCTTTGCTCATGGGTACTGCGGTCCGCCCCCACGACCTGCACAACCATGTGAGACCTCTCCAAGTTAGCCTCCAAGTCCTTGACCCACTGTCGGGACCTCTCCAACTCAGCCTCCGCCTTGTTGAGCTTGTCCTGCACCGCCCTTTGGCTCTCTTGGGCCTGTAACAAAGGCTACTTGAGGGCCTCGGGATCGTTCTTAGGGTGGCACGGTGGTGTAGCTGCTAGCATCTCTTGGACCATCTTCGAAACCTTGTCGGAGAGAATGTTGCTCATTGCCGTAGCCTACAAAGAGATGAAGGTGAGGGTGTCAAAATAAGTCATACATAGGAATCCTGAGCTTATGGAGGTTAATGAGAGAAAGGGAGGCTCACGGTGCCTGATAATGAAGGGTTGCTGTGATCGCTAACTTCTCCCCTAGCACATCCAACAACCTCCTGGGATCCTCAAGCATCAAGTCTATCATATACCTTTGCACTCGCTCTGTCACCAAGAGGCAAGTCATCTCAATCGCCTCTGCATCCAAGGTATGAGGTATGGCATACTCAGGGAGGGCACTGAAGGAACAGCCCTAGTCACCCTGCACTGGCTCCGCTTGCATGGGTGAGCATGGAGTAGCCATGTTCTCCGTAGGAGCCCCTGAGGGCACAGCGGATGCTCAAGGCTTCACCTCAGGGGGGCGCCCCCTGCTCCACCGGATCTACAAAAGAGGAGTGGAGCAGATTAGGCATGTAAAGGGAAGGCCAAAATTCCATGGCAATACAGCATGCCCAGAGCCACGTACCTCTTGGGAAGTAGAAGGACTCAATATCGTTGGGGTAGGCGTACCCGACCTCCTCCCTTGCCACAGCCTTGACTGGAGAGATGACCAGCCCATCGGTCTCAACGTTGAGGAGGTCCTCAATCTCCTGGGTGAGCTACTGTGAGTGCCTGTCGTTGCTCCTTGACTTAGCATCCGATGTAGGCTCGCTGCAGGAGTTGGATGCCGTAGATGGGGAAGGTGAAGGTGTGCACCTGCTCATCTACTTGGCGGAGGGACCTGTGCCCTCCCTAATGAACGTCTTTTTCTTCTCAGGGACCCTAGTGCCCCTGCCCTAGGTCGCGGGGGATGGCGGGGCCCACAGGGAACCGCCTAGAAAGGACCTTTCTCCCTAACAGCACCCTGTTGGGAGGCGCCACCCACACGCCCCCCAGTGTCTCTCTTGGCACGTGCCTTGGTGAGGAGGCCCGGGTGTCACCCTCCACGGCCGCAGCTCGAGCCCTCTTTCTCTTAGCCTGGTCGAGAGCAGGGTCACCCCGTGGGAGAAGGTGTAGGCCGAACACCTTGGCCACATAGTTCTTTCTTCTCCCCATAGGGATACCTTCAGCCTCATAGCCTCGTGCCTCAGACACGCACCACCTTCCTAGGATCAACTCAGCCTCCTCTCTTTGAGGGGTCGAACTGCATATGGGAAGTGTAATAGCCCAGCAAATTTGGAACAGTAAAATGTAATACTTAAATTTTGATGTGAATATTTTCAACACTTTGATGTTGTCTCTTGATTTTATTTGGAGTTTTATGAATTTCTTTGTGTTTTGAGTTGCAATAAAAGTCAACTAAAGAATGCAAAGAAGAAAAGGCTAAGAAGCAAAAAGTAAAATTTTGGAAAAAGTTATTAGGAGAATCCTGAACATGTAAATAAGCTATTTTAATTATCAAAATTAAGTTTATGCATAAGAAATTGAGGAAGGAAAATGGTAGAACAAATTTTATTCCCAAGTAATGCATTATCAGAAATGGTGCAAAATATTGGAATAGCAAATGGAGTTGAGAAAATTTATACAAGAACCACATTACTATATCTACACATGGTAAAAATATAATAAATTAATAAAATGGTTTGAGAATTATTAAAATCTGAAAACCCAAAAGCTTGTGAAAATGAAAATTTCAATGTCAGAATTTTAATTAAATAATGACTCAAGTATTTGAGCTGAAAATTTTACCTAAACATCTTTAGCTCAAATCCAATTGAAAAACAAAATATCAAAAATGATAGACTTCATTTGATCTTAAACAAAAATCAGAGTCAGAGGCTAGAAATACAAATGGTCACTGTTGAGAGAATATTTGTAAATTCTCAGTAACTTGGTTTAACCTCAAATTTTTACCAGGGGATAAATACTATTTGGAGACCTTGTTCAAAAAGTTTCGCAATTTTCTACCTCCATTGACCACCACCAAAAATCAGTGAGAGAGGGAAAATTTGACCCCCAACCACTCTGTTACTTTTGGTCATTCACTGCCATGTGGGCCAGCTCGTCCCCTTCCCGTTTCATTGGCGCAACGGTGAAATCGTCCAGTGGCTGGCAGTGGCCCCATGCCCCACTTGCCAGACTCGTCTCCTCCGATTCCGTTCGCTCCACTGGGAGCAGGAGACGAACTCTCCAGGCGAGTTGAACGCAGCGAGTTTGATTCATCGAACCCAATTGCCGTTCGGTCATTCCCCTGCGTCACCTTCCCTCACTTCCGCACGGCTCAGCCACGGGTCGCACGCACTGAGCTTCGCCATTACCTTCTCCCGCCTGCTCCCGTCCTTCCAATGCCAATGCAGGCGATCACTGCTGCGCGTCCAAGACTCCACAGTCCACTAGACTGACTACAAAGCCATTTCAGTGCACTCTCAGTGCTTTTTCCCCTCTTCCCTTCCCCAGTTTGGCTGGCTTCTGGCTCTCTTCTTCCTTCTTCGCCATTATCCGCCGAGAGCCAGGGAAAGGGGGGAAGTAACGATCAAGCCGAGCAAGAGGTAATCCTTGGAATCGATTCCACCCAAGGCTTCGCCGTGCATCCTAATGTCCTGACCAACCTTCAATTTGAACCCATTCGCTTGCAGTTCACGGATTTCGCCGGTCATCTTCTCCAGCTCAGGCGTACCGTGGGCGGGCTTCTACGCTTATTCTTCGACGCCATTCTTAGGTAAAATCGAACCCGCACACCTCATTAAAGCTCACCGAATCCTCACCTGGGCTAATGGATCACCGGAGTAGAGCTCTCGCCGGAGATCCATGGTGGTCGCCGCAGGCGCGCGCGGGCGACTACGCTCCCGGCCGTCCCGAGGTGAATGGGTACCACCAACAGACTCCCCTTGTTGCGCTGATGCTGTTGGTGCTGCTCATTCCAGCGCCCCGGCCACCATTCGCTGGCGGCGAGCGCAAAGCCGAGTCCCCTGTTTTCACTCACTGACGAGCGAGACCCAGTAGCAGTGTCGAGTTGGTTTTAGCCAAAAAGGGAAGGCGCTTTCTCCAGGAGGAAACGTATTTTCCGTTTTTGGAAAGTTTCATTTTCAGGGATTTTTATACCGAATAGATTTAAGTATTGAATATCTTTTGATCTAGAAGTCCAATTTAGATGAAATAAAATTTTAAATTCGTGTAAAATCCAGTAGATTTAGAATATGCAAAAATATTCTTAGAATAATCACTGTGTGATTTTTAGTAAAGGAAATACATGAGAAAAACATTATGTCTTAGGAAATTAATAATTATTGCTTTAGGCAAAATGAAGAAAAGTGAATTTTTATGGAATCTTGATACTGTCAACAGCTTAAAAATGCAAAGTAATGGTATTTAAGTTGAGACATTTCATTAGTTTAATAAGTCATTAAGGAACATGTCACATGTATGACTAAAGTAAATATGTGCTTTAAATAAAAGTAAAAGTGATGCAGGGTCAGAAATCATAAATTGTAGAATGAGATGGGTCGGTAAGGGCATTGAACTCAAATGAGTTTCTGGTTATTCATGCATGTTCTTGCATGCATAACCATACACTTGCTATTATATATATGAAGGTTCATATATATGCTAGCAATGGGAAGCAACTATTAATAACTAGAATCTTATTAAAATATTGCTTTGACTCTGAATCCTAATAGAGCAAAACCCATAAGTAATAAGAATGCCAGAAACGCATATTACGAATAGTAAAATCAATGAAACCTTACAACTAATGATTAATTCTATTAATTCAACCAATTTTAGCATCTTGAATTCGTAAAATAAGATTAATAAATTCATAAAAGAGCAATCCCTGTTTCTTGTGAAGAGTTTTATTTGTCTTTCTATCAATTTTCTTTTTGCCCTTATTGAAGTTAGTATTTTGCTATTTTCCGTTGATCGACGTAGAACCCGACGTTGTCGATTCCGTCATCGCTGCCACCGCAATCCTCGTTTTCCTCGTAAACAACAAATAAGCAAGGCAAGCACCCTTTGATCATATTGATCCCAAAGATTTTACCTACAATATGTTGTTTTGTGGATCAGATTATGCATGCGTTTACTTTACGAATTTGCTATTTTGTGGTATTGGTAGATATACCCTTTTTGTCTCACAAACCTCCTTGATATGTATGACATGTGAACCTTGATAACCTTAGATTGAGGATAGGCATTACTTAATGTCATCATGGGTATACGCTGCTCATATTATTCATGCTTAGCCATGCTTTAGAATCAATAAAGCGATGATCGATCAAAACTTATTTCACGAAAACCTTGGAAATGGCAATCGTTGGTTGCTGGTATTTTGATTAAAAGCCCAAAATAAAACTATGCTTTGATGCGGGCGATTATTGGCAATAGCCGGTTGTGCGAAAGGAATTGCACGTAGTGTAGGGTAAAGTGTCGCCCGTGTCGGATTAAGGACCGAGCAATGGGACGCTATTGATCCAAGATTTCCGTGCAACCACGAGGGTGAGAATGGGGTAGCCTTAGCCTATTAAGTTATTTAGACATGGCTTTGCTCTTTGGTAGGCGGGAGCTTGCACAGGTATTCCAGTCAGGTCTACCTGACGGGGTTTCTACTTGCTAATACAACGGTGTACGCCCTGCCGTGTTCAGAAATGTTGTGTTGGGTGTGTGAAAGTGGATCCACGGCTTGTGTGTGTGTTTCTGTTTCTACGACGGGGGTTAACGTCCCGGGCTGGATCAAAGTCATGTCTAGGTAATGTAACGGCTATGTATGATCGCCTGGCAGACACAATGTCCTATTGGAGGCGTGTGTGATCTTTAAATAAGGTTGATCATTCCTTGTGGGTAAAGCTGTACACCTCTGCAAAGTTTAAATCTAATCGATTAGCCGCGTCCGCGGTCATGGGCACTTGGTGAAGTCATTCCAATGTTAGATGTTTTATTATTTTCAAAAGGGTTGGTTCCATTTGTTTTGCAACTGTGCTTCATGTCGAAGGGCTGACATTGATGGATTTCAGGAAAGTGATGATTCGTCGCTCACGTCATGGAGGATTGTGAGTGTTATTATGCTTTACGTATTTGTTATCAATCAAATGCTCTTATAAATTCCGTTTGCAAATAACTTGGATTTACAAATTCAATTTCGCTTTATGCAAGTTAACTGTAGTAACCTCCTTTGACTTAGCTTTGCATTTATGCATTTGCAGAAGTCTTATGAGTACTGAAAGTACTCACCCTTGCTTAATCTATTATTTATAGGTGGATTAGAATGCGAAGCTTCGAAGGTTTGTTCATCGCAGGTTGCGGGTTCTTCTTTGAAGCGATCTTTTCTAAGGATTTATGCCTGGTCAGTTGCCTGCGGGATTGGATGGGTACACTACAAGGCCTTGCTTCTTTTGCTGCTATATGCTCTGAGTTGTAATATTTCTGTAATTAATCGTTTTCGCTAATTAATTCAATGTTTGGTTGTGATTCCAATTGTTGAAATGTGCGTGCTAGCTACTGATCCAGGGACTAATACTGCAAGCACATTAGATTTCCGTTTTGGCATTCGTGTTAAAATGGGGGTCGTTTCAGCTTGGTATCAGAGCTATACTGACCATAGGATAAACCTTAGATAGAATGGTCGTTAGCATTAGAATAAGCAAATTCAAAAATCTTATCTTCAAAAGATACTCTAATTGCAAAATGTAGACTTTGCTATTCTTTTCTCAATCTTACAATTCTATTCTTACACCTACATTCATTTTGATTTGTGAACAAACTCTTCTTTCCTCAAAAAGAAATTCTCGCCCATGGTTTACCTCCACTGTTGCTTCTGAAGATGTCCGAGACCTGTCGCTGTCATCCTCCATATCAGCCAAGGAAGTCTACAATGTCTACACCAACTATCCCAAGGAAGCATACAACGCTTCGCTACTTCCGGCAACACAGAAGTAAAGTTCGAAGCCTCTACTTCAGGAAGAGACAGCGTCATCCCACACAAAAAGGTAGAAGATTAGAATATATTAGGACCTACCATAAGATAAGCACCCTTACGCGTAGCATATTATTCCGCTTTAGTTATATAGAGCAATTTATGTTGTCGTTACGTCTTGCTACTTGAAGTTGGTTTTATTTTGAATGTCAGGACTGATTTATGTGTGAACTTGACCGCTAGGTTAAAGTTTCATAATAAATTGTCCTCATGTATGAATGTCGAAATCTCAACCCATAGGATAAATAAGAAATCATAACATAGTCTGTATCTTCCCTCCATAGAACTTTTTATGAACTTATCTCCTCTCTGTACAGTTTCTCACCTATGTAACCATCATGGTTATTAACATTTCACAAAATCAGGTCTCATCAGGATTAGTAGTATAATCTCTATTACTACTCTTAGCTTTGCTTGAGATCACACCATTCATATATAAACCAAGTTAAGATCTTACCACATTAGTAACACCAAACTAGCTTATGCTGCTTTAGGCTAGTTAAAAACTTAATGTTCCAATAATAATTTCTAACCATGTCTCAAAACTCACTTCATCACTTTGCCTAAATTATGTACCATAAAAATGAGCCTGAACTAGAAATGTTCTATGCTTCTGAATAGAAACATTTGAATGGATGTTAAGAGTGGAAACTAGAAAAATTGGGAACCTTACTTCACTAAAAAGAAATATAAAAAGAGTAGCATTAGTTGTATATGTATTCTTTTCCCATCTATAGAAATTTAATCTTCTTATCTGTATACTCATTTCCCCCTGTGTAGAGTTTTCTTTCTCCACTCCTAAGTTACTCTTTCCAGAAGTATTTCTCTACTTAACTTTCTGCTCAATGAAAACAACCAACAAATTTTCTTGAAAGTGGTTCCAATAACAAATCAAGAACATTATGACGTCTACACTAACAACTTCAAGAAAATAGAAGTAGTAGAGCATCACAACCTCTCCGACTTCATCGAAGCCTCGAAAGACTAACACAGCAAGTGGTGCGAAGATTAAAAGAAACTCGTCGCCGAATAGCCTACAATAAAAGATAGTATTATACGAGCTACATATTATTCTAACTATATAGTAAACCTTTTATACATAAATACATATGACCAGTAGAAAGAAAAACTATAGATACCATTCCTACATACTAAGCAAAATGTATACATATTATTTATGTGTTATTGAAGTTTTGTTGTACATCTTTTATATTGCTTTCGGGTTACTCTCGTGAATGTTAAACCACTAGGTTGAAATTTACGATGTGTTAACCCTGCTTAATAAGAAAAATTTTAATTAAAGAGATTTTAAAGAACGAAATGTTGCCTTATAAACCAAGTCAAAAACCACTTAGTCCGCATAGAAACCTTTCCTAAAATAATATTTTAATGAACGGAATGTTGCCGTAAAACCTAATAAAATTTCATCTAAAGAGCTTTACTCTAATAAATATTGTTGCAGGATGCCTGCGACACAGTACAATTCATTAATACATCTACTAAAAGTAATGAGTAATAAAATCTTTAGCCTTTATAACTGACTTTCAGCTCTCCCCAAATAATCTTGGTTAAAATGCATCCTTTCACTCATCTCAAGTATTTTAACATACTCTATATCTTTCCTTAAAATAGCTTATTCTTACTAATGATTCTCGGTGTAAATTGCTAACACTCCTCATCTAATTCGTGAAACCTCGCAAGAGACTCAATTGCCAAAAAAAATGATAATCCTATCTAAGTCCAACCAAATCTTTAGTATTTAGCTAAAGCACTTCCCTTACATAGCAATCGACATAACTCTCCACTTTCCTTAAGTTCAAAAAAATGCACGCGCAAAAACAAACTAACAAGAAAAACGATTACTAGTATCTGTAACCATGGTTTAATACTCGCCATAATTGAACAAAATCACCAAATGCACACCCTTCTGTTCTAACAACTCGCACAAAATATTTTTAATATTGGTGCAGCTTTTGTCAGAAAAGAAAATGGTTTAGACTAAAAAAACCTACTTCTATACCTTATTTGATACCTACACATTGTTCTTTGAAGTGTTGTTAACCCAGCCAATCCGAAGTCTATGCTTGTATTCATTATGGAGGAATAGGACATGCTACTAGTGAAAGTGCAATCAATTGCTCCAGCTGTGAAGGAAATTATCCTTTTGGAAAATATCTTATATGCAATATCACTTGTTACCTTTGTGAAGGTCGAGATCGTTGCCCATCGCAATGCCCCCTTGATTCATTAATCACCACTGCAGTTCAGCCTCAACAAATGAAATTCCAATCCTTGGTTGCTTAGGATTTAGTTATTAGACCGAAAAAAAATCAGTTGTGTAGGAAATATTGCTTAAAGAATTAAAGAAACAACACTTGATCCCCACTACCTTCATCTGAAAAATAGTAAATGGTAATCGCCAAGGGCATGTTTCTTGTCTGACAAAGAAAGCCATTAGGATAAAGAATGTTCTAAGAATCAACAAATTGAAATTCACGAGATAATATTAAGCATACAATTAAACTGAACAAGATACTATGAGAAAAAGCGTGAATGCTTCAACTGTCACGAAAAGAACCATATTCCTAAACAATGTCTATGAGAAGAATGAATATCTCCTAGCATCATAAACATACCAGAAGTCGTGTTAGACTAGATTATAGCTCTGAGAGTAGGGGGAATAAAAATCTGAAGCAGTTCGTTTTAAAAAAAAATCAGATAAAGAAGAGGCACTTGAGCAAGAACACTTATCTTAGGAAGAATTTTACTCAACTCTATTCTCAATCATCATCTGTTCGTCTTTCCAACAACACTAATGAATAGCTATCTGGTACTCAAAATAAAAAAAGTCAATATTATTTGCCTTACTATGGTAACCATGGGTATTATACTAACAGTTGCCTAAAGAAGAATAAAACTCCATCTCATTCTTGACCCTGAAAAGCCGTGCAACATTCTCCAGGGCGACCTCAAGAATTTGAAGATAAACAATTCCTTAGACATATATTAATCCAACCCAAAATATCTATCCCAGTCATTCGTGGCATTTACCTACAGCACTAGTTCGTGAAAGAAGTTTATGACCTACCTGACATGGTACTAGGTACGATACTTATGTAATTGAACCCTACCATGATTCAAGTTTAACTCCATGGTCAACTCTTTGATCGTAATCACTTCCTGATCATCTAGTTTATAACATTACCAAACAACCTCTCTGCTGTTTCGAATAAATTGGATAATGTCACTTGTGTCAATCGAGAAGAACTTAGATACTTTGCCAGCACCTACCCAAAAAGAGTTTTAATTCACCTCGACAAGAAAGACATCAGTAATTTCTAATCAACCTCAAAGACCTAGAAGGATCAAGTGCCTAAAACAACTCTTGCCTCGATATCAGGCTCTGAACGTAAACATCTTTCTCATGTGAATGTACCCAACACTTAATGTGGTATTGAGTACGCCTTTTGTGTATTCAATTCCTGCAATCAATCTTTTGATGTTGTACATTTCATTCCTTCATAGTTACCAAATCCAAAGAAAATCAAAACCCTCTGTTTATTAAAATGATCAAACGAATCAAATCATCAGAATTACTTATTAATTCTTCTATCTCAATCCAATCCTTGAATTATCTCTACCTTGTTCTCAATTTAAAGTCAACTTCGAATGACATTTATTCTTAGCTAATTGCATCAGCTAATGTCGAACTATAAAGACCAACTGTTGTATTCAAATACCTTTCTTGATATTAAACATTCGATTTTTCCCAAATGAATCTAATGACAATGCAACCTTTCCTTCGCCTCAAAAATTCTAAACATACCACATACCACTCTCTAAATTAGATTATTAACAATACTAGTTATTCAAACAAAAGAGACATGTAGAAAGTATTAGTATCTCTCATCTGCTTACCTAAAACTCAAATAGAATTCTTCTCTATTTCTTCGCACGTCAACTTGAAATCGCAAGACGAAGTCCAGTGAAGCAGTTGCAATGAAGACGACGTATCAACAGAACGACAAAGTCACCTCCGATAAAGAATTCCCAAATCTATCTCATTCTCGAGAATTACAAGGTTCGTAGTATTCACTGTTTCCAAATGCGAGGTAACCTGGCGCCATGATATATTAGGCCATATCGTATCGTTGAAGATGAAAGAAAAAAAAACATACAAATTAGAGTTGCCATCTCAAATATCCAATGTTCATAATGTCTTCTATGTATCGCAATTAAGGAAATGTCTTCATCTTCCTTCTAAGCTCGCCTAGCTAGATGAAACCGATCTACAACCTGATTTAACTTATCAAAAGCATCCGACTAGAATCTTAAAAGAAGCTGAACGCCACACTCGTAATAAATTCCACAAGATGTTCAAGGTTCAAGGGAGTAATCATTCTAAAGAAGAAGCAGCTTGGGAACGAGAAGACCGACTCAAGGAGGAGTTCCTGACTTCTTTTAGAAATAATTTCCTTTAGACCCGCCAAATCTCGGGGTCGAGATTTTTGTAAGGGGGGTAGATCTGTAACAGCCCAGCAAATTTGGAACAGTAAAATGTAATACTTAAATTTTGATGTGAATATTTTCAACACTTTCATGTTGTCTCTTGATTTTATTTGGAGTTTTATGAATTCCTTTGTGTTTTGAGTTGCAATAAAAGTCAACTAAAGAATGCAAAGAAGAAAAGGCTAAGAAGCAAAAAGTAAAATTTTGGAAAAAGTTATTAGGAGAATCCTGAACATGTAAATAAGCTATTTTAATTATCAAAATGAAGTTTATGCATAAGAAATTGAGGAAGGAAAATGGCAGAACAAATTTTATTCCCAAGTAATGCATTATTAGAAATGGTGCAAAATATTGGAATAGCAAATGGAGTTGAGAAAATTTATACAAGAACCTCATTACTATATCTACACATGGTAAAAATATAATAAATTAATAAAATGGTTTGAGAATTATTAAAATCTGAAAACCCAAAAGCTTGTGAAAATGAAAATTTCAATGTCAGAATTTTAATTAAATAATGACTCAAATATTTGAGCTGAAAATTTTACCTAAACATCTTTAGCTCAAATCCAATTGAAAAACAAAATATCAAAAATGATAGAGTTCATTTGATCTTAAACAAAAATCAGAGTCAGAGGCTAGAAATACAAATAGTCACTGTTGAGAGAATATTTGTAAATTCTCAGTAACTTGGTTTAACCTCAAATTTTTACCAGGGGATAAATACTGTTTGGAGACCTTGTTCAAAAAGTTTCGCAATTTTCTACCTCCATTGACCACCACCAAAAATCAGTGAGAGAGGGAAAATTTGACCCCCAACCACTCTGTTACTTTTGGTCATTCACTGCCATGTGGGCCAGCTCGTCCCCTTCCCGTTTCATTGGCGCAACGGTGAAATCGTCCAGTGGCTGGCAGTGGCCCCATGCCCCACTTGCCAGACTCGTCTCCTCCGATTCCGTTCGCTCCACTGGGAGCAGGAGACGAACTCTCCAGGCGAGTTGAACGCAGCGAGTTTGATTCATCGAACCCAATTGCCGCTCGGTCATTCCCTGCGTCACCTTCCTCACTTCCAAGACGGCTCAGCCACGGTCGCGACGACCGAAGCCGCCATTACCTTCTCCCGCTTTGCTCCCGCCCTTCCAATGCCAATGCGGCGATCATCGCTGCGCGTCAAGACTCCACACCACTAGATCGACTACAAAGCCATTTCATGCACTCTCGGTGCTTTTCCCTCTTCCTTCCCGGTTTGGTGGCTTCGCTCTCTTCTTCCTTCTTCGCCATTATCCGCCGAGAGCCAGGGAAAGGGGGGAAGTAACGATCAAGCCGAGCAAGAGGTAATCCTTGGAATCGATTCCACCCAAGGCTTCGCCGTGCATCCTAATGTCCTGACCAACCTTCAATTTGAACCCATTCGCTTGCAGTTCACGGATTTCGCCAGTCATCTTCTCCAGCTCAGGCGTACCGTGGGCGGGCTTCTACGCTTATTCTTCGACGCCGTTCTTAGGTAAAATCGAACCCCGACACCTCATTAAAGCTCACCGAATCCTCACCTGGGCAAATGGATCACCGGAGTAGAGCTCTTGCCGGAGATCCATGGCGGCCGCCGCAGGCGCGCGTGGGCGACTACGCTCCCGACCGTCCCGAGGTGAATGGGTACCACCAACAGACTCCCCTTGTTGCGCCGATCTTTGTTGGTCTTTGCTTATTCCGGCGCCCGGCCACCATTACGGCGGCGAGCGCAAAGCCGAGTCCCCTGTTTTCACTCACTGACGAGCGGGACCCAGTAGCAGTGTCGAGTTGGTTTTAGCCAAAAAGGGAAGGCGCTTTCTCCAGGAGGAAACGTATTTTCCGTTTTTGGAATGTTTCATTTTCAGGGATTTTTATACCGAATAGATTTAAGTATTGAATATCTTTTGATCTAGAAGTCCAATTTAGATGAAATAAATTTTTAAATTTGTGTAAAATCCAGTAGATTTAGAATATGCAAAAATATTCTTAGAATAATCACTGTGTGATTTTTAGTAAAGGAAATACATGAGAAAAACATTATGTCTTAGGAAATTAATAATTATTGCTTTAGGCAAAATGAAGAAAAGTGAATTTTTATGGAATCTTGATACTGTCAACAGCTTAAAAATGCAAAGTAATGGTATTTAAGTTGAGACATTTCATTAGTTTAATAAGTCATTAAGGGAACATGTCACATGTATGACTAAAGTAAATATGTGCTTTAAATAAAAGTAAAAGTGATGCAGGGTCAGAAATCATAAATTGTAGAATGAGATGGGTCGGTAAGGGCATTGAACTCAAATGAGTTTCTGGTTATTCATGCATGTTCTTGCATGCATAACCATACACTTGCTATTATATATATGAAGGTTCATATATATGCTAGCAATGGGAAGCAACTATTAATAACTAGAATCTTATTAAAATATTGCTTTGACTCTGAATCCTAATAGAGCAAAACCCATAAGTAATAAGAATACCAGAAACGCATATTACGAATAGTAAAATCAATGAAACCTTACAACTAATGATTAATTCTATTAATTCAACCAATTTTAGCATCTTGAATTCGTAAAATAAGATTAATAAATTCATAAAAGAGCAATCTCTGTTTCTTGTGAAGAGTTTTATTTGTCTTTCTATCAATTTTCTTTTTGCCCTTATTGAAGTTAGTATTTTGCTATTTTCCGTTGATCGACGTGTAGAACCCGACGTTGCTGATTCCGTCATCGTCGTCAACCGCAATCCTCGTTTTCCTCGTAAACAACAAATAAGCAAGGCAAGCACCCCTTTGATCATATTGATCCCAGTACTTTACCTACAATATGTTGTTTTTGTGACTGTATTATGCATGCGTTTACTTTCTGTAAATTTGCTATTTTGTGGTATTGGTAGATATACCCTTTTTGTCTCACAAACCTCCTTGATATGTATGACATGTGAACCTTGATAACCTTAGATTGAGGATAGGCATTACTTAATGTCATCATGGGTATACGCGTTCATATTATTCATGCTTAGCCATGCTTTAGAATCAATAAAGCAGATGATCAGATCAAAACTTATTTCCTGAAAACCTTGGAAATGGCACTGTTGGTTGCTGGTATTTTGATTAAAAGCCCAAAATAAAACTATGCTTTGATGCGGGCGATTATTGGCAATAGCCGGTTGTGCGAAAGGAATTGCACGTAGTGTAGGGTGAAGTGTCGCCCGTGTCGGATTAAGGACCGAGCAATGGGACGCTATTGATCCAAGATTTTTGTGCAACCACGAGGGTGAGAATGGGGTAGCCTTAGCCTATTAAGTTATTTAGACATGGCTTTGCTCTTTGGTAGGCGGGAGCTTGCACAGTATTCCAACAGTTCTACTCGACGGGTTTCTACTTGCTAATGCAGCGGTTATGCATACTGCCGTGTTCGTAAACGTTGTGTTGGGTGTGTGAAAGTGGATCCACGGCTTGTGTGTGTGTTTCGCTTTCTCTGCGGGGTTAACGTCCCGGCTGGATCAAAGTCATGTCTAGGTAATGTAACGGCTATGTATGATCGCTGCGCATACAATGTCCTATTGGAGGCGTGTGTGATCTTGCAAAAGGTTGATCATTCCTTGTGGGTAAAGCCGTACACCTCTGCAGAGTTTAAATCTAATCGATTAGCGCGTCATGATCATGGGCACTTGGTGAAGTCATTCCAATGTTAGATGTTTTATTATTTTCAAAAGGGTTGGTTCCATTTGTTTTGCAACTGTGCTTCATGTCGAAGGGCTGACATTGATGGATTTCAGGAAAGTGATGATTCGTCGCTCACGTCATAGAGGACTGTGAGTGTTATTATGCTTTACGTATTTGTTATCAATCAAATGCTCTTATAAATTCCGTTTGCAAATAACTTGGATTTACAAATTCAATTTCGCTTTATGCAAGTTAACTGTAGTAACCTCCTTTGACTTAGCCTGCATTTATGCATTTGCAGAAAGTCTAGCGGAGTACGAAAGTACTCACCCTTGCTTAATCTATTATTTATAGGTGGATTAGAATGCGAAGCTTCGAAGGTTTGTTCATCGCAGGTTGCAGGTTCTTCTTTGAAGCGATCTTTTCTAAGGATTTATGCCTGGTCAGTTGCCTGCGGGATTGGATGGGTACACTACAAAGCCTTGCTTCTTTTGCTGCTATATGCTCTGAGTTGTAATATTTCTATAATTAATCATTTCCGCTAATTAATTCAATGTATGGTTGTGATTCCAATTGTTGAAATGTGCGTGCTAGCTACTAATCCAGGGACTAGTACTGCAAGCACATTAGATTTCCGTTTTGGCATTCGTGTTAAAACGGGGGTCGTTTCAGGAAGCAAACCATGAGAGGTAATGGGATAAAGTGCAAAAGAAAAACAAAGACAACTCAAAGGCCCTTACCCTTCCCAATGCCAGCATGAAGGCCACCGTGGAACCTCAACCTAGCACGTTGAACAAGAGTGCTAAGGTTGAGGAGGGTCATCTCCTCCATCAGGTCACAAGCGCCCTTCCTTGCGCACACCTCCCAGATGGCGTTGCGTAGCTTCCAGTCATCGTTGGTGAGACGATCCATCTCAGGGTATGTTCATGTCGTGAAGACCAGGTGTGACCTATGTAGATGAAGTCCTTAGCCTTCAAGTGGAACCACTTCTTTGTAGCAGAGGGCCAACACTCCTTTAGGGTGTGCACATGGAACTCTTCCTTATGCGGCACGGTAGTGAAGATGGACCCTAGGGGTCCTCTCCTAGCGTCCCCCTGTTGAGAGTGGAAGAACTAGTTGAATAAGGAAACCGAAGGCTCCATGGGCCTCCCTGGGATGGCTGTCTCACACAGCCATAAGAAGATCCTTAGTCGAACAAAGAGGTTCAGGCTAAGGTAAGAGAGCTCCACCCCGAGCGCCTGAGTATACCTCTTGATGAAGGTGTGCATCGGGAGCCCAAAACCAATGTCTACCTAAGCCTTAAGAGTCACGACGTACCCTAGCGGGGGTTAGGGCTCTCCCCTAGCGCTGGGAAGTCTACATCCCCGGGAGAGAGATGACTCCCCCGCCAGATGAGAGAGAACTTCTCCCCGTCGATGAGCTCCAATGGCTTGGGATCCACCTTCACTTCCTTCGAGGCAAGCCCTTTGTCGCCCATCGGTTCCGCATCCCTCGCATGGTGATCCTCACCACAAGGGGGCTTAATTTTCCCTTCCCTTTACAAGGGTGGACTCATCCTCTTTTCCCTTGCCCTTAGCAAGGGTATTACGAGGACGGTCACCTGCAAAATGGTAAACGGTTTGGTGTCAACACTGGTGGGCAAGCTAAAGTTACATGCACCTACAACCACCCAACCTCAACGAGACGTACCCATGGGGACCCTGCTTCCCTCCTATCCTTGCCTGTGAGTGACCTTGAGTGTGACACCCCAATGACCTGCATTCAAGGATGCACATGGTTAGCACGCAACAAAAATAAAGTCACAAGAGAGTGTCCCGGACCCCTATTGAAACATCAGCACATAGGAAAAATGGGCGCATGCACTGTCTTCCCATGCAAGAGCTATGCGCTCGGGCTCTCAGGAGCTATTGCTTGCAGTAAAGAGGCCCTTCCACATTGATGCCCTGCAAAAGCAATGCCCTTGTAGGTTTAGCATGGGGCCTCGCATCCAAGCCAGTCATGATCTAGGAGCCTCTGCATTGCGGTAGGAAAGAAAAGAGCTTTGGCTCCAGCCTGTAGCCTATCAACCTTCACGAGAGTTATTGCAGGTTCTCCTCCCTCCTTCGCAAGGCAGCAACCCAAAGCTTTTTATACACTCTGCATTAGCCACCTCCAAGTACAAGACAACACTAAGCTCATGGTGATGTTGGCGAACCAAGTCCATGTCCATACAGAAATGGAACTGAGGTTAAGCTATTACCAGTAATCACCGTCCTAAGCTCATGGTTAGCCACGACCGTTGGAGTAAGCCTCTTGAGATCACCACTGTTCGACAAGTAGGTGATCAGACTATGATATACTCGAGGAAGTACTCTTATCATCTTCCTGCAAATCTCAACATCAGAAATTTTAGTTCCTAGGCCTTTAAGTTCATTGACAATAGGATTAAGCCTAGTGAACATATCATTAGCATTTTCTTGAGGAAGCATTTTGAATTGATCAAATTTCTCTCGGACAACATAATATTTTTCTTCTTTTACATCAGAAGTTCCTTCATGAATTTCTTGCATAGTTGTCCAAATATCATATGCAGAAGTAAGGTTACTCACTCTATCAAAAACTTCTAAACTAAGACAAGAAAATATAGCATTCCTAGCTTGGGCATCATACTGCATATTTTGAATCTCACCAAGAGTGGGTTCACCATACACGCTTGTTCTTTTCTGCAAGATGCGAGGAGGCAGCGGCTTCTCTGTGACCCTCCACACATCATACACAACAGCTTCTAGATAACATCTCATTCTAATTTTCCAATAAGCATAATTAGTACCATCAAAAACTAGTACTCTACCTATACTAACAGTTGCAGATCCATTTCCCTCGGCCAAATTACCAAAGCTAGTTAGGCTAATTAAGGTAAACCTGGCTCTGATACCACTTGAAGGAACGAGTTGGCCTAGAGGGGGGTGAATAGGCAACTCAACAAATTTTAGGTTCGTTTACAGTTAACTATCTTATACAAGAAAGACTTAATGTTTAGAATGTAGCAGAAGCGAACAAGCAAGATAATAACAGCGAAAGCAAATCAAAGTAGGACAACAGACAGAATGAGACAGGAATTTTATCCCAAGGTTCGGAGCCCTTCCTCCTACTCCTCATTGAAGCACTTCTCTCGAAGTATAGCTTCTCCCACAGCTAGTAGCAGTAGCTTGGGAACACACTCGGGTAGCTCTTTCACCACTCCAGTGAGGTGAGCTCCAAACCTTTCACAACCAAAAGTGGCCTTCCACAATCTTCTTTGGACAGGTCACACTTTTCACTTCCTCCAAGTTGTCTAGGATCACTAAGATCCAAGAGTAATAAACTTGCACAAGTTCTGTCTCTTGGTTCACTCGCAAACTACAACACTAGACTCAAGCTTGGAGCTAAACACTTAGAAGAAATAAGGATTTTGAGTTTCAGAGTGAAGAACAGACTCCTTGCTGTGAATGAGAGCTCTTTTAATGCTAAAATGTGAAGGAGTTCATAAAGTTCTATGGTAGATGGCTCAGGAAATGCTTATATAGCCATTCTGATGAAAAAGAGCCGTTGTACCTACCACAGTGACCGTTGCACGTGTCAGAGTGTCAATTTTGAGCTAAAACACGTTTACAGCGGACCAAAATTTTAATCTTAACGATACTGATCATGTATATCACGGACCAAATTTGCACAATTGTGGCGGACCAAAATATTTGGTCCGTCATACATGGGCAAAGAAGCAAGGTTTGGTCCGTCAAAAGAAGAGAAGTCTCATGTGTATGGCAGACCAAAAATTTGGTCCGTCATAGATGGAACCTGACAAGATCAGTAGCTAAGGATCAATTTTTTTTTGACAAAAAGAGTTTAGTCAAATGATTTACATTTGCCACGGACTAAACTTTGAAAACACAAAATTTGATCCAACTTGAATAAGAAATTTTGTGAAAATGAATATGATTTCATCAATGGATTCAAAGACTTAAAATCAAAGATTTGTCTATCAGAAGATATAGAAATTTTTGAATTTATGCCGAACCAAACATTTGGTCCGTCATAGATAGACAACTAAGAAAAAATTTGCTTAGACATCGATATGTATATGGCGGACCAAAAGTTTGGCCCGTCATAGATGGATAACTCAGGAATTTTTGATCGGATGAAAACATGTGTATGACGGACCAAACTTTTGGTCCGTCATAGATGAACAACATCAGCTGAATGAGTTTTTTCAAACATATTTCACCACGGACTTAGGAACAAAGGAATATGGGATTTGGTCCGTCATAAGTGAATAGAACTTTGATCAGAATATCTAGAAAGAATCTTGATGATGAACAAAATTGACTTTGGTTTGGGAAAAGAACTTTGGCTAGACTGTGACAGATTTAGGCATGAACACTGTATTTCGGTCTGTCACCAAAAATGGACTTGATAAAAACAGGAATTTTGTTTCAAGGAACTGAAGAACTAAGAATTTTAGCTCCAAACGATCTAGTTTTGTCTTGCCCTTGTGAACCAAAATACCAATTTGTGCAGAGTCCCTCTTTATAGAACAGCCAAAGCAAAAATAACCCTAGCTATTTGACTTGAATCAACTCCCAAGTCATAAACTAGAAATCAAATACCTTAATCTTGTTTATCCAATTTGTTCCATCCATGATTTCAGCATAAGCTCTTTCATAAGAGAGAAATTATTAACTTGGTCATCAACACCAAAACTATTTAACAGAACATGACAAGAATTGGGGGGCCTAGATGCTATCAATCTCTCCTTTTTTGGTGATTGATGACAACATACCTTTCTAGTTAATAATTTCTTAAATTTTCTGCAAAATAGAGTTAGCTGATAGAGTATAAAAGAATGTTTGAAGATGTGTGTGCTCCCCCTTAATAAGTGCATGAACTGAACTTACAAAAGTTATAGTATTTTGGACTATATTAGATCCTTAAACATTTAATTTTCAGAATTCTCATAAATAGCAGATTTCAGATCATTAAGAGTTTGAGCATCAGATTTAGTATCAGAGTAATGCTAAGAATAGTAGGCAAACGCAGTGCCAACACTTATGTTTTAAAAGAGGATATCAGAGCACAACAGCTATACTTCAGATATCTCAAATATATAAAAAAAATTTCAGAGCAAAGTGATATAGCAATATCAGAGCATGGGAGACTTCATAGCACATAGCATAATTTTACACACCAGACACAGGGGTGACACAAAAGTTTATCCTAAAGTCAGCCTAGAACCTTGGAATTCTCCCCCTTTGGCATTAATCTCCAAAAAGGGTACTATTTGCGCCTGGAAAAGGTTCTCTTGAGCTGACCAAACACAGAACTTTTCCTTGGCGATGACACAATTTTTACATCATCATCATCACCATCAGAGTGTTCTGACTGTGCTTGAGCTGGTTGATTTGGTACTTGAGCCATTGCCTGATCATGCCAGGTTGGATAGTTGGGATCTCCAGGTTGAAGGACCATGTAATGAAAATCATTTTGCAGCTGGTTCAGGGAATCATTCATATTCTCTACCGACATGGAGAGCCCAAGCAGTTCATCGAGGTGATGTCTGTCAAGATATCCATAATCTTGAAAAGCATCTTCAGCATATTCCTTAAAATCTTATTGGTCTTTTTGGATACATAAGAGCTTACTTGCTTCTGATGTATGTGCAGCTTCAATCTGATTTCTCAGGTGGTTATGATTTGTATCAAGTTTCTGATTCATATCATATAATCTGTCTTTGAGCAAATTCTGATTTGTTCCAAGCTGAGTAACCCAATTCCTCAAATCCCCAAATCTGGCAAAAGTTTCATTTCTGAAGTTGACTTGCTCTTCATATTGTTTCCTCATCTGTTCTTGAACTTGTTCATTATACTGTTGAAGGGCTCTCATTTATTCTTCATGCCTTTGAGCTGCTAACTGTTGATCATCAAGATATGCAGCTTGAAAGCCCCTTTGATCAACATAATACTGCTGCTCAAAAGATGTAAACCATGAAGGTTGCGAGCCAAAATTATCTTCTGGTGCTTGATGAGACTCTGGCTGCATTTGCTCATGATGCAAATGAGAATGAACAGATTGATGTGGACAGTCAAACAGACTTTCCCATCCAGGAAAAGTATTTCTCTGATCATGATCTGGATGCATAGTCTGTGGTGGATAGTCAAAAGCTTGAGGCATCCCAGACCCACCAGCTTCATGATCATGGGCACCAGACCCAAAACTCTGATCTTGCATGAATCTTGCTGCTGCTGCTAGTTCTTGAAGGCGATGAATTTGTTGTTCTTCATTTAAAGATTGTGCAACTGAGCCTGACATGACTTCAGTTGCAGCATCATCCATAAAATCTTGTCCTTGGTCATACCAAGAGTTACGACCATCCATTATTTCTGTGGGTTCTGGAGAGTGAACTGAAACTTGAATAACAGGCCTTGGAGAGTGACCATGACTTGAAGTTCTACTCTTGTGTCCACTTTGAGCACTAGGCTCTTTTCCAGACTCTCTTTTGCTGACATTTTGAGCACTAGACTCTTTTTCAAATTTACTTGTGTGTATACTGTGAGCACTAGGCTCTCTTTCATTTCCAGACTTGTTTTTGCTTGAACTTTGATGCCTTTGATGACTACTATGATAACTGTGGTCTGAATGCCTTGAAGCTTCGGAATCTCTATGAGAGTGATGACTTCCATAGTGTTGGTGACTGTCATTGAAACTACCATATGAATGATAATAGTCACTTTCACTGTAATAAGACTGAGTGTGACTGTTGTTATCAAATTTATTTTCAGGCTCAATCTCTGACTCTTCATCATATGTAGAATCATCTTCAAGGACAATTTCTCTACTGGATTTATTCATTTCTTCTTCTTGATCATGAGGAACTGGCTCTTCCTCTTCCACAACTTGATTTTCCTGCAGCCTTTGAAGAAAACCAGTGATTCTCAAGTTTTGACCAGTTGACTTGTGCATATTGTATTTCTTTGGAAAACAATTGAATTCTCTGCTTAGGTCCATTTGAGAAATGATTTCTTGAGCCAATAAGACTTGAGTCACTATTTGGGCAAAAGGCAATGGACTGCTCAACTTTCTATACACAACTTTCTCCATTTCCCCAAAAATGTAATCAATTAAGTCAATGGGTTGCTCGAGAGAATCAAGTGCAAGAGCTGCCAAAGTTGGAGTCACACCTTCTTTATATCCTGACTTTGGGAAAATGGTGTGTCTTAGAACCAGCAACAAAACCTTAGCTTCTTCAGAGAGGCAGGAGACTTTGTTAGGGCTAAAATCAGCACAGGTGACATCTTTATATATATGAGTAGAAACATGAATATCAGGCATATCTCCTAATAATCTCCATCTCTGGTTTGGGAACATCCTTTCAAATATCCTTGTTCTGTTCACTAGAGGACTTGAGGCTCTAATAGCTGACTCAAATTGAGCACCTTTTACTTTTCTTACCCTTCCATTGATAGTGAACATAATGTATCTCCTTTGCTTGTCTACTAACAAGGATGCATAGAACTCTAGGGTTCTAGAAACACTCCAAGGAATGGTCTTGTTTGACATTAAGCCAGCCAGTCCGGGGGTGGAGTTTATGCATTCAAAGAGTCTATTTGAACCGATTATTGAGTTTACTTGTGCCCAGTCAACATATTGATGGTTTGACAAAGCAGGGATTGACTTTCCTTTTCCATCCACTCTATTCAGATAAACATTGTAAATGTTCTTATGGAGCAAGGAAACAAAATTTTCACCAAGAGCTGGTCTTGAAGTAGGAAACCAAGTCTTTTCACTAACCAGTCTTATCGCTCTCAACTTCTTTCCACTTAGGGCAGACAATTCTTTGTTACCCAAAATGTCCACTTCAGTGATTAACTCTGTATTTTCTGAACAAGATTCACTGCTTGGTTCATAAGTGCTATCTTCAGATGATGATTCTGATTCTACAACTTCTTTATCCATTCCTTTTCCTGGGTGAGTTGTGACTACTTTTCTGTTCTTTCTGTCTGGATTTTGCACATTTTGAATTACAACAGGACCTTGAGGTTGTCTAGGCAGAGAGATACTAGGGGATGAATCTGTCATTTTCTGCTTTTTGCCTTTCACTCTGTCAACAATCTTTTCAATAAGGCCTCTTTTATCAGGATTATTTGAACTCATTCTAATACTAGCCTTATCAGTTCTATTCTTGACAAGAAAAACTCAATGCAGAACCTTTTCGCACGCAGACTGACCACACTCCTAGTAAAAGGTAAAGACTAGAATCTGAGAACTCAGTTTAGGGCTTTGACAGGCGAGAAAGATTTAGGGTAAACTTACTGAGGCTGAAGGCCAGAGGAACACCGTTGCAAAGATCCGATTGGGAATCTGCTTCGGTGCTTTAGAGAGCGAATTTTCTGGCTTCGAGAGCTATTTCGCAAGAATGGAAGATGCAATGGGGAATTTTACCGAAGAGGGTAACTACAATGAATGAGGGTGAAAAAGATTTAGGGAATCTTGGTAACAGGCGCCATTAAAGCGAAGTGGTTGTGGGAACCAGACGCCGTGGTAAAGAAGTGGTGGGACCCAGTAAACAGGTTTGGGTATATTTCTAAGGGTCCCGGAATCAAGGATAAGTTTAGCAGTAGATAAGTCCTAAGTCAACAGACAAGATTTTGAACTTATTTTTGAAACTTAGATGAGAAAAATTAATTTTTGTAAAGGGAATCAAATACCTTTTGAATTTAGGTAAGAAATGGATTTAGAAAATTTGCACATATGACAGACTTGATTAAAAAGAGCAAAAAGGTCATTTTTAGGCATGGACCACAAACTCCTTTAATGACGGACCAAAATTTTGGTCCGTCATACAAAGAATTTTGTCTTTAGACAGGTCCGACGCAGAGAGGCAAGATAAAGTTCATCTTAATTGAGTTTTAGTCTGTTTCTTGAGCAATTTTCCAGGAAAATAAAAGACATAACTAAGATAAGAGGTCAACAAGACAACAAAAACACGAATTTGGAAGTATTTCAGTTTCAGGAAATGTCTGAGTCCTATATTCACATGAGCATTAGTACTTGCAACTTAAGCTCAGATGAAAAACTCAGGTACTGTACAGATGAGATTAGTTAGATTTTGCAACTAGATTTTGAAAAGACATAGTTTTGACTAAGTTACTGTGTTTTTGAATGGGATAAGAAAGAAGCATAGAAAGATAAGACCTTTAGCAGCTTTTTCTCAATTTTAAGTTTAAGGGAATTGCAAAACATTATTTTGATCTTAATTCAGCACTTTTGGATTTATTTACTCACATAGTGGGTATCAAGAGATGCATAGCAAACAAACTTGCTCCCCCTTAGTGTGATAACATCAAACAACATTTGAATAGTCAATTATATTCAATTCATTTCTTAATTTTGAGAATCTTGCCTCATCAAGTGGTTTAGTAAAAATATTAGCCAATTGATCCTCAGTTCTAACATAGCTAAGCACAATGTCTCCTTTAGCAACATGATCACGAATAAAGTGATGTCTGATTTTAATGTGCTTAGTTCTAGAATGTTGGACCGGATTGTTTGCTATTTTTACTGCACTTTCATTGTCACATAACAGAGGCACATTATCAAATTTTATCCCAAAATCTAGAAATGTTTGTTTGATGAAAAGAATTTGAGCACAGCAACTGCCTGCAACCACATATTCAGCTTCGGCAGTGGAAAGTGCTACTGAATTTTGCTTTTTAGAACACCAAGAAACTAAAAATCTTCCAAGTAAATGACAACCCCCAGAGGTGCTTTTACGATCAATTTTGCAACCAGCATAATCAGAATCTGAATAGCCAAGAAGCTCAAAGGGAACACCCTTGGGATACCATAAACCAATATTAGAAGTAAACTTAAGATATCTAAATATTCTTTTTACAGCACTTAAGTGAACTTCCTTAGGAGCAGCCTGAAATCTAGCACACATGCATACACTAAACATGATGTCAGGCCTAGATGTTGTCAAATATAGTAATGAGCCAATCATAGATCTAAAGATTTTTTGGTCAATAGACTTACCTCTCACATCTTGATCAAGATGTGTGTTTGTTGCCATGGGAGTCTTAATTGGCTTACATTCTTTCATTTTGAAGCGCTTGAGGAGGTCTTTGGTGTACTTTTCTTGAGAGATAAAAGTTTCTTCCTTTAGTTGTTTAACTTGAAATCTAAGGAAGAATGTCAGCTCTCCAATCATAGACATCTCAAATTCCCTAGCCATCATGTCACCAAATTCCTTGCAAAGAGAATCATTAGTACTCCCAAAAATGATATCATCTACATAGATTTAGCAAATCATTAATGTTCCATTGACGTCTTTTAGAAACAGTGTTGGATCAACTTTTCCAATTTTGAAGTTCTTGTTTATAAGAAAATCTCTAAGACGTTCATACCAAGCTCTAGGAGCTTGTTTTAGGCCATAAAGAGCTTTAGATAACTTTAAAACATGATTAGGCAAGTTTGAATCTTCAAAACCGGGTGGTTGTTCAACATAGACAGTTTCATCAATGAATCCATTAAGAAATGCGCTTTTCACATCCATTTGAAAGAGAGTAATGTTAAAATGAGTAGCAAAGGCAAGAAGGAACCGAATAGCTTCAAGACGTGCAACAGGAGCATATGTCTCTCTATAATCCAGTCCTTCCACTTGAGTGAAGCCTTGAGCTACAAGTCTAGCTTTATTTCTTATTACCATTCCATTTTCATCTTGTTTGTTTCTGAACACCCATTTTGTACCAATAACATTTTGATCCTTTGGGCGTTCTACCAAACTCCAGACTCTGTTTCTTTTAAAGTTATTGAGCTCTTCCTCCATAGCTATTATCCAATCAGCATCTTCTAGAGCTTCTTCTACTGATTTAGGTTCAACACAAGAAACAAACGAGTAATGTTCACAAAAAGAAGCTTGTTTAGAACGAGTTTGAACACCCTTACTGATTTCATCGATGATTAAGTCAGAGGGGTGATTTTTAGCAATTGTATGATGACTTTTAATGATGATTGGTCATTCTTTATCCTTTTCTTCCTCTTCTTCTTGAGTTCCAGCATGAGGTACCATTGACTGAGTAGGTGGTTCATCTTTGTCTTCCTTGTGCTTTATATCACCAATTTCCATTTTTCTCATTACTTGAACAAGCCCTTCATCACCTACATCTTCTAAATTCTCATGCTCACCTTGTGAGCCATTAGATTCATCAAACTTGACATCATAAGTTTCTTCCACTAAGCCAGTTGAATTATTAAACACTCTATAAGCTTTGGACTTAAAAGAATATCCTAACATGATGCCAGTGTCACATCTAGTTTGAAATTTACCTAAATGGGTTCTCTTTTTATAGATGTATACTTTGCAGCCAAATACATGAAAGTATGATATGTTAGGTTTTTTGCCAACGAATAATTCATAAGGAGTTTTCTTAAGCAATCTATGAAGATAAAGTCGATTGACAGCATGACAAGCAGTATTAATAGCTTCAGCCCAGAAAGCATCAGAAGTATCATATTCATCAAGCATTGACCTAGCCATTTCAATCAAGGTTCTATTCTTTCTTTCAACTACACCATTTTATTGAGGAGTATAAGTGACTGAGAGTTCATGCTTAATTCCAAGTTCATCACAATATTCAATTATATTAGTATTTATGAACTCAGACCCATTGTCACTTCTGATTTTCTTGATGGGATAGTCAAATTCATTTTGGGCTCTTTTTGCAAATGTTTTGAAAAATTTTCCAACTTCACTTTTATTAGGCAAAAAGAATACCCAAGTGAATCTGGAGAAATCATCAACAATAACTAAACAGTAAGAGTTACCACCAATACTTGCATATGAAGTAGGGCCAAACACATCCATATGCAACAATTCAAGTGGTCTAGTAGTGGACATGATACTTTTGGATGGATGAGAATTAGCTACTTGCTTGCCTGCTTAACAAGCACTACAAAGCCTATTCTTTTCAAATTTGACATCTTTCAAGCCCACAACTAGCTCATTTTTTAAGAGCTTTTTGAGATTAGACATACCTACATGCCCAAGACACCTGTGCCAAAGTCATCCAAGAGAAACTTTGGCTAACAGACAGGTCGAGATACATGAGGAGTTAGATTTGAAATCTACTAAGTAGAGATTTTGAAATCTGAACCCTTTGAAAATAAGCTTTTCATTTTTGTCAAATACAGTTACCCCATCAGAAGAGAAGTTACAATGGAATCCAAGATCACATAGTTGAGTAACTGATAAAAGATTGAAATTAAGATAATCAACAAGGAGAACATTATCAATTCAATGATCGGTTGATATAGCAATCTTACCGAGCCCTTTTACCTTTCTCTTGCTATTATCACCAAAAGTAATCTTGTGACTTGGATCACTTTCACCTTCAATTGATGTGAACATTCTTGAGGTTCCGGTCATGTGTTGGGTGCATCCACTGTCAATTACCCAATGCCGGCCTCTACTTTTGTAATTCACCTGTAAATTCATTTCTTGATTTTAGGTACCCAAATGCTTTTGGGTCCTTTGATGTTAGTTTCAATAACTTTGGGTCTAAAAGGATTTAGCAGCATAGCTTTGGGTATCCAAACAGCCTTAAGTTTCTTATCAAGATTTGAGGGACCTACATACTTTACATTCATTTTGCCCCTGAAATTCTTAAACAACATATAATGAGCATCTACCATGCAATTTCTATTTACTTTAGCATGAGGAGTATTTGCAAGAAAACAATTTTTGGATTCATGATTTGATTTATGACAGTAATGGCATTGAGTGCCTTTCTTGACAAAAATCTGTTTGAATTTTAACAATCCATTTGACTTAGGCAAATTGCTAGGTTTGTATCTGTCGGTGTTTCGTACAACCGGCAAGTAAATTTGAAAGTATAGGGGCCGCGCGTTTCCTCTCCTTGAATGGTTAGACTACATGAGTCCAAGATGTATACTGGTTCGGGTCGAATATCCCTACGTCCAGTTCGTGGTGGTGGTTTTGTATTGCTCGGGGTGCAGAGGACTGCACTGGGTTACAAGCGAGGGCTAAGGACAGGCCCTTAGCGCTCGTCCGAGTGAAGGGGCTCGGGAATGTTCGTCTGTATGCCTGACTTGCTCGAGACCGAATGTGTTCGATTAAGTTGGATGCGAATGAGAGTGAGAGTGAGAGTGCGAATGAGTGTCAATACGAGTTGCCCTTCCCTGGGGGCCCTGCCCCCTTTATATAAGTAGAGGGGGCAGGTTACACGGGAGTTTGGAGAAAAAAGGTAGGGGTATGCTATGCCCGGGAGTCCCGGTCTTCGGTCTTGGTGACTGACAGGTTCCTGTGCGTCTCACGTCTGGGTTGGTAGACACAACAGGCGGCGTTCCGTCGGGAAGGTGCGCACCTGCCCACTAGGCGCTTGTTAAGTGCTGACGTCGTTACGCTGTGCTCTGGTACCGCCTCGGGACGGAGCGCGTCTCTCCACTGCGTGGGACGGAGTGAAGGGACGGGCGCTTGACTTTGGCGGCCACCTTGGGAGGAAGCCACCTGCTCCAGCATGGCCGTCGCGTCCATGGGGTAGGTGACCTGCTTGAGGTCGACCGGCGACGTGGCGGAGGTCGTTGAGTCGGAGGTCATTTGGGCACCGACCTGAGGCCAAGTCGGAGCTGCGGGCGTCCGTCATGTGGCCAGGTCGGAGCCTGCAGGGGCATCCGACCCGAGGCTAGGTCGGACCGCCCCTAGCGGGCCTGAACGAGGCCGAGGGTCCTTTGTGGGCCCACGAGGCCTAGAGCTGGGCCCAAGACGGATCATTTGGTGTTCCAGTCAATATTCAGTGATAATCCCATCTGTGAGGGACGGAGACTTTGGTAATACCCTCTCCTGCATTCTGCACCGCTGCCAATCTTGCCGCCATGTTCGTACGATTGAGAGAGAGATGATCTTGAAATAGATGTATACCTTGCTGTGGGGTACCCCTGGTATAAGTATTCGTCAGTATCCTAAGCCCTTTTTGCCTAAGTTGGATTTCTGTTCAACAAGAATTTTGTCAAGAGTTGCACTACCCAGAAAGCATTTTTCGAGTCCTTTATCAAATTTGGCTATCTTGTCTTTTAGTTCTTCATTTTCGATCTTAAGTTCTTTAGCACAGGAGGCATATATGCAGTTATCATCACAAGTATTAAACGAACTAGAGACCATAGCTTCATCTTTCAGTAAATCACATGAAATTGATGCATCACATAAAGAAGCGTGATCAGACTTGCTAGCTAATATTTCATTTTCAATTTCTAGCTCACAATGTCTATTTTGCAAATCTTCATACTTCTTGGTAAGTAAAGCATAACTTGAGATAATATTATTATAAGTTTGCATAGATTTTTCATGCTCATCATTAAGCTTGGCAAACTTGTCTTTTAGCAATTCTTGGTCATTTGTCAGACTGGCAATGGTCCTTTTAAGAGATTTAGTTGAAGTTGTTTTAGCATGCAAAGCATTATTTAATTCTTCAACTAATTCTACCAGTTCATCATATGAGGGTGAGTCACTAACCTTTTCCTCATCAACTTTCGCCATTAAGCATAGAGGAAATGAAGGAGCTGGTGGAGTCGACTCATCCAATGCAAGGCCAGCCAATCCTTTTGACCTTGAGTCTTCATCATTAGAAGATGAATCTCCACTAGTGCTGTCCTCATCAGTGACCCATTCTCCTATATGAGCTTCTCCTTTTCCTTTCTTTGAGAATTTCTTTGAGAAGCCCTTTTTATAGTACTTCTTCTTAGATTTGTCATGGGTCTTCTCATCATCCTCGTCATCTTTAGCTTTGAACTTGTTCTTCTTCTTACTTTTATTAGGGCACCGAGCAGCAATATGTCCCTTTTCATTACATTCAAAGCAAATAATATTAGCAAAAGGATTTTTCTTTGAGTAAGAGTTTGACCTTCCTTTATCCTTGAAGTTTACTCTTCTCATAATTTTGTTAGCTCTTTTCATTAGCAGAGCTAATTTCTTCACATCCTCATCCCCAGCTTCACTTGACTCCTCGTCACTCTCATCTGATGAGTCTTGTATGATTTCCTTTGCTTTGAGGGCAATAGACTTCTTCTTCGGAGCATCTTCTTCAGTCAAGGTTAGCTCATGAGCTGATATTTTACCTAGAAGTTCCGTTGGAGTAAGCCTCTTGAGATCACCACTGTTCGACAAGTAGGTGATCAGACTATGATATGCTCGAGGAAGTACTCTTATCATCTTCCTGCAAATCTCAACATCAGAAATTTTAGTTCATAGGCCTTTAAGTTCATTGACAATAGGATTAAGCCTAGTGAACATATCATTAGCATTTTCTTGAGGAAGCATTTTGAATTGATCAAATTTCTCTCGGACAACATAATATTTTTCTTCTTTTACATCAGAAGTTCCTTCAAGAATTTACTGCATAGTTGTCAAAATATCATATGTAGAAGTAAGGTTACTCACTCTATCAAAAACTTCTAAACTAAGACAAGAAAATATAGCATTCCTAGCTTGGGCATCATACTGCATATTTTGAATCTCACCAGGAGTGGGTTCACCATACACGTTGTTCTTCTGCAAGATGCGAGGAGGCAGCGGCTTCTCTGTGACCCTCCACACATCATACCCAACAGCTTCTAGATAACATCTCATTCTAATTTTCCAATATGCATAATTAGTACCATAAAAAACTGGTACTCTACCTATACTAACAGTTGCGGATCCATTTCCCTCGGCCATATTACCAAAGCTAGTTAGGCTAATTAAGGTGAACCTGGCTCTGATACCACTTAAAGGAACGAGTTGGCCTAGAGGGGGGGTGAATAGGCAACTCAACAAATTTTTGGTTCGTTTACAGTTAACTATCTTATACAAGAAAGACTTAATGTTTAGAATGTAGCAGAAGCGAACAAGCAAGATAATAACAGCGAAAGCAAATCAAAGTAGGACAACAGATAGAATGAGACAGGAATTTTATCTCGAGGTTCGGAGCCCTTCTTGTAGGATCGGATGGCGTCAATCAGAGGGGGGGTGAATGATTGCGCGGAAGCTAAAATCTTATTTTTAAACTTTTTGAAACACCCCAATTCAAACTCAAATTGATTGAAGACCGGTTCACGAAGTTGGGAAACCAGTTTAGAAGTCTGGGCGACTAGTAGAGCACTTGGGCGACCAGTAGAACACTTGGGCGACTAGTTTGAGCACCTGGGCGACCAGTAAGACACTTGGGCGAGCAGTTTGGGCACTGGCGAAAGGTAGGGCACCTGGCGACCAAGAGGATACCCGGCGGCAAGAGAACACTTGGACGAGTAGTAGGACACTTGGGCGAGCAGGTTGGGCACTTGGGCGAGCAGTTTGGCACTTGGGCGAGCAGGTTGGGCGACCACGTGAACAGTTGGGCGACCACGCGCACAGTCTGGGCGAGCAGACCGATACACGTCCACTAAAATAGAAAATCCTGAAGATCTAGCCGTTCGATTGATGTGAAATTTTAACTGTAGAATCTAGACTCAATTCCACAGCTAACACAAAAAGAATCAGGTCAATCGGATCTATGGATCTAAAGTTATGTTATTCGCAAGATGACTGAATCTAGGCGACCACGCGAGCTGTCAGGCGAGCAGGACATCAATCAGGGCGACCACAAATTACCGAAGATCTAACCATTGGATTGATGTGAAATTTTAACTGTAGAAACTAGATTCAATTATGAATCAAACTCAACAAGAATCAATCCGATCGGATCTACGGATCAAAAGATATTACCTTCGCAAGATGATACCTTTGCAAAGAACCGAACTCCGTGATGAACTTCGTGACTGCTGTGATGAACAAAACTTCAAGCGATTGATCAATTATGTCGAAGCCAAGAGCAAATCACAACCGCAAGAAGAAGCTCTCTGGAAGATTGATTTTTATTTCATTGTCTAAAGTACTCCAACACAAGAGTACAAACCCTCAAACCTGAACGCTCCCGAATAAACAGGGGACACCTCCCCTTATTTATACAGAGTAATCCTAACGAGATAGAATACAACTCCTCTTCCAACATGGAAAGAGTCTGTATACATCTCAACTTGGCCCAACGTGGCCAAAAATAACTCTTGCACGTATGTACAGCCCACCTGCTGTAATTACGTGACTAACCAAAGAACCTTGCACGCATGAACAGCCCCGCTGCAAGAGATACGTGACTAACCGACCTTCATGTGCATGTTCTCTAGTCTTAACGTCTCGCGCATGACATCCTCGACCACCAGACCTCGATTCCTCCTCGAACCTAGTCCCAACCTCGGTTCCGCCATGAACCTAGTTCCATCCATCATCGACCACGTTAAGCCGAGCAACACTCGCACATGAATAAACACACAAACTGCACGAGCACAAGTCCACGACTTGACTCAAAGTCAATTCATGCAACCACTCACACGAGTGCATTGCATCAAGCGTAATCCATCATGCTATCACCAAAGATAATAATTATCTCAACATAGCACATGCACAAGCACCACACATGCTATAATCAAAGTCACTTTACAATGCCAATTTCACCATTCAACCAATTTTTCATCACATGATCTCACAATCTCCCCCTTGATGAAAACATTGGTAACACCATTTGGACCTGAACATTGGCATTAACCTCACAAGAAAAGATTTTAAGAAATTTCATTTTAAAACAAAAAGCAAAGTGATCAAAAAGCAAAGTGAAAAATCTCGCCCTAAAAGGAAACCAAATTGTGTGTGAACTCCAAAATTTCTCCCTTTTGACAATAAAACATTTTACTTCTCCCCCTGAATGTAAGCTTTCTTCTCCCCCTTTGACAATGATTTCAGCAAGGAAAAACAAATGAATGCCAAGATAAGAGATAATGAGCTTCCTTGATCATATAACCTTATAGATCACATAATAAGCATAATACATGAACTTAATATTATTTAACAAGTTAGGGAGTGACATGCATCTCAACCTCAATTTAATCAACTATAGCCAAGTACTAAGCAAAATCTTGGCAGAAAAACTAGGACAAAAATGAAGCAACTAACAACTCAGGGCAATCAAGTAGTTTCAACTTCAATCTAGTAGACCATTAATCTTGATAACAGTAAACTGCCTGTGGCATGCTTGAAGCATACTTCTTTTATTTTCAATCAATGGCATGCTTGAAGCATACATCTTATCTTTTAGGGAATGGCATGCGTGTGGCATACATCTTATCTTTTTAGGGAATGGCATGCTTGAAGCATACATCTTGAAGCTTTTGCTTATTTTGATAATTTTGACAAGCTTCTTGCAGATTTGAGCCCCTTTTTTTCTTATTCTCTTTTCTTTTATTGTAAACATGCAAAGTGATTAAATAGTCTATGAAAGAGTAAAGCTGAAAATACACGTGCTTCATAGCCCAAATTTGTTAAGAAGATTCATTATCAAGCCTATAGAAGCAAGATATCACAAGGTATTAGCTATAGACAATCAAACCAAGGGATTCCGCAATGTCACTTTTAGTTCAAGTAAAGCAATTTAGATTATCATATATAAGCTTAATTACATAACATATAAAGAAATATGATAAAGCAAGCTCATTAAGTAAAAGACTTGGCATAAAACTCCCCCTCAAAACAAGCTCATGGGATGCACAACGCCCAGCTCTCCTCTCAAAAAGGCAAATCGAGAAGCATCAAGTGGTTTTGTGAAAATATCAGCAATTTGCAAATCAGAATCAACAAAATGCAACACAACATCTCCCTTTTCCACATGATCTCGAAGGAAATGATAGCGAATGTCAATATGCTTGGTTCGAGAATGTTGCACTGGATTTTTAGCAATATTAATAGCACTAGTGTTATCACAGAAAAGGGGAACACTATCTAAGTTTAATCCAAAATCCTTTAAAGTTGATATCATCCAAAGCACTTGAGCACAACATGCGGCGGCAGCAACATATTCAGATTCAGCAGTTGAGAGAGCAACAGAAACTTATTTTCTAGATGACCAAGCAACTAAAGATGTACCAATAAAATGACATGTTCCAGAGATACTTTTCCTGTTAATTCTACAACCCGCAAAATCAGCATCAGAGAAGGCTCTAAGTGATAAACATGATGATGAGGAGTACCATAAGCCAAACTCTAAAGTGGATTGTAAATAGCGAAGAATTCGTTTTACCGCTTGTCGATGAGAAGCACGTGGAGAAGCTTGAAAACGAGCACACAAACACACCGCAAAGTGTATATCCGGCCTTGAAGCAGTGAGATAAAGAAGCGATCCAATCATGCTTCGATACTCCTTTTGATTAACCGGTTCTCCTTCTTCATCCGGATCCAAAGTAGTTGTTGTGCCAATAGGTGTGGAAATTGGTTTGCATGTTTCCATCTCAAAACGTCGAAGGAGATCTTTTGTGTACTTCGTTTGGTGAATAAAAATACCTTGCCTTGTTTGCTTGACTTGTAAACCCAGAAAATATGTGAGCTCACCCATCATACTCATCTCAAATTCCCTACTCATAGTGTCTGAAAACTTGGCAACAAGAGCATGAGAAGTACCACCAAAAATGATATCATCCACGTAAATCTGAACAAGTAACAGATCATTGCCATGCTTGAGAGAAAACAAGGTTTTATCAACTTTGCCCATTTCAAAATCATTTTCCAGCAAATATGATTTAAGCCTATCATACCAAGCCCGAGGAGCTTGTTTTAAACCATATAAAGCTTTGGACAACTTAAAAACATAGTCTGGGTATTTCGGATTTTCAAATCCGGAGGTTGTTTGACATAAACTTCTTGAAAATAAAACCATTTAGAAAAGCACTTTTGACGTCCATTTGATACAATCTAAAACCTTTAGATGCAGCAAAGGCCAACAAAATTCTAATGGCTTCAAGTCTAGCAACAGGTGCAAAAGTTTCATCAAAATCAAGTCCTTCAATTTGAGTAAAACCTTGAACAACCAATCTAGCTTTGTTTCTAACAACAACCCCATCTTGACTTTGTTTATTCTTAAAACCCATTTAGTTCCAATGATATTCGACCTAAAGGAGGTGGAACTAAAACCCAAACCTTATTAAGCTCAAAATTCTCAAGTTCCTCATGCATGGCATTAATCCAAGACTCATCGATAACGCGTGACTTACATCTTGGGGTTCAAAAGATGCAACAAAAGCAAGATGAGCATATAAGGCATTAGTATTGTACTGTTTTGAAGCACACGCACATTTAACTCACCAATCATCTGTTCAGGAGGATGTCTTCGTTGAATATGCAATGGTGCTGAAATTTCTGAAGAAGCCTGAGGTTCAGTACCATGTGTGTTTGTTGGAAGAATTTCTGAAGATGCTTGCTGATTTTCTTCCTGTGGCTGAATTGGCTGAGCCGAGTTGCCAACTTGATTACCACTTTCATCTTCATCTTCATCATCACTTTCTTCCAAAAAGATACTTTCAGAATTGCAAGTAACTTGTGTCCCTGAAAATTCGGGTCTAGTACCAGGACTAGCCTCATCAAAAGTGACTTCACAAGTCTCAACAATTTTGTTAGTTTCTAAATTCAGTACACGGTAACCACGAGTATGAAAAGCATAACCAAGAAAAATCCATCTAAGCATCTAGATTCAAACTTATCAAGATTTCCATGTTTGAGAATGAAAAAGAGCCGTTGTACCTACCACAGTGACCGTTGCACGTGTCAGAGTGTCAATTTTGAGCTAAAACACGTTTACAGCGGACCAAAATTTTAATCTTAGCGATACTGATCATGTATATCACGGACCAAATTTGCACAATTGTGGCAGACCAAAATATTTGGTCCGTCATACATGGGCAAAGAAGCAAGGTTTGGTCCGTCAGAAGAAGTGAAGTCTCATGTGTATGGCAGACCAAAAATTTGGTCCATCATAGATGGAACCTGACAAGATCAGTAACTAAGGATCAATTTTTTTTGACAAAAAGAGTTTAGTCAAATTATTTACATTTGCCACGGACTAAACTTTAAAAACACAAAATTTGATCGAACTTGAATAAGAAATTTTGTGAAAATGAATATGATTTCATCAATGGATTCAAAGACTTAAAATCAAAGATTTGTCTATCAGAAGATATAGAAAATTTTGAATTTATGCCGAACCAAACATTTGGTCCATCATAGATAGACAACTGAGAAAAAATTTGCTTAGACATCGATATGTATATGGCGGACCAAAAGTTTGGTCCGTCATAGCTGAATGATATTTTTCAAACATATTTCACCACGGACTTAGGAACAAAGGAATATGGGATTTGGTCCGTCATAAGTGAATAGAACTTTGATCAGAATATCTAGAAAGAATCTTGATGATGAACAAAATTGACTTTGGTTTGGGAAAAGAACTTTGGCTAGACTGTGACAGATTTAGACATGAACACTATATTTCGGTCTGTCACCAAAAATGGACTTGATAAAAATAGGAATTTTGTTTCAAGGAACTGAAGAACTAAGAATTTTAGCTCCAAACGATCTAGTTTTGTCTTGCCCTTGTGAACCAAAATACCAATTTGTGCAGAGTCCCTCTTTATAGAACAGCCAAAGCAAAAATAACGCTAGCTATTTGACTTGAATCAACTCCCAAGTCATAAACTAGAAATCAAATACCTTAATCTTGTTTATCCAATTTGTTCCATCCATGATTTCAGCATAAGCTTTTTCATAAGAGAGAAATTATTAATTTGGTCTTCAACACCAAAACTATTTAACAGAACATAACAAGAATTGGGGGGCCTAGATGCTATCACCTCCCTCCCGTGAGGCGACAACACCACATGTGCCTGCCTTCAACGCTAATCTCGGGCAGGCAATGAGGGGCTTCTCCCCCTCAATGTAGACTTGACGCAGTCACGACTGACGGCGTCGCCGCCTTCCTCCTTTCCTTAGATCAGACCTGGTGGCTAGCCTCCTCTGGCATGTGCAGAGCTGGCGGCATGGCTCTTTCTCTCCTATGTGAGCCCAACCCTCTATAGTCTTCCTCTTCCTCAAGCGCAAGCAGGGCCATTGGTGGTGTCTCTCCCTTCCCCGGTGCAAGCGAGATCGGACTGATGGTTCTAGCAATCGCTGGAATCTATGTTGGTAGGGGTTAATAAGGGCCCCATTGTTTGGAAGAGGAACACAGAAGTAAGGAGTGGGCGATGCTCCTGCGGGGTTTGGGCGTTTCCCTCTACCCCTTGTCTTTTCTTGTGTGAGACTTATCCTTGCGGGTGTTGGCCCAAGTGCCCAAGGCCACTTAATCTGTGACACAAAGGTCATGGGATTGGCATTGGGCGTTTCCAAAATGCTTGAGCCACTCAACACCGAGAGTTCCCATGTGCAAAGCCTGAATGGGCACGGCTGCAACGCCCATTTGGGATGGCTCACAGACCAAGCTGGCGATGGACCTAATGCCCTAATGGCCATGGATCATGATGGCACTAGAGATGCCCAATCTCAGTGTGGTGCCGCGATGCCCGAAGGAAAAACCCCATATTGAAACATTCCGACGTTGCGGGGCGTAGCGAAAATCCCTGGTGATCTCCTTATTGCCCATTAGGCATCTGGTAAGGCGTCCAATGGGCAAGGGGAGGTCTTATGCCTTGTGGACCGGGAGTTTGGTCCCCAGCCCTTGGATAGGCTGCATAGAGCGCGAGGTGTCATGGAAGTTTCCTTAAGGCCCCATCGCGGGGTACCATGATGTCGCCTTAGGTGTCCCGATGTTTCGATGAGAAGGATAGCTTTCGATTTGATGGAAAAACGTTGACGATCTGACTACAACTGCACGGTACGGTTGCGCCTTAGTGATCGATACACCCACTCTGACGGTTGTTGATCTTGCCGGTGCACGATCAACCCTGTTCTGCACGCAATCGAAGAACGAGCAAGAACAAGATGAAAAGCAAACAAACTTTGCGAAATTAAACATGACGGTTCAATTTGGTTTCAAGACAAGGTGGAGTTCTGCAGACGAGGAACGGGTGGTCTAGCCGACACACGCGATCCACGAGAAAGGTAGCGACGCTAACTTTGATCTAAACAAAACTCAAAACCCTAAGTGGGGCGGTAGCTGACTATTTGTACCCTAAGGGATGCACGAGTTGGCCAAAACATGGGCCAAACAAATACAACTCGAATTACAAGGCCCATAGCCCAAACTAACTCAGACAGAAAAAGTAGCGTCCCTTGTTTTGCAGTTTCCCGTTGACTCAGAAGAAATCTGAAGGTGATATTAGATCTGTTAGAAAGAGGACAAGTAGATCTTTCTATCTTGTACTCATGGGCCTCCAGAAGCGCTCTGGTTCAAAAGTTATGAACGTTTGAAATTGATGTTGTCTACGAGTCCGAATCTGAATTGGACTTCCTTCAAGCCTCCGACTTGGATTCGGGCCTCTTTGCGCTTGGTGGCTCTTCTCCCTGATTCCTAATAAGAATAACATGATCACAAGAATTAAATAGCATTCCATTCAATAAATCATTAGTAGGAATACTTAGGAACGACTTCACCTGATAATTTAATTTACGTGCACGAGCTCGAGTGAGTGGTCCTTGTATAACAGGTTCATTCTGGAGAAGCGTTGTTGTATGGGTGGCTGTATCCACTGTAAAGATGTCCTCATCATACCACGAGAGAACCCCCCATACCCCGATACTAGCCCTCGAAGGGGGATTTCGAGGGGAGGTCCCTCGTACTCCATGAATTCTACAAAGAGGGTACACAAGGGAGGTCCCCTCATGTCCCGTGGACTCACTCAAAGAGAGTACATGGAAGGGTCTCTAATCCCCTAGGAGGCTTAGTCTCATCCTCCGTCCGTAGGGCGTATGGCGAAACACCCGGTCCAAGATGGCGCTCCCAGACGCCCATGGAGATGGGTGGACACCCTTGGGCCACTTGGGACCAACCACCACGTGGGGTCTCCCGGTCCCTTGTGGGGCCCTATTGTCAAAGGTCTCCCCCTACGAGAAGATGATGTGGGATCCACTACCTCCTCACGGGAAAGGCCAAGATGCCCCCACTTGAGCTCTGCACCAATAGGGGTAGGCTTGTATTTGTGTAGTAGGTTAGGCGCCTACAAAAATCCACTGTAACTCATACCTAAAAAGAGATCTCTCATTGAATACAAAACCAAACAATTGGTGTTTTTCTTGGGAGCCTGGACCAAGGAGACTCCTCCCTACTCCCCCCGGGGAACACATCGATAGAAGTAGGGCGCTTGCTTAAGCGTCTGATCCTGTATAAACTCTTGTATCTACTTTCTTTCCCTCTCGGACGTAGGCTCGTATGACGGCCGGCGTCCACTCTCACTCTCGTGTCACGTTTCCAAACATACGACATGATATTTAAGGAATCATTATCATCTCTAACAAACCTCCCCTTGACTCAAAATCTCTAATAAAATTATCTTCAAAAAACCTCAAAAGGTAAGAAAGACTAGACAGTCTAATCCAAATATTTCTCATGAAGCAAAATTGAGAGAACCACTAGTAGATCTAAACATATAGCTATCAACAAAGCAGACAAAGAAATCTGGATCTTCAATAATTCATAACCTAGTAAAGTCCGAGTCTATGCAACTGACCTTCTTAAATAAATTCTCAATCATCAAACAGTATAAGCCAAGATATCACCTGTGGCACTTGATAGATAGCGAAGAACTCATATTATGGATATTTGATATGCTCCACCTAGAGCACAGAATTTAGCAAATAGTGCTCATTGAAAGAGCAACTTGTACGTGTAGCCATCACATACGTCAAACTGCATATAGAAATTCCATAACATAGTTAAAACTGCTCCTGTAAAACTATCAAGACGAAGTAACTTTCGCTGCCAATGAAGTATAAATTGCAGTAGACCCCTTATATCGAGCTATGACAACTGGATAACATTGCAGTATCAATGCAGAAACAAACTTCTTGCAATTTTTATCTCAAACTGATATTGAAGCAAAATCTTCACTTTTAAACAGCAAACCTCTAAAGAGTATAATGCTAGCTAACATCAAGGTATTATTAAATTCCAAATTTAATTGTCACCTCAACTAACATTTTTTTAAAAAAATGTAGATGTGATTTGCCTTCAAGTCTAAAAGAGGGAGAAATCCAAGAACTGATGGGTGGCCGTGGATCTCATGCTTCCAAAGAACAGGATCAACAGGACAATAGTTGAGTATGGGCCTCTCGGTCTCGGGCTGCCTCGCTAGGGAGATGCGCCGCCAGAATAGCAGCCCTAAAGGCGTCATACATGGGAAGTAAGGTGGGTTGTTGATGTCTGGAAGCTCCAAATCCCCAAGTCACTTCATCCTCTTAATCTGATTCTCCTCGTCTTAAGCAAAGGCAGCCTTATTCCTTCGTGCCACGTGTAAGGCAAGGAAACCACCCAGAGCGGTTACCAGTGCTGGCCTTGAGCTTGATGATGTTGGTGGTAGGCTGGCTGGAGACGAGCAATGGGTCATGAGATGCGACGAAAGGAGGATCTCAGAATCGACGAGTCTTGGTGGCGGTGTCGAGCGACCGAAGGATGACGCCACGAGGAGGACGACGTCGCAGCGGGGACGACGCCGACAGTAGATCGGAAATCCCATGTGTGTTCCCATGCCACTTGTTAGGATTAGGAAGAGCATATAAAATGGGTATTGTTATGAGATAAGAGCAACTCCAACCCAAACTCATATATTTTCCCCCTAAATCACTCATTTAGGGGTGGTATAAAAATTAGGGGTACTCTATATCAAATTTGTCTCCAACCCACACTCCCTATTACTCACCCCTATTATTTATCTAAACATTATTATTACTTTGCACTCATGAATTATTATTTTAAAATGAATAAAAAAATGCCAAAGAAAATAATAGGGGCAAAGAGAAGCCCCCTAGATATAGGGGTGAGAGAGTACCTCCCTAAAATAGGGGTTGAGTTGGAGCTTATATTTTTCTAAGTCTCCTTATAATTTAGGATAGGGGGAGGTTTAGGGGGTGGGTTGGGGTTGCTCTAAGGAAGCCCAACAATATTCAGTTAAGACTCTCTCTTATTTGTGTGGGCAAATCCAAACTCCTCTCTCCTCCTACTATATATATTGGGTGTTCCCCATTGTATCGAATCAATCTAATAAAGTGAGAGAGAATTCCACCCATATTGTGTGTCCTTGTGTTCTTACTCTTGTGATTACGATGACGATTTCTGTGATTGATCGCGGGTGAACGACTACATTTTACAACACGTTATCAGCAAGAGTTCTACCGAGGCCATCGATTGTGATCGTTTGCCTGTGACAATCTTCACGGCATCGAATTTCACCCTGCGACACGTGATCTACGCTACATCAAGCCCTAAGTAAGCTAATCACGTTCTTCGCAAACTCTCGATCCTGTAGATCGTTCTTTACGTACTATCTGTTCATAGCGATACTGTGATATTTGAGTTTCTGTTCATCATCATCAAGATAACTAAAAAGAAAAAAATGATGAGATGCTCGGCCAAACCGTCGGAGGCTACCGCTGCTTCACTTCGCCGTTGCTTTGTGCCCGAAGCTCATCTACAACCCCAATGCGACACCGACGGAGCCACCGTTTTCCCGTGCTGGCCATCAGCAGCCAGAATAGCCGGCGTAGTAGCGCCTGTAGCGTCGACGATGCTCGGCTTCCACGCCTGAAGCGCGTGGCACCGGCCACCTCGTACTGAGCTATCTTGGCTCCCACGCCCGACCGGAGCGATGCCTCGCACCATGTGCCCCACGCCAACAGCCCATCGTATCGTATACCCAACGGCGATGTGTTGCTTCTTCTCCCACGCCAGCAGAGGCTGCGCGCCTGCGCCTGCGCCCCCTCGGTTTACGCCCGAAGCGGAGCCCCTTCGTTTTTGCGCATGCGCCAGAAGATGCGTCCGCACCTCGCCGATTCCAGCGCGGAAGCAGCTATTGCCTCCTCGGCTTCCATCCCGAAGGCAAGGGCAAATCCCAATCAACGTGCCCAAGCAATATGCTTGTGCGAATGAAGACAGTGATGCCCTCGCCGCCTTTGCTATTTAAACGCTTTGTCGCCGCCAGCGAATGACACCCGCCACCACGCCGCTCGGCCGCACCGCCCACAGTGACCCTCCCAGCTGTGTCGCCAGCTGTGCCACACGCCGTTGAGTCACCCGGTCATGCCACTTGCCGTTGCGCCGCCCGGCCGCGCCCATCGCTTCACATGCCGTGCTTGCCGATTCATCTTTTGTGCTAATGGAGCTCGCACCCGAAGTTCTGGCGAAGCTCGCACCCAAAGATTAATGGTGGCGGCAACGAAGGCAGTAGGTGCTAGGGTTCTTGGGTGCTCACCTGTGCTCTTAGCATAGCTACTCGCGGGCCTCATGCTTCACAAAGGCCTTGTGCTACACGTGGGCCACACGCCTCTCTTGGCCCGCCGCTCCGTAGTAGGCCTCGGTGCTCTCAGGCCATGCGGGCCAACCCATCGATTGGCTGATTCAGCCTGTTTTCAAGTGGACTGACAAAAGCAGCAAGCCGATGGGTCTGTACAACCGAATTAAAAAAATAAAATATATTGTTATTGGTCTAAAAATTGATAAATAAATACTGGAAATTGAACTTCTAAGTATATGGACCTCCGTAAAATTTTGGTAAATTAATATTTAACTCTTTGGAAGTCCCTTGCTCTGGGTTTATTTTTCTATCCTTATACCAGTATTTATATGTTCTGAATATTTATTTTCTGTTATCTAAGTAATTCTGAAAATTGCTTAGTAATTCACAGAAATGCTAGAAAATTATGGAAAAATATGTATGACTTATTGCTCTGTGTCATGTTGCTAGATTAATTTTCTTACCATGTTTTTCATGTTTATATGTACTGGACATATTATTTCCTATTATTCAGTAATTCTGAAAATTACTTGCTAATTAACAGAAAAACATGAAAAATACTAGAAAAATTCTAGAAAATTTCACATTGCATAGTATGAGTTTAATGTTTCTGGATTAATTTTCTTATCATTACTCCATGTTTATTTCATGTTGAAGTTTATTTTCTGTTAATTGGTAATTCTGAAACTTGCTTAATAATAGTAGAAAATTATGAAAAAAAGCTAGAAAAAATTGTGATAATTATCTATTGAATAGATATAGACCACACTTTGCTGATTCAATAATAAGCATGCAAAATAATATTTTACCTAAAGTAAAATCCCTGTTTTGTTTGCATATAAGATATGTCTGACATCGCAAAGAAAGAATTTGTTGAGCTCGTCCTGAATAGCAGCAACTACCTCACTTGGAAAATAGATACCAAGATCAACTTGATAGCCCGATCTCTTGGAGCTACAATTTCCCAGCCTGAAGCTGGTGCTCTTGCTCTCCCTGAAGCTGCTAAGTGTGTAGCTTTGCACTTCCTGAGGCACCATCTCCATGCAGACTTGAAGGCCGAATATTTGATGGAGGAGGACCCGCTGGTTCTATGGCATTCTCTGAAGGAATGATATAACCAGCAAAGATCCATTCTACTGCCAGAAGCACAATGGGAATGGAAGCTCCTATGCTTCTAAGATTTCAAGTTAGTGGCAACGTACAACTCTGCCATGTATAAGATTATTGCCAAACTAGCATTTTGTGACCAGAAGATCACAGAAGATGGAAAGATTGATAAAACTTTGTGCACATTCCACCCCAACATGAGGATATTACAAAGAACAAGATTCGTCATGCAAAGTACCGTATACTCGAGTGATATGCATTCTGCTAAAAGCAGAAAAGCATGATGAACTTCTAATGAAGAATCATCAAGCCCTACCTAGTGGGAGTCATGCATTGCCTAAAGCACATGCAAATGCTCAGGCTAGCAGTAGCCGAGATCGCAGAAAGGGCCAAAAACAGAAAAGGGATAAATGGAAGAATGACAAAAATCATAAAGGAAGAGGTAAATCCCAGTGAAAAATAAAAGAAAATGGATCAGGTTGCTTCTAGAAGAAAGGACCAACAAATAATGCTGCTGATCCTAAATAACCATGCTATAGGTGTGGATGTACTGGTCATTGGTCAGTTGCAGCCCAAAGCATTTGGTAGAGTTGTATATTAAATCTACTGGAAGATTCCAGAAGAATCAAGGGAATAAGGCGGAGGCGCACTTCACTTCTCAACATGTTGTTGACAATAAAATGGAGTTGGATAACGATCAAGTCTCTGACCCCACAGAAGAGTTCAAGAAGGGCCTCCTTGGTTATGGTAATACTCCCATGGAAGAGAATGATCTTATTGGGGATGAGCTAAAAGAATTTCAAAAGAATAAAGATAAGTCCCTAGAGGATAATATAAATGATTTATATGGAGACATGGAGTAGTCTCCTAGTTTTTCCTTTAGAGTCGATGTCGTATTATCCTTTAGAGTCTCCTTAAGAGCCTCATTTCTCAGCTTAGTCTTTGTGTTCCTGAATGAACAATGGTCTACGCTCCTGTTGAGCGATTATCAGTTAAATTTAATAAAGTGTGATTTTCTCAGGAAATTTATTTAATCATGCTATGCTTGTTCTATATTATTTGTTCCCAATGCAACAAATGTTTGATTGATTTTATTTACTTAATATAGAATTCATAAATAATCCAATGGCGAAGGAGGAAATCTGTCTCGTAGATAGTTGCACCACAAATACAATCCTTAGGGAAACTAAATATTTTCAGACATTGATTAAGAAAACTAGAAATATTATGACCATCGCCGAAAGCGATGCTCTTATTGTTAGCACCGGAAGAGCCATCATAGTTCTCCCTATGGGCACTCACATAATTATAGAGAATGCCCTATTATACCCTGAGTCCAGTCATACTCTCCTAAGCTTTAAAGACATCCGTCTAAATGGTTTCCATATAGAGACTGAAAATGAGGATGGTACTGAATACCTACTCATGACTAAGTTTTACGGGTGTAATAAACGTGTGGTCGAAAAACTTCCTTCTTTCTCCTGCGATGAAAACTATAGTTAAAACCCCAGAAATATTTAAGATCTGGCATAATCGTCTGGGTCATCCTGGGTTGAATATGATGAGAAAAATAATAAATAATTCTGTTAGCCATAATATAAAAACTACAGCCTTTCCCAAACCTGAAACTTTTATATGCCCTGCTTGTACTAAAGGAAAGCTGATAGTTCATCCCTCTCATCTTAAAATTAAGGATGAATACTGAATTTTCTAGAGAGAATTCAAGGTGATATCTGTGGACCAATTCAACCCCTATCGGGCCCCTTTAGATATTTTATGGTATTAATAGATGCCTCTAGTAGATGGTCCCATGTATGTCTTTTATCTAGTAGGAACCATGCCTTTGCTAAATTAATTGCCCAAATCATTAAATTGAGAGCCTCTTTTCCAGAAGAAAGGATTAAGTCCATTCGCATGGACAATACCAGCGAGTTTACCTCAAAAACATTTAATAATTATTGTATGGCTCTGGGCATTAATGTAGAGCATTCTGTACCTCATGTACACACTCGAAATGGCCTTGCAGAGTCATTAATTAAGAGAGTAAAATTTATTGTTAGACCACTCTTGTAGAATTGTAGGTTACCTATCAGCTTTGGGGCTATGCAATGTTGCACGCTGCATCATTAATTCAACTCAGACCAACTACATACCATGAAATTTCCCCCTTGTAGCTAGTGCATGGAGAAAAACCAAGTATTACCCATCTGTGAAAATTTGGTTGTGTTGTATACGTGCCAATCTCTCCACCACAGCATACCACCATGGGACCTCACCGGAAGTTAGGGATCTATGTAGGTTATGAATCTCCGTCAATTATTAAATACCTAGAGCCTATGATTGGGAATCTGTACACGGCTCAGTACGCCGATAGTATTTTTGATGAGGACAAATTTTCGGCATTAGGGGGGATAAGTACCACATTGATGAATGCTAGGAAATAGATTGGAATGCCACTGGCATTCAGTCCTAAGATCCACGCACTAAAAAAACTGAACTTGAAGTTCGGAGGATAATAAGTCTGCAACAAATAGCCGATAATCTGTTAGATGCCTTCACTGATCATAAAGGAGTGACAAAATCTCATATACCTTTAGTAAATACACCTGAAAGAGTGGAAATACCCCAGAAGGTTATTGAACCCACTCTTGCTCCTTATGACAAAAAGAGGGGGAGGCCTCCAGGTGCACGAGACTCAGTTCCGCAAAGACGTCCGCAGAAACGGAGAACCGAACAAGTGAGATCACTACCTGAGACAGTTGAAGAAGCTCAACCTATTGTTGAGAAAATCCCTGAAGTGAGCCATCCTAGAGATGGTAACCTCCCTGAAGTGACTCATCCTAAAGATGGAAATCTCAGTGAACATTTGCGCGCACAATCTAACGCTGGGAAGTCGGAACACCCAGACTCCATCGTTGTGGGAAATCACGAGGAGCTGGAAGAAATGAATGAAGAAATGAATGAATAAATATCCACCAATTATGTTGATTCAGTAGAATTATACAAAAAAAGACTACAATTATCGACATTTATTTCGCCTCCAAAATTGCTAAAACTCTTGAGCTGGATCTAGAACCAAAGTCCATGGCAGAGTGCCAGAAGCACTCAGATTGGGTCAAATGGAAAGAAGCAATTAAGGCGGAATTGCACTCGCTTAATAAAAGGAAAGTATTCAGTCCTGTTGACCGGACACCTCCTAAAGTATTCCCTGTAGGATCAAAATGGGTTTTCATCCGGAAGAGAAATGAAAACAACGAGGTGGTGAGATATAAAGCAAGGCTTGTAGCACAAGGGTTCACGCAGAGACCCGGCATCGATTACGATGAAACCTATTCTCCTGTAATGAGTGGAATAACGTTTCGATATCTAATATCAATGACAGCTGGCTTAAACCTAAAAATGCAGTTGATAGATGTGGTGACCACATATTTATATGGGTCACTGGATTCGAATATTTATATGAGAGTCTCTGAAGGAGTCAAAGTCCCGGATCCTAATAATCGCAACATGTATAGCGTTAAACTGCAGAGATCGCTATACGGGTTAAAACAGTCGGGAAGAATGTGGTATAACTGGCTTAGTGAGTTCCTCCTGAAGAAGGGATATTCCAATAATGATGATTGTCCCTGTGTATTCATAAAGAAATCCCAGAATGGATTCTGTATCATCTCAGTATATGTCGATGATCTGAATATCATCGGGACCACAGAGGAGATAAATGAAGCAAGTGCTTACCTCACGACGGAGTTTGAGATGAAATATTTGGGTAAAACTAAATTTTGCTTAGGCCTGCAGTTAGAGCATTTCCCAGAAAGAATTCTTGTTCACCAGTCTTCCTATAGCCAAAAGGTATTGGAAAGGTTTAATATGGATAAATCGCATCATTTGAAAACCTCCATGGTCGTAAGGTCCCTTAAAGTGGATAAAGACCCTTTCAGACTGAGGATGGAAAATGAGGAAGTCTTAGGACCTGAAGTCCCATATTTAAGTGCTATTGGAGTACTTATGTATCTTGCGAATTGCACAAGGCCTGATATTGCATTCGCAGTGAATTTGCTAGCAAGACACAGTTCAGCTCCAACCAGAAGATATTGGGCTGGTGTCAAGACTTTACTCAGATATCTCCAAGGTACGCAAGATCTTGGATTGTTTTTTCAGAAGAAATAAGACTTGACCATGGTGGGATATACGGATGTTGGCTATCTGTCTAATCCCCACAGTACCAAATCACATACTGGTTTTGTGTTTCTCTGCGATGGTATAGCCATTTCTTGGCATTCTTGTAAGCAGACTCTGGTAGCAACTTCTACCAACTACTCAGAGATTATAACTTTGTATGAAGCCTCACGTGAATGTGTTTGACTGCGGCATGTGATTAGCCATATCCAGAAGTCATATGGCCTTAACACCGTCGATAACCCCACAATTATCTATGAAGATAATACTGCTTGTGTTGCACAAATGCAATTGGGTTATGTGAAGAGCAACATGATGAAGCATATTACTCCTAAGTTATTCTACCCTTACGAACTCCAGAACAGCGATGAGATAAAAATCTTGCAAACTAAATCATGTGAAAATCTTGCAGATTTATTCACTAAGTCCTTACACAAATCCACATTTCAAAGATATGTTAAAGGAATTGGAATGAGAAGACTTAGAGAGATGCAGAGTTCAGGGGGAGAAAACCCTTGAACCATAACCCTTATTGTGATCCTGAAGATCCTAATATAAATCCTGAAGATTATAAGTTGTACTCTTTTCCATTTCGTGAGTTTTTCTGAAGTTTCTCACATGAAAGTTTTTAATGAGGCAACTAGTGCAACATAAAGTGCGAGTGCAATGTACTATTTTCTCCATCTCCTTGTTTCCACTGGTTTTTGAGTGGAGTTTTTAACGAGCCATATGCATTACGCGGCATTCGCCCAAGGGGGAGTGTTATGAGAAAAGGAAGCCCAACAGTATTCGGTTAGGACTCTATCTCTTATTTGTGTGGGCGAATCCAAACTCTTCTCTCCCCCTACTATATATATTGGGTGTTCCCCATTGTATTGAATCAATCTAATAAAGCGAGAGAGAATTCCACCCATATTGTGTGTCCATGTGTTCTTGCTCTTGTAATTGCAACGACGATTTCTGTGATTGATCGCTGGTGAACGACTACGTTTTACAACAGGTATAAGATTTTTACGTGGAAAACCTCACAGTGAAGGAAAAATTATAAGAGGCAAATACACTATTTTTGTTCAAGATTACGCATACACGAGGATGGCCTTATATTTAGATTTGAACTTCTATTATGATATTTGAGAAATCTTTATCTGTAACGAACTAATTTAATATTTGAGAAAACCATATATGTAACAATTTACTATAGTTTTTCTGATTTTTCCTTCAGCACATCCAACCGTCTATTCCTACAATATTCTAAGTTTTCCAATTCTCTATTTTGCACATGTATTTCTTTCCTGTTCCTTTGCTTTTTCTATTTCTATTTTTTTATTCATGCGTTCTAAAGAAAACCAGAAATCTGAGGTCATTGATAATTGGTGTCCTTGATGTAGTTAGTACTCAATTTTTTCTTAGCAGCTGATAATCATTGTGTGAAGATTTGGCCCACTTGGTCTCACTGCACACCTTTTTTTCTCTCCCCAATTAAATTACAAATCTAATTCATTTCTCGACTACAAAAACAATAGCAAACAATATGTGTCACCTACCGTACTCTCGAACCGCAGCAGGTCGCCTGGACCACAGCTCCCCTTCATACCAAACTCGGGTACCACGGTAGGTACCTCCGTGGTACCTAAGCTGGGAACCACAGTGCCGGCAACCTACTATGGTAGAGGAACACAATAGGTGACATATATCGCGTGTCGGTGTTTTCGAAGTTGAGTAGATGGCTAGATTTGTAATTTGATTAGAGCGGGCCAAAAATTTAAAAAAAAATGCTAGGGCCAAATACAGGTATGCTTCTCATTGTGTCACCGGAGCCCCCAACTTGTCTCTATCGGGCAGGCCTAAACCAAATATTTGGGCCTACAAAGTTGGCCTAAAGCCATTTAAAATTCATAACCAAGCAATTTTATCAACTCTTCCCTGCTTCGCTGCTTCACTCTTGCTTCAGAGCAAGAACACACGAACAGGATAGGCAAAAGAAACAATAAGAAGATGAACTTAAGGAGATCGATCGTAGAAACAACCACTAAAACATTTGACAAGACATCGATCATAGTATGCAATGTTCACTACTAGCTCTTCGAGTTCATGGTGCTGGCCTCCGTTGACTTTCCATGGATCTCGGACGCAGAGCTGTACTTCTCCTCCGCCGACGCGACCGAGCCAACCTTCCAGTACTTGCCCCCCTTGCCGTGCAAGGCCGCCGGCTCCTCGCTGTCGGAGCTCGATACCGAGACCTCCCTCCAGTTGCTCCACATCCTGAGCATTATGTACAGTAACGCCGCACACACGGCAGCCGAGACGATGGCAATGGCCACTATAATGCCAGACACCTCCGCACTCGGCAGCCGACTCGCGTTTGCAAGGCATGATGGCAGCGGCGCGCCGCAGAGCCGGTCATTGCCGGCGAAGGAGGAGGCCGGGAAGCTCGACAGCGCAGCCGAGACAGCGCCGGAGAGGAGGTTGTCCGACAGGTTGAGGCGGTGCAGGCTCGTGAGCTGCAGCAGTGAGGAAGGTATTTGCCCATGGAGCTGGTTGGAGGAGAGGTTCAGCCGCTCCAACTTCACGAGGTTGCCAAGGGACGTCGGAATCTGGCCGGACAGCCTGTTCCAGCTCAGGTCCAGTATCACTTGCAGCTCCCACAGCTGCCCAAGATCCGGCGGGATCGGCCCCTCCAGCGAGTTCTCCGACAGCCTCAGCTCGTACAGCTTGTTGCATCGCTGGAGCTGGAGTTCTCCGACAGCCTCAGCTCGTACAGCTTGTTGCATCGCTGGAGCGTCGACGGTATGACGCCGGTGAGGCTTTTGTTCTGCAGGTTCAGAACGTTCAGAGATGTGAAGGTTTCCAATCTCCGGCGGTATGTTGCCGAAGAGATGGTTGTCGCTGAGGGACAGCTTGAGCAGGCCCGAGCAGTTGCCGAGCTCCACAGGTATGTCGCCGGTGAACGCATTAGACGAGAGGTCGAGCTCGAGGGACCGCAGGCCGCCGAGCCAAGACGGGACGGCACCCGTCAGGCTACTCCCCTCAAGATTCAGATGGGTGAGGTGCAAGCAGTTGGAGAGCTCCGACGGGATGTCGCCGGAGAGGTTGTTGGACGAGAGGTCAAGTATGCTGAGCAGCGTCAGGTTGCCCAGCTCGGCAAGGATTGAACCGGCATAGCTTTCAATAATACAGAGTAAGTAACAGGTATTTTAAAGGCTAATCTTGTTGCTTTGACTTGTTAATTCAGATTCTTCTGTATCATCTCTAGCGACAAGCATGAAAAGGGCACTGGAAATGAGTAAACTGTTGCACTTTACAGAATGTACGAGCCTAAACAGTTCAACTACCTCCCTTGATTTGGTGGCATGACAACAATTACATGATGATTCCGTAAAGGATTAATACTTTAAAAGGGTATTCTTGCTCGGGTTTAGTGACAGAAAATTAGCAAAGCATACTTCTGTTCGCCTATTCCGAAGTCACATTTTCTGACTGCAAACAGGCAGACAGCATGGCATTTCTCCTTGGCAGCCTAATTTGGCACCCATCCATTACGGAGATACTGAAGCCAGTCTCACTGAAACAAAGGAATCCAGCAAGTTGAGTGTTCAGTTGTGCATACTTTCATACTACGAACCCAGAGGATATGTTATCACATAACTGAGGATACATATACTTGGATGTATCTAACGAAGGAATATACCCATATATAGCTATGATCTATGTATCTGAATATACTACATCAACAGAACGGACCAATCACCAGGCGAGCCAGACCCACTAGTGGCATTTCAATTATCAGGTAGAGGGAAAGTGACTTTTGAAGGGGAATGACAGTGACAGAATTGAATCAACAAACCACAGGAAGCAAAGGTGAAGAAAAAACAAAACAACTCACAGTATTATCACCGCAACAGTTCTCTATCCAGATCCATCCCAGGCAGCACTGCAGCGGCATGCATGGGGTGCACCAGCTCGGACTTTTCTTTGTTTCCTTCAGTTCAACTGCATATACCAGGGATTCCATGGGTAGGGAAAGTCCAACCAGATAGGGACATATGGTCATCTGGTTATCTACTAGTGGCTTCTCAATTCTCATGACGCATCATGCCTTCAAAAAAAGTTCACATGATGCACAACCACACCCTCTTTTTTGGTTCACACTTCAGACTTCCTTGTGGTGTGCCAGCTTTGAGCATCCATTTTTCATTCAGTTACTCACTCGTTCAGGTGTTAAACCAGAATGTAAAGGGCTTGCATGTGTGAATAAAGGTTCAGAAAAGAATTGGAAGTGCAGTAGATGATTGGATGACTCCAACTCTCCAAGCCTCCAACTACTCGTCGGTTCAGTGACATGAAACAATGATGTGCTGTTGGTGTAATGGTCACGTCATTGGTCCCAGATTGACTTTGTTTGACATTCAAACAATTTAGTAGTGGGCCTGATTGAGCTAGGTTTGACTTGTGCTTCCCTAAGACCCTAACACTACGACTCCAGCTTGTACGTTTCTTGCTTACCCACAGGATTTGGGATTTGGATAGGACATGAATCAAAGGACAAATGTGGATGTAGAATAGCATGTCCATTGTTCTTGCTTATCTTAAAACAAACTATTTAACGAAGTATTGAAAAAGAACTATATTTTAACAGAAGATATTGAAACACGAGCTGGTTTAAGCTAGAATCACGGATGACGGAGCAAACATTCTTGGACAAATGGACAAGTCCATGCAGCATCCCATTAAATTATGCATGTGGAGCTGAGATTCTACATTATTTGCTACTTAGAGATGGATGCAGGAACCCTACCCTCATAATGTTAACTAAAGAAACACTAACATGACTATATATTCACTAGACGTGTATAGTATTAGAACAGTATTGGATAGTTAGTGTCATTGCAATTGAACTCAACTCTTGCCTATCTTTTTGCTGTTCAACAGAATTTTGGACATAGAATGGAATTACTATTTACTAAGTGTGAGGACCCTTCCCCCTTAATCCCCCCAATCCTCCATCATCAAAGCATAACATGATCATCATCATTTAGTCTTAAGCATGCATTAAGAAGCTATTAATTAAGCATGAGCATTCATGTGCATAGTCAATTGCATGAGCATGGCATATATGCATACCTGGAGTAGCAGTGCAGTGGTGAAAGCATGAGTAAAAAGGTAAAAATAGAATGGTAAAAGTGTAAGCCTCAATGCAGTCAAAGCTAGCAGCAGAATGCATCTCCCTTTCCTTATGCACCATAACCGAGGAGGGCAAATCCAGCTAGAGATACATTTCACCTCACCCCAATATCTTACCAAGCCATCTCTTTTGCGCAGCCTTCATTTCGGCCAGAAGGCAGTAAGGGCAAAGTGCAGCCCCTTTGCAAACCGAAACCAGAGAGAGGATTCATTTTCCATTGCCATTCTCATCACCAAGCAAGAAAGAAAACCAAATCAAGCCTTTCCATTCCTACTCCACAGCCGGCCATGGAGTAAGAAGAGGAGTAGCTGTAAGATCGCCAACAAGAGGGGGGTTGAATAGGTGGCTTTAAAAAAAATTTCTATGATTAATTTAAAATCTCGTCTAAATACTCTTATATCAAAACCTAAATATAATAGACGTGGAAGCGATAAACTAAGATTTTAACAATTAAAACTAAGTTAACTAGGCTCACTAAGTAGACTAACTATTTATGTCTCTAACAATAATTTGCAGTCATAAATACAAGCAATCAAACTATCAATTCTATGAATATAAATTGATTGAGTATAAATAAAAAATAGAATGCAAATCACAGGAGACACCGATATTTTACCGTGGTCAGTGTTCAAGAGTTCGCTCGGCGGATTCGTGGCGGTTAAGCACCGCCAAGCGCCAAGACCGTATTTGCGGTGCAATTGCGGGTCTTGGCGTTTTGACCCTCGGCGGCCGAGAATTAATATAATTCATATATATTATTGATTTTATTATAAATAAAAAATTTTAGTTTCCTTTTCTAGTTATTTGCAAATTGCAAGACATCAAATATTAAAGTAGAATATTAAACTAAAATACTTAAACACATGCTACTCAATTAATCAACTAATAAACTAAGTAGTAAGTACTATGTTAGTGACTTAGTGTACCTTATTTTGTGGGCGACGACGTGAATCTTCCAATCATGGTCATCAGGTCATGTAAATAGTAGATCAAAATAGTCTCTCTCATAATTTTGTGCGAGCCGCCATGCCCGCCAAGGACCGCCAAGACCCGCCAAGGACCGCAATTTCAGCCCAACCGCCAAACAGGCCACCAAAGGCTGAATTCATTGCGTTTATAGCCGCCAACCGCAATATCGCCGCCAAGCACCGAATTTTTGAACATTGACCGTGGTGTTTAGAGACTTGCTGGTCTCCCCTAATCCATATTGAGACAAGCCCAAACCACTTTGGACCAGCTCCACGAATTGAGCGCCCGCCTCGATTCCAATAGTGGTAGCTCTCCCACCCCCCCCCCCCCCCCACCCATGAGTAGGTGAGCTCCGACCTTAACTTTGTCGGGCCTTCTCATAATCTCCTTAAGAAAGTCACCGCGCATAACACCTCCACACGCAGTCTAGGTGTCGGCAAACACCAAGAATAATAAGTCAAGCCCCCTAGTTTGAGCTCCATCAAGTATAACACATATCAATAGTGATCACCGAGTGCAACACTACACAAGGCTTCTCTCAAGTGCAACACATGCACAAGAGGCTCTCAATCCTCTCCTAATTGCAACACATGCAATTAGAGCTCACTCTTAGCTTAAATACCAGATGTGGGAGTGTAACACATGCACAATACCACCCAAATGCTCAATAAGGCCAACAACAACCAAATATCAACCTCCAAGACTCCGTTTATAGCCTCCACAAGAAAAACTAGCCGTTAGAGAGAAAATGGGCAAAAATACACAGTAACCCCAGTCATACCAATCATACCGCCCTATGACCGGCCTTCGGTCCAACGGCTAGAAAAACCTAGCCGTTACTCAGAAAATCCGGTCATATCGGAGGTCTGGTCATACCGGACCTATTTTCAATTTTTTGGGCTCAAATACCTCTTCTCTGGATAAAACACACCGAGGTGACTCCAGTCATACCGGAGGCCAGTATGACCAGAGTGACCCCGGTCATACCACTGCTACAGCCACTAAAATATTCATAACTTTTTATTCCGAACTCCAATTTAAGTGATCTTAAACTCTATACGAAGCTTATCAAGAGGGCTCCAATCTTCACCCATTTTCAAGATTTAAACAATCATAGATGTTTTAAAACATCACCAAAACAAAAACTCCAATATAGTCACTCAAGCTTAAAATTTGATTTTCTCGAAATCCTTCACCAAAAAATTAATCAAAAGCATGACTACAAGTTAGCAAGAGTCAATAAGATCAAATCTTGAGCCATTTGACGATCAACTAATGATTAAAACAATTTTGCAAAACATATTTGCAAATAAACCGAGAACCTTTGAAGTCATTCCTATGACCAGATAAGGATTAACATGTGATTCCGACACTTTGCAAAATACATTTAGAAATGCCAACACATACTCTAAAATCGAAACCCATAACCTCTAGCTTATTTGCAAAACACATTTGCAAATAACAAGTCAACATTTTGTAAAAACACATTTTGCAAACACAAAGCACAAACTTTACTTAGCCTTGTGATGATAAGACATGATCAAATCACAAGCTAAAATACCGATGCATGAGCTCTCACCTTTTGAAACATGCAAAACTAAGCTCCATGCAAAAACCACATAAATCAAATTACATGAGCTATCTCCCTTTTGCAACATATGCAAATTCATATGTAAAAGATTCAATAAGAAGCAAACGTGAGCTCCCTTATGTGCAATACATGCAAATATTTCGCTCATGCAAAAACCAAATAAAAGAGTAAGCTAGAGTGAACCGGATTGAGTTCATCAAAACATTATGAAGCTCAGGCTAAATGACTCAACCCCTCTTAATAGTACGGCATCTAACTAGCAACCCAGTCTCCCATCCTCTTGTTGGAGACGATTGGCTCTTAACAGTACAAAACCGCCGGGGATAAAGCCCTGCGAGGATAATGAAGGACAAACCATCGGGCGCCGCCATGGTCGGGGCCGCGTCAAGTGGAACGGAGGTCGGCCGGGAGGCGCCATGATTGGCTTGTGGCAAAGGTGCAGAGGCCTCTTGGGTCTTGCCCGATAAGCTGTCATGCCAAGGCTCTCTCGACCATGCATGTAGGGCAACGCTCCGATCCCCTTACCTCGCGAAGAATTCCCTTGTTAGGAGATGGGGTCAGGAAATCTCCCCCACATATGATTTATCGGGGAAATTGTTGCCCTTGTGTGGTTGTGCCCCGGTCAAGCAAAGGCGCAAAGCTGGGCGACTAGGCGTCTTCGACCCAAATAGAAAGTAAACAATATTGTCCACTATTATTTGGGCTAGATCTCGGACCCAGACCCCACTAGCCTGAAGCCCAACTCTACCCTAAATGGTGGGGAGATGGTGCTGAAGGAATATTTATGGTTTCTCAAGGCCATCAGCCCTCTTTCAAGGACTCCAGCAACCTAAAGTATATAGCTCATGATATCATTGCCTCAACTGCAAGACATAAAAGATTTCAACTATGTTCAACCTGTATATTGTAACATCTCAAAATTTGCACAACAATGTTTAATTATTTATTTCTAATTTTTTGGTATTTTTCTGAATTTTCAGAATTTATAAATTGTTTTTCTATTTTCATATTACAAAATAATTTACTTAAAAAAATAAAATTCAAAAAATAATGAAAACTTTACAGTAAGTTGAAAATATCTCAAGGTATTTTTAAGAATTTTTCCAGAATTATTTAACCTCATTTGCTTTTATTTCAAAGCCTTTCTATTTTCAACCATTGATCAAATTCGAAAAATAATAAAGTGGGTCCACCTATCACCGCAGTTTTCTTCATCCTTGCAATCTTATCCTAATCCAATTCCTATAATTATCCCATCCTAATCTCCTCTTTTTCATGAGGAATTCGAGTTTTCTTCGGTTCGAACTCTTCTTGAACTGAGTCTGTTTCTATCTCCTCGAGTCCTCTTGAGCCTATTTAAAAAGAATATTAGGATTATCTCTCTCATTGCTCAACTCGTTTCTATACTCATTCTTTGCTTTGATGCACAAGAGAGAATGTCCATAGGAAATAAAAGAAAAATAAAAAATAAAAATTTGAAATTTAAGATTCATGTTTCTTATATTTTAGGTAATTTAAAATTTTATTTTACTTTAGAAAAGTAATTTCAAAAATTCAGAAATCCTTTCTTTATCATCTTGTGTGATTTAAACATTTCAAAATTCTGTTCTCCCTCACACTAACTCCGATTGAGGCGATTCAATTTTCAATTTTTCTAAATTCTAGATCTTTATTTTGGTAAATTTTATTTGATTTCTGGAGTTTGTTTTTCTCTAGTTTGTATTTATCTTGATATTCGTCTTTCGTTCACATAGACATTGAAGTGTCGTGAACATCAAAAGGTAAAGAGTTTACTCAAGCTCAAGGTCTAGATCAAGATCACGAGTTATTCCAAGGCAAGTTGTGCTTTGATAATGTTGAACCTAGATTTACAGATGCTATGTTGTTTTACTTTATTGCACATCATTTTATGTTAAATCTGTTTTCCAAATAATTTGGGAATTAGTTATTTTACCCAATTGGATTATACTTACCTTGTCATTTATATGCCATAATTATTTGTTACTTTAGAATGGATAATCATTACTTGGTTCTTAATAGATGCTAACGTGGATTTTTAAGATCGTGTGTAGTTTGCTTAGCTAGGCCACATAAAACTGATTTTTTTTAAATTACAAATTCAATTTGACTAAGGGAATATGGAACATGTTTATGAAAGAGTGTGTCATGTGTTGTCACATAATGATATTGAGTTGTTGATGGCATGTGTTGCATTATAATCAACTAGGGTGGTAAATGATTTAGATTGGGGAAAGTGACAAGAGACTGTGAATTATGGTGGGCCTGTGTGACATTGGGTTGGTATATTGATGTGTGAGTGAAAGTGAGATGGTTACTGCGAGTGATTGGAAGCCTTGCCTCAGCCAATTAAGGACATAACCTTGCAAACCATTAAATTGGGTTAATCATGCAACCACATGCCTGTTATCAACTAGGCCTAACTAAGTTACCTAGTCTTGACATGTGATGCCTCAGATGGAAGATCAAACTATGTGTGCGGTCAAAGGAAGGTGTGTTGCTGTAGCCACATATTTATCTAACGACAAGTCTCTTCTATTCTCCTACTCTGTGTGAGGGAAAGAATAATGAGTTCAGATTTATCGGGATGGTCAATATTTAGGTAGATTTTTTGAAAGGTTTTGTTATAATTTTCTTAGTCGTACACCTACGGAAATATGTTAGATGAATTGTCTAAGATAATTATATCTTGCGGATAAAGTGTATAACCTCTATAGATTGTCAATATATTCGGATAGTCGAATTTTTAGTTATGGACAATGCTCGAGAATTTGTAATATCCCAAAAAGTTTTAAAATAGATAAAATAAAATTTTGAAATTTAAAAATGGAGAAAATAAAAGTTTTTAACTGAAACTAAGATTTTAATTTTTACCTTTTTTCTTATTTCATTGAATTTTGGTCTTTAGGAAAGAACATTTGCATTATTAAAATCCTTTCTTCCAAAACAAACGAAATATGAAATTAAGTTTGGAATGTGATTTTATATTGAATTCCCATTTTTTTGAATTTATGCTGAATTTTTTATTTTTAAGAAAACCATGTTCATTATTGGATTTCTTTTTTTCCAAATATGCAAACCAAAATTACATGAAGACAAAATCTAAAGAAAATTTATTTAAATACTAATCCATCTCTAGAATGATCACAAAAATTCTCAAAAGAATTTGAATACATTTAAATACCTCTAGAAAAGCAAAACCAACATTTAAACTAAGAATGTGAACCTTGTCAGATTTGTTTAAAAATATATATACTTAATTACTCTCTAGGATTTTTATGGAGTATTCTTTAAGAAACCATCAGAAAAAGTTTCAAAGGAATTTGAACACATTTAATGCAGATGTAAAATCAAAAACAGCTATAGGTGGCTAAGAATAGTAGGTTTGTCAGAATTTGTTAAAAATGTATGAATGAGATAACCCTTTTAAATTTTTATTACATCACTCACATACTTAGGGAATCTTCATGAAAATCCACAAAAAAATACAAGTTCATTTGATGCATTTGAAAAAATCAAAAATAGGACACACAAGTTCATTAATTGTAATAGTGGCATTGTTAGAACTTTTAAAACAGTCACACAAAAAAGATAATGATGTGAAATTTTTACAGGATAACAACAGCTGCATTGGGCACACGCACAAAAATTTCCAAAAATTTTTAGACAAGATTGACAACTCAATTAATGATTAGATCTTGCAGTATTCAAAGGAGGGAAATTCCAGTGCATCTTTGCCTGACTGCCATGTGGGACCCACTGCACCTTGGGGCCATTCATTAGTGTCACTCAGCCCCTTTGCTTGTCTCCCCCTCAGCTCACTGCCACACCTTTGCCCAAGACTAGCCACAGCAATCCAAAGCCGCCGGCAATGCTACCATGGCATGCGTCACATAGGCCCTCGCCCCCATGTCACCTGTGCCTCATGGCTCCATTTACTACCTTGCGGCACTCTCCGTCTGAGAGTCCTGTGGTGCCACCCTAATTTGTGTTCACACGAAACACTGAGCTTCCCCTTCACTTATAAAGCCAGCCATAGACCACCATTCACACCTCACATCAGCTCCATGAACTTTCTTGAGTCCCAGACCTCTCAATTTTGCCCACATCGTGCCACCCTTGCCTCCATAGCCGGTGAACTCGGAAAAAGGGGCAAAGCTAAATCGGTTACTCGGTGATATTCTTTTCAATTCAGCTTTAGGTTTTGTTGAAACAAGAGATTTGTAAATTCTCCTTGGATAACAGAAAAGAACATCATCAAAGGATCTCCAGAATGCATTGGATTTGCTTATCCTAGTGTTGTGCTATCAACTTGTGTATTTGACCTAGGGGTGGATATCGAGCTGACTCGACTCGACTCGGTAAACTCGGTAAGGTAACGAGCCAGCTCGAACTCGACTCGTTATCGTAACGAGCTCGAAGTTCAACTCGACTCGACTCGTTATAAACTCGAGTTGGCTCGAGTTAGCTCGTTAGGCTCGTTAGTAATGTGAGCAAGGGGATTTAGGGATTTAGCCATTTAGGGGATTTAGGGTTTTTTCCATGTAGCTCGATTAACTCGTTAGCTCGCTCGATAACTCGTTAGCTCGGCTCGTTTAACTCGTTTTTTTAATGAGTTCAAAACCCAGCTCGACTCGACTCGTTAAGAAACGAGTTCGAGCTGAGCCGAGTCGAGTTTTCGAGTACTCGTTTAATTCACGAGTTTCGAGTTTTTTTTCCACCCCTAATTTGACCAGGGTGGTCCCTAAAGCAATAGAAGCAGAAAAAATCAACATATACAATTTTTTTGCTGCCCTGGTATTGTGCCATCAGCATGTTGGCTAGAAGAAAATGATGCTAAATTTGATTTGTTCATCTTACACTAGATTGTGAAGGTCGATCTACATTTGTATTTTCTGATTGTGTTGCATCTTTTCCACAGAGAGAGACAGAGGCATTAGTACTTATTGGGAATAAAAGGGTAGCACAGTTAAGTACAAAGGAGTTACATCTCTTTCTTGTCTTCTTAGTCCATTTTTGTTTCCTCTCTCAAGTACATTTTTTGATCTTTTAGAAATTGGACCTTTTTGTATGAAGGAACTCTAAACGACACACATGCCTTCGCAACATCTTCGGTACACTCAATAGTACATTGGGAACCTCGTTGTCATGGAAACTTACTTTGCTTAGTAAATCTTCTATTTCAGAAGATACCTTATCCATGTAGTTTTCTAAGTGATCAACAGCCTCTTTTGAAATTGAACACTTCATTGCAATAGATATCATCTTCCAAGAAATTTTTGTGCACCGTGATTCTAAAGTTTCGTTGTTGATCTGTGCTTTACAAGATAGGACCATCTTTTTGCATACTCTGTCCGTCTACTCAATATGTATTGAAGTGGTAAGACAACAACGTTGTTGTTGTTAAATACTCGTAGAATATTCTTGCATAGGGGCGTAGCCGATTGGCTCCGTTAGGCTAGAGCCCCTCTACCGCTAGACCTTAAGTACCCTTCCAGTATCGGTGTTCAATTTTTGACATAGCGATAGCAAATGTAGGAGGAAGAAGAAGCTTTGCTAGGTTGATGAGTTGTTTCATGTACCATGTGGCTTGGTTGGTCGTTACTTATTGAAGGTCTAATTGGGTAATTAATGATTTCACTTACTGCTTGCATAACTAGACTCAAACTCTAGACGCACGCAAAGATCATATAGTGAGAGAGAGAGAGGGTGCAGCTCAATGTTTCTTCTTCGTGAGGACATGGCAAGTGACAGCGCAAGCGTGCTGCAATGAGCAACCCACCACGGTGATGGCGAGCGGATAAGGAAGGCAACACAATATGACCAGCTAAGTAGGTTGATCAAAACAGCAAATAGGCAATGCGAGCCTCTCTTCTGATTTATAATTTTTTTATCAATTGTAACTATGTAAATAGATTGAATAGAGACAATAGTCAATTTGTTTGATTAATTGATGTTAACTTGTTCATAGATTTACAAAAGTTTGAGAAACGAACATTGTACAAATATGTCTCAGATAGTAAAGTATTATTAGTAACCCTCGAACTGATAAGAATACAATACAAATTGCTTAATATTTGAGAGGTGCTTCTATGATTTTCTCTTTTGAAGTTACACTGATATTAAAGAATGAATGAGGAGTAGATAGTGATTACTTACCATTTCGCTTGCTTCAACATTTATGCAACTTGTATTAGGAGAGAAAACATACACGCACCACTATGTTCATCTCACTTTAGCTTAATTCTTTGAGCCCACTATCTATTTTTTTTGTTGGCTTCACCACTGTGCTTCTATAGTATACCTACATGATTCAGGAAGCATTGTTTATGATAAAATCAATGATGCTAAAAGTAGAGGATGAGGTGCTATATAAATACATATCTGCACAAGTATACATTTGGCAAGAGACTCTCTGAATTAAATACCACTTTAGTTTCATCCTCGATGCCATCAAAAGTTGTTAGCTCAAGTGCTGATGTTCCATCGTGTGCATATCACACGAAATTAGTTTTTCAAATTCCTCCTCAAAATGAGAAAAAAAGATTCCTGATATAAGTTTCAACAACAATTCTCAGCATCAGAAAACTAGACACATAGGGACTCGATTTGTATGTATGGTGTGACTTGTATTAACAGTGCCAAGGTACACAATATCGATATCGTGATAATCGACCATATTGAGATTTTCGAAAATCGGTAAAAATTGAAGGGTTTCAAAATCAAACTTTTTGAAGAAAAAAATGTAAAATAATCGCTCGATATGCCTCGATAATCGACCAAAATTTTTGTGAGCGATTTTGTGAACTTGTGTTCTTCGACCGTCGATTTTGTGAGCGATTTTCACCCGATATTTATCGAAAATCGAGCAATATTCAGCTATTATCGCGATATTTACGTGGCATAATTTTTTCTGAATTTTTTAATTTAACCGGTTTACCGACCGGTATTGTACCGGCTCAATATGAGCCGACTATTGATGATATTGGGAACACTAAACAGTGCTAATGTCAATTAGTCTTCTCTCAGCTCCTTGATAAGCAATCAGATTGAGACATGCAGATGCAAGCAAGGCAATAATTATTCACTGCTAGCAATAGGCTGAAGAAGAGAGGAAGAACAGGTCAGAGATAATCACATTGCCGAATCAAAATTACACACGTTGCATGCTCCGTCGGGTCCTTATCTGCTAAACCCGATGGGTCAGCGAGTTAGTTCCTTCCTTCAAGGAACAAATTAAGGATATACATAGTGATATAGATGGCAACTATTTATAATACATCTTCATATCATTTACATATAGCACTAAACTAACTCATACAATGAATCATCTATATAGTGTTTATAATAATCTCTCATTCAATTAACAGACTATCTATACAATGATACATACTAGTCATGTGCCCGTACGTTACAACGGAAACTCAATTTGTGATAAAAAATTTCTTTGCAAAGGCCATTAATCCTATCTGAATGATACTGTACATTCTGAATGTGTAATGGTTGAATGTTTAAATCAGTTCATCAAAGCATACAGATTCCAAACACCTGTTTACAAACCTTGAGTCTAAAATTATCTTTAATTTTGCAATCTAAAAGCCCTCATGTTACAAAATACTTTACAAATTTTAGATACACATAAGTACTGCTTATATACAAACACAATAAATAGTAGACAAGGTTATATAAAATATCTCATTCCTATGAAATTCATTGTCCCAAATGAGCCTAACATGACATTGCTTGCTAGACAGGTAAGAGATTTAATCAAAAAGCATACAATACTATGAAGATAAGGATTATACCACTGGAAAGTATACAATACTGAAACCGAAGATATATAAGATGAATATATGAGGATTACCATTTTAGATGATCTTAGAGCACCTGGGGAGAGCATGTCCATATTCATCACAGCTACATCATAATTTCTTTAAATTCCCTTCACTTCTGTCAAAAAGAGCAAATTTGAAAAGACACAATACTATTACATTGTTAGAAGATAGTAAATTTGAATTTTCGAAAATCAAGGAATTAGGCATTAAATAAACCAATATTTTTCTTATGAGAAAGTGGGAGCTCAATGTGTCATTTTTAGCCGAAACTGCTAGCAAAGCATTATCGGTTATTATGCTATAATGTCTACCGGTAATCAGTCAGTGTCTACAAAGGAACGTGTTATCATTTTAAGCATATTATGCAAGAAGCTGTTGCAGACTAAAAGAGAAGTATCATGTAGGCAATAGATTGATCATAGATATAGTGTATACTTTGTAAATTCTACAGAAACAATTGTTTCATATGAACTCTAGTTTATTTAGTATCCTAATAGCATGTATGACAGATTGTGCATGCAAGGAATTTGTAATATCTATAAACAGATAGTGTGTATGCAAGGAATATATATAAACGGAGAGGTTTACATACTCGTCAGGAAACCGTTAAATGGCACTGGATTTAACACATTCTTGGCCTTCTCGAGATGACGCCTGGCAGGAGACAAATGTAAGCATCGGGAGAAAGGAAGAGGATCAAATCAAGAGTCAAGACAATATCAACCTAGGGTGCCATGTTCATTACTTGGTCTAATTTGTGAAGAATGGATCTCTCATGACATAAAGGGCTGACATCATCTTTCGCCTTTTGAACTGATGGAATTGAACCAAATAAGAATAGCTAATTTAGCACCAAAGAGAATATGATCAAACAAAATTGAAACACATTAGAAAATTGAAATCATCTTGCCTCGTCCCTCTCAGCAGATGAGAGCTGATGAACTTTTCCCTCTCTATGATTTAGATCTATCACATGTGAATGGATGCCAAGACTTGTGAGCTCTACAGCTAACAGCACTAACCATAGAGTCCAAGATCTGGTTCCAAACTTTCTGATCAAAAGCAAGTACACAAGTGGTTTGAATATGTGGACAACCTCCCCAAGGAAAAATAAGCACCCTGAAACCCCTTTAGAAGACCAAATACTTGCCAAAGCTAGCTTTTAAACCACCATCACTGCATGGCATACAAATAACTCACCGTAAAAGAAAATACGATTCAGAAAGTAATCTAATGGAAAGATCAAGATAATCATCTCTTCTTCATTTGCCATCTCTCCTCCATGTACGAGCATCTTGTAGCCACTCTCCCTAAAAGCTGCTAGCTTGACACCTGTTCTAAAATGTTGCACAACCATTATCACTTGTCTGAACAAAGCCAGAAATGCAGGACAATATCAGATATGTAACTAAGAGAAACAGTACATAACAATCAGCTTACATCACTGCTTCTATAACAGCAAGGAAGCTCCATTTGTGATCATCTCCAATGAAGTGTTGGGCAGCAACCTCAATTGCCTCCGCATCCTTGAGTACAGATACAAGAGCCCATGGGATAGATTGCTCCTTGGAGGCCAGTGACTGACCTTCGGTTAGTGTGTCAATTATATGCTGGTTGACAGAACTCACAATATATACTGTTTAGGAAAAGCAAAGGCACCTTAATGTCAAATGATCGAGCTTATACTACCCAAAACAGCCTTATTTGAATAAAAAAACAAACAATGGCCTCAAAACAAGTCATCTTAGTATTTACATGTTTACGAAGAACAGGTGTTGTTTTGTTTCTTAGGGAATAGAGTTTCCTTTCAAAGATTTTAGCACATTAAAGAGTTAAGCTCTATGGTGTCTTTTTCTCGATCAGTGTGTAGGTAAGCAGCCTTGATTCCTAAATTTTAGTAGTAGCAAATAATTTTGATTCATCAATACATTATACCCAGAAGCAAATACATGTTTTAGAATATTTTCTGCAAACAGTCAGGTCTTTTCAAAAGGGTGATTGAAATGAAAATTTATGCATTTTGAAAAAACTGTGATAACTGGCTTGAGAAGAACAGAAAAGAAATTCAACACTTGCACCTACAAACAAACAAACAAAAAAATTAGGTACTTGTGTGTGTAGTTGAGAGAGAGAGAAACACTAAATGCTTAGGCGCATGTCATCAACTGGATAATCTATCTTGGAACAATCTACAAATCTATATAGTCAGCTGCACAACTATCTCAAGCCTGACTTTTTACTAACCATGGGGTTAACTGAAATCATAATATGAAGTTCAAATTGGTACAGCGGTCCGTTCAAGGGCCCTCAGATAAACAAAAATTGAAATAGAATAAAGTATGTATTATGGAGATCCAAACCTATGAATCAAATTCTTGAACATCTTCTATCAACTTGAAACACATTGTCCAACATGTAGGAAGACATTCAAACAAATCTAGTTCCGAAAAGCTAGATTTCTGAAAAAGATAACACAACGAAGAGCACGCCGCTAGCTGAAAATTGGACTGCATGAACAAATTGTAATTATTAAACAAAGTAGATGTATATACAGGAACGCACTCATAAGTCATAATCAAGAAATTGTAAGTACAAAACATACCCTGACAACTTTGGCATTATCCGGCAGCATCCAACCAAAGCATAGTATATTAATCCTCATGTGTCACCCTTGATCTGAAGAGCTACAATTATTAGAAGCTAAAGATGTAGGAACTGTACACGCTGTCAAGGAATAAAACTCGACATTAGCCTTTAGCTTTTCTAAAATAATGTTAAATAACTCAACCTTAGAAATCCACTGCCCAAGTAACCATGCAACTTTTCGACAAAAGAAACGCGTATTGGGGTGACCATTTGAAACATCAATAGATAGAGATCTGTGGAACCAGTAGAAATGAGAAGAACCAAAGAAAGACATCGAAGTAGAATTCGCTATAGCCATTGATTTTGCAGCAATGCTTAGGTGTCCCATAAAAAAATGTTGGTTGTTGACAACATGTCTGCATAATGGCATAAGAACATACAAATGTAACATCTAAGAGCAGCTACAAACTGGTTAAACATACACCAGTAACATCCAGCATTCTATAAGTAAATACAAAAGTAATGTTGCTCTTGAACTTACCATTCATTAAAATTGAGGAAGTTAGAAAATTCATAATAAACATGTCTAGCGACCGTATAAGCAGCATCCTTTAAAAGCATTCCAGTAGTAACATCTATTTCTACTTGTGGAGAAACATCCATGTTCTCACCAAGAACAGAAACAACAACTGGAGCTAGTAACTGAGACAATACATGATTATATGAGCATTAGTGCATTACAACATTCAATATACTCATAGGTCACAGCCACAAAGAACATTATAACGTGCACACCTCTCGATAGTTCTCAAAGATAACAATGAAGAGGGCAACACATGGCCGTTGTTACCTCTCGATAATTCTCAAAGACAACCATGAAGAGGGCAGCACATGACCATTGTTTCTCAGCCCACTGGACCAAATTCTGCTCGTGGTGAAAGGATTCAGAATTCTTTGACAATTCTTCCAAATCTCTAGCTGTGAAAATGAAGCGCCTGCACAAGAATTGGAAACCTTCATGAGTCCTAGAAGGCTAGCAAAATCAAAAATGAAAATACTGCGCTTACGCGTGCTCGAGCTCATCAGCATCAGATTCCATTGTCACCGTCACGGCAAGCACCCACACCATCGCCGCCGCCGCCGCCCACATCGCCGGGACGCACCTCCACCACCTCATCTCTGTCGCACCACCCAATCACCTTCGTGCCGTGATTACTTGTCGCCACAATGCTCCTGCTCCACGGTTCACGTAGCCCACGAACAGCCGCCGAACCCTATGGAGCACCTCCGAGCAATGGAAATGGTGTGGCGAGATGGTTTCTCCTATGGGCGGACGCGTCGAGGTGAAGGGGAGAGTGGAAAACGAAGAGAGACATGAAGCGCTGGGTCTATTAATAATCGACAAGGGAGGAATTGATGACCGATGTACCTGACAGGCGACGCCGGGGCATTGCTTGTGGGCCCCGGCGTCGCCTGTGGGCGGCGGGCTGGAGGAGAAGCCCGTGCGCCACAACGGCGGTGAGGGGTCGTTACGCCGGAGGATAATGCGATGGAGAGCTTATCTCCTGGGTTTCCTTTTTTCCAGTATTTTTGATCCGCTTTTTTGGGAAACGTAAGCGTGTGCAGTTTTTTTTGGTGAGCACATGAAAAGCGTGTGAGAAGGTGAAGAACGGACGTATCACCACCAACTTCTAATTAGAAGTAGTAGAGAAAATGTAAAGCTGTCTATTAAATAGTAGACAACAACTTTCTCTCCCTTTCTTCTCTCTGCTCCACATCACTTAAAATTCTATATAGTATCTTTTATAGACAGCTGATTGTGAACGTTGTACATACAGTAACAAACCAACAAAGGCCGCCACCCTCGTCAGAACCCCCGCCACGTCTCTCCACGAACCATCGATCCGTCTTCAAGAACCTAATTAAACATGGTAAGGGGGTGATTTTGACACGCTTGTGCCCTGCCGCAGCTGGCCAGCGCGCGATCAACTCGAACAATCAGGATGAAGGTGGGATTGATTGCGGGTGTCATGTGGGGACGCACGCGTCTGGCGCCGCCGTGGACGTGCGCCAGCATACACGTAACGTCTTCCGCCAAGACGACAGAGGAGGCCACCACGAGTGGCTAAGTTTGGAAAGAGAGATTAGTTTCTATTTTATTCCTTAAGTCTAGGAGAGATTGATTAAGGTTTGGAAAGAGAGATTAGTTTCTATTTTTACTCCTTAAGTCTAGGAGAGATTGGTTAGGCCCTTGGCCATATATTCTCAGTGCTGACATTGAGAAGATTAAGCAAGTTCATTATCTCTAATCTCCCGTCTCTCTCTCTCACCCAACAAGCCGACGGCAGAGGGGCAAAACCTCGCCGGCGACGACGGACCGCGGCTACGAACTCCGCAGCCAAGGGCCAGCTACCTAGGTCCCGACGCCTTGACAACTCGTATCGGCTTCAGCGCTCCTCGTCTTCCTCTGCAGCAAGCCATGCATCGCCACCTCCACGCCACCACCCACCCTCCCAATTCACCTCCATCACCGCCTTGATTCCTTGACCATGTCGGACCGGTCCATTCTTGATCTGGCTAAGTTGATTGAGTCCTCGACCACGCACCGTGATTTAACTGCAGATGACCGTGATCATGCTGCGAAGGAGAAGTCCTCCTCTTCGTCCGGCTTCCACGGGCAATGACGGCCAAGACCACAACGATCGGCCCCGCGGTTCCAAAAGATGGATTTTCCCGACGACAAGAAAACCGATCCGTTGATCTTCGTCAATCGCCGCAAATCGTATTTCCATCGCCAGCGGATCATGGAGGAGAGAAGGTCCGGATGGCCTCCTACAACTTGGAGGACGGCGCGCAGATGTGGTACGTCGAGTCGAGACGGACGAAGGCACCCGTCATGGCGCCGGTTCAAGAGCTGCCAGACTGCGCGATGGGCGCCATTGCGCTCGCTGCCGGTTGGCCGAATTGGTTGAGCGCTTGCAGACGGCACGGCCGCCGAATATCAAGATCGGTTCAGCGCTCCTTCCTCGTCTTGGCCCGCCGAGGAGTCGCAGCGGTCCAACTCTTCACCGGGTCTCTACCGCCGGCAAGACGACGTCCCGCATCGAACTCGCGATCCTCGCCGCCGCCATGAGTCTGCGGCGGCGCTTTGAGTCATGCCAGCAAAGACGCCACTGGCGCCCAGTCCCGCCACGGCCTCTGCTTCTGCCCGCCGCCCGCCAGCCTGCCGTGCCAGCCGTCCCCAGCAACGACTCGCGACGATCTCCGTCGAGGGTCGCCAGATCAAGCGCCTCGCCAGCCGAGAGAAGAGAGGCGGCGCCGCAAAGGCCTTTGCTACAATTGCGACGAAAGTACACCCGGCCACAACGCGTCGCCAATGCCGTTCCTCTGGAGGGTATCGAGGAGGACGATGTTGACGGCCCCACCGAGGAGTTCGAGGAGGCCGCGCGGAGGACGCCTGTCTTCTCCTACAGGCCCTCGCCGGTCTCTTCGCCGACACCATGCAGGTCGCCGTCGCGCTTCGCCTTCGGGCGCTCGTCGCCTCCTCGACTTAAGAAGACGCGACAACTTCATCTCCGAGGTACGCCCGGCGTTAAACCTTCCTCTTGGCGGCCCACGCCACGGCTATGGTCGCCAACGGCGAAGCGTCTCGTCGGCGTCGGGGTCATCCGCTACGCCATCGACCATCGACGGCGCCGCGTTCCTGCCGACCTCTTCGTCATGCCATTGGCGGGCTATGACGTGGTCCTCGGCTTGCCGATGGTTTCGGCGCCTTGGGCCCCATTGTTTGGGACCTCGCCCGGCGCGAATAGACGTTCGGACGCGGCGCGCCATCTGGCTGGTCGGGCGTGGCGTCCTCCAATACAAACCCTCGGCGCCACACGGCGGAGAGCCCTCCTCGACGAGCTCCTGGATTCCTTTGGGGACATCTTCGCCGCGCCACGCAGGCTGCCCCTAGCGCCGCCGACCACCGCATCACCCTCAAGACGGGCGCGCAGCCGGTGGCCGTTCGCCCGTACCGATACCCGGCGGCCCACAAGGATGAACTGGAGCGGCAGTGCGCCGCCATGATCGAGCAGGGCATCGTCCGCCGCAGCGACTCTCCGTTTTCGTCGCCGGTCCTTCTCGTCAAGAAATCCGACGGGTCGTGGCGCTTCTGCGTGGACTATCGCGCCCTGAACGCGCTCACTGTCAAGGACGCGTTCCCCATCCCGGTGGTCGACGAGCTTCTCGACGAACTCCACGGCTGCGGTTTCTTCTCAAGCCGACTGCGGTCCGGGTACCACCAGATGCGGATGCGGCCGGAGGATGTACACAAGACCGCGTTCCGCACCCACGACGGCCTATATGAGTTCCTGGTGATGGCGTTCGGGCTCGCAGCGCTCCCAAGAACGCTTTCGAGCCCTCATGAATGATGCCCTTCGCCCCTTCCTTCGTTTCGTCCTAGTATTTTTTGGCGACATTTTGATATATAGCAAGACTTGGGCGGATCACCTTCGCCATCTCCGCTACCGCCCTCTCCGAGTGCGGAGGCACCGCTCTTCGTCAGCGCGCCAAGTGCACCTTCTGCTTCCTCCGTCGCCTACCTCGGCCACGTCATCTCTGAGGCGGGCGTCGCCATGGATTCCGCCAAGGTGCAGGCCATCCTCGACTGGCCGGCATCCCGTTCGACTCGGGCGGTGCGTGGCTTCCTCGGCTTAGCGGGCTACTACCGCAAGTTCGTCCACAACTACGCAGACGCGCCGCTACCGACCGCCTCCTCAAGAAGGACGGCTTCACTTGGGACGACGCAGCGGCCGCGCGATTCGCAGAGCTCAAGGTGCAGCCACCACGGCCCGTCCTCGCCATGCCGGACTTCTCCAAGCTCTTCATCGTCGAATGTGACGCCGTCCTGCAGGTTCGGCCGCCGTGCTCGTCCAGACGGCCACCGGCCGCCTTCTTCGCGCCCATCGCCCCGACACGCTTCCTCGCCGCTTATGAGCGGAACTCATCGGCCTCGTCGAGCGGTTCGGCATTGAGGTCGTATTTATAGAAGCGGCGCTTCGTCGTCCGGACAGACCACTCTGACCTCAAGTACCTCCTCGACCGCCACGATACCCAAAGACCATTGGGTGGCAAGCTCTTGGGGTTCGACTTTTCGGTGGAATGTGGTCGGGCGCGCGAACACCGTGGCAGACGCCCTCTCATGCGCGACACCGCCGAAGCGAAGTTCTTGGCAATCTCGGCACCGCTTCGACTTCATCGCGTCTCGCCATGCCCAACATCGATCCGTACCGTCGCCATCCATGACGAGGTCCACGCAAGACGCAGCATGCGCTGCGTGGCGCGATGGTGGGCGACATGGTCGCCACGACGGGCGCCAGACATCCCGCCCGCTTTCCACTCTCGCAGAGATCTCGCCGCGATCACGACGACGCCACGCCCGCGCCCATCCGCGCGCCGCACCGCCCGCCGCGACTTCCATTTTCCCAACATGCGTCGTTTGGTGCGAGACTTCGTCGGAGCGGCGCGACATGTCGGCCAGACAAGTCCGAACACTGCACCGGCCGGCTTGCTTCACGCTGCGATTCCTCCATCGTCTGGCGGACATCGGTCGACTTCGTGGGCGCGCCGCCAGGTGCACGGAAGACGGCCATCCTCTCCGTCGTGGACCGCTTCAGCAATCGCCACTTCATCCTCGGCGCACCAGACACCGCCGAAGTCCGTGGCGCGCCTTCTTCGCCGACATCGTGCGTCTCCACGCATTCCGCGATCCATCGTGTCCGTCGCGACCCGTGTTCACTTCGCGTTCGGGCGCGAGCTCATCGCGCTCGTAGGGCACGGCCGCACATGTCCTCGCCTTCCACCCCAGACGGACAACCAGACGGAAGTCGCTAACCGTCATCATCATGTACCTCTGCCGCTTCACAGCGATCGCCCGACGGTGGCTTCTCATTGGCCGCCGTAAGTGAAATCGTCTACAACCTGACCTACCGATCGTCGCTACACGAGACGCCGCTCCGGGGTGGTCTCGGCGCGACCCGCCTCCATCCGATCCTCGAGCGGTGAGACTCGTGTTGCCGCCATGCCCAGAGATGGAAGATCGCGAGGCCTTCGCCGACGTCCGCTATCGCTCGAACAGCGCAGCGGTCTGAAGCGCCACTACGACCGGCCCATCGGCGGTGTCTTACTGTGTCGGCGATCGGGCGTTCTGCGCCTCCGTCGTATGACCACCTCCTTCCACGCGGCCACGAAGCTCAAGCCAGTTTGTCGGCCCTACTACGTCGCCGGCCGATCGACAACGTCATTGTCGCTTTGAAATCGCCGCCGCGCGTCTTCATGATGTGTTCCATGTTGGAGTGCTCAAGAAATTGTCGGGACCTCACGGCCACGCCTCGACACGCCCACGATCCACTATGGCGCGGTGGTTCCCGAAACCACTCCGGTAGAAACAAGCTCGCTGGCGCGAGGAGTTCGCCAGTGCTCGTGCATTGGTGCGGCGAAAGCCGCCTCGGCAACATGGGAAGACCTCAACGACTTCACGCCGGTTCCGGACTTCAGCTCGAGGACGAGCTGGGTCTCGAGGAGAGATGTCATGTGGGGGCCGACGTCTGGCGCCGCCGTGGCGGCGCCCACCATGAAATGTCTTCTTGTAGCAGGAGGAGGCCACCACGAGTGGCTAAGTTTGGAAAGAGAGATTAGTTTCTATTTTATTCCTTAAGTCTAGGAGAGATTGGTTAAGGTTTGGAAAGAGAGATTAGTTTCTATTTTTACTCCTTAAGTCTAGGAGAGATTGGTTAGGCCCTTGGCCATATATTCCTCAGAGCTGGACATTGAGAAGATTAAGCAAGTTCATTATCTCTAATCTCCGTCTCTCTCTCTCACCCAACAAGCCGACCGAGAGGGCAAAACCTCACGGCGACGACGACGACCATGACTCGAACTCCGCAGCCAAGGGCCAGCTACCCTAGGTCCCGACGCCCTTGACAGCGGGCAATGTGGCACTTGTCCGCATATGCCGCGAAAGTTTACGCGGGTTAATGCGGCAACCGGCCAAAGTATATGCGGGCTAATGCGGCACCCGCAACCCACAACATTCTTCAATTTACTTAGATATCTTGTCCTTTAAAAATAAGACTGTACTTAGATATATTCATCTTACTTCCAAAACTTCAGCTAAAAAAGAAACAGAGCACGGCAGTGCAGGGGCATGAAGTTCCAGTATTTAATATTCACATTTCAGACAGATCGGAAACCAACCAAGCATATGATCATCAACACTGAACTTACTGAACTAGTATGACCCTTACACTAGTATACAGTTTGCACATGTATGAAAACATGTATCAGGTGATCATCAAACCTAACCAAACTGGAGACCATGAAGAGCTTACTAAGGCAAAATAAGACCTGGCCAATTGCAAATTGCATATGCACATTACACATATGTTGAAACAACCATACATAGATGGATGCTTCATACTGAAATCAGAAGATATCCCTGACATAGATGGAAACTTAACCAAGCATGAAAATTCCTCGTGTGAATGCTAAAAGGGCATCAAGTGAATGGTGTTAACCACTATACTGCAGTTTTTCCTGGAGCTAATGAAAGTTCCTTGTGTGGAGTCCAAACTAAGAGTATTTGCTTTTAGAATCACATTCTCAACATAGGTCCATTGACCCCTCTCGCCCAGCTAAATTATTTGCATTGTCTTATTTTCTCCTTAACTTGCGTTGACACGAATAGTTTGGATTTCGTTGTGTTGCTTGTATGGCCTTTTCATTACCTTTAAATGATAGCACCAGATTGTCCGAGGTCAACTTCTGCCAGTACTAATCCAAAATGATGTCCAATCACAATCCTGCAACAAATTAACATATTGTGTATTACACAAGTTTGGAGAAAAGAAGGCACAAACAAACATGTGTGGCGCGCGTTATGACTGCGTACATTGAATCACATGGAAAACTAACTAAGGGGAAACTCAAAGGAATTAAGCAATCCAACTTCACGCTACAAAGAGATTTCTATTGAGTGTACAGCACAATAGAGCATGTTGAGTGTACAGCACAGGAGTGACGGTATTCTTGCAAACAACAATTATTGTACCAAGGCCAGGACTATATGCTACTAAAAAAATGCAACCCAAGAATTATTCAAGAATAAATGGAACAAATTATAAACTTCATATATGCCTAGGAATATTGGAATGTCTGCAGGCTAGTTTCTTTTCATTTGCACTTCCTGATATTAAGCGGTTCCAGGGAAGCAATGTTCTTAGTAACAAAAGCGTAAACAGGATACTTTTCAATGCATACCTGCTTGAACCCTGCAAACATCCTAAAGTGTAAACTTCTCCTAGGCCAAAATTCAGTGTGCACTCAAGCCTGCAAGAATACGTAGAACATTGTAAACATTGTTGCATCTGGGGTAGGCATTACCTTCAAGGCCCTAGCATACAAAGTCCCATCTATAACATATCAACTGTTGTGGCAACAAAATGGGAAAAGAGAACCATATCTCTAGGTCAGTGACTCCATGCCAAATAATCTTCGTTACCATCTGATCTGAGGTAAAGAACAAGGATTTGGGATCCATACCTTCGATTGCCGCAGGAGCATCATCGCAAAGTGAGGTAGGGGTGGTCCGGGGGGAAGAATGGCAAGGGAAGGAAAGGAGCGGCGGCGGCTCGGATCCAGTAGCCACCAGGAAGAATCGGGAGTCGGGAGAGGCGGCGGCGAGATGAGGATCAGCGACGAGAGGAGAATCGGCGGCGAAAGGAGCGGCGGCGAGAGGAGAATCGGGAGTCGGGAGAGGCGGCGGCGAGATGAGGGGAGCCCATCGCGACTTCGCGTGAGAGGTGAGCGAACAGGCGACGCGAGAGAGAGGCTTCACGGGAGTCCGTTCGGGCCGCTTAATTTGTTGGGGCCTGTTTGGTACGGCTCCAGGGATCTGGCGGAGCTGGATTTTCCTAGCTCCACAGATCCGTGAAGTTGGAGCTGTGAGTACATTAGGAATGTTTAGATGGATCATTTTGTTTATATTTTAGGCCAAAAATATAAAATTAATTTACTTTATTTTAGCCTACAAGTTTCAGATCTCAGAAGAAGCTGGGATCTGGAGCTCTACCAAACAGGCCCTTGGATGAGAGGTGGGTGTGCATATAACAATTTTGGTGGACTGATTTAAGCGGGTTTGTGGATGTTCGTGTCCACTTTCACTCCTATTAAATAATATGGAGATCTCTCTAGTTTTTTTGGATACCGTTATCGGTTGAGAGGAAGCAGATCTAGATATGCGCCGCCTTTCCCCTACACAATCGGATACGACTCGCCTACTCGATAGATGGACGCTCGCCTCATCGGTCCAAACCCTTATGGCCTGTTTGGCATCGTTGGGAAATGGGAATGGATAGAGGTATTAAGTGAGACTTCAATTCCCAGGGGGAGGCAGGGAATTGAATTCCCCACGTTTAAATTGTAAACTCTCATTTCCTTCTCTAATTCCCACCAACCAATCAAGGGATTTTATTACCCACCTCTCTCAATTCCCATTCTCTCCCATTAATTCCCTCCAACCAAACGAGCTGGTAATTTCTTTCCAATCTATTTTCTTTCCAATCTATTTTATACGGACGGAAGAAGAGAGTGCGTGCAGTTTGGTTGTGCTGAGCGACGATGGCTAGGGAGGGTAGCGGTCTGGTGGCGCACGCCGCAAGCCTCGGCGTGGTCGCGTCCGTCGCACTCAACATCGCCGCGCTCGCGCTCTACCTCCGCAGCCGCTACTTCGGCAATGAAGGCAAGAAGGGGATCAGCAGGACGGCGGCCGCCGCCGCCCACAACTAAGCCGCCGGTGACGCCGGATTCGCTCATTAACTTGGATCAAGACGATATCGGATCCATCTCCTCGCCACGCATTCCCGGCCGCAAGAATCCATTGATCGTTTTTGCGGTCTCTTCTTCTTGCATGCCCATCCTCTGCGATTCCATGATCATTATCGATCCATGCATGCTATCAGATACGCTATGATGTTTCTTGTCTTCGCAGGCGATCCGGCGATGTACGAGGCGCTCGGCGCGGATGGGTGAACGCGCGACGCTGATCCCGGTGGCAAACGATGAGCTATTCTCGACGTCGGCGGCCTCACCGTTCTCGAGCCAAGCTTGAGCGCGAGGTCCGCTGCTTCCACCGCTTCGTCGGCGCCGCTGCCGACGGCTACCACCGCTCGTCGGAACAGGCTCCACCCAGCTCTTCCAGCCGCTTTCTGGCGCTCTCACCCCGGCCGACGCGCCCATGAACGCGTCTCCCCTGCCCAGACACTTCGGTAATAAAAATGATCTATCGCCTTTATTCAACAATGCTGCAATTTCTGATTAGAAATGTGGATTAAACAAATCTGCTGTGAGATCATGGTTTGAAAAATAAGGCTTACCAAAGCGCAGAAATTTCATATAAAATAGTTCCATTTTGCAAACGGCTTGATCTAATTGCTTCGATTTTTCATCAGGTGTCGTCTCGTGGTTATCGCAGTGCTCCCCATGCTTAGAGCATCTCCAACAGTTCCTAATATTTAGACTCTCAATATTCTTAGATTGGGACCTTCCCAAAAAAATTTGGGTCTACAAAATACCTTGTTCTCCAACAGTTCCTATATTTTCTCCCAAAAACACCTTTGAATTGGTCCGATGGACCATCCTGGGCGCGAAATAATGTTGATTGGGAGCGCAGACAGAGCGCACAAAAATGAGGAGTCGGGGTGCTGTTTTTGGGCGTGCCAAAATTTAAGGAGCTAGAAAGAGGAACTGTTGGAGTACTTTTTTTTGCAATCAAGCCCAAAATCAGGTTTTGGAAATAGATTTTAGGCACTGTTGGAGATGCTCTTAGTAACTGTATTTGCCATAATCGGCAATTGTATTTGCCGCACTCCATGAGCGGGATTTGCGGGCTAGGAGGTCATATTTGTAAAATAAATCATACAGAGACTAGTTTCGAAAAAATAATTTTTTAGGGCTAAAAACATTGGAAAATATCACCGCATTAGAAACGGCTTGATGTTGCTAATGATTGATTGATCTGAACTCTGATGTGATCTTGGCTCCTTGCGCGTGCAGTCGTACCCCGCCGTGACGGACTTCCTGAATTCTGGTCTCTACCGGTGGGCTGGCGACGCCAACACGTTCGACGGTGACACCTACATCGAGCTCGTCTGCTCGCCGAACAACCCCGACGGCGAAGTCCGCCAGGCCGTCCTCAAGTCCAAGTTCGGCAAGGCCATCCATGACCTGGCCTACTACTGGCCTACGTACGCGCCCATCACCGAGACGGTTGCCCACGACGTCATGCTCTTCACCGTCTCCAAGTGCACCGGCCACGCCGGCACGAGGCTAGGGTAATGCTCTCTTCACCGTTGCTAATTGAAACCTAAAGCGATGGTTAATTATTTCGATATATATGATGGTTTCTTGCATGCATCGATGCATGGGTGGTGCAGGTGGGCGCTGGTGAAGGACAGGGAGCTGGCGCAGAAGATGAGCAAGTTCATGGAGCTCAACACCATCGGCGTGTCCAAGGACTCGCAGCTCCGCGCCGCCAAGATCCTCGGGACGGTCGCCGACGGCTACGAGCACCCACCCGCCGCCGGCGACACGAACCGCCTCTTCCACTTCGCGCGCCGGCAGATGGCGGGGCGCTGGAGCGCTCTCCGCGCAGCCGTGGCTGCCTCGGGCATCTTCACTCTGCCCGACGAGCTCCTCGGCTACTGCACCTTCGCCAAGGAGACTGTCACGGCTAATCCCCGTACGCACAGTACATTACACCACCGCCAATTAATCGCCATTGTTGCACCTTAATTACCTGCGGATGTGCTGATTTGCAATCCGATTCTTCTTCCTCTGAATTACGTTTCTTTTCATTTGGTTTCTTGATCGCAGCATTCGCGTGGCTGCGCTGCGAGAAGGAAGGAGTGGAAGACTTAGAAGGCTTCCTGCTCGAACACAAGATAATCACTCGCGGCGGAGCGAAATTTGGAGCAGATGGGAAGGTCGTCAGGGTCAGTATGCTCGACACCGACGAAGCCTTTAACATTTTCATCGATCGCCTCGCCGCCATGAAGTGATCGATGAAGGAATTCAAGTTAATTAGGGCATGATGGACGATGATCAGGCGCAAGAAATCAATCCGAGATTTAAGTTTACTCGCTTAATTTATTTCAATCTCCTGCTAGTCATGTGCTTTGTTTACAACGTGTTTGATTTCATTGACCATAATCATTTGAATTTGCTCTTTCGATATTCTTAATTTCATGCTTCCATATGCTTCAAATAATATATAATCAGTGAGAAGATTCAATCGATATGTGTAAGAAAACTTTAGGCCTCCAAAACAGCCTAAGACGACTCCGGAGGCGACGAGCCACCCCAACTAAGAGAGTCCCACCCCCTTATCCTTCTCCCTCGCCGCCGCCGCCACAGGTAGTCACTGGTCAACGCGGCGGCGACGAGGCCTTTTTCAACTATTGCCTTAGTTTCAATATACATATATAGCAATATGCTTTGTTTGCTTAATAATAGTTGGCACAGCATCAGTTGGTTTGCTCGATAGAAACATGGTCCCTTTTTTCTTTAGATACAATAGAAACATGGTAGAAACATTACCAGAATCAGAAACATAGAAACACAATCATGCACACAATTTTTTTGTTTGATGAGATGACAAAGCTGCAATGTCATAATTTGCTACCTACGTGCAGTCTGGTGTGGATCTTCATATGCACGCCATTTCTGGGGATACTTTTATCCACATGAAGTATTTTGTTGGTAGGTGATATATAATAGATCATGCATCCTTGTTTAAAATACAAATGATTAGATCACATAGATGGTCAGGTATTGATTCTGTTTTTGAGAGAGATTTGGATTAAATATAATCTTGAAGTATGTTTTTGAGACAGATACGGAGAAAATGTAATCTTAAAGTATGTTTCTGAGAAAGCTTTGGATAAACCTGAACAAGGTTTTGTCTGCATGTTTAAAAAAAATCCACGGTACTGTAGATTTTTTCTACATAATTTTCAAAAACTGATGATTCATTGTGCGCTTATCGTCAAAAACATTTATTCTCCTTTCGCCACACTACTACAGAACCGGCCTTCACAACCAGTCTATCACAAGTGGTTAGGTGCGCACCGCTTGTGCTCTACGCACCAAGCGGTTCAGTGGGCACCAAGGCGGAGGGTCTCTAAGCGGTTCTTGACACGAACCGCTTCTATAGGTGGGGATCCAGAAGCGGTTCGTGTGTAGAACCACTTGTAACGACCCCCTTCCCGCCCAGCGCATTTAAACCCCATCTTCCAGCGTATTTAAAACCCCATCTTCCTCCCCATGCTCGCACAGGACAGCAGAGTGGTGGGCCGAGAGCGATTCATGCGGGAGGTCTTTGCAAAATTTTCAATTGAGGCTATTAGCTCAATTAATTGTTCCTAAGGTGAGTAACATGTTGCTTGATATCCTTCTCACCTATATATTGATGTTTTTGTGCATTGGATGTTGAGAAATCATGTTTTGTTCTTGTGGGAATTATTAGTGTTTACATTGTTGGCTTATTTTTTGTTCTTAAGGTGATATATTATTTGGTGTATGGAATGAAATGCAATAAATGTGAAACGATGAAAAATTACAAAGGTGGGGAAAAGGTAAAAATAATTTTTATTTAGTAAAATTAAAATGCGGAATGATAGAAAAGGTTTGCATGAACATGTAACAATTAATTAGTTTTATTTAAAAAAAATACAGCGAGATTAGAAATAATTAGTTAGCTTTAGTTAAAAGAATATAGAAGATTAAAAAAATACAAAACTATTAGACATAGTTAGCTTTAATTAAATATTGTGATAGATGTTGTTATTATTTTTATTGGTGTAGATGAACCGGCAATGGATGTACAATGCGGACCGTCGGTCAAGAGAGTTCAGAGATGGCATGAAGGAGTTTCTCGACGCGGCCGTTGCATTCTTGCCTTCGGAAGCTTCATACATTGTCCGTCGTGTAGACCGCAAGAATGAGAAGGAGCACTCGAACGATGGATGGTTATGAGGCATGTGATCACGAGAGGTTTCATGGCAAACTATACCTGATGGACCCACCATGGCGAAACAGAGGCGATTCGACAGAAAGATGATGAAGAAGACGAAGAAGAGGAAGATAGAGCCAACAGTATGCCGGACACCACTCAATACGGGTCCGTGGAAAATACAATCGATTTAGTTTGGCGATGATGAGCTAGATCGATGCTCTCGTGACGGAGAGGGAGAGTTCACAGAGGAAAAACAATACAAGAAGTTTCAGAGCATGATAGAGGACCACAGGCGCTTTGTACCCAAACCGTGGGATGGGCCACAAAAGTGCGTACTACACTAGAACTCATGCAATGGAAGGCCACAAACGGTGTGTCGATAAGGCATTCAATGGTTTGTTATCACTCGTAAAGGAGTTGCTTTGAAGGTAACACTCTACCGAATCTACGATGAAGCGGCGAGTCCTCATCCTTTAGGATTGCAAATACGAAGATACACGCATGTCCTAACGATTGTATCCTCAGATCGCAATGAGTATGCCGATTTCGAGGTTTGTCCAAAGGTGTGAAGAATCCTTATAAGATGCAAGCATGTGAAATTTACACAACCGACATACAAGCTTTCAACAATTTGAGCACGTGTTATCTATCGCTACTTACCTAGTACATCATATAAAAGGAGCAACATTACAATGATAGCTATATTAACTAATTTCTTTAGCATGTCCTCTACTCTTTCCATCCTTTCTTCTAGCTTTTTAATACTCTTGTTGTCATCGAAGCGGTGGATGTGCATCTCTCGGCTTGCAACAGATTAAATGTTACGACCGTAGGCCATCATCACTTGGCAGAAATCTTCTTGGAATGCAGAATTTGCATTGCAAGATTTTCAACACCATGGTGGCTTTATCAGACCACTGTCAATACCGACATGTTGTGCCCTTCAAACAGAAAGAATGGAACGGAAGGTGAAAGTCAACGAATATGAACAAATGAATAACTTCAAAAACTTACCGACATATTCGAACACTTCATAAACACTCGGGATGGATTCTTGGATGTATGGGAGGTGAACACATTTACAGGATCTTCGAACCGGGGTGGACGAGCCCGCACACTCAAACACCACGTGCTAGCCAGGGGGAGGAAGAGATCTTATCGAACGATATGGGCACCGTATTGTTTTGAATATTATCCGGTCAGGACTTTTACAAGCGGTTGGTATTAATAGCCGCTTGTAGCTTGCGCTCTACAAGCGGTTGATAATACTAACCGCTTGCATAGGGCCTTTCACACTCCCACCTATCCATGCGTTCTACAAGCGGTTAGTAATATTAACCGCTTGTAGAAGTCCTCTTTACAAGCGGTTCGTAATATCAACCGCTTGTAGAGCACTTCTACAAGCGGTTGTTATTACCAACCGCTTGTAGAAGTGGGTGCCCTATATAAAGTCGATACTCCCCGCTCTTCCTCACACCCCAAATTTTCTAAGTCCCCGCGCTAGCTCCAAGTCTCAGTGCTGCCGCCTCCGTCGAGACCTCGCGCCGACGCCACCTCACCGTATCCGCCACCTCGCCATCGCCTCCTCTGCCACCGCCGACGCCGCCATTCCACCGGAGGACCGAGAGATAGTCAAGACGCCTCCTCCTCCTCTCTAATCCCACTTGCCTGCAAGGTGTTCTTGAAATGTCGAGGAGCGGTCCGACTAGGGTCGGGCGCCAGGTCTGGAGCAAGAAGAAGGAGGGAGTGAGGAAGAAGGAGGAGTGAGGAAGAAGGGCTGGTTTGGATGATTTTGACTTTGTGTGGTTTGCTCTGCTTGGGAAGAACTAAGCTGCAAGGTCAGGTCTTGGCCTTGGGTGGATTTGGGGAAATGAGGGTGTGGGGAGTGTTGGACTAGGGATGGGCTTACTGGCTTCCTTTTTAACGATGGTGATTTCATCTTTTACTATGTGAGGTTCATCTATCAGAGGATATTTTGGCTCAATTTGGAGCATGGCTATGGCTACCCTATGAATACAAGTTTGTTTAAGACCGGATGATGAAACCCTAATTCATGACAAGTTTTGTATTTTCTTTGTTTTTAATCGATACTTTTGTAAATTGTGTTGTATAAGTTTGTATGACACTATTTTAGTGAATAGAGATAATAATCATTCTTTGTTGTAGTAGGTATTTGTATAAATTGTGATATATGAATATATGTATGACCTTTTGTTAATGAGATGGAAATGAAGCTTGATCTTTATTGAAAGATTTACTTATATGTGCCATTAACTTTGTTAATAACCTCGCTTTTGCTACTAATCTTTTAGGGTTGTTTCATCCTATCTCCTTAAAAGGATTTTATCCCCAAATCTGCTCTCCTAGATAGAAGTGGGTAGGCTTTACATAAATCATTCTTCTCCCACGTGGCTTTGATACTTCCATTGGACCTTACATAATCACTTACGAGTGATTATTACTACGATGGGAGCATTGATTTAGTGATTTTCCTTTCAATCACCATATATATATACTCCGTTGATTTTTATAAGGCAAGAGTTAGAGGGATAAAAAATATACTCCGTTGATTTTTATAAGGCGCGGTTTGACTTGGGTAATTCCTTTTATAATACTTTGTTCATAGCTACAATATACATATATAACAACGCTAAACCAAGTCTTAGATTTACACATAAGTACGCCTCGGACAACAATAACCCTACTAAAGGTAACATTCACACCACAACCGTGGAAATTTGTTGCAACCCTACTATGCTTTCAAACTCGAATTGTTCTCGACAATCTTGTCTTTATATATAATCTAAGCCTCGAGATTTGCTCTACTCTAGATGGCGACACCAAGACGTGGTGACCCGGAATTCGATGATGCGGAAAATCTGATGTTCGAGACCATTGCGCTGGGTAGCATCTTAGCCAATGAGGCCGTTAACACTGATGCGGAAAATCACGATGGTGTTGCTGACGCTGTCGATGAGGCCGTTAACACTGGTACCGAGGTATACTCTTACCCATTATAAAATCACCGTAAACATGTTAATTATTCTAAAATCATTCATATTATATGTGTTTGTGTATCCAAATGGTACCTCATCGCCACCCAAATCCGGAATGAACTCGAGGACCTAACAAGAAGCCTTCGACAAAGCACGTGATAACCAAGTCGGAACGCAGTGAGTCTGCTAGCCCAGAATCAACAATTGGCCCTTTCAACAACGCTATGCTACCACGTGAGGGATCACGCCCCAATCAAGATCCGAAATGGGTCAAGTCCTTGCAGCTACCAAGGAACTGCTCTGGAATGATATGAAAGAAAATTTCACTTTTCCAGAAGGGTACGAACAGAAGACCAAGGGATGGGCTTTCAAGAAGATGGCAACTTCCTTTCAGCAGTGGAAGTCATCCCTCACCCGCAAGTACATCGACAAAGGAGAAAGGCCAGACTTCAATCAATTTCCTAAGCTGGCCAATCATTGGGATGCTTTCGAGGAGTACAAGCTGTCGGATGCAGGACAGGCCACGAGAGAGAAAAATAGGGTGAATGCACAGAAGAAGAAATACCACCACCATCTCGGGACCGGTGGTTACATCAAGGCTGCAAAGAAATGGGACAAGCGGGAAGATGAACTTCGGCAGCAGGATGTTGTACCTGAAACTGAGAATTGGAAGCCCCGCCTGTGCAATTGGTTCTTGGCTCACGGGGGCAAACTTGCTGATGACGGTAGCTTGGTGATGGCACCGACAGTCCAAGAAGTTGGTGAAAGGATTGTACAAGCCATCGATCAGACTCGGTTAAGATCCTTGGTGACGGACAGGGAGAATGATGAGCTAACATATGCCCTTCAAAACCCTGAGCACCCGGGACGGACACGAGGTTTCGGGAAGGTGCCATGGAGGCACGATTTTGCCAAAGACTCAAGCACTTACAGGAGTCGGGACAGAAGCAAGAGGAGAGATCAGGGTAGAGTGGGCCGGTTGAAGGAAGAGCTTAGAGCTACGAAGGCTTCCATCGATGTCCTGGTCACGCAAAAAGTGTCCGAAGCAATCAGCCAACTTCAGGGAGCACTACGTTCGACCAATGTTCAGCGGCGCTGAATCTGGATCGGTCGACCGCAAAAAAAGAGCAGCTTCTGCGTCGGTCGTGGCTCAGAGAGATGACCCGCAGTCCGTCATCCGTGGATAAAGATCAAGGTTCGCCGCCAAGGTAAGCTACACATTGATATGCGTAACCTCTCCTTCAAGGTGGCTTACGGTATGGCTTATCCGGTGGAGGCGGGCAGACGTTCCATCGCAACGGATACCCTCCGGATACTCGAAGGTCATGGTGGAAGAGGTGGTGGGGGGCTTCGAAGATCTCATGCTCGAGATTGCTGGGGGTGATGACGTGACCAAGCTTGGACAGGCCCTCCATGGCACATTCATCCTCTAGCGCAAAAAGTACATCATATTTCCAGATGGTGTGGAGGTTATATCTCCAAAGAAGAGAGGCCCCGAGCTTGAGCCACCGCAGAGCAAGCACGCCTCCTCCACATCGACAACCCACGACTCCTCCAGCGTCGCCTGCACGCAATGCTTCCCCGGTGGTCCAGGCCACGCCTCCTCCACCTCCCGCTCCACAAAGAAGCCCGACTCCACCGCCACCGCCACCGCCTGAAAGTAAGAAGCACCCAACATCTCCAGTCACCACGCCTCCAGCATCTCCCCCGAGGAAGAAGCTCGATGTCAGAAGGAGGGATCCCGCACTAGCACCTCCTCCCACGAAGTCGGCATCCGGCAGCCAGAGAAGGTCAAAGGAACCGCCAAAGAGGCCATATGATCTGACTGCGGAGGAGCTAGCTGCATCCGTAAAGACGGATGTGGTCAGGCAGCTTGCGCCAAAGAAGCCAGAGCCCAAGGTTAAAATAGATAAAAAAGCGTGAAGCACTTTCAACATGCGAACGGCGCCACCACTGTGTGATGAGCGACTACAAAAGGACAAGAAGAAAGGCTACAATGAAAAATACACTGCTCTGTCGGCGGGAAAGAAGAAGAAAGTGGAAGATGAGCAGAGTGCTGAACAGTTGAGGGAAATGTCATTCCTGAAGGAGGCGGGACTCCAATCAATAGACCAGGATCTTCCAATGGCACCAACCAGATGGAAGTATGAGTTGGGCAAACCGCTAATTGATCTAAAAGATATAAAAGATCTCCCAAGCAAGATGCGTCAAATGCATGAATGGTACATGAAAAGGGCATCTAAAGCAGAGCAAATGTTCCTCCTCATTTTCCAAGATGAGCATTTCTTTCGCGGGAACAACACAGAAATATGGCTGGAATTCGAGGACTTGTACCATGTGTACCAAGGAGACGAGGTCAACGTGTCTTTCATGTCCTGCTGGTGTCTGTAAGTGTCGATCTACTAAGTTTACCGTTTGCTTCCTCTCATACCACAAAATTAAAAATCTAATTAACTTAGTTATCCCTTCTTATGTAGAATGGAGATACAACGATGTAGAAGACTGGGCAAACAAAACGTTGGCTTCATCGACCCAGAGGTTGTCAACGAAAAAGTCTGATCATACGACCAGCAAAAATCGCTAGTTGAGGCATACATTTTGCATGCAATGTTGAAACAAGACTACAAACCGTATATATACGCCCTTCAACTTCAAGTACGTGTTCTCACAAACCTCTTGTTCTTGTATTTCTTAAGCCATTGATAGTACGACTAGCTACTTACGCATATGTTGCAATATACGAATAGGTTTCACTGGATCCTTCTAGTCATCGAGCTTGACAACAGCAGAATTATAGTTCATGACTCAAGAAGGAATCCAGTCCAAAAATACCAATGGTTCATTGACATCCTTAACAGGACATTTGCAAAGTTCAAGAAGAAGCAAAAAGGAGAATTCAAGAAAGAATTCGAAGTCATAATAAGCACTCAGGTACGTACTACAAAAACTATTATTAATATACATGCGCCATATCGCTTCTTCATCCGATATTCAAATTTCTCCCGTGAAGGTTAAACGCCGACTACCGAAACAACTTATGTAGCTACTACGTGTTCCACTATATTCAAAGTTTTATCCATGGCGATGAGCTGGAACATTATGCCGAGGTTCGTATATGCATGTCAATTTGTTAGCTACAACTTACATTTTAATTAATTGTATGCGATCAGATATTTATATACTTCCCGCTTAATTAATTGTCAGCCCAACATCGATGAGCACGTTAACGTGCTCCCGCCTCATCGGGTGCACGCACTCCAAGAACAACTCATCGGCTTCATTGTCGACGAGATTGTATCTCCAAATGGCGAGTTCCACGTAAGGTTTCCTGCATTGAACACCGCTGAACTGATGACGACATCCACGTCGACCAAGGACTTAAAGAGTGACGCATACAAGAAATGAGTTCGATAATCATTTTTTTAATCATTCAAACTTGTAAACGTCGGTTGCGTGTATGTACTTGTCCATTTTTTACACTATTAAGTTCGTTTTTTTGTGTAGTGAGCTAGCTGGTGAACATGTGTATGAGTATGCATATGTAATATATATTTAATTGCGCAAAAAACTCCTCCACTCATATTTAATTTTATGGTCAAAAACGATATACAATTAAAAACACCGTAAGAACATATTCTATAATACATATAATCGAAAACTCTCTCCAAAAGCGGTTGGTGACTCCAACCGCTTCTGGAGTGCTGCTTTCCACAAGCGGGTGGTAAGACTAACCGCTTCTGGATATCCTTCTCCACAAGCGGTTTGTAACACGAACCGCTTGTGGAGTCCCCCACGTGGTGGCTCCACTGGCCTTCCTAGACACCTTCCCAACCGCTTCTGGTGCCACAGCACAAGCGGTTCGAGCAACCGCTTGTGATACTCGACGGGTATCACACGCGGTTGCCGCTTGTGGTAGCCGGTTCTGTAGTAGTGCCAATTTGTGGTCTGCCATCAGCATTCACAAGCCTATAGAGTATAGTATGTGAAATCAGTATGACTGCCAATTCTACTTCAGTGATTGACAAAATTCAGCCTAGACTGCATGCTGAGATAAATGGGAAAACTCACATATATCAATCTCTACCAGAAATAAGAGATTGAACATTGAAAAGGAAAAATCACCAAATTAAATCCTCTCCGTTCATTTTATTCTTTGATTTACTTGATGCGAAGTTCCCATGAATTCTGACTCCCACAAGCTAGAACGAGCTCAAGTGTGCGGCACAAATGTAGAACACCCTCCTCATGCTATAGAGGAGAGACGTTGTACCAGGATCTCAAAATATTGTCCCCGTCCAGCATATTCACCTTGACGCACCTCGCGTATCCTCAGAACTGCTCCTCGCCCCAAGAAACGATTTTGTTGCCGCGCAGGAAACCGGCCGGCGCAATCGTCGTCGTCAGCGCCTTCCTTCTCGCAGCGCAGCCTCGCAAATGCTACAATCAAATCGAAAGAGAATTTAGAGTTTCACACAATGAGAATGTTTGTTTTAGCCTCGGATCATAAACATACGCACACAAACACGAGAAAAAAATACAATAGCATACAGAGGTATTTTTTTCGATGTCGCCATCTTTTCTCTTTTTCTATTGTTTTCTGTTTTTGTTATTATCAAACTATATGTTTTTTTTATAATGAGTGGACCACCCAATCAACTTGCTAACCAAGTCAATAAGTAAATATGAAAAGCCTAATTAAGTAAACAAACTAACTGATTTTATTACTTTCCAATAGATAATCAGATCAACTTGATTACAACCATCCTCTTATAGGATGTATCAATGGCCAGTGTACTTGATTCCATTACATTACCAGGGTAAGCTGTCACTGTTTGGTTGGTGAAGTTCCTGTAGCCGGAGGTCTCCTCCGGCAGGCTGAAGGCGCCAGAGGCTGCCACGGTGGCACGCAAGATCCGGCAGGGCCTGCCATGCGCCGCTGTGCGAAGTCGAAGAGGCGGAGCCGCGAGGGAGAAAGCACGTTGACGTCGCCGTATGCGTCGGAGACCACACCAAGGATTTTGGCAGCGCAGAGCTGCGAGTCCTTGGACACGCCGATGGTGCTCCAGTCGACAAAGTAGACCATCTTCTTTGCCACTTCGCGGTCCCTCACCAGCCCCCATCTGCACCAAGAAACGATCGCCGTTATCAAAAACGCACACTGACTAGTGATGTTGCGGATGGCACCGGTGTCGAACCTGTGATGTCCTCCTTACCCATGCCTTGTGCCGGTGTGGCCGATTGTAAAATAGCTAAAATACGAAATATGAAATTAAATGAGTAAAATGAAAAGGCAAATTTTGATTGCGATTATATTCTGAATTTACATCCTTTTCATCATTTTTTGAATTTATGACCTTTTATACAACCATTTTCAAAATAGAATGTTAAAGAAAGCCAAAGTTACAAAATAAATAAAATAATAATTCATGTGGAATTATGATTTTAATTTTGAGCATCTATTATTTTCTTTGATTTCTTGCATTTTGGTCTTAAAGGAAATTGTTTTCAATGTTTGATTCTTGATTTATAAACTTGAGAAAAAGAAATTAACTAATAATAACATATATAAAAATTATATTCAAATACAAGGTCATCATTATAAACCACTTGCAAAACTCCAAGGTAGTACGAATGCATTTATTATGGATAAAGGTTTAAAAATAGTGAAGTTAGACTATGAACAATAACCTTATCTCCATTAATTACATTTGTACAACCTTATTTTATCCTCAATTTTTTATTATCCTCTACAGTATTATTATAACCTCAAGTAAAAATATAAAAAATAATTAATCATATTTAGGTCCTTTAAAAATTCAAAAACACAAATATAGAGAATTTAACAAATATAATGTCAGAATTTTTATAAAATAAATATAAGTTTTCATCATCTCAAAATTTTACAGTAACATCCTAAAACCATTATAAATTCCCAGTAAAAGTTTCAAAAATTTTGATATAAATTATATCCTCAGAAAAATCAAAAATAGAGAAAGGAAAATCTAGACAGCTGAATTGTCATAATTTTTTAAAAATTGTAGGTACATGATCTTGGTTTGAAATTTTTACAGTATTCCAAACATTTACCAAGAAGTAATCACAAAAAATTTAGAAAATTTTGGACTTGATTGATGGTCATTTAATGGCTGAACTGATGAGGTAACAAGGGGATGAATCTCATGATGAGCTAACAAGGGGGATGAACTTCACATCTCTCTCCCTCTTCATCATGACCAAGTGGGATCCACTTTGGACTTGATTTGATTACTATTTAATACCCGAAATGATGAGCTAACAAGGGCGATGAACCTCACCTCTCTCTCTCCCTTTCTCCATCATAATCAAATGCCCCCCCGCCCCCGCCCATAGTGGGGTCCAATTGTCAGCCTATATTCCTTGCCAATAAAAACCCTCATGTGAGCCCCCATATCCCCCTTCCATTTCCTTCATCTTTAGCCAAGCTCAAGCCTTACGCAAACCCTACACCACTGAGCTCCAAACCCAGCCTCCGCTCCTCGCTAGTGCGCAGCCACCACGGGTCACCTTTGAAGGATCGAGATGACGATCAGAGGGGGTGCATGATCCCAATTAAAATTTTCTCCCACTCAAAATAATCCAAACAAACTCTCAAACAAAAACAATCAAAGGAAGGAAATAAGAATGAGCCATTTAATCTGTATGGCCGGTATGACCACAGGGTCTTCGGTATGACCGAAGTTTGGTATGACCGGAGAGTGGGCGGTATGACTTGGCTCAAGAATAGCAAGAAAATCAGCATGAGCTCCAAAAACAAAAATGATTCAACTTTTGATTGGATGGTCAAAAACTCACAAAACTTGGTAGATGTCTTCCTAAGGATTTCAGAAATTTATTCCAACCTTCAATCGCAAGGATTGATGTCAAAGTTTTGACTTTTTTCACTTTAAAGGAAGAACACACCAAGTTTGAATAAAAACTGAAAAACTTGATCTTGATCTTGCTCGTGGGGTTTTGATGATCAAGATGATCTTAGATAACCTCCTACACATCAAGGTAAGCAAGAACACAAGTCCAAAACTCCAACAACATGATCTAGAAGAATTATTCACTCAAGAACACAAGATCAATTTTTTGTAAGAAAAATCATGGATTGCCTAGATGATTGGGATATGATCTGAAGAAAATTCATCCATCAATCAACATCCTTGCATAAGAAGCAAAGTATGTAGAAGAAGGATAGGCAAATCCAAATTGCGTAAGTGTAAATTGTAAGAATGTAAGTGCAGAATTTAAAACATAATGTAAATGCGTAATGTACATGTATACTTCGCCTTGCTAGAGGCATATCAGTGGGAGGAGTACCCTTCTGATCAGAGATCCCATAGACAACCCCAGCAGACCTAAATACAGTAGTGCTTACCCTGAGAGCAACTACAATCTCTTCACTCTTGGAGCCACGCACAATGGTAGGAGGATGAGTCCTAGCGTGCTCCAAGTAGTCAAATCCTAGACCCTGATTAAATAAGTTAATCTTGGATTGGTTTAGAATGAGATTGAGTTTCTTCTTGCCTCCTACAAACTTTTTGAGAGTGCTCATGAGATATTCACACTCCTGAAAGGCACATGAAGAACAGGAAAGAGGGGAAGAAGAAGAACCAGGAAGAGAAGAACTACCAGCACGTGCATTTTTCTCCCTTAGCACGGGTGCCTCAATTTTGAGGGCCTCACATGAAACTCAAGCAGCATTTCTAATGCTAAGGGTCTGGGCCTCAAGCTTCTTCCTAAGTTCGACTTGGATATCATTTAAGTCCCCCTCAATCACAGCACATCGCAAGCAACTTTCTTACCTTAGCAAGTTTAGCATGCTTGACATTTAAAAATTCATTGCCAAGTTTTAGTTACTTACAGCCCTCACATAAGCTGACTGAGTCCTTAGAAGTATACATTTCAAGTCATCATTTCTAGTTGAGAGCTTCCTAAGGTGAGTGCTAATGGCATCAATCTCAACAAGTAATTTAGGGCAATTTTCACATGAGGGAGTAGAGTATGTATAAAGAAAACCAGCATATAAAGACATAGCATTAGCAGATTCATTGCTAGCATCCTTCAACCTAAGACTATCTAGTTCAGATAACACACTATCATGCATAGTCGTTAGGTTATCTAGCTCCATAAGCAAGGCATCGCAGAAAAAACAGTCATCAGTGACTCGGAAAAGAGAAGATCTAAGAGAAGCAAACTCCCGAGTCAAGTTACCTACTTCCTTCTCAAGCTTCGTACACTTAACTCTAGCTCTAGCATGAAATTTTTCTAGTTTGCAGAAAGCTTCATTGAGCTGGTCATAGGAGGGTACCTCATCCATGTCACTGTAGATCTCAGAGTCGCTGATGCCATTCACGTCGGGCATGAAGCACATGCTGGTGAAGTCATCACCGCCTTTCTTCTCTTGCGGATCATCCTCGCCTTCGTTGCTCTAGGTTTTCGTGTCGAAGAGGTTGATGTTATCGAGTGCGGCGAGGACGCGGTAGAAGAGCTTCTTATTCTTTGAGAAGTTGTGGTACTTCTTCTCACGTGCCGAGTCACGAACTGTAGGCTTTTTGTTGCAGTTCTTGTTGATGTCATCGTTCTTTTCTGAACCGTCGGAGTTGTTCTTGCCCTTCTCTAGCTTGGGGCAGTTCGCTCGAATGTGGTTGGGTCCGCCACACTCGAAGCAGGTAATAATGCCACCTCTCTTCCTCTCTCACCCTCCTGTATGTATGAGAGAATTTACAAGCCAAAAAAGTAAGCTCATTTTCTGAAAATTTTTCTAGTTGGTTATCGCTTAGCTCGCAAAGGGTGGAGAGGGAAAAACAAGCAGAAGAATCAAAAATTGATCTAGCGGGATCAATGATTAAGATCATCGACTGAGATTTCATTTTTGGAGAGATAACACCGATCTCATGAGTCTTGTGTCAGCAATAAGCCCGTCAAGAGCTAGATTCGATAAGTCGGTAGTGTTCTTGATAGTGGTTACCTTCATCTCCCAAACTCGAAAATCGAGTGTGGTCAAGAAATATCGAGCATTATCTAAGTCAGAGTATATATAACCAACTGCTCGGATGTCGCTCAAAATCTTTATAAAGCGACCAAAGCACTCGTCAAGACTCTCACTAGCATGTTATTCAAATTTGTTGTATTCACGCTTGTACTGATTCTGTCTCACCATCTTGATTTGGGTAGGCCCTCATGGTTGTAAGATCGAGGATGCTGACTAGAGGGGGGTGAATAGGCAGCTTTTAAAAATTTACTTTTCTATGAATTTCTACAAAGCAATTCACCCCAATTACTTTTATGCCAAAACCTTAACAATTAATGCGGAAGCGATAATCTAAGGTTTTGATAATTAAAGCCTAAATCAACTAGATTCACTATGTGCACTAACTAATTATGTCTCTAACAACAATTTGCAATCCAAAAGACAATTAAGCAATTTAATTCTAAGAATGTAAATTGCAACAAGGTAAATAAGAAATTGCAAGCATACACAAGGAGGCACAATACTTTTTACCGTGGTGTTCGGAGACTTGCCGGTCTCCCCTAGTCCACGTTGTGGCAAGCCCAATTTTTGGACTGGCTTCGCAATGAGCACCCACCTCGATTCCACTAGTGGGAGTTTTTCACCCCTTCAGGTAGGCTCAACTCGAACCTTCACAAACTCGCCGGGGTTTCTCACAATTTCTTCAAGAGCTCCCGTGCACGACGCTCTACGCCGTCTAGGAGGTGGCAACCTCCAAGAGTAATAAGCCGAGTCTCTGCTCGAGCTTCATCTAGCGCAACACATGCACTTTCTGGTGATCACCTAGTGCAACACATGCACCTAGACTCCTCCTCAAGTGCAACACATGCAATTAGTCTCACTCTTAGCTCAAAAATCAACTTGCAGGAATGCAACACATGCAAATCACCTCCCAAATACTCACACAAGAGCCAATACACAAATAAGAGCTTCTAAGACCCAACAAATGTCCCTCTAAGGCCTCCTTATATAGCCCACACAAGAAAACTAGCCGTTGAGGGCAAAATCCTGAAAAACTCGTAAATCCGGCACTACCACCCTCTAAGGGCCGGTAGTGCCGGCCTCAACCCCAACGGTCAGCTAACGGATATATTCCCAAAGACTATCAAGAGTAAACTCGTGGTAGTGCAGCTAAGCGACACTCACCGCCCCTGAGTAGAGTGTCGGACTCAGGAAAACCAAAACACAGCCATTCTGGAAAATAACTACCGCATGCAAAACAGTGGTAGTGCTGCTCGAGCGGCACTACCTCTCTTCAGGGCGGTAGTGCCGACTTAGCGGCACTACCTCTCTTTAGGGGCAGTAGTGCCACATTTTTTAGAGAAACGATCATAACTTTTTAATCTGAACTCCGATTTAGGTGATCTTGCATTCTATGCGAAGCTTATCACGAGGGCTATAATCTCCACCCATTTGCAAGATTTAAGCAACCATAGATATTTTCCAAAATCACAAAACTCCAAAGACTCTAATGTAGTTATTCAAGTCTAACTTTGATTTTCTTGAAATCCCTCACATAGACTTGATCAAAAGCATGACTACAAGCTAGCAAGTGCCAACAAGATTAAAACTTGAACCATGTGATAATCAACTCATGATCAAAATAATTTACAAAACACATTTGCAAATACTATTCACATGCTTCAAAGAACCGCAGTAAGCTCCAAATCCAATTTGCTTGAGCATCCTCGTTTTGCAACACATGCAAAACTTAGTTCCAAGCAAAACCAAATAAACTCAAATACATAAGCTCACTATTTGTAACACATGCAAATCTTAGCTCCATGCATACCCCATAAACACAAATTGCTTGAGCCCTCTCCTTTTGCAACATATGCAAAACTTAGCTCTAAGCAATTACTTCAAATAAGAAATTGAATTAAAACAAGCATGAGCTATTTTCTTTGCAACACATGCAAGTATATAGCTCATGCAAGAACCAAACATGAATTCAATATTCGCAACACATGCAAAATACGAACTTCATGCAAAAGCCAACGCATACGCTTATCCCACTTGCAACACATGCAAATGAAGGTGTTATGTAAAAAACAAAATATAGGCTTCTCCCATTTACAACACATGCCAAATGGTTAGCTCCATGCAAAAACCAAACGGGTTGAGCTTGAGTGAAACGTGGGTTGAGCTCACCAACACATGATGAAGCTTAAACTAGAAAACTCAACCCCTCTTAATTGTATGGCGATAAAAACTAGACTCAAAGACTTGAAAGTCCTTAGCCTATCTAGTTATACCTTCGCCGCCGCACGCGATCCCCTTTTGGGGCTTTTAAGATCTTTGATCTTTTTGCATCTCCCCGAGATCGTCACCCTTCTTCTCTTCTTTGTCTATCCTCTCTTGATGAATTTCTTCTCTTCTTTTCTTCAGGATCTTCTCTTGATACCCATCTTCACTTGATGCGTCATTGTCCCATTTTCTCATCTCAACCATTTGGACTTAACATATCTCATTCACAACTCATAAGAATAGTTAGTCTAAGACACACGGTTGTCTCAATCATATATTCACTCCATTAACACATAATGGAAGCCTCTAATATCGATTGAGCACAACCCAAATCAAATTAAATGATATAAATGTGTCTTGAGTACGCGATGCAACTAATGCTTCGTTATACTCAAGAACTATCGATTATCCTTAATCAATCCAAAAGAACACCATCAACACATAATGAAATGTTCTTTGATGATTAAAAGACAATCGACCTCAATTTAAATTTTTATTTAAATTGATATGAGTATATATTAACTACACAAGTTTTCATATACTCATGTTGATGAAAAGTAATAATCCATAATGTGTGGACTATATGGAAATGACCATTACTCTAAGCCATCAACTATAGAATAAACTCCATATGTATATGTGCATAGATATAATTAACTTGGAGACAATATGCACATATTCAATTTTGATTACATTGGAGCTTATCATATATTACCATGAGTATACTACAACTAGGCAATTCAAATATATACTCAAGCATTTAGTTTCAATGTCTTGATTCTTATATGTGTCAATAAGGAATAGATCAATACAATGAAACCTTTAAGTTAAATGATGAACTCCCCCTAAATATGTGCATCTATGTAAATAAGGATTGGAGAAACATGATGCATATTTTATGGTTAATGCAATGGGAAATTCATACTTTAAATTGAATCCAAAGTATGCATTAAAATCATAAATATTAATACAAGACATACCTTGGTTTTCTATTTTCCATCCAAATATGAGACTACTAAAATTAAGCTCAATTAAACATGTTAGTCTCATAATAATTAGATTTGTCATTAAACAATGATTATCAAAAGAATTAGTCTCAATATTAGATTTGTCATTAATTAACAATTGAGACTAATCAATATTATGATTATTGAAAGAATTAATCTCAATATTGGATTTTCATTAACACCAAAACCAAATTAATGGATCTTGAACTTTCAATGGTAAGCATCAAGGGTCACCCAAATCTGATGAGCGGATCGAAGGTGAGAGATCCTGTCGTACTCACTGCGGTTAAGGCCCTGTATAAGGATGTTCCTTGCCTTAGTATTCGCCTCAACGTCAGCCACATTGTCGGTCGTGATGTTCTCATTGGTAGGAACCACATACGGGAACTTCACATTTTGCCAAATCAGGAAGCCCTTAGCAGTGATGTACGACTCCATTCGAGACTTCCAAAAAGAAAAATCAATACCAGAAAAGATGGGAGGCTTGGTGGAATATTTGTCCATCGCCATGGCTCTCGAGACGGGTCAAGATCTATGAAAGAGCAAAACTGGCTCTGATACCAATTGAAAGATCGAGATGGCGATCAGAGAGGGGTGAATGATGCTAATTAAAATTTTCTTCCACTCAAAATAATCCAAACAAGTCCTAAAAAATAATCAAAGAAGGCAAATAAGAATGAGCCATTTGATTTGTATGGCCGACATGATCGCAGGGTCTCCGGTATGACCAAAGAGTGGGCAGTATGACCGGGCTCAAGAACAACAAGAAAATCAGCACGAGCTCCAAAAGCAAAAATTATTTAACTTTTGATTGGATAGTCAAAAACTCACGAAACTTGGTAGATATCTTCCTAAGGATGTTAGAAACTTATTACAACCTTCAATCGTAAGGATTGACGTCAAAGTTTTGATCTTTTTCACTTTGAAGGAAAAAACACATCAAGTTTGAACAAAAGCTCAAGAACTTGATCTTTATCTTGCTCGTGGGGTTTTGATGATCAAAATAATCTTGGATAAACTCCCACACGTCAAGGCAAGTAAGAATACAAGTCCAAAACTCCAGCAACATGATCTAAAATAATGATTCATTCAAGAACACAAGATCGGTTTCTTGCAATGAGAATGCATGGATTGCCTAGATGATTGGGATATGATCTGAAAAAAATTCATCCATCAATCAATAGCCTTGGCACAAGAAGCGAAAGCATGTAGAAGAAGGGGAGGCAAATCCAAATTGTGTAAGTGTAAATTGTAAGAATGTTAGTGCGGAATTTAAAACATAATGTAAATACGTAAATAAATTAAGCATAAGGAAATGAGTTTTGTATTTCTGAAAGGGAGGTTTACAAAGCCTCACAACAAAGTATGCAAAACTCAAAGGAGCACCAAAAACCTCAAAACCTTCAAGAGAGGGAAGGTTACCCCTACCTCTTTATTTATACTACTTTTGGGCCATCTACTACCCTTGGATGAGTCCCTCAACCCTAGAGCACTCCATCAAGGGCTAGGATTGACCCACTCACACAGCCATGCAAGGGCTAGCCTAAAACTCACCAAACAAATTGGGTTTTCTTGCATGGTTTTCAAAGTACACTAACTAGATCCGCTATCCTATCAACTAGACTGAGATCCAACTGCCCTCCTTGATCCACGCAACATCTAGCTAGTATCTTTTCCATTCCTTGTCTTCTAGGCTTGCCACAACTCCGTTTCTGATCATCTTTCAGCGATCCTTGATCATTTGGACCTCCGGCGCACCTCGTCTAGTCCCGATCATCCTCTGCCTCACCATGATCTAGCACCATCATCGTGCAACCATCAAAAATAAGAAAACACATCACATAGCAATATCCAAAAAGATATTCAATCAAATTCATCAAAAAATCATAAATTAAAAATTCATCCTTGCTCACAAGGCTGGTGCTACCGCCCTCAGGCTGGTAGCTCTGCCGACCGGTCATACTGCCCACTGGCCGGTATGAACGCCCTCCTAAAAATCGTAAAGGCACCTCTCTAGAAAAAAAATCAGCCTGAGGTCGGTATGACCGCCCATGGCCAGTGCTACTGCCTTCAGGCCGGTTGCACCGCCAGCTAGTCATACCACCCCCTGGTCGGTATAACCGCCAGTGCAGGAAATTTTTTCAACTTTGCTTCAAATGCACTTTCCAACTCAAATCAACGCACCACATGCTTAAATAATGTCAATAACTTATCACACACAAGGATAGACCTCCACATAGTCTTTCAACCTTAGCCCCAACCACCACCACCTACAACACCCACGAGGTCTTGGAGTCCCATTTTGGTTCTCATCTCAGCTCCCTCGTACTTGCCCTGACCGCCGGCCGAAGCAACCCCAAGGTCTAGCCATGGCACCTACAGCAAGATCTGTTCTTCTCTTTGTTCTTTTCATTCTTTGTCTTGTGGCCACAAGTTGCGAAGTGATTTGGTGACTAACTATCCTCTTCACTCAATGGCAAGTGGGGCCATTTGGTTTTGAGGGAGTTGGTTGATCCAAAACCGAAATTCAAGCAGGAAGGGTAAGCTCATTAAGACTTGATTCTTACCTAATAATTTTCTAATCAGTAAACTTGATTAATTACCCAATTCCCACTAGTACCATGATCTTAAGTCAAGAAAACTTTAATGATTTCAATTAATTTCTAACTCCAAAAATTGTGAAATAAATTTCTAAAAATTGCTGAAACCTTAAGCATTCCAGATCTGCAAAAACATTTGATATTTGACTTAGTTTGAACTAAGTTACTGAATGACATCACTTTCTATGGACATAAGATATGAATATAAATGATGTCCACAAATAAATGTTAAAACCAGTGATATTGAGATCAACTTCAAAGAACCCCAAAGGTCAGGTCCCTCTGATGCTTTAATGGTATAACAATTTACCAGAGGTTAGGACCTTCTGATAACATGAATGAAATTATATTCGGATGTGATCTACATTATTATAAAATATACTATCTATTAAGCGTGGAAGGATTGTCGGCCTCCCAGCGCATGTTGTACATCTCTCACATCGCGACCGTCCGATCGGGATCCTGCTCTCCCAGATCTTGCGTCGCACCGAATCGCGCAGATCTCGACAGACGACCCAGATCAGTTCTCCCGCGCCCGCACCAAAACCCTAGCGCGTGCTGTTCCGTGTCTCCCTCGCGCCATGCTCGCGCAATCGTGCCCGCCTCCTCGCTTGCTCGGCCCAGCTGCGAGCCTCCACTCCCCCGTCCTCGCTTCGGTCGCCGATCCGTCGATAGGATGGCGATCGTGCCCCCAACACCAACTAGTGTGGCCGATCTGGTCGATAACCCCCCACGGCGTGTCGGCCGTGCCCTCACCGTAGCCTAGTGCGGGTGATTTGGTCCCCGTCCGTCATGCCCAGTGCACACAGCTCCCCCCGCAGCCTCCTCCTCGCGCGGCCCTCACAGCTCATCGTTCGGGCGGACGAGGCCAAAGGTGGAGTGGCGGCGGCCTTGCCCAAAACTGTAGAGACGAATCCAAGGTGTAGACCAACGGCCACGGCAGTGGAGAACGGGATGACGGAGGTTCAACCAGGCATGCTTCTTGCTGCCCTAGCTTCTCACAGATTTGCATTAGGGTAGGGGAGTTTGCCTAATACATCACCTCGGATGTTTGGCAGTCCTCATCGTCTCCTACACATTGCAAAATCATCGTAGGTATTCCCATGTGTTGGCCCCTTCTCTAGCCATGCCATCTCTCCTTTTGCCTCATTGCTCCCATCTATTTTTTTTGCAGGGCCATCGCGGATCGCCTCGCTCCAGAAATTTATGGTTCGCCTTCGCATATGGCTAACCGATTGTATGCAAAAATGCATGATTCCAATTTTTCCTAGATACTTGACATACTAGACTTGCTATATTTCTCAGAGTGTTCCCTTTTATCATATAAGAGTGATTCTCCCATAGCCTTCTCCTCTAGGGTTTGGTACCGTGCCGGTTTGGTGAGGAACTGTGATTACAAACTAGGATGCTGAAATTAGTTGTTTCTTACTCTCCCCTAAATTATTCCCTTCTCATTTTGGTTGTTTTTTATTTGTGTAGAGGGGTTTCTGATGGAGAGGCAATGACGCAATAAAGTGATTTGGACATTAGAAGAGTTACCACAGGATCAATGTGTGCGTTATCCCCTATTTTTTTCTTTTGATCTGTCTCAGAATCTTCTCCTCCCATTGGTTCAAAGAAGGATGATGAAGGAAGCTAATTGATAGAGGTTTGGACTGCAGTCGTCTAGAAAAAATTGCTTTGATTCATTTTAAAGGACATGCTGCTATTCTCTGTCACGCCTTCCTTTAGAATCAATCATGTGAGTCTGTAAATTCTGAGAAAATAAGATTGTATTGTCATTTAACTATTATCCTGAAGAATAGGAAATTGGCAACTTGATTCAGGAGCAGTAATTAAATTATCTCTTAAGGATTTGTCTGGCTAAGAAATGGTACCGCTTGGGTGATGGCCTGGGCGCTGACAATGAGGTTATGCAGGCTCTCTGCAGTGTAGGTTACATAGGCTATGCAGCAATGGATAGAACCTGATTTAGTCATATAGATTTATTTATTGATGTAGGCATTCTCCCTAGGATCTAATGGTCTCATGGCTGCAAAGGGTGTTTATGCACGTGATCTTAATTTGTTTCTTGATGTAGGTAGTCTCCCCTGGATCAAATGGTCACACGACACCAAAGGGTGCTTATGTGCATGGTATTACACTTGAACAAGTCTGCTTCTTAGCTCCTATTTTAAGTGTAAACATAAGCACATTGTTTCTCTGAAGAAATTGCCTTGATATTGTCACTTCAAGTAAGTTCCTAAAATTTTCTCTTTTTTATTGTCACTTTTTTGGAAACAACATTTTAAATCCAACCATTAGGATTCTGTTTTGCCTCCAGTTTCATCAAGGTTTTACACTGACCTTCGTTTTATGGCAATGATTGCTTATATGCTTTAAGTTCCTACCCTTGTTTCCTACGATGCTCATGCCTTCATCTTTTCATTTCCAGCATAAAAGATAAAGTCACGCGAATTTTCACGCAAAAATACGCGAATGCGCGCGCGTGCATATATATGTGTGTTTAGTCACTGTCCACCCTATGCCATACTCATGCCAAGTGTCATTATTCAAGAGGTGAAAAGAACTTCACCTTTTAAGTTATCTAATCTCCACTTGACTAGGCGATATGGTACTAAACCATGCATGCTTTGGAATTAAAGGAAATGGGCCACCCAATGGGCCAATTTCTAACAATCCCCCACCAATTCCAAAGCAAACAATAGAAAAGATAATAAAGATCACTGTACTGAAGTGTTGTTAATATACCAGTCTTTTGGTGTAAGTCCCATATGGGTTGAACTTGCACCTAGATTAGCAAGGTTCATCCTCTCACAGCTGATGAATGGACTATGCCTTGAATTCACAGTTTTTATGATCAGACTTCACTTGAAAATCACAACAGATACTAGGCTGCCAATAAACCACGCCTAATTAAACGGAGCGTTATATGGTCATGCTCTCTTATCTACTCATGAGCTTTCTAGAGAATGCCCAATCCTCGTGAACTACGACCTCACAGTTATGCTTAAGTAGGTGTATTAATAATAGGTATCCTGTAGGCCAATACCATTTTTATTATTTCCTCTGACTTTAGAATACATTAAAGCTTTAAACCAACTTCCATACAGTCGAGAGCACTTTGTCTATTAGGACATGGGTACAATTTAATAATATGTACTCTCATGTTACAACAACAACTTGTTTTTCCAATTTTCTAATTCACGGGATCTCCGATCACGAAGAAATGGGTTACTATTGTGTTGTAACTCAAGTGGGCCTCATGCCCATGTCCATAGACGCAACGGAAATCGCCTTCCTTGCAAGTCCTTTTGTAAAAGGATCTGCTAGATTTTTCTCAGTGCGAATATATTTCACAGCAATAACTCTAGAGTTTCTCAATTTTCTGACAGTTTTAAGCCTACGCTTCACATGTCTGGAGGACTTCATGTTATCCTTAGTACTCATAACCTTAGTCAACACTGTTTGGTTATCACAGTACATTAAGATCGGTGGTATTGGTTTCTCAACCAATGACAAGTCCAACAGTAGCTCTCTAAGCCATTTAGCCTCAACAGTGGCTATGTCTAGTGCTACGAGTTCAGCTTCCATGGTTAACATTGTTAATATGGTCTGTTTGCAAGACCTCCATGAAACTGCAGCACCAGCTAAGGTAAAAACATAACCACTTGTAGTTTTGATCTCATCCACATCAGAGATCCAATTGGAATCACTATATCCTTCTGAAACAAAAGGATACCCAGTATAGTGAATTCCATAAGATGTTGTGCCTCTCAAGTAGCGCAACACTCTTTCAAGTGCCTCCTAATGATCATCTCTTGGGTTAGATGTAAACCGACTTAATTTGTTCATAGCAAATGAGATATCAGGTCTTGTGGCACCAGCTAGATACATAAGAGACCTAATAATTTGTGAATATCTCAATTGATTTTTCCCTAACCCTTGATTTTTTCGAAGCTTAACACTCGGATCATAAGGTGTTGGGGAAATTTTGCAATTCTCAAAGCCGAATTCACTCAATATTTTCTCAGTATAATGAGATTGGTGCAAAATTATCCCATCCACACATCTGCCTCTCCTAAGTCTTTCATATCAAAGCATCGAGATAAGAAAGTTTTGACCTCGTCAATTACAGCAGTGTTTGTCCTAAATATAAGTATGTCATCAATATACAAACATAAAATAACACCTTGAACCCCACCATAACGATAATATACACAATTATCTGCCTCATTAACAGTGAAACCAGCAGATGTCAAAGTTTTATCAAACTTTTCGTGCCATTGCTTAAGTGCTTACTTTAGACCATACAAGGATTTTAATAATTTGTACACTTTATTTTCCTATCCAGTAATCACATAACTATCTGGTTGCTCCATATAGATTTCTTCCTCCAACTCTCCATTAAGAAAAGCTGTCTTTACATCCATTTGATGGACGTGTAGACCATGGGAAGCAGCTAATGCAATGAGCACTCTAATGGTGGTTAATCTGGTGACAGGAGAATAAATATCAAAATAATCCTCTCCTTTTTTTCTGAGTATAACCCTTGGCCACAAGTCTTGCCTTGTACTTATCAACAGTACCATCAGGCCTCATATTCTTTTTGAAAATCCACTTGCATCCAACAGGTTTGCACCCACTAGGAAGATCAGTGATCTTCCAAGTCCCGTTAGCCATGATGGAATCCATCTCGCTATGGACCACCTCTTTCCAATACTCAGCATCAGGTAGTGCATAAGCCTCTGAAAGAAATTTTGGCACATCATCCACGAGGTATACAATAAAGTCGTCGCCAAAGGTTTTCTCAATCCTTTGTCTCTTGCTCCTATGAGGAGCCTCTGCGACTAAATTCTTATCCTCCTCATAAATATTTTCTACTAGTAGTGTATCACTTATTGGTTCAAAACCAGTGGTAGGTTCAGCATTACTATTATTATTATTATTTTCAGTTTGAGTATTCTCTGTTTGTGAAATACCGCCTGCTGGTCTCATAGGATAAATATCTTCAAAGAATGAAGCATCTCTGGACTCCACTATTGTGTTAGCAATAATCTCAGAAGTTTCTAATTTTACTACTAAAAATCTATAGGCCGTGCTGTTGTGTGCATATCCTAGAAAAATACAATCGACTGTTTTAGGTCCAAGCTTTCTCTTTTTCTCCAATGATATATTGACTTTCACCAAACACTCCCAAGTTTGCGGAAAATTGACATTGGACTCTCCCATTCCATCCCTCATACGAAGTAATCTCATGCTTTTTAGTGATTACTCTATTTAGGACAAAAGTTGCTGTTAATATAGCTTCCCCCACCACATTTTAGGCACACCGGCACTCTCTAACATGGTATTCACCAAGTTTGTTAGTGTTCGGTTTTTCCTCTCAGCTACCCCATTTAATTGGGGAGAATATGGTGGTGTAACTTCATGGATTATACCATGCTCAGAACATAACTGGGAGATTTCATGGGAGATGTACTCTCCTCCGCGATCAGACCTTAGTCTTTTAATTTTCTTTTCTAGTTGGTTCTCAACCTCGACCTTATAAATTTTAAAATAGTTTAAAACTTCATCCTTCATTTTCAGCAGATACACATAACAATAACGTGTTGCATCATCTATAAAAGTTAGAAAATATCTTTTGCCTCCTTTTGTCAACAATCCATTCATTTCACACAGATCAGAATGGACAAGATCTAGTGGTGCCAAATTCTTTTCTTCCTCTAATCCCTTAAAGGGTTTTCTAGGTTGCTTTGCTTACACACAAGAATGGCACTTTGATCCTTTGACAATATCACATTTTGGAATTAATTGTAATGTGGACATTCGAGCAATGCTATCAAAACCAATATGACAAAAACGAGAATGCCAAATATTGGCCTCACATTTATTCAAACCAGTTGCAATATTCGTATTATAACAAGACTCTAGAATACTGAGGCGAAACAAGCCTCCGCTCTCATAGCCTTTACCAACAAAGTTCCCACATTTAGATATTACAACTTTATTTGACTCAAATACTAGCTTATAACCATCCCTGCATAGGAGAGAACCACTAACAAGGTTCTTTTTTAGTGTTGGCGCATGTTGTACGTTCTTTAAGTGGACAATCTTCCCTGAAGTAAGCCTCAGATCCACCGTGCCAACACCAAGAACAGAAGCATGCGACCTGTTCCCCATTAGGGGAGGAAGCCCCGGCTGCCTGGTAATAAGAAAACAAGGAAACATCAGAACACATATGAACATTAGCACCAGTATCAACCCACCAATCAGTGGATTGACATGCTGCAAAAACAACAGGAGAATTACCATACCCTCCTGAAGTCGAGGCCTCGCCTATGGTCACATTGGCATTTTTCTTGCCAGGTTCATTTGTCCTGTTTTTGCGATAGCGACAGTCTTTTGCCATATGATCGTCCTTTCCGCACACGAAACATGTGATGTTCTTCATGTCCCTTTTTTCAATTTTCTTCTTTTTAAAGCTAGTTGTCTTGTTTGTTTTATGGCCTTTGAAGTTCTTGCCATATGATTTCTTCTCGACTATATTGGCATTATTCTAATTAGTGGTGCTTGGTGCATCTTTTGTTCTTGCCTTTTCTTCCACATCAAGGGCTGCAATGAGGTCCTTAACAGAAATCTCTTCCCTCTTGTGCTTTAAGCTAGTGGCAAAATCCCGCCAAGATGACGGAAGTTTGGCAACAATGCCTACAACCACAAACTTAGGAGTCAATGCACAACCCAAATGCGCAATCTCGCCAACTAGTAGCTGGAGATCGTGTGCTTGTGAAACAATCGACTTAGCATCATCCATGCTATAATTGAAAATTTTCTCACACACGTATAACCAGCGACCAGCTTCTGCTTTGGCATACTTTTGGTCAAGTGCATCCTACAACTCAGTGGCAGATATGTAGTTCATATACACATCATTGAGCTGATCTGCCAAAATAGTCAGAAGACAGCCTAGTGCAGTGTTATTCGCACTATCAAACTGCGTATTCTGGTCAACCGTAAATGGATACTGTGGATGGATCACCCATCACAGCCCTAATGACATGAGCCAAAACTTGCCCTTGTCTGCCATCTACGGAAGTTTACACCGGAAAACATCTCAGGTTTCATAGCATCCGAAGCACCAGCCATTGTTGAATGACAAAAATGTTCACAATAAGGTTTCTGGACTGTTGGAAATATTCGTAATATTTTTATTCCATATTTTATATTGAGGCAAAGATAACAAAATACTAGAGATGCATAAAACAGCAGGTAACTCATTGTACTTCAGAATATACTCAAGAATTGTATTTTAATGGAGTCAATTGACTTACAACCGAGCCTGATGAAGAAAAGGAGGCAGCACAGATGTAGACATGGTCGCGCTGCCTAGAAACCTTATTGCCGCCCCGTGTAGGTGAACTATGCGGCAATGGCTCGGAGATACCGCTCACCCTCCTTCACGGTGCACGCCGAGAAGGAAGGCCCGCGAGGTTCAATAGCTCAACTCAATAGTATAGCAATTCAGAGAGGAGGAAGAATAGAGGAGAATTCAGTGTCCCCGTCCTGGATGTCTCCAGGAGTTTATATAGACGCGCACTAGAAACTGACCACATTATGTCAGTTAAATATGACAGTTACTAGTAACTGACAATTTGAATGCGGCAATTACTAGTAACTGACTGCATAATGTCAATTAACTCACTCGTAACTGACTGTATAATGACACCGAATTAAAATAGTTGTTTAAATCTCATTTAAACAGATTGAATGAAGAGATAATTTCAAGGTTCAGCAAACCAAAAGGTGAATTCAAAGTGCCAGGCAGGCACAGGCGACGATGGCTTTATGTGCAGTTTGTTTTATGTGCTTTCTAACCATTTATTTGCTTTGTAACCACGCAGCACAAAGCGATTTATGGCGGATTTGGGCGTCTTCTTGACGCTGCCCCGAGTGCTAGACGAGACCGTGGATTCGACCCATCGGTCTAGGTTGTCCGCAGTTCAGGGCCGACAGCTGAAGACACTGCGGTCTAGGGTGCCGAACGAGTTGCTTCGCATCCACCCACGCTGGGTTCCACAGTAAGCTGCCAATTTTTTCTACTCTTTTATGTACATGTACTTACCTGTTAATGGAATTTTAACGACGCTACACACTACGTGCAGGTTATGAGCGGCCGGTTTACTGCCATTCTGCAGGATGGTGGAGCAGGTGGACACGGCCGAGGCCTTGCACGTCCCACAGTTCGGGTACGACCGGTCCCTGCTGACCGCACTCGTGGACCGGTGGAGACCGGAGACGCACACGTTCCACCTGCCTTGCGGAGAGATGGCTCCGACGTTGCAGGACGTGTCTTGCCTGCTAGGACTCCCCTGTGCGGGTCGTCCAGTTGTGCCACAGGACGCCCGTGGCGTGGCGGCGCAGATAGAGGCGGTTCCTCAGTGCGGCGACACCCGCAGCCTCGGCCAGACGTGCCACTCAAGCTGGGTGAGCCGCACGGACCGAGGAAGGCGTGGCTGCTCCAGTTCACGGTTAGTACCTCCTTTATTCCTTCATTGCAATTTAACGGGTACGCGCTGAGCTGCTAAGAATATTGTATGGAATGTTGCAGGCCAAGCTTGTCCACCCGGACGCCGACGAGGAGGACCTGGCACGCCACCTGGAGGCGTACCTACTGCTGCTGTTTGGTTGGTACCTGTTCCCGTCCTCGCACGGGGATACGTTGGACCGACACTTGATCGAGTTCGCCCGGGCGATCGCCGACATCCCGGCGGAGGAGGTAACGCACTCCGTTAAAATCTCTTATGACAGGACATGTCTAACTTTCTCATTGTAAACAGATGGTGCAGTGGTCGTGGGGCTCTGCCGTGCTCAAGGCACATCTGAGAGGTCTTTATGAGGTCGTCTCTTGGGGGACGCGATCTTGACGGGTTGCGCCCCCCATCACTGCGATTGTGGTCTGGGAGCACTTCCCCGTCGGTAGGCCTATTGTTGACCCGACGCCGTACGACCAGTTCCTATACCACCAGCACCCGATCGACTGGCCCACCATGGGCCTCTACTGGGTTCAGCGGCAGGTATGCCCCCTTGTATCTTATCCCCCACTTTGACACTTTCATAACATGCACTACTTTTTATTTCCGCAGCGGGTGTATGCCAACCTTCAGGTGAGGAGGTCGTACCCCGAGTTCGTTCGGGAGTTCGATAGGCTCCAGGACGAGGAAGTGCGGTGGACGCCGTACACTGTGTACGACGTCCAGGTCAGAGCACCTTACGGGCTCTCCCAGCTTTGCTGGCGGGACCATCAGTTCTGACTCACCCGTAGGGTCCTCATCTTCAACCTGTGCGTCGAGGAGTACTCGCCGCATCGAGTGCTGCGGCAGTTCGACCTCTTCCAGACTTTCCCCCTGCCGCCTACTCACGTTGTCTCACGTGGCGCGCACTGCACGTCTCATCGAAAGCACACTGCGTACCATTCCCGCGGAATGCATATTGTATGTAAATTGCCGTTTTTTCATTGCAGGATGAACCGGGGGGTGCACCAGGCACTCCGTTCATGCATCACATGGTGCAATGCACCGCTGCGGAGTCTTGAGAGATGGACACAGCCATCGAGACCCGGCCAGATGACCATGCCATGTACGAGCAGTACATGGAGTGGTTCGCGCGCGCGGACTCGGCTCAGGGTGGGGTACACACCAGACCCATATGTCGCTGCTCAGGCATCGGTCTCGGACACGTACCCCTCGCAGATGTCCCAGAGGGACAACTACTCGGTAAGTGCCACAATCGAATCTCCATATGTATGTCTTTTTTATGTAAATTACCTCATATCAACCTATCATTACATGCAGGGACATATAGTAGGGCAGGCTGAGGCCGAGGCTACGTCCATGGTGACGCGCCTCGACACGGGCATCCAGTTCACCGCCGCTGAGCACCGCTCAGCTTATGATCGGATCGCGGCCATGCTGAGGCGGGCACATCGCTTGGGCACCTGCGGGCTAGCGCACCACGTCCCTGTGGGCCAGCACCCCCCCTCCTAGTGGAGCTGTCCCCGCACCTCCTCGAGGCAGTCGTCCCCCACGACCCGACGTCGGCCAGTACAAGCCCTCGTGTTCTCTGGCACAGCCACAGTGGGGACGCTGGGGTGACAAGGGCCAGTCTTCGTCTCACGCCCAGCGAGACCTGTGGTGCTTTCGGCGACGCGACGACGCATTTACATCGGGAGGAGCGAAGTTCGACGTGGGCGATTCTCGCCCATTGAGTGCCTCGGCCTCTCTCAGCTCCAGGGAGCACCGCACCAGGACACACCCGAGTCGCCGACAGACTATACTACCCCTGCGCCGCAGGGTCGGCCTAGGATGGCCACCCGTCCGCCGTCGCCACTCACGTACCCCACCGACCAGATCAAGAGGCGTGGTCGTGACTGAGTTGTTGTATAACTGTACTTTTGTAATTTCTTTATCTTCACCACCGTGTTGTATGACTGTCTGAAATCAGTATTTGCATCTTTTTAGCTTATCTTTCCCAATTAGTAACGCGAGTGCCTTTTCCGATTTCGGTTGCTGCTACTCCTCTTGGCTTCGGCTGAGAATGGAGAGTGAATCTAATATTGCTTGCTGTGCTCTTTACTGCGAATAAAGGAAGGGGGGGTAAGAATGGCTGTACTGCCACAACTTTCTTAGTTTTGGCTAATGGATAAAGGGAGGTGCATCTCTATTGGCTATTAACTCTATACTGCACAAGCAAGGGAAGAATCTTTACTGCTCCTCACTTCTACCAATTTACTGCCTTTTACTTTTACCACTCTATCCTTTACCACTTCAGTCACACCTTGACTTATTACATAGATAAGTGCTAGCCCACGATTTCTCAGATCAGAAGTTACTACGGAAAATATAGTAGACCATACTCTTCATTACGACATAAAGTAAGGATGCACATCACGAACAAGAAAAATAATGGTTACAACTTCTCGTCTACTGAGTGGATCGAGGCCACTTCTCTTTCGCCCATGCCTCCGGTGGGGCTTCTCTAGCACAACGTGCCCTCTCTCATTTCCTCTCTCTCTCTCGGCCTCCTTCTCCTCCGCTTCCTTTCGACGCGTCTCCTCGTGTGCCGTGTCACGCTGCGCTTCAAGCTGCCGTCTGAACTCCTTGTCTCGGATGCTTTGACCAAGGAGCCTTTGGTCCTCCGGATCGATCTCCATATCAAACCTCTGCTCAAATTCACACAACGGCGGAGGCGACTGCATGAAAAATAAATTAGCAAAGTTTCACGTACAAATATTATGAAACATGTATGATTGTTACCAGCTGGTGATTCTTCAGGCTCTTCTCCGACGGGTCGAATTCGTAGTTGCGGCACATCCAATACCTCCTCTTCCAAGTTGGAATATCCCAAGAGCGGACGAGCCTGCAAGGATCTCCGCACAGACACATCGGTGGTACAACCCCAACAGGTATGAAGAGGTCCTGGTACGCGATGTTACGCGGCCACGCTGAAGCGCCTACCACTTCCTTTGCCTTCCCCTTTCCCTTTCCACTTGCACGCCTCGGCATTTTGGATTGAACCTCTACTTATCTTTTCCTCCCTCTCCTTCCCTTCTCTCTTTTTTTCTTTCTTCTTCTCTCGCTGCTGGCTTTATGAGGCCGCGAGCGAGAGCGAAGGTTATAAAGGGTAGATATCGCTTTGGGTATGGGCGTCGCCCATTTCGTATGCGATTTATTTTCGAGCGATATGCCTCGACATTTTCACAAAGCAGGTTAATTGTTCCTCGTTTATTATACGAAAAATTTTTGAAACAAATATTAAATACAAATATGGTGGGCCCTCTCCCCGAAGATAGGCGGCGAAGCGATTTTTTTAAATTTTTGATAATTTCGCCGTCAAATTTGAAAATTCCATCGTTAAGCGCCGTTTGTATGAAACGCCATACGAAACAAGCAAACTGGCAGTCAAAAATTAGATGTTTCGTGGCCGCGATTTCCATGGTTTTGTGGCCGCAAGTGCCTTTTTCGATTTTCGCAACTTCCTACCGGGGCAACGTCTGGCCATCTCACCCGTACATAAGTGGTACCTCGCGTTGCGTACGTCGCCCTTGATTTTTCCCGTATTTTTTGGGCCGTATCCGGCCTGTCCCGCGGGGCTACGAAAACCCCTAAGTGGCCACGATTTCCGTGGTTTCGTGGCCACGAGTGCCTTTTTCGATTTTCGCAACTTCAAGCCGGGCCAACGTCTGGCCAGCTCACCCGTACATAAGTGGTAGCCCGCATTGCGTAGGCCGCTCTTGATTTTTCCCGTATTTTTTGGGCCGTATTCGGCCTGTCCCGTGTGGCTACGAAAACCCCTAAGTGGCCACGATTTCCGCGGTTTCGTGGCCACGAGTGCCTTTTTCGGTTTTCACAACTTTGGCATGGGGCAACGTCCGACCATCTCGCCTATACATAAGTGGTAGCCCGCGTTGCATAGATCGCTCTTGATTTTTCTCGTATTTTTTGGGCCGTATCCGGCCTACCCCGCGGGGCTACGAAAACCCCTAAGTAGCCACAATTTCCGCGGTTTCGTGGCCGCGAGTGCCTTTTTTGGTTTTCACAACTTCGGCCCGGGGCAACGTCCGGCCATCTCGCCTGTACATAAGTGGTAGCCCGCGTTGCGTAAGTTGTTCTTGATTTTTCTCGTATTTTTTGGGCCGTATCCGGCCTGCCCTGCGGGGCTACGAAAACCCCTAAGTGGCTATGATTTCCACGGTTTCGTGGCCACGAATGCCTTTTCCGGTTTTCGTAACTTCCTGCTGGGGCAATGTCCGGCCATCTCGCCCGTACATAAGTGGTATCCCACGTTGCTTAGATCGTCCGTGTTTTTTTCCGTATTTTTTGGGCCATATCCGGCAGACCCTACAAGGCTACGAAAATCATCACGTGGGATGCGTATCACTAACAAAGTAAGATAATTTTTCTAGTTCATTACATCACAAGAAGTTTTTTGTGGTAATTTTTCCCGGTTCAATACAATAATTATTGTAAACAAAATTTACAACAAATATTGTAAAAAAAAGATTGCTGCAGTAACCTATCGCCCTAGCATGGGGCGCCCGGTCTATTTTTTAATTTTTTTGGCTCATAGTTATATTTCAAATTTCGCCGCTGGGTCGTTAGTCAATCAAGACTGTCGCCTCATGGGCGATCACCTATCTTGGGCGACGACAATGAATTAAAATAAATATTAAATAAAAAAATTCCCCCAACTTGTCTCTATCGGGCGGGCCTAAACCAAATATTTGGGCCTACAAAGTTGGCCTAAAGCCATTTAAAATTCATAACCAAGCAATAATACCTTATATTAAAGCTTGCAAAGTTCCGGCATGATGAAGCTATCCACCTGTCACTTTGGGCAATTTGCGAAAAAATCCCTGTGTTTCTTGAAATTACGGATAGGTCCCTACAAATTACGAATTGGTCCTTCGCGATTTTTTGTGAGGGGAAGATTTTCTTTTCTAAATCGCATTTGGGTCCCTCGTGCACCGTTTTATGGAAAAAACCTCCCGTTAAATCCAAATCGCGAGTAAGCCCTTTTCTAATTTTTCAAGATAGCGGATAGGTCCAAAAACGTAACATTCAGGTCCTTGCTCTTTACGTCTAGGTCCTTTCTCCGTTTTTCTTGAGAAAAAATGTTTTCGTCGCCAGAAAAATGTGTTCGGCTCTATCTCTAGACTTTTCCCTCCGTTCTTTCCAGAAAAAATATTTTCGTGCTCCGTTTTTCCTCGTTTTCCCCGGAAAAAATGTTTTCGTGGTCCGTTTTTCCAAAAAAAAAATCCGTGGTCCGTTTTTTCTCCGAGAAAAACACACATTTGTTTTTCGTTCATGCGCGCAACGTGCGCCGCGTTTAGTCCTTTCTCCATTTTTTGCGAAAAAATGTTTTCGTGCTCCGTTTTTCCCCGCTTTTCCAAAAAAAAAATTTTGTGGTCCGTTTTTTCTCTGAGAAAAACACAAATTTGTTTTTCGTTGACGCGCGCGGCAAAATTTGTTTTCGTGATCCGTTTTTCTCCGAAAAAAACATAAATTTGTTTTTTGTTCACGCGTCTTGGCGTCTTGCGCTTTCTCCGTTTTCTCGAAAAAAAGTTTCGCCGCCGAAAAAATGTGTTCATCTCTATCTCTAGACTTTTTCCCCACCGGTTTTTCAAATTTCGGTCTCAATATTTTCCAAATAATTAAATTAAATAGATATTTCTACAATTCTAGCTCTCTATTTTTTCCCCGTTACGCTCATTATTTCAACGATTTAAAGAATAAAACGCCGATAAGCAAGAAAATATAAATTTATATAATATATGCTCGTATGAACTACGATATCACTCAAAACGTTTGTCATCATCGATCTATTAAAAATGCGATGCGGTAAGCACTGTAGACATGCTATCCTAACTACTTGCATTGCATGACGTCTCACGATATGTCTTTCTATGTCTTTCCAGTTAAATCTTATTAACTACGGACGCGGCGGCACGCCGCCGCGCTTCCTTATCTAGTTTTATCAACTCTTCCCTCCTTTGCTGCTTCACTCTTGCTTCAGAGCAAGAACACACGAACAGGGTAGGCAAAAGAAACAATAAGAAGATGAACTTAAGGAGATCGATCGTAGAAACAACCACTAAAACATTTGACAAGACATCGATCATAGTATGCAATGTTCACTACTAGCTCTTCGAGTTCATGGTACTGGCCTCCGTTGACTTTCCATGGATCTCGGACGCAGAGCTGTACTTCTCCTCCGCCGACGCGACCGAGCCGACCTTCCAGTACTTGCCCCCCTTGCCGTGCGCCGCCGCCGGCTCCTCGCCGTCGGAGCTCGATACCGAGACCTCCCTCCAGTTGCTCCACATCCTGAGCATTATGTACAGCAGCGCCACGCACACGGCAGCCGAGACGATGGCAATGGCCACTATAATGCCAGACACCTCCGCACTCGGCAGCCGCCTCGCGTTCGCAAGGCATGACGGCAGCGGCGCACCGCAGAGCCGGTCATTGCCGGCGAAGGAGGAGGCCGGGAAGCTCGAGAGCGCGGCCGAGACAGCGCCGGAGAGGAGGTTGTCCGACAGGTTGAGGCGGTGCAGGCTCGTGAGCTGCAGCAGCGAGGAAGGTATTTGCCCATAGAGCTGGTTGGAGGAGAGGTTCAGCCGCTCCAGCTTCACGAGGTTGCCGAGGGACGTCGGAATCTGGCCGGACAGCCTGTTCCAGCTCAGGTCCAGTATCACCTGCAGCTCCGACAGCTGCCCGAGATCCGGCGGGATCGGCCCCTCCAGCGAGTTCTCCGACAGCCTCAGCTCGTACAGCTTGTTGCATCGCCGGAGCGTCGGCGGTATGACGCCGGTGAGGCTGTTGTTCTGCAGGTTCAGAACGTTCAGAGATGTGAGCTTTCCAATCTCCGGCGGTATGTTGCCGGAGAGATGGTTGTCGCTGAGGGACAGCTTGAGCAGGCCCGAGCAGTTGCCGAGCTCCACAGGTATGTCGCCGGTGAACGCATTAGACGAGAGGTCGAGCTCTCCGAGGGACCGCAGGCCGCCGAGCCAAGACGGGACGGCACCCGTCAGGCTGTTCCCCTCAAGATTCAGATGGGTGAGGTGCAAGCAGTTGGAGAGCTCCGACGGGATGTCGCCGGAGAGGTTGTTGGACGAGAGGTCAAGTATGCTGAGCAGCGTCAGGTTGCCCAGCTCAGCAGGGATTGAACCGGCGAGCCGGTTGCCGGCCAGCTGGAGCCGGACCATGTTCCTCGACCGCGCAACCGCCGTCGGGATGACGCCGGAGAAGCTGTTGTTGGTCAGCGCCAGCACGGCGAGGGAGCTGGAGCCGAGGAGAGGGACGACGCTGCCGCTGAACCGGTTGTGCGAGATGTTGATCACCGTCAGATTCTTGAGCTCGAACAGCGACGGCGGCAGGGGGCCCTCGAGCGAATTGTTGTACATGGTGATGACGCTGAGCTGGGTGAGATGCCTTAATGTGTCCGGCAATGCGCCGGAGAACCGGTTGTCCGCCAATGCCAGAGCCTGCAGCCGCGTACACTCGCCGAGGCTCGCCGGAATGGAGCCGGACAAATCATTCTGCCGGAGCTGAAGCACCGTCAGGTTCTTGAGGTTCCCAATCCTCTCAGGGATAGGCCCATGGAAGTGGTTGCCGAAGAAGTCCACCTCTTCCAAGCTCGTGCAGTTGGTGATCTCATCAGGTATGGTCCCAGACATCTGGTTCTCGTAGAGGAACAAGATTTTCAACCTCTGCAGCCTGCCGATCTCTGGCGGAATTGCGCTGGTGAGGCCATTGTGGTACAGGGACAGTATCTCCAGGTTGCCCAGGTTCCCTATCTGAGGTGGCAGAACGCCGGTAAAACTGTTGTTGTGCAGCGCAAGGTTGATGAGGCTCGACAACCGGTCAATGTCTGGTGGAATCACTCCGGTGAAGCTGTTATTCGACACGTCGATGGATTGCAGAGAAGTACAGCTGAGCAGCCCCTCAATGCCTCCTTCAAGGTTGTTCCCAGCAATGAACAGGTTCTGCAAGCTCGAGTTCCCAGGGCAGAGGCCTTCAGAGATGGTTCCCTCAAGGAGATTGTCAGACAGTACAATGTACATCAGGTTCTTCAGTTGCAAAGTAGAGATGCTGATCTCTCCAGAAAGGTTGTTCTTGGACAAGTCCAGAACCTGCAGCTGGCTCAGCTGGTTCAGTTCTTCCGGGATGGCACCGGTCAGGCTGTTGCCGAGCAGGTTGAGGTATGTCAAGCCGGAAAGGCTCCCAATCTCTGCCGGGATCGCACCGGAAAACTGATTGTTTGCAAGGCTGAGAGACTGGAGAGCACTCAGGCCGCCAAGGAACGAGGGAATGATGCCTTCGAGTTTGTTATCAGCCACTGACAGAACAAGCAAATTTGTGCAACCGCCAAGCTGCTCCGGGATGCTGCCGGTGAGGGTGTTGTTGTCCAAGACCAGCTGCTGCAGGTGTTTCAGGTTGCCAATCTGGTAGGGAATGGTTCCGTTCAGCTGGCAGTAGGCTAGACCTATCATCTCCAGCTCCGTGCAGTTGCCGAGGTGCGGTGGTATCTCACCGTGCAGCTTGTTGTCGCCGATCCTGAGTACTTTCAGGTTCTTGAGGAGGCCGAGCTCTGGCGGGATGATGCCAGTGAGGAAGTTGGAGTAGAGGAGCAACGTCTTCAGGTTCTGCAGCATGCCGAGCTCCGGTGGGATCGGCCCAGTGAGGGAATTGGAGGACAGGTCAATGAACTCGACGGAGATAAGGCCACCTATCACCGGCGATATCATGCCTGACAGGCCGTATGCCGACAAGTTGAGGCCTGTCACAATACCCTCCTCTGACAGGCATGCAACGCCATTCCATGAGCACACATCGGCCTCTGGCAACCAGCCAGAGAGGACGCCTTCAGCGTCAGTGAACCAAGACTTCACTTGTAGGAGAGTAATAGGAGCTATGGCTGGTGTGGCTACACATGCTGGTGCAAGTAGGACACCAAAGAGCAGCGATAGAAGAAGAAGAAGAATGGAGCTGCTCTGCATGCTAGTCATTGCTAAGAGGAACTGAACTTACAGGATGCTGCTACTCTGGAGATGATAACATGTGTATAAACCCCATTGCTGTGCTGTGGTAGCTCATGTGCACAAAGTAGGAGCCTGAGCTGCAAAAGGGCAAAAGAGTTGTCAAACACTACCTGCTGTGTGTATCACAGTCAGGGAATGTGCTGGATTCGTAGTACTGAAAATGCAATACAAGCCAAAGGAGAATGTAGAGCACTGCAGAATATCACTTACCGATATGGGGTTAGACTAATCAGCATAGCTTTCAATAATACAGAGTAAGTAACAGGTATTTTAAAGGCTAATCTTGTTGCTTTGACTTGTTAGTTCAGATTCTTCTGTATCATCTCTAGCGACAAGCATGAAAAGGGCACTGGAAATGAGTAAACTGTTGCACTTTACAGAATGTACGTGCCTAAACAGTTCAACTACCTCCCTTGATTTGGTGGCATGACAACAATTACATGATGCTTCCGTAAAGGATTAAAACTTTAAAAGGGTGTTCTTGCTCGGGTTTAGTGACAGAAAATTAGCAAAGCATACTTCTGTTCGCCTATTCCGAAGTCAAGTTTTCTGACTAAACTGGCAGACAGCATGGCATTTCTCCTTGGCAGCCTAATTTGGCACCCATCCATTACGGAGATACTGAAGCCAGTCTCACTGAAACAAAGGAATCCAGCAAGTTGAGTGTGCAGTTGTGCATACTTTCATACTACGAACCCAGAGGATATGTTATCACATAACTGAGGATACATATACTTGGATGTATCTAACGAAGCAATATACCCACATATAGCTATGATCTATGTATCTGAATATACTACATCAACAGAACGGACAAATCACCAGGCGAGCCAGACCCACTAGTGGCATTTCAATTATCAGGTAGAGGGAAAGTGACTTTTGAAGGGGAATGACAGTGACAGAATTGAATCAACAAACCACAGGAAGCAAAGGTGAAGAAAAAACAAAACAACTCAAAGTATTATCACCGCAACAGTTCTCTATCCAGGTCCATCCCAGGCAGCACTGCAGCGGCATGCATGGGATGCACCAGCTCGAACTTTTCTTTGTTTCCTTCAGTTCAATTGCATATACCAGGGATTCCATGGGTAGGGAAAGTCCAACCAGATAGGGACAAATGGTCATCTGGTTATCTACTAGTGGCTTCTCAATTCTCATGACGCATCATGCCTTCAAAAAAAGTTCACATGATGAACAACCACACCCTCTTTTGTGGTTCACACTTCAGACTTCCTTGTGGTGTGCCAGCTTTGAGCATCCACTTTTCATTCAGTTACTCAGTCGTTCAGCTGTTAAACCAGAATGTAAAGGCTTGCATGTGTGAATAAATGTTCAGAAAAGAATTGGAAGTGCAGTAGATGATTGGATGACTCCAACTCTCCAAGCCTCCAACTACTCGTCGGTTCAGTAACATGAAGACAATGATGTGCTGTTGGTGTAATGGTCACGTCATTGGTCCCAGATTGACTTTGTTTGACATTCAAACAATTTAGTAGTGGGCCTGATTGAGCTAGGTTTGACTTGTGCTTCCCTAAGACCCTAACACTACGACTCCAGCTTGTACGTTTCTCGCTTACCCACAGGATTTGGGATTTGGATAGGACATGAATCAAAGGACAAATGTGGATGTAGAATAGCATGTGCATTGTTCTTGCTTATCTTAAAACAAACTATTTAACGAAGTATTGAAAAAGAACTATATTTTAACAGAAGATATTGAAACACGAGCTGGTTTAAGCTAGAATCACGGATGATGGAGCAAACATTCTTGGACAAATGGACAAGTCCATGCAGCATCCCATTAAATTATGCATGTGGAACTGAGATTCTACATTATTTGCTACTTAGAGATGGATGCAGGAACCCTACAATCATAATCTTAACTAAAGAAACACTAATATGACTATATTCACTAGACGTGTGTAGTATTAGCACAGTATTGGATAGTTAATGTCATTCCAATTGAACTCAACTCTTGCCTATCCTTTTGCTGTTCAACAGAAGTTTGGACATAGAATGGAATTACTATTTACTAAGTGTGAGGACCCTTCCCCCTTAATCCCCCCAATCCTCCATCATCAAAGCATAAGCATAACATGATCATCATCATTTAGTCTTAAGCATGCATTAAGAAGCTATTAAGGCCCTGTTTAGCAGAGTTCTAGATCTCAGCTCTACCTCAGATCTGGAGCTTGTAGGTTAAAATAAAGTGAATTAAGTTTATATTTCTAGTCTAAAATATAAACAAGATGACCCACCTAAACACTCTTAATGTACCCACAGTTTCAGCTCCATAAATTTCTGGAGCTAGGAATACTTAGCTCTACCAACTTTACAGATTTTAGTGGAACTAGAACCGCCCCAAACACCCCTAATTAAGCATGAGCATTCATGTGCATAGTCAATTGCAAGAGCATGGCACATATGCATACCTGGAGTAGCAGTGCAGTGGTGAAAGCATGAGTAAAAAGGTAAAAATAGAATGGTAAAAGTGTAAACCTCAATGCAGTCAAAGCTAGCAGGAGAATGCATCTCCCTTTCCTTATGCACCATAACCGAGGAGGGCAAAGCCAGCTAGAGATACATTTCACCTCACCCCAATATCTTACCAAGCCATCACTTTTGCGCAGCCTTCATTTCGGCCAGAAGGCAGTAAGGGCAAAGTGCAGCCCCTATGCAAACCGAAACCAGAGAGAGAGGATTCATTTTCCATTGCCATTCTCATCACCAAGCAAGAAAGAAAACCAAATCAAGCCTTTCCATTCCTACTCCACAGCCGGCCATGGAGTAAGAAGAGGAGAAGGAGTAGCTGTATGATCGAGTACGCAGATAAGAGAGGGTTGAATAGGCGGTTTTAAAAAATTCTTCTACGATTAATTTAAAATCTCACCTAAGTACCATTATGTCAAAACCTAAATATAATAGACACGGAAGCGATAAACTAAGATTTTAACAATTAAAACTAAGTTAACTAGGCTCACTAAGTGGACTAACTATTTATGTCTCTAACAATAATTTGCAATCATAAGTATAAGCAATCAAACAATCAATTCTATGAATATAAATTGCTTGAATATAAATAAAGAATAGAATGCAAATCACAGGAGACACACCGATATTTTACCGTGGCGTTCGGAGACTTGCTGATCTCCCCTAATCCATATTGAGGCAAGCCCAAACCACTTTGGACTGGCTCCACGAATTGAGCACCGGCCTCAATTCCACTAGTGGTAACTATTTCCCCCTTCGGGTAGATGATCTCCGACCTTGACAACTTTGTCGAGCCTTCTCATAATCTCCTTAAGAAAGTCACCATGCACGACGCCTCCACACGTCGTCTAGGTGTCGACAAATACCAAGAGTAATAAGTTAAGCCCCTAGTTTGAGCTTCACCAAGTACAACACATATACAATAGTGATCACCGAGTGCAACACTACACAAAGCTTCTCTCAAGTGCAACACATGCACAAGAGCGTCTCAATCCTCTCCTAATTGCAACACATGCAATTAGAGGTCACTCTTAACTCAAATACCAAATGTGGGAGTGCAACACATGCACAATACCACCCAAATGCTCAATAAGACCAACAACAACTAAATATCAGCCTCCAAGACTCCTTTTATAGTCTTCACAAGAAAAACTAGCCGTTAGAGAGAAAATGGGCAAAAATACAAAGTAACCCCGGTCATACCGCCCTATGGCCGGTATGACCGGCAGTCGGTCCAACGGCTAGAAAAGCCTAGCCGTTACTCAGAAAATCCGGTCATACCGAAGTAGGTCTGGTCATACCGGACTTATTTTCAATTTTTTGGGCTAAAATGCCTCTTCTCTGGATAAAACACATCGAGGTGACTCTGGTCATACCGGAGGCCAGTATGACCAGAGTGACCCCGGTCATACCACTGCTACAGCCACTAAAATATTCATAACTTTTTACTCCGAACTCCAATTTAAGTGATCTTAGACTCTATGCGAAGTTTATCAAGAGGGCTACAATCTTCACCTATTTTCAAGATTTAAATAATTACAGATATTTTAAAATATCACCAAAACAAAAACTCCAATGTAATCACTCAAGCTTAAAATCTGATTTTCTCGAAATCCTTCATAAAAAAATTAATCAAAAGCATGACTACAAGTTAGCAAGAGTCAATAAGATCAAATTTTGAGCCATTTGATGATCAACTCATGATTAAAATAATTTTGCAAAACATATTTGCAAATAAACCGAGAACTTATGAGGTCATTCCTCTGACCATATAAGGATTAACACATGATCTCGACACTTTGTAAAACACATTTATAAATGCCAACATATACTCTAGGATCGAAACCCATAATCTCTAGCTCATTTGCAAAACACATTTGCAAATAACAAGTCAACATTTTGCAAATACAAAGCATAAACTTTACTTAGCCTTATGATGATCAATACATGATCAAATCACAAGCTAAAACACCGATACATGAGCTCTCACCTTTTGCAACATATGCAAAACTTAGCTCTTTATAAAAACTACATAAATCAAATTACATGAGCTATCTCCCTTTTGCAACATATGCAAATTCATAGCTCTATGTAAAAACTAAATCGATTAAGATTCAATAAGAAGCAAGCGTAAGCTCCCTTATTTGCAATACATGCAAATATTTCGCTCATGCAAAAACCAAATAAGAGAGTGAACTAGAGTGAACCGGATTGAGTTCATCAATACATTATGAAACTCAGGCTAAATGACTCAACCCCTCTTAATAGTACGGCATCTAACTAGCAACCCGGTCTCTCATCCAAATACCGAGACCGGTAAAAGGCTAGAAACACATTCTTAGCCCTAGTTTGTTATATCTTTGCCTCTAGCACATCCATTTGGAGGTTTTATGATTTCCACCATCCTCTCTCCAAGCCGGGTCCTTTTTTCTTATTCATCAACACATGATAAACCTTCTATAGCTTCACTTCACTTCGGGAACTATCCTTGAAGCTCATCAATATATGATGACTTTTTTCCGATTCTTCATTTTCTTAGACTCAACCTACTTCACAACTCATGGAAAATTGTTAGTCCAATAAACATGGTTGCCTCAATCATCAGTTGCACTCTATTACACATAATGGATGCTCCCATAACCGATTGAGCACAACTCTAATCAATTTGAATGATTTAAAGGTGTCTTGAGTACTTTGATGTAATTAATTCTTCATTATACTAAATAACTTTCCGATTGTCCTTAACCAACGAAGAAACACCATTAATACATGATGAAGCGTTCTTTGATTGATTGAAAGACAACCGAATTCAATTTAAATTTCATTTAAATTGACATGAGTATATATTAACTACATAAGTTTTATATACTCATTTTGATGGTTACTAAGGAATGATCTAAATTATGTCGGAGTAGTGGAAAGGGATCAATACTCTTAATACTATCAACAATAGAATAAACTTCATTAAATATGTGCATAAAAATAACTAAACTTGGAATCAATATGCACATAATCAATCTTAGATCGCATTTGAGTTTATCCTATATTAACATGAGTATACTACAACTACACAAGTTACATATACTCAAAAGATTGTTTCAAAGTCTTGATCCTATTTGTTGTTTGGCAAGATGACATGAATCAATACTATTGAAACATCAAGTTAAATTGTGAACTCTCCCTAAATATGTGCATTCATGTAATATGGATGAAGTAAGAAACATAATACACATCTTTTAATATATAAGCAATAGAAGAGTTCACTCTTTAACTTGAGTCCTAAGTATGTAATAAGATATCATAAAATGAATACGAGTGCATACCTCGGGTTTTTCATTTTTCAATGAGATGAGACTAAACAAAAATGTACTCAACAAAAGAGTTTGTCTCACATTTAGATTTATCATTATGATCATGAATATTGTATTCAAGGAATGTAACAAGATATGATAATATGAACTCAAATGCATATCTTTGATATTTTCACCTTTTTCATCCAAAAGAGACTAATAAGAGTTGAACTCAACAAAAGAGTTAGTCTTATAAAAAGATTTGTCATCAATTAACAATTGAGACTAATCAATATTATAATTATCAAAAGAGTTAGTCTCAATATTAGATTTTTCATTAACACCAAAACCAAATTAATGGAGTTTGAACTTTCACTAGATCGACAATAATTTCATTCGTATTCAATTTTAGTCGAAGTCTCTTTGGTTGAGTTGTGCTCTCATCGGTTGGGGGAATACTACTTGAATTACTTGTGAAATAGTTGCGCAAAGTTCGTTTCTCCATTATTGCAAATCTACAAATAAATACAACTCTAAATGTGTAAGCGTAATACAACTATATTACCAACAACAAAGCCTAGAGCATGTTGTACATTTGTATGTTATATTTGTAATTTTTATCAATGTATAACAGTATGAGTGTATAACAACATGGATACGATATATTGACATTTGACAGTACATATTATATTAACAATTTACTCATTTACCCATTTACTTAGTGATCTCATCTACCCATTTACCCATTTGTAGCCTGTAGGGATACTAGAAGTTAAGACCATTAACTTTCAGCATTTCGACAAAAGTGCTATGCAAGACCATGACCTCTATTCATGATTCAACCATGACCATCTATTCATGATTCATCTAATAGACTAATAAGTAATGCCTTTAGCCCTCAGGCCTCACCGTCTCAATCCTCTAATTTCCCCATTTAGCGGTGTGGGCTGCTAGTGCTAGAGGAGACTATAGACCAGATCAGCTGAGCGAGCAAGCAACTCCCTTCACCTCCAGGCTCCAGATCTAGGCTGGAAGCGGGCAACTCATGCACAGTGGCTCTCCCTAGTGGTTGGCGGCCCGGCACCCGGCGGTGACTCTGTCATGCCTGCACAACTGCAGGCTGCTCACAGTGCCCCCACTCCAGCAATCCATCACTCCAGCTTCTCTTCACACTACGGTTGCGCCGATGTCAGCCGCCGCCCGCCAGCTCCTCAGACCTTAGTTGCTCTCTTGTGCTAATGAATCGGGGAGGTGATTGGAGATTTATAGTTGGAATCGAATTAAGGACTGGGGAATGGGGATAACTGGTAGCGATGGTGGGATCTGGGATGGATCATGGATCTGAATGAGGCCACAGGTGGGCCTTGTGGGCTTCAAGCCTTCAACAAAGGCCCATGAAAATCTTTCAACTGGGGTCATCGCATCTATCGTCATTGTCTCCTGCAACGGCTCTTTCGACTGAAGGTCTAGAGTTTGCACCCATGGTTGCCTGGCATGCTGAGACGGCGCCTACGCCCGGGGGGGAGGGGTGTGTGCTCGGCAATAGTGGTGGGTGGGCTTGGTCCTGATGGAGCCCACCCCTTGGATTCGCCCCTAGATTGGTGGGTGAGTTGTTATGTGTAGCTAATGTGTTGGCGTGTGTTAATTGAGTGGGTATAGAACGCTGATGAGAAGGGAAATCGCTGGTGGAATCCTTTACATAGGCTAGCATATAAGTTTCTACAAATTAATATTGGACAATGAGCTGTAAGATTAGTACCAACCATGGTGTGTGAAAATCGGTCAGAAAATGTTGTCCTATGATGGTATTAGATTCTACACATTGGGAAAATAAATATGAGTCATGCTAGGAAATACCGGTATGACCCAAGGGAACTGTGAAAGAAATGTGTTGGTGGTAGTATATTTGAAGCTCGGTGGGTGCCGCTGGATTAAGCCAAGGTACAACTGTATCTGGAGTGTGGGGTAGCTTAGGTAGGTATACCTCATACTCGGTGCAGGGTGGAGAACTAATACCGGATTAGTGATAAATGTTCTCGGGCATCTCTTGTGGGTGTCACTGTGAATAAAGAGGTACAAATCTACACAGGGTAAATCTTGAATTCAAGCCAGTCTCTTGGATTGGAGATTACAGAAAGCTTAGGCTGTCTCATATGCAATATTAGTAGTGTCTTTCATAAATTTAAAATTTGCAACCTGTAAAACTAAAATTTATTTCTTACAAAGATATTTTGGATGGAAAGAATCAGTAGGTGGAGGAATTGGGTTATTTAGAAAACTCATCCAACACATTCATTATTATTATTGCTTGCTGAGTACCTACTACTCATCCTGACTTAAATCCCCTTTGCTTAGAAGGTGAGTCCTATGGACAACCCTCTAAGGCCTAGGCGGAGGATTGTGCACAGAAGCAGAACCTTCCGGAGGATGATGACTACTACTACTATCAGGAGGAGTAGTAGTAGGCCATATTCCCGTGCTAGCCACCCGTCGCGAGTTAGGAGGTCTAAGTTGTCTTTTATTGTAATAGAGTTTATGTAAATTAAGATATGTACAATAACCTGTATGGCCAATGGAATGTAATAAAGAATTCCATTTTAGTCTCTAATTATTGTTCTGCTGCAATACTCTGAAAACGGTATAATAACTAATAAAGCATCGGGATACCTGATGTTTTGTTAGCTATTGTACCAACTAGTAAATTTTTCGCGGCATAACACGTCGCGCGCGACATTTTTTCGTAGAAATATTTCTCTTTTTTTCGGCGTCTTTTTTTTATTTTTTGAATCGTCAAAATAATGAGCGAAACGACTGAAAGAACACAAAATTTTTCATATGAACACGCCAGCATCATTACCGTAGGAAAATTTTCTTTTTTTTCGGCGGCGTCTTATTTCCTAAATCATCAAAATAATGAGCAAAACAGGGGAAAAAATAGAGAGATAGAGTTGTAAAAATATCTATTTCGATGAATTATTTGGAAAATATTGGAGACCGAGCTGAAGAACCGCGGCGGGGAAGAAGTCTAGAGGAAAAATGGTGAAAAATTATTAGAGATGACAACCTTCTTTTGCCGAGTCTAACACTCTACGCGCTCACCAAGTAATAATACATATTTTAAAAAATATTAGAGATCGATGAGTGAAACGGGGGAAAAATAGAGAAATAGAGCTGTAGAAATATCTTTTTCGATGAATTATTTGGAAAACATCGGAGACCGAGCTGGAGAACCGCGGCGGGGAAAAAGTCTAGAGGAAAAAGGGTGAAAAATTATTAGAGATGACAACCTTCTTTTGCCGAGTTGACGAATACTCATACTAGGGGTACCCAACAGCAAAGTATACATCTATTTCAAGATCGTATCCCCCTCAGTCGTACGAACAGGGCGGCAGGATTGGCAGCGATGTAGGGTGATGGAGGAACCAGGGGCCTCATCGGGTCTCGAAGGGTCCCCCGGCTTCGGTCCAGCCCACCAAGGAAACTCCGACTCAGACCCGGGTCCGGCGCCCCCGCTGGCTCCGACCTAGACCCGGTCCGCGCGCCTCACTGCTCCGACCTAGACCACTGTCCGGCGCCCAAGAGTCTCGACTGGCCTTAGATCGAGGCCCAAAGAAGCCGACTCAGCAACCTTCGCCACGACGACAGTCGATCACAGGCTGGTCACCCGCCCCATGGACACGACGGTCATACGGGGGCAGGTGGCTCCTTCGCAGGGTGGCCAGGGCGCCGCCAGAGTCAAGCACCCATCCCCTCCTACGCGATTGGGAGACACGCCTGCTCCCGAGGCGGCGCCAGAGCGCGACGTGACGGCATCACTGTCTGACAGGCGCGCGGAGGGCAGGTGCGCACCTTCCCAATAAAACACTGTCCGTTGTGTCTACCAACCCGGCATGGGGCAACAGGAGCCTGTCAGTCGTCAAGACCGAAGACCAGCGACTCCCGGACGTAGCGTACCCCTACCTTTTTCTCCGAAACTCCGTGTAACCTGCCCCCTCCGCCTATATAAAGGGAGGCAGGGCCCTTAGGGAAGGGCGACGAGCATTCTCCCATACACACCCGATCGAGCATCCACATCCACGCTCCGAGCCATCCGACCCAGACAAACATTCCGAGCTCTCCCACTCGGACGGACGCTGAGGGCCTGTCCTTAGCACCCACTTGTAATCTCGTGTAGTCTATTACACCCCGAGCAATACAAAACCACCACACGAACTGGACGTAGGGATATTCAGCCCGAACCAGTATAAATCTTGGGCTTTCTTCGTCTAACCATTCAAGGAGAGGGAGTGCGCAGCCCCTATACTTACAAATTTACTTGCCGGTTGTACGAAACACCGACAGTTGGCGTGCCAGGTAGGGGCCTTCGCGCGCCATCGTCTTCGTCTCCGGACTCCCAGTCACCTCCTTGATGGCCTTCTTCACCCGTGACGGCGCGTTCTTGTCAGGGAGCTGGATCCGCTTCGGCTCCCTTGACTTCGTCGCCACTCCGGCGGGAGAGCTCGTGCTCGTCCCCGCCGCCTCTCAGGTCCATGCCTCCGTCAGAAGCCTGGACTCCGTTGCCGACGCCTTCGACGACCTCCGGCTTGAGGCCCCTGCGCGGACCTCGACGTCGGAACATATCCGCCACTGCGCCTCTTCTGGCGACGGTGCGCGTAAGCCCCTGCGTGTAGGGGCCCCACCCCCTGCGGGCTCACGATTCGTGGCGATGGCTGGCTATGCAGCCTCCGTCTACGAACTGCTGGAGGTTTCCTCCAGCGACGACTCCAGCTCCGACGCGGGGCGCACTACGGACGAGTTGTACTCCCGCGAGTGCAACATGGCGGGCGTGGCCGACCCGGCCGCGACCCCTCCAAGTCCAAGAACCGCCGCTCGACGCGCCGAGGCGTAGGTGGCGGAGGAGAGCCTCCAGGCTCGCCGCGCCGAGCTTCAGCAGCAGCGCGAACAGCTGGAGGCTCAAAAGGCCTAGCTGGACAAGCTTTAGGCCAACTTGGAGCAGCACCAGTCTGAGCCCTCGCATGCGCCTGGCGCCCGCAGCATGTGCCAGGTCCAACATCAACGGCCGAGGATCAAGCGGGTCTTCGTTCTTCCCCATGCCAGCCAAAATGTCGCCGCAGCAGCGATCCTACTCCGCGGCATCCCCGAGCCCAAAGACCCAGAGGCTAAGGCCAAGTACCAGAACCTCCAGGGGCTGGTGGAGCGTGCTGCCGTCCAGCACGCGCAAGCCTCCGGCTCCCATCACTCGGGGGCTTCCTCGAGCCACCCAAGTCGTGCCGACGAGCGGGACCAGTGAGGTCTAGCGAAGACAGCATCGCTTCTCGAGCGGCCCCAAGCCTCGCGCACTTCGGTGCGTCGGCGCCTAGGCGACAGTCGCGACACCCTCGAGGCGCGGAGGAGAATGATGGATGAGGCAGCCCGATCGCGGGCCGTGGATAGCGGTCGGCGCTACGACCGCGACTCAAGCCCTAACGGCCCTGGGCCTCAGGCGTTCAGTCGAGAGATCCGCAACGCGGATTTCCCTGCCTGGTTCCAGGCACCCGTCAACATCTCCAAGTACACTAGGGCGACGAACCCCAGTGTCTGGCTGGAAGATTACCGGCTCACGTGCCGGGCAGGGGGAGCTACTGATGACCTATTCATCATTCAGTACCTCCCCATCTACCTCGCGGACTCGGCTCGAGCCTGGCTCGAGTACTTGCCCACGAACACCATCAGGAGCTGGGCCGACCTGAAGAACCTCTTCGTCGACAACTTCCAGGGCACTTACAAGCGCCCTGGAAACTCCTGGGACCTGAAGGGCTGCAAGCAGCAGCCCGGGGAGTCCCTCCGGGATTACATCCAGCGATTCTCCCAACAATGCAGCGAGCTCCCCGACATCTGCGACGCCGACGTCGTCGGGGAGTTCATTTACGACACCACCTCCAAGGCTCTGGTTCACAAGCTGGGCTGCGCCAAGCCCAGGACCACCAAGGAGCTTCTGGATATCGCCACCAACCCCGCCTCAGGCGAGGAGGCCGTGGGGGCCATCTTCGACAAAGGGAAGGCCAAGCGGGACGTCGGCCCCGACGCTGCTGCCCCCTCCGATCGCTCCGACAAGCGGAAGCGGAAGGGGAAGCAGGGCCGCGAAGGCCCCATGGTCGCGGCCGCCGACCGCCTCGCCAAGTAGCAGGCGCGGGAGGCGTCCGACCACTTCGAGCAGCTGATGGACAGCCCATGTCCGCATCACGGGTACCCCGTCAAGCACAAATACAAGGACTGCGAGACCTTGAAGCGCTTCATTTCCGGGGCTCCCACGCGGAGCAAGGGGAAAAAGCGCGACTCAGCACCAAATGCCGAGGAAAAGAAGGTGGACGCCGAGTTCCCGGAACCCGACGGCTGCCTCATGATCTTCGGCGGGCCGGTGAGCTACGCCGACAAGCGGCAACTCAAGCTCGCCCACCGTGAAGTCCATACGGTTGCTACCGCCGTGCCCAAATACCTTCGGTGGTTGGAGTCACCGATCACCTTTGATCGGGCCGATCACCCCGACCACGTCCCGCACCTAGGGCGATATCCGCTGGTTGTTGCCCCTGTCGTTGGACCCAAGCGCCTGTCCAAGGCGCTGATGGACGGCAGCAGCAGTCTCCACATCCTGTATGTTGAGGCATTCGACGCCATGGGGATGCCCTGCTCGAGTCTTCGACCGAGCAAGGCTCCTTTCCATGGCGTCATCCCTGGCCACCAGGTCCATCCGCTCGGGCAGATCGACCTGCCCGTCACCTTTGGGAGCCCGAAGAACTTCCGCACCGAGACCCTCACCTTTGAGGTCGTGGGGTTCCCGGGCTCCTACCACGCTATCTTGGGGAGGCCGTGCTACGCCAAGTTCATGGCCGTCCCCAACTACACCTACCTCAAGCTGAAGATGCCAGGGCCGCGGGGAGTAATCACCGTGGCCGCATCTTTTCAGCTCGCTTACAACTGCGAGCAAAGCAGTTGCGAGCTCGCGTCGACGCTCATCGCGTCCGCCGAGCTCGAAAACCTTCGGAGGGAGACCTCCGAGTCCACCCCCGACTCCAGCAAGTCGGGGCACGGGACCTTCCAGTCCGCCGAGGACACGAAGGAGGTTGCGATCTATCCCCAGGATCCGGCCAAGACCGTGCGGGTCGGAGCCACGCTCCCCGCCAAATAGGAAGGCGCGCTCGTCGACTTCCTTCGCACCAATCGAGATGTCTTCGCATGGAAACCCTCCGACATGCTAGGCATCCCAAGGGAGGTCGCCGAGGAGAAGCGCAGGATCATAGGAGGGGAGATTGCCAAGCTTTTGGCCGCGGGGTTTATCAAAGAGGTACGCCACCCCGAGTAGCTAGCCAACCCTGTCCTTGTAAAAAAGAAGTCCGGGCAATGGAGAATGTGTGTTGATTACACGGGCCTGAACAAGGCATGTCCTAAGGACCCTTTTCCATTGCCTCGCATCGACCAAGTCGTCGACTCCACTGCGGGATGCGAATCCCTGTCTTTTCTGGATGCCTACTCAGGCTATCACCAGATAGCGATGAAAGAGTCCGACCAGCTCGCGACTTCTTTCATCACCCTGTTCGGCTTGTTTTGTTACGTAACGATGCCATTTGGTCTGAAAAACGCGGGTGCTATATATCAGCGATGTATGCAAACGTGTTTTGAAGACCAGATTGGTCGTAACATCGAGGCGTACGTCGATGACATTGTCGTTAAGACTAAGAAGGCTGATGATCTCGTTGCCGACCTAGAAGAGACTTTTGTGAACCTCCGACGGTTTCGCATAAAGCTCAACCCCGAGAAGTGCGTTTTCGGGGTCCCCAAAGGAAAGCTACTCGGCTTCATCATCTCCGAGTGCGGCATCGAAACCAATCGGAAGAACATCTCCGCGATCATGAAGATGGGCCCGGTAGACGACCTGAAGGGGGTCCAGAAGCTGACGGGATGCCTTGCAGCCTTGAGCCGTTTCGTCTCTCGCCTTGGCGAGCGTGGAATGCCACTCTACAGGCTGCTCAAGAAGTCCGACCACTTCAGCTGGACCAAGGAAGCGCAGGAAGCCCTCGACCGACTCAAGGCGTTCCTGACCTCACCCCCGGTGCTGGTCGCTCCAACACCAGGAGAGCCGCTCCTCCTATACATCGCCGCCATGACCCAGGTCGTTAGCGCGGCACTCGTTGTGGAGCGAGCTGAAGAGGGCCACGTACTCAAAGTACAACGACCGGTCTACTTCATCAGCGAAGTACTCTCTGGGTCCAAGGCTCGATATCCGCAGGTGCAGAAGCTGCTCTACGCGGTGCTCATCACGAAGAGGAAGCTGGTCCACTACTTCGACCGGCACCCCGTCTTTGTGGTGACCTCCTCGCTGCTCGGCGAAATCATCCGCAACCGCGATGCGTCCGGAAGAATAGCCAAGTGGGCACTCGAGCTCAACGGCCACGACATATCGTACGTCCCTCGGACGGTGATCAAGTCGCAGGCCTTGGCCGACTTCGTCGCCGAATGGACCGAAGCCCAGGCGCCACCAGCGCTTGAAGATCCCGAGTACTGGATGATGTACTTCGACGGGTCCTACACCAAGAACGGGGTGGGTGCTGGGGTCGTCTTTGTTTCCCCGCTTGGAAACAAGCTCCAGTACGCCATCCGACTACACTTCGACGCGACAAACAATGTCACCGAGTACGAAGCACTCGTCAACGATCTCCGGATCGCTGCCGACCTCGACACGCGCCGACTCTACGTACACGGCGACTCCAAGCTTATCGTCGACCAGGTCATGAAGGCCTCGGAGCCTCGTGACGCCCGCATGGCAGCATATTGCCGCGAAGTGCGCAAGCTCGAGGAAAGATTCAAGGGCTTCGAGCTTCACCATAGCTACCGACGCTTCAACGGTGAGGCCGACCACCTGGCCAATCTCGCCTCCAGCAGAGGACCGGTCCCACTTGGGATCTTCGTCTCCGACCTCCACAAGCCCTTCGTCCGATTGGACTCGCCAACCGAGAAGCCAACCGACGCTCCGGGTGCGCCCGCTCCGACTGACGAACAGTCGGACGCGAGACCCCCCGGGTCGGGCCACAATGTGCTGATTGCCGACTCCGACTGGAGGAAGCCGTTCATCGACCGGCTGAACGATGGATCGCTCCCCGCCGACCCAACCGAGGCTCGGTGCCTCGCTCGACGGGCGAAGTCCTTCGTCCTGGTCGATCAAAACCTCTACAAAAGGAGCCCCTCCGGGGTCCTCCAGAAATGCATTTTGGCGGACCAAGGGAAGCAGCTGCTGCTCGATATCCACGCCAGAATCTGCGGCCACCACGCTGCACCGCGTTCCCTCGTAGGGAAAGCCTTCTGCCAAGGATTCTACTGGCCGACCGCCGTGGCCGACGCTGAGCAAATTGTCCGCACCTGCGAAGGGTGCCAATTTTTTGCTCGGCAGACTCATCTTCCGGCGCAAGCCCTGCAGACAATCCCCATCACTTGGCCATTCGCCGTTTGGGGACTCGATCTGGTCGGACCCTTCAAAAAGGCGCCCGGGGGCTTGACCCACCTGCTTGTCACGGTAGACAAGTTCACCAAGTGGATAGAAGCCAAGCCGGTCGCCACCATCACTTCGGTACAGGCGGCCAACTTCTTCCGCGACATCGTCTATCGGTTTGGAGTCCCGAACTCCATCATCACCGATAACGGGACGCAGTTCACGGGGAAGGAGTTCCTTGAGTTCTGCGACGACTTCAACATCCGCGTCGACTGGGCAGCTGTGGCCCATTCGCGGACTAACGGCCAGGTCGAGCGGGCGAATGGCATGATCCTCCAAGGGCTCAAGCCGCGAATCTTCAGTCGACTGAAGAAATTTGTGGGATGATGGGCGGCCGAACTGCCCTCCGTTCTCTGGAGCCTGCGGACCACGCCAACCCGGTCGACCGGGTTTACTCCGTTCTTCATGGTGTTGGTCGCGGAAGCCTGCCTGCCGACCGACACGAGTCTGGCGCCCCAAACTCCGAGCCTTCGATTTAAACTCGGGGCTCGAATCACAACAAGGCGCCGTCGACCAGCTCGACGAGGCGTGCGACATGGCCGTTCTGCGATCGGCCAAGTACAGCGAGCCTTCTGGCGCTATCACGATCATCGAGTTGAGGTTGGTCCTTCAACGTTAGCGTCCGTCTGCGCCAGTTCATCCAATGTTGGCGAGCAAAAATCGCCCTCCTGGAAGGACCCTTCACCGTCGTGGAGGTCCTTCGACCCGGCACCTTTCGACTCAGAGACGTCGATGGCAACATTGTACCCAACGCGTGGAATATTGAGAAGTTAAGGAGATTCTATCCCTAAATTTCATCTTTATCCTCGCGTTTTCCATCAAACCCCCCGGGCTCAGAGCGCCGCGTGTCGACCACATCCTGGTCCTCACAAGCGACTCGGGAGCTATCTGCTTGCATGCTCATCCAAGTTGGCGCCACGGACGATCGATGGATCCCTCGCAAGCGGTGACCCTCTCGACCCAAGTGCTCTGACCGCCCGCCCGGCCTCTGGTTCTGTAGTAGTGCTTTATGGAAGAAGGATGTGCCGTCTTGGGCAATCCTGATCGTTCGGGGCGCGACTTTGAGCAGCCAAGCCCTTTGCTATTCTCTCATTTCCCTCGAAATGTTAGCGCCCCGACCTACGCCCTAACGACCCCAGCGGTTCCCTAGGGTTACGGCCGTTTGGCGAGCGCTCATCACAGCAAGGAAATGTGGAATAGCGAGCAAAGTCCCCAAGATCCAAATATATTACATCACACAAAAACAAAAGCTAAGCGCGGGCGCCTGGAGAATCCTCAACCGGAGGCGTCATCGTCAGAGCTGTCGCTGCTCGCAACGACCGCGCCTAGCCCTACCACCGTCTCCACCGCCGCCCGCGACTCGACCCAAACACAGTCGCGTCACCTTCGATCTGGCGGCGGCGCCGCCGGGTCGAGGTGGCGTCACGGCCGCCCAGCCGAGCAAAGACGTATTCCGCCACGTCGGCAACAACTCCCGCCCCTCTCGGCGGGCGCTTTCGCGCAAGCGCGAAGCGGTCGGCCAAGGCATCCTCCGTCTGAGTGAGGCCAAAGGCGTCTTGTGGACTGATATCCTCCGGTAGCCGGTTCACCTCACCCAGCTCGAGCTCTGCCCATGCTCTCGAAAATTTGGCGGAGCATGGACAGAGGTTCTCACGTGGCCCGGCGCTCGCGTGCGCACAGGCCAGCTCTTCCCCGACATCCTCGGCTCGAGCCCGCAACGGCGCCACCTCCTTGCGCGTTTTCGCGAGCTCCTCCTCGGCCGCCTCGGCCCGAGCCCGCAGCGCCGAAGCCTCCTCGCGCACCTTGGCGAGCTCTTCCTCAACAGCCCGGCATTGAGTCCGCTGCCACAACGCGTCTGCCTCGTGGGAGGCGGCCCTAGCGGCCTGGACGTCAAAGGAGGCCTTCAGCCTCGCCAATGCGGCCGCCAGATCCGCCGCCCGGGCTCCCCGCCTAGCGGGATCACCTGCGGCGGTCGAGAAGCGTCGAGCGCCGCTCGGCGGTGATCGCCTCCCCCCCGCGATCCCACGGCGGTTGGCGCAATCCCGAGCCAGAAGCTCCTGGGCTGGACCGGCGCCGCCAACACAATTAAGAGGGGCCTGGCCAAGGCCGCGGTGGCCCCAAAGTAGCGAAAGGTCCATTACCTCGCCATCCCAGTGGAAAGCCGAACGGTGGGCCCAATAGTCGCACGTCTCCAGCACGAGGAGTGAAAGTTAAGGAGTGAAAAACCGTAAAAAGTTGGGAGAAGGGGGAAAGCGAAGGCGGGGAGGCGGCGATGGCAAAAGTGCACCCTAGCGCTCTCCGCACCGACCGAACGGACGCCAGTCAAACGGACCTCATCTCGGATGAAGCGTCGCCCGTCCTGTCGGACCGCCATGCCAGGCCGCTGGTGAGACTTATTGCCCCCAATCATTTCGCTTCGCATTAAACTCCCGCACGCGCATTAAATACTGCGAGGGGCGCGAGAACCGTTAAGGCGGGGCGCCCGCAATCTCTCGGACTCCGCCTCCGGGCCGGATCGATTGGGCCAAGACAGGTATAAAAAGCTCACCGGGTCGCTACGGCCGCAAGGTGGCGAGAAATTTCAACTGCCTTCGCCAAGGCCTAGTACTAGCGTCGCGGGTTCCAAAGTCCTAATCCACCAAGTGGATCCTGGGTCGCCCGGCACAAAATCGAGTGAGGGGCGAGCACGAGGCGAACCCCCAGTGGGTCTCTAGTTGGGTCGGCGGACGACCCAATCGCCTTAACTCGCGTCCGAGACCATACTTCAAACTCCCCCGTGGAGCCCCTCGAAGGGTAGCAGCCAGCTGCACCCCGGGTGGGCAGACGGCCCGGGGTCCGACACGGGATCGAGTAAAGAAAGGTTTTTTATGAGTCGCCCCCAGCGGGTCGGACACCCGGCGTAGGGATCGTCCGCTCGGAGGTCGCATGGTCTCCAGGGCCCACTCGGATAACCCGTTAGTAGCTCCACGAGCACGGTGTTCAAATCAACGCATGGTAAACACGCGCTTGCTCACCCCCTCCAGGTCCCACACCTGCGGACGGGGCGTAAACGTGGGACAGACAGCGGCTACCCCTCCCGAAGATAGCCTCGCCAGACGAGGACTCGGGACGGACGCCCTTCGCCTAGCCCCGGCGTAAAACCAGCCTTGCAAACGCATCTAGCTACGACGTAAAACTAGCACTCGGACACTTAAACCTCGCCCAAAGGCGTTTGGTTGTCCGCGCTGACTCATTCGCCTAGCTCCGGCGTTAAACCAGCCTTACTAACACGTCTAGCTACGACGTAAAACTAGCACTCGGACACTTAAACCACGCCCAAGGTGTCTGGTCGTCCGCGCCGACCGAAGCAACGTCTAGCTACGACGTTAAACTAGCACTCGGACACTTAAACCTCGCTCAAGGCGTCTGGTCGTCCGCACCGACCATGGCAAATGTCCAGCTACGACGTAAAACCAGCACTCGAGAACCAGAACCTCGCTGAGGCATCTGGACGTCCCTGCCGACCAAAGCCGCGTCTAGCTACGACGTAAAACTAGCACCCGGGAACCAGAACCTCGCTGAGGCATCTGGACGTCCCTGCCGGCCAAGGCCGCGTCTAGCTACGACGTAAAACCGGCGCGAGAACCGAACCTCGGCGAGGCATCGGGCGTCCTGCCGCCAAGGCCGCGTCTAGCTACGACATAAAAAAAGCACTCGGACACCAGAGCCTTGTCAAAAGGCGTCTGGGCGTCCGCACAGTCGGGTCGGATCCCGCCGATCGAAAAGGATGTTTTTCGACCAAGGTAACCCCCCGACCAGCTCTCCGACCTGATCGGGGGCTCGGGGGCTACACCCACCGGGTGCGCTCGCGCACACCCGGTCGAAACCGGCCGACCAAGTCAGTCGGGCTCCACTAATTGAAGCAACCTTCCCATCCACTCGGGGGCTTGGGGCCCACCAAGTCCGATCGATTCACCCAGTCGGATTCTTCCCGGCTAAGCTAACCCCGACCGGCTCCCGACCGCTCGGGGCTACCTGCCGGTGCGCTTCGCACAAGACCGGTCAGCTGGCCACCAAGCGGTCGGACTCCTCCTGCTGCGACAACCACGCCATCCCCATATATGCTTGAGGCGCGAGAAGCTGAAGCGCCGCCATGCATACAAAGAGGCCGCATCATCGAAGACGATGGGTCCATCCGGGAACGCAGCGTTCGGGGCTACCGAGACTCTTGGCGAATACTCATACCAGGGGTACCCAACAGCAAAGTATACATCTATTTCAAGATCGTATCCCCCTCAGTCGTACGAACAGGGCGGCAAGATTGGCAGCGATGTAGGGTGATGGAGGAACCAGGGGCCTCATCGGGTCCCGAAGGTCCCGGCCGTTCGACCCACCCAAAAACTCCGACTCGAGACCGGGTCCGCGCCCCACTGCTCGATCTAACCCGGTCAGCGCCCCGTGGCTCCGACCTAGACCACGGTCGGCGCCCAGCTGCTCCGACCTAGACCTGGTCGGCCCGACCTAGACCACTGTGCGCGCTCCGCGAGCTCAACCCGACCTTAGATCGAGGCCCCAGCAAGCTTCGACTTAGCAACCTTCGCCACGACGACAGTCGATCACAGGCTGGTCACCTGCCCCATGAACACGACGGCCATACGAGGGCAGGTGGCTCCTTCGTAGGGTGGCCAGGGCGCCGCCTGAGTTAAGCACCCGTCCCCTCCTACGCGATAGGGAGACGCGCCGCTCTGGCGGCGCCCGAGCGACGTGGCAAGCATCAGCTCGATAGGCGCGGAGGAAGGTGCGCACCTTCCCAATAAAACACTGTCCGTTGTGTCTACCAACCCGGCATAGGGCAACAGGAGCCTGTCAGTCGTCAAGATCGAAGACCAGCGACTCCCGGACGTAGCGTACCCCTACCTTTTTCTCCGAAACTCCCGTGTAACCTGCCCCCTCCGCCTATATAAAGGGAGACAGGGCCCTTAGGGAAGGGCGACGAGCATTCTCCCATACACACCCGATCGAGCATCCGCATCCACGCTCCGAGCCATCCGACCCAGACAAACATTCCGAGCTCTCCCACTCGGACGGACACTGAGGGCCTGTTCTTAGCAGCCACTTGTAATCTCGTGTAGTCTATTACACCCCGAGCAATACAAAACCACCACACGAACTGGACGTAGGGATATTCAGCCCGAACCATTATAAAACTTGGGCTCCCTTTGTCTAACCATTCAAGGAGAGGGAGCGCGCGGCCCCTATACTTACAAATTTACTTGCTGGTTGTACGAAACACCGACACGAGTCTAATACTCTACACGCTCACCGAGTAATAATACATGTTTTAAAAATATTAGAGATCGAGATGGGAAATCGAGTTGGGAAAAAAGTCTAGAGATAGAGCCGCATGCGAGCTTTACTAGCTCAAAGGTAATGGAAGTGTAAATGTCGTACTTGAGGTTAATTAGGCAGGTTACCACATTAAGCACCTTTTTCATCATAGGGAAACAGAGGATATTTTTTAAAACAACAAAAAAAAAGAGGAAATTTTGAGGTTATATGATACTACGAGAAACTTACCTGATTAACATCACAACATGCTATATATAATATTGTAACATATTAAGAAATACCAAAAACATTTTGATATTTCCTACGGTATATTCTTATGAGTTGTTGAAGCAAAAGGAGAAAAGAAAACGAAGGAGGGGGCCAATAAGTGAACAGTTCATTCTTATGTACCATTTTTTTGCGCGTTAGAAAAATGACTAATAGTCCATATGCAATGATTAATAGGTTGAGTGAACACCGGCTAACCTGGCTGCAATAGCAAGCAATAGGGTGATTTGCATGTCAAATCAGACAATCAGTGGATGTTAAATTGTTAACCATGTGGATGACTGCATCAGCCACACCTTTTCCCATGCAGGTTCACACTTATCCTTGTAAGCGAGGCACCCAATCAGCTGTGACCGCCTTTTTCAGTTATGAGATCTAAACGCCGATCTCCTTTCAGAGGAATCTGCCGGTACAGCGTTTTGCTGGTATGATAGCTAGTAGCAGAAGACTAGCATCCTGCAGTCGTGCATGCTGCCGGAACACAACTGCGTGAGTGCACGACGAATTGACGATGTGCGGAGGGAGAGAAAAGAAAAGCTATGCAATTACCAACTTGTGTCATGTCAGAGTCCGTGCGTGCTCGTCAGACAGCTCAATCAGCGGAGTGTCAATGAAGCAATCAAGTTCAGCAGAGCTGCATAGGCATGCGACGCTTAGTTGAGCCATGTTCAGTTCACACATCAACCCGGTTTATTTGTACGGTTTCCATGTTACTCCTAATTGTTTGTCCTTCCACCCCCCTCTTATGACTTCTTGTGTGGTCAAATGGCTTCTGAACTCATACTTCTGCATTGCCTTGCACTACCATGCGGTGCACAGTATCAGCTGCCTAATCTGTAGAAGTTCATGGAGAAGCCAAAGCCCAAAGCTAGCTTGGGATCGATATATTGGCAGCCCAAATGTCCAAAACCATAATTGTACCAGTTGAATTTTCATGTCCAATTGGTTTGGGTACTCATCACAAGTTCGCAAAACATGACATATAAGCAGAAAGAACTGGCTTCCTCCTATCTCTTGTTAATGGTATAAGCAAAGTTTCTACTTTGTGTCACGTATAACACTGGTTGATTAAAAAGTCTCCTGCCAAAATAGAGGTAAAAGACTAGGAAGAACCTGGATTAATTGATCCCTCTGCCGGGAGCTCTTCTCATGGTAAGCGTAAGCCTTGACAGTGGATGCAGTTCGTCGTGCGTCTCAAATCAGCATCTGGTATGTATCCTGATCAGGAGCAACTCACTGTTTCCATTCCATTGTCCATCCATCCCAGATACTAACGACAATCGTTGGTCCGAATGTCTACTAACTAGCACCCCAGGGCCCAGGGGGTATTTCGATATTTGACACCCAATTCGCATGCCTTTTGGGTTCTGTGTATGACATGTGGGTCCATCTGAGTCAATGACAGTGGGTCAGGGTGTCAAATATTGAAAAATTCGTGTTTAAAGGGTGTCAAATTTCAAAATCTCTCCAGGGCCCAGCCTCTCCTGAACAAGTTGCCCTCGGTGACAAGGACACCATGCGCGACCACCCCATGAAGGGAACAGCGCAGCGCAGTCTGCCATCGTGGTTCGCGGCGCTCGACGGTGGCCTCAGCAGTGCGTGTGCCGACGGATACGCCTACGCCGACGCGCGCTGGGCACTGTTTGGTGCGCGCCCACTTCAGCGCCATAAGGTCGAACACCTCGCGGGCGGCGGGTCCGGTAACGTGGCGTCGGGGAAACCACGAGCGGGAAAAGAGTTGTCGGTTCTTGTTGGAGACCATTGGCTCTTAACAGGACGAAACCGCCGGGGATAAAGCCCTGCGGGGATGACGGCGGACAGCCATCGGGCGCCGCCACGGTCGGGGCCGCGTCAAGCGGAACGGGAGGCCGGCCGGGAGGTCGCCAGTGTTGGGCTTCAGGTAGGCAGTGCCGGGAGGCCTCTTGGGTCTTGGCCCAGTAAGCTCGCTGCGCGCGCGCTCTCTCTCAGCCACGCATGATGCATGGCTAATAGGAATGAAAGCAGTCGGACAGTTATTTACAGATCTGGTTAATTTTTGAATATTCTGTCTGTTTGAATATTTATCGAATAGTATTAGATAGAAATTGTTTGCATCCAAATTTGGCAAGATTGATATCATAGAGACCGGTTTTGGTAAGGGATATGTCGGTTATAGCAAGCTGATACGATTTCGATTGGAAGGCCTCAATCCTAAGGAAATCGAGTCCAATACGGGCAGGATAAGAGATTAAGAAGGATACGATCGGGCTTTACATGGTAAGGAGAGATTGAAGCCGATACGGGTGATTGGGGAAACCGAGGAGGATACGTTCGGACCAAGTGCTATATAAGAGGTCCAAAGGCGAGAAGAAAATATGCCTAGAGCCAAACCACAAACACGCATCTACTTTTCCTTTACTTTCCTGTCAATTAGGAGTAGCCAATTTAGCTTGTAATCTTTCATCTGTAATACTCTTTGATCAATCGAGTTGCGCATCGCCGTATTGATCTCTGTTGCATTACACCCTTTTGGTTCATCTTTTCTTCGATCTTCTTTGCGCATCGCCTTTTTTCGAAGAAGTGGCCTATTTACCCCATCCAATCTTTCCGCCGGATCGACTAGACTTACTTCGCTTTGATCGAAATCGACTTGCATAAGTCGATTAGATCCATTATCTTCTTGCCGATTGCAAGGTCAAATCGGTAACCTCTACACTTGAACCCGGTGTTCGTCCGGGTGTGTTGAGGCCGAAAACCCTCAAATCAAGTTTTGGTGTCAACACATTTTTTGCACGCCCGATGGGACCAAAGAACCAATCTACAGGATGAGCATAAACAAGTCCATCGCTCGGTAAGCGTCAACACGGAGGCAATCATTGCCGCCACAATGGAGGACTTGACTCTGACGGCGACAAGAGATCGAAGAAAGAAAAGCGCTTCGAGGAGATGATCTTGTTGCTACCAAAAACCCGACGAGGGTTATCCAAAACAGCTCTCCGACGCTCAACCCAATCGGCGATACCAACAAACCAACCGATCGGTAAGTCGATACATGCCGCTCGGTGAGTTATCTTCTATGATTGAGCGATCGGTACATCATCGTTGATCAACCAATCATCGGCCTTGGTCACAACTTTGGGGCCGATGATAGAAAACAGCGTTAAGACAATCGCTCAAGAGTTGGCCACGTCAGGAAGTCTGTTAGAACCATCGCAACAACTTCCGACGTATCCTGCCTACGCCGGGGCGCCAACTAACGTGGCAGTTAAGTCGGCATCAACAATTCCTGCAATGCCGACTCAACCCACGGTGCTGAAACAATCCGATGGATTCACTCAGTACTATGCATATACCGACGCTGCAAAACCCAGCACGTCGGCTACGCTATTGCCTTCGGTATCGCTTGGTGCCTATACCCAATCGGCTACACAGCCGAACGAGCACATGTACAGGCCGATTCCGACCGTGAATCAGGCGACTCACAGAGTGGTTGCCTACACAGAACCCTTTGCACCCGTGCCAGAGCCACCTGCACCCAGAGCCGATAGACATAATCAAGTGCCACAACAATACCAGGAGGTGATACCCAATCGGCAACCCGAGCTAGCACTCGGGGGGCAGGATGCTGTTTATGGCCAAAGGCCTAATCGGCAACCCGAGTTGGCACTCGGGGGGCAGGATGTCAACTGGGTCGATCAAATCTCAACTGTATTGAGAGACCAGTTTGGCCTGCAACCAAGGGGTAGGACGATCGACTCTGAAAGCCGTGCGGATTACATTGATCACATGGCCTATCCACGCAATTACCGAGTCCCAGACTTTGCCAAATTCTCAGGGGACGATTCCGTTACTACTTTAGAACACATCGGACGATTTATTGCCCAATGCGGTGAAGCTGCTCATTCCGATGGGCTAAAGATTATATTGTTTTCATTATCATTGTCTGGAACTGCTTTCACGTGGTTCATAAATCTTCCTCCAAATTCGGTCCACTTCGAACGATTTAGATAATCGATTTCATGAATACTTCTTCCTTTGGAAGCGAGAGCTCGAAATCGCCGATTTGAGCTCGGTCACAGAGGTCCGGAGAATCGGCAATTGAGTACATTAAGAGATTGAAACATTAGGAATCGGTGTTTTGGTGTAACTTTGCCCGATAATCGGTTGGCCGATTTGGCTTTCCATGGGTTAATTTCCCCATTAAAGGAAAGATTTGGCGGGCAAGAATTCATCGATTTGAGTCACCTCCTACATCGATATCGGCTCAAGAAAGTCGTGGCTTCAAAAATGAATTTAAGAATAATGAAGACAATATACAATCGGTTTTAGAGAATAGCCGATTACAATTAAATGAAGAGCCACCATGAATGAGGATGTCAACCCTTTTTGGTCAACATGGTCCACTGCTCACGCAAAGGAAAGGAACCTATGGACGAAGAACCTAAGCCGATCCAACGGGTCAACATTCAGTCCAGTTCGAAGGGTAGTAACACTCAAAATTACGATCGGCTCGTTCGAAATAGAGGCCGATCAAAATGGCAAAAACTCGACAATTAAATCAAATGGAGAGCTACAAGTCGGGCGATGGTATAAAGCTGAAAAATCTCCACGAAAGCCAGCACACAGACTTAAGCCGACTTTGTCTCTATTACTTAAGAAATATGAAAGAAGAGGTAGTCGGCAAGGGCAGTGTTCTCATCGACCAGATAATTGGCCAAATGATTTGGAAAGAACTCATCGACGACACCCCCCCATGGACATCAACATGGTGTTTACTCTGCCAGTCGAAATTAAAATAAAGGCAGAATCGGCTAAAGAGGCATTCACCCAGCTATGAATTGGCATACGACGAAATTTGAATGTGTATCGACTACTTAATGTCCAATAGCCGATGAAGTACAAGCCAATGATGGAGATTTTGGAAGATAACAAGTTATCTCCCAAAAATAGGGGCATATGTTTGCACCCAAATTTGGCAAGACCGATATCATAGAGACCGGTTTTGGTAAGGGATATATCGGTTATAGCAAGTCGATCGATTTCGATTGGAAGGCCTCAATTCCAAGGAAATCGAGTCCAATACGAGCGGGATAAGAGATTGAGAAGGATACGATCGGGCTTTACATGGTAAGGAGAGATTGAAGCCGATACGGGTGATTGGGGAAACCGAGGAGGGCACGTTCGGACCAAGTGCTATATAAGAGGTCCAAAGGCGAGAAGAAAAGATGCCCAGAGCCAAACCACAAACACGCATCTACTTTTCCTTTACTTTCCTGTCAATTAGGAGTAGCCAATTTAGCTTGTAATCTTTCATCTGTAATACTCTTTGATCAATCGAGTTGCGCATCGCCGGTATTGATATCTGTTGCATTACACCCCTTTTGGTTCATCTTTTTCTTGATCTTCTTTGCATCACCTTTTTCGGAAGAAGTGGCCTATTTACCCCATCCGATCTTTCCGCCGGATCGACTAGATTTACTGTTCACTTTGATCGAAATCGACTTGCATAAGTCGATTAGATCCATTATCTTCTTGCCGATTGCAAGGTCAAATCGGTATGCGCCTACACACTTGAACCCGGTGTTCGTCCGGTGTGTTGAGGCTGAAAACCCTCCGTCAAGTTTTTGGTGTCAACAGAAATAAATAAGGATTTTTTATGGATAGGATATAAGATTCTGTAGCTTACTATCCGTCGAAGACGAATACCAATCCAGATTATCCGGATATTTATAGACCAGATTATCTGGATATTAAGGCGTGTGGGCTGTGCGAATTGAAGGCTACTATTTTGATTAAAAAGGTTTCTGAATTTCAAAATTGTTTTCTAATCTAATTAATCTAAAAATCAAGTTTTAATTATTAAAACGGTCAAATCAGCTCCAAAAATTACAAAATGTTTTGGGGACGTTCTTGACATAGTCTATCATTTAACAAAATTATTTTCAAGATTTTCTCAGCGATTAAATTTTCTAAAAAATTCAAACACTGTTGTCTATAATAGGAAAATATTTTAAATAAGTAGCTAAAATGTATAAAATTCATAAATATATAATTTATTATTTTAAACATAATTCAACAAATAATGAAATCTTGAGTCTTAGATCAAATAAACTAGTTACGTTTTTTTTGTTTATTTTGTATGTATAATTTAAAGGGTTTTATATTTCGATAAATATTCGTGGCCGTATTCGTTATGATTTGAATTCATTTTCTTTAGGGTCAAATGCTGACAGTTGTGGAATACTTCCTACTTCTGTACCGCACGTTGTTGGCGGCTCCTGTATGCATGGTACTGGTTTTTCCTGAACAAGGAATATGGAAGTCTTTTTTCATCTTTAACAACTGTGTTGTACCTTACCTTCAAGGTGACTTATATGGTGGAAAAGGTACTTCAAGTCCCCCTGTTTTATTTCTGAACTGATGCTGTGTGGATAATAGCTAACGGTAGCAGAGTTTGCAAAATCGACAAAAATCGCTAGAAAATCACGATTATCAACTGTATTGGCTCAGCTTCGAAAACCGCTCGATAAACCGGTTAAATTAAAAAAAATAAAAAATTCGGGAAAAATTGTGCGACGTAAACCAGCCGAAAATAGATGAAAATCGCTTGATTTTTAAAGAAAATTGACGAAATCGCTCAAAATAATTGACCGCCAAAAAATTCAACTAGCCATCGATTTTCCATGGAATTATCGGCCAATTTTCCATGAAAACAATCGATTTTTGATTTTTGTTTCCAAAAATTTTGATTTTGAAACTCTACGATTTTTTACGATCTTTGACTGATTTTCGGTTTGATATTTCCGATTTTCGAATTTTGAATTTCGAGCGATTTTCTTCATGTCGATTTTGTTAGTCCAGGTAGTGCTGTTTCCTATCTGGTTGGATCAATTTTGGCAGCATCGTGGACGGTGTCTCATAAGGACTTGCATTATGGTTCACATTCAACAACTGAACAGGTTACTGACTATTTGCAGTGCCAGGCTTATAGCTGCAGGCCTGCAGCAATGAAATGGGTGGTGATCTATGCACCCTTGGTTCTGATCTCTAAAGCTTTTAGCTGAGAAGTTTCAATTCAGTTCACTATACTTTCACATGCGGATGCAGGTTCTTGCTGCCGGAGATCTAAGTGCTATATGCCAAGAAAAGAAGCATGCTCCCATCCTCCCTACGGTGTAGACATATCTTCTGTGAGGACTGTGACTCTAAATGGTAACTGTACATGCTGACATGCTTTTTTTTTTAATTTGGCTAGGAGATCTGACATTCAGTATAGAAGAAAAAAACAATAGGCGAACTACGCATGCACACACTCCACACACACCCGCACCCACACACGCACTCACGCGCACGCACCCGCCTCTTGTGCGCGCCAGGTCGAGTGACACTCGAACAGGGGCAGGCTGGCCGCTCGAAGAGCGCGCTAGCCAAATGAGCTAGCCCTCGTTCGCCTGACAGGCATTTTGTCACTTGGTTCTTGTTGCCTTGTTGTCTAATAATAGCCAAATTGAAATTTCTCATATTATTCCCCTAGGTGCTAGGCGGCAGAGTCCGCCTATAGCGCCTAAGGGTCGATTAGGCGGGCTAGACGGCCGTCTAGGTGGGATAAATAAGTTAAGAGGGGTTAGGCCGAAAGGTGTAAACTCGTCTAGGGCCATCGCCTAGAGAAACAGAACTGCTAAATTCCTGATGTGTTGAACTTGACATTGTGTATTTACTTTGGCGAACAATGGCAGGTTCTCCAGAGAGAGCGGACATGCCCGTTGTGCAGGGCTCTAGTGAAACCAGGAGATCGACCTCCGGTCATTTGGCGGCGGTTCAAGGAGCCTCTTTTTCGAGCTGTTCTAGAAAACCGACGAGAACTGCTAACCGTCAGCCTGAATTTGTTGGGTCGCCATTCTTACTCTCCATCAGTCTGCTGTGTGCTGAGATTGCTGCACGCCTCGTAGAAGATACCTGCGCATACGCATGTTACTCCTTGTATAGGACCTTGCGGGGCGCTTCAACATGTAGAATTGAGGAATTATATTACGAAAGAACTGAATCTGTAGAGATGAGTCCTGCTACAGATTGCAAAGAACAAATTCTCTACATTGCAAGTCCTGAGGCACAGCCTGTGTCACCTACACATTCCACCTAGTTGATGGTTCACTTCCCATCTAATTGTTGATACACTTTTTATCATTGTATCATTGTACGTAGGGACCTTGTTGAATCCGACTCAAATCGTCGTATTTCTTGGCACTCGGGATATAAATCTCTTGCGCTGTGGATAGATAGATAGATAGATAGATAGATAGATACTTGACGGATCTGTGCCGGAGCCGAGGGAAGACTAGGGGCCTGTTTGGTAGAGTTCCAGATCCCAGCTTCTCCTGAGATCTGAAACTTGTAGACTAAAATAAAGTAAATTAAGTTTATATTTTTGGCTTAAAATATAAACAAGATGATCCATCTAAACATTCTTAATGTACTCACAGCTCCAGCTTCACGGATCTGTGGAGTTAGGAAAACCCAGCTCCACCAGATCCACGGATCTGGTGGAGCTAGAGCCGTACCAAACAGGCCCTAGGTGAGAAGGCTACACGACCTCCACAGATGTTTGCTGAAAGACACTAGGTCCATAAATCACGAATGAATTGTAGAACTTCGCATAAAAATGGCACAGAGCTTGTAGATTACTAGATATGGTAGCGTGCCATTGCACGCCGTGTTGTATGGGCGTGGGGAAAAAATCGACAAAAGGACGCAAACGCGATTTTCAACATATCTCTCACTCCGGAAAACAGCAGAAACCGAGCTACATGCGAAAAAATAGAGAGTTAGAGCTGTAGAAATATCTCTTTCGACGAATTATTTGGGAAATATTGGAGACCGAGGTGGAAAACCGAGGTGGGAAAATAGTCTAGAGGGAAAAGGGCGAAAAATTATCAGAGACGACAACCTTTTTAGAGATGCACACATATTTCTGGTGGCAAAAACAATTTTTTCCGGGAAAAACGGAGAAAGGACCTAGACATGATAACAACCTTCTTAGAGTTGCACACATATTTCTGGTGACAAAAACATTTTTTCCGAGAAAAACGGAGAAAGGACCTAGACGTAAGGAGCGAGGACCTATTCGTTACGTTTTTTTGGACCTGTCCGCTATCTTGAAAAATTAGAAAAGGGTCTGTTCGCGATTTGAATTTAATGGGGGCTTTTTCCGTAAAAGAGCGGACGAGGGACCTATACGCGATAAAGAGAAAAATCTTCCCATCACAAAAAATCGCGAAGGACCTATTCGTAATTTGTAGGGACCTATTCGTAATCTAAACAAACACAGGGGCTTTTTTGCGAAATTGCGTAGAGGGACAGCTGGCTTCGGCTGGTTCCGGCAATCCCAGGGGCTATAATCTCTACTATATAAAGTGAGAGTTTCTTCCCACGCCACTTCATCAAAATTACCCACTTTTACCACTGCTCTTTTAATTACCTATATGTGTCCGCATCACTTCATCAAAATTACCCACATTTGCCACTGCTATTTAATTACCCACTTTTGCCACTTTAATGCTCTTTGCAAATAAACTTTTTATCGTAAATTGAGTTTCCGTTGTAATATACGGGCACATGGCTAGTAGGTGTTATATTCGTGCCTTTGGTTCCGAAGGGTGAGCGTTGGCTCCGCTGCTGTCCGGTGTGTTAAATTTGATGGATAGATGAAGGGTGCAACCTGATGTTCGGCTGAAGTGCACGCATCCTTACGTCACACACGACTAGGGCTTGAAAAAAAAGAGCTCGTGAGAGCTCGAATCAAAATTGTTTTGATTACAATTGTTAATTAGTTTAAAATTAGAATTAATCTATTTTAAGCGAAAAATGTTAATGAAGCTTAGCTCATTATTTTGAATTTGAAATAACTACTTAAATGATAAATAAAATTATTTTATGTCGAATTATGCTAGCTGGAATATGAAATAACCAATTAAATGGTAAATAATATGATTTTATATCAAATTATGTCAATTTTAAAATATGCTTGATAATAGCTCTCGATAGCCCGCACTACACACAATCCCAACACAAGACGAAACCGAATAAAAAACTAGAAGGAAAAAGTCTGTACAATATTCTAAACTTTGCTCGAAAGTCCGTCTGGCACTATCTCTACTACTAATTAGAAGTTGGTGGTGTCACGTCCGTTCTCCACCACCAACCCACAAAACCGAACCGGACGAAAAAAACCGGTCTATTCTTTTTTTGCTTTCGTTCCTCGCGATAGTTCTCGATCTCGTTCCTCCCGAACAAAACCGAACCGGCCCCTTCCTCTCCGGATAGCTTCAGATTTCGTTCGTCCCGATCTGTATGTGTCGTTTTAAATATATTGCTACGTACAATATATTTGGTTTTAATTCGTACCGGAGAAAAAACTATAAAAACTTTTGTAATCGGGAGAAATATATGTTTGATCTTGTAGCACAATTTTCCTTTATTGCTTGACCTTTATGTTTCGTTACCAATTTTATTTTTCGTAGCAATGCACGGGCATTGATCTATAAACTATGAAACTAGACATTTGCCTTCTTGAACTTTGTAATTTAGTTCAAATAACATCCTGATCCCGGTTTCGCATAGTGGTTTTGCCACATAGGATATGATAACGTACACACGTTGGACAAGTTTAGATAAAAGATAGATAGGGCTCACAGAGACTTCTCTTCTAAATCGAAATAGAGAGGGGGGAGCTACAAAGGCCGACAACCATAGAAGCATGATTGTGAGTTCATCGGGGGAGAAGCACATGTAGACCCATCTATTATTGACCTAACTTAGCAAGCGTATCATCTTACATTGCAAAATTGCCTAGTAATTGCATCACACAAGTAATACCAATATGTAAAAACGTATCAGTGTGTTATTTGAACTGAGTTGCAGAGTTTAGGACCTCAAATATCATGTTTCATAGTCTAATGTGCTAGACGAACTTTCGATCAAAATTGGAGATGTTACACAGATTTCTTCCCATTAAACCAAAGGACCCATACTTAACCTGCCTCCATTTCCACGAGCTCCTCTTTGCTTCTTTGCTTTGCGCGCCGACATCGACTGCCTGACCTCACCTTTCCTTCCACTATGGTCGAAGCAAGAAATTTATATCCTTAATTTACAGCTCTAAGAAACAGAAACAAATTCAAAACTAAATTAGAATTGGACACTTTTCTTTCCTATTTCGATTTTAGACTCATCTCTTGTTACAAAATCAACTCTTGCAAGCCATCGTTGCAAGAAGAGTTGATGTCATTAAGACCAGAGTCATTGACAAGTTGTGTGATCATTTGGCGACAAAAAGACGGCAACAAGGATATGGTGAAAAGGGTGGATAGGGCGCCGTGTCTCCCCAATATCTACTGTTGACGATCATTGTTGACAGTCGATGTGACAAGATGGTAATGGTGGCTGTGTCTCATCGAGAAGGTGGAAAAGCTATATGTTCATGTATCAGTTGTGTCCACGAGATACTGTGCATGACCATGTGAGTTCTTGTGCGAGTTATACTCACAAGATAAACGTGTGCGAGTTCTTTCCGAAATGTTGTATATATCAGAAAAGATTATGCTACACGAGAAGATCAAGAGAAAGTCGTTGTGTCACAAGAGGAGTATAGGACGTTGACGAGATGTATTCGTCATCCTAAATCAAGTCCATCGAAGGAGAGTTCGTGACGTTGAGGAGATGTATTGAGCGTCTTAAATCAAGTCCATAAAAAATGAGTTAGATACTAATTCAGTTTTGAATCCAGTTCTTATTTTTAAAGCTGTGGGTTGAGAACATAAATTCCTGGATAATCCTAAGGCTTGTAAGCAAAAGAGCAAGAAAACAAGAAAATATACTAGTTGTTTTGTACCGTCAAAATAATTGCTCTTATGAGTTCTTTTGCTTGATTTTTTTTTGCTACGATGTGTGCTGATCCGGGCTAAAACCACGGGTCAGAGTCGGTATCACGCGGGCAAGTTCAGCCATGGCCCAAGCTGGATCAGGCGGCCTCGTCGGCGGGGAATCCGGCGCGGAGTACCCACGGAACAAGGTTGTGATCTGGGACGACCACCGGATCTCCCACGTCGGCGAATTCTCCTTCAAGTCCCATGTTCTAGCTCTCAAGCTGTCCAAGGATCACTTCGCGGTCGTCCTCGAGCGCGAGGTACATGTCCACAGCATTCAAGGATATGAGACTCCTCCACTGGATCGATCGAGACGCCGCTGAACCCGAAAGGGTTGTGGCTGTGCTGCCTCTCGCATCACACGGACAATTCGGTGATGGCCTGCTCCGGCGGCAGGTCAGCGTTGAGCATTTCGGATTGAAGGCGACCGGGTTCATCGCCGCGCATGGCTCCGATGTTTCGTGCATGGCATTGACCGTGGATGGACTCCTGGCCACGGCCAGTGTTAAGGGTACTCTGATCAGGATATTCAGCACCATGGATGGCAGCTGCTTTTGCAGGAGGTGAGGATGCTTTTGAATCGCGCTGTTAGATGATCTCGTGTTTCTTTGGTTAGATTAGACGATTTTTGTTTGAAAACTTCCTCCATACGTCTATGTAGCATGACAACTCGTTGTTTTGAGCTCTCTTGAATTGTTGCCTCGGAGTTGTTTATAATTAGCATTGGTAGCTTATATATGTTCAGCAATGGACAGTAATGGTGGTGTTGTCTTGGTATTTAGGTGCGTAGAGGACTTGACAAAGCTGAGAAAGATATAGCATTTCACTATCACCAAATGTGCAGTGGTTAGCAGTGTCGAGCGACAATGGAGCGGTGCATATTTTCAGCATGAGGTTGAGAGTTGCAGGGGAAGATGCAAGGAACGCGCAACCTGCAATTGCATCTCTCAATGATGGCAAATAAGCATAACAAGTTCACAATGCTCATGCTGTTTCAACTTGTTAGGTTTAGGTGGAACCAGGGGCGAATCTAACGTTGGGGCGGGTTGGGGCTCCAGCCCCACCTCCGGCCAACCGCCGACGGGACCCCCCTCCTTCCCCGGATGTCCCAGGCTCCTAGCAGACAGATTACAGAGGGGATTTGCAATTGCAAACACAAACACTGGACAATGGACAATTGGACATCACACATCAGAGTATGACATGGGCTAGTGGGCCTAATTAGAAGCCAACAACCAGTACGACATGGGCCAAAGGCAAGGACACCTGTACAATACCTATTCTGTAGCGCCGCCGCACAGCTCGGGAGAGGCCGAGAGGGTTCCAGACTTCCAGTCTTCGGTCGGGGCGAGGCGCTTGGGCGAGGCGCCGGGGCTGGGGTCGACGCCACCGCGCCGGGGCCGGGGCCGGGACCGTAGAAGACGAGTCGAAGAAGGTCGACGCGTCACGCCTGGGCCGCTGGGCGGGGAAGTGCCGGGGAACACCGGCGCGGGCGCGGCGGACGACAGAGGAGAGGAGCCGAACTGCCGAAGGATCGCTTGCTGGTCGCCGAGTCGCCGCCGAACGCCAGGCCAGATCGCCTCATCTTCGCCAAGACGCCATTCGCCAGACGCGGAGACGCCAGAGTGAGCACACAGGAGAATGAAAGAAATAGGCAATTGATTCATTCGCCAGTTCGCCCAGACTACGCCACTCCCAACCACAATAGGTATAAAATATTGCTCCTCACTGGCTTACTCCTCAGCCTCGGTACAAAAAGTTGCTACTGTTATAAAATTGCCAGTGAGCTATGTGGTTGTGCCCACATTCATGAACAGTAATAAAGGGCAAAGGCTAGGCTAATTTTTATTCTATTGACTAGTTGATTCTTGTATTGTCTCGTTGATTCAATTTATTTTATTACAGCAAGTCAACAAACTAAGTTGCAAAAATGGAGAACCAAACGTTGCACAATTTTTTTCGGCGAAATGCGAGTACTAGTAACCCACGAACCAACGAAAACAATATGTCCCAACATGTTTTTAATTCCAAGCAACTCCTTCTCTAAGTTTGATGTAGATAAACTTGTTAGACTTGCTGAGATTTACGCTGCTGATTTCACCATAGCTGACCGTTTGTTATTAAGAAATCAGCTTCAAACCTTCGTTCTTAATGTTAGGAGAAGTGTTGAATTTAATGGTTGTCGTGATCTTGCAGAGTTTGCTGAAAAGATGGTTGAAACCGGAAAGAATAGAACTTTTCCATTGGTCTATCACCTCATCGAGCTTACATTAATCCTCCCAGTGGCAACAGCATCAGTAGAAAGAATGTTCTCAGCAATGAAAATTATTAAGACAGATTTGCGCAACAAGATAGCAAATGATTGGTTTAATGACTTGATGGTGTGTTACACTGAGAAAGAGATATTTAGAAATGTCGATAATAAAGAAATCATTCGACGCTTTCAAGAAATAAAAAATCGTAGAGTGAAATTGCGTCGTACTCAGTACTAGTGCCTTCGTAAGTATTATTTCAATTTACATTTTTATAAGTATTCACAAATTGAATTTGCATCATTGAGTTTTGTATTTTTATCTACAGGTTAAATGGTTGATGATCTATCCTCACATATTTATATCATTCTATCCATTAGTAAGGTACCACACTTGTTATATTTTAATTATTTACTTTGTTTCCTTCCTATTTATGTATGAATTTGAAATTTGGATGGCAATAGATCGGTTCATATATCATTAGTATACTTGTCTTGAGTTAGAATTTCGACATAGGAGCCCCCCTATATTTTTATCCTGGATTCGCCACTGGGTGGAACCAGTTGCACCTTGCACCCTGCCTTTGTGGTTTTACCCAATTACATGGTTGTCAGGCAGCGATTTTATGTTATGATGGTGATGTCATCTTAAAACTCATATACACTATGGGCTTTGAATTAGAGCCAATTAGAGAAAACGAACTATTTTGCCCATTATTTTTTTTTTCACTTAGTCATGCAAAGGAACGTGCAAAGCATGCATGTAAAGATTCAAATAATTGAAAATTTGCCACATAAAAGATTGACCCTTTAGATATGATGCTACTTGAACTAATGACATATGGGATCATCTGAGTCAATGAAATGCGGGTCCAGTGGCAAATTTACGAAGCCATATGTTTGAAGTGGCAAATATCCAAATATCTCTGTAAAGATTAGCACCTAGTCATAAAAAAAAACTATTCTACATCACGAAGTTATAGTGCTAAGTGGAAATAAGTATGATGTTAATTCTTCAGGATAGTCTCTTAACCCAAAGAAAATTTTCTTGCGCTTGGGGATTGAGAATATTTTGCACTCTTTCATCTTATCTTGACTATTCAAATTTCTTATGCACATTGATTTTCTCCAGGGATCTGCCGAAATATTTCAGTTCAGAATTAATGGTCATTTGCTCAGTTCCGTTTCCCAGAAGTCACACACTATAATATAGCATTGGAGATCAAGCTAGCCACTGTAACGATGGTTGCATTGTCTGGATGGAAGGTACTCTTTCTTTACGAAAAAGTTCAACAAAGAATAATAGGAAAAATGGCATTACAGCCAATATTTAGTTCACAGTGCGTTCCTTCTCTGCCAGTTTTTTCTTATAATGAATAGCTTCATTCTCAAAAAGGAACATGCTTAGAACAAAATTAGCCAAGAACTATTCAATTTAAATCATCCTTGGTCTTTTCCCCATGATTAGAACAAAATTAACCAAGAGCTATTTTAATTTAGGGAAAATCCAACACCCCTATAAGTCACCTAATTTTTATAATTTGCCCCCATATCTAATTATCATTTACTTTGCCACCCATAAGTTAAGTTGGCGTGCAAATAACCCTCAGGCCATATGTTAGTACTATTTTTAGTGGTTTACATTATCTTTGGCCTTGTTTTAGTGGTGTCAATTAATATTTGTTTTAATAATGCTAATAATAATTTCAATTATTTGGATAGTTTTGGTACTTGTAATGCACCAAGTCAATACTAATGTTTCAGTGCTAAAATCTTGCATTACAAAATACCAAAATCATTGAGACAAATATTGATATCACTTAAATAAATACTAAAATCATTGAAATAAGTGCTAAAGATAAGTAAAACCATGGCAAAGTAGTGCGAACATGCGACTACGGGGGCATTTGCAAGCCAACTTAACTTGTGGGGGGCAAAGTAAACGAAAATGATATATGAAAAATAATGTGACTTATGGGGGGTGTTTATTGATTTTCCCTTCAATTTAAATTATCCTTGGTCTTTTTCCCTTTCCTGCTTGGGCAATTACGATTGTAAGTCAATCTAGAGCTATAACCGTTTCTTTTTTCTTCTCTTTTATCGTAATTTGTTTCTTGAAGTTTCTTGGTTCTGTCATGTGGTTAATTGGGGCTATCGTTAAAAATGTTGTAGTATTTGCATAGTTAGATAGGGGAGGAGGCATAATTACGTTGGTTGGTGGATTAAAGTAGTTTGCGCAATTGCGCAACAGCATAAACTCCTTCCATATATTGATTTTGATGACTTATTCTTCGCTGACTATTGCATCATCTTGCGTTTGCGTCTGCTGAGGGTTATTTGCACTAATTGCAATTAATCTTTTTTGGCATGTTTAGTTTCTACAGATGCAGCTTTGACCCTGTAAATGGCGGCAGTGGCGGAGCCAGGATTTTTGTATGACTCGGGCCGAAAATAAGTTACTATTACTATTGCCAAAGACTATAGATATTTAGGTACAACAAAAGTACATCACAAATACACAATTAAAAATAAATTTGAATTTCATACTTAACATTTCAATTAAATAGATAAAATATGTCAAAACAATATAGCGTAGTGGAGTGGTAGAAAAGTTAATACCTAATTAAGGAAGGTTTGGTGCATATGAGACTATTATATTTTCATCAATAATAGAACAAGAACCTGAACCTGACTTTGGCTCTATGCTCCTGTATGCAAATATATCAATCAACATTCTAAAATGCAACTAGTACTTATCTAAGATTTCAATGATTTTCACTACTATGTACCTGTATAGAGCATGAGTTTCACTTTTGTCCAGGAGAGCTGGATGATCATATAAAGAGTAAAAGAGAGGACCTGAAAAAAGCACCATTAGCAAGTAAGCAACTATGGAACAAACATTCATCACACAACTAGAAAATCAATGTTGAACTACAGTTTGATTCTTAGCAATCATGAATAACAGCATCAGCATATAGCATGGCATGATCAAAATATTCAAGACAGGCATGTATAACACTCAGCAGTCTCAACCTGAATCCTCGAGATGATCCCTAACAATAATAGTGAGAACTAAGAACTAAGACATGTTGCTTTTAGTCTTTCACGGTTTCACTAATCAGTAAACATCATTCAGGTATTCCGCATTCACCATACTAACTAGGTACTCCTCAAAAGTTCACTTGGCCTAGGGATGAAAATGGGTCGGATACGGTCGGATAGCAGGTCATCCCGTATCCTACCCTAATTATTTTTTCGGATCACGGTGCAGTGCGGGTAGTGAAAAATCGGGTAGGATCTGGATACGGATACGGTATTCTGAGCGAGTAAAAACGGATACCGGATATTATACGGACGGGTACAATACGGATAACGGGTACTTCATCGAATAGTACACAAACTACCTAGGATCATAGTATGTGATAAAAATAATTCAACTAACACACATGCTCTAATTATCACACATAATTTAATGCATGCTCAAAATAAAGAATTCTAGCATCCGAGGTTCAGTTGCAAGTTGCAACGCAAAATAACACAGAACTGAAAGTACCCTTAGATTTTGTAAGCATCAGATTATCATATATGAATTTTAATTTGTAAGATATAGAAACTTGTGCCAAGCATGCATATATATATATACACACACACCCACACATCATGTGAAATAAGCCGTCTACAATTACAAATATGTTATACATAATAGCGGCAAAGATTGCTGGCCTCCCAGGCCATCCACGTGTCGGGCCCTCCGCGAGGCCCCCCGGAAATCTGAAAATCACGTTTAGGTCCTTTCGGAAAAATTAAAAATCGTGTTTAGGTCATTTCGTCGGTTTTTTAAGTAAAATAGACCCAAAAAATATCAAAATTACGTTTATATCCCTGCACACGGTTTTCGAAAAAAACGCAGATTTGTTGAGGGTTTATAGCTGAATTGGAAATCGCGTTTAGGTCCTTTCGTCGATTCGCGGTTTTCTAAAAAGAAAAAAAGAAAAAGAAAAAAAACGCAGATTCGTCGAGGGTTTATAGCTGAATTGAAAATCGCGTTAAGGTCCTTTCGTCGATTTTTTTTAGACTAGACCAAAAAAAAAAAAACATTTCGAAAAAAGAGACCCGTGGTTCCGCAAATTCGATATGCAAAAAACTCATGCCAGATTTTTTTCTCGCGGCACAACATCGTGCGCAACTCAACCTAATCATATTCAGAGGGCTAGGTAAAAAAACCTTATTGCTCTTGGCACTGTATGCCAATGTATCCTTTTCTGTTCCGTTCCTTTCATTTTGGAAGAAGATGCTAGTTTGCCGGTGTCTTTTGCGTCTGATTGTTCGGAACAGATGCTCGGAATCAACACAAACAATGGGTGGGTGGCAGATGGAGCAGAGAATATATATTTACTAGGATAGTTTCGCGGCGTGCCACGTCGCGTGTATTGTCTTTTTCGTGAAAATAATTTTGTTTTTTTTCTATCGGTGTTTTTTTAAAATCATCGAAGAAACGCGAGAAGGACCTATTCGTAATTACAGATTTTTTCTAGGAACTTAAATGCGAAAAAAAATTTGAGCCGAGCCGAGCCAAGCCACCGGCTCGGCTCAAATCGTTGTGGTGGCCGCAACCTTGCAGGAAATAATAGAGGTATGATACGGCAGCAAAAAGAAGTGAGTCATTATACCTTCTTCATGTTCCTTTGATATAAGCGGACTCTTGGTTATATTGAGATATAATCAGACTATTAGTTTTGGTGATTGAATTCAGAAAAAAAAACTCTCTAGGGGTTTTGGGTATAAATATAACATCCTGTTGTTGTATAAGAGAATCAATTTATGATCAATAAAGAGAAAAGTTTAAGTCATATATATCTTGTGTTTATCTATTATGTGATTGTTCTTCAAATATTCTCAACATTCTTGATTGCCGTTAGGATTAATCTACGACGAACAGTTTATTATTCAAGACTTCAAACTCTTTCCAACCCAACCAAAGATTTTATGCCTTGCAGACTGAAGGGATTAAGCGCGCATGAGCCAAGAATGTGATCTTTCTTCAGCATCCGAATTAGTCTAGCTAGATTCTCCTTTTAGGGGCAGCACATGTTAAAATATCTAGATGAGTTTGTAACAGGTTAAGCTTGTTGTAACAATATCCATGTATTCAGGAGATCTGGTCGATATCGATTTAGACTCCGAGTCGTTATCGATTCAGACTCTGCTCCCTGTACATTGTTCGACAACCGAATATATAAAGACTGCGCTGATCTATTCAGGCTGAAGCGCAGCCTGCATATTGTTTTCATTTTCTCCACCTTGTTTTACATGGTATCAGAGCTTGCGATCTACAATAGCTTCCGATCGCTATGTCTTCTGATCGTTCATCCTTTGCTGCTGCGGATGATTCTGTCATGCCGGTTGTCGGATTACTCCCGACTCCTGCGATCAATCATGTGATCAACCTCAAGCTTACACGGGAGAATTTTCTTCTATGGAAAGCTCAGATGCTACCATATCTGCGAGGCCAGCAGAGCCTCGGATATGTTGATGGCACCCTTGCTCGTCCTCAGCAATTTATCATGAAGACGACAGATTCTGGTGCCATCCAAGAAATCAATCCAAATTACGCCGTATGGTTGTAGCGCGATCAGCAGGTGTTGAGTGCACTTCTATCTTCGCTCTCTGAAGAAGTGCTATCCCAAGTGCTCTTCTTGGAATCATCCAAAGAAGTATGGGATACTTTAGAACAAATGTTCTCATCCCATTCAAAGACAAGAGCGATGAATGTTCGCATGCAACTTGCAAACTTGAAGAAAAGTGATCCGTCTGCTACAGAGTACTTCACAAAAGGTAAACGACTTGCTGATACCTTGGCATCTATTGGACAGCCTCTGCGAGAAGAAGAGGTGATCTCCTATCTGTTATGCGGACTTGGAGAGGAATATGATTCTCTGGTTACCTCTGTTACTACATGTACTGATGAGGTTTCGCTTAGTGATCTCTATGCTCATCTGTTGGCGTTTGATCTACGCCTTGAGCAACGCAACTCAACTGTCCAGATTGATGGTGCTTCAGCAAACTTCACATCCAAAAGTGGAGGCAAACCACAGCAGGGTGGACAAGGAAATCGTGGCGGATTCCAAGGACAAGGAAATAGATCTCGTGGAAACTACTACAACAAGGGTTCCAATAGGAATCCTAATTACAATGGTGGCAACTTCAATCATGGTAACAACTCTGGTTTTCAAGGTCGAAGTGGCAATTCTTCAAGACCGATGTGTCAAGTTTGTGGTAAGCCAGGACATACTGCACTCAAATGCTATCATAGGTTCAACCATGCTTATCAAGCAGAAGAAAAACATGTTGCTGCATTGGCTACTTCTCAATTCTTTGGTGGAAGTGACCCTAGCTGGTATAGTGATACGGGTGCCACTGACCATATAACCAGCGACCTTGATCGACTTACAGTGCGAGAAAGGTACCATGGGAAGGAGAAGGTGAACACAGCAGATGGTACAGGTATGGCTATTGCTCATGTTGGTCAATCTTATATTCATACTCCACACAAGCGTCTTGCTCTCTCTAATGTTCTTCATGTTCCACGAGCTGACAAAAATCTGCTGTCAGTTCATCGCCTCACTAAAGATAACAATGTTTTTCTTGAATTTCATCCGGACTATTTTTTTGTCAAGGATCGGGATTCGAAGAAGGTTCTGTTTCAAGGCAGAACTAAGAATGGGCTCTATCCCTTCCTTCCAAAGCAATCCACAGAGAATAAAAGGGCCATGGTTGCTGCAAAACCTTCGGTGGAGCAATGGCATGGTCGTCTTGGACATCCATCCTTTGATGTTCTTCGACAAGTCCTTCAAACAAATAGATTGTCTAGTGTGTCTAATAAAGATGGCATCAATGTATGCAATGCTTGTCAGATGGCAAAAAGCCATCAACTTCCTTTCTCATTGTCTTCTAGTTCCTGCTCATCTCCATTAGAGCTTGTGCACTCTGATGTGTGGGGGCCGGCCATTAAAACTGTTAATGGATATCGGTTTTATGTTAGTTTCATTGATACTTTCAGCAGATATACTTGGATATATCTTGTAAAACATAAATCTGATGTTCCAAATGTTTTCCTTCAATTCAAAGCTCTTGTTGAACGCCAATTTGATAGGAAAATTCGGAGTGTTCAAACCGACTGGGGCGGAGAGTACAAGAAACTAAACTCTTTTTTTCAGCCGGTTAGGAATTCATCATCGTGTGTCTTGCCCTCACACGCATCAACAGAATGGTTTGGTAGAAAGAAAACACCGGCATATTGTTGAGGTAGGATTGGCATTGCTTGCTCATGCTTCGGTACCTCTCCATCTTTGGGGGCATGCGTTCATCTCTGCGTGCTATCTTATTAACCGACTCCCTAGCAAAGTGCTTGATAATCAAACCCCTCTTGAAAGGCTATTCAATGTTAAACCTGATTACACCTTTCTTCGTCTTTTTGGTTGTGCTTGTTGGCCTCATTTACGGCCGTACAACTCCCACAAGCTTCAATTCAGGTCTCAGCGTTGTGTCTTCCTTGGCTATAGTGATCTTCATAAGGGATACAAATGCCTACATGTTGAAACAAATAGAATTTATATTTCTTGGGACGTAATTTTTGATGAAAGTTCCATGCCCTACCGAGATAGACAAGCCTCTAATCAAAACTCTGAACAAAGTGGTCTTGTTCGGAATTGTTATGATACTTTTGTTCTTCCTCCTTTGGCTTCTAATAATAATTTTTCCTCTGTGAGAGAGCAACATAGCTCTGTGTGTGAGTCTTCCAATAAAAATTCTGATCAACATGACAATACCCATATATCTGAATCATTATCTACCTGTGCACCTTCTAATGATTTTGAGGTTGAAGCTTCGCGCTCACAAGATGATGATACTCCGCAGCAGCAAACTGGTGTTCGCACAAGAGCACAGAATAATATTCATGTGCCGAAGGTGTGGACTGATGGTACAGTTCGATATGATCAGAAGAGGCGGGCACTGCATGTGGAGAAGGTTAAACTGGACGTAGAACCTACATCACACATAGAGGCGCTGACTCAACCGGCATGGAAGAATGCCATGGATGAAGAATATGCAGCACTCCAGCACAACAAAACCTGGACGCTTGTGCCACATGAACCAAATATGAATATCATTGATTGCCGGTGGGTGTTCAAGCTAAAGAAGAAAGCAGACGGAACAGTGGAGCGGCACAAGGCAAGATTGGTGGCCAAAGGCTATAAACAGCGTTATGGAGTTGATTATGAGGATACCTTTAGTCCCGTGGTGAAACCAGTCACAATACGCCTTGTGCTATCCTTAGCTGTGTCAAGAGGATGGACAATCTGGCAAGCTGATGTCAAGAATGCATTCTTACATGGTGACTTACAGGAGAAGGTGTTTATGCGTCAGCCTCCAGGGTATGTGGATTCCAACTTTCCCACTCATATATGTCGGCTAGATAAGGCACTATATGGGTTGAAGCAGGCTCCACGTGCCTGGTACTCCAAGTTGAGTAATAAACTTCAAGAATTGGGATTTCAACCTTCAAAGGCAGATGTATCATTGTTTGTTCTTCATGAAAGTGGCATCACCATATTTATGCTTGTCTATGTGGATGATCTAATTATTATAAGTTCTTCAGCACAAGCGTCAGATGAGCTTTTGAGGAAGCTGCAAGCTGCATTTGCTATTAAAGATCTTGGTCAGTTACATTACTTTCTGGGAATCGAAGTTCTACATGGCAAGAATGGTTTGTGTCTTGTGCAGAAGAAGTATATCAATGAAGTTCTTGATCGTGCTAACATGAGCAAGTGTCGACCTGTGTCTACACCAATGTCAACATCTGAAAAATTAGTGAAGGATCAAGGAGAATTGCTGTCTGAAGATGATGCTACCAAGTACAGAAGCATTGTAGGAGCTTTACAATATTTAACAATTACAAGAGCCGACATCTCCTTTGCTGTCAACAGAGTATGCCAATATTTACATGCTCCAACCACTGATCATTGGGCTGCTGTGAAACGAACACTTCGATACTTGAAGCATTCTGTTGATGCTGGTCTTAAAATTACTAAGTCACCATCGAGTCTGCTGAGTGCTTTTGCCGATGCAGATTGGGCAGGATATATGCAGTGACGATCGGAGGTCAACAGGAGGGTATGCAATCTTCTTTGGATCCAATCTGATCTCATGGAGTTCAAGGAAGCAAGGAACTGTATCCAGATCTAGCACTGAGGCGGAGTACAAAGCCCTTGCCAATGCCACGGGAAAATTCTCCCATTAGGGTAGGAGCACGTCTTCTGTTACTCCGTAAAAGAACAGTCTCTCCTTCTGGTTGTTCAGCTGCGAGTGTTTCCTATGACTGAATATCCTTAGAGAAGTGCTTATATACATCACTATATATTTTTACACACCATACGCTCCATTTTAAACAACATATATGATTCATATAGGTGGAGCTGCATTCTCTGTTACCACAAACATCAGGATTGGGTTTGTCTGGATCAGTTAGGTCAAAATCTTGAAGATAAACATGGATCTAGCTTCCACTCACACCCACAGGCGGATAGACAATGTCTGCGAAATTGAGAACAATGTGTCGGCATGGAGCACATGATACATGGACTAACTACCTTCTCGAATGATGGATTGATTGTTGCCTTCCCTTTCATGACAAGAGATGCATGAACTTGACAGATTATGAGCTATATATGATCAACGCCGAGCCAGCCATACGCGCAGGCGGCGTTTATTGCTCACGTCTTCTGCGACGCCGAGCATCTGACCACATCGCCCAAAACACGGCGTGGCGGCGCCGAGCGGCGGAACTCTCGAGCCTTACATATGGTATTATGCAATAGTTTGGGCGCTAATCTATCCATCCAAACTTGTCACGGCCAAGACGTCCATTCGTTCCCATCCATCGACCGAGAGTGACACGATGAAGTTAGCGATCGATGTATATATGCCACGCCATGGCCCCGGATCGGCGACACTCTCCGTCGGATCGATGTTGATGTGGATCTTGGGCGACAGAGCCATGACCCTCACTTTCGGTGTTTAAAAAGACCGACTTGCTAAATTTTTACGGGAAAAAGTTCACCCCGGCTCGATCCCTTGGCTTCTAATTTTCGTCTTTCATGTTCAATACTGTTTAGAGCCCGTCCCTCAACAAAAAACTATACAAATTACATCCCTATGCCAATATCACGTTAACCGTCGCATCATCACTTGATGGTACATTGACTGCCACGTTTGACCGCTTAGAAGAAGAGGAGGATAGAAAAGAATGGAAAATGGGTAAAAGGGAAAGGAAAAGGGAGGAGAGATGTGAAGAAAAGGAGATAGGGGTAACATGTGGGGTCGAGGTGATGACGCGGCGGTCAACGTGGCAACCAATGTGACGAAAACTGATCGGTCTAGGACATGATTTGCATGGTTTTCATATTGGTCTAGGACATGATATCAGTGCTATATCTTTTGCTCTACTTCCTTAATGTATAGCACAGGTTCTACCATTTCCTTAAAAAGATAGATTCTAAATGGTATTAGAGAAAAAGGACGAAAATTAGACTCCGAGAAGAGTTGAAAAACCTCAAATGGACTATATTCTTTTCTTTAGAACCGAAAAGGACTTTATAGTAATTAGAAAACAAGATGAAATGTAGATTGAGGCTTGTTTGGAATGCAGAAATTTCACATAAAATAGTTTAATTCACGCAGGAGTCAGGGAAAAATTTCACGTTTCGAACAGGGCTTGAAAGGTTAAGAAGGCATAAGTAGTGTTTGAAGTTAAACCGATGATCAGTACTTGCATGTTTTCTTTGAATCTCTATAGTTTTCCCCCTAAAAAAAATGTGTGTAGCACTTAGCCACTTAACAATTAGATTTTTTTTCTCGATTAACCAGTTAACGATTAGTTTCCCCACCGCCGCGCCTCTCTGCCCTCGATTGGGCTCTCTGCAGTAGGTGGGTAATGGAAAGAATGTTAATTTGAGGTATAGTTTGCTGCTACAACCTTCTTTTTTCCTACTTACTTACTTACTAATCACTGTCCTTTATTAGTAATAAAAACTAAAATTCTCTCAGTTTATGAACAGATGTTATTTTAGGTCTTACACTTCCACCAAGTTACATTCACAGAAGACTGTATTACCCCTCTTTATTATATTTTGATAATATGTATTACTCTAGTACTACTAGCATTCGCAGAATCATAGTGAAGTTACATACAAGTGATAGATAGATAGAAAGATATATATAATTCCAACTAGAGGAGACAAGCGTCGTCGGCGACAAAGATACCTAGCGATGCTTGTAAATGAGTTCAACTTGCATCATGGTAAATAGTTCAACCATATCACCGATACTACCCATCCATACATCCATGATTGAGGTACTGTATTAATCAACTAAAAATCGGTTCGCTTCACCCGAAAGAACTGCGCCGATCCACCTAGAATCACCCAAAAGAGACCGAGCAAACAGTCAGTCTTAAATTAAATACAACCCCCAAAAATGGAGCCTGCGTTCGACGAGAAGTGGCTTCTTCTTCATAGGCCATCAACCTCAGAAGTATCAATGAATAAGATTTATGATGATAAAAGTATGCCTGAATTGATCACATGCAATCTTGCTGGACAGTGTTAATAACAATCATGGATTACCTCAAGTGGAGTTCCACAGGCAACAAGTTTGATTCCATTATCATGACGGAAATTCAATAGAGGTTCATACTCCTAGCAGCGTTCTGATGCCCAGTGAGATACAACCTTAAGTTGTTGACATCAATTCTGAAAAAAAAACATAGACTTGTTAGAAGTTCATAAAAAGGGAAGTATTGGAAGGCTTATAAATTGCAATGGCTCTAATAGAATATTCCCCAAATCAGGTGAAGGAGATTATCAAAATTAGGGCTTCAATTTGAGCTTAGCCAGCATGGTCATGATAGTAGTAGTCTATAGTTACAGAATAATTATTGCAAATCCTCAAGGAGTGGTCATCTAGAGTAAAGCATTTCACTGATGAGGTTGTTACAATATATTCTTAGCTATCTGCAGGCTCCCACAAAATTTACCTTCCTACAATTTGATAAGAGCTTAAGCAATCTCACAGTTTTGCTAAAAGCAAATAAGTAGAACATATTCCCCCACTTCTCTGCACCTAACAAAATCAAACTACGGCCTAACAAGCACTAACTGTAATTGAATTCAACATGATCAGGACTCAGAATCTATGAACACAAAGCTTCGGACACATAACAACAAGAACCCACCCTGTTTGTAGCTCAGTTAGATATATCACAACTAGCAAACAGGTAAAATTCGTTCCATTAGCAAAAGGAGATAGCACCAACCTCGCATCCATGAACCAGTTGAGCTACTCCTGGAGGTCCAAGGGGAAGGCCTCGAGCGCCAGCAAGACGCTCCTCTCGGACTCAGTGCACTGGGCGGCCAGCTTCCTCACGATCACGAGCTCGAGCACCCTGTCGTTGCAGTCCTGCACGAGCTCGGCCTCGCCGAGGTAACGACCCGCGGCAGCCGAGGCTGGAGAGGCAGCGGGAGGCTGGAGGGAGAGGTGCCGAGGGAAGGCCAGAGGGCTGCGGGAGTGCGCCAGCAGGAGGGGCGGTGGGAGGCTGGAGGGAGGGGCGTCGAGGGAAGGCCAGAGGGCAGCAGAGGTGCGCCTACAAGATGGGTGGATGGCGGCGGTGGGAGCCGGCCCCGACGTGCCTTGCAGGCTAAGCGGGGTGTGACGCAAAGACTAGAGGAGTCCAAATCTAGGGTTTGGACCATTTGGTTTGTATTGGGGGCAGTGGGCGGCGTGCTTTGTGAAAAAACAGGCCTAAAAAGTGAAAACTCAAAGCAGTGGGTCTCCCGGTGTCGGCGTATTCCGCCTGACAGGCCCGTGATCTACAGACCCGGGTTTGGTTCGATAGGAGGACGTCTTCGTGGCTGGCAAACCCTAACGAGGAGAAACCCTAAAGACTCCCGCACTAACGAACTCCGGTGTTTCAAACCCAGATGGACACAACGATTTTACCCAGGTTCAGGCCCCCATGGAATTTTGGGTAATAGCCTTACTTCCTGTTGGATTATCTTCTTGAGTGTGCGAAGCTATTACAAAGCTTTTTGGGTTACAAACTCTAGGCTACGCTCCTGAGCTCTTGTTCGCAACGCTACTTTGAATGCCTCCCCCATCTCTACGCACCCGAAGGCCCTTATATAGGCCAGGCTAACGGGAGTAGGTAAAAGGGGGGTCGTCACGCCGATCCTGATACATTTATTACCCCTCCCTGTGCTGTCCCGTTCCTCCAGCCTCATTAAATACCTGCGCATGCCTTCGCCCGGTCCGCCCGGGATGGGACTCCTTTGCGACAGGTAGGTGAAAGGCGTCAGAGGAATGGGCCTACAGTGGGATTCCTTGTAATCAACGGGGCTGACATGACAGACCTGCTCCTGACATCGTACGATATAGCAGGGTGGCTTCGAGGTGAAGCCACTGTCCTCCACCTCTTTGCCTTACGGCGGGGCGAGCAGGGCGTCCTCGCCCACCTGCTCGCCGAGCGCCACGTGGACTGCGCTGCTTTGGCGGGCGTGCTTTCGCCGCCCGTCGCCGAGCCGCCACGTGGCCACGCGGCCGGCGCCGCGAAGCGTCCTCGCCACTTTCGCCGGCGCCCGTGAACTGCGCTTAGCTCTGGCGGGCGTGCTTTCGCCGCCCGTCGCCGAAGCGCCACGTGGCGGCGCCGCGGCGGCGTCTCGCCCACTGCTTTCGCCGGGCGCCACGTGAACTGCGCTGCTCTGGCGGGCGTGCTTTCGCCGCCCGTCGCCCGAGCCGCCACGTGGGCTGGCGCGGCGTCTCGCCCACTGCGCCGGGCGCCCGTGAACTGCGCGGCTCTGGCGGGCGTGCTCGCCGCCAGATCGCCGAGCCGCCACGTGGGTAGGCGCCGGCGGCAGCGGCGTCGCGCCACTTTCGCCGGCGCCACGTGGACTGCGCTGCTCTGGCGGGCGTGCTTTCGCCGCCCGTCGCCGAAGCCGCCGTGGGATCGGGCGCCGGCGGCGGCGTCTCGCCCACTGCTCGCCGGGCGCCCGTGGACTGCGCTGGCTTTGGCGGGCGTGCTTTCGCCGCCCGTCGCCGAAGCCGCCACGCGTAACGCTTTCGTGCGGGGTGAGGGTACCTGGCGTGAAATCGACAAGAGTAGCCGGGCCCGCCCGGAAACGCACGCCAAAGCCTCTCTTGGAACCTTCATTAAATGCTGGGTGCGTTCCTGGGTGGGGCCACCACTCATGAGGATACGACCACCTCGATTCCCTCCCGAATCTGTCGATTCACCTCGGGACCCGAAACGGCGCACGATCTTGCCCCTTCGTGAACCGCCGGTGCCAGCGCCGCATATATAGATACATCTGTACCAAACGGTTCACGCCTTCTGCCTTCCTGCGCCCTTCCATTTTCAATTCTTCATCTTTTCTGCCCAAAGCTTTTGCCTTCTTTGCTTCCATGGCGCTCCCCATCCCTGCTTCGACCGCGGATACCCTCGCGGTAAAGAGGATGGCTGTCATAGCGCCGGAGGGCACCTTCCGCTTCCGGGCGGGGACCGCCACGCCACGGTGCCTTTCGGACGAGATTATCATACACACTTGGCACTGATGGCGGGTTTGGTCCCACCCTTCTCTGACTTTTTTCTCACCGTACTCCATTTCTACGGTATCCACCATCTTCACCTTACCCCAAACTCCATCGTCTGTCTCTCTGTCTTCGCATACCTCTGTGAGATGTTCATGGGGGTAATGCCGAACCTTCCTCTTTTCCGCTACTTCTTCCTCTGTCGCGCTTCCAACGATAACGAGGTAGTGGGGAGTTGCTACTTTCGTCTTCGAGACGGGATGGCCTCCCACTACATCGCCTTCGACAAAAATCCAAGCTGGAAGGCATGGCGAACGATCGGTGTCACGTCCGCGACGACAGCGGGGTCGACGCCTTGGGAGTGCCTACCGGAGCGGCGGAGGCCTCCGAGGCCTGGAATTCACCGGTCGAGGAGACGACGGAGCTTCTTGCCATGGCGGCCCGCATCAACAGACTGCGGGGCGCCGGATTGACCGGAGCGATGGTGGCCTGGGACTTCGCATCCCGAAGAATCAGCCCCTGCGCGCCGCCACCACCAAAGATGGCGTTACTCGGCGGCGACGGCAAAGACACGCCGCGGCTCGGGCGTAAGTCTTCATTCTCTCTTAGTTTTTGTTTTTCCTGCGCACCTGTTCTTTTCCTGTGGCTCTCTACCAACCGACAGCCATTTTTTTGTCTTTCACCAGGCGCGGGAAACTTGGAAGATATAGTCATCGGTAGATGGCTCTCGTCTTGATGCCGCTATCCGTAGGCGATTCATCTTTCCGTGGCGGCGACCACTCGCCGATCTGCCGTTACGGGCGCTGGAACATGTCGGCGGTTCCGTGATGGACTCCACGAGGGCGCCGTGGTGCCACCCATGGCCTTGGTGATCGAGGACACGGCCCCTACCAGCGATCGGGCCGCGGGCAAGCGGCTGATTGCCCCGGATGTCACGGGTTCGGACCCCAAGAGGGTCCGTGCTACGGACCAAACCTCTCCCGCCGCCAGCCCTGCTGCGGCGGCGTCTTCGCAAGGGGTGGCAACGCAGACCGCCCCGGCTATGACTTCGTCCCCGATGCCGCCGCCTCCCACGGCGCCGGCACAGGTACCTTCTCCTCCAGCGCCAGCCTCGACGGCTGCTGCGCCAACTCCTTCGGCCACGGGACCCCAGGCCACCGCTCACCATGGTGGTCTGAGCGCTCGATGGCGGGCTTGCTGAGGTGCGCGCCAGGCGTCCTCGAATGCACCGAGCGCCTCCAAAGACCCACCAAACGGAGAAGACCACGCTTAGCGCCTCCGGCCGCCGCCGGGGGGAGAACCGCGGAGGCCGACCCCGAGGGCGGTGCCTCCGGGCTCCAAGCCCCCCGCGTCGCTACTCCCCCCGCCACACGCCACGTCGAAATCTTCACCCGGCTCGGCGATCTTGAGGCGACTTTCGGCAACACTCTCGTCCAAGCCGCCAGCACGGGCCGAGACCACCCGAACATCGACGTCGGTGAGAGGCGAGCTGCTGCGTGGCGGTGAGAGCGGACCGCGGCGGGCGGCATGGTGCGGAGAGGACGCGCCGCGCCGCCATGCAAGTCTTGGGCGAAGAGGCGAAAGAAGCAGGCGGAGAGGGCGAGACAATGCCAAGACCTCGGGCGAGTCCTTCTGCTGCGGCGCAACTCCGTCCGTCATCTTGAAGAAGGCGTTCAGCGCACGGAGGTGCTCGAACCCTTAAGCGTGACGTCAACGTGCCTGGAGGAATCGGCGCTTCAATTTGCTCACGCGACCAACCAGGCCGCGGAAGCGCTACGAGGACTCCCCGCCGCCCTAGCCGCTCGCTCCGCCACAGAAGGGCGCCAGGTCGCGATCATGGCCGCGACTTACGCGCTTTCTTTCGCCATTGCGCCGCCGCCGCCTTTGATCCCATGGCGGTGGTGACGGCCGCATCGGAGGAGACGCGGAGCAGGCGGCCCAGGCGGAGGCGCGGGTGCGCGCGGCTGCCGAACACGTGGCTGGGATGCTGCAGGTGGAGCAGCCGGCCATGGATGTCTCCACCCCTCTGGCGGCCGAAGGTGACGCCGACGACGAACTTGACTTCGGCGAGGAGTGAAGGCGGGCAGCTTTCTTCTGTTTCTCCCCTCTCTTTTTTTTTGTGTTGCTTCTGTCGATAAACCTGCGTCCAGAAATGCCTTGGACAACTTTTGGATGAATGTTAGATGTTCAATCGTTTATTCATGAGTTTGCCTATCTTCGCATGATTGAATCCATTACATTTGCTTGTTAGATGACCGTCGTTTGGCTTAGGCAAAATGCTTAAAAAACGCCCAGATCGGGGTAGCGTTTCTAAGTCCTGCCACATGATTTCATGCGCCCGTTGTGATCGCAAGCATAGATTACGCGGACCACATAAAACATAGGCGAAAAAATGGCCTTAAGCCGAACAAGGAACGTAGGACACAGAAAGGCCCTAGTGTCAAATTTCTGCACGAGATTATCGCAAGTTCCGGCCTTCCGGAATTTGGACCCCGATGATCGTCTGAAAATGTACCATGGCGTAACGCGGCGAGTTAGCAAGTCTTCGGAAGTGCCCTTAGGCCAGCAGCACTCAACGGAGACGACCAGCGGTGCTTCACAGAGCCAACCCGAGGCGTACGAGCCGTGTAGGAGTACTGTGCCCTACTGACACTCCGATGACTTGGTCTCGCCGGACGTTAACACTTTAGCACATCTCCTTCCATCATATGGAGCCGCTGGTCTCCAGCGCTTGCGGAAATCACGCGCAGCTTGACCCATCTCAGGATATGATCGCAAGGAAATGGCCAAGAAAATGCGGTATATAGCGCTTATCTTGTATTACACGCCGCAGTTGGTATTGGGTGAGCGATTTGGTATTGGCGGCGACTAAGCCGCCGGCGACCAACCTTCGAGCCGGGCGACCGGACCACTGGGCGACCAGCGAAGATGCAGGGGCTTTTCGTGAAAGTAAGCCAACACTTCCATGCTTATCCTGCACGCACAGACCACTACCTGAAAGGTGAGTAAACACCTGGAAGGGCATACGCAAGGTAAGCCCAAAAACACTCTAAGTCCCAGCACGGAATGCCCTGGACCACCTTATTTGGCTTCTAAGTCCTCGTGACCTTTCAAGAAGTCACACTTCGGTGCTATGTATCAAAGCAGCGCGGTTCCAGGAGGGGTGCTAGGCCGACGGTGCTCGCGGTGACAACCAGCGGTGCTTCAGGGAGCCAACTCGAGGCGTACGAGCCGCGTTTGAGTACCGCGCCTAGCTTGCCCCCCCCCGGCTACTCGCGCTCGCCGAACATCGACGCCGGGTGTCACCGGGGGTCACAAGGACTTAGCAAGTGCACAGGGCCGGGGACATTCATGCATAATACAGCCACCCATGGCGTAAAGAGGGACAATTAAGGTAAAGTAAAAAGCCTTCTAGGCAACAACTTCACTAACACTTGTTGAATGCCGACCAGTAGGGAAGAGACTTACCTCGAGTAGGCTAGGGGCGAATCATGGGTACTTACAATTCTTTTTAGGGATAGAACTTCCGCAACAAGTCTATGTTGTAGGAGTTCGTCAGCTCTTCACCATCCTCAGTGGCCAACCGAACCGCCCCGGGTCGAGATACTGAGACCACCTTGAAGGGGCCCTCCCACCGGGGAGACAGTTTGTGCAACCCGGCATGCGTCTGGATCCTGCGCAAGACCAGGTCGCCCACTGCCAGTGTTCTCTCGGAGACCCGGGTGGCGTGGTACCGCCTGAGGCTCTGTTGGTATCGGGCGGCGCGGAGGGCGGCCCGGTCGCGTATTTCTTCCAGAAGATTGACGTCCTCTCGCCGGAGGTCTTCTTGGTCCTCTTCGTTGAACACCGAAACGCGCGGAGAGCGAGCGGCAACTTCGGAGAGGAGGGCGGCTTCGCCCGTATACGGGAAGAAGGCGTCTCGCCCGATGGCGGCTAGGTGTGGTCTTGGCGACCATAGCATGGCGGGAGTTCCTCAACCCATCGCGCGCCCCGCTTGTGGAGTCGATCAAATGCCCTTGTCTTGAGCCCCTTCAGTACCAGCGCGTTGGCACGCTCCGCCTGCCCATTGCTCATGGGATGGGCCACTGAGGCAAAACAAACCTTGGTGCCCATTTCTTCGCAGAACTCCAAAAAGGCCGCGCTGGTGAACTGAGTCCCGTTGTCGGTGATGATGCGGTTGGCGACTCCAAAACGGGCGAAGATCCCGCGCATAAACTTGACAGCGGCGGCAGCCGTGATGGCGCGCACCGCCTCGGCTTCAACCCACTTTGTGAATTTGTCGATGGCGACGAAGAGGTGGGTGTAGCCCCGGGCTCCGAGAACGGACCCGATATCCAGCCCCTGATCATAAGCGGCCAAGAGGCGGGATGGTTTCGAGCTCTGGGCCGGTCGGTGGATCTGCCTGGCGAAGAACTGACAAGCTTCGCATGTCCTCACCAGCTCGCAAGCATCCTGAAGGGCGGTAGGCCAATAAAATCCTTGGCGAAACACCTTACCGACGAGTGTTCGGCCGGACATATGGCTCCCTTTGCGCCTCCATGGATATCGAGAGCAAAGCTGCCCCTCTTCCCGAGTGATGCACTTCATGAGAATTCGCGTTTGACTCTGGCGATATAGGTCCCCACCTACCAGAGTATAGCACTTGGCCTTGCGTGCAATCTTCTCAGCTGAGGCATCATCGTCGGGGATCACTTGGTCACGCAGGAAGGCCAGGATAGGATCCATCCATCGATCTTCCTAATCAAGCGTGGCGACCACTCGGTGCTCGCCGGGTACTCACCGGGCGAAGCTTTTCCCAGTCTTTGCCTTGGCGCAGCCCGCCTTCCCTCCGGACACAGAAATTTTGGCGAACCTGCCGCCTTCCTCCTGGTGGAGGTTATATCAGCGGCACCGCCTTCCCCTCCTGAGCCGGAGGCCGTGGCGGCCTTATCGTCGTCCCCCCCAGAACCGGGGGCCGCGACGGCGACACCATCATCCTCACCTGTGTTGTGAGCCGTGATGGACGGTCGCGACAGTCTCTCTTCGAAGACTCCGACCGGAACAGAAGTCCTCGAGGACGCGAGCTGCGATAGCCCGTCCGCCATATGGTTGTCACGCCGGGGGATATGCATATACCCCAGCCCTTCAAAATGACGCTCCATTTTCCGTACTTCCGCCAGGTACGCCGCCATGGTGGAATCGGAGCACTGGAACTCCTTCCGCGCTTGATTAATGACCAACAGGGAGTCGCCTTTGACTTAGGCGCCGAATGCCCAGCGCCGAAGCGATGCGCAACCCTGCCAGCAAGCCTTCATATTCGGCTACGTTGTTTGTGGCCTTGAAGTCCAGGGCGACCACGTATTGAAGGGTGTCACCAGTCGGAGAGACCAGGACAACCCCAGCCCCCGCGCCCTCCAGCCGGAAAGAGCCGTCGAAGAACATCGTCCAGGGAGAGGGCGCGGGCGCTTCTTCGACTTCAGGAGTGGCGGGAGTCCACTCGGCAACGAACTCTGCCAACTTCTGACTTTTGATGGCGGTGCGGGGTACAAACTTGAGGTCGAATTCCCCCAGTTCCACCGACCATTTGGCAATTCGCCCCTCCGCTTCACGATTGTGGAGGATCTCGCGCAGAGGGTAAGCCGTGACTACGGTAATTTCCCGCCCTTGAAAATAATGCCGCAGCTTCCTGGATGCCACCAGGACCGCATACAACATCTTTTGGGCTTGCGGGTATCGAGTCTCTGCTTCATGCAATACCTTGCTGATGTAGTAGACCGGCTTTTGGACACCATCCCTCTCCGCAACTAGCACGGCGCTCACCACCTCAGGGGTGGCAGCGATGTACAGGAGCAACGGCTCGCCCGGCGCAGGGGAGACCAGCACCGGGGGAGAGGAGAGGTATCGCTTCAAGTCTTCAAATGCCTTTTGCGCCTCATCCGTCCACTCAAAGTGGTTAGTCTTCTTCAGCAGCTTGAACAGAGGCAGGCTCTTCTCTCCCAATCGGGCGATAAACCGCCCCAGGGAGGCCAGGCGACCGGCCAAGCATTGAACTTGCTTGAGTCGCGCTGGTGGCTTCATGTGCTCGATGGCCGCTATCTTGTCAGGGTTAGCCTCAATGCCTCGGCTAGACACCAAGAAACCCAAAAGTTTGCCGGAGGGCACACCGAACACGCACTTCTCGGGATTCAGCTTCAAAGAGTTCTTCCGGAGGTTAACGAAAGTTTCCTCCAGGTCTTGGATTAGTTCTTCACCTTTTTTGGTCTTCACCACTAGATCATCAACGTACACCTCAAGATTCCGCCCCAGCTGGGGGCGGAACGTGATATGCATGGCACGCTGATAAGTCGAACCGGCATTCTTTAAACCAAAAGCCATCCTTACATAACAATATACACCCGTAGGAGTTACAAAAGCGCTTCTCTTAGTCTTGGCGCCATCTTGTCTGGTGGTACCAGTGTACATCAAAAACACAAGACGGCTTCACTTTTGGTAGTGGAGTCAACGATGAGGTCGACCCGCGGCAGGGGGTAGGGATCCTTCGGGCAGGCCTTGTTGAGGTCGGTGAAGTCGACACACATGCGCCATTTCCCGTTGGATTTCTTGACGAGTACGGGGTTAGCAAGCCACTCAGGATGAGAGACTTCCCTAACGATCCCCGCACTTAGCAACTTCTCTACCTCTTCCCGAATGGCCTCTTGGCGCTCGGGCGCCTGCCTCCGGACCTTCTGTCGGACCGGACGCGCCTCGGGGAGCGTCGCCAATCGGTGCTCGATCACCTCCCTAGGGACCCCAGTCATGTCAGACGGTTGCCAGGCGAACACGTCGGAGTTGGACTGGAGGAAGGTGACGAGCGCGCCTTCCTATTTGGCGCTGAGGTTGGCGCCAATATTGACGGTCCTTCGGGGCTCACCCCCGCTCAGGGCGACCACCTTAACCTCACCGGCGGAGCCAGGTGAGGCACGGGTCCGGGCCTGAGGGGCTCCCGAGGAAGTGGCATCCGGGCGCCCAACGCAGGTGGCAGCGGCCAGGTCCTGCGCGACCTTGAAACAGCGCAAGGCTTCAGCCATATCCACCTTGATCGCAATGGGGCCAGCAGGCCCCGGCATCTTCACCACCATGTACGCATAGTGGGTGGCCGCCATGAACTGGGCCAACGCTGGTCGGCCGAGCAGGGCGTTGTAGGGGAGGTCGAAGTCGACGACCTCGAAATCCACCAGCTCGGTGCGGTAGTTGTCCCTCTCCCGAAAACGGAAGGCGCTTTTGACCGGGGGCATCAAACCGGCCTCTAGGGCTACCCGAAGAAGAAGCGGCGAGGCGCAGATCCGGCCGCGGGATCTGGGCGCCAAGAATCTTGAGGAGGACAGAGGTTGATAGAACTCCCCATCCTGTCTGCGGGTTAGCCGCACATTCCGAACCGTGGGCGACACTACGACCGGGAGGTGCCCCAGGCCGTTGGCGCCCTCGGGATGGTCGGCTGGCCGAAGGTGGCGTTTGCTCGAACCACTTGACATCCGACCCGCCCGAGCTCGGCGATGGCGCGAACTTCCCTCTTGGCCGTTTGTGGCGGCGTTGGAGGAGGGTGGACGAGCCACCATGGATGTACGCCACCACGTGATCCGCCTGCTGGAAGGCCAGTGGGGCGGGATCTTCGTCTTGATCATCGTCTGGGCGGCGCTCCTTGAGCCGCCTCTCCACCATCCTGTCCACGACCCGACAATTGTCTGGTCGTGGGTGTTGTCCGATGAATAGGGCAATAGAGCTCGCCCTCCTTCGTCGCGGCGATCATCGCGCGATGATCATGGCGGTCATCGCGCCGATCACGGCGATCATCACGCCGGTCACGACGGTCGCCGCGCCGCTCGCGCCGGTCATCGCGCCGGCCGCGGCGGTTGCGCTTCCGAGGCGCGGGGTCTTCTTCCCCGTCATCGCGCTCAGCGGCCAAGACCTGCCGGGCCTTGCCCGCTTCGCGCTTCCGCGCCTTCTTGTTCGAACGGCCGGAACCCTTCGAGGTCCCGGCCTCGTCCTTGCCTTGGCCACCCTTGGGGCCTGGGGCTGGCCCCCTCGCCTCCGCAGCCCGCGCACACTTGTGTGCGAGGACGAAGAGCTCGGAGGTGGAGCTGATGGTACGGGTGGCCATCTTCTCCTTCATCTTTCGGTCGCGCACGCCTCTCCGGAAGGCGATGACGACCGACTGTTCGGAGATGTGGGGGATCGTGTTGCGGCAGTGGCAAAACCGCTTGATGAAGTCGTGCAGCGACTCCCCCTTTTCTTGCTCCAGAGCGTGGAGGTCATCCTCCACGCCCGGTTGTGCGAACGAGCCTTGGAAGTTGGCGGCGAAGATGTCGCTAACTCCCCCACGTCTGCTGATCCTCGTGGGAGGTTTACTGACCATGAGCAGGCGGAGCCGTCAAAGGCCGTCGGGAGGTAGTTGGCCATGATCTTTTCAGACCCGCCAGCTGCCCGCACCACCGTCGTGTAGATCTGGAGGAACTCCTCCGGGTTGGTGGTGCCATCATATTTTTCCAGAGACGCCGGGCGGAACCTGTCCGGCCAAGCCACACGGCGTAACCGCTGGGAGAAGGCCTGGCATCCAACACCGTAGAGGGAGCCCAGCTGCTCATCGGGGGTCTGCCCCTGGGAACGCAGGGTGCGGCTCCCTACAGAGTCCGTGGAGTGGACATCCTCCTCGGACTGAGAGCCACGGGGAGGGCTCTCGTTATTAGGAGCTATCTGCTTTCATGGTGTGCTCTGAGCGGATGTGGCAGACGACCGCGGAGGTCATCGCCGCGCCCGCTGCGATTTTCATCTAGGTGCGACCGGAGGTCCCCGCGGTTCCTTCGAATCGGGACCCGGCCCAGTAGCGCACCATTCTTCGGTTCCGGCCCGCCGGCGCGGACTCTTTCGCCGGGCGGCTAGGCGCTTCGTCGCCCAGCGCCCAGCGCGGCGGCGTACCTGCATTACCGCCGGACGGAAAAACCAACCCGAGCCGGGCGCGTCCACGAGGTTGGCGATGTCCCGCAGCCAGGGAGTGGCAGGGTGTCTCTGAGTTCCACCGGGGTGGTCAGAAGAGACGAACGCATGCAGATTCTCAGGCGGTGGCCACCTCCAAACCCACCGGCGTCGCCTGAGTTGCTCGTGGCCTCTGGAGGGACGGCACCACCCCCCTGTCGGGGCGGGGTGAGGCGATCCTTCGATCGGCGTGACTGCCGGGACTCACTTTGGGCGCCACTCGCCCCCTCCACTTTCGGGTCTTGAGAGCCCGCCATCTTCGGAGGTGCCTGCTACTGGGCAAAGAACACCAAAGCTCGCCGGGGAGTTAGCCGGAGAAACCAACCACTAGCCCCTACCTGGCGCGCCCCTGTCGGCGTATTCCGCCTGACAGGCCCGTGATCTACAGACTCGGGTTTGGTTCGATAGGAGGGCGTCTTCGTGGCTGGCAAACCCTAACGAGGAGAAACCCTAAAGACTCACTAACGAACTCCGGTGTTTCAAACCGAGATGGACACAACGATTTTACCTGAGTTCGAGCCCCATGGAATTTTGGGTAATAGCCTTACTTCTCTTTGGATTATCTTCTTGAGTGTCTTGGCTATTACAAAGCTTTTGGGTTACAAACTCTAGGCTCGCTCTGAGCTCTTGTTATAGCGCTACTTTGAATGCCTCCCCATCTCTCTTTTGAAGGCCCTTATATAGGCTAGGCTAGCAGGAGTAGGTAAAAGGGGTAAATCACGCCGATCTGATACATTTATTACCCCTCCTGTCTTGTCCGTTCCTCGGCCTCATTAAATACCCACGATGCCTTCGCCTGTCCTTGGGATGGGACTCCTTTGCGACGGGTAGGTGAAAGGCGTCGAGGAATGGGCCTCTGATGGGATTCCTTGTAATCAGCGGGCCGACATGAGCAGACCGCTCGACATCGTCTGATATAGCGGGGTGGCCGAGGTGAAGCCATCGCCCTCCACCTCTTTGCCTTCTGGCCGGGCGCGCAGGCGTCCTCGCCCACTGCCGCCGGGCGCCACGTGGACTGTGCACAGCTCTGGCGGGCGTGCACGCCGCCCGTCGCCAAAGCCGCCACGTGGGACGCCGGTGGCGAGGCGTCTCGCCCACTGCCGCCGGGCGCCACGTGACTGCGCTGCTCTGGCGGGCGTGCTTTCGCCGCCCGGCGCCGAAGCCGCCCGTGGGCGGGCGCCGGCGGCGAGCGTCCTCGCCCTGCTGCCGGGCGCCACGTGGACTGCGCTGCTCTGGCGGGCGTGCTTTCCCGCCCGTCGCCGCCGCCACGTGGATCGAAGCGCCGCGGCGAGCGTCTCGCCACTGCGCCGGCGCCACGTGGACTGCGCGCTCTCTGGCGGGCGTGCTCGCCGCCCGTCGCCAAAGCCGCCACGTGGGCTCGGGCGCCGCGGCGGCGGCGTCTCGCCCTCCGCTCGCCAGCGCCACGTGGACTGCGCTGGCTTTGGCGGGCCGTGCTTTCGCCGCCGGCCGCCAAAGCCGCCACGTGGCACGCTTTCGTGCGGGAGTGAGGGTACCCTGGCGTAGAGTACGCCGACACCCGGGTACTCGAACCTCGGGTACCCGTATTCGCCCGAGATCCTCGGGTATTTGCCGGGTAGTGCTCGCTCCGAATCCGCCCCGAATCCGATTCTCAGCTATTCGAGTACTATCCGTATCCGACCCGACAAAAAAATACCTGTATTCGTATCCAAAAAAAGGGGTAAAAACACTACCCGTATCCAATACCCGACGGGTAGTACCCGACCCATTTTCACCCCTAACTTGGCCCCTCCAATAGCTTTACAGTTGCCAACTCCTTCGCAATAACACAACTTAGTTAACTTCACCAGGGCAGCCCACGACCTGAAATTCATCCAAAAAAATTAGTATACATGGAGAACCTGGGAGTTGGTAATTGCATTATGTATTCCTCAAATTTAGAAAAGCTCTGGATGTGATCAAAACAAGTTCTTGAAGACTTGGGAAACTACTAAGTTGATTGTTAGATATCACCGTTGCTCCAGAATTTGCAGTTGCAGTGCTGATAATAATTCGATCGATAGAGTTTCCAGAAATGTAAAAGTCAAGCTGATCAGTAGAACTAGTGTAAACTCAAAAATCAGGTTTAACAATTTCTTTCAAATGTTCATGTTCCACTACTCTTGAGTACTCTCTACTGGGTCATTGGAAAGTGGAAATCACTAACAACTCCATAACTGCATCCAAATTTCCACACTAACAAAGAGCCATACTGATTCAATCTCAAATTTTCTTAAGCTACCATAAGCAATCTTCATTCAACAACTTAGAATATATTTCGAAATTAATATTCCCATTCCAATTCAAACAGTTTGGCACAAATTTCACGTTACCAGAGCAGCAGAGCTTATACCGAGATAAGCGTCCAGCAGCGGCGGTGCAGTGCTGAGTGGAGGGCGAGCGGTGGTCGGCCATGTTGTTGCCGCCCATCGGCGGTCGTGAGAATCTGCAGATCATGGGCGAAGTCGTGAGCAGGTGGGCCGAGGTCGGGAGAGCCGGGGGGGGTGGCGCTAGCTCAGATCGCCGGATCAGGCAGGAGGACTACGACCTATGAAGAGCGGCGGCGTGAGTGCGTCTGTGTGTGACCTACTAACCTTGCCCTATGTGGTTGTGCCCTGGTCAATCAAAGGCGCAAAGCTGGGACAACTGGGCGCCTTGGACCCAAATAGAAAGTAAACAGTGTTGTCCACTATTATTAGGGCTGGGCCTCAGGCCCAGACCCCACTGGCCTGAGGCCCAACTCTGCCCCTAAATGGCGGCGAGATGGTGCTGAAGGAATATTTCTGGTTTCTCAAGGCCATCAGCCCTCTTTCAAGTACTCCAACAACCTAAAGTATATAGCTCATGATATCATTGCCTCAATTGCAGGACATAAAAGTTTTCAACTATATTCAACCTGTGTATTGTAACATCTCAAAATTTTCACAACAATGTTTAATCATTTATTTATAATTTTTTGGTATTTTTTTGAATTTTTGGAATTTATAAATTGTTTTTCTATTTTCATATTTTCAAAAAAAATTACTTAAAAAAATAAAATTCAAAAAATATTGAAAACTTTACAGTAGGTTGAAAATATCTCAAGGTATTTTTTTAGATTTTTTCCATAATTATTTAACCTGATTTGCTATTATTTCAAAGCCTTTCTATTTTAAACCATTAATCAAATTCGAAAAAAAATAAAATGGGTCCACCTGTCAGCACAGTTTTCTTCATCCTTGCAATCTTATCCTCATCCAATCCCTATAATTATCCCATCCTAATCTCCTCTTTTTCATGAGGAATTCGAGTTTTCTTTGGTTCGGACTCTTCTTAAACTGAGTCTGTTTCTATCTCCTCGAGTCTTCTTCGGCCTATTTAAAAAGAATATTAGGATTATCTCTCATTACTCAACTCGTTTCTATACTCATTCTTTGCTTTGATGCATAGGAGAGAGTGTCCATAGGAAATAAAAGAAAATTTTAAAATTTAAAATAAAAATTTGAAATTTAAGATTCATGTTTCTTATATTTTAGGTAATTTAAAATTTTATTTCACTTTAGAAAAGTAATTTCAAAAATTCAAAAATCCTTTCTTTATCATCTTGTGTGATTTAAACATTTTAAAATTATGTTCTCCCTCACACTAACTCTGATTGAGGTGATTCAAAATTTTAAATTTGTCTAAATTCTAGATCTTTATTTTGGTAAATTTTATTTGATTTTTGGAGTTTGTTTTGCTTTAGTTTGTATGTATCCTGATATTCATCTTTCGTTCACATAGACGTTGAAGTGTCGTGAAGATGCAAAGGTGAAGAGTTTACTCAAGCTCAAGGTCTAGATCAAGATCAGGAGTTATTCCAAGGCAAGTTGTGCTTTAATAATGTTGAACCTAGATTTACAGATGCTATGTTGTTTTACTTTATTGCACATTATTTTATGTTAAATCTGTTTTCTAAATAATTTGGGAATTAGTTATTTTACCCAATTGGATTATACTTACCTTGTCATTTGTATGCCATAATTATTTGTCACTTTAGAATAGATAATCATTACTTGGTTCTTAATAGATGCTAACGTGGATTTTTTTAGATCGTGTGTAGTTTGCTTAGCTAGGCCACATAAAACTGATTTTTTTAAAAAAATTACAAATTCAATTTGACTAAGGGAATATGGAACATGTTTATAAAAGAGTGTGTCATGTGTTGTCACATAATGATATTGAGTTGTTGATGGCATATGTTGCATAATAATCAACTGGGATGGTAAATAAATTAGAATGGGGCAAGTGACAAGAGACTATGAATTATGGTAGGCCTGTGTGACATTGAGTTGGTATATTGATGTGTGAGTGAAAGTGAAATGGTTACTGTGAGTGATTGGAAGCCTTGCCTCAGCCAATTAAGGACATAACCTTGCAAGTCATTAAATTGGGTTAATCATACAACCACATGTCTGTTATCGACTAGGCTTAACTAAGTTACTTAGTCTTGACATGTGATACCTCAGGTGGAAGACCAAACTATGCATGCGGTCAAGGGAAGGTGTGTTACTGTAGCCACCTGTCTATCCAACTACAAGTCTCTTCTATTCTCCTACTCTGTGTGAAGTAAGGAATAATGAGTTCAGACTTATCGGGATGGTCAATATTTAGATAGATTTTCTGGAAGGTTTTGTTATAATTTTCTTAGTCGTATACCTACGAAAATATGTTAGATGAATTGTCTAAGATAATTATATATTGTGGATAAAGTGTATAACCTCTATAGATTGTCAATCTATTCGAATAGTCGAATTTTTAGTTATGGACAATGCTCGAGAATTTGTAACATCCCAAAAAGTTTTAAAATAGATAAAATAAAAATTTAAAATTTAAAAATGGAGAAAATAAAAGTTTTTAATTGAAACTAAGATTTTAATTTTAATTACTAAGATTTTAATTTAAATTTTTACCTTTTTCTTATTTCATTGAATTTTGGTCTTTAGGAAAAACATTTGCATTATTAAAATCCTTTCTTCCAAAACAAAAAAAATATGAAATTAAGTTTGGAATGTGATTTTATATTGAATTTCCATCTTTTCTGAATTTATGCTGAATTTTTTGTTTTTAAGAAAATCATTTTCATTATTGGATTTCTTTTTTCCAAATTTGCAAAACCAAAATCATATGAAGAAAAAATCTGAAGAAAATTTATTTAAATACTAATCCATCCTGGAATGATAATAAAAATTCTCAAAATAATTTGAATACATTTAAATACCTCTAGAAAAGCAAAAGCAAAATTTAAACTAAGAATGTGAACTTTGTCAGATTTGTTTAAAAATATATATACTTGATTACTCTCTAAGATTTTTATGGAGCATTCTTTAAGAAACCATCAGAAAAAGTTTCAAAGGAATTTGGACACATTTAATGTAGATGTAAAATCAAAAACAGCTATAAGTGGCTAAGAATAGTAGGTTTGTCAGAATTTATTAAAAATGTATGAATGAGATAACCCTTTTTAATTTTTATTACATCACTCACATACTTAAAGAATATTCATGAAAATCCAAAAAAAAATACAAGTTCATTTGATGCATTTGAAAAATAAAAAATAGGAAACACAAATAACTCAATAGATCAATGTTAGAATTTTCTAAAAATATGTAGATTTGATCATCATCTAAAATTTTTTGGAAACCTATAAATACCCGAGGGATCACTTAGAAAAAATTACAAATAAAATAGGCTTCTGTCGATGTTTGGGAAACAGGTCCCCGCCGAGCTTACTTGTTAAATGAGGGATAAACCAAATCTCCTTTCCCGTGAAGGGTTTGCGTCTGAAGAATGCTCTTAGGATGTGATGCTCGGAAGACGATGGATAAAGGATTTATACTGGTTCAGGCCTCTCACGATGGAGATAATAACCCTACGTCCAGTGATCTTACTATTGCCCGTAGAACACTTACAGAATGGCTCGAGAGTGATAGTGTGTCAGTGTGTTCTTCCTTCTGTGTTTGTCCCCTACTGGTCTACTGGCGGGGTTCTTATAGATGATTGAAGTAACTGCAACCGAATAATGCACCATTACTGCATTAACTGTAGCTGTAACCGCATCCTTGATTCTCGCCACGTCCCATTGTGGGCATAATGGTCACAATTCATGGTGTAATGGTCCTAAATCGTGGAGTAATTATCGCCACATCATCTTTATGGGCTAAGCACGATCTTTAGATCATTCTCGGGAATTCCCTTCAGCTCCGACCGACCGCTGCGCACTCCCGAGCGATCATGCTCGGGGACGAGCTCGGGCATGGTCGGGGCGGACCCACTAACCAGACTATCCGAGGGTACTCCTTGGGGACACCATCCAAGGGTATGGATGGTTGGCCAGAGCTGGCTACCAGGGCATTTTGGTCCTTATAGAAATTATCCAATCCCCGACAGTTAGCCTCCGAAGCTCAAGTGGAAAACTACTTGGCCGGGCCTTCCCCTTGAGTCTTCAAACTCAATGGAGGGATTGGAATCTTGCAGCGAAGCACTATTGCAACATCCGAGCAATGTCCGCTTGTGGATGAGCATGGTCGATAGGAGTCGAGCCATCAGCTCGGTCTCCAACCAAGAGAAGCTCGAGCAAGGAAGTGTCAAAGGTCGCAGCGGTTCCTTCTTTGCGAAGCCTCGTGTGAGCAGTTTTGACAGTTTTTTGGGAACCGCGCTTTTATTGGACAATTTCAAAGATTGTGCCTCCACGCGCTGGTTCACGAACAGACGGGAGAAACTTTTGGCCTCCGAACGGTCGTGTCCGTTTGGCTTCTTCGCCCCTATATATAAGGCGGGAATAGTGATGAGAAACTCTTCATCCGCATCTCGCAATTAAGTTCTCAGAATTTCCTAAGTCTGGATCTTTCCCATTCTTGCACCTTCTTCCTCCACCGATCCTGTGGCGAAGTTTGGGGCAAACAAAATCAGCAAGGAGAGGCTTCAAATGCTCGAGGATCTTGGCTATCTTGAAGCGGGGTCCTGGCGAGCTCCCGACGGTGACGATGCTCCAGCGCAGCGGGAAGGAGAGGTCGTTTCCTGCGATCTCTACACCATCAACGGGCTAAGAACGCCTGAAAGTGAATTCCTTGAATCCGTGCTTGCCTAATGTGAGTGCGAGATTTCTAATCTTATGTTAGTGATATGCCCTAGAGGCGATCATGTGAGATGATTGTATCATACGTCTATGTTCATGTACTTATCAGTTCCATGAATAAATGTCACTCCTTTGTTTATTGAGTATGACTTAATTGTGAAACACATTGGTTATATGATATTATTCTAAAGGATCCTGGTCACATATCATTATGTGGGACAATAGTGATCGACCAAAGACATGTATTGATTGATGGTAATGTTTCACATACCATAGATATGGAGATATCAAATCAATAATGTGGGCACATGTTAGAGAACATGAGGTTGGATAGACCGCTCAAGAGACAACGATGAGATTGTTATCTTAGAAGTGCCATCGAGTGTAGTCTCGAGTGGTATACCTATCGATCCTCGACTGAGATTCTTATTGATTCTCGGCATGTGTAATGTATACTTTGGGGCTATTAAGCGCTTCTCCGTAGCAGGGGAGTTATAAAGGTAGCTTACGAGTATGCCATGAAACATGACGTGAGATATAAGAGATCAAGATGGAATTTGCCCCTCCTTGATAACGGGAGAGATATCTCTGGGCCCCTCGGTGTGGATGGATAAGGAAAAGTGCATGGCCATGCCAAAGTGATTAAAATGTTAATCATGAATTATATCCATTACATTGACGAGTGAATGGGTCGAGCTATCACAAGGATGGCACGCATCTTGCCTTGAGCTTGACTGGTATCGCGTGGCAAAAGGATTGGTATATGAGTATATCAAGGTTCAGCCGATACGATCATTATGTGCATTCGGGGGACAACATGTCCTGCTAGGAACCACTATTGTCTGATGGTCTGGAAAAGAGGTTTCCAGGGCCATGGCCGTTTGCGCATGAACCTAACGGGTCACACAGTTAATCGGTTGGATCATGTCGATGGATTGGATCCATTAGTGGGTTTACAGTTTGGATCCTCTGGCGTCTTAATGAATTTCTCTTGTAGAAGATCCATTAGTGAGTCCTAGTGGGCTTCTATCGTAGAAGGCCCGTTAGTGCACTCTATATAAAGGGGCGGGGGTGTGCGACCATGAGGTTCCCCCACCACGAAACCCTAGTTGTCGACCCCTACCCTGCCCAGAAACCCTAGCCGTCGCACGTGGTGCTAACTTACCGCGCGCCTGGCGTTCCACCCTGGGCGTGTGGATCTGGTAGAGGCGTTGCATCTGTCCTCGGCGCCGATCGGCGATCGGTTTCACCCTTTCCAACCTCTTGCGTGCACATCTTCATCCGTTGCATCGTGCACCCTCGGCGAGGAGACGTCAAGGACTCAGGCGATCACTTGGTGAGCACTCGGGCGGTCCGGAGACCACTCGGCGAGCACTCGGGTGATCTCGCAGGGTAGAATACGATTCTGCGCTTAACTTGTTTTTGCAGGGAATGATGTGAATAGTATGGCTCCCATGTGTGTATGTGATGCATTAATGTAATTTTCATAGCCTGCGTGCTATGGTTAATTGCAGCTTGGGCTGCCATGTTATTGTATAACGGCCTGCGTGTCAGTTTGTGATGCTTGAAATCCTCATGTAAGTTGTTTACTAGCTATTAGACGTAGTAGCGTGGTACTCGATCATGGATGCTGGCTTCAAGCATGATGGCTCGGTGGACAGGAAGCGCGACAATGGAGATTGGAGTGCTTTGGGCCATACTATTTCACATGTTAATGTGATTATCTGTGATGATTCCTATCATGCTATTCTATCATGTTTAGTGGATATGATTGTCATGTTAGAATGGTTTCCCTCGAAAAATTAAGAGTTTCATGCCCTTCCAATAGCTGCACCTATAGAGATCTTGTACGTTGAATGGTAGTTTCTGCCAAAGCAGGGTGCCATCAACTTCCTTGATCAATAGGGTGGATGTCGGACATCCGCATGCATAGTATTGGTTTACTTATCGAAGCTATCAAAACCGGTTTTGGGCTTGGGGCATGGATGTTGGGAGCCGGGGCATTGGATGCCACCCAACAAACAAGAATCACATATGATGTGATTGGCAATGTTATGCCTACCTATGTTACTAGGGTTCTAGCGGTGATACCAAAGCTCACTAGGACTTTAGTGAATATGGATCTTGTCCTCTTGAAAGTCGCCAGAGAAAGTGACTTTAGTGGGAGTATCTTTTATTAAAATGTTTAATAGAAGATTTACATGAACATTGTGCTAAGACTTTGCGTATTTATTTACATTGTAGATGGCACCTAATCTTGTCACTCAAAACCTTGGTTTTAATTTGCGATCGATTACGGAAAGAGAAACTCTCTGGAACAAACTTTATTGATTGGTACGAAACTTGAGAATTGTTCTCAAGCAAGAGAAAAAGGAATATGTCATTGAGGAGCCATATCCTGAGGAAATAGCTGATGATGCTACTGCTGCTGAACGACGTGCTTATGAGAAGATGTCAATGATGAGGTTGATGTTGGCTGTCTCATGCTTGCTACAATGAACTATGAGCTTCAAAAGCAATATGAGAACACGAATGCCTATGCTATGATCACAGATCTTCGTAGCATGTTTGAGAACCAAGCTAGGGCTGAGAGATACTCGATCTCAAAAGTTCTATTTGCGTGCAAGCTAACTGAAGGTAGTTCGGTGAGTCCTCATGTGATCAAGATGATTGGTTACATTGAGAACTTGGAGAAACTGAACTCCCCTTAAGCCAAGAGTTGGCCACTGATGTGATTCTCCGATCGCTTCTGCAAGCTTGAGCCTTTTATCATGAATTTTCATATGAATGGCATGGAGAAAAACATGTCTGAATCGCATGGGATGCTTGAGGCAATGAGAGAAAGCATCAAGAAAAGTAATAATCATGTGATGATGGTCCAAAAGGATGGTGGTAAGAAAAGGAAGCGTGGAGCAAAAGTCAAGGGTGTGGATCGATCCCCAACCCTAAACCTAAGGCCAAAAGTGGTCCTCTCGCTTCGATGCATGTCACTACCGCCATAAGAAAGGTCATTGGCGTAGGAACCGCAAGAAATACTTGGAGGATAAGAAGAATGGAACTCTAGCTTCCACTTCGGTATTAATGTTATAGAAATTAATCTTGCTACTTGTCCTAATGAGTCATGGGTATTTGATCTGGGATCGATGATTCATGTTTGCAAATCGTTGCGAGGACTAAGAAAGACTAGAAGTTGTGCAAGTGGTGAGGTGGACATTCGCGTTGGCAATGGCGCAAAGGTTCTTTGCAATGGCGTTGGCGTTTATCCCTTATCGTTACCTTGAGGATTAGTTTTGGAATTAAATAATTGTTATTATGTTCCACCTTGGCGTAAACATTATCTCTTCTTTTTGTTTGGAAGAAGATGGTTTTGATTTTGTAATAAAGAACAAATGTTGTTCAATTTATTTCAATGGTATGCTCTATGGTCATTGTCCATCATTGAATGGGCTATATGTGCTAAATCTTGAAGATAATTTTGTCTATAATGTTATCTGAAAAGACTCAAAACAAATGATTTGAATTCCGCTTATCGTGGCATTGTCGCTTAGGCCATATAAATAAGAAGCGTGGAAGCTCCATAAAGATGGTCTTCTTGATTCATTTGATTTTGAATCATTTGACACGTCTTGAGTCTTGTTTACTTGGCAAGATGACTAAAACGCCTTTCACTGGTTCAAGTGAGAGGCGAGTGACTTATTGGCCTTAGTACATCTTGATGTATGTGGACCGATGAGTCTTTGGGGCGAGGTGGATTCGATACTTCATTACCTTCTTGATGACTTTAGTAGGTATGGCTATATCTATCTAATGAGGCATAAGTCTGAATCTTTTGAAAAGTTCAAAGAGTTTCAAAATGAAGTGCAAAATCATTTGGGCAAAACAATTAAATTTCTGCGATCTGATTGTGGAGGTGAGTATTTGAGCCATGAGTTTAATGATCATCTTAAGAATTGTGGAATTGTTCCTCAATTAACTCCGCCTGGAACGCCTCAATGGAATGGGGTATCCGAACGGAGGAATCGAACTTTGTTGGACATGGTTCGGTCTATGATGAGTCAAACTGATCTTCCATTGTCATTTTGGGGATTTGCTCTAGAAGCAATTGCGTTCACACTAAATAGGGTTCCATCAAAATCGGTAGAAAGGCGCCATATGAGATATGGACCGAAGCGTCCTCGTTGTCTTTTCTAAAGATTTGGGGCTGTGAAGCCTATGTAAAAGCGTATGACGTTTGATAAGCTTCACGCCAAGTCTGATAAGTGCTTCTTTGTGGGGTACCCTAGGGAAACTAAAGGGTATTATTTTTATAACCGAGAAGAGGGCAAAGTGTTTGTCGCTCGACATGGTGTCTTTTTGGAAAAAGGAGTTTTTCAAAAGGGCTAGTGGGAGCAAGGTGCAACTTGAAGAAATTCGGGAAACATCTGAAAATGTTTCAGCTCCTACTAACCTGAGCGGAAATGCAAAATGTTGCGAGAACCGTGGTAGAGGCACCACCCCACGCAGTCTATGAGGACTAGCCGTGCACCGAGAGGTACATGTTCCTCACGACGGACAGTATGACGTGTTGTTGTTGGACAACGATGAGCCCAAAGACTATGAGGAAGCAATGGTGGGACGGACTACGGGAAATGGTTGGAAGCCATGAGATCTGAAATAAAGTCCATGTATGATAATCAGGTTTGGAACTAGGTTGATCTGCCTGATGGGGTAAAACCTATCGAGTGCAAATGGGTCTTTAAGAAAAAAATAGATATGGATGGAAATGTTCACATCCATAAGGCACGATTGGTGGCTAAAGGTTTCATGCAAATTCAAGGTGTTGATTATGATGAAACTTTCTCACCCGTCGCTATGCTTAAATCTATTCGGATCATGCTAGCAATTGCCGCATTCTATGATTGGGAATTATGGCAAATGGATGTCAAAACGGCTTTCCTAAATGGAAACCTAAGTGAGGATGTGTACATGACACTGACCTAAAGGTTTTGTCGATCCAAGCGATCTTTGGCAAGGTATGCAAGCTTCAAGTCTATTTATGGACCAAGCAAGCATCTCGGAGTTGGAATCTTCATTTTGATGAAGCGGTTAAAGTTTGGCTTCATCAAGAATGAAGAAGAACCTTGTATTTACAAGAAGGCTAGTGGGAGCGCACTTGTGTTTCGATCTTATATGTAGATGACATATTGTTGGTGAAGCGATATTCCAATGCTTGAAGTCTGTCCAATCTTATTTGAGAAAATATTTCTCGATGAAGGATTTAGGAGAAGCGACCTACATCTTGGGCATAAAGATCTATAGAGATAGATCGAGAAGGCTAATTAGATTAAGCCAAAGTACATACATTGATAAAATATTGAAATGGTTCAATATCGAGATTCAAGAAGGGTTTCTTGCCAATGTCGCATGGTATTCATTTAAGCAAGACTCGGTGTGCCGACACGATGAGCAAAAGAAAATGAGTGTGATTCCATATGCCTCCGCTATTGGATCCATCATGTATGCCATGTTATGTACACGCCCGGATGTATCATATGCTCTAAGTGTTCTGACGGTATCAATCAAACCGGTGAAAGTCCTTTGGCATTGTGAAGAACATCCTCAAATACTTACGTGGGGCCGAGGACATGTTCTTGGTCTTTGGAGGAGAGGAAGAGCTGGTTGTAAAGGGTTACAGCGCAAGCTTCCAAACCGATAAAGATGATTCACGATCGCAATCCGGTTTTGTATTACTGTCTCAATGGTGGGGCGGTGAGTTTGAAAAGTTCAAGCAAGAGACGATGGGTGATTCCGGTGATCGAGGTGAGTATATTGCAGCTTTTGAAGGCGCAAAGGAAATTGTTTGGATCGAAAATTTGTTTACGAGTTGGGAGTTATCGCTAGTGCATCTGTCGATGGACCTCTATTGTGACAATAGTGGTGCCATTGCACTGCGAAGGAGCCTAGGTCTCACCAAAATCCAAACACATACTCGAGCGTTATCACCTCATCAGAGATCATCGATAGAGGAGATGTGAAGATTTGCAAAGTGCACACGGATCTGAATGTCGCCGATCCGCCGACAAAACCTCTTCATGGCGAAGCATGAGGCACACACTAGAAACCATGGGTATTAGATACTTGCATGACACACTCTAGTGCAAGTGGGAGATTGTTAGTGATATGCCCTAGAGCGATCATGTGAGATGATTGTATCATCGTCTATGTTCATGTACTTATCGGTTCCATGAATAAATGTCACTCCTTTGTTTATTGAGTATGACTTAATTGTGAAACACATTGGTTATATGATATTATTCTAAAGGATCCTGGTCACATATCATTATGTGGGACAATAGTGATCTGACCGGCATATGTATTGATTGATGGTAATGTTTCACATACCATAGATATGGAGATATCAAATCAATAATGTGGGCACATGTTAGAGAACATGGGGTTGGATAGACCCGCTCCGAGACACTGATGAGATTATTATCTTAGAAGTGCTATCAGGGTGTAGTCTCGAGTGGTATACCTATCGATCCTTTGACACGAGATTCTTATTGATTCTCGGCATGTGTAATTGTATACTTTGGGGCTATCAAACGCTTCTCGTAACGGGGGAGTTATAAAGGTAGCTTACGAGTATGCCATGAAACATGACGTGAGATATAAGAGATCAAGATGGAATTTGCCCCTCCTTGATAACGGGAGAGATATCTCTAGGCCCCTCGGTGTGGATGGATAAGGAAAAGTGCATGGCCATGCCAAAGTGATTAAAATGTTAATCATGAATTATATCCATTACATTGGCGAGTGAATGGGTCGAGCTATCACAAGGATGGCGCATCTTGCCTTGAGCTTGGTGGTATCGCGTGGTAAAAGGATTGGTATATGAGTATATCAAGGTTCAGCCGATACGATCATTATGTGCATTCGGGGGACAACATGTCCTGCTAGGAACCACTATTGTCTGATGGTCTGGAAAAGAGGTTTCCAGGGCCATGGCCGTTTGCGCATGAACCTAACGGGTCACACACTTAACTGGTTGGATCATGTCTGATGGATTGGATCCATTAGTGGGTTTACACGGATTTGGATCCTCTGGCGTCTTAATGGATTTCTACTGTAGAAGATTCATTAGTGAGTCCTAGTGGGCTTCTATCGTAGAAGGCCCGTTAGTGCACTCTATATAAAGGGGCGTGGGGGTGTGCAGCCATGAGGTTCCCCCCACCACGAAACCCTAGCTGTCGACCCCTACCCCTGCCAGAAACCCTAGCCGTCGCGTGCGTGGTGCTAGCACACCGGCGCACGGCGTTCCACCCCTGGACGTGTGGATACCGTAGAGGCGCCGTTGCATCTGTCCTCGGCGCTGATCGGCGATCGGTTTCACCCTTTCCAACCTACGCGTGCACATCTTCATCCGCTGCATCGTGCACCCGCGGCGAGGAGACGTGATGAGGACATCTCCACAACGGATACAACCAGCTCTAGCACTCACCCGGATGAACTACCACCACTTCAAGGACCACTCACTCGAGCCCGTGCACGTCAACTAAATTACCAGGTGAAGGCGTTCCTAAGTATTCCAATTATTGATACAATGAATGGGATGCTACTTACTTTTCGTGATGATGTGATTATTCTTAGGAACCATGGGGAAGACCTACAAAGCACAAGGGAGTTCGCGTCCGGAGGGAAGACCAAATTGGAATCAGCTTCGGACTCCCAGAGATGGTCAATCTTCAAACGGCCATAACTTTTGATCTAGGAGGCTTCTGGAGGTCTATGAGTACAAGAACAAAAGCTCTGGTCGTCCTCTTTCAAACGGATCTGAAATCATCTTCAAATTCCTTCCGAGTCAACGGGAAACTGCAAAACAATGGAAGCTACTTTTCCTGTCCGAGTCAGTTTGGGCTGCGGGTCTTCTAATCCGAGTTGTATTAGATAGGCCCATGTTAAGGCCTGGTGTTGCATGCCCTTGGACTATAAATAGCCAGCCGCCACCATAATTAGGGTTTGAGTTTTGTTTAGTTATGTCTAGCCTTTGCTACATACCGATAATCACGCGTGTCGACTAGACCGCCTGTTTTATCATTACAGAACCCCACCGTTTGTGTTTCTTTTAGATTGGAGATTAATACACATTTGCCAATTTAGTTGGTTGTTCATCTTGTTCTTGCTATGTTCTTCGATTGCTTGCAGGAACAATGACCTTCGTGGTCAGGTTGATCACGTCTCGGCAAGATCAATAACCATCTGGAGTTGGTGTATCGGTACGCTAAGGCATAGCGTCTGGAGCGGTTGTAGTCGGGCCATCAACATCGATTCCTACCAAATCGATAGTTACCCACCTCTCATCGAAAGATCGGGACCAAGTTCGCATCAAGTGGTATCAGAGCTCAAGGTTGCTCGGAACAATGACCTTCGTGGTCAGGTTGATCGCATCTCGGCAAGATCAATAACCATCTGGAGTTGGTGTATCGGTTGCTAAGGCGCAACGTCCTGGACGGTTGTAGTCGGGCCGTCAACATCGATTCCTACCAAATCGATAGTTACCCACCTCTCATCGAAAGATCGGGACCAAGTTCGCATCAAGTGGTATCAGAGCTAGGTCCCGAAACAAGAGGGTGGGAATGATAGTACCACCTTGCTTGTGGAGGGGAGAGAATACCACCTTAAAAGGGAGAGCAACCCTCCCCCCATCAGGCTAGTCTTTTGGGGGACACATGGGACTCTTATGGCCTGGCTATGGCAGCCAAGGTGTGTATTCCCTCGTTGGGCCAAGGCCCACGCCTGACCGATTAGGCGGTTAAGCTCACCGGGCGAAACACGTCGCCATCTGGTGGGCATGAAAAGAACACGTTGCGCACCAGGAGGGATGCATCAGTTGGTATCAGAGCTCAAGGTTGCTCGGAACAATGACCTTCGTGGTCAGGTTGATCGCGTCTCGGCAAGATCAATAACCATCTGGAGTTGGTGTATCGGTTGCTAAGGCGCAACGTCCTGGACGGTTGTAGTCGGGCCGTCAACATCGATTCCTACCAAATCGATAGTTACCCACCTCTCATCGAAAGATCGGGACCAAGTTCGCATCAAGACGTCAAGGACTCAGGCGATCACTTGGCGAGCACTCGGGCGGTCCGGAGACCACTCGGCGAGCACTCGGGTGATCTCGCGAGCACTTTCGGCGGCGATCGAGATACGTTCGACTCGTCTGATGCTTGAACCGCGGGAGGCTTCACCCACTCTACTTCCGCTGCTAACGTGCTCCAAGGGTAATGCTCCATGATCTTTGACTCGCATGTATCCTGGTTGAATGCGTAGAAAATTTTGTTTTCGGCTAGTGTAGCATACGCGTTCTCCTTCATCTTAACCCCAATTCCATCCTTGTTTTGGCCATCTTCTCGCATCTTTACGAGGGATACGTGAGCACTATGCCCACGGCGAGCCTCTTCTTTTATTTCTATTCCTTGTTTCGCACCGGTGGAACCTCTCCCGCCGGTTGCATCTATTTTCGCCTTCAGTCCAACCAACCAAATGAGTACCCGACCTTCACACTCAAGGACTCGATGTCGGGCTGGGCTGATTTTTGGTTTTACTTAAAGATGTAGGGAAGCTCTCTCCGCTATACCGGAGCGGAGGCTCCGGAGATCGACACCCCGTGCCCCCCGTGCAAGCCGAGGAGGAGCGGACACTAGTGACAATCAGTGAGCTCACCAACATGGAGCTCACTGGTCGGGACATTGCCCGGGACTATCTTAGGAACCAGGTGTCTCCATTGAAGAGGAGGGAACACCCCTTCTTCGAAATCTCCAGATGGCAAGACTTCACCTGGGATACTAACTCTGGTAAGCTTCTGAAATTGCATGAGTAACTACTACTCTTCGCGCATAATTTTGCTCGTGCTAAAGTTTGTGTTGGTCGAATGCAGCCCCGAGCACAGCCTGGGTGGAGAAACAAGTGGCTGAAATGTTAAGCACTCCGAAGGGTAAGGAGCTTGAGCACAGGTATCAAGTTCCAAAGAACGTGCTCAAGCAGGGCGACGCGGTAAGTAACTTCGCGATCTATGCTTGAGGAAAGACGTCCCAAGCACCTCTGACAATTTTATTGCTTTTGATAGGAGAAGGTTGCCCTTGAAGCCGCAGTGGCTGAACTCAAGCCATTGTCGCGCGATCAAGGGGGAGCCATCCCCGCCGCCAAGACCAAGAAGGCGAGGGGCAAGCGGCAAGCGCCACCGCCACTGCCTCCCTCTACCCGGCTCCCTAAGAGATGGGCGACTTCAAGCAAGAGCCCTCCTCAGCGACATTTGGAGTACGCCGATAAAATAGTGGTAAGAGATTTGAAGAAATGGTTGAAAGAGTATACCGAGGAACACTCGGATTTTATGGCTCGCTTGCACCAGCTCATGGAGCAGGTGAGGTGAGCTAAGGCGGCGAAGGACTCCGAGCGTAGGGAACTGGAGGGGAAGATCGCTGCCCTCCAGGCCAAGATGGCGTGGGCAACTTTGGGTTCTTCGGCAAGAGAGCCCGAGGAAGAGGATGAAGATCCGGCGCTCTTCGTTGTGAAGCGCTGGATGTCGCCGGGTGCACCGCCAAGGCTCCCAGGGCCGACTTTGGAAGAGGTTGACATGGACGAGGTCGACCCTTCGATGGCAAGGGGCCAGTCGCGCTGCCGCGGAGAGGTCCGAGTTGTAGTCGAGGCCCAGACCTCCACGAATACCATTCCCGTGGCAGAGACTGAGGGCACCGAGGACGATGACGAGAAGCTCAACAAAGGTAATTCTTTTTTTTCATTTCTCCCCTTTCTTCTTTTTTGCTTTGCTTCGTATGTCCGAGCTAACCCCACTCTATTGATGTGGGCGTGACAACTCATAGGGGTGTTATGGATTTTGAGGCAATGGCTGATGTAATCCTCGACCATGTAGTGGAGAGAGAGAGCTGGCCCATGCCGCCGATATTGTAATGGCGGAAGACATCACCGCCAAGGCCTACCACAACCAGCAAGCCGTGGAGCTTCAAGACCTAGAGAGACCAACTCCCCAGGAAGGCCAACTTCCTAGGGAGGAGGAACTTCCCAGGGAGAAGTACATTGCACCCTTGAGCATGTTAGATGCTCGGGATCAAGGAGAAGACTATGTGCTCCCAAGCGAGGCGCCTGCTCAGGAAGAAAGTGCGAAGCCCCCGAGTGAAATGCTTGCTCGGGGAGAAGACAATGAGCTCCCAAGCGAAGAGTATGCTCGGGAGGAGGATGGAAAGCCCCCGAGCGAAGAACATGCTTAGGAGAAGGATGAACACTCCCAGCCGGAGGTCACCGCGGAAGAACTCACGGACCTTCAGTCGGAAGATGTCTCCAAGACCTTCGAGGAAAACCTGGACGATCACCTCCGATGGGTAAGGGCACTTGCTTTTTAAAGCCTTCTTCTTTGGTAGCGACTAAGAACTAAGACCTCTGGCTTGTAGGTGCTCCGGGCAACCATGGTGGACTTCCATTCGGTGACTATTCCTCCTGAAGTCGTGGCCAGGCACTGCGCCGAGCAAGACGCTAAAATAGCGGAGCTTGAGCAAGCGCTGGCTAAGATCAAGGCCTCAAACTAGGAGAGACAGCACCAAGTCAAAAATTTAGCTATGGAGAATAAAGAGCGAATCTTCGAGCTTGAGCTAAAGCTAGAGCAAGAGCGGCAATGCTCTGAAGCGTTGGAGAAGAAGGTGAACGAACTGAGCAAATCTGCTCAGGAGGCCACTGAGCTGGTTAATCAAGGCAAGAAGGAGGCGAAGCAACTCCGCCAAGAAGCCCGCGAAGGATGCGAAGCTCGACGGCGGGTCCTTGACCTCGAAGCCGAGCTTGATGAGGCGAGGAAAGAACTCTCGACACTTAGAGAGGCGAAGCTCGGCAGCAAATAACTTCTTTGTACCTTACTTGTAAACATCTTGATAAATAAAGCAATAGCTGTTTTGAAATGCCTTGTCTTTGCTTGACTTTGCCCATTGCCGATGAATGGCCTAAAAAGATAAACAGAACAAAACGAGCAGAAAGAAAAAGGATAATATAGGCAGAATAGTAAAGGACAAAAATGCAGACGCACGTTTTTTTAGAAAATCACATTAGTTCGTCCCTACTAAGCCCCCGCTGTGAATAAAGGTCGTGCACCTAAGTTGCGAGCATGAACTCGTTCACAGGAGAGTTAGAAAAAATCACGCATATTTTTCCCTTAACGATCCAACGCCATATCTCTAAGTTGCGAGCATGGGTTAGGTTGGGAAAAAAATGTGCGCGGCTTCATCCCCTCCTGGGAACTTAACCCATGCTCCTAATTTGCGAGCATGGCTTCGCCGAAGACGGGAAAACATGTGTTTGGTCAACAAAGCGCACAGTAGACCGAGCACGCGTAAACCAAGCTAGAACTCCGGACCAACCAAGAGGGTGTCTATTTGCGATTGAAACTTGTAGCGAAGAACTACTGCGAACCAAAATCGGCTTATGTAGACTGAAACCTCTGGTGGCAAGCTTAGTGATTCAACACTGGTCTTTGCACCCTTGTCGCTTTTATGCACGCTAGCCAAACCTTAGAAAAGAATGATTGAAGCAAAAGTCCATGCCCACACGCACTCATCTCATCATCAAGATCGTGAGGAAAAGAGTGTGCCCATGCGCGAGACTGAGTCAGCTTACCAACGGGCAAGGACTTCGGAAACATTCACAAAATCTTAGAAAGAATGCAAATCATGGGGGCGAAAGAACCGAATTTATAGAAACAACTAGCTAGTGCTGCGTAGAACAAGCAGTAATGAAAACTAGACAAAGAACATACGTAGTTGATTGATGTTCCAGATGCTAGCGAGTACCCGACCATCCTCCATCGCTAGGTGAACAGCCCCTGGGCGCATTGCTGAGACGACCATATACGGACCTTCCCACCTGGGGGATAGCTTGTTAGCTTTTGATAAATCCTGAACTCGACGTATTACTAGATTGCGAACTTGCAGGGTCCTTGGTCGAATTGATTTGGCCATGTGCCTATGAAGAGCCTATAGGTAAATCACGGATCGAAGCAAAGCCCGTTCGTATGTTTCCTCAGCGAGGTCTAGGTCTAGGATACGCTCAGCCTCTTGGTCGATGCTGTCGACCATGTGCACTCTTGGAGAACCCAACATGATTTCGGTGGGCAAAATAGCCTCTGCACTATAGACGAGTTGGAGAGGGGTTTCACCCGTTGCCTGGCTTGCCGTAGTGAGAACTGACCAAAGGACGGAAGGGAGCTCGTCTACCCAAGCATGACCATACTGATTGAGGTTTTTGAAAACCCTCTTTTTGATCCCTTGGATAATTTGTCCATTTGCTCACTCAACCGCTCTATTGCTCTGCGGATGCGCTACAGAGGCGAAGCAGACCTTCATCCCGATGTCTTCGCAATAGGCCTAAAACAGCTCACTGGTGAACTTAGTGCCATTGTCCATGATGAGGCGGTTGGGAACACCAAAGCACGTCACCACGTTGTTGCGAAAAAACTTCCTGGCTGCTTGAACCAAAATGGTCGACACGGGTTTGGCTTCAATCCACTTAGTGAAAGTGTCGATAGCCACGAGCAAGTACTTGCAGCCCTTCTGACCTCGGGGGAAAAGTCCGAGTATATCAACTTCCCAAATCGAGAATGGCCATGATAGAGAAATAGTTTGAAGCACATATGCTGGCTGATGGACCTTACAAGCATGAAACTGGCATGTCCTGCAAGTCGTCACGATCGAGCAAGCATCGGCTAAGGCCATTGGCCAATAGTAACCCAATCGGAATGCCTTGTTCACAAGCGTTCTGAAAAACGAGTGAACTCCGCACACTCCTTCATGGATATCTCTAAGAAGGTATTTGTCCTCTTCTTGAGATATACACTTGGAGAGGACTCCTAGTGCTCCTTTACGGTATAAGTTGCCCTCAATCAACTTGTAAGGAGAGGATCGCCTAATAAGCTGGGAAAGCTCAACTTCTTCTTCGGGTAGTGTCCCATGTGCAAGATATTAAACGAATGGCGTCATCCAATTCGCACCATGCTCGAGAAGAGAAACGTTACCACACGTCTCTGATGCCTCCTCTACAGGGGGAATGGAGGGCTTGTATAAGTGCTCGATGAGCACTCCTGTCGGAGCAGAATTTTGGGAGGAACCAAACTTTGAAAGTTGGTCGGCCAGGGAATTATCCTTCTTGGGGATATAGAGTACTTCAAAATTCTTATAGTACTTCTCCATCTTCATCACTTCAACCAGGTAAAGTGCCATTGAGTTATCGGAATACTGATACTCCTTATTGACCTAGTTGACGACCAACTGTAAATCGCCTTTCACAGTTAGTCGCTAGACTCCGAGCGCTTTGCATGGTCGTAGTCGAGCCAAGAGGTCTTCAAACTCTACCGTGTTTTGGTCACGGCGAAGTGCAGTTGAATGGCGTACTAGAGTTTCTCTCCCTAAGGGGATACTAGCACAACTCTAGCCCCCGAGCGATCATAGGCACGAGACCCATCAAAGTACATGGTCCAACAACCTTCTTTAGATCTATGGAGCTCAGTAGCTGGTGGCGCTGGATTCGTTCATTCCGCTACAAAGTCTGCCAAGACTTGGGACTTGATCGCTGTGCAAGCTGAGAATTGGATCTCAAACTCGGCGAGCTCCATGGCCCATTTCGCAATTCGACCACCGGCGTCTTGATTTCTTAGGATCTCCCTAAGCGGAAAGTTGGTCGGGACTATGATCTTGTGGGCTTGAAAATAGTGTCGCAGCTTTCTGGAGGCTATGAACAGCGAGTAAAAGAGTTTTTGGACCTCGGTGTAACGCTTTTTTGGTCCATGCAGGACCTCGCTGACGTAGTAGATTGGTCACTGCACTCCATCCTTTTCCACCGTTAAGACTGCGCTTACTGCCTGCGGGGTTGTCGCCAAATAGAACAACAAGGTTTCTCCTGACCTTGGTGTGGTTAGGATGGGTGGTCTGGACAGGTACTGCTTTAGCTTCTCGAAAGAACGATTCGCTTCTTCTGTCCAGATGAAACCATCATGCTTGCGGAGTGCCTTAATGAAAGGCAATCCATGCTTGCCTAACTGGGAAATGAAGCGACTTAGAGCCGCCATTCCTGCGGTCAAGGCTTGGACCTCCTTTACATAGCTAGGTGGTTGCATGCCTTCGATGGCTTCAATCTTCTCTGGGTTTGTCTCGATGCCTTGTGGACTGACCATGTAGCCAAGAACCTTGCCCGCCTTTACACCGAAGGCACATTTTTCTAGATTAAGCTTTATTCGATGCCTGTTGAGGTTACAAAAGGTTTCCTCAAGATCGGATACATGACTTGAAGTGAGCTTACTTTTGACCACTATGTCATCCACATAGACCTCTAGATTATGACCTATTTGATCTGGGAAAGTTTTCTTCATGAGGCGCTGGAAGGTCGCCCCAGCATTCCTAAGACCAAAAGACATAGTCGTGTAGCAGAACGTGCGAATGGGGTAATGAAGAAAGTTTTCTCTTTATATTCATGTGATATGCTGATCTGGTGGTAGCCTGAATAGGCATCCACAAAACTCATCACCTAGGACTCCGTTCTTACGTCGACCAACTGGTCTATGCGTGGCAGTGGAAAATTATCCTTGGGACAGGTAGCGTTCAAGCCCGTGTGGTCGACACACATGCGCCACTTACCCCCTTTTTCTTTACAATGACCGGATTCGCCGGCCAGTCCGAATGCTCGACCTCCCGAATGAAGCCGGCTTTGAGGGGCTTGTCAAGTTCTTCCCGGATGATAGTTTGCTTTTTTGGGGAGAATCGCCTGAGCTTTTGCCACACTGGTTTTTTGTCTGGCCAAACCATTAGCCTGTGCTCAATTACTTCCCTTGGGACACTGAGCATGTTAGATGGTTCTCAAGCGAACGCATCAATATTCTTCCGGAGGAAAGCAACGAGCTCGAGTTCCTATTTAGGATCTAAGGAGGATCCCAAATGCACGACCTTGGTCGGCTCCGCGTCGCTAAGCGAAACTGCCTTGGTCTCTCCTCCAGGCTGGAGGGCAACTTTCAATCGGGAATTCTTCAGCTCTTGGTCAGGGCCGCGCTGAAGCAATTGCCCGACCATGTCCAGCGACTTCTAAACGCAGCTCAAGGCCGCCTTTTGACTCCCTCTTACGGTGATTACACCGCCTAGACTGGGAACCTTCAAGCATTGATATGGATGATGCGTAGCAGCCATGAACTTAGCGAGAGCCAGCCTATCAAGGATGGTATTGTAGGCCGACTCAAAATTGACCACCTCAAAGGTGATCATCTCCGTCCGGAAGTTGTTCGGACTCCCGAATGTGATGAGCAAAACTATCTGACCGAGAAGTTTGATCGAGGTGCCCGGTACGATCCCAAAAAAGGGGACCGCTATGCTCTTGATCTTGGACCGAGGAACTTGCATCTCGTCCAGTACTTTGGCGGATATGAGGTCCAAGGAATTTCCGCCATCGATGAGGATTCATCCCATCGTGGTATTGCTGATGGTCAGGTTTATGACCAGAGGAAGCTTCTGAGGCTTGGTCAATCCAAAGGGACAATCATCCTTGGAGAAGATAATAGGCAGCTCGGACCACCTGAGCTGCTGCACGGGGGGTTTGCCCTGAGCAACATGACACACCTCACGTGCCGCCTCTTTTAGATCTCGGTGGGACTTGCAGGCTAAGGAGCCCTCGAATATTACCGTAATGTGATTGCGAGGCTCCTGGTACTCCATATCCTCGTCGTTGTCATCGGCGGGCTCTATGCCCTTACTCTTGCTGCTCTCACCCTTCTTTGGGAGTGTAGGCATGGGATCCTTCCATTGTAAAACTTTTCTAGGTGGAATACCCAAGTCCGGCAGTTACGAAGGTCGTGCCCATATGCTTGATGGAGTGGGCAGAAATGATCGTTCAACAGAACACCTTAGTTATCACGACCTTGGTCATTGCGACCTTGATCATTGCGCCGCTAGGGCGGTCGACCCCTTCCTCTCCCGCCGAAGTTCATGCGCTATGAGGCTGCGAAGCTCACGGCTGATACTGCTCGATAGCCGTGACCATGCCCAGTGCAGACGACCTCTTCTTCTTCTTCTTCTTCTTGATCTTCTTCTCCATGGAGCCCACATTCTTCTTGCTCGCGGAGCTTTCTAGGCCAGGCTGAGGTGGAAGCTTACCCTCGTCCATCATTTTCTTCCACTGGACCACCTCGTTGGCATTTGCATACCGATTGCCATGCGGAACAGCTCACTGGCCGATAGGTCTGGATGGATCTCCAGATCCTGCGTGAAGCGGATGTCCCGGACACCAAACTTGAAGGTGCGGGTAACTGCTCATCTGAAATATTCAGAATAGAATTCTGAATTTTAATGAACCTTTGAACAAAATGCCGTAAGGACTCGCCCTCAGTCTGGATCAAGCACTCAAGATCGGGCTCTTTGTCCGGGCGGATGTAGCAGCTCTAAAAATTTACTCTAGGCACTTCGCTGAGTTGTCTCCAAGAACGAATTGATCCATCCTTTTGATTGAAAAGCCAAGTTCGAGCAGCTCCATCCAGAATTGTGGGTAGGAAATTAGCCATAACCCCCTCATCACCTCCAGCTGCTAGAATCGTAGTGGAATAAATTGAGAGGAACTCATCCGGGTTCTGAGTCCCGTTGAACCTCTCAATGTGACCGGGCTTGAATTTGCTCGGCCACGAGATATTGTGAAGGGATGCTGAGAAAGCCTAACATCTGAATGTTGGGCTGTCGCGATGGTCCCTTTGGCCGTGGTGATCACAACGATCATTGCTGCAATGGCTTTCGACGCGCGGACCAAGGCGAGAGAATACCTCTCGATGTCGGCACGACGGGGATCAATCTGAAGTCGAATATTCAGTATGCCCGTGACTAGGATGAGCATATCTTTAACCCCATGAGGTTGCTCGGGAAACGCTTCGAGTGTCGTCGCGGTACCGATCATGCTTCCTACAGCCTTCCTGAGTAGGGCTCCAAGAATCCCATGATGGAAGCGAATAGGGGTATGATGTTGAACTTCCCGGGAAACACTCCAGGCCTCTTTGCCAAGAGGTGACCTTGGAGCTTTAAGTCGGTGGTGAGCTTCTCCAAGTCTTTGGCCACAATCGCGCCCATTGCTTCCAAGTCCACCTGATTAGGGAAATTCCGGAGATCACGCACGATCGCCGCCAAAGCCTGCAATCGCTCCCTACTCTAGGGAACGAGATGATCGTGCACATGCTCTCGCATATGACACCCGTGAGAAATCTCGCAAGCTGAGGATTTAGCCCTGGCACTTGGCCTTTTGACGGGCTTGATGGCGAATGCTCGCTAGGGTCCTGTTTAGGGACGCCTCCGATGGTTTCTGGCTGCTTCATAGCGGCGGTGATGGGCAGCCCCCAAGGATTCAACTTTGGGGTCTTCCTCTCCTTCCGCCATGTTGACATCGCGGGAATGCGAGGATCGTGAAGGTGATATTATGGTGTCTCCTCACAATGCAGTCTCGTGATTGGGCTCAAAATGATCGGGAATGTCTAGACCATCGTAGAGTCCATCACACTGCTCAACGTCTGTGAGGGTATGATGCTGAGAACGAAGGAACTACTCTTGCGCTGCTGCAGCCAGGGAAGGGCTCCTGGGTTCAGTATGACCCTCTGGGTCAATGACATTAGCCACGCCTTCATCGGCATAGCACATGTCGTCATCCTCGACGTCATTAAAGGCGCAGAGGTATTGAACATCCTGAAAATTCGGCATCTTCAGGAATTCTTCACGAAAGGATTCACCGGCAGATCCCCACGGATGGCGCCAACTGTCGACGTTTGGGAAACAGGTCCCCGCCGAGCTTACTTGTTGAATGAGGGATCAACCAAAGCCCTTTCCCATGAAGGGTTTGCGTCCGAAGAATGCTCTTAGGATGTGATGCTCAGAAGATGATGGACAAAGGATTTATACTGGTTCGGGCCTCTCACGATGGAGATAACAACACTACGTCCAGTGATCTTACTATTGCCCGTAGAACACTTACAGAATGGCTCAAGAGTGACAGTGTGTCAGTGTGTTCTTCCTTCTGTGTCTGTCCCCTACCGGTTTACCAGCGAGGTTCTTATAGATGATCGAAATAACTACAACTGAATAATGCGCCATTACTGCATTAACCGTAGCTGTAACCACATCCTTGATTCTCGCCACGTCTCGTCGTGAGCATAATGGTCGCAAATCGTGGCGTAATGGTCCTAGATCATGGCGTAATTATCGCCACGTCGTCTTTATGGGTCGAGCACGGTCTTTTGATCATGCTCGGGAATTCCCCTTAGCTCCGACCGACAGCTGCACACTCCCGAGTGAGCATGCTCGGGGATTTATGACACATGTTCGGGGACGAGCTCAGGCATGGTTGGGGCAGACCTACTAACCAGACTATCTGAGGGTATTCCTTGGGGACACCATCCAAGAGTATGCATGGTCGGCCAGAGCTGGCTGCCAGGGCATTTTGGTCCTTATGGAAATTATCCAATCCCCGACAACTTCATTTAGACATAAAGAAAAATAAAAAAACATAGAGCAATTAATTGTAATAATGGCATTGTTAGAATTTTTAGAACACTCACACAAAAAAGATAATGATGTGAAATTTTTATAGGATGACAACAGCTGCATTGGGCACACACACACACAAATTTCCAAAAAATTTTAGATAAGATTGACAACTCAATTAATGATTAAGATCATGCCCTATTCAAAGGAGGGAAATTCTAGTGCATCTTTGCCTGACTACCATGTGAGACTCACTGCACCTTGGGCCCATTCATTAGTGTCACTTAGCCCCTTTGCTTGTCTTCCCCTCAGCTCACTGCCACACCTTTGCCCAAGACTAGCCACGACAAACCAAAGCCGCCGGCGATGCTACCATGGCATGCATCACATAGGCCCTCGCCGCTGTGTCACCTGTGCCTCATGGCTCCATTTACTACCTTGCGGCACACTCCGTCTAGAGTCCTGTGGTGCCACCCTAATTTGTGTTCACACGAAACGCTGAGCTTTCCCTTCACTTATAAAGCCAGCCAAAGACCACCATTGACACCCCACACCACCTCCATGAACTTCCTTGAGTCCCAAACCTCTCAATTTTGTCCACATCGTGCCACCCTTGCCTCCATTGCCGGTGAACTCTGAAAAAGGGGCAAAGCTGAATCAGTTACTCGGTGAGATTCTTTTCAATTCAGCTTTAGGTTTTGTTGAAACAAGTGATTTGTAAATTCTCCTTGGATAATAGGAAAGAACATCATCGGAGGATATCCATAATGCGTTGGATTTGCTTATCCTAGTGTTGTGCTATCAACTTGTGTATTTGACCAGGGTGGTCCTGAAGCAATAGAAGCAGAAAAAAATCAACATACATTTTTTTTGTTGCCCTGGTATTGTGCCATCAGCATGTTGGCTAGAAGAAAATGATGCTAAATTTGATTTGTTGATCATACACTAGATTGTGAAGGTCGATCTACATTTGTATTTTCTGATTATGTTGCATCTTTTCCAGAGAGAGAGAGAGGCATTAGTACTTATTGGGAATAAAAGGGTAGCATAGTTAAGTACAAAGGAGTTACATCTCTTTCTTGTCTTCTTAGTTGCATTTCTGTTTCCTTTCTCAAGTACATTTTTGATCTTTTAGAAATTGGACCTTTTTGTATGAAGGAACTCTAAATGACACACATGCCTTCGCAACATCTTCGGTACACTCAATAGTACATTGAGGAACCTCATCGTCATGTAAACTTACTTTGCTTAGTAAATCTTCTATTTCAGAAGACACCTTATCCATGTAGTTTCCTAAGTGATCAATAACCTCTTTTGAAATTGAACACTTCATTGCAATAGATATCATCTTCCAAGAAATTTTTGCACATCGTGATTCTAAAGTTTCGTTGTTGATTTGTGCTTAACAAGATAGGACCATCTTTTTGCATACTCTATCCCTCTACTCAATATGTATTGAAGTGGTAAGACAACAACATTGTTTTAGTTAAATACTCCTAGAATATTCTTGCACAGGGGCGTAGCCAGTTGGCTCTGTTAGGCTAGAGACCCTCTACCGCTAAACCTTAAGTACCCTTCTAGTATCGGTGTCCAATTTTTGACATAACAATAGAGAATGTAGGAGGAAGAAGAAGCTTTGCTAGGTTGATAAGCTGCTTCATATACCATGTGGCTTGATTGGTCATTACTTATTGAAGGTCTAATTGGGTAATTAATGATTTCACTTGCTGCTTGCATAACTAGACTTAAACTCTAGACGCACACAAAGATCATAAAGCGAGAGAGAGAGAGGATGCAGCTCAATGTCTCTCCTTCGTGAGGATGTGGCAACGTACTGAGTCAAGGGCGGTTGATGCGCGTCACAGAGAGTGGATGCGGGGGAGCCAGTGACGGCGCGAGCGTGCTGCAACGAGCAACCCACCACGGTGATGGCAAGCGGGTAAGGAAGGCAACACAATATGAGTCAGCTAGTGCTTGACCAGCTAAGTAGGTTGATTAAAACAACAAATAGGCAATGCGAGCATCTCTTCTGATTTATAATTTTTTTATCAATTGTAAGTATGTAAATAGATTGAATAGAGACAATAGTCGATTTGTTTGATTAATTAATGTTAACTTGTTCATAAATTTACAAAAGTTTGAGAAATGAACATTGTACAAATATGTCTCAGATAGTAAAGTATTATTAGTTACCCTCGAACTGATAAGAATACAATACAAATTGCTTAATATTTGAGAGGTGTTTCTATGATTTTCTCTTTTGAAGTTACACTGATATTACAGAATGAATGAGGAGCAGATAGTGATTACTTACCATTTCACTTACTTTAACATTTATGCAAGTTGTATTAGGATAGAAAATATAGAAGCACCACTATGTTTATCTCACTTTAGCTTAATTCTTTGAGCCCACTATCTTTTTTTGTTGGCTTCACCACTGTGCTTGCATAGTATACCTACATGATTCAGGAAGTATTGTTTATGATAAAAGGTCTGTTTGGATCCATGCAGCTAATAGTTAACTGCTAAAAATTAGCTGGAGTGGATCCAAACACCCCTAGCTAATAGATCAGCTAACTATTAGCTGGGCACCCAGCTAATGGTTATCTCATTAGCTAGCTAAACCCAGCTAATAGCAGCTAATAGGTGGCATTTAACCAAAATACCCTTCGCGTCTACCACCAATAGCATTTGATAGCATGGGTATTCTGGACAATAGCATCTATTAGCCACATATTAGCTGGTGGATCCAAACACTCTCCAACTAATAGTTAGCCAGCTAATAGTTAGCTAGCTAATATTAGTTAGAAACTATTAGTCAGCTAACTATTAGCTGCTAATGGATCCAAACAGACCCAAAATCAATGATGCTAAAAGTAGAGGATGAGGTGCTATATAAATACGTATCTGGGCAAGTACACATTTGGCAAGAGACTCTCTGAATTAAATACCACTTTAGCTTCATCCTCGATGTCATCAAAAGTTGTTAGCTCAAGTGCTGATGTTCCATCGTGTCGTGTGCATATCACACGAAATTAGTTTTTCAAATTCCTCCTCAAAATGAGAAAAAAGATTCCTCGTATAAGTTTCAACAGCAATCCTCAGCATCAGAAAACTAGACACATAGAGACTCGATTTGTATGTATGATGTGACTTGTATTAACAGTGCCAAGGTACACAATATGGATATCACGATAATTAACTATATTGAGATTTTCAAAAATCAGAAAAATTAGGTCGAAAATCGGTAGAAATCGAAGGGTTTCAAAATCAAACTTTTTGAAGAAAAAATCAAACAAAATTGATTTTCACTGATAATCGCTCGATATGCCTCGATAATCAACCAAAATTTTTGTGAGCGATTTTGTAAACTTGTGTTCTTCGGCGGTTGATTTTGTGAACGATTTTCATTCGATATTTTTCGAAAATCGAGCAATATTAAGCAATTATCGTAATATTTACGTTGTATAAATTTTTCTGAATTGTTTAATTTAACCGGTTTACCGACCGGTATTGTACCGGCTCGATATGAGTGATTATCGATGATATTGTGAACACTAAACAGTGCTAATGTCAATTAGTCTTCTCTCAGCCTCCTTGATAAGCAATCAAATCGAGACATGCAGATGCAAGCAAGGCAGTAATTAATCACTGCTAACAATAGGCTGAAGAAGAGAGGAAGAAAAGGTCAGAGATAATTGCATGCGGCCGGGGTGTAATCACATTGCCGAAGCAAAATTACACACGCTGCATGCTCCGCCGGATCCTTATCTGCTAACCCGATGGGTTAGCGAGTTAGTTCCTTCCTTCCAAGAACAAATTAAGGATATCTATAATGATATAGATGACAGCTGTCTATAGTTTATCTTTGTATCATTTACATATAGCACTAAACTAACTCATACAACGGATTTTGAAACGCTCGTGCCCTGGCGCCGCAGCTGGCGATCAACACGATCGAACAAGAGGGAAACCTCCCCAGCTTTCTCGGCTGCCGTTATTGAGGAAGCAGATCTAGACGTGCATGCGCCTCCTTTCCCCACACAATCGGATACAGTCGCCTACTGGATTGATCGACGCTCGCCTGATCGGTCCGTCCAAACCCTTAATTTCTTTCCAATCTAGCTATTTTATACGGACGGAAGAAGAGAGTGCGTGCAGTTTGGTTGTGCTGAGCGACGATGGCTAGGGAGGGTAGCGGGATGGCGGCGCACGCCACGAGCCTCGGCGTGGTCGCGTCCGTCGCGCTCAACATCGCCGCGCTCGCGCTCTACCTCCGCAGCCGCTACTTCGGCGATGACGGCAAGAAGGGGATCAGCAGGACGGCGACGCTGCCGCCATCCACCGGCAAGCCGCCGGTGACGCCGGACTCTGTCATCAACCTGGATCAGTACGTGATATCGGATCCATCTCCTCGCCACGCATTCCCGGCCGCAAGAATCGATTGATCGTTTTTGCGGTCTCTTCTTCTTGCATGCCCATCCTCTGCGATTCCATGATCATTATCGATCCATGCATGCTACTGTATGCATTGCGATGTTTCTTGTCTTCTGCAGCGGCGATCCGGCGATGTACGAGGCGTTCTGGCGCGGGATGGGCGAACGCGCGACGCTCGTGATCCCGGGGTGGCAAACGATGAGCTACTTCTCTGACGTCGGCGGCCTCAGCTGGTTCCTCGAGCCAAGCTTAGAGCGCGAGGTCCGCCGCCTCCACCGCCTCGTCGGCAACGCCGCCGTCGACGGCTACCACCTGCTCGTCGGAACCGGCTCCACTCAGCTCTTCCAGGCCGCTCTCTATGCGCTCTCGCCCCCCGGCGCCGACGCGCCCATGAACGTCGTCTCCCCTGCCCCGTATTACTCGGTAATAAAAATGATCTATCGCCTTTATTCAACAATGCTGCAATTTCTTATTAGAAATGTGGATTAAACAAATCAGCTGTGAGATCATGATTTGAAAAATAAGGCCTACCAAAGCGCAGGAATTTCATATTAAATAGTCTTGTTTGCAAACGGCTTGATCTTGCTTCGATTTTTCACCGAGTGTCGCTTTGTGGTTATTGCAGTGCTCCTCATGCTTGGTAATTGTATTTGCCATGCTGAGCAATTGTATTTGCCGCACTCCCCATGAGCAGGATTTGCGGATTAGGGGTCATATTTTTAAAATAAATTGTACAGAGACTAGTTTTGAAAAAAATGATTTTTTAGGGCTAAAAACATTGGAAAATATCACCGCGTTCCAAACGGCTTGATGTTGCTAATGATTGATTGATCTGAACTCCGATGTGATCTTGGCTCCTTGCGCGTGCAGTCGTACCCCGCCGTGACGGACTTCCTGAATTCTGGTCTCTACCGGTGGGCTGGCGACGCCAACACGTTCGACGGTGACACCTACATCGAGCTCGTCTGCTCGCCGAACAACCCCGACGGCGAAGTCCGCCAGGCCGTCCTCAAGTCCAAGTTCGGCAAGGCCATCCATGACCTGGCCTACTACTGGCCTACGTACGCGCCCATCACCGAGACGGCCGCCCACGACGTCATGCTCTTCACCGTCTCCAAGTGCACCGGCCACGCCGGCACGAGGCTAGGGTAATGCTCTCTTCGCCGTTGCTAATTGAAACCTAAAGCGATGGTTAATTATTGCGATATGATGGTTTCTTGCATGCATCGATGCATGGGTGGTGCAGGTGGGCGCTGGTGAAGGACAGGGAGCTGGCGCAGAAGATGAGCAAGTTCATGGAGCTCAACACCATCGGCGTGTCCAAGGACTCGCAGCTCCGCGCCGCCAAGATCCTCGGGACGGTCGCCGACGGCTACGAGCACCCACCCGCCGCCGGCGACACGAACCGCCTCTTCCACTTCGCGCGCCGGCAGATGGCGGGGCGCTGGAGCGCTCTCCGCGCAGCCGTGGCTGCCTCGGGCATCTTCACTCTGCCCGACGAGCTCCTCGACTACTGCACCTTCGCCAAGGAGACTGTCACGGTTAATCCCCGTACGCACAGTACATTACACCACCGCCAATTAATCGCCATTGTTGCACCTTAATTATCTGCGGATGTGCTGATTTGCAACCCGATTCTTCTTCCTCTGAATTACGTTTCTTTTCATCTGGTTTCTTGATCGCAGCATTCGCGTGGCTGCGCTGCGAGAAGGAAGGAGTAGAAGACTTTGAAGGCTTCCTGCGCGAACACAAGGTAATCACTCGCGGCGGAGCGAAATTTGGAGCAGATGGGAAGGTCGTCAGGGTCAGTATGCTCGACACTGACGAAGCCTTCAACATTTTCGTCGATCGCCTCGCCGCCATGAAGTGATCGATGAAGGCATTCAAGTTAATTAGGGCATGATGGACGATGATCAGGCGCAAGAAATCAATCCGAGATTTAAGTTTACTTGCTTAATTTATTTCAATCTCCTGCTAGTCATGTGCTTTGTTTACAAGGTGTTTGATTTCATTGACCAAAATCATTTGAATTTGCTCTTTGGATATTCTTAATTTCAAGCTTCCATATGCTTCAAATAATATATAATCAGTGAGAAGATTCAATCGATATGCGTAAGAAAACTTTCGGGCCTCCAGAACCGTCCCAAGATGACTCCGGAGGCGACGAGCCACCCCAATCAAGAGAGTCCCACCCCCTTATCCTTCTCCCTCGCCGCCGCCACAGGTAGTCATTGGCTGACTAGCGGCAGCAGCGGGGCCTTTTTCAGCTCTCTTTTCAACTCAATCCCCATAGCCAAGCACCAGGGTCCAAGGAATCAGGTGTTGGTGGCGACGAGGCTCTTTGCTGAGATCAGGTTGGTGGCGACAAGCCTTAGTTGGAGTGGCTGGTGGGGTGAAGCTCTACAGGGACCGGTGTTGGGGCTACGTTGGGACTGAGATGCGCTTCCTTCCATGGTGCTTCTCACGGCTTTCCGTGGTGCTTCTCGTGGTTGTCAGATATGGCCGGATCTGCCCTCCTCCTTGCTAGATCCGATCGGTGCGGTGGTGCGTGAGATGCATGCTGGGATTGTGTGAGCTCAGTGCTCCATTTAGGCGCGGCGAGGTCGCTGTTCTCCTGGGTGGTGAGGTCATGGTCGTCAATGTCTCAGAGGTGGTGGTGATGGCTCGGGCAGGTTGAGGCGGCGGTGAGGTTTCCTATCGAGTGGGTAGTTCAATCCTGCTACGATGAAATCTAGAGTAGGTGCCTCAGTCACGAGCGTCTCTTACTAGCATCCTAGAGGTAGATGACGGGGAGCCATTGCGGACACCGACTCAAGTCAGAGCAAACGAGATGGCCCAGAGCTTAGAGAGGCATGAGCCTCACGGGCCAGTAGTCGGCACAGCAGGTCTAAAGCTCGAGGTGGCCGGCGATCTGGGCTCACTATGTGGAGATGGCACACAACCTGCAGCATCGCAAGTCGAGGTGATCTGGAGTCAGCTAGAAGAAGAAGCCGTAGCTCGACTAGAGATGGCGGCCGAGAAGGAGATGGCCCGAGTCAGCAGGAGTTTGGCATTGCAAGTCGAGAAGGCGACGCGGGCTTGCGCTCAAGACGACCGTGAATGATGGGGCCGACCAAGGCAGAAGGCAAGTCCTAGGAGGAGGCTATGCGTCGACGCGGGTGTGGAGCTTAGGCTGGCCGATGGTGGGGCTAGGATGCAGTTGCCGAAGATGACAGGAGGCCAGGCTGGGATTGAGGGTCGTCTTGTTTGTCATCACTCAATAAGGTGTTGGTTTTTAGCTAGTGTATGTGGTGCCTTGGGGAAGCTCCATTAGGTCTCTTTCTCTAATGTTGGCATCTCCCATGCTCTAGCTGGGATTGGTGTCTATGTAATCCTCTCTCCGAAAGGCTAGTGTTGGGAGCTCTTGCCTTAGTTTCAATATACATATATAGCAATATGCTTTGTTTGCTTAATAATAGTTAGCACAGCAGATTAGATAACATCGGCATCAATCAGTTGGTTTGCTGGATAGAAACATGGTCCCTTTTTTCTTTAGATACAATAGAAACATGGTAGAAACATTACCAGAATCAGAAACATAGAAACACAATCATGCACACAATTTTTTTGTTTGATGAGATGACAATGCTGCAATGTCATAATTTGCTACCTACGTGCAGTCTGGTGTGGATCTTCATATGCACGCCATTTTTGGGTATACTTTTATCCACATGAAGCTTTTTGTTGGTAGGTGATATATAATAGATCATGCATCCTTGTTTAAAAAACAAATGATTAGATCACACAGATGGTCAGGTACTGATGCTGTTTTTGAGAGAGATTTGGATTAAATATAATCTTGAAGTATGTTTTTGAGACAGATTCGGAGAAGATGTAATCTTGAAGTATGTTTCTGAGAGAGCTTTGGATAAACCTGAACAAGGTTTTGTCTGCATGTTAAAAAAAATCCACCGTACTGTAGATTTTTTCTGCATAATTTTCAAAAACTGATAATTCATTGTGCGCTTATCGTCAAACACATTTCTTCTCCTTTCACCAATTTGTGGTCTGCCATCAGCATTCACAAGCCTATAGAGTATAGTATGTGAAATCAGTATGACTGCTAATTCTACTTCAGTGACCGACAAAATTCAGCCTAGACTACATGCTGAAATAAATGGGAAAACTCACATCGACACTACAGTAATCCAGCAAATTAACATCGGCCAAAAGCCGACGTTAATTAGCCATTTGCCGACGTTAATTAGAATTCTAATTAACGTCGGCAAATGGCTAATTAACGTTGGCTTTTGGCCCACGATAGTTAATCGACGTTAATTAGCATAATTAACGTCGGCAACGTCGGCCAGATGCAGCCGACGATAATTACTGCCGTAACCTCGCTAATTAACATCGGTCTCTGTTTAGCTGATGTTAATTAATAATTAACGTCGGCTTAGGCCTGGCCGACGTTAATTAGCGCCGGCGGGATAATTAACGTCGGTCTAGATTTGGCCGATGTTAATTAGCGATTTGCCGGAGATTTGTCGGACGAAAACAGGAATGGAGATTGGCCGGTTACAGATCTCTGCTAAGTCTCTTCGGGCCTTTAGGTTGTCTTTTGTCTTATCCATCATATCCATGCACGTGCTTATAATGCTTTCACCAACGTTACGTTCCTGATGCATGACGTCAATGTTGTGCATCGTAATCAAGGCCTTCGCATATGGGAGCTCCCATAATCCACAAATGTGAGTCGATTGTGCTCCTCTCCAAACCCTTCAAACCCATCTTCTTTCTCCACCAATTTACTCGGCATATCGGCAATTTACGGCCCGATTAGGCGTTTGGCGGACCCTTTCGACAAGCTGTGTCCTTACGGAAGGCATTCTCTGGAGCCTAAAGGCGTGTCTCGAGGCGTGAAAGCGCCTATGGCAATCAAAGTAATGATCTTTCCACCATTTACAAAGCGAAAACAATCGATTATGCGAACCACGATCGGACATGTCAAATTTCCATGACAACTCCGGCCAAAGAAAATACCATAGGCCATGAAATCATGGATGACCACAAATATGCAACACGAAGGTTGAATTTACATTTCTTATAGCGATCATACGCCTCTACCCTGTCCATAATTTTTTCACTCTTGATCAAGGGTTTGAGCATCACATTGAGGCGCTTTCCGGGATGTTCGGGCCGTATGATGAGGCACAGGAACATAAACTCATATTTCATGCAAAGGGAAGGTGGAAGGTTGTATGGAATAGCAAAGACTGGCCAGCACGAGTATGATGCGGCGGTTGTGTTGAAAGGCGTGAAACCATCGGTAGCCAACCCAATGCGAACATTTCTCGCATCCCTCGCGAAGTCCTCGTCAAAGCTATCTAGAGCCTTCCATGCCCCACTATCTGACGGGTGCACCATTACTCCGTCGTTCTCACGCACACCTTCTTTGTGCCACCTCATGTGCCTGGCACTTCGTTTTGAGATAAACAACCGCTTCAGCCTAGGTGTGAGAGGCATGTACCGAAGTTGCTTGTGTGCAACATTGGTCGTTACCTTTTCACCTTCTTCGTTCACCACCTCGACAAATCTTGGTTTTTTACACACTAAGCAATGCTTCTCTTTCTCATGCTCCTTCCGAGAAAAGCATGCGGTTATCCTTGCACACATCAATCTTCTCATACTTCATACCGAGACCAGACAACAACTTCTTAGACTGGTACATGTCTCTAGGCATCTTATGATTTGCCGACAGTATATCAGAGATCAATTCCACGAGATCATTGTAACAATTATTGAAAAAGAAATACTTGGACTTAATGGCCATGAGCAGCGTCACAAAAGCAAGTTTGGGTCACTTTCGGTGTTCGTTAATGACTCTTGAAGCTTTAAGTAGCTCAAAGAACTCCCGAACCTCACGTGTTGGCGGATCCTCCGAGTCTACGTTAATCTCTGGATGCAAAGCTTCTAGCATCTCATCCATCCTATCATCGCCCGCCCTATCATCTTCCTCTTCAACTGCAACTTGAGGTCCTTGAGCACGTGACTCACCATGATGTACCCACAACTCAAAGCTTGGCATGAAACCGAACCGACACAGGTGCAGAGACATCGATTTCTTGTCCTGGGGGTGGAAATTACGGCACTTGCTACATGGGCACTTCACCTTAACAGTACTAGACATAGAGAAGGCACGGTCGACAAAAGCGGTAGCCTTGACCGTCCACTTAGTCGAGTGAGCCCCACTTTTCTCCCAACCTTCATACATCCATCGGCGGTCGTCACCCATGCTTGAGGCTATATAGGTTAAATCAACAGTTATAAGGTTCATTTTGTTTCTATATATCACGACCCTACATCTATAGGAAAGGATATGTCCTAAACCCACCCAAGAGTGGCTGACAAAGCGCGGATTTATGAGCGAGCTGTAGAAGTCGAATGAAATTTGGCGAAGATAACTTATTGTTCTCCACCGCACGCCCGATATAGTGCGAGGAGAACAACAGGTTATGACGCCGAATTTCATTCGTGCCTCGTGGCTCGTTATAAATACCGACTTTGTCATCCACTCCGAGGCTGTCCAAAAAAGGGAAAATTCCGGACCAGCACATCTCACATATGACACATGTGAGATATGCCGATCCGAAACGGGTGACGCATAGGTTTCGTGACACTATGTGATAACTTTATCCACATGGCACATGGCACATACAACAACACATGGCTCATGGACAAATACAAGGCCAAACATACAATGACACATGGCACATATATAGCTCTTGTGCGATCTTGATGACATTTGGTATTTGCCATAGAGAACTAACCAATATATATAGGCTAACCACATGTGTGTGACTAAAGTTTCATTTCACATGACAAATATAATAAAAAGACCCAAGCAATAGCGAAGGATTAATAATAAAAAAGCACACTCTATAATTGTTAAACTCTAACATTAAAGTGTGTCGGTGGGAGGTTTTCAAGCCTTATGAACTTCATACCATGATATAATAACCTCGTGAACAGCAGATATTTCCCAACATCTTTGGAATGCACTCCAATTAGAAGGTGGTATCGATCAACAAGGTAGCCACTACATAACCCATACAACTAGTGCATGCTAAACAAAAGTCGCATATCCATTACTCAACAAGGTGCTTCATTTGCAATGCTCTTCCTTATTTCCATTGTGTGGTTCAATATCATAAAGAAGCGTTGACTAGCATGAGCAATCCAACTAACAATCAAGTTCACGGTGTGCAAGCTGCATTTGCTCTCGAATCCGAAATTGGCAAATTACAGGGCGGGGTCGAGCGAGGCGCGGCGGCGGCGGCAGGGTCCAAGTCGTGGCGGCGCGGATCGGGCAGCAGCGGTGTGGCGTGGCGATGGCGGCGTGGGTGGCGGCGGCGGCGGCGCGGCACGGCGGCGTGGCGTGGCGCGAAGGGCGCGGCGTGGGTGGCGGCGTGGGCGGCGGTGGCGGTGGCGTGGCGGCGTGGGCGTGCGTGGGTGTGGCGGCTGCGGCGTGCGTGGCGGCGGCGGCGGGCGCGCCGAGCAGCGTGGCGGCGTGGTAGAGATTTTGGTCAGGGCGATGGGGCGCGGGGCGAGCGAAAAGGCAGTCTTATGGCAAATATGAACGTCGGCCTGGGCTTTTGGCCGACGTTAATTAACGAATTACCGTCGGCCAGTTGAGCCGACGTTAATTACGGTTTAATTAACGTCGGCCCAAGAATAAGCTGACGTTAATTAATATGGCCGACGTTAATTTCCCTGTTTTCTGTAGTGCGATCTTTACCAGAAATGAAGAGACTGAACATTGAAAAGGAAAAATCACCAAATTAAATCCTCTCCGTTCATTTTATTTTTTGATTTACTTGATGCGAAGTTCCCATGAATTCTGACTCCCACAAGCTAGAACGAGCTCAAGTGTACAGCACAAATGTAGAACACCCTACTCATGCTATAGAGGAGAGACGCTGTACCAGGATCTCAAAACACTGTCCCCGTCCAGCATATTCACCCTGACTGCCTGAGAAACGATCTTGGTAGATGTCTTTCTAAGAATGTTAGAAACTTATTCCAACCATCAATCATAAGGATTGACGTCAAAGTTTTGATCTTTTTCACTTTAAAGGAAGAACACACCAAGTTTGAACAAAAACTCAAGAACTTGATCTTGATCTTACTCATGGGGTTTTAATGATCAAGATAATCTTGGATAACCTCCCACACATCAAGGCAAGCAAGAACACAAGTCCAAAACTCTAGCAACATGATCTAGAAGAATGATTCATTCAAAAACACAAGATCGATTTCTTGCAAGAAAAATGCATGGATTGCCTAGATGATTAGGATATGATCTGAAAAAGATTCATCCATCAATCAATAGCCTTGGCACAAGAAGCAAAAGTATGTAGAAGGAGGGGAGGCAAATCCAAATTGCGTAAGTGTAAATTGCAAGAATGTAAGTGCGGAATTTATAATATAATGTAAATGCGTAAATAAAATTAAGCATAAGGAAATGAGTTTTGTATTTCTGGAAGGGAGGCTTACAAAGCCTCACAACAAAGTGTGCAAAGCTCAAAGGAGCACCAAAAACCTCAAAACCTTCAAGAGGGAGAAGGCTACCCCTACCCCTCCATTTATACCACTCTTGGGCCACCTACTACTCTTGGATGAGTCTCTCAATCGTGAAGCACTTTATCAAGGGCTAAGATTGACCTACTCACACAACTATGCAAGGGCTAGCCTAAAACCCACCAAATAAATAGGATTTTCTTGCATGGTTTTTAAAGCACACTAACTAGACCCGCTATCCTATCAATTAGACTGAGATCCGACGGCCCTCCTTGATCAACGTAGCATCTAGCTAGTATCTTTTCCTTTTCTTGTCTTCTAGGCTTGCCACAACTCCATCTCTGATCATCTTCCGGTGATCCTCGATCGTCTGGACCTCCAGCGCACCTCGTCTAGTCCCGATTATCCTCCGCCTCATCATGATCTAGCACCGTCATCCCGTAACCATAAAAAATAAGGGAACACATCACATAGCAATGTCCAAAAAGATATTCAATCAAATTCATCAAAAATTATAAATTAAAAATTCATCTTCACTTACAAGGCTGGTGCTACCGCCCTCAGGCTGGTAGCACCGTCAGCCGGTCATACCGCCCACTAGCCGGTATGACCGCCCTCCTAAAAATCACAAAGGCACATCTCTAGAAAAAACACATCGGCCTGAGGCCGGTATGACCGCCCATGGCAGGTGCTACCGCCTTCAGGTCAGTTGCACCGCCAACCAGTATGACCTTCAGTGCAGGAAATTTTTCCAACTTTGCTTCAAATGCACTTTCCAACTCAAATCAAGACACCACATGCCTAAATAATGTTAACAACTCATCACACACAAGGATAGACCTCCACATGGTCTTTCAACCTTAGCCCCAACCACTGCCACCTACAGCACCCACGAGGTCTCGGAGTCCCATTTTGGTGCTCATCTCAGCTCCCTCGTATTTGCCCTGACCGTTGGCCGAAGCAACCCCAAGGTCTAGCCATGGCACCTACAGTAAGCTCTGTTCTTCTCTTTGCTCTTTTCATTCTTTGTCTTGCGGCCACAAGTTGCAAAGTGATTTGGTGACTAGCTGTCCTCTTCACTCAATGGCAGGTGGAGCCATTTGGTTTTGAGCAAGTTGGTTGGTCCAAAACCAAAATTCAAGCAGGAAAGGTAAGCTCATTAAGCCTTGATTCTTACCTAAAAATTTTCTAATCAGTAAACTTGATTAATTACCCACTACCCACTAGTACCATGATCTTAAGTCAAGAAAATTTTAATGATTTTAAATAATTTCTAACTCCAAAAACTGTGAAATAAATTTCTAAAAATTGCTGGAACCTTAAGCATTCCAAATCTGCAAAAAACATTTGATATTTGACTTAGTTTGAACTGGGTTACTAAATGACATCACTTTCTATGGACATAAGATCTGAATATAAATGATGTCCACAAATAAATGTTAAAACCAGTGAGATTGAGATCAGCTTCAAAGAACCCCAGAGGTAAGGTCCTTCTGATGCTTTAATGGTACAACAATTTACCAGAGGTCAGGACCCTCTGATGATATGAGTGGAATTATATTCGAACGTGATCTACATTATTATAACTCATAGCATGAACAACAATTGAGAAACCAATACCTCACATCATCTTAATTCATATTTGAATTTGATATTATTTAACTTCTTTTTGCCTCTTACTATTATTGCTATTGCTTTATTTTGTGATGCGTGACTTGTAGACTCCAACGTTCTTGACACCATCGTCGATGACCCTGACATCAATCTTAACATCAACCAGCAAGGCAAGCACCCCCTTTAATCATATTGATCCTAGTATTTTAATTTTTATTTTATTTTGTCAAATCTATTTATGTATGCGTGTATTTTCAGTAAATTTACTATCCTATAGTATTGGTAATTATAACCCTATCTCATCTAACTTCCTTAGTAAGTACTGGTAATTAAGGTAGTACAATATATAATATCAATTTGGGTATATGCAATGATTAATAATCATGCTTAGCCATGCTTTAGATTTGGGATGAACAAATTTGATAAACTAATCAGATAAAACTTTTGAGATATTGAGACATGATGATGAATATTGGTATTTTGGTATAAAAACTCAAAATAAAACTATGGTTTTGACACGGACGATTATTGGCAATAGCCAAAGGTGCATGTGACTTGCACGTATTGTAGGGGAAGGTTATCGTCCAGGTCGGATTAAGGACCGAACGTAGTGCACATTATATCCAAGAATATCTGTACAACCACAAGTGCTAGTATGGGACAGCCTTAAACCAATTAAATTATCTAGTTTAACTTTGCACATTAGAAGACAGGAGTAGTACGGGCATTTCGATGTAGGTTTGCTCGAAGGGACGTCCACACTGAGGTGATTATGAAATAAACGTTTATCGATACAACGGTGTATACCTTGCTATGGGGGGTGGACACGATGGGCATAAACTATCATTAGTACTATGTGTACGGGTCTAGATTTTTGCCACCATAACTAAGGTTTATCGTCACTAGGCTGTTGTAAAGTTAACCTAGGTAATGTAAAGGTTTTTATCACGAATATTCTAGCCATACATCAAAGGTGCATGAAAAATAGTGGCAAAAAGAAAAGGCCATAACTTGTGGTTAAAGTTGTACACCTCTGCAGAGTATAAATCTTTTCGAAAAGCCAATCTCGTGGTTAAGGGACACTTGATGCATCTGCACTAGTTAGAAGTTTTGGCATTTTCTAAATAGCTTGCATTGGAAACACTTGTTGGAAAGTGTTTGTTTCAGATTTTGTGTCATGTGTTGGCAAGAACTGGATTTATGCTATGTGTTGGCAATGGACATCTCTATACTCATGTTATGGAGGACTATGATTTGTTACTTTATACTTTACATGCTCGTTATTTTCATATCAGTCATCCTTACTTTTACAAATTTCGCTTGTAAATTACTACTGATTTTCAACAATTTCGGTTTATGCAAATTAACCGTAGAAGTCTCCTTTGACGTAGCCTGCATTATTGCATTTGCAAATACCACCTTAAGTCTCGCTGAGTACAAAAGTACTCAACCTTGCTTACGTTTGTTTTAGATAGAAAAGAAAAGGAGGCTCCAAAGATTACATTTCGTCACATGATACGGGAACTCGATGAAGCGACCTTTCTAGGGATTATGCTTTATAGTTGCCTGAGGATTGGATGGGCACACTACAAGATTTTTGTTTCTTTCTACTGCAATATACTCTGAGTTGTATGACTACATTGTATAAATAGCTTCCGCTTTAATAATATTGTGTATGGATGTGATTCCAATTATTGTAAATATACGTACTAACCACTAATCATAGGACTAGTACTGTATGTTGTAACATCCTAAAATTTTGCTCATTTTGAATTTAATAAGTTACTTTGAATTTTTGAGAATTTTTGGAATTTATTTGGAATTTCTAAAAATTAACCCTTCTTTGGAAATTAATTAAATAATGGATAAGTTTTTGCAAAATATAATGAAATTATTTTATTTGAGTCCAAAATGTGCTAAAATATTTTCAGGAATTTTTCTAGAAATTTTCTGATATTTTACAAGCCCCAAATGATTTATTTGAATTCCTGGAATTATTTTTAATCGAAAAACTTAAGAAAAACTGATGAACAGTACCGGATCGAGCCCAGTATTGTGCGCGTCGCTAGCCCAGCCCGAGAAGAACCCTAACAGGCGCTGCGCATCCGCTGTTCATTTCGCATTGGGCAATTCGGATGAAGCCACGTTGTAAGTGCTTCAACCGTTGTTGATTCATCGCCGCGTGTACGCTGGAGATTGCGCCGTATCCTTTCGTCTTCGGTTTCCGGAAGCGCCGCCGCCGTGCGTTACGGCTGGAGTTTGCGCGCGCCATTAACGCCGCCGCGTTAACTCTCCGTCTTCATTAACTGGCGCGTCGTGAAGTACATTCCTTTCCGCTTCATTTGAGCTCTCTCACACCTCCCGAGACACACCGTAGCGCCCGTGGTTGCTCGCCGTAGTTCCGGAGTAGTTTCACTACGTTTGCGCCATCGCCGGTTCCTCTCTGCCGTCTTTGAGGTCGTCGTAGAGTCGCCTGCGTCAAGCCACGCCCGTGGAGCCATTTCGTGTCACCGGAGGAAGCCCCGAACGCCGTCGCTGCCATCGTCTTGTTCCTCTCTGGCAAGAACCGCGTCGCCGAGCCATCGCCACTACCTCGAGCTTCGCCTGCCGTCGGATCTTCGTTCAACGCTTCAGATTTCGCCACGTTGCCCCGACAACAGTAAGTGCCATCTTCACTCCTTAGCCGTTGGATTTAGATCTAGCGATGCTAGTGATGACACGTAGGGGTAATCTACTACGTAGGATCGAATCAATCTGGGTCGTTCGATCTTAGTTGTGCGGTATATATGTGTCCACGCGTCGCGCACCAGAGCAGCCACGTAGTGGATCTTGACGCGTAAATTAGAATCAATCTACGCCGTAGAATTTTGAATGAACGGTAGAGATCGCACCGCGCATCGGGCCAGTCCCATGTCGACACGTGTCGCGTGGAAACCGAGGAGTCAGCGCCGCCGTTCTGTCGACGTCGCCCGATTTAATTCTAGCCGTCCGATCGGGATCCAATGGTCACGGTGAGGCCATGTGTTGGCTCCAGGATGGATTTGAATCGAAACGTCGCATCAATCTCGGCCGTTAGTTTTGAATCGGATGATCGAGATTGAATCGAGTTTCGGTTAATAGTTTAGCGTCGCGTGTCGCGTCCAGATCGTGCCACGTGTCATGTTGACGCCAGAGCTGACGTCATCAGTGGGACCCACAGGTTAGTCATGGTACTGTGGATGCTAACCTCATCCGTGACATCATCAGTGGGGTCCGCGTGTCAGAGACACTGTTTTCGTAGACCGAGTCCACGGTGGACCAAACCCGAACCGTAGACCAAGTCTTTGGACCGGCTGACGTCATGCTTGCGTAATAATTCGATTTTCTTTTAGAAAAATAATTCGGTGGAAATTCAATTCGGTGATGACGTCATGCTGACGTCATATTTCCGAATTTTCCGTATAGAAATAAATAAAGAAATTCGGTTATTTCTTTTTAATTGATTTTCAAACTTCAAATGACTATAACTTTTGCGTTTCAACTCCAATTTGAGTGATTTCAATTTCTAAAAATTTGTAAAATCAAGATCTATTTATTGATAAATTTTGTAGAATTTTTAGAGTTGATTTTGCTCTCTGTAAATTATATTTATTGTGTGTATATTTATTTCGACTAGACGTTGATTTGCCAAAGAGCTTCGAGGGGGAATTTTTAGCACAAGACCAAGCTCCAGATCAGGATCAGCCGCTGTTTGAAGGCAAGTTATGCGTTGATCATTTTGATCCTAAGTTTTGAAAATGTATTTTGATTCAAATTATGCATGCTAATTTAATTAAAAATGGATTTAATTGACTTGGGTGAAATAGTTAATCAACCTATTTGTTATTGCCACCTAGTCACTACTATTTGTATGCCATGATTCATTTGATAACCTAAGTTGATAATATTAGTTGGTTGTAATGATATGCCAACACGAGAGGCTAGACCGTGAATAGTTGCTTAGCCTTGTATATATCGCAAATAATCTTTTACAGTACGAAAGCAATATTGACTAAAGGAATAGTGAATGCATTTTGGTAAATAGTGCTATATTGTTGGCAATGACTTTAAAATGTGGAGACCTGTGTGGTTCTACATGGAGGTTGAATACTGGCATATGTTGCACTGTAAAACAACCTGGGGTGGGAAAGGATTTAGACTGGGGCAAGTGGACCGAGGCTTCGTGCCGGGAGGAGCCTGTGTGGCAGATGAGATGGTTGTGTGCCAAACTTTTGGAAGGATGTCTTGCTTTGGTCAGTTAAGGACCTTACCTTGCAAGCCTTTGAACTAAGTTACCCGTACAACCACATGTCTGGTATGGGACAGACCTAGTTTAGTAGGTTTCTAATATCTTTCCTTTGATACCTCGGGGCGGCAATTACACATGGGTGTAACTGTGTGGGGGAGTGTATCTGTGCTACGGCTTGGTACCCATCCAACAGTGTTCGTCTGTTCTAAACTTTGGCTCTGTGTGACAGAAGTGTTAGGGAAGGCCATACTAGAGAGGTTCATAGGTTTAGATGTTAGTTTCTGAAAGACTTTGTTACAATCAATCACCTATGTGGTGAGTGACTGTATCTTGTGGGTAAAGTGTACAACCTCTGCAGAGTGTGTCAAAACTATTTGGATAGCCACATCCACGGAATTGGACAAAACTCGGGGATTACAGTCAAGGGGTAAATCTTTGAAAATAAAATGGGTATGAGTGGCTGTGTGCTAGTGATAAATGTGAAACTTGATTAAGGACTGTGTGTCCAAAATTTTGTAGAAAACAATTTGAGAAACCTATTATATTTATATGGTTTTGATGCTTTCTATCTAAATAAATAATATTTAAAATATTGATGCAATGCAAAATAACCAACTGAACCATTCCTTTGTAACAAGTCATGCATGTAGTAATAGAACTGCATTTTGTGCATGACTTATTGAGTACGGTGTGTACTCACCCTTGCAAACAACAAATTACCAGAGGAGAAGTCTACACCTGCTTGGAAAGAGGAGTTCACCGAGGAGCCAGGGAACTAGGGACTAGGGAGCAAGCCTCGTCAGTTGCCTGTGGCAAAGTGATGGGTCTCCACAACGATTTATTTTCCGCTGCTACTTTCCTGATACTTTGACTATTGTAAGCCCTGCGTGGCAAACATTGTAAGGAGACCATAAGGTTGTGCAACTCGTTTATATACATGTTTGAAGTACTTTATTACTATTCCGCTGTGTATGATTGTGATACTTTAACCCTGTTTAGCCTGTGTGCACTAGCGTGATCCTGGACTAGTGCAGAATACACAGAGGGTCCGGATTTGCAGATTCGGGTCCCGACATATGCACATGGAACCCATTGTTAGTATTTATTACCAAAAATGGGGGCCTCACACCAGTGATCTTGGACACTAAAAGACTATGTGGTGGTCTAACCATGTTTGTGATGAGTAATTGGATGTTGGTTCTCAGGTTTGAGTTTGATTTGAATTGGTTTTTGAGCATTTTGAGTTGATGTGAGATGTCTAGAACTAGTGGTTGGGTCTTGACTGGTCTTAGCCTTCAGTGATTGCATCTTTAGCTGGCGGGGACTAGTTGTGAACTGGTTAGGATAGGTTGTAAACTAGTTGGTATAAATTGTGTGTCATTTCGGCTATATGTTGATTTGATTGCATATGCTGTTGGACATTGCTATGTGATATGTTTGCTTTTCGGTGATGGTTGCAGGACTTCCGAGTTAGGTCATGGTAAGGTGGAGGTGACTGGGACTAGGCTAAGAGAGCTGAGGTCCAGATGGTTAAGGTAGAGCCAAAGATGACTGAAGCCGGGGAGTAGCTACAAGCTGAGAAGACAAGTGGAAGGTGGAGAAGCTAACTTAAACCCTACTCAAGAGAAGGAGAATCGTTGGATCGCAGGTTCACAGGTGTAGTTGAGGATAAGTTAGTGGTGCTCTGAGAAGTGTGTGTCAAAATCTGTTATGTTGTTGGGTTTCAGGTTAGCCTATGTATGAGTGAGTTAATATCAAAACTTGATAAGGTTCCTTATAGGAGAAGGAAGTCATCCAGGAGTAGAGATTGCTCATGTTAGGCTATAAATAGAGGGGTGGAGCAATGCCTCTATATAAGGGTGTTCAAAAAGGTTTTAGAGTTTGTGAGAAGGATTTTGGTTTCCTTATATTGTATTGAACTTTGCCCACCTAGTTGTGAGGCTTTGTAACCATTCCTATTATGAAGAAATAAAAATCATTTTCATGCTCAAATTCATACTCATTTGTTGCCATTCCCTCTTGAGTTTTAATCTCTTTGTGATTTATTTCTTTCCTGTTATTGTTGCCAAGGATGAATTATCATTGGATGAACCTTGTATAGGTCATATCCCAATCATTTAGGCAAGTTGTAGCTCCCTCTTCTATTTCCTTGCAAGAAACTATCTTTTTATTGAAGAAGAGATAGGTCTTTGGTAGATCATGTTCTTGTTAGTAGGGCTAGTTTTTTTGTGGTTCTTGCTTTGCTGGGACAAGTGGGAAACCATCTAGAGTCATCTTGATCATCAAATTCCCATGAGCAAGCTGAAGGTGAAGTTTTTAGTTTTTGCCTTGTTTTGGTGCAACCTTCCTTAGATTGGAAAAAATGTCAGAACTTTGATATCTGTATCTGTGATTGAAGGTTGGAATAGGTTCTTGACTTCCTTGGTGCATGTAAAGTTTCACTAGTTTTGGATTAGCCGATCAAAAGTTACATCGATTCTTAGTTTTGAGATCGCTCTGATTTCACTGTTTCACACCAAGTACTATTCACTGAACACTGTCCACCCGACCAACTACTGTTTTATATTGTACATGTACCCAGTTGTAGATTTTACCGTTCATCTGACCACTATTTATCTAAATTCTATTCATTTGCTCTTTTTATCTGATATGTTCTTCTATCTAGAATAGTGGTCTAAATTTTTAAGGGAAATTTTTGTTTGGATCATATTCATCCTTTCTAGTCGTCATTTTCGATCCTTTAGGCACAGTGAAGAGCATGACATATTGGGCCGCCTTCTCGGTGATGGGCTTGTATTGTGGCCAGTAGTACACCAGGTAGTGGATTGCCTTGATGGCCTCGGAGCTTAGGACAGCCTCGAGGATGGCATCATCTTGTTTGACGAGCAGACTAGCTCGATATGGGAATTATCACTATCACAGGTGGTGTTGTTGCCAGCCCACCATTAGAGCCGCAGGAGCAGGAAGCCCGTCTGTGGCTGATACATATGGCACAACATCCAAGGTCGATCACACCATGTCAATCAATCACTCATAAGTGTAATTTTCTCATCAACTTGTTTTATTTGATCTTAATTACCGAGTAGCATGGTGTCGGCGAGATGATGCCGACAGGTTGGTCAGTGTCAGCAGGAGTGTTGGTTTCCTCCTAAAAACAACTGCATGCAAATAACAGATCGAAGAAACATACATAGGGAATACAGATGTTTTGAGACAATTTTCTCTTGTATTATTCATCTCAACCTTTAAGGTTGTATTTATAGTACATATATAGACCTATCTATGGAATAACTAAAAAAAGGAATAAATCAATTGGATCCGATTGCTGATTGCATCGTAATCTCTACTTACCTTTACAACAAGCTACTTGCCTTGCATGCCAATCCTAATATGGCAAGTCTGGATTTCTTTCTAATCTCTTCTTTCATTCTATAATATGGCAAGGTAACTGATGAGGACATCACTACTATGGATATGTCCACACCAAGTTGGAGCAACTCCATCACGTCACCTATAGCCCAAGAAGAGGAAGAGCTTGAGTCGAGGACAACTCAAATGGAAGAAGGGGAGGATGATGAGGACATCTTCCCTATTGACACAACCACGCCAAGTGATTCTTCTCAAGCACAACAAGTTTTACAAGAACCTACTACTCGTGCTCGAGCATGTCTACTCAATTATCAGGTGAATTCGTTCCTAAGTTTTTATACAAATGATTCACAGAATGGAATGCTATTTAATTCTTGTGATGATCTTATTGTCCTTAGGAACCAAGGAGAAGAACCTTCAAATGCCAAGCATAAAGCACAATCATCATATGCGCAAGTTGGACTTGGAATCAGCAAATTCGCGGGTTCGGCCTCCGCAACAGCATCAACTTCAAACGACCATAACTTTTGTTCTAGAAGGCTTCTGGAGGTCTACAAGTACAAGAACGAAAGCTCTGGTTGTCCTCTTTCAAACGGATCTAAGATCACCTCAAAATTCCCTTCGAGTCAATGGAAATATGCAAAACAATCCAGAACACTTTTTCAGTCCGAGTTCGAGTCCAATTCGGCCTCAGAAACAGCACTGACTTTAAAGTGCCATAACTTTCGATTCCGGAGGGTTCTGGAGGCCCATGAGTACACGTTTGAAAGGTCTCGAAGTCTACTTTCCAAAGGATCTAGCCTCACCTCAAAACTCTTTCAGATGCGTCTGGAAACTGCCAAAAACCGAACGATGCTTTTTCAGTCCGAGTCAAACTCTAGTCAAAGTAGGCTTGGTGTTTTGAACTTGAGTTGTATTAGGTCTCCTATGCTATGGACGACCCTCTCCTGCTCCCCTAGTATAAATAACCACCCAAACCCTCATCTAGGACTTGGGTTTTGTTTAGTTATGTCTAGCCTTTGCTACATACCGATAATCACGCGTGTCGACTAGACCGCCTGTTTTATCATTACAGAACCCCACCATTTGTGTTTCTTTCAGATTTGAGCTTAATACACATTTGTCAATTTAGTTGGTTGTTCATCTTGTTCTTGCTATGTTCTTCGATTGCTTGCAGGAACAATGACCTTCGTGGTCAGGTTGATCGCGTCTCGGCGAGATCAATAACCATCTGGAGTTGGTGTATCGGTTGCTAAGGCGCAACGTCCTGGACGGTTGTAGTCGGGCCGTCAACATCGATTCCTACCAAATCGATAGTTACCCTCCTCTCATCAAAAGATCGGGACACCAAGTTCGCATCAGTAACAATGGAAAGTCGTGATTATTTTCCAATAATCTCCCCCTTAATCTAGACTTGGTTGTATGATATCTTTGATGCTTAGCAAATCACGCATCTCTATGAACTTGACTCAAGTAAGTGCCTTTGTAAAAATATCTGCACACCATCCCCTATGCTTATGTGCTTGAAAACAATCAGTCCCTTCTCCATCACACTCTCATGAAGTGAAACTGAGTATCAATGTGTTTGTTTCTCCCATAAAACATGGATTCTTCATTAATGTGATTGTTGATTTGTTGTCAACACACAAGACGACCGGACTTGGGACTTCTCTCGTTACCTCACTTAGCACACTTCACAACCATATGCCTTGACATGCTGCTGCAGTAGCTGTCATGAGTTCATATTCATGTGTCAATAGGGTGACACTTTTCTATTTTTGAGATGGCCAAGCGACTATGTTCCCATTGAAGTAGAACGACATGCCGCTTATGCTTTTCCTGTCATCCATATCATCTTCCAAGTTGCTATTGTTGTAAATTGCAATCTTCGCTGCACCTCCTCCTCTAGAATACACCAGACCAAAGTCGGTTGTTCCATTCACATATCTAAGGATCTGTTTCATAGTTTGCATGTGTAGTTGAGTAGGTCTCTCCATATACCGGCTCACCATTCCAACTGCATACATGATGTATAGCCGAATGTGAGGCCGAGTGTGAGTTAGGTACCTCAGACTTTCGATGATGCTCCTATACTTAGTCGCATCAACTCAGACTCCATCTTCATCCTTCTTGAGCTTAAGCTTTGGCTCTATAGGATACCTTGTTGGGTTGCACTTGCTCATCCTAGCTTGCAACAAGATCTTCTTTGCATACGCCTCTGCTTAAGGGTGATACGGCTTGCCTTCTGCTCTACCTCAATCCCGACATAGTATGCAAGTAGCTCGAGATCACTCATCTCGAACTCCCTCTTCATCTGGTGTTTGAATTGCTTAATTTCACGTGCACTTGTGTTGGTGACAATGAGGTCATCAACATATACAGCAACCGCAAGTACCTCTCCTTCATTACTGATAGCATCTAGGCCCTCTAATTCTTTTCACATAATTATTTATAAGGTTTTGGTGTTGATGACTAAGTTAATAATCTCTAAACAATGAAAAATATTAGTTGAAGCATCAAGGAAGTCTTTTTAAAAGGTCAAAATTAAGGATCTTTGTTACTAGTTCTGGCTTGGGAGATGATTCAAAATATTAGTAGCTAGGACTTTATTTTGTTTGGCCGTACTATTAAGGGGGATTGTGCACGAGTTAAAATTTTGGTTCACAAGCTAAGACTAAATAGACAGCTTGGAGTCAATATCATTCAGATATATTTCCTCCCAAAATCAATCCTATCCTTGAATAAACAATATGCATTTGTCTCAGACTAAATTTCATTGCTCGTTTCTTAAGTCCGGCGCAATCTCAGCTAGAATTCCTTTTTCACCGGACCATTCCAAATTTAGTCCGGTGCTAAAATCTACTTAGTCAAAATTCTAACTGCATTCCATTCACAACGGACTATATTGAACTTCTCATAAATTTTAATCCGGTGCGGGCCATTTATGCTGGACATTTTAGTTCTTTAAGTCTATGGTGAAAGTATCCATTATTTAAATCAAACCGAGCGTATGCCATCTACGACGGACCAAAATTTGCTAGCACCAAAATCTAGTCTGGCGCAGATGCATTCCTCTCGGTTAAACTCAGAGCTATTCTTTCAAAAAGTCCGTTGAAATAATCTTCCTTGAAATCCTTCTTCTACGGACCAAATATTTTGGTCTGGCACACATGTTCAAGTTCACATCTTTTGCCAGACCAAATTTTCTAAAATCCTTATGTACGTCAAACCAAGCTAATTTAGTCTGGCGCAAATACACTTCTTGACAAAATCAGTCCGGAGCACAAAGAGCTTATCTCCAAGCTATTTTGGCTAAGTCCGTTGTAAATGTGTTAGCCCATTTTTTCATAGCCTGACACGTTCCAACGCCTACTGTGGTAGGTGTAACGGCTCTTTTTCAGTCCAAATGGCTATATAAGCATTTCCTGAGCCTTCTACTCCAGAACTTTTGTATTTCTTTGATCTCCTTGACATATTAGCACTTTAGAACTTACATTCCACTAAGGAGCCTGTGCTTCATCTTCAAACCCTAAAACTTAACACTTTCTAAGTGTTTTAGCTCCAAGCTTAATCTAGATAGTGTTGTGCTGAGCGAACCAGGAGATAGGATTTGTGGATAAGTCTATTACTCTTGGATTTTAGTGATCCTAGACGGCTTGGAGAAAGTGTAGGTGCGACCTGTCCAAAAGGGATTGTGGAAGGCCACCTAGATTGTGAAAGGTTGGGACTCACCTCACCGGAGTAGTGGAAAAGTCACCCTAGTGGAGACCAAAGCTACTAAGACTAGCTTTGGAGGAGTTATACTTCGAGAGAAGTGCTCTAACGTGAAGTAGGAGAGTGGCTCCGAACCATAGGATAAATCATTGTGTCACTTATGCTTATTCTTACTTTTGTGTTATTTTCCGCTGCTTTTAGTTATTTGTGCTTTATATTCTGTCATCTTGTATCTGTTAACTACGTACCTAAGCAAGATATCTATTCTGTAATCAAATCTGAAAATTTGAAAAGTTGTCTATTCACCCCCCCTCTAGGCCAACTTGATCCTTCAATTACACCTCTTGTAGATGGCTTGCTCTTGTGGACACTTTATGAACTCTAGATTCTTGAGACTCTTGTCTAGCCGGATATCCACGCCCTTTCTAATCCATGCTTCATATGGCATGACCCCTTTTAGGGCATTGGTTGACACGTGGTTAAGGAGGTACACCGTATGTAGTACTACCTTCCCTCACATCACTACAAGTACATGCTTGCTCTTCAGTAAGCTCCTTGCCATGGACAACATGGTATGATTACAATGTTCCACAACACCGTTTTGATGTGGTGAGCATGGTGCTGTGAAGTGTCGTGCTATCCCTTTGGTGTCATAAAATGCACCGAACTCGCGCGATAGAAATTCGCCGTTGTGGTCTAATCTGAGGACCTTTAGCTTGAGCTCACACTCATTATTAACAAGTGCTTTGTGCTTATTGAGTGCACTAAGAGCCTCATCCTTGGATTTTAACATATGCACCCACATGTATCTGCTGAAATTATCAACAAAGAGTATGAAGTACTTGTTACCATCATGTGTGTGTGGAGTTATGGGTCCACATAAATCGACGTGTACAAGTTCCAGCGGTTTCTCCGCTTGATGGTGCGCTTACAAAGGAAACGAGTTGCTAGTTTGCTTCCCCACCAAGCAACCTTCACATAGTTGTATTAAGTGGTCAATCTTTGACAACCCTAGCATCATCTCCTTTTGTGCTATCTACTTTACGGCATAACTGTTTGATTTGAATCGGACGGACGAGATTAGATCGAGCTTTCGGTTAATAATGTAGCGACACGTGTCGAGATAGGATCACGCCATGTGTCACACTGACGTCAGCAGCTGACGTCATTAGCGGGACCACATGTCAGTCGTGGCACTGTAGATGCTGACGTCATGCTTGCGCAATAATTCAATTTTTCTTTAGAAAAATAATTCGGTGGAAATTCAATTCGGTGCTGACGTCATAATTCCGAATTTTCCGTATAAAAATAAATAAAGAAATTCGGTTTATTCTTTTTAATTTATTTTCAAACTTCAAATGACTATAACTTTTGCGTTTTAACTCCGATTTGAGTGATTCCAATTTCTAAAAATTTGTAAAATCAAGATCTATTTATTGGTGAATTTTATGAAATTTTTAGATTTGATTTTGCTCTCTGTAAAATGTATTTATTGTGTGTATATTGATTTCGAGTAGACGTTGATTTGCCGGAAAGCTACGAGGGAGAATTTCCAGCACAAGACCAAGCTCCGGACCAGGACCAGCCCCTGTGAAGGCAAGTTATGCTTTGACCATATTGCTCCTAAGTTTTGAAATGTATTTTGTTTTAAACTATGCATGCTAATTCAACTAAAAATGGATTTAAATAGTTTTGGGTGAAATAGTTAATCAACCTATTTGTTATTGCCACCTTGTCGTTAGTATTTGTATGCCATGATTTCATTTGGTGCCTAAGTTTGGTAATGCTAGTTGGTTGATAATATTGTGCCAACACGGGAGGCTAGACCGTGAATAGTTGCTTAGCTTTGCAAATACCGTGAATAGTCTTTTTGAATACAAAAGCAATATTGACTAAAGGAATAGTGAATACATTTTGATAGAAGGTGCAATATTGTTGGTAATGATATCGGAATGTAGAGAGCTGTGTGGTTCTACATGAAGGATGATTACGGGCATGTGTTGCACCGTTAAACAACTTGGGGTGGAATTGATTTAGACTGGGGCAAGTGGACCGAGGCTTTGTGCCAGGTGGGCCTGTGTGGCATTTGGGAGAGTTGAGTGTTGTGAGGGCTGTGTGCCAATTTGAGAGAAGGATGTCTTGTCTTGGTCAGTCAAGGACTTCACCTTGCAAGCCTTTGACCTGAGTCTCTTGTACAACCACATGTCTGAATGGGAAGATCTAGTTTAGTAGGATTCTGATATCTAGCCTTTGATACCTCGGGGTGGCAGTTACACGGGGGTAACTGTACGGGGGAGCGTGCCTGTGCTATGGCTTGGTACCCTATCCAACGGTGTTCGTCTGTCCTATACTCCGGCTCTGTGTGAGAGAAGTGATAGTGAAGGCAACCCGAAGAGGTTCCTAGGTTGAGCTAGAAGTCTCTTAAAGGCTTTCTTACGGTCAATCACCTGTGTGGTGAGCGACTGTATCTTGTGGGTAAAGTGTACAACCTCTGCAGAGTGTCAAAACTATTCGAATAGCCGAGTCCACGAAACTGGACAACGTTCGGGGATTACAGTCAAGGGGTGGAGTTTTGAAAATAAAATGGGGTGGAAGGCTGTGTACCAAAGTTGATGGTGAAAGTTGATTAAGGACTACATGTCCAAAATTATGTGGAAAACAAATTGAGAAGCATATAATATTTATATGGTTTTGATGCTTTCAATCTAAATAAATAATAGTTCAAAATATAAATGCAATGCAAAAAAAACCAGTTAAGCCATTCCTTTGTAACAAGCCATGCATGTAGTAATAGAACTGCATTTTGTGTATGACTTGTTGAGTACGGTGTGTACTCACCCTTGCGGACAAAAATTTACCAGAGGAGGAGACTATGCCTGCTTACGAAGAGGAGTTCGTCGAAGAGCCAGAGAACTAGGGAGCAAGGCTCGTCAAGGTGCCTGTGGAAGGAGATGGATCATCACGGCGTTTATTGTCCACTGTTGTTTCTTTGTTACTCTGAATAATGTAAGCCCTACGTGGCAAGCTATTGTAAGGTGACCATAAGGTCGTACAACTCGATTATATACATGTTTGAAGTATTTTATTATTATTTCGCTGTGTACGGTTGTGATACTTTAACCCTGTTTAGCCTGTGTGCACTAGCGTAATCCTGGACTAGTGCAGAATACACAGAGGATCCGAATTTGCAGATTCGGGGCCGACAAGGTTGGCGTGCATCTTCTACGACTACACGGCATAGTTGCTCTGTGTGAGCAACGGATATTGTAGCGAAATGTGGCTATCCTTTTTTGCCATCACCCTATCGACGGCACCTCCACCGGGGAGTTGAGTTGATGACGAATCTCCCGCACCGAGAAGTTGAGTCGAAGATTCAGATTGCGTGTACGTTGGCATCTGCTTTGGCATGCTCTTCAAGCTTTGATACCACTTGTTGGTTTCCTCTTTAGGGACAGCAACATGCAAATAACATATCAAAAAACACATACAGGGAACACAGAAGTCTTGAGATAATTTGCTCTTGTATTATTCATCTCAAATTTTGAGTTTATAGTTATAGTACACACATAGATCTATCTATGGAATAACTAAAAAAAGGAATAAATCGATTGGATCCGATTGATATTATATCGTGATCTCTACTTGCTTTACAACATGATACTTTCCTTGCATGGCAAACCTAACATAGCAAGTCTGGATATTACTTTCTAATCTCGTATTTGTTTTTATAACATGGTAAGGTAACAATGAAAAGTCTTATTATTTTCCAATAATATCCCCCTTAATATAGATTTGATTGTTATGTTGCGGTGTTTTTTATTATGGCTCGTTTGGTTGGAGGGAATTAATAGGAGGGAATGGGAATTGAGAGAGGTGGGTTATAAAATCCTTTGATTGGTTGGTGGGAATTAGAGAAGGGAATGGGAGTTTACAACTTAAACATGGGGAATTCAATTCCCTGCCTCTCCCCTGGGAATTGAAGTCTCGCTTAATGCACCTGCCCATTCCCATTTCCCAACGATGCCTTAGTTATTTGCATGCAGCTGTTCCAAGAGAGGAAACCAATAGGAAGACAGAGCCTACATGGCTGCCTGGAAGAGCCGGGTGGCGCCCGGTGCCTACCACGAGATGCTAGCCGTCGATCGCGGCGTTGCCGACGAGGCGGTCGATGCGGCGCACCTCGCGCTCGAACCCCGGCTCCAGAAACGAGCAGAGGCGGTCGGCATCGGAGAAGTAGCTCATCGCCCGCCACTCCGGGATCACAACGGCCGCGGGATCACAACAGCCAGAACGCCTCGTACGTATATGGTTGGGCCGCCGCTGCATGTATGCATGCATGACGCCGCGCCGTCAAGGCACGCCATGCAATCTGAATGTCAGACAAGCTAATGAGACGACGCACTTACAGCAAGAACGGCACTGAGCACGTACAGCTCGAGGCTGAAGACGGCGTCCGGCACGACGTCCGGCGTCGTCGCCTTGCTCTTCTCGTCCTCTGGCTACTGCTGCTGTCGCGCACCGTTGGCGTCTGACCTTGCCAAAGAGTCGTGGGGTCGATCGGTTGATGTAGTTGGGGAGGAGGAGCGGGAGGGAAAGCGGGCACGGCTTAGTTGCCTCCTAATGCCGCGCGCCATGAACGCGTCTCAGTTCATGGACAAGCAGATCCTCGGCCACTCTGAGGCGGGTGCGGGCGCCGCCGCGGTATCCTCGTCCCCTCCCGCAGGAGCCGCCCATCGGCCGGTTCACTTTGCCGCGGTCCGCCGCCCGCTCTTGCTTCCTTTCCCCTGCCATTGCCGCGGGTGCAACAACCAACTTTCTTCTTGAGTAATTAAGACATCATCCTTAGTTTCACCCGCTGATGAGAGATGACGAGGTGGAGAAGGTTGGTGGATTTATAGCCGCCGGCCGGGGACAAGAGACACAGGCATGCACTCGGGCCGGCGTTCTGCTACATGTTTGTTGCGCATGCATGCGACTGGCGACAAGGGGAAAGAGGAGGCTCCTCGTTATTGAAGTATAAGTGAATTATCCACTTTTTTATCAATTTAAGTTTTTGGATGAATTGACTGATGCATATAACTCAATATGGTATCAGAGCTAAGAAGTCCCAAGTGGTTTTTCATGTATCTAATTTAAATATTTAAAAAGATATTGATCACTAAGTTTCAAAAGTTTGACTGTATATATATTCAAACCGGAAGAACCAGTAGCCTGTTTCTTTCCTGCAAATTGCAAGCGTAGGTCATGCATGGGGTCCTGGTGAGAGTACTCCAAGCTCTACTGAAGCAATAAAAGCTCCCAAGGTAAGACGAAAATCACGGCGCGTTGCACCGCTTTCGCAAAAGCGCCGTCGTTTCTCGGACGAAACGACGCCGCGAGCTGCTGCACACCTGTCACGCTCGTCGGAGTGTCGTTACAAGCTCTACAAGTACAAGCTACAGTCTACAGCTTTTCTGCTCTTGGCGTCTAATCACACACAAATCGACATGACGGTGATGGACACCAAGTTCTGAGCATCTCACACAAAGGGCAACTCGTGCATCATTTAGCCAGTCTCAGGTCATTAGCAACAACACCTGTAGACGTACTGTGATGATAGATTATGGATATCAAGTTACCACCAACCAATATAACTGGTTAAACAAGAGAAGCTAAACACTAGCTGTACGAGCTCCAGAGCAAACTAACCAGATTGTCCTCCTGCCCCTCTGCCCAGTTCCTCAACGCCATGAAAAATCGACAATATGAATGAATTCCGAGGTGCACGTGAATGCATACAATGGTTCCGCGGCTGCTCAATCTAGGGAACGGCAACCATAGCTAGCAGCTGGACTTACCGGCCGAACCAGCCTCTCTGGGGCTGTGCGTCCGTGCCGTTCATCAGCTTGTCCAGCACCACGTTCAGGTCGACGTTCTGGCCGTTCTCTGTCAGCGTGCGTACGGCCGCTCTCACTTGCTCCCTTGAGAACCCCATGGTGGCAACCTTCTCGACCACTTCGTCAATCAGCACTCTGTTGCCAGAGGAGGCGCTTGGAGTGGAGCTGACCGGCTCTGCTTGGGGGGGTATTTGAGCTGTAGGGAGCCTGCCATAGTTACCACTTCCCCCAGATGAGGCGCCTGAGGGGGTAAAGGGTGGGGGCGACTTCATTCCGGCATTGCCACGGTGAGATGGAGACCCATTGTAACCATATGGTTCGGAGAAACCACCTCCACCCTGTGATTTGTATCCAGCATTGTAGGACAGGGGTGGCTCGGAGTTTGGCCTGATTGCAGGAGGCTCATATATGCCAGGGTTTGGGCCATAGAAAGGAGGAGCAGGTCCGCCAGGCGGTGGCATATAGGGGGACGGTGGGCGTGCATTTGGTGGATAGCTCTGAGCAGGAGGCCCATACAGTGCTGCTGCTTCTGGCTGCTGGGGTGGGACTGTAGTTGAGGGGTTAACACTTGCAGGCGGGGGAGGTTGAGAATATTGAGCATACTGAGGCGGAGTATGATGATTCTGTGGTAGTGCCGGAGGTGCCTGTGGTTGCGGGGCTGGTGGGGCTTGATATTGCTGGTATGTGGCATCACTTGGCTGTGCGGATGGGGGATAGTAGGATTCCTGTGGTACAGTTGGCACTGATGGAGCTGCTGGAGCAGGCTGGACTGATTGCACCTGGGAGTGTGATAAATGACCAGGGAAATGTGGTGCTGGTTGGTTTTGAAGCGGAAGCGGAGGTGGCGCGTTTGGAGCAGCAAGGGCAGGCAGTCCCGGTAGTTGGGAAGGGGGAGGGGCTTGATGCTGTGGATGAATGGTTGGCTGGGGAGGAGTCGGCTGCTGCCGTGCGTCTGCCTGCCCAGCACCAGCATTTTCTGATTGAGCATCCTCTGCTTTGGACACTTGAAGCTTTGTAAGTTGGATCTGGGTCTCAACAATTTCCTGCTTGTCACGCAAAATCTGTACACCTGCTTGAACCTGCAAGTAGTGCATACAAAGTCAGTCATTGAAGTAATCCTGACAATGGTACAAAACAAGCTAATACAAATGAGCACCAAATAAGCAGTTTTCCAGACAATTACATCACAATTTGAAGACTAAAACAAGAATGCCCCAAGAGTAGCTGCCCTACACGAGGTGAATGCGTGTACAACCATCAGATGCAGTTGGGAAAAAGGAAAACATACATCAGGCTAGTTTGTAAAACATCAACAAATAAGGGGAAACAATTATGGTCATACTTCATACACCAAGATGCCATAGTGCCCTTGAATGGGGCCGAAAGAAACATAAAAGCTAAAACTAATGCAGTAACTAAGATTAGGTACATATTGACTTTCAACTTATGTATTAGCGGATTAAGACATTCTCCTTAAATAGACAAAGAAACTGCAACTATAAACAATGATGTGACCCAGCTGGGACCTATGAAGTATGAACATCTGGCAATGAAATAAGCCATGATGGGAAGGCAAAGAAGCAATAGATTTTAAAGATAAGTATTTTCTCCTATCAGTAGTTCTGTACACACAGAGACACACCCAAAAAAACCCTCAGTTCACATGCTTCAGTTTAAAAAATAGGATGTGAGGATTAAATAAACTTGTTTCCCTTGTTGATTATCAGAACCACAATATAAGTTATTCCAATAGGATAGCATGGTCCTTTCTCTACCAACAAAAAAAGAACAAGGAGGGAAGTTATTCTCTTGCAGAAAGAGGAGTTGGACTAAAGCTTACCTCCTGCAGTGTGTTCTCAAATTGTCTCAGTTTTCCATCGGTGCTGCCATTGTAGTTACCAATTGTTAACTTCAACTCGCCAACAGAGTTCTCAAGATGGTGTGTTCTGCCCTCCAGCAGAGAAAGCCTTGAGCTTACACCTTCCAGTGCATGTAGCAGGTTATCAGCATATTTCTTCATGGTGCGATCAATATCTACTATAGTGACTGCATTGAAGTTGCCCCTTTCTTCTTCATGACTAGCTTTCTTTAGAACATGAGGCTCTAATATATCGGCACTCTTTGCATGGTACAAGAAGTTAAGCATAATAAGTACATATATCACAAGGAAAGGGAAAAGCAGGGCAGTGATATGAATTGATAATAATCATGCATCACATGATAAAGAATTTACTGGATTGGTTATTATCATGTACAGCTATAGAAGCACAGGATGAATGGATATATGAGTTTCCTGTGTTGCCCGTGTTAATAAATAATCATCTGCCAATAAGTTGCAGGACATGTTATATTATTATCAAAAAGCATAACGGAAAAGGTGCTAACTTTGCATACACACACATGTAACATGGATATGCTGGATTGACCACACAAGATAGTGGAATTATCAAACCCATCCTACACAGTGTTTCAGCCTTTTGGGATACCATTTTGCTGCTGCCAAACTATCTTAACCCTCGAACAAAATTATTGAACCCATCCTACAGAGTTTTCAACCTAAAGTTATGTAACATGGCAATCGCATGCACATGTCAGACATAATAAGACTATGACAAGGGGTTATCAAAGAGAGCACAAAAACAATCAGCAACAAGTTGTAAACACAGAGCCACTGCAAGAGCAGCATCTGAAACCGTCGTAAAGGAAATACAGAAAATAATGCCGCACCAACATCTAGTTATCTCGCAAATACTGTGCGGGGCTCAGGGCCATGGCTACCGTAACAGTATCATCAAATAGCAACGGGCAACTCATCACAACAATCACAGTAATCATACGGAAACTGCATGATATCTGTAGGTGCACGCAGTGGTATATCCCTTTATGAACAGAGATGGCATCAGCTGTCACAAGCATCGGAACCAAAAGGGCTACGTTTTTTCCCTCTATCTGGATCAAGTGGTAGGAGGGAGCAGCCACATCAATTTCATTTACCAGTAATGGAAATCGACACAAGCGCAGCACTGTTAACTACCAATGAGTACTAAACAAGCTTAACAATAACTTGCTTGTTCAATCCGCGGGTGAGGAACAGATCTATCAGAAGAGTCATCGGCGGGGAGGTAGCTAGGTATATTACCTTGAGATTGGAAGACGCGGCCTTGGAGTCGAGCGATCCCCAAAGGCTCGCCGCGGAGGCCGGAGCAGGGGCGGCGGCGCGGATGGGCTGGAAGTCGTAGCTGGGCATCATCTCGTCGCCGCCGTGGTGGGCGCGGTGCCCGTGGCTGTCCGCCTCTCCCTGCGGGTTGGGGCTCATCAGATCGAACAGCTCGCCTCCTCCACCGCCCCCTGCAGGAGGGGACGAGGATGCGGCGCCGGCGCCCGCCGCGGCGAGGCCGAGGATCTGCTTGTCCATGAACTGCGACGAGTTCATGGCGATCGGGATTGGGAGGAGGCTTTGCGTTGTGTTCTTCGTCGGGCGTAAAAATAAGAGAGAAAAAAATCCATGGGTGTTCCCGGAGGGAGACGACTACGACTGCGAGTCCTTCTGCTGCTCCGTGGGCCCACCTACGCTGGGCTGACACGTCACTACATCCAGGACGAGCGGGTCGTGGGCCCAAACCCAAACCCAAACCCAGGCCAACGGAGAGATGGCGGAGCGGCCACACGCCGACGCGCCACCTGGCTCGTCTCCGCGGCGGCCGCCTGGGTGCTCGGAGGCTCCACGGATCGCTTGAAGGCCCTTCCTCATATCATCTTGCTTTGCTTCGCTCGTAGGCTCACGCACCGGCCTCCTGGCGAAGGTATCATTTACCAGAGATAGCAGAAACACATTTGAATATCATGAGTTGATATATAAATAGATGAGCAACAAAGTTAAAATAATATTTTAATAATAGATGATGCATTTTAAAATCTAGAAATATGTACAAGTAGCAATCTTAAGGATTAAATTAACTAGACTAGTATTCCCAGGATAGTACTAGGCACCTTCAAAAATTTTAAAAGTGCTACAAGATCACCTCTTTAATAGATCAAATTTGTTTATTGAATTGGTTCCAATTTTACTAGTTTGGGATTTTTAAAACGTTAGAACTATTTGTATTGTACTGTTAGTAAATTTCAAATATACGCGTTGGATTTATGATCTTACGAAATTATTACAAAGACTATAGAGCTGTATATGTGAAGTGTACACCCCTAACTAAAATTTTCTTACTTCACCGCTGAGTATTGCATATAACTCAAAAGACTGAAGAAGGATACCAAGGATGCGACGAGGGGCGCACCCCATGGTAGATCCGCCACTGGGCTCACGGCTGCTACCGATCTGTGACGGCTCCTAGTTCGACATCAGATTAGTATGGTTGCTTCGTTCTGGATGCAGTGAGTTAGTGCGGGTGATCGTCCCTACAAGTTGTGCGAAATAAGTGATGGGATTCTGAATTGCGAGGGTGGTTTTGACGAGTACTGTTACTAGTTTAGTTGTCGGTAATGTAGAGTGTGCTTTAAGTTTAAGGCGCCGTCATTCATCATAGCTTTGCTGACCTTTCTTGACTGTGCAATGGGAGCATCCTTCAGATGCTTAATCTCATATATAGATATAGCTGACTGGAGTGGAGTGGAGGTGCCATTTCATTACACAAACTAGGTAGCCCAATTCACTAGTGAATTACATCAACTCCAATGTTCTGGGAATGAAAAACTTCGGTTGTCAAAACGTTCCTTTCTTCTCATTTTGGTTTCATGAGTATTTACTATATCTGCTTTTTTATTCTGTCTGTTTTACTAATATCGCTTCTTACTGCTGGGCCTTTTACCACGATCCTCTTGCTAGATGGTACTGAATCAGCAGAGATGGTCAGCACTAGCGCCTATGGCAATTACCTAATATTCCATTCCATGGACATCGATAATACGGTGATTACAACTTCAACTTGTTCCCTTAAACCTTGTGTTAGCTTGCAGTCGTATCATGCTCATGTGCAATATATATTGCATATGTTTGATTTGTTGCCTTTTGTGTTAAACATGTTTCCTTGTTCCCGTGATAAACTTTATGTTGCTTTTGGCTATGTATCGTCCTGATGTTGTTTTTAAGCTTCTACATGCTAAAGCATGAAGCATGAAAGCTTTTTGTCATTAGCTTTGTAGTTTTAGCCAAAACTATTCAAAGATGTGCTTAAACCTAAGTAAAGTAGTTTTGTAGGCAATTCGATTTTGTTGCACACTGATAGTACATTTTTTGCCCATGGGCTAAGTACGACTTTTCCTTTCGTCCGAAAAGGTTAATATGCTGTTGGCTACCTTTTTAGCCATGTACAGCAATTCAATATCCTGTTATTTTGTACGATACAGAAATCTTTATTTATTTATTTTTTGTAAGCAGTACTTTGTTTGGAAGTGGTGTGCATAACATTAATCTCTTAGAATTGTTTGAAGAATTTGGTTCTTCTGAGTTGTAGGTTTTTCTTTTAATTATGTATTTGCTCAATAGAAAGAGCACAATGAATTACATGTCTTTACAAATGCTTGAAATTGCCTTCAACATTTTTTCATATCATTATTTGACGTCTTCTGTTCAGCGCACTTGATTGAACTTCTTGCTAATGCCAGACAGAACATATACAATTTTAGGTTTTGACATGTTTGGAGGCTCCATGGAAATTAAGTTATGAAGCATTCTGTAGCATGTAAATAAGTCATGCTTTTTTTTCCATAGTATTTGACAGTCGACACTGCACCTTTGCTGAACTGTTTCCCTATGTCACAGACAAAGATGAAGCCATCGTGTAATATAAGTGCTTATAATATTTGATACCATCTCAAGATAAATTTATGTCTATCAAACAAACTGAAGTAAGATCACTGTGACAGGTTTTACCTAAATAAATTTTATTTGTGGTATGCCGTATTCTCAATAGATTCTCGTCTGTCTCAAATGGTGGTCTAAGATTCATGGCAGAAGGTTAATGAACAAGCTGTGTAGAGAACCATACTGTGAGCTACAGGAAACGACTTGCCTATCAATTAGCCAGCGTTGGACAAATAAATTGGTAACATGACATCAGTTTTGTCTGCATTTTTGGGCCATGACATACTACCCAGTTTTATCTTTAAGAGTTGCAAAAGGCTAACTTGACTTCATTTTTGTATGGTTTTTTTGGATCATAGCATACTGCCATAGTTCTCCCTTTTGACACTGTCCCAGGTGTATACTTTTGAGCCTTTCTTGCTTCTTTTTTGTCTTATACAATTACTACTATGCGGCACATCCCTTAAATTGAGGAAGGAATAACTATGAGATGATGCAATCCTTCCTATAAAGTTTCCATTTTTTACACATGATTAACATCACATTTGGTCAGTGCAATGCTCCGCATTAATTGAATGTTTGCAAATGTTCTTGATTAGAACAGCTGATGTTATATCTCCTTTCCAATCTGTTTGTAATTCATCTATCCTTAAGTTCAGGACCCTATGTTATTACCCCCTCTTTTTTCTGAATGACAAAATAGAAATTCACTTACAATTTCCTTTGCGTCTTTGACTCTCAATACTTGTATTTATGTGTCCAGTGATACACAGGGATTCTGTCCTACTGATTGGTCCGTAATCATGAGTTCTTAGGTGTATTTTAGTATAGATGGAATCCATCTAAAAGTTCAATGCAAGAATGCTTAGCATCTGTTTTGGAAGTACTATTCCTCGGATTTTAGCTTCATTGTCTTATTTCTTGATGTCGTTTGATTTGACCATGGAACCTCACCAATAATTCAAGAAGCTAACATATGGTCATATTGGAAATGAAATGGAACATAAGTATGAACATTGGTATTAATAAAACTGAATGGAAGAGCAATGATATCTATGATTTGACAATGTAACTACAAGAGGTTTTGAGAACCACTGTGATTAATTAATTAATTAGCCATTCTGTGTTTCAAAAATTGTGGTTTCCATGTAATCTCATATCTAATTAGCACCTTTCACAAGTAACCTCTTTCCAATGGAATAGAGTGCAGTGAAAAGTAAAGCTAGTCTTTCTTGGGAACCATTAACAACATGAAAATTTCAGGAGAAGGTTGGAGCTGATGGTGAACAAGAAACGAATATACTGTATAATTAAGTGCATATGATGAAAGATGATGAGATCAGAAAGTAGAGGACGATGGTTACAGCTATAGTGCTTATATGAATACTTTTGGCTTAATTTCTGCTTAGAGCGGAAAGAGATCAAAGGGCTCAATTCCACTACCCTCAGAACCCGGGCACTGCTCCCGAGATGGTTCTCTAAAGATAAATTATCTTGGTTAATTAAATAATTGGTAAAGATGTACAGTTTGAGTGTGAATTGCGCGCGCACACACACAACCACCCACACACCAATTTTATATCTGAATCTCTAATCGTTCCACAGTGTGAACTAAAGAACTGATTGGTTTGTGTGGTCTACAACTCCATCCGTTGGGTGCTTTGTATTGCATGATTCACCAGGTTATACCAATGGAAAAATGAAAAGGATAGTAGCAGCTGGCAACTTCAAAATATATGCAGCTTTCCATTTGCACACTTGTTGATGGAAAGCTCGGTGACTGAAATTTAACTAAAGGTGAAAAATTATGTTAGCGCTAATCTATGATGGTTCAATATTTTATAGCCTAAGGTTAAAAAGTGATTAAGACATAACAATAGGTTTAACATTGGGTATAGCTAATCATGTCATTCCAATCTACCACTTTTTGTAGTTTTCCAAAATACTAGAAAATAATGCGGTATAGAAATTATACACATTATTATAGTGGGCTGGGTCCAACATGTTCAAGGAGTGTGGCTTGCCTTGCGAGGTTAGAGGTTCGCCTAGGGGAAGTAGTCAAGTCGTGTGCAGTCTGAGCGGCTCCGCTCTGGTATGGATCCTTGAGCTGCTCCTACTCCGGTTTGCTCCAACCTCGGATCTGCGAGAAAACGCATCCAAGCAAATAAGCGAACAAAAACAAAAAGAAAGAAAACGAAGAAGGGAAGCGGAGAGAAAATGGTGAAACAGGTTTAGGGGCATTTTGGAAATTTTCTGACTTGGTTTGGTGGAGCGGAGATCATTTTTGGACTCGGCAATTTCGAATCGGTCAAGAATATGTATTTTTGGGCATTTTTGGGAATTTTTCGGGATTTTAACTAATTTCGGATTTTAAATAAATTTTAAACCCAAAATTAATTCAAAACCTAAAATAAAAAATCGGGCATTTGACATGAGAATCTTGGCCTTTGTCGTCCATTGGCCTTGCGTTCCAAGTGATCTGAGCCTCCCCAGCGAGGCCTACCAGCGCACATGCGGCCCATAAGGCGTGGCGTGGCATGGCGAGGCCAAGCCCACCATGGGAGAAGGTCTTGACGGATGGGCCTAGGGGCCTTGTCGGCTAGTAAGCGCCCGGATGGCGGTGGAGGAGTTTAGCCAGCCTTGAGCCCGGCGGCAGAGGAAGGATCTTGTGTGGTGGGACCGGATGGCGTGAGAGAAATAATCTTGTGGTGGCCGGAGACGAAGAGAAGACTTGGCCATGAGCGACAGAGGGCTCGGGAAGGTGGAAGAAGTGGAGGGAAGGTAGGCGTGACTTGGTGAGTTCGGGGGTAAAGTGGTCTGGAAGGCTTTTTATAGCCGTCCAGAAAAAACAGACGAAGGCTTGGCATGATGGCACGTGACCGGAGCGGCGAGAAGGCCCAAGGTGCATCGGAGAGCTGAGGGCCTTGGCGAAGCGATGCAAAGCGATGACTCGACGGGCGTAATGGCGACAGGATAACGATCACGCAGCACTCAAGTCTTCAGCTCATCGATGGGACGGTAGCAAAGTCACGGTAGAAGATGGCCTTGTCATTGGGTTGAATGGCGTCTGGAGGAGCCCGGCATCAATGGTAAGCGTGGGAGGCTAAGTGGCTAGCAGCTAAAAAACTGGCGAGAGCGCAAGCGTGGAAGAAACGAGTTGGCGAGGAACCGCTTTGGCCAGCCGAAAAAGGAATGGGTCGAGGGAGGCGGGAATCAAAATGGGAAGCGGATTTTGGAGAGTTGCCAAAAATGGAAAGGGTTCAGAAATGGCCCAAATAAATCAAGAGGTTTTGAGAACCACTGTGATTAATTAATTAGCCATTCTGTGTTATTCAAAATTGTGGTTTCCATGTAATCTCATATCTAATTAGCAGCTTTCACAAGTAACCTCTTTCCAATGGAATAGAGTGCAGTGAAAAGTAAAGCTAGTCTTTCTTGGGAGCCATTAACAACATGAAAATTTCAGGAGAAGGTTGGAGCTGATGGTGAACAAGAAACGAATATACTGTATAATTAAGTGCATATGATGAAAGATGATGAGATCAGAAAGTAGAGGACGATGGTTACAGCTATAGTGCTTATATGACTACTTTTGGCTTAATTTCTGCTTAGAGCGGAAAGAGATCAAGGGCTCAATTCCACTACCCTCAGAACCCGGGCGCTGCTCCCGAGATGGTTCTCTAAAGATCAATTATCTTGGTTAATTAAATAATAGGTAAAGATGTATAGTTTGAGTGTGAATTGCGCGTACACACACAACCACCCACACACCAATTTTATATCTGAATCTCTAATCGTTCCACAGTGTGAACTAAAGAACTGATTAGTTTGTGTGGTCTACAACTCCATCCGTTAGGTGCTTTGTATTGCTTGATTCATCAGGTTATACCAATGGAAAAATGAAAAGGATAGTACTAGCTGGCAACTTCAAAATATATGCAGCTTTCCATTTGCAAACTTGTTGATGGAAAGCTCGATGACGCTGTAACAGACCGCCTTTTTCAGGGGGCGCATATAAATACCTTCACAGCTACCCAGGATTTTAGCTGTAGGTAACCAAGTGTACATTGCTAGACATAAAAGTAAATGCGAATATTTTATAGATGAAATAAGGGCCTAACGACCAGAGTTTTACAAAAGGTGCGGCTGGCACCAGATACATTACAGAACACCCACAGTAAAAGCTTGAGCAGATAGATTAAGGCTTTCAAAACCAAATATCCTCGCTATCTACGGTCTCCTGGAATCCATCGTCTTCTTGGAAATCTAGGGAGGGTTAAGAGTAAGGGTGAGTACACAACCGTTCTCAACAAACCACACGGAAACTCTGAATATTACATGAAGGGGTAAACAAAGATAGGCACAGGTTTTAAGTATTGTGGATGCAAGTTGTAAACATTAGTTTTATTTTACATTTGAAACACAAACCATAAATAGCGTAATACCATGGGGGTTATTTGCAAAGTTTCACATGTACGACAAGTTCTATTTATGAAAGCTACAAGGGTGCAGTTATAGGAATCACCCTGATTAACTCAGCTTCATTAACCGGAAGCACGGCGTATTCGAATACCATTGATATCACTCTGCAGAGGTGCTCAGCTTTACCCACAAGATTTCTACGGTCGTTCTGCCACTCGAGATCCACATGCAATTTAAATGCATGCGGCCGGACTGAGATGAATCATAGCCTTTTGTTCAACTTCCCTTCTTTAGCTCCTATCCAGTAGGTTACGAGGATCCACAGTCTCCAGGACCCATTGGCCAAAGCGGGAGACGCGATCTGGTCATACTGTGGATACCTACTGTTGTGAGAACCGGTGAATGGCCACCCATTCCCGTTCCACCCCAACCTTGCTTCGCGGACCATTCTCCTCCCAGAATGGTAGCTACATCCTATAGGTATTCCAAAGGGAAGTACAATGTACTGAGCTACGTTGGAACAGGTCAACAACGCTGACCGGCCCAACTTATGGTTGAGCGGTAACTGAAGTCATTTACTTTGCCCAAGACATCTGTCCTTAAATGCCAAAGATGCAGCCAAATAATATACCACAAACCATTGGTACCCACTGTACCAACCACCATACTACATCCTGGTCTGTCATCGGTTGAGGATTGGGCCAGCATCCACCTCCCGTGGTCCGCCCAACGCTGTCCCCCTAACCATAGCAATTTTTGAAAAATCACCTGAGCCAACTCTCGGAGATTTTAAGAAATTTAACTAAAGGTGAAAAATTATGTTAACTGCTAATCTATGATGGTTCAATATTTTATAGCCTAAGGTTAAAAAGTGATTAAGACATAACAATAGGTTTAACATTCGGGTATAGCTAATCATGTCATTCCAATCTACCACTTTTTGTAGTTTTCCAAAATACTAGAAAATAATGCGGTATAGAAATTATACACATTATTATAGTGGAACTGGGTCCAACATGTTCAAGGAGTGTGGCTTGCCTTGCGAGGTTAGAGGTTCGCCTAGGGAGAAGTAGTCGAAGTCGTGTCTGGTCCTGAACGGCTCCTGCTCCTGGTATGGATCCTTGAGCTGCTCCTACTCCGGGATTTGCTCCAACCTCAGATCTAACGCGAGAAAACGCATCCAAGCAAATAAACGAACAAAAACAAAAAGAAAGAAAAACGAAGAAGGGAAAACGGAGAGAAAATGGTCGAAACAGGGTTTAGGGGCATTTTGGAAATTTTCTGGACTTGGTTTGGTGGAACGGAGATCATTTTTGGACTCAGCAGCTCGAACTGGTCAAGAATATGTATTTTTGGGCATTTTTGGGAATTTTTCTGGGATTTTTAACTAATTTCCGGATTTTTAAATAAATTTTAAACCCAAAAATTAATTCAAAAACCTAAAATAAAAATCGGGCATACAAGAGAATCTTGGCAAGATCAGTCGTCCATTGGCCTTGCGGTTCCATGTGATCTGAGCCCTCCGGCGAGGCCTACCCAGCGCATCACGCGCCATAGAAAGTGGCGTGGCACGCGGGCGAGGCCAAGCCCACCACGTGGGAGAAGGTGCTGACGGATGGGCCTAGGGGACGCATCGGCTAGTAGCGGGCCCGGATGGCGTGGTGGAGGAGTTTAGCCGACACGGGGCCGTGGCGCGAGAGGGAAGGATCTTTGTTGGTGGGACCGGATGGCGTGAGAGAATAATCTTGTGGCACTGGAGGAGACGAAGAGGAAGACTTCGTATGACGACAGAGGGCTCGGGAAGGTGGAAGAAGTGGAGGGGAAGGTAGAGCGTGACTTGGTGAGTTCGGGGCGGGGTAAAGTGGCTGCGGGGAAGGCTTTTTATAGCCGGGTCCGAGAAGAAAACGACGAAGGCTTGGCATGATGGCAACGGTGACCCGGAGCGGCGAGGGGAGGGCCCAAGGTGCATCGGAGAGCTGACCGGCGAGCGCGGCGAGGCGGAGCGGTGCCAGGCGATGACTCGACGGGGCGTAATGGCGACGGGATAACGATGCAGGCACTCGAGTACTGTAGCTCAGCGATGGGACGGTAGCAAAGTCAGCGGGTAGAAGATGGCACTGTCATGCGGTTGGGTTGGTGTGTCTGAGCGAGCCCGAGCGAGAAGCGCGTGGGAGGCTAAGCTAAGCCTTGCAGAAAAAAGGCTGACGAGAGCGCAAGCCGCGTGGAAGAAACGAGTTGGCGCGAGGGAACTGCTGGGCCGAGCGCGAAAAAGGAATGGGTCGGGGAGGGGAGGCGGGAATCAAAATGGGAAAGCGGATTTTCGGAGAGTTGCCAAAAATGGAAAGGGTTCAGAAATGGCCCAAATAAATCCAGAAAATTCAGCAAAATTTCAAATAAATCCAATAAATTCAGACAAATTCATTTTTGAAATTTTTGGGGTATTTCAGACGCACAACATATGAGAGTGCAATTAAATCTTAATTTTACCATCCACAATTCTGGTTGGTGCTGGTGTTGACTAAGTTTTTTATGATTTGTCTTAATGAAGCGACTGGTGTTCATTGCTGTTCATAACAAATATGTATTGATTTGGTATAGATTAATCAGCTTTTAGCTTGAGGTGAAATGAAAAGAAGTTCTTTTAAATAAAAAGAAAAGATATTTGGCATTTCTTCATGAGTTATCTTGAAGCTCAGCTGCTCCTCTAATGTCTGAACTCTGAAGCCTGATTTATTTTTGGCATCTTTTGCTGTTAAGAAATGAGAAAGGTTTAACTGGTTAAACTTCCTTGAGTGGGTAGTCTTAATATCTGATCCTTAAGCTTGTCAGGCCTAAAACTTGGGAAATAAAATTGTCTATTAATCATTTTAGTTTTCTCTCTAGTAGCAGGCACGTCAATCTTTTTCTTCCATGCTCCATGCACGATTACAGTGAATGATACCATATTCTTGGAGGTTCAGCTGCAAGTGACAGATGCATCTGTGTTCCACATCACCGCATGGCAGACTCAAAGGTTTCAGCAGAACCATTGTGAAAATGAGACTGAAATTAACTGATGTGCAGCAAAACTGTGTTTCAACTTTTAACATTTTGATGAAAAATATTGGCCATCAAACATAGCAATTAATTTTGTTCGCTCTGATCCTATTTTCATATCATTTTGAAATGTGGAGTTGTACAATTGAGCAGGTGGGTCTGTTTGTCTGCACTGGCCTATGCCTTACCAATCGACAAAAACTTGCAACTCTCTTTTGTAAAGACAAAAAAAATGCACATTAGTTATTAGTAGCTGCCCCACTCCATGGCTCTTTTCTGTACATTGCTCATCACCAATTCAGGCACTAACTGCACTTTTTTTTATTACTAATACATGTCTATCCTGTTCTTAATTGCTCTGAATTAAACAAATGGTCATCTCCCCACATGATACCTATGCATATCTGTTCCACCATCTCTTCACATGATGCCGATCCTTGTCCTTGTGTTATTGTATTCTTCAAGTCTTTAACCCCCTCCATGTGCCCTACCACCTCCCACCGCTCATGCCTAGATTCTCTCCTTCTCAATGGCTCTCACTAGCTCCATTTCAATTCCTAAACAAAGCAATCTTTGCTCCTATTGTTGTTACTTGCAAGTTAGCTTTTAAATATTTCTGTTTATCCCCTTTCTTCCTTTTCCTTTTCTGCCTGAAATTTGTGCACCTTTGCTTCTCATATTCTTTAAACTCACCATTTATTTCAGTTTGTAGGTTAATTACATGCAACTTGCCCCTCTTAACAAAAGGTGAAGCACGTGAGTACTGATAGCCACACCATGTCTATGAGGGCCTACGAATAAATGGAATATCGTTTGGTGGATACAGTCACGCGGCAAGTATCTCAAGAGTCCACGGCCTCAAGTAACAGATTAATTGCTTTTGCTTAATACAATCAAAGGTATATATGACACATTGAGATGCCTTTCACCTATAGGTCGATTTAGTTACCATTATGAATTACAGGCACAAGCATCACGAGAGTAGATGCATTGAGGAATTTGTCAACAATACTGCCAATACCATACGCATCAAGACACCTAATGGAATGAATAAACAAATTTAGGTTGGTAGATCTAGGTGATGATGCGGTGAAAACCTTGAAAACTGTGCATTGTGCAAATGATTGTACTCTTTTGTTTTAACTCATTCGTCTATGAGTATTTAGACACTATAACTTTCTCCCCCATGTAAAAAATGGTTAGCCTTTGCAGTTGTGCCAGCTTTCAGCTTCCATGCTCTTGCATTGTTACAATTCATGAACACTGCATTTAGATGGATTTATGAGCATTATTTGGGTATGCGCAAAATTTTTCTTATGTGATTCTTTGAGTGGTAACCATCACCAGTAGATTGCTTGTCAGGTTCACCTATCAATCAGTGTGTTGATAAGAATGTCTTTCTCGTATGCCTAGCCAATCTCTTTAACTCATGAATGGTTCTACATCTACATCTGCATGTAAGTTTTTTCCTAGAAAACTACATCTACAAGTAAGTAATCAGAGCATTGGTCATTTGTCCCTGTAATTCTGTTCTTTACTGTAAAAACAGATGTATGTACCTTACCTTTTCAGGTAAACAACCAACACTGCCAATAGAAGTTCTAATTCCGATGTAAATACTCTGAAAGTTCCATCATCTTCTATGGGATTGGTACTGCTTCATTGGTTAATCCGAACTGCTCATTTACCGATCGGAATTTGGAGTGGAAGGTAGATCTAGATCTGTGTGCCTGCAAAATTTCCTGTACTTTTGCTAGTATAATTCAGCTGCTAGATGGCGGCTTCCTCGCCATTAACACAAAGTACAAGGGACAGTAATTAACTAAGTACTTGGCAGTGGAAAGGTAAGACTAGATCTAAACAAGAGCATGTGACAGCCTCTCCATTGAGGCTTTCAGATCCAATCCTTCTGTTTAATTGCCAAGAAATAGCCTCTGCCATTAGGCTTATATAATTGTTACTGCATGGAATGAACTGTTTCTTCTCTGTGTGTCATGTGTAAACACTGGGTCACCAGCTGTGATGTCTCATTTTATTCTTCTTTTAAACTTTCAACTCTGGAGAATCTTACAACCTCAGTAGTTCAATTGTCACCCTGCAATGCCCATAATCACAATGCAGGGCTTACTGGCTGTTTATGCGATCACAGTAAGAAACGGCTGTATCTAACCCAGCAAAAAAGGAGAAAAATTATCAAGGATACAACTCTCTTTTATTTCATTATCATCATTCTATTTGTTCTGGCATCTATAGTTTGAGATTTACTGAGTTGTGGCTTTGCTCAATATATGTCACACAAAAATTAGTATTCAGAACCTTTCAGCATTACTGCAGCAGTGATGTCTCCTTTTTATTTCATCTCCATTTTTTCAGAGGAAGGATTTCTTCAAGAATTCTATAGAGAGATGACTTCATTACCATTTTTTCGGAGCAATAATTTCACTTCCATTTTCAAGTTTCAACTCTTGGTGCTCTTATTTCTCACTAGTGCTTCAGTTGTCACCCTTCAAAGTCCAAAATTACACCCCAAGTTCTTAATTACAGGCTGTTAAGTATTGCTCTGTCTTACTGGCTGTGAAGCGTTGCTCTAACTGCATGTTATTTAATCTTATCCCCCCCGTGACACACACACACACCCTTTCCATGAAGTTGCTTACCCTGTTGCCTTGCCGCTGCTGTGGATTTGAGCCACCATCTTTTCACTCTGAGCAGCAAAGCTGTTGTTGCCGTTAAAATATCCCCCCCCCCCCCCCCCACCCCACCCCCTCCCTTTAAGCTCCAATTGGCCATTGCAAAGCAATTAGTCGTTGGTGACGCTGTCCAAAAATTTTAAACCTAACCCCCAATCCTAACAATGACATAACACTAGCAATTATGAACAATGCTCTAGTGGCCACAAGAGAGCAACTAAACAAGTCCTAGGAGAGGGACAGAGTGTAGTACTATGCGCTGTGGCCTTGGATCCAGAGATTCTGCGGGTACAGAGGCAGCCTCCATTGTTTCATGATCTCATCTAACTCTTTAACCACCCTCTCCTACATATTTAGGCCTTCCTTTCTTGCTCTTCTCTTTCCTACAAGCATATAAAAACTGCACCATTTGATCACCATGGCCTCTCTTTCTCTCTCTTCTTCCTTGTACTAAACCTCACCACCACTCCATTGATTAGTTACTAGTATTAGCCTTGCAACATAAGCAAGACCAAGATTTGGGAGCTACTAACACTAGTACATATCACAATCCTATAGAATTAGCTACTACTCTTGTACTGCGTTCTTGGATATACTTGCAATTTAATTAGTACTAGAGTGGTGTTGTTATTGTATATGCGCAATGCGCGTTGTTGGTGTTATGAGTAGGAGGAGGAAATGGAGGGCGGCGTCCATGGCGCCCGAGCCGGCGGCGGCGATGCTCATGGTGTGCGCGCTTGTGACGTTGTGCGTGAGCTGCGCCTTTGCCGTGGACGAGCAGGGCGCGGCGCTGCTCGCGTGGAAGGCGACGCTGCGCGGGGCCGACGCGCTGGCCGACTGGAAGGAGGGGAACGCGTCGCCGTGCCGGTGGACCGGCGTGGCGTGCAATGCTGACGGCGGCGTCACCGAGCTGAGCCTGCAGTTCGTGGACCTGTTCGGCGGCGTGCCTGCCAACCTGACCGCCGTGGCTGGCACGCTGACGCGGCTTGTATTCACCGGCACGAACCTGACGGGGCCGATCCCGCCGGAGCTCGGTGAGCTGCCGGCTCTGACGCACCTTGACCTCAGCAACAATGCGCTCACGGGATCGATACCGGCGGGGCTCTGCCGGCCGGGGAGCAAGCTTGAGACGCTGTACCTCAACTCCAACCGCCTGGAGGGTTCCATACCGGACGCCATCGGCAACCTCACGTCGCTCCGGGAGCTCATCGTCTACGACAACCAGCTCGCCGGCAGAATTCCGGTGGCCATCGGCCGGATGGCCAGCCTCGAGGTGCTCCGCGGGGGCGGCAACAAGAACCTCCAGGGCGCGCTCCCCACGGAGATCGGCAACTGCTCCAGGCTCACCATGATCGGCCTCGCCGAGACCAGCATCACCGGCCCGCTCCCGGCGAGCCTCGGCCGGCTCAATAACCTCACCACGCTGGCCATCTACACGGCACTGCTCTCCGGCCCGATACCGCCGGAGCTCGGCCGGTGCACCAACCTCGAGAACATCTACCTGTACGAGAACGCGCTCTCGGGTTCCATCCCGGCGCAGCTCGGCCGGCTCAAGAAGCTCAGGAACCTGCTGCTATGGCAGAACCAGCTAGTCGGCATCATCCCGCCGGAGCTTGGGTCGTGCGGCAAGCTCGCCGTGGTTGACCTCTCGCTCAACGGGCTCACCGGCCACATCCCGGCGTCACTCGGGAACCTGTCGTCGCTGCAGGAGGTGCAGCTCAGCGTGAACAAGCTCTCCGGCACGGTCCCACCGGAGCTCGCCCGGTGCAGCAACCTCACAGACCTCGAGCTCGACAACAACCAGATCACCGGCGGCATTCCCGCCGAGCTCGGGGGCCTCCCGGCGTTGCGCATGCTTTACCTGTGGACCAACCAGCTAACGGGCACCATCCCGCAGGAGCTCGGCCGGTGCACGAGTCTAGAGGCGCTTGACTTGTCGAACAACGCGCTGACCGGGCCGATCCCGCGAGCGCTCTTCCGGCTACCGCTGTTGTCAAAGCTGCTTCTCATCAATAACGACCTGTCCGGCGAGTTGCCGCCGGAGATTGGAAATTGCACGTCCCTCGTCCGGTTCCGGGCAAGCGGCAACCACATCGCCGGCTCGATACCGGCCGAGATCAGCATGCTTGGGAACCTCAGCTTCCTGGACCTCGGCTCAAACCGGCTTGCCGGCGCCCTCCCGGCAGAGATTTCCGGGTGCCGGAACCTCACGTTCGTCGACCTCCACGACAATGCCATCGACGGCGTGCTGCCGCCAGGTCTGTTCGAGGATTTGCTCTTGCTCCAGTACCTAGACCTCTCCTACAATGCCATCGGCGGCGCCATCCCTTCAGACATCGGCATGCTTACTTCGCTGACAAAGCTCGTTCTCAGCGGCAACCGTCTGTCCGGGCCGATACCACCGGAGATCGGCTCGTGCTCCCGCCTGCAGCTCCTTGACGTCGGCGGCAACTCGTTGTCCGGCCACATACCAGGGAGCATCGGCAAGATTCCGGGGTTGGAGATTGCTCTTAACCTCAGCTGCAACAGCTTCTCCGGCACGATCCCGGCGGAGTTCGCGGGTCTTGTGAGGCTCGGGGTGCTCGACGTATCGCATAACCAGCTCTCCGGCGATCTCCAGCCTCTGTCCGCGCTCCAGAACCTTGTGGCGCTCAACATCTCCTTCAATAGCTTCTCCGGCCGGCTGCCGGAGTCTGCGTTCTTCGCGAAGCTGCCAACGAGCGATGTCGAGGGCAACCCGGCGCTGTGCCTCTCGCGGTGCTCCGGTAACGCCGGTGACCGTGAGCTCGAGGCGCGCCACACCGCTCGTGTCGCAATGGCTGTGCTGCTCTCCGCCCTGGTCGTCCTCCTCGTGGCCGCGGCGCTCGTTCTCTTCGGGTGGCGCCGGCGCGGTGCGCGCCCCGGCGAGGACAAGGACGCCGAGATGTCACCGCCGTGGGATGTCACGCTGTACCAGAAGCTGGAGATCGGCGTCGCCGACGTGGCTCGCAACCTCACTCCGGCAAACGTCATCGGCCACGGGTGGTCCGGTGCGGTGTACCGTGCGAGCATCCCGTCGACCGGCGTCACGGTCGCCGTCAAGAAGTTCCGGTCATGCGACGAGGCGTCCGTCGCCTTCGCCTGCGAGGTCAGCGTGCTCCCCTGGGTGCGCCACCGCAACATTGTTCGGCTGCTGGGATGGGCAACCAACCGCCGCACGCGCCTCCTCTTCTACGACTACCTCCCGAACGGAACCCTCGGCGGCCTGCTTCACGCCGGCGTGACCAACGGCCCCACTGTGGAGTGGGAAGTGCGGCTCGCGATCGCCGTCGGTGTGGCCGAGGGCCTCGCTTACCTCCACCACGACTGCGTGCCAGGGATCATCCACCGTGACGTCAAGGCCGACAACATCCTCCTCGGCGAGCGCTACGAGGCGTGCCTCGCCGACTTCGGCCTGGCTCGAGTCGCGGACGAGGGCGCTAACTCATCTCCGCCGCCGTTCGCTGGATCCTACGGCTACATCGCTCCCGGTAACCATTTGTTCGCTTCAAGCCCTACTATTCCAGCACCACCAGTTCGTTAAAAGAGTACCGGATTGATGCCTGAGATTTAATCACGATTCATGCAGAGTATGGATGCATGACCAAAATCACGACCAAAAGTGACGTGTACAGCTTTGGAGTGGTGCTAATGGAGATGATCACGGGGCGACGCCCATTGGACCCAACATTCGGCGAGGGGCAGAGTGTGGTGCAGTGGGTGCGCGAGCACCTCTGCCGGAAGCGTGACCCGGCGGAGATCGTCGACGCGAGGTTGCATGGCCGGCCGGACACACAAGTCCAAGAGATGTTGCAAGCTCTCGGCATTGCACTGTTGTGTGCCAGCCCCCGCCCCGACGACCGGCCGACCATGAAGGATGTGGCGGCATTGCTGCGTGGCATCCGCCATGACGACGGTGCCGAGGCACGGAAAGTTGGGAACGGCGCCGGAGCCGAAGCAGAGGCGGGGAAGCGGGTCGAACCAAAGCAACCCATCTCGCCGACCAAACTGATGGCTCTCACTAGACCAGCCCAAGCTCGGGCAAGTCCGGGTACCTTGGGCCTACTCAACAACCAGGAGTGATAGTCTGAAGTGACTGGGCCCACCAGCAGTGTGATGTTGACGATGCAACCAGGGGTGTACCTCGAGGGACCCGTAGAAAAGATGGGGTTACTGCTCAATGCTGAGGTGAGTTAACAGAGTGCGGGGGTGTGCCATTTTGCTAGGGGCACCCTTTCTCTCTTGGTACAAATGCCATCTTGTAGTAGGGGTTTAGCGATCATAGGATATCCCTGAGTGTCACGAGTCATGAAAGTTAATAATCTTTTGTACCATAAATGGGGTATAATGCATTGGAAGTTAGTGTAAATTATCCAAATAATAATTATTGCTGATGTGATCAGGGAAGAAGTTTGTCATGGGGAGCACATGCCCCCCTTATTCCTATTGTCTCATTTCTTTTGTTCTTGTCTGTGGTCCAATCTTGGTTTCTGCTACACGAGCCAGATGCTCTTTACAGAAGTCGTGGATTAGTTTGTACAGATGGGACCTACGTTCTGAATTTGATCTTCTAATGGTTAAGGGCCCTTCTAGCTTGCAACATGGGGACATTCATAAGAAAGCAACGCATCAATGATCAAACCATTTTTTCAAAAAGCATGATCATGTAAAATTTAGCGATCAATCGTACATTATTTTCTATATGACATTACAATCAATCAATATTTGCACTTTCAAATTTTGAATCTTGTACACGAATTTTAATAAGGACGCATTAGAAAAACTAGATGAAACTAATTGTATACTTATCAATGCGGAAAACCTAGCGTCAGAAATATGTTTTTAGCCATGCACGCCAGAGCCACACACGCTTATAATTACCGAGGCTGAAAAATAAATCCACGACGTCACGAAGGTTAGCACACGCTTTCCCGTTTAGATGCATTAGCATGTGCGTCAAAGTAGCCATTGGGATTTGAGCCCTGATGAGTGGAGCCCTGCTCCCATGACTCCATCACATAATTAATACAAGCATTTGTTGAAGTAGTGTTGTCAAATGTTATTAGTAACAAGTTTGTTTTCTAAAAGATTAAACATGCCAATCTCTCTATAAAAAAAAAAGTAAAAGGAGGTCAATGGGCATCATGTCATTCAGTGTTGGGCTTTGGCCAGAGTGTCCACTGTTAATCTCCATAGCTGAGTGCCAACAGGGTTAAACAGTACGTATACCAAGGCCCATGTTCATCCCTAATTCATCTGCAAATTGCAACCCATGTCCCAAGATTTCCAATTGATTAGAGGTAGGAAACAAAAGCAAGACGCTTGCGTTTGCTTCTTCCCTCTCTGATACACATATGTAATTAAGAAGAAACTCTATAATTCACACCAAATTCACCGGTCTCTGCACAACAAAAAGAGGAGAAATTAACTCATGTGAAGTCCACGAACTCCACGATCGATCACTGCTCCTGTATATATACATGCACGCAAAGATGGAGAACACGCAATGCAAACATATACATAAATCAAATCGGACAAAACTGGAACAACATATTGATCGATCACAAGAACCAAGCATGCAAAGAAACAAATTAAAAGGCTTTTGTTGTATATTTCCTGGAATTAATTAGCACCTGTTGTTGATCAGATCAGTAGCTAATGACATCCGTTCCGTTCCGTTGCGTTGCGTTCTACGGGCAGCGGACGTTCCTGCCGGGCCCGCCGTAGTAGAAGTAGCTGCCCCAGGCGCCGCCCTGGCCGCCGGCGATGTCGTAGCAGCCCGGGTGGTCGGCGAGGAGCCGGAGGCCGGCGGCCGGGATGAGGTTGTTGTCCCAGTCGACGACCTGCACATTGCGGAAGTAGGCGGCGTGGCCGTAGCCCTCGCCGGGGAAGCGGCCGCTGCCCATCTGGGTCGGCGTGTGCGACCCCGATGGCCGCGTGTTCACCACCTCGCCGCCGAACTGCACCATGTCGGCCCGCGCGCCCAGGTGGCTGAACAGGAACGACGGCCAGTAGCCCACCAGCGCGCCCGACCCCAGCTGCAGCCACCAGTGCCCCTGCTTCGGGTCCTGCATGTGCACACCCAACAACTTAATTTAATTTAATCCTTGAATTTAGCAAGAGGTAACAAAGTTGCTAATTTCCTTCTAGTTCAGTAAGTTGTGGATTAGCACAAGCTAATCTACTATATAATTGCAAAAAAGTTAATCTACTATATATTAAAATTTTAAAATTCAATGAAAAGTGATTAAGAATTGCTAAGAAATAAAATATGTTAGATTTTTTTAAAAATAAAAACAAAAACATCCGGTCCGGCCTGATCTATTTGATGGACCCTAATTATGATTAAATAAAGAATAAATCACAGTCAACTATTGCTACTACAAAAATATATTTAAAATACAAATACATGGAGATATAAGCATATAGAAGAAAATCCTTATGTATGCAAAAAAAAAAACTCCAAAAAAAATAGTTGGCCCCACCCATACATCAGACATATAAGGGCATGTATAATAATGTGATGACAATCGTCTACATGCTTTGCAATATAAGATTTTTGCTAATATATGGAAGAGAGAAGGATGAGAGAGAGTATTATCATGAAGAGACGACTATATAGATAACATAAATCTTTATGGTGTGAGTTATTCTCTATGAAGCACTTTTCTATGCCATAATCAAAATATTGTATGACCTTATAGAGACAACTTTAAGATATTATCTATTGTAGAAGTTGTATTTAATTTTATCTTTAAATGATATAAAGAGATATGTATACAATAGTCATCTCTATTATTCTACATGCTCTAGTCGCAAGAGTTTGAAAGGGAATAGACGCTCGGCCGGCATTGATCTACAACCAAGAGATGGATACATAGAGTCATAGACACTAACAGACGTATGTTTACATCCCGTACCTAACAACGATTCCCTAACGGTGTAAATATGACGTTAGTTTTGATTCTTGGTGAACCATATACTAATTACACAATAGGTTCAACTTAGGAGTTCAAATATATAGAGAAAATATGACTGCATTATGCTGCTATTTATAGTTGGTATATTACAGCAATTTAGAATAACCAGATGACTATTATAATCTCCTAAAATTTGGATTTAGAACGTTAAGCTGTCTTATTATGAAGATCGCAATTGTGTGGGCACTTTGGCTAGTTCAGTTAAAAGTTATTATATGTTTTCAGAAAGTTATATTTTTAAGGTGAATTACGCTTTATAACATCATTTTTATCATTTCAAACTCCTAGGTCTCGTTTGAAATGTAGAAATTTCGTAAGAACAAGAAATGGTTCAATTTCCGCAGGAGAGAAGGAAAATTCTCGCGTTCTAAGTAGGGCCTTAAAAGATTCTCTGGAGCTTGTTTTCATAGTATCGCAATAGGTTTTTCCAACAAATTCTTACCGGCATGCAACAACTTTCAGCTGAATTATTTACTAGCTTCCACATGTCTGCCACTGTTAAAACCAGGGAACACCCACAAATTAACATTGCCCAACAATTCATTATTTGGATATTTAATTACGTACATTTCCAAAATGCTCCAAATAACGCTGAAGTATCTAACAAGTTAGCAAGTCCAATTTGTTGAAAGGGTAATTTTACCTTCCATATTAGGAGGGTGATGTCGAACTGCCGGCCACTGTAGGCCGAGATAGGCGAGATGGCCGCTCCGACCGCGATTCGGTTATTCGTCTGCACGAAGCCTGAGCAATGCAGGTTGTAGCAGCCGGTCTCCTGGTACGCATCAGTCTGCATCACATTTGCAATGGAATCAACCTTCCCTGTTCCCTTTTCTCCCTTTTTTTGCTGTTGTTTACTCACGTGTTTTTACTTTAATCTCATGGATGAGCACTTTAACAGGGACACTTGGTGATTATGCTAATAGTCTGAAGATCAGCGAACTTACGGTCCAGTATGTGAAGAACCTTGGGTTGTTGTCCCCGTACAGCTGTGGGCTAACCTGAAGATAAATGAGACAGAGATATTTTATTGATACCGATTATTCGATATTACTGTGACAACTCGATGCTAAATCAAAATTTACTCCTGTGAGAAAGATAAAGATCAGTAGTTCAAAAACTGGACTAGTTGACATTGCTCCGAGATTAAGTACATAGATACGATCATTCGAGAGTAATCGTGATCTGAACTAATCATCTGAAACTAGGCCTGAACTTTCATACGTACTACCGCAGCAGCATTGCTCGTTGCACCAGTTTCAGAAATGCAGAATTGCAGAGAAGTTCAGTGAAGAGCTGAGCATGTGCATTCATCACCTGCCATCCGGCTTCGATGGTGTTGAGGTCGTTGCCGAAGGAGCCGGAGATGACCCAGATCTGCGACAGGCTGAACTCCGCCGGCGACGACACCTGCGCCGACCACACGTTCAGGCTCGCCTTGGCACCGTAGAACTGCCCGCCGGTCACGTACCCCACCGCGTGCTGCACGAACAGGGCAAATAATGTCACAGTGACCATCCAGTACAATGTGCCGTATCCGCTGTCTGTATCTGTGTTCAACGAATCGAGTTAGCCAGTAGAAACACCAAATCATGCTACTATCAGTATTATCATTTCTGTTTCTGAAGTCCTACGAATGATGGAATTCTTCAGCTAATTTAATTTCTTGCTTACTGCTCCATTTATGTCCATGGCTAGCACAAAAGATCTGTTTACGGTTGTTGTATTGTATAGGAATTACTAATTTAAGGTCATCATTACTAAAGATCTAGTAAGAATACTTTCTTCATGTGCAAATGGCAACACATTCGCCTCAAACGCTCTTTCCTTGTAACAATAGCGTCGCTTCCTTCCTTCCTTCCTTCCTCTATTTTTTCTTCATCCTCAAAGTCCATTTCCTTGTAATTAGTGGCATCACCTCCTTCATCCCCTTTTCCTCCTGCATTCACTTCTCCTCAAACTCAAAATAGTTTTGTATTTCAAATTTTCCTCTTAAGTTGTGAACACAAGTATTTTTAACTACTTTTGAAAAATTTTTAAGCAAACTTTTTGAACCAAAAATTTATTGAATAGAAACTTTTCAATAGCTGATCACTTTTCGATTTTAATTTGTTCGAGTCAAAACTTTCTGATTCAAAATTTTTTTATTTAATTTTTTCAAATTCAAACTTTTCGATTTGAATTTTTTGTTTGAAAATTATTTGACTTGAATTTTAAATCGAAACTTTTCAAATCAAAAGTTTTTTGAATTATAACTTTTCGAACCGAAACCTTTTGAATCGAAAGTTTTCTGAGTTGAAACTTTTCGATTTGAAATTTTTCGATTAAAACTTTTCGTGTTGAAACTTTTCGAGTTAAAACTTTTCAATTTAAAACTTTCTAATTTGAAACTTTCTAATTTGAATTTTTGTTAGTTTTAAATTTTGAGTTGAAACTTCCTATTTAAAATTTTGAAAGTTAAAATGTTCTAAATTTAATTTTTTTTTTGTTAAAGAGGGAAGACCAGGTGGGAGAAGTGAGTAGGGAAAAGGTAGAGGATGGATAGAGAAGAAAACACAAGGTATCTGAAGAAGACTATCTTAAATTTGTTAGTTTGATATTAACCTCAAAATAGTTGTACTCATGCTGTATTGTATGTTCACATGGAATCTAGCCGATCACGCGAATCTTTACCAATTCTATTAAGATAGATGAAAAGCTTTCATGTAAAAATTATGAAGAACAAAAAAGTGTTTTCAGATAGCCACCACAACCCGAAATAGAGCCTGAATTCAGATAGCCGGTGACTGACCTCATGGCCGCTGCCGGTGGAGTCGCGCCGCGCACCTCCGCCGCGTGGCTTCATCCCGAACCGCCCGACGGAGCTGGCTCTCAGCAGGTCGTCCTCCGTCGTCCGCCTCGCCGGTATCGTCCCCTCAGGGCACGACTCGCCGGAGTCCCTCCACGCCTGCGGCAAGGCCTCGTCATCTTCCACCGAGTCAGCATTGCCATGCCCAGCGCCATTAATGCCCCTCCTCGGCCTCGCAGCAGGCGCGTCCTGCAGTCGCACGTACGTGCACCCACCAATCATTGACCATCTCAAAGGAACATGCTGCGCATTTCAGCCTGTTTATGTTTATCACCTCTGGCTTTTGCCCTCTCAGCTTCGGATGCTCGAACGCAGGCTGCAGGTGAGAAGGCACGCAGTCTATGACGTCACCATCAGGGCTCTGCAAACGATCCGCCATGATCAGCGACATGGTTAGTTATCTGACAAGAAATGCAACTAACACGATGACAGAATGTGTGCCTGGATCGTCTTGACGGAAGCTTTCCTGATCCTGGCAAGCAGGGCCTCGGTCCTCTGGAACCTGACGAGCTCCTCTTTCGAGGGGAACGCCACTTGCGTCGTGCCATTGCCGCCGCCGCTCCCGTGCTTCGTCCCGGAGGCCGAGGCCAGGGTGGAGAAGGAGACGAGGAGGAGGAAGAAGGAAACAAAGGAGGCAATGACTGGGCCAGGCTTCTTGTTGCTCATGCAGAAGCAGCAAGACGCCATCGGCGCGGAGCTCTTTTGGAGCTGCCCGAATTTTGTAGTAGGATTAGAAGAAGAAGTTGATGCCACTGTTGATTGCTCTTCTGGAGCTGTCTGCATGTGCACGCATCTGCCGATCTGCGTGGTTGTCTTCTTGTTCTCCTGCTTCCTATACATACAGACATGGATAGATGCATGGAAGCATGGCCCTATCAAACCAGTAGTCAACAAGCAGTAGCTATCAAGAAGGCATTGCCTGTGTATGCAGTGTGCTGCTGGTTGCTCGTATAGCTCACCAACCTGCACACCTTTTCTCCTCCATGGACCAATATAATTGTCTCAAAATGAGCACCACCCCACATATCCATGGGGGCTCCCATCATTTTAGCTGTATGCTTTTTATGTCCCCACCTCTCTCTCTCTCTCTCTCTCTCTCTAAAATCCCAATCCACTCATGCCCTTTGGTCTTTCTTAGTGCGGCTCAGTGGTGGCACGCAGTAACTTACTTTCAGAGCACGAGCAAATCATAAAACAAAGAATGGAAGAGAGAGAAATGTGGGTCTATATTGTCCAGCGTGAGGTGCGCATTTGCACTAGCTGAGGTGCAGCTTTGCAAGGGTGCTCTCCATGTGCTAAGGAATAAGGCATTTTTAGAGGGTCGGTAGTGTCGTTTCAGCATTTGCAGGTTGCAGCTAGCAATACATTCCTCCTAGCTAAGGTGAAAATTACTACAGCATCGCAGTGTCCTCTCCTTGGAGGGAGCAGTTCTTGATCCAACTGAGCACACAGGCACGAATACAGTGCATGCATAAGCTTGAATTTCACGAGTCCTTAGCCTGTCTGGTTCTCACCGCCATTTTTTTTTCGGATTTGGCCTCTCGTTCCCTTTTTTAGATTTGGTCTCCTCTGGTGCCGCGGGAGGTTCGTGGTAGCACAACAAGTAGTTGGCAGCAACTCGGTGGATCTACCACAGTGGGTTACTTGTTGTGCTATCAAGAGATGGCATCGGGCTGGGTCTTTTTGGGCCGCCCGAGGTGTAGTGGGCATGGCCCAACATGAAGTTAGCCGTGTCATGCCAGCACAATACTATAGCTCGAGCCTTGCCAATACAGCCCGACACGGCGGCAGCACATCGGCACGGCCGGGCAAGCTGGCATGGAGCATGCCGCGGCATAGAGGCACTGCTGCAGCCCTGCGACAAGGAATGACATCCCGCATCAAGGAGGTGCGTGGGGGAGAGCGCATACCTGCGCTGTGCTATATCGGTTGCCGTCACCATCATTGTGCCCATCGTCGTTGTCATCATCATGCTTGTTGCCATCGCCGTCATCATCGTCGTGCCCGTTGCCATGTCTTGCATCTTGCCTTGCCTCCCGCCGCCACTGACCACGACACCTGCAGCCTCGCTGTTGCCTCTGCTCCCACCTCTCATTGCATCACCGTGGCAATCGCCTTGGCTCCTTGCCGTCTTCTGCCTCGCCTCGGCCCCTACATTGTGGCTGCCGCCTCCGCTCCTTGCTGTCTTCCGCCTCGCCTAGGCTCCTCTGCCTTGCCGCCGCCTTGCCCCCACACGTCGACCCTCGTGCCTGCGGTGACCCCCATGTGCGCCGATGCCCCTATGACCGTGCCTGTGCCGGTGCCACCATGCGGCGGCTGATGCCCCTGCCTGCACCGCTCCTCATGCCTACGCCTACGCCGGTGCACACCGATCCTTGCACCAGTGCCGATGCACGAGCCCATGCTTGGGGCCACTAACGCCTATGCCTGGAGGGAGAGGGAGGGGCGAAGGAGGAGAGGGAGGCAGAGGGGTGGCAACAGCCAAGGGGAAGGGCGAGGTGGTGGGGGAGGGGGCGCCAGTGGGTGAGCCCAAAGGTGGAGGGGTAGGCGGTATGGGCCTAGGGGGTGGAAGGAGGGGCCATGAGGGGAAGCCAAAGGGGGGCCGGGAGGGGAGGCTAGATGCCGCAGGGCAGTGGGGGAGGCTAGAGGGGGCCAAAGAGGGGGGCTGGGAGGGGGAGGCCATGGGCGTAGGCGGGGGGTGGAGGTGGAAGAGGCTGGCGCAGGGCGGGAGGGGTGTCAAGCATCAGGAGTGAAGGGGAGGTGAGAAAGTGGCGACACGGGGCAATGGGAGGTGAGCAGGCGGCTAGTGTGGGGGGAAAGGGGAGGTGAGAGGGCAACCGGCACGGAGGGAAGGGTAGCCTAGAGGGTGGTCGGCACGAGGACATCAGTTGCAAACTTTTGCCGACTTCTTTTTGTTGGCATTTACCCACTATTGCCGTCGGACGTCCGACGCTAATTGTGTGTTGTGGTATAGTGAAGGGGAAGCGAGGGGGCAGTTGACCGGAGAGAGAGAGAGAGAGAGAGAGGGGTGGAGTGCCTAAGGCCCCGAGCTGAGGTGGCAACCAAGCAAGGCCGAGGCATGGATTATCAAGGGAAAAGGGGAGACAGGAGGGAAAATGAGAGGGAGAGAGAGAGGGAAAAGGAGAGAGAGAGAGGAGGAAAAAAGAGGGGGAGAGGGAAAAGAGGGGGAGAGAGAGGGGGGAATGATTCCGAATGGTAAGATTCGTCCAACGGGTACTAAACTTTAAGAAAAACACTCCACAACGTTTGGTGAACAACAGAAATAGACAGTGATGTGACACATGAAAAGAAATAAAACTGATTTTAACATTCACCTGGCTAATTCCATCACGCGCATGATTTCAACAGTGATTATGCTCGCTATAAAATCAGCCCGAGTGCTATCATTTGTTCAGCACTTCAGCACAGCTCTCTCTCTCTCTCATTTTTTAGCACATCCCACTCACTCTCTCATTTTTGTCTCTATTTACTCCCAGTTTGCTCTTTTTTTCTCTCCCACCGTGAAACAAAATATTTAGCAAGGATAAGAGCAGGAGAACATGCCCTTGCTCTCCAAGTCCTCATTGTCGGGATCAAGAGATCAATCCGTCCCCACTCTCCCCCGGTATGGGAGACTATGGCATGGATGACCATTATTTGGATGGTATGTATGGCATCGAGGATGCCTCTTACATTCCCAAGGGGCGGGCATTGGTATCCGTACCGAGTTACGATGGTGCTACATCTATGCATTTGGGATGGGCGCTGGTATCCAGCTCTGGCCCAAGCTCTGATGCTGCTATATCGGTGCATCCGGGATGGCGTCCATATTCGACAGTCGACGGGCGTGGTGTTGGCAACATATGGATAGAACCATCGAAATTGTGGACTGGCATGAGGTAGTGTATGCTATTTGTAAATGCTATCTATCTAAATTATCTAACGTGCATGTGGAGAAACAAGTAATCTCAAGTAGCACGCAGAGGCATGCTTGAAAAAGATATCGATAGGATAGAGACCAGGTGAGGCGTCCAGACACAGCTCAACTTTAACACTGACGGTTCGGTAAGTATATGGATATACAATGCCAATGTAGCTAGAGACGAAATTGCACGTTATATAGTTATAGAGGATCTTCCACTTAGAAATGGGTGAGAGCTCTAGTTTTGAAAGGATGGTGCAACGTGGTTTTTGCCCACAATACCAACACGTTAGTAAGAGAACAACTACACATGACATATACGCAATGTATACAAATAAACTAGCAATGTTGAAACAAGCCTCCACGAGAGTTAGTTATTCCTTTACCTTGACATCAGATATATGGACTTTCTCCCACCAAAGAATAACCTATCTTAGCGTTGTCACACATTACTTTGACGATGACTAGGTCTAAACAAAAGGGTCATAGGTTTCAGGCCAATCAATGAGGCACACATTGAAGAGGCTATCACTAACCATGTACTTCAGGTTATTACTAACTTCAACATAGAAAATAGAATTATTTCTATCACTCTTAATAATGCATTAGTTAACACGACGGCCATGGAGCATCTCTCACCGCACTTGGAGACTTATATTGGAGGTTTCGTACTCCACTAGAAATGTGTATGCCATATCATTAATCTTGTTGTACAGACAGGTTTGGATATAATGAAACCTAATTTGAACAACATACGTGATGCTATCAATTTTATTATAGTTTTGATTGTAAGGTTCTTCTAGTTCTCAGTATATTTCAATAAGCTACCAAGAAGATTCAATCTTGATATAAAGGTTAGATGGAACTCCACGTATACTATGCTAGAGTAGTGCAAGGACTATGATCACATTATCACTGTCTTCGTCAATTGCAATAATGGTAAGCTGTTGGTTTATGATGTAGATTGGGAAGTTGCTCATCATTTTGTCAATTTTTAGAATCTTTTACAATGCAACCAGCATGTTATTCGGTGTGTATTACCCAACTTCTTACTTAGTCATCGAGTGGCTTTGGACTATTACTAACAGTTTCAAAGAAAATAGAGATAATTGCATTTTACAACCCATTATAGAACCAATAGAGAAAAATTTAAATATTTTCAAGTTATTCTACATCTATATTGTTTTGCTACTATTCTAGATCCTTTGAGAAAATTATTTGATTTGCAGGGTGCCTTCAAGGGAATAGGTAAATCATTCGATCTTAATTTTTTAGGCATATACTCATGTTTATAACTAGTTTTTTTAGAGTTTTCAACAAATATTACAAAAAGTTTGGCAGTAGAAGTGAAGCAAGAAAATCTATCTCAACAATGCAACAAGCACGAGGCAGTTCGACTACTTCAAATATATAAAAGAAGATAAAAGACAAGGTATCTAGTTCGTCTTCCAAAACGTCAAGTAGGTCGCAATGGAATCCACGGGTAGAGATCAACCACTACCTCGAGACACCTTTCGTGGAGAGCGAGTTTGACATCCATGAGGACAATCGACACAGCTTTCTCTTGTGGTGGAAGAATCACAAACTTATTTACCCTATGCTATCGCATTTTGCACGGGACGTACTTGTGGTTTCGGCGTCCACTGTCTCGTCAGAGGCCACTTTTAGTTTGGTGGCGGAGGATACCTAAGCTGAGGAGATCGTTTATCAGACCTGAGATGGTTGAGGCAATTACATGCCTCAAAGACTAGTAACTTGCAGATAAAAGGATACAATATTAGACCAAGGATTCGAAGATCATAGGTGCAATAGCCAACTTTGACCATCTAGGCCTCAAGTAGTCTATGCATATGTACGTAGTTACTATACTATTTTCCTTATCAGGGGTACTCCACATCGGTACGTAAGATTTTTAACAAGACAGTAACTATTTACCTGCTCAAGAATAAATAAAATTTACTTTTTTTTCCTCCAACATTTTGTCCATTATCCTGTGTCACAGCTCTTTCCTCTTGTCACAATAATGCGAATAGGTCATGCCTGGGCTGGCATGGCACGAAGCAGACATGAAGTGCAAATGGGTCGTGCCTGGGCTCACTGAAGGTGAATCAGGCCAACACAACACGGCATGGCAGGCACAATGGGTCATCTTGGCTAGGCACAGTTTAGGCATAAAGCATGATGAGTCCGTGTCGAGCTGGCTCGGCACTGCACGACGCCCACTACTATTGCTACTAGATTACCATAGGACCTCCTGCCACGCTACTGGACTATAGCAAATCACTTATTGTGCTACCTGATGAAGATTAAAACCAACTTTTCATTTAGGCCCTTTTTATAATAATTCGTGACTATGCGCTGGTAAATAGGCTTGTCAAACTTAAACCTATAATACACCGAGACAAAAGCCTATCTTTATTGGGACGATTAGATCTCGAACTAGTCCAGTCAAAGATGGACAAACTCAACTTCACACTGGTCATCTCCGACCAGTGGCATGGCCACCTCGACCAGTAAACTGGTCAGAGGCAAGTGATTTTTCCAGCACAAGTCTTTGTGCAGACAATTATCTGATAGAAACACGCAACTACCTGGAAGTTATTACCAGAAAAGGTGTCCTTTGGCGAGAAGACACCATTTGACAGAAAAAGCCTCTCCTAGTTACAAGACACCCTTCTGGAATTCAATTGCCGCCTCTTCATCAAGGATAAATAGGGGGCCAACTCACGCTGTGGAAGAGAATAAAAGAACGCATGCAGTAAGCACCACCCGCAATCTTACATAATACATCATCTGTAATCTGTGAATAGCCCTTTGTAATCACATAGATCATCCTTGTAATTAGAACATTTTGTCACAGCCACTTGGCTAATAAAAGAAGCATTCCCATTATTTCCATTGTGTTCGTTTCAATATCCAGGGGCCCATACATAATAAAATTTATGTAAGCTCGGTTAAGAGACCCAAGGTCATGGACATCGACAGTTGGTGCTAGAAGGAGGGCCTCCAAATATCGATATCAAGTAATTCTTCTTAATGGATTCAGAGGAAAATTGTTTTGACCTCACTGATTACACTTATCTCACTGTCGACAACGAGCCAATAGAAGAGCAATGTAAGTGCGATTTCTATTCTGAGTATGTTACTACAGAAGAGTTGGCAAAGATTAAGGCCAAAGTTGAGGCTGAAGAGCAATCATCTCACACGACAAAAGGTAGACTCTTGTTACTCCTCTAGTAAATTTAGAGGAAGATATCCATGAGGCATGTTCCATGGAAATTGACAACAGAAACATGTCGAAAGGTAGTAATAACTTTCTGAACAATTTAGCCTCGAAAGATCACCTCCAAGGTTTGGATTACACACCTTCATCGGATGAAGATGGAGGATTAACGCCCTCTATTTACTTTGGTTTCAGTGCTTGTATGCAATGAAGTAGATGGGCAGCAGGTTGAACGTGAAGCCTAGGAAATTGCCCAAAAACCGCTTAGAGTGAATACGAGTAGCGTATGGCGAAAAAAAAAAAAATTCCATTAATGAGGCCCGACGCTCATATTTTCAAAGTCAACCAGGCACCTCACAGAGACTTCATGTTTTTAGGGTAGCCTCATCAAGGTACATTTATTATGCCACCACCTCCACAGCCAGTGGCAAGGGACCGCGACTTTGCTCAAAACAGTTCGTAGCAAACAACCCCTATTAAGAAAATTCGCATTTATTCAAATGCAATTCTTAATCATCCAATGAAGAGGGAAGATGCACTGAATGCAATTGTTATACGGTCTATTACTGCTGACCTGCAAGACACCGTGAATGAAGTACGAGAAAGCTTTGTGTCTACAAGATCTCAGACTGAATCCCGTGTGGAGGGATCCTCGTCTAGTTGGGGCCGTCAAAGTGCTAGTCATTAGCAAAGAGAAGCCTACGATGGAGAAGTGTTTTCGAACACTTAACCCTAGTGAAACATCTAACTATTGTTAGCAATGATCATGTTCTCCTGAGAACATAGACCAAACTCCTAATGTACGGTTACGTTCTGGTCTGTATACATGATGTAAACCTTTCTCCCCTAGGCTCAGAAATGGAGTCTAGCCTGAAAAATTCAAGCCAGGATCTCTAGAGAGTTTTGATAGAACCCATAATCCATCAAAATTCTTACAAGTCTATACTACCACTATCTAGGCCGCTAGAGGTGATGAGAAGGTGATGGCTAACTACCTTCCTACTGTTTTAAATGGATTAGCATGAACTTGGCTATTTAATCAACTAAAGGGTTTCATTTATAGTTGGGAGAATTTGTACTATGCTATTTTAAATAATTTTAAAAGTTGTTATGACAAACCTGGTAAAGAAGATAATTTACATTATCTTCACCAAACTTTTGGCGATAATTTGTGAAAATTTATTAAAAGGTTTATAGAAGAATGCAACACCATTTCTAATATCTCTAACAACTCTGTTATTCATGAATTCAAGCAGGCTGTCCTCTATAAAAGGTTTACTGAAGACCTCAACATTCATCCACCATCTACCATACCAGAGCTTTTCAATATGGTTGATCGATACTCAGATACACATGAGGGTATTGAGTGGAATCGAATGGTTGATAAAGGCTATGCTCCACCCCAACCTAGTCTACCTGTATCAGAAGACCAAAAGTTGAAAAAAGCCTCTAAATATGAAGATCATAAAAGGATGAAAATGAAAAAGAAAAATAAACAGAACGCCCAGTGTGAAGTTGCAAGAATTGTAGAACGACCAACATACTCCAAGGAAAAGGCACCTTAGAAGAAGACGGTTGATCGTCATGATGAATAGACCAGTTCTAAAAATCCTGGTGTGACCAGTGGTAATGGTCGTTGGTGTTCATTGCATAGGGTGTTAGGACACGACCTACGGAACTGCCGTACATGGCAAAAACGCATGGAAGATTTCTACTGGGGCAAGGGTCCAATGCCTATCTTACCAGAAGATTCAAGCAACAAGGATGCAGATGATGATGAGGAAATGGGCTATCAAAAGCCCAATAACCACGTCAACGTTATATATGGTGGTTCATCTGCATACTTGTCAAAAAGGCAATTTAAAACTGCATAGAGGGAGGTAAGCAATATCGACAATCGGGCTGGGAAGCCGGAATACCCAAAGTGGTCAAAGGTCAACCTCACCTTCAACAAAAAGGATTGCCCAAAAGGTACATTAGTTCCTAGAAAGCTTTCATTAATAGTTTCTCCTAATATTAGTAATTGCAAAGTTGGAAGGGTTTTAATTGATTGGGGGAGTTCTTTGGACTTGCTTTTTATTCATACTTTGGATGAGATGCAAATTTCTCATTCTAAGATTAGGCCTGTTATGAACCCATTCTTTGGATTTGTACCTAGTCCATCAATAACTCCAATGGGACAGATTGTCTTACCTGTCACATTTGGAAATGCTGACGATTTTAGAACGAAGTTAATCTCGTTTGAAATTGTTGATTTTGAGTCAGCATATAATGCCATTCTGGGTAGACCCTCACTAACCAAGTTTATGGCAGCAACTCATCATGCTTACTAGAGTTTAAAGATTCCTGGTCCAAAAGGCGTGATCAATGTGCAAGGTAATCAACTTACTGCACTTAATTGTGATCACAACTTACTCGAAATTGTTGATCAATTACGATTAGGTAATGCTAAGGATGTAGAGAAGACTAGCAAGTCTAATAAGATAGAGAGGCTGAAGGCAACTCCTCAACCCAATGAGTAGATAAAGCAGATTCCCATTGATCCTACCGACCAATTAAAAACTGTTTAGATAGGATCATCAATGGATGCCAAATAGGAAGACACGCTCGTCACTTTTCTCCCGGTTAACGTAGATGTTGTAAGTTCAACCTTCATTAGTTATGGTTTTGGTGTTAATGACAAATCTAATCTTGTGTTAATGACAAATCCAATATTGAGTTTATCCCCTAATGCGATAGTGTTATTAATGACAATCTTATATCGAGACTAACATGTTTATCTAGAATATCTTTGATTAGTCTCATCGCATTGAAAAATGGAAAACCCAAGGTATGTTTGCATGTTCATCTTAATATTAGTTGCATACTTTGGAGTCAAGTTAAAGTATGAATGTCCCCGTTATATTAACCACAAAATGTGCATCATGTTTCTCAATCTATATATTACATGGATGCACACATTTAGGGGGAGTTTGCAGTTTAACTTGAAAGTCTCTTTGTATTGATCTATTCTTTATTGACACATATAAGGATCAAGACAAAGAAACTAAATCCTTGAGTATATGTTTGAATTGCCTAGTTATAAGTATACTCATGGTAATATAGGATATACTCCAATACGATCAAATTGGATATGTGCATATTATGTCCAAGTCAATTATATCTATGCACATATACATGTGGGGTGTATTCTATAGTTGATGATTTAGAGTAATGATCATTTCCATATAGTTTACATATAATGGATCATTACTTTTCATCAACATGAGTATATGAAAACTTGTGTAGTTAATATATACTCATATCAATTTAAATGATAATTTAAATTGAGTTCATTTGTCTTGTTAATCATTAAAGAACACTTCATCATGTGTTGATGGTGCTCCTTGATTAATTAAGGACAAATGGATAGTTCTTAAGTATAATTAAGCATGTGTTGCATTATTATACTTAAGACATATTTACAATCATTTCAATTGATTTAGGTTGTGCTCAATTGATCTAAAGGCATCCATTATGTGTTAATGGAGTGCAAGAGATAATTGAGACAACCATGCATCTTGGACTAACTATTTTATGAGTTGTGATTGAGTTAGGTCCAAAGATGGATGAGATGATGAGAACGGGACAAGGACGGCATCATGAGTTGATGGGCGTCAAGAGTGGATCCCGAAGAGGAGTCGAGTAGAGATCCCGGGGGAGCAAATATGCGATGATCATAAAGACCCCAAAGGGGATTGCTTGTGCGCGGCGGCGAAGGTATAATTAGATAGGCTAAGGACTTTGTAGTCTTTGAGTCTAAAGTTTTAATCGCCGTGCTATTAAGAGGGGTTGTCTCTTTTGCTTGAGTTTCATCATGTGTTGGTGATCTCATCCCGCGTTCACTCAAGCTCAAACCATTTGGATTTGGTTCTTGCATATGGGTTAACCATTTAGCATGTGTTGCGAATGGGTTAAACTTATGCTTGGTTGCATTTGGTTTTCGCATAATGCTTTGATTTGCATGTGTTGCAAGAAGTGATAAGCTAGTGCGTTGGCTTTTGTGTGAAGTTCACTTTTGCATGTGTTGCATTAGTTAAAGCTTCACGTTTTTGGTTCGAAAACAATCTTTATAAAACCGTGTGTTTGCTTGGAGCTAAGTTTTGCATGTGTTGCAAAAGGAGAGAGCTCAAGCACGAATTTGTGTTTGTGTTTTTGTATGGAGCTAGAGGCTTGCATGTGTTGCGAGTAAAGAGCTCATACGTGTGATTTGGTTTTAGTTGATGTTTGGTTTTGGTGTTGCATGGAACTAGAGAATTGCATGTGATGCAATTAGGAGAGTTCATGCATCTTGATTGATGTTGCTTGGAGCTAGACTTTTGCATGTGTTGCAAAGAGTAGTGCTCAAGCATGAAATGATGTTTATTGTGTTATTTGCAAGTTAGTTGTCTTGAATAAACGAGGTTTATGAGTCCGAAATTCGAGAGCATGTGAATGGGGCTTGCAGCGGGTGTTGGCAAGTTGACCGGTCTTGTGTTGACCTTCACATGGCTAGGGAATTAATCTTATAAACTTCGGGTTTGATTAAGCTTATACGATTTGTGAATAGTTCTTGAGTTGGTTGCGAAATGCGTTTTCGCGATTTGGTTTGAATTCTTTGAGCGTGAGCTAAGTTGGTGCAAATGTGTTTTTGCGTGTATATGATCATGTGTTGATCATCCTTGAGGCTCAAAGAATAAAGTTGGTTTTTGGAGAAATGGATTTGGAGTTCGATTTCTGGTTTTCTCTGCGATAAAAACATTAGTCTCTTAAATATGATTGTCATTAATTACCAAAACCATGAGGTACTTTTGGGGCCTAGATGCTTTCAATCTCCCCCTTTTTGGTAATTGATAACAACCTTAACCATATGGAAAGAGTTGTAATTTGTTTTGAGTATGCAACAATGAAATAAGTTGAATACCCAAGAGCTTGCTTTAAATAGAATTTTGCTTCTTGAAGATTTGAGGAATAGATTGAAGCAAAGTGTTATTTAAAACTCCCCCTAAAAACGTGCATAGGGGTAGACAATCATGCACAAAGAAAATTTTTAAGGAAATTTTGACAGAGTTTTGCTAGAAATTTGGAACCGGGGAAGAACAAGCAATAATATATGAAGCAATATATAATCTTTTTCAATCTCCCCCTTTTTGGTAATTGATAACAACCTTAACCATATGGAAAGAGTTGTAATTTGCTTTGAGTATGCAACAATGAAATACCCAAGAGCTTGCTTTAAATAGAATTTTGCTTCTTGAAGATTTGAGGAATAGATTGAAGCAAAGTGTTATTTAAAACTCCCCCTAAAAACGTGCATAGGGGTAGACAATCATGCACAAAGAAAATTTTTAAGGAAATTTTGACAGAGTTTTGCTAGAAATTTGGAACCAGGGAAGAACAAGCAATGATATATGAAGCAATATATAATCTTTTGCAATATCACAAGAAACATGATAAGGAAACATAGCAAAATATCAATCATCATAATCAACCACGAGTCCAAACGTTCAAACATAGCCAAAACATCAATAACATCCAACAACATCCAACACATATATCAAGAAACATAAGGTAGAGAGATCCTATAAGCAACTAGTCTTTCATATAAAAATGGGAGATACTACCGAGGAGCTCACAAAGCTGGAGGAGGAGGTGGAGGAGGAGTCTACGGAGCTCGAGACCCATAACGGTGAAAAGCAAGGGGCGCCTGCTGTGATCTATACTCCTCAAAGGATGTGCGAAGCTGAGTGATCTCAACTCTGACTTCCTCCACTAGCTACCTGGTCTGAGTCTGGTACTGGTCAATACGAGAGAAGTGGCTCACCATCTCAGACCGGATCCCATTAAGACTACTCAACATGTCGTTCCTCTGATTCTTAAAGAATTGCTCTTGAGGAGCCTGCTGCGCTGACTGAGAGTGCACCTGAGGCTCTGAGGCCTCCTCCTGCTGAGGCTGCTGGGAGGAGGACTGTCCTCTTTGATTAATGGATTGGGGAGCTGCCTCTCGAGGTCTATAGGTGCTTATGAGGACAACCACATCCTCCTCTAGAACAGCCACTTTCTTGATAATCATTATAATGAAAGGAGCAAAGTAAATTCTTTTACCTCGTCAGAGGCAGAGGAGGCCATCTCTAATCATAAAATCCACCACGTTGAACTTGTTCTTGTACATCACCTTATTCATTATATTCCAAGCGTATCCTCTCATCTCATCCAAATTTCCACTCTTGGAGTGAATTGAGACTCTCACTATTCTATTAATCAAGGCCGATGAGGGGAGAAGATGCGCCAATTTACCTGGACGCTTGACTGGAGCTGCAGGATCATAAAATTCAAATTGCCTTGCAAGAGGGAGAACCTTGTCACTATGAATCTTGGGATATCCACTAAGATACACTCCCCATACCTCCTCAACTTCCTCCTTGGTGACCGAGTACTGAATAGCATTTGTCATCCATGTAATAGAATCAAATGACTCGAGAATATGCAAGGTGGCACAAAACTGTCTAATCATATCATCATTGTTATCGCATTGTCTACTAAGAAAGCTTACCAACCTTGCCCCTTGAAATAGCTCAGGCACACCAACAAACAAGGGAATTTTTCTAATGTGATCCCAATTAACCCACTTGTGATCCGTGAATTCCTTGTGCAAATACACTTCATAATATATTTTTTGTTGAAACAATGTTCTAAACTTATCCTCAGTAGCAGTTCTAGGCAGGAGATATTGGTTAGCTTGCCTCAAGGAGAAATATGTGTCACCTTTGATGATTTTAAGGTCCGCAGTAGGATCAAAATCATCAAAACTTTCTTCTTCTGTCCCCTCATCTTCTCCCTCATCAACATCCATTGATTTGGTTTCATCTTCCTGAATCGAATCAAAAGTCGTTTTTTGATCGCCTTTGAATCGCCACCAAGATCCCGCTGACTCTTCTGTCTAATCTCAGCAAGCCTATCTGAAATGGGTTGCTCATCTTCATCGAGATTGATTGGAGTTATAGGTCGACCTCATTTTGTGAGAACCTTCTTGTATGTGCCCTTCCTCTAATGTTAGGCATGATTCCTAGAAGGATAAGATTTCGTAAGAGCAAAGGAATAAGATCAAGGGTATATGCCCTAGATGAGGATTACTAGTGCAAAGTTTGAAATCAGGCATAATTTGACAAGCAATCCGTGCTATCGCCTATGATGGACCGGTAGTACCGGGTTAGGTTCGGTGCTACCGCTTATGGTGGACCGGTAGCACCGGGCTTGGAGCGGTGCTACCGTACGGAGGCCGGTAGCACCGGCTGCCCGAGGGTTTCAACCCTTAAATCAACCTAATTTGTGATTTTGAGCATTTTAGGCCTTTGAATGGCAATTGATGATCTTGATAGTCATACTCATACTCAATTCTATCACAAATTTTGTCAAATTTAGCACGGATTTCCTATATTCTCACAAGAACCCTAGAAGGATGAAAAGTGCAACCTAGGGCAAGAGAGAGTCCAAGATTTGGGAAAAGAATGGTACCTTGGAGATGAGAATCAAGCACAGATCAAGTGAGAATGGAAGAAATCGACTTTTCTCCGCGGGATTCTTGAGGGAGTTTGAGAGGAGAAGGATGAAGAGAGAGATAGTAGGGATACGGTATGAAGAGGAGAGAGGAGGCAGTTGCACTGGGCCAGACTTAACCCCCAAAACTCGACAAGTCCGTGTTATCCAGATTTGCCAAGAGAACTGCCATCGGTGCTACTGCCGGTAAGCGCTGGTGCTACGCCTGATAGCCTGATAGGCTGAAATTCAGACAAAAAGGCAAAAGAGGCCAAGAAATAGCTCATAAAATTGCAAAAAATTTGAGGAAACATATATGAGTATTCCTTGAATCTCAACTAATAAACTTGTTTTCCAAGGACATTACATAAACTGAGTCCTATTTTGCTTTAAGAAGGTACCTTAAGGGCAAGAGACTCAACTACCTAAAATAAGGTCCATTCACATGTATGAGTTGTGAAGCATCTTTCAGAGGCTAGATACTATGTGATTCTAGTTCCAAAAGACAAAAACTCACTATGTGCATTAAATTTGGTCAATATAGACCAAAACTTTGAATGAGGGTATTTTGATGAAAACCAAGAATTTGTCAAAAGTCTTTTTGCTTTATTTTCAACATATTGAGAGTATACTAGGATAAGAGTTTCAAAGATGAGATTTATACAATAATACATTGGAAATGAGATTTCAAGAACATTTATACTTTATAAAACCCAAAATAGACTATTTTCAAATAGTTTGACCTAAAGAGGTCTAGAGTCACTTTTTGAAGATAATTAGCACTATTTTTGATATTTTTACATTTATGGGATGTAGTATATACATGAAAAGTATAACACTCCCCCTTAGTGTGAGACACATCCTAAAAGAGCAAAGATCAATTAAGAACCAACAAACACCAAAAAGAGAAATCCATTTAGTTATTAACATTTAGGCCACATTAGAGATATCTATGACATTCAATTCATTCCTCAATTTACAAAACCGGGCTTCATCCAAAGGTTTGGTGAGGATATCCACTAATTGATCTTTGGTTCTAATATGACTAATCACAATATCACATTTACTAACATGATCTCTTAAGAAATGATGGCGGATATCTATATGTTTGGTTCTTGAATGTTGGATTAGATTATTGGCTATTTTGACGGCGCTTTCATTGTCACATAAAAGAGGCACTTTTTTTAAATTTATTCCATAATCCATTAAAGTTTGCCTCATCCACAGTAATTGAGCGCAACAACTACCGGCTGATATATATTCGGCTTCGGTGGTGGATAGGGCTACGGAATTTTGTTTCTTGGAGAATCATGAAACTAGGGATCTACCTAATAATTGGCAACTCCCAGAGCTGCTTTTTCTATCCACTTTGCAACCTGTATAATCTGAATCCGAATATCCAATTAAATCAAATTTAGCACCATTGGGATACCATAATCCTATATTTGAGGAATGCTTCAAATATCTTAGAATTCTCTTTACGGCTACTAAATGACATTCTTTAGGAGAATCTTGAAAACGTGCACACATGCAAACACTAAACATGATATCGGGCCTAGATGCGGTAAGATAAATAAACTACCAATCATGGATCTATAAAGCTTTATGTCTATCGGTTTACCTCCCTCAATTAGGTCGAGATGCCCGTTTGATGCCATTGGAGTCTTGATTGGTTTTGCGTCCTCCATGCCAAACCTTTTGAGAAGATCCTTGATATACTTGGTTTGACTCACGAATGTCCCATTTTTGAATTGCTTGATTTGAAGTCCAAGAAAGAAACTCAACTATCCAATCATGGACATTTCGAACTCCCTAGACATCATATTACCAAATTCTTCGCAAAAATCTTCATTAGTAGAACCAAATATAATATCATCAACATAAATTTGACATAAGAAGAAGTCTTCATCAATTATTTTTGTAAAGAGTGTAGTATCGACCTTCCCAATTTTGAATCCCTTTGAAGTTAGAAAATCTCTAAGTCGCTCATACCATGCTCTAGGAGCTTGCTTGAGATCATAAACCGAGAGGTTGTTCGACAAATACCAATTCGGATATTTGTTCATTTAAGAATGCACTCTTTACATCCATTTGAAATAATTTAATATCAAAACAAAATGCAAATGCAAGTAAGATTCTAATTGCTTCTAATCTAGTTACTGGTGCAAAGGTTTCACCAAAATACAATCCTTCAATTTGAGTAAAACCTTGCATCACTAATCTAGCTTTATTTCTTACAACAATACCATTTTCATCTTGCTTATTCTGAAAGACCCATTTTGTACCAATCACATTATGTTCCTTAGGTCTTTCTACTTGTCGATGATTCAGAAACTGGTCCTCCGCCGAGCTTACTTGTTGAATAAGGGATCAACCTAGGCCCCCTTTTCTGCGGAGGGTGTAACATCTGAGGGCATGCCGAGCTACGACAGAGGACACAACGAACAAGGATCCTTTTTGTCCGTTCGGCCTCTCGCGACGGAGATAATAACCCTACGCCCAAGGATTGCACTAGTTTCAAGGATGGATTACGAGGTGTTTGCTCGAGGGTCCTAGGAGGTTCTAGAGTCTATCCTCCCGACCCCAGAGCGACTACTATGTGGGGGGGGGACAAGTAAGAAGGAGTCGAACCCCAAACCCCTGCAGTAGAAGGTATTTATAGGGGATTATAGCGACACTACATTTATTACAGAGGGTGTGCCAACGTTCGGACGGGGTGGAGCTGTTCCTTGTTTCTGTCGCACACAGACGTACGGTAGCATGGCGCAGATCGCGGGCGCGCAATCCTTCGAGCCACCGCGTAATTAAGGCCACGTCGACTTTGAGGTGTGTGCCCGATTTTTCGGTCGATCCTGGGGCTCTTCTTCTGTCTTGGTCGCCAACCGCACTTTCCCGAGCAAGCATGCTTGGGCGAACTTGACAGAGGACGAGGTGGGCCTGCAGGCCGGGCCATCCGGAGACCTTCCTTGGGGACAACGTCCAAGGGCAAACATGGCCGGCTGCTGGCCAGCTGTCGGGGTACGATGGTCATCTACGGGAAATTCCCAATCCCGGCAGCCTAGCCCCCGAGGCTAAAGGGGAAGTTGCTCGACCGAGCCTCCGCCTCAAGCCACCGAATTATAAGGAGGATTGGGACTTCGCAATAAGAACTACCAAGGCCCGAAGCATAGCTAGGGAGAAGAATCTCGAGCTAATAACTATCAGCGGCCCGAGCAAAGCTGGCTCGGGAGAAGAATCTCGCATAAGAAATATCATGCGGCGTTCGAAGCAAATACGGCACGAGAAAAGCGGCATCCGAGCAATGCTGGAGATACTACTGAGGAGCTCACAAAGCTGGAGGAGGAGGTGGAGGAGGAGTCTCTGAGCTCGAGACCCATAACGGTGAAAAGCAAGGCGCTGCTGTGATCTATACTCCTCAAAGGATGTGCGGTGAGTGATCTCAACTCGACTTCCTCCACTAGCTACAGTGCAGTGCAGTCTTGGTCAATCTGAGAAGTGGCTCACCATCTCAGACCGGATCCCATTAAGACTACTCAACATGTCGTTCCTCTGATTCTTAAAGAATTGCTCTTGAGGAGCCTGCTGCGCTGACTGAGAGTGCACCTGAGGCTCTGAGGCCTCCTCCTGCTGAGGCTGCTGGGAGGAGGACTGTCCTCTTTGATTAATGGATTGGGGAGCTGCCTCTCGAGGTCTATAGGTGCTTATGAGGACAACCACATCCTCCTCTGTAACCAGTCACTTTCTTGATAATCATTATAATGAAAGGAGCAAAGTAAATTCTTTTACCTCTGTCGTAGGCAGAGGAGGCCATCTCTCTAATCATAAAATCCACCACGTTGAACTTGTTCTTGTACATCACCTTATTCATTATATTCCAAGCGTATCCTCTCATCTCATCCAAATTTCCACTCTTGGAGTGAATTGAGACTCTCACTATTCTATTAATCAAGGCCGATGAGGGAGAAGATCGCCAATTACCCGGCGCTTATTTGGAGCTGCGGGATCATAAAATTCAAATTGCCTTGCAAGAGGAGAACCTTGTCACTATGAATCTTGGGATATCCACTAAGATACACTCCCATACCTCCTCAACTTCCTCCTTGGTGGCCGAGTCTTGAATAGCATTTGTCATCCATGTAATAGAATCAAATGACTCGAGAATATGCAAGGTGGCACAAAGCTGTCTAATCATATCATCATTGTTATCGCATTGTCTACTAAGAAAGCTTACCAACCTTGCCCCTTGAAATAGCTCGGGCACACCAACAAACAAGGAATTTTTCTAATGTGATCCCAATTAACCCACTTGTGATCAAGTGAATTCCTTGTGCAAATACACTTCATAATATATTTTTGTTGAAACAATGTTCTAAACTTATCCTCGATGCTTGAGTTCTAGGCGGGAGATATTGGTTAGCTTGCCTCAAGGAGAAATATGTGTCACCTTTGATGATTTTAAGGTCATGATGGGATCAAAATCATCAAAACTTTCTTCTTCTGTCCCTCATCTTCTCCTCATCAACATCCATTGATTTGGTTTCATCTTCTGACTGGAATCGAAAGCAGTGCTTTTCTTTTGGCCTTGAGCGCCACCAAGATCCGTGACTCTTACATCTAATCTCGGCAAGCCTATCTGAAATGGGTTGCTCATCTTCATCGAGATTGATTGGAGTTATAGGTCGACCTCATTTTGTGAGAACCTTCTTGTATGTGCCCCTTCCTCTAATGTTAGGCATGATTCCTAGAAGGATAAGATTTGAGCGTGAAACAAAGGAATAAGATCAAGGGTATATGCCTAGATGAGGATTACTAGTGCAAAGTTTGAAATCTGTGCATAATTTGACAGCAATCCCGGTGCTCCTGCCCATGATGGACCGGTAGTACCGGGTTAGGTTCGGTGCTACCGCTTATGGTGGACCGGTAGCACTGACTTGGGCGGTTATGCTACGTCTGGCCGGCCAGTATGCCATTGCCGAGGTTTCAACCCTTAAATCAACCTAATTTGTGATTTTGAGCATTTTAGGCCTTTGAATGGCAATTGATGATCTTGATAGTCATACTCATACTCAATTCTATCACAAATTTTGTCAAATTTAGCACGGTTTCCTATATTCTCACAAGAACCCTAGAAGGATGAAAAGTGCAACCTAGGGCAAGAGAGAGTCCAAGATTTGGGAAAAGAATGGTACCTTGGAGATGAGAATCAAGCCTGACGATCAAGTGAGAATGGAAGAAATCGACTTTTCTCATGGGATTCTTGAGGGAGTTTGAGAGGAGAAGGATGAAGAGAGAGATAGTAGGGATACGGTATGAAGAGGAGAGAGGAGGCGGGTTACCTTTGGGCGGACTTAACCCCAAAACTCGACAAGTCCGGTTATTACATGATTTGCCCGATGAGGCAAACCCTTTGGTGCTACTGCTTGGTGCTGGCCTGCGGTGCTACACGAACTGATAACTGATAAGTGAAATTCAGACAAAAAGGCAAAAGAGGCCAAGAAATAGCTCATAAAATTGCAAAAAATTTGAGGAAACATATATGAGTATTCCTTGGAATCTCAACTAATAAACTTGTTTTCCAAGGGACATTACATAAACTGAGTCCTATTTTGCTTTAAGAAGGTACCTTAAGGGCAAGAGACTCAACTACCTAAAATAAGGTCCATTCACATGTATGAGTTGTGAAGCATCTTTAGGTAGGCTAGATACTATGTGATTCTAGTTCCAAAGACAAAAACTCACTATGTGCATTAAATTTGGTCAATATAGACCAAAACTTTGAATAAGGGTATTTTGATGAAAACCAAGAATTTGTCAAAAGTCTTTTTGCTTTATTTTCAACATATTGAGAGTATACTAGGATAAGAGTTTCGAAAGATGAGATTTATACAATAATACATTGGAAATGAGATTTCAAGAACATTTATACTTTATAAAACCCAAAATAGACTATTTTCAAATAGTTTGACCTAAAGAGGTCTAGAGTCACTTTTTGAAGATAATTAGCACTATTTTGATATTTTTACATTTATGGGATGTAGTATATACATGAAAAGTATAACACTCCCCTTAGTGTGAGACACATCCTAAAAGAGCAAAGATCAATTAAGAACCAACAAACACCAAAAAGAGAAATCCATTTAGTTATTAACATTTAGGCCACATTAGAGATATCTATGACATTCAATTCATTCCTCAATTTACAAAACCGGGCTTCATCCAAAGGTTTGGTGAGGATATCCACTAATTGATCTTTGGTTCTAATATGACTAATCACAATATCACATTTACTAACATGATCTCTTAAGAAATGATGGCGGATATCTATATGTTTGGTTCTTGAATGTTGGATTAGATTATTGGCTATTTTGTGGCGCTTTCATTGTCACATAAAAGAGGCACTTTTTAAATTTATTCCATAATCCATTAAAGTTTGCCTCATCCACGATAATTGGCGCAACAACTACTGGCGATATATATTAAACCCGGTGGTGGATAGAGACTCTGAATTTTGTTTCTTGGAGAATCATGAAACTAGGGATCTACCTAATAATTGGCAACTCCAGAGCTGCTTTTTCTATCCACTTTGCAACTTTGTATAATCTGAATCCGAATATCAATTAAATCAAATTTAGCACCATTGGGATACCATAATCCTATATTTGAGGAATGCTTCAAATATCTTAGAATTCTCTTCTGACTACTAAATGACATTCTTTAGGAGAATCTTGGCGTGCACACATGCAAACACTAAACATGATATCGGGCCTAGATGCGGTAAGATAAATAAACTACCAATCATGGATCTATAAAGCTTTATGTCTATCGGTTTACCTCCCTCAATTAGGTCGAGATGCCCGTTTGATGCCATTGGAGTCTTGATTGGTTTTGCGTCCTCCATGCCAAACCTTTTGAGAAGATCCTTGATATACTTGGTTTGACTCACGAATGTCCCATTTTTGAATTGCTTGATTTGAAGTCCAAGAAAGAAACTCAACTATCCAATCATGGACATTTGAACTCCCTAGACATCATATTACCAAATTCTTACAAAAAATCTTCATTAGTAGAACCAAATATAATATCATCAACATAAATTTGACATAAGAAGAAGTCTTCATCAATTATTTTTGTAAAGAGTGTAGTATCGACCTTCCCAATTTTGAATCCTTTGAAGTTAGAAAATCTCTAAATCGCTCATACCATGCTCTAGGAGCTTGCTTGAGATCATAAACCGAGAGGTTGTTAAACAAATACCAATTCGGATATTTGTTCATTTAAGAATGCACTCTTTACATCCATTTGAAATAATTTAATATCAAAACAAAATGCAAATGCAAGTAAGATTCTAATTGCTTCTAATCTATTCTTGGTGCAAAGGTTTCACCAAAATACAATCCTTCAATTTGAGTAAAACCTTGCATCACTAATCTAGCTTTATTTCTTACAACAATACCATTTTCATCTTGCTTATTCTGAAAGACCCATTTTGTACCAATCACATTATGTTCCTTAGGTCTTTCTACTTGTCGATGATTGAAGCGGTCCTCCATGAGCTTACTTGTTGAATAAAGGGATCAACCTAGGCCCCTTTTCTGCGGAGGTGTAACATCGAGGCATGCCGAGCCTCGTATTGTGAGGACACAGAACAAGGGATCCTTTTATGCAGTTCGGGCCTCTCGCGGCGGAGATAATAACCCTCGTCCGATGATTGCACTAGTTTCCAGGATGGATTACAGAGGTGTTTGCTCGAGGGTCCTAGGAGGTTCTAGAGTCTATCCTCCAGCCCCAACGTGCGACTACTATGTGGGGGACAAGTAAGAAGAAGGTGAACCCCAAACCCCTCGTGCGAGAAGGTATTTATAGGGGATTATAGCGACACTACATTTATTACGAGGGGTGTGCCTTTATTCGGACGTGGGTGGGCTGTTCCCTTGTTTCTGTCAGACGCAGTAGCGTGGAGTCTGATGGTGGCGCGGATCGCGAGCGCGCAATCCTTGAGCCACTGGCGTAATTAAGGCCACGTCGACTTTGAGGTGTGTGCCCGATTTTTGATCGATCTGGGGCTCTTCTTACTGTCTTGGTAGCCAACCGCACTTTCCAGAAAGCAAGCATGCTTGGCGAACTTAACGAGAGGGCGGAGGTGGGCTGCGGTAGGACCATCCGGAGACCTTCCTTGGGGACAACGTCAAGGGCAAACATGGCAGTGGCGGCAGGTGTCGAGTCGATGGTCATCTCTGGAAATTCCCAATCCCCGGCAGCTAGCCCCCGAGGCTAAAGGGGGAAGTTGCTCGACCGAGCCTCGCCTCAAGCCACGAATTACAAGGAGGATTGGGACTTCGCAGCGAAGAACTACCGCGGCGTCCGGCGTGGCAGCTGGGGAGAAGAATCTCGTGGCGAATAACTCTGCGGCGTCCAGAAGCGTGGCTCGGGAGAAGAATCTCGCGTGAAGAAATCTTGCGGCGTTCGGCGTGGCACGGAGGAAAAGCGGCATCCGAGCAATGCTGGCTTGGGGAGAAGAATCTCGCAGTGAATAACTTCTAGCGACATCCGGCGTGACGCTCGGGGAGAAGAAACTTCGTAGCGAAGAACTCTGCGGCGTCCGGCGAGGCGGCTCGGGGAGAAGAATCTCGCGAAGAACTCTGTTGGCGTCCGGCGTGGCTCGGGGAAAAGAATCTCGCGGCGAAGAACTCTGCGGCGTCCGGCGGCGGCTCGGGAAAAGGACATCCGGCGTGACTGGCTCGGGGAGAAGAATCTCGCGGTGAAGAACTACTCTGACATCCGGCGACAGCTCGGGAGAAGAAACTTCGCGACGAAGAACTCTGCGGCGTCCGAAAGCGGCGGCTCGGGGAAAGCGGCATCCGGCGGTGGCTCGGGTAGAAGAATCTCGCGATGAAGAACTAGTCACGGCGTCAAGCGGTGGCTCGAGGAGAAGAATCTCGCGACGAAGAACTCTGCGACATCAAGCGTGGCTCGGGAGAAAGCGGCATCCGGCGTGGCGGCTCGAGTGAAGAATCTCGCAGCGAAGAACTAGCGACATCCGGCGTGACGCCTCGGGGAGAAGAAACTTCGGCGAAAAACTCTGCGGCTCTCGGGAAAAGAATCTCGCGTGAAGAACTACTCTGACATCAAAGCGTAGCGGCTCGGGTAGAAGAATCTCGCGTGAAGAACTCTGCGACATCCGAAAGCGGCGGCTCGAGGAAAGCGACATCAGGCCAGTGATGGCTCGGGGAGAAGAATCACGTAGCGAAGAACTACTGCGTCGTCCGAGTAGCGCTGGCTCGGGGAGAAAGCGGCATCTGAGCAGCGCCGGCTAGGGGAGAAGAATCTCGCAGCGATGAACTACTCGACATCAGAACAGCGCTGCTCGGGAGAAAAACTTCGCGGCGAAGAACTCTGCGGCGTCAGCGGCGCTGGCTCGGGGAAAGCGGCATCCGGCGTGGCTCGGGGAGAAGAATCTCGCGGCGAAGAACTCTGCGGCGTCGGCGTGCGCTCGGGAAAGCGCATCAAAGTATGGCAGCTCGGGAGAAAGCGGCATCCGGCGTGGCTCGTGGAGAAAGAATCTCGCGGCGAAGAAATCTTGCGGCGTCCGAGCGGCTGCTCGTGGAAAAGAATCTCGCGATGAAGAACTCTGCGGCGTCCGAAAAGCGGCGGTTGAGGGAGAAGAATCTCGCAACGAAGAACTCTGCGGCGTCCGGCGGTGTTGGCTCGGGAGAAAGCGGCATCGAGGCGGCGGCTCGGGAAAAGAATCTCGCGGCGAAATCTGCGACATCCGAGCGGTAGCTCGGGGAGAAGAATCTCGACGAAGAACTACTCTGACATCCGGCGACAGCGGCTCGGGGACAAAGCGACATCCGGCGCTGGCGGGGAGAAGAATCTCGCAATGAAGAATTCTGCGGCATCAAGCGGTCTTGGCTCGGGAGAAAGTGGCATCCGAGCGTGGCGGCTCGGGAGAAGAATCTCGCGACGAAGAACTCTGCGTCGTCAGAACAGCATTTGGATCGGGGAAAGCGACATCCGGCGGCGGCTCGGGAGAAGAATCTCGCAAGGAAGAACTACTCGACATCCGGCGTGGCTCGGGAGAAAAACTTCGCGAGGAAGAACTCTGCGTCGTCCGGCGGCGATTGGCTCGAGGAAAGCGACATCAGAGCATTCTTGGCTCGGGAGAAGAATCTCGCGATGAAGAACTCTTGTGGCATCCGGCGACAGCTGGCTCGGGAGAAGAATCTCGCGGCGAAGAACAACTCTGACATCCGGCGGTAGCGAGCTCGGGGAGAAAGAATGTCGACGAAGAACTCTGCGACCTCCGAGCGTGGCTCGGGGAAAGCGGTATCTGAGTAAGCGGCTCGGGAGAAGAATCTCGCGATGAAGAACTCTGCGTCGTCCGAAGCGTCTCGGGAGAATCTGACATCCGGCGTGGCTCGGGAGAAAGAATCTCGCGACGAATAACTACTCTGACATCAAGCGTGGCTCGGGAGAAAAACTCGCAGTGAAGAACTCTGCGGCGTCCGGCGTGCGGCTCGGGGAAAGCGGCATCCGAGCAGCGCTGGCTCGGGGAGAAGAATCCGCGACGAAGAACTCTGCGGCGTCAAGCGTGGCTCGGGCGGCATCCGGCGTGGCTCGGGGAGAAAGAACCTCGCGGCGAAGAACTCTGCGGCGTCCGGCGCGCTGGCTCGGGAGAAAAACTTCGGCGAAGAACTCTCTGCTGCGTCCGGCGTGTGGCTCGGGAGAAGAATCTCGCGATGAAGAACTCTGCGGCGTCCGAGCGCGTGGCTCGGGGAGAAGAATCTCGCGGCGAAGAACTCTGCGGCGTCCGGCGGCGTTAGCTCGAGGAGAAGAATCGGCTCGGGGAGAAAGCGGCATCCGGCGTGGCTCGGGAGAGCGAATCTCGCGCGAAGAACTCTGCGGCATCCGAAGCGATCTTGGCTCGGGAGAAGAATCTCGCGGCGAAGAACTACTCTGACATCGAGCGGCGCTAGCTCGGGAGGAAGTGGCATCCGCGTGGCGGCAGGAGAATAATCTCGCGATGAAGAATTGCTGCGGCATCAAGCAAATACTGGCTCGGGAGAAAGTGGCATCCGGCGATCTTGGCTCGAGGAAAGAATCTCGCGACGAAGAACTCTGCGTCGTCAGAAACATGGCTCGGGGAAAGCGGCATCCGGCAGGCCGCAGAGAGAAGAATCTCGCGGGAAGAACTACTCTGACATCGAAGCGTGGCGGCTCGGGAGAAGAAACTTCATAGCGAAGAACTCTGCGTCGTCCGAGTAAGCGGCTCGAGGAGAAAGCGGCATCAAGCATTCTTGGCTCGGGGAGAAGAATCTCGCGGCGAAGAACTCTGCGGCATCAAGCGACCAGCTCGGGAGAAGAATCTCGCTGACGAAGAACTACTCTGACATCCGGCGGTAGCGAACTCGGGAGAAGAATGTCGCGACGAAGAACTCTGCGACATCCGGCGGCGTGGCTCGGGGAAAGCGATATCGAGTATGCGGCTCGGGAGAAGAATCTCGCGATGAAGAACTCTGCGTCATCCGAGCAGCGTGGCTCGGGAGAATCTGACATCCGAGTAAGCGGCTCGGGAGAAAAACTTCATGACGAAGAACTCTGCGGCGTCCGAAGCGTGGCTCGGGGAAAGCGGCATCCGACAGCGCAGCTCGGGAGAAGAATCCGCGTGAAGAACTCTGCGGCGTTCGGCGTGGCTCGGGCGGAGGCATCCGGCAGCGCCGCTCGGGAGAAGAACCTCGCGTGCGAAGAACTACTGCGGCGTCCGAGCGGCGTGGCTCGGGAGAAAAACTTCGCGACGAAGAACTCTGCGGCGTCCGGCGGCGCTCGGGGAGAAGAACCTCGGCGAAGAACTCTGCGGCGTCCGGCGTGGCTGGCTCGGGGAGAAAGAATCTCGCGGCGAAGAACTCTGCGGCGTCCGGCGGCGTTGGCTCGAGGAGAAGAATCTCGCGGCGAAGAACTCTTGTGGCGTTCGGCGTGGCTCGAGGAAAGCGGCATCCGGCGTGGCTCGGGGAGGCGAATCTCGCGTGAAGAACTCTGCGGCATCCGGCGATCTTGGCTCGAGGACAAGAATCTCGCGGCGAAGAACTACTACAACATCCGGCGGCGCTAGCTCGGGAGGAAGTGGCATCCGGCGGCGGCTCGGGAGAAAGAATCTCGCGACGAAGAACTACTCTGACATCCGGCGATCTTGGCTCGGGAAAAAAACATCCGGCGGCGGCTCGGGGAGAAGCGACATCCGGCGGCAGCGGCTCGGTGAGAAGAATCTCGCTGCGAAGAACTACTACGGCATCCGGCGTGCGCTCGGGAGAAAAACTTCATGCGAAGAACTACTCGTCATCCGAAGCGCTGGCTCGGGGAAAGCGACCGAGCATCAGCGGCTCGGGAGAAGAATCTCGCGACGAAGAACTCTGCGGCGTCCGGCGTGGCTCGGGAGAAGAATCTCCGGCGAAGAACTCTGCGGTGTCGAAGCGGGCTCGGGGACGAGCATGTTCTAGTGGGGCCGAGCATCTTGCTGAAGACCCGACCAAAACGGTGCTCAGGAACAGAATCGAGGGGTCACGAGTGAACTCGTACAACCTCATCCCGGGTATGGTTCAGATGCTCTGGGAAGCTAGACTTAAATCGGATGTCTAGGGAGAAAGCGGCTAACGATTCTGGCGGGCTCGCTCTGCGCATCCCAAGCATGGGTGCGATGCTCGAGGCCAGCAGACGAGACATGCTCGGCTGCGCATCTGGACATGGACTAGGCGTCGAAACTAACTAGCAGTCACGGCGGGACTCATGCCGCTGCATTCGGGAGAGCCGAGAGTCGAAAATGTTTAAAGAAAGAAAAGATGCAAAGGCACACTTACTTACTTGGGAAGACCCGCACTCAAGCGCAGAACTTACTGGCGCGAAGAGACTTCGCGCCCGGCGAAAGCGCGTGCTCGGCGTGGAACATCAGCGACCCCGGCGAAAGCAGCGTGCTCGGGGAAGAGACTCCCGGCGAAGAGGCGCTCAGCGGCGAACATCGGCAGCGCCCGTCGAAATCGTGCTCGGGGAAAGACTTCGCGCCCGGCGAAGGGCGCGATCGGCGGGAACATTAGCAGCCCGGCGAAATCGTGCTCGGGGAAAGACTTCAGCGCCCGGCGAAGGGCGTGCTCGGCGCGGAACATCGGTAGCCCCAGGAAAGCAGCGTGCTCGGGAGAAGACTTCGCGCCCGGCGAAGAGGGCGCTTCGGCCTTGGAACATCAGCAGACCCGAAAGCAGCGTGCTCGGGGAAAGACTTCGCTTTCGGCGAAGGGCCTTCAGCGCGGAACATCGATAACCTGGCGAAACAGCGTGCTCGGGAAAGACTTCGCGCCCGGCGAAGGGCGTGCTTTCGGCGCGGAACATCGGCCAGTGTGGCCTTCGGATCGATCCTGCACGTACGCCTTCCGCCGGCGTAGCTGCGTCGCCGCCCTCCACGTTGCGAAGCCGCAGAGGTCTTGATTGACTTGAAAATTCATAGCCTCGAGGATTCTCGCGAAAGGACTCAGTCGATCCCCACGGACAGCGCCAGCTGTCGATGATTCGGAAACCGGTCCCCCGTCGAGCTTACTTGTTGAATGAGGGATCAACCTAGGCCCCCTTTTCTGCGGAGGGTGTAACATCTGAGGGCCTACCGAGCTACGTATTGTGAGGACACAACGAACAAGGGATCCTTTTTGTCTCGTTCAGGCCTCTCACGACGGAGATAATAACCCTACGTCCAGTGATTGCACTAGTTTCCAAGGATGGATTACCGGGTGTTTGCTCGAGGGTCCTAGGAGGTTCTAAAGTCTATCCTCCTGACCCCGGTGACGACTACTATGTGTGGGGGGACAAGTACGAAGGAGTCAAACCCCAAACCCCTCGTGCGAGAAGGTATTTATAGGGATTATAAGCGAAACTACATTTATTACAGAGGGGCGTGCCACTATTACGGACGTGGGTGGAGCTGTTCCCTTGTTTCTGCCGGGCCTGCAGTGGCGATGGGTCTGATGGGCGCGCGATCGCAGGCGTGCAGATCATGGTAGCGCAATCCTTGAGCCCGCTTAATTAAGGCCACGTCGACTTTGAGGTGCGTGCGGTTTTTGATCGATCTGGAGCTCTTCTTACATCTTGGTGCATGACCACACTTTCCCGAGCAAGCATGCTCAGGCGAACAACGAGAGGGCGAGGTGGGCTGCGGTAGCGACCATCCGGAGACCTTCCTTGGGGATAACGTCCAAGGGCAAACATGGCATTCTTTGGCGATTGCGAGAATGCGATGGTCATCTATGGGAAATTCCCAATCCCCGACACTACTATTGTCCAAACATCATTTCAGGCAAAATTATTTAGTTCTTCATGCATTGCATTTACCCAATCCGGATCATCTAGAGCCTCATTTATGTGAGTAGATTCAAAAGAAGATACAAAAGAGTAATGTTCACAAAAAAAGTGACATGAGATCGAGTTTGAACACCCTTACTCACGTCACCCAATATTTGATCTATTGGATGATCCTTGGAGAGACCATGATGAATTCTTTGAGGTAGAGGTTGAACTTGTAGCTCATTATCTTTCTCATCCACATTAATAGATTGGCCTTGACTCGGCGCTGTGGAAGTAGAAGGCTCAACTTGAGTAAAAGAAGGTTGATCCTCTTTATCTACTTCCGGCTTCACATTTTCAAGTGTTATGTTCTTCATTGCTTCTCTTAGACCTTCTTCACCTATATCATCCAAGTTTTCTTGCTCTTTTTGAGAGCCATTAGTTTCATCGAATTCAACATCACAAGTTTCTTCTACAAGCCCTTTATTTTTATTAAAAACACGATAAGCCTTGCTATTTGAAGAGTAACCTAGTAAGAAACTTTCATCACAACGACTTTGAAATTTAGAAAGCCGAACACCCTTTTTTAAAATATAATATTTGCAACCAAAGACTCGAAAATAGGAAATATTCGGCCTTCTTCCAACAAGAAGCTCATAAGAGGTCTTTTTCAAAAGCCGATGCAAATAAAGCCTATTTATTGTATGACAAGCGGTATTGATGACTTCCACACAAAAACTATCGAAAGTGCCATATTCATCAAGCATTGTTCTTGCCATTTCAATTAATGTTCGATTTTTTCGTTCTACAACTCCATTTTGTTCCGGAGTGTAGGTGGCGGAAAGTTCGTGCTTTATTCCGAGTTCATCACAATAATCTTCAATTCTTGTATTTTTGAACTCAGAACCATTGTCCCTACGGATTTTTTTAATTTTAAAATCAAATTCATTTTTAGCCCTTTTGCAAATCTTTTGAAAATTTTGGAGGCTTCGAATTTGTCATCCAAAAAGAATACTCATATATATCTAGAGTAGTCATCAACAATAACTAAGCAATAAGAATTACCCCCGATGCTCTTATAGGTTGTTGGGCCAAACAAATCCATATGTAAGAGCTCTAATAGACTAGATGTGGACATGATACTTTTTGAAGGATGAGAGCTAGCCACTTGCTTGCCGGTTTGACAAGCATTAAAGTCTATTTTCCTCAAACTTCACATCTTTCAAGCCCACAACTAAATCGTTTTTGAAAAACTTTTTGAGTTGAATCATCTCAACATGAGCTAGTTTTCTATGTCATAACCATCCTAAAGAGGTTTTTGCCATTAAGCGTGTTTGAAGATATGAGTCATTTGAGGTGAAGTCAACCAAATATAAATTTCCAAATCTAAAGCATTTAAATACTGAAGAATTATCATTTTTTTGGAGATAACTACGCCATTTCTTAAGAAGTTATAAACAAGACCTAGATCACATATTTGAGCAACGGATAGCAAGTTAAAATTTAATGTTTCAACTAAAAATACATTAGAAATGGAAAGATCATTTGATATAGCAATTTTACCCAAACCTAATACCTTTCCTTTGCTATTATCACCAAAGGTGATCTTGTCATATGTTGTCCACTTCCAGACTCAAATGTGGTGAATATCTTCCGGTCCCCGGTCATGTGTTGGGTATATCCGCTATCCAACACCCAATGCCGTCTACCGGTCTTGTAGTTCACCTACAAAAGAAAATCAAATCCTTTCAGGTACCCAAATTTGTTTGGGTCCTTGGAAGTTAGTGATCAAGGTTTTGGGCTCCTAAATGGCTTTCTTTCTTTGGCCAATTATCGGGGTCCTAACAAATTTAGCAAATATTTTACCATTTTTATCTTTCTTAAGAACATAGCAAGAATCATGAACATTATCTTTAGATGCTTTACCTAAAGAACAATTATTTGCTAGATGTCCTACATCATGGCATTTATAACAAAATTTACCATTTGATTTCACAAAGCTAGGAGCCTTGTTACTTAATTTCTTATTCTTTTTAGGAACATACCCTAATCTTTCTTTGTTATAAGAACATCTTTGACTATTCAAAATTTTATTTAAGGTATCCTTACCCTTAAAGCATATATCTAGACTTTTATTAAGTTTGTTCACTTGTTATTTAAGCTCATTGTTTTCAACAATCAAATTTTCATGACATGAATTTGCACTAGAGCATGACATATCAACCAAATACTACCTCTATTATACTTTGCAAAGTCCCGGACACCGCACGCGTTTGAGCCGAGCCGGCCAGCTGGCTCGGCTCAAAAAAATTTGCGTTTTGGTCCTTTTAGAAATTATGGATAGGCCCTTCGCGATTTTTTGTGAGGGGAAGATTTTTTCCTCTAAAATCGCGTTCGGGTCCCTCGTGCGCCATTTTATGGAAAGAACCTCCCGTTAAATTCAAATCGTGAACAAGCCCTTTTCTAATTTTTCAGGATAGCGACAGGTCCAAAAATGTAACATTCAGGTCCTTGCTCCTTACGTCTAGGTCCTTTCTCCGTTTTTCCCTGGGAAAAAATGTTTTCGTCGCTAGAAATATGTGTTCAACTCTATCTCTGGACTTTTTCCCCACCTCGATTTCCCATCTTGATCTCTAATATTTTTTAAACCATGTATTATTACTCGGCGAACGCGTAGAGTGTTAGCCTCGACAAAAGAAGGTTGTCGTCTCTAATAGTTTTTCACCCTTTTCCCTCTAGACTTTTTCCTCGCCGCGGTTTTCCAGCTCGGTCTCCAATATTTTCCAAATAATTCATCGAAAGAGATATTTCTACAACTCTATCTTTCTATTTTTTCTCCGTTTCGCTCATTAATTTGACGATTTAAAAAAAATAAAACACCGTCGAAAAAAAAGAAGTTTTTTCTACGAAAAAACGACACGCGCGGCGTGTTACGCCGCGAGTCTCTAATATTTTTTAAAACATGTATTATTACTCGGCGAACGCATAGAATGTTAAACTTGACAAAAGATGGTTGTCATCTCTAATGATTTTTCACCCTTTTCCCTCTAAACTTTTTCCCCGCCGCGGTTTTCCAGCTCGGTCTCCAATATTTTCCAAATAGTTCATCGAAAGAGATATTTCTACAACTCTATCTCTCTATTTTTTCCCCGTTTCGCTCATTACTTCGACGATTTAAAAAATTAAACACCGCCGAAAAAAAGAAAATTTTCCTTCGAAAAAACGACACGCACAGCGTGTTACGCTGCGAACAATTTTGTATCCTTTTAGCCATTTCACTCATTATTTTGATGATTTAAAAATAAGCATACGAAAAAAAAAATTTTTTCTCTGAAACGCATACGCGCGTGGCGTGTACCATGAAAAATTTTCTAGTCATCACACGAGGTGGCTATGCTTGATTTTGCTACACAATATGAATCAACTTCTAATCTAGGCAAATTATCAATAATATTGTATCCAATACCAATATCTTTTGAGGATTTTGAATGGTCCTTGGCAAGGAGAATCTCATGAGCTTCCTTTAGCTCCTCATAAGAGTTTTTGAGAGAAAGAAATTCTTTTCTCAAAACCTTAAACTTGTACTTCTCTTTGCCCAGATACTCATTTAAGTCCTCAAGCATATCCATTAGCTCATCATATGAAGGTTCATCATTGTCATTTGATTTTACCTTAAAGTATCCTTTAGCCATAAGACATAAAGGAGTGACGAATGGTGACGAAGCTTCCTTGATGGCGACGCCGGCGAGGCCCTTCTTCTTTGAAGGTGTATCCTCCTCCGATGAGTCGGAATCCAAGTACTCTTCGGAGTCTCACTCTCCAATGTGAGCTTCGCCTTTGCCATCCTTTTGAAGCTTTTTCTTCCCTTGAAAGATCTTCTTCTTCTTAGGTGACTTATTCTTGTCGTCCTTCTTCTTAGGGTAATGAGAGGCGATGTGCCCCTTCTCATCACACTCATAGCACTGGATATTTGCATACCGGTTGGTGCTAGAGTGTTGCCCTTTCCTAAACCTTTGAGGACCACTCGAACTTGAGCACCTCCTGATGAATTTCATCATTCTTCTTACGAGGAGGGCCATCTTCTCCTCGGTGTCTTCATCATCGGAGTCATTGAGTGCATCATCGCTTGACTCTGCCTTTGCCTTGAAGGCAATATTTTTCTTCTTCGAAGAACTTTGCTCCAAGAGTTCTTCCTTATCCTTCTTGTAAAGCTCATTTGTAATGAGATTTCCAAGAAGTCCGGTGAGCGTCATTCTCGGCAACTCCGATGAGATGAGGAATAACGTCACCAAGGTTTCATACTTCTTTGGGAGGGCCCTAAGCATCTTTCGAACAATATCAAAATCGGTTAGCGATGCTCCAAAGCCTTTAAGCTCGTTTACTATATCATTTAGCCATGAGTACATTTCCTTAATGTTCTCATGGGGTAACATAATAAAACTCTCATACTTGATCCAAAGCATATGCAATTTGGCTTCTTTGACCGATGACGTACCCTCATGAATTTTCGAGAGGGTTGTCCAAATCTCATGAGCGGTTTCAAGGTTGCTCACTCGATTGAACTCATCCGCGTTCAAAGCGCCAAAAAGAGCATTCATAGCTTGAGCATTGAGATGAGTGTTTCGCTCTTCTTGTTCTATTGTAAGTGTGGGATTGGCTCCCGGAGCAAAACCCTCATCTACAATTCTCCATATGCTTGGGCTTATAGCCTTAAGATAAACGGTCATGTGGATTTTCCAATATGCATAATTTATGCTATCAAAGAATGGCGCTTTACCTATTGACACCCCATCACTAGCCATCCTTACTCTTTAGGCGGTAAAGCCCTAATAAAGAGTACTCGCTCTAATACCACTTGTAAGATCAAAGATAACCGACTAAAGGGGGGTGAATAGGAGGTTTCTAAAATTTTTCTATTCTAACTTCAAGTTGCAAGATCACTAAGCACGTATTGCAATTTTAACACTTTTAATCCCAAGCACTTCTAGTGATCACTAAATTATCCAAACTACTCAAGTGATTCAAACACTACTACAGAACCGGCTACTAGTAGCGGTTCGTAACCCCTTACTTAAGCGGTTTATAACGCTTCTAAGCAACGCGTGTGATACCGTCGGGTATCTGGCGGATTGTTCAACTTCGCTGTCTTTGTGGCACGAAGCGGTTTGGAAGGTGTTCGGGAGGGCGAGTGGAGCCGCCCGTGGGAACTCCTGGCGGTTCGTTTACAAACGCTTGTGGAGAAGGATATCGAAGCGGTTAGTCTTACCAACCGCTTGTGGAAGCGACACTCTGGCGGTTGGAGTCACCAACCTCTTGTGGAGAGAGTTTTCGATTATATGTATTTTAGAATATGTTCTTCTGTGTTTTTGTATATCATTTTTGACCATAAAATTAAATATGAGGGAGGAGTTTTTTGCGCAATTAAATATATATTGCATATGCATACTCATACACATGTTCACAAGCTAGCTAGCTCACTACTGGAAAAAACGAACTTAATAGTGTAAAAAATGGACAAGTACATAGACGCAACCAACGTTTACAATTTTGAATGATGAAAAAAATGATTATCGAACTCATTTCTTGCATCGTCACTCTTTTTGTCCTTGGTCGGCGTGGATGTCGTCGGCGGTTCATCGGTGTTCAACTCTGGAAACCTTACGTAGAACTTCGCCATTTCGAGATACAACCTCGTCGACAATGAAGCCGATGAGTTGTTCTTGGAGTCGCGCGCACGGTGAGGCGAGAACACGTTAACGTGCTTATCGATGTTAAGTGACAATTAATAAAGCGGGAAGTATATAAATATCCGATCACATGCAATTAATTAAAATGTAAGTTGTAGCTAACAAATTGACATGCATATCTGAACCTCGGCATAATGTTCGGCTAAATGCGCCATGGATAAAACTTTGAATATAGTGGAACACGTAGTAGCCACATAAGTTGTTTCGGTAGTCGGCATTTAACCTTCAGCGGGAGAAATTTGAGAATATCGGATGAAGAAGCGATATGGCGCATGTATATTAATAATAGTTTTTGTAATGCGTGCACAGTGCTTACTATGACTTAATTCTTTCTCGAATTCTCCTTTTGCTTCTTCTTAAACTTTGCAAATGTCTTGTTAAGGATGTTAATGAACCATTGGTATTTTTGAATGGATTCCTTCTTGAGTCATAAGCTGTAATCCTGCTTTGTTGTCAAGCTCGATGACTAGAAGGATCGATGAAACCTATTAGTATATTGCAACATATCGTAAGTAGCTACTCGTACTATCAATGGCTTAAGAAATACAAGAACAAGAGGTTTGTGAGAACACGTACTTGAAGTTGAAGGGCGAAGTATATACGGTTTGTAGTCTTTGTTTCAACGATGCATGCAAAAGTATGCCTCAACGTTCGATTTTTGCATGTCGTATGACCGGACTTTCTCGTTGACAATCTCGGGTCGATGAAGCCAGCGTTACATTTGCCCGATCTTGTACATCGTTGTATCTCCATTCTACATAAGAAGGGATAACTAAGTTAATTAGATTTTCAATTTTGTGGTGCGAGAGGAAGCAAGCGGTAAACTTAGTAGATCGACACTTACAGACACCGCCGGGACATGAAAGACACGTTGACCTCGTCTCCTTGGTACACATGGTACAAGTCATCAATTCGACCATAGTTACGTGTTGTTCCATGGAAGAAATACTCATCTTGAAGCGGAGGAGAACATTTGCTCTCCTTTAGATGCCCTTTCCATATACCATTCATGCATTTGGCGCATCTTGGTTGGGAGATCTTTTATATCCTTTGGATCAATTAGCGGTTTGCCCAACTCATACTTCCATTTGGTTGGTGCCATTGGAAGATCCTCGTCTAATGATTTGAGTCCGCCTCCTTCAGAATGCCATTTTCCTCAAGTCCTCGGCACTCTCTTGATCTTCCACTTTCTTCTTCTTTCCTTGAAGGAGCCCGTGTATTTTACCTTGTAGCCTTTCTTATTGTCCTTTTGTAGTCGCTCATCACGGTAATGGCGCCGTTCGCATATTTGAAAGTGCTTCACAGTTTTTATCTATTTTAAGCTTGGGCTCTGGCTTCTTTGGCGCAAAAGTGCACAGCCATCCGTCTTCTGGATCTGGCTAATCCTCATGATCGAGATCATATGGCCTCTTTGGCGGTTGCTTTGACATTTTACGCTCTGGGATGCCGACTTCGTGGGAGGAGGTGCTAGTCTTGAGATCCTCCTTCGACATCGAGCTTCTTCCTCGGGAGATCTTTGGGCGTGGTGACTAGAGATGTTGGGTGCTTCTTACTTTCGAGGCGGTGGCGGTGGCGGTGGCGGAGTCGGGCTTCTTTGTGGAGCGGGGAGGTGGAGGCGTGGCTGGACCACGGGAAGCATTGCGTCTGACGTATTTGGAGGAGTCGTGGGTTGTCGATGTGGAGGCGTGCTTGCTCCTGTGGCTGGTTCAAATGCGGGGCCTCTCTTCTTTGGAGATATAACCTCCACACCATCTGGAAATATGATGTACTTTTTAGCCATAGGATGAATGTGCCATGGAGGGCTGTCCAAGGTTGGTCACCTCGTCGCCCCAGGGAATATCGAGAATGAGATCTTGAAGCCCCTACCACCTCTTCCACCGTGTCCTTGAGTATCCGTGGGTGTCTGGTTGCGATGGAATGTCTAGCCCGCCTCCACCGGATAAGCCATGCCGTAAGCCACCTTGAAGGAGAGGTTCGCATATCAATGTGTAGCTTCGCCTGGCGGTGAACCTTGATCTTGTCCACGGGATGGCGAACTGCGGGGTAAATGCCTTTCTGAGAACCCACGGCGGATCTTAAGCTGCTCTTTAGCGCGGTCGGATGATCATGGATTCGGCGCCGCTGAACATTGGTCGAGCGTAGTGCTCCTGAAGCGGCTCATTGCTTGGACACTTTTGCATGACCGGGACATCGATGGAAGCCTTCGTAGCTCTAAGCTCTTCCTCCAATCGGCTCACTCTACCTGATCTCTCCTCTTGCTTCTTTCAGAGCTCCGTAAGTGCTTGAGTCTTTGGCAAAGCCGTGCCTCCATAGCACCTTCCGAAACTCTCGTGTCCGTCCGGGTGCTCGGGGTTTTGAAGGGCATATGTTAGCTCGTCATTCTCCTGTCCGTCGGCAAGGATCTGACCGAAGTCGCTCGATGGCTTCTACAATCCTTTCGCCAACTTCTTGGGTATCGGTTGCCATCACCAAGCTACCGTCATCGGCAAGGCTGCCCGTGACCCAATAACCAATTGCGCATGCAGGGCTCCCAATTCTCGATTTGGTATAATATCGTCTTTGCCGGTTCATCTTCCGCTTGTCCCATTTCTTTGCGACCTTGATGTAACCACGGTCCCGAGATGGTGGTGGTATTTCTTCTTCATGCATTCACCTTGTTTTTCTCTCTCGCGGCACATCACGCATCCAAGCGGCTTGTACTCCTCGAAAGCATCCCAATGATCGGCCCGCTTAGGAAATTTATTGAAGTCGGCCTTTCTCCTTTGTCGATGTACTTGCGGGTGAGGGCGACTTCCTTCTTTGAAAGGAAGTTGCCATCTTCTTCAAAGCCCATCCCTTGGCCTTCATTCGTACCCTTCTAGAAAAGTGAAATTTTCCTTTATATCATTCCAGAGCAGTTCCTTGGTAGCTGCAGGGACTTCTGCCCATTTCTGGATGCTGATTGGGACGTGATCCCTCACGTGGTAGCCGCAAGCATTGTTGAAAGGCCCAATTGCTGAATCCGGGCTAGCAGACTCCGTCGTTGCCCGACCGGTTATCACGTGCTTTGTCGAAGGCTTCTTGTTAGGTCCTCGGTTCATTCGGATGGGTGGCGATGAGGTACAGTTTGGATACACAAACACATATAATATGAATGATTTTAGAATAATTAAATGTTTACGGTGAATTTATAATGGGTAAGTATACCTCGGTACCGATGTTAACGGCCTCATCGGCAGCGTCAATGACACCATCGTGATTTTTCGCATCGGTGATAACGGCCTCATTGGCTAAGACGCTACCCGGTATAATGGTCTCGAACAACAGATTTTCCGCTTCGCCATATTCCGGGTCACCACGTCTTGGTGTCGCCATCTAAAGTAGAAACAAATCTCGAGGCTTAGATTATATATGAAGACAAGATTGTTGAGAACAATTCGAGTTTGAAAGCATAGTTTAAGATCGGCGAAACGGGTTTGTGCTGATGAGATCACATTCCTGGGTTACTTTACGCATGCAATCATATACTTATACATTTCATATAGACTTACACATTTCACATGATACATATACAATTGACAATTCACATATACTTATACATTTCACATATACTTGCACATTTCACATAGACTTACACATTTCACATGATACATATACAATTGACAATTCACATATACTTACACATTTCACATAGACTTACACATTTCATGATACATATACAATTGACAATTCACATATACTTATTTCTTTGAATAAAAAATAACGAATCATTCTTATTCCACACTAAGATGATTTTAAAAAATGAAATGAGTTATAAATCCGACTAGAATGTTAATAGTCTATTACACCAAAAAGCGAGCGATCGGTTCATTATCAACCAAGCCGTCACCTCGTGGCCTTCTCCACGGAGTGTATCGTATGCTTTCTGGCGGCGTATGCTTTTGGAATAGCGAGTCTTGATCAAAATCTAAACGAGGACCTTCTCAATGGCGGCACCTAATGTCGATGGGCTCGCCCGCGATTAATGGCGTGGCGTTGCGTTGCCGGCGTTCTTGAGCCCATCGGCACGACTCAGTGCGAACCGTTGGAGAAGGTCTGTCTGAATGACACACATGTTCAAAAGCATGGTTGCCGAAGAAACATCGATGCACTTTCGTGGAATGAAATGTGATGACTGACAAAAATGATAAAATTCAAAAAAATCTTGATCCTTATCTTCATCGACCGGCCTCAATGGAATAAAGGATAGATTGTGATTACGTCCCAGGGCATAAATGTTTTCCTGATTCTACTTCATCTCCTTTGAAAATGACTATTTTTCTCTTGAAATAAACTGAATCAAAGGCGGTAAGTAGTAAAATGAAGAGCATATATTTTAAAACAACATGAAAGAAAAACTTGCATAAGGGCTTTAGAACGAAATTTCCATTGCAATTCTTCATATCGGCACAAAGAGTCTTGGAGAATCGTAATAAAATAGCATGTGGAACCAAGCAAATCATTACAACGTGCACATCAGACAACAACAACAACATAGTCATCTATATTTATGAAACATGTTAATGAATCACCAGATGGTAATGCTAACAGCAATACTATCTTAGCTCAAATATATTTTGATTTTATACATATATATCTTGCATGGCATTAGGTATCTTCTTTGTATTTCCCAAATCCACCCAAGGCCAGACACCATATCTTAGCTCAAATATATTTTGATTTTATCTAACCAAGGAGTATATCCGCACGACTCAGTTCTTCCCCTATAACACATCAGTCTCCTGTTCAACACTATGCACTTTTTTTTTGGAGCAAGCATAACCTAATTGACTATTTCCAATTCTCCATTGATAAAATAGAAGCACAGTGAGATCTCCATGCTTTTTTAGAAGGACGATCCTGTGCAGCCCCACAGGATTGTAACTTAGCGATTACATAAATCGATTGGATTAAAAGCTACACCTAGGGAATATGGTTCCAAAAACACTTGCATCAATTTTTCTTGTTTACGACCTTTGTTGGGTGATCTAGGCATTTGTTGTCTCGATAGATAGTCCAAGCGGCTAGAGACAACAAGTTATAGTCCCCTTGTGTACGAGGATCCCTTTCTCCCTTTCCTAGAGCGGTTGGTACCTAGTACAAAAGCGCATAAAACACACTGAAAATTCTGTATCCACGAAGGTAGCGGGCGTCTCTCACCACCACATCCACACAAGAAACAGAGATCAACCACGCAGAAAATAACTACATGCGGCTCAGTTCTTCCCAAGCAGAGCAAACCACACAAAGTCAAAATCATCCAAACCAGCCCTTCTTCCTCCTCCCTCCTTCTTCCTCCTCTCTCCTTCTTCTTGCTCCAGACCCTAGCGCCCGGCCTAGCGGACCGCTCCTCGGACATTTCATTGAACACCTTGCAGGCGGTGGGATTAGAGAGGAGGAGGAGGCGTCTTGCAACTTCTCTCTCGGTCCTCCCGGGGTGGAATGGCGGCGGCGTCGGCGGTGGCGAGAGGAGGCGATGGCGAGGTGGTGGATCTGGCGAGGTGGCGTCGTGTGAGCTCTCGGCAGGCGGCGACTGCTGAGACTTGAAAATTTGGGGTGTGAGGCGCGGGACTTAGAAATTTGGGGTGTGAGAAAAGCGGGAATGTCGACTTTATATAGGGCACCCACTTCTACAAGCGGTTAATAATAACAACAGCTTGTAGAAGTGCTCTAGCGGTTGGTATTATTAACAGCTTGAAGACTTCTGGCGGTTAATATTACTAACAGCTTGTAGAACACATGGATGGGCGGAGTGGGAAAGGCCCTATGCAAGCGGTTGGTATTACAGAACGCTTGTAGAAACCCTTCTACAAGCGGTTAAGTAATACCAACCGCTATAAAAATCTTGACATATAATATTAAAAATATCACGGTGCCCATATCGTTCGATAAGATCTCTTCCTCCCCACTGGCTAGCGTGGCGTTTGAGTGTCTTGAGCTCGTCCACCCGGTTCGAACCCGCTCGCGCCCCTTGCCATTCTTTTTTTCTTGTGCGGCATTTTCTACAAGCGGTTGGTATTACGAACGCTTGTATAGACTTCTCGACAAGTGGTTCGTAATACCAACCGCTTGTAGATGGTACTTCTAGCGGTTCTTACTACGAACAGCTTGTAGAAAATGGTAAACTTTAAATTCTCTAAGTCCCCATCTTTGTAACATCCCAATTTTTGGCTTTCTATTTGTTTAATATTAATTTATTGCATTTTATGATTTTGTGAATTCCTGGATTTATTGATTTTGGAGGAATTATGTTAATTCAAAGTATATTGTCTTTTGTTAAGGAATTATTTATAAATAAATAATTTTAAAATAAAATCTTATCGAAAACATTTTATTAAGCCTATAAGGTCTCGAAGTATTCTCTGGGAATTTTCACGGTGTTTAAGGGCTCAAATAAATCAAATACAATTGGACTATTTATAAAAAAAAAAAAGAAAAATACATGAAGCGAAAGGTATCAGTTTCTTTTCTATAAGCACACAATGTGGCCATCGCTCGACCAAGATTCACGGACCGAGCGATCGAATAGGAATTACAAGCTCGTGGTACTCGGGCATCTCTCTAGAAGAAACTTTTGCCGCTCGTGTAACTTTCGGACGGACGGTGAAGGAAGTTTTGCCGCTCGTGTTTCGTTTGGAAATTCGGACGCCGTGATCGAAAGAGACCGCTCGTGAAGGCGTAAATGCGTAGGGAGAAGCGGCGCCGTTGGTTCGGCGGGATTTAGGAAGCGGTCGGCGTATCTAGGCAGTGGTGATCGAGCGAATCTTTAAATATCCGGGTAGTGAAGGCGGCTGCGTGTTGGCGGGACGGACACCTCGGCCGAAGCGCCATGCATAGAAGCGTAGCAGCGTGGGAAAATCTGACAGAAGGAGCGCCGTGGATGGCGTGGTCGATTCAAACTCCGTCGTTGGCGTCGAGTCCGTTCGAATCTGGTCGACGGCGTCTTGCGGGAACAAGAACGCTGGTCCTATTTAAAGCGTGTGGGCATCGCTAGAACCGAACGGCGCCGGAAGAAAGATTTCGGTAGCGGCGAAGTCGTGTCGGCGAATAGGAGGTTTCGCCGAGAATCGTCTGGCGTCATAAGAAATCGTAGGCGTCGCCCCAAAGAAAAATAGCGGCGAAATCGAAAGCAATCGAAATTAGCGCCGTTATCGAGAGAAATCACGGCGTGTCGCGCCGCCGTCCGAGGGAAGTCGCAGCGTCGCCAGGAGATTTTCGAGCGCGTGTTGCCGAGGTTGTCGTCTCCGATGAATTCAAGTCGCCGTCGTTTCTTCGCCGATCGGGAACTTCACCAGCCGGCGGGTCGTAATCAAGTGCACGGAATTCATCCACGTCACTTTGGAATCGGTAAGTGTCTTAGATTAGATACCAATCGTCGGATTTAGATCGGACAGTTGATATTAGACCACGTAGTAGATTTAGCAAATGTAGTTAGATTGAGTTCATCGATCTAGATTTATACGTTTTATGCTGTACAAGCGAGGCGAAAAATCCGTATTTTCCTTCTGAAGTAATTAGGAAAATAAGAAATTCTAATTCAAATTAACTAAACTTCGAATGTTATAACTTTTGCATATGAACTCCGATTTGGGTGATTCAAACTCTTAAAATTTATAAACTCAAGATATATTTAATGGGGTTTTATTTGAATTTTCAAGTTCATTTGCTATTTGTTCTTGGTGTTTATTTGCTATTTGGTTTTGGTTTTTATTTGCTTTCTCTCTCAATTAGCGTGAAGCGTTGAGTTGAGTGAGGTGTCGGAAGAAGGATTATTATTTCAAGAGCAATCTTGAACAATACCAGGAGCTTAAGCAAGGCAAGTTGTGCTTTGATCATGTTGCACCCATAAACTAGATTGCATGCTATTTTGATTTACCTTATCACTTGTTATTTTATGTGTATAAATGATTTCAATATAAGTTTGGGATTAGCTACTATACCCTTTGGATTACACCTACCTTGATATTTGTATGCCATGATCTATTGTCACCCTAAGTTGGTTAATTATAGTTGGTTAATAGAAAATCAACATGGATGGTTAGAACGGAATAAATTGCTTAGCCATGCCACGTCATCACATGCTCTTGGAATATTGTTTATTAATCTTGACTAATGGAATATGGAACTATGATAATAATTTGTGGGCCATGTGTGGTACACAAAGAGATTGAGTTGTTGTGACAGTGAGTCATGCAACGATGTTGATTTGTGAAAACCACGTGGTGTTTGGTAATCAAGCTGGGGTGGGAAAAATGATTTAAAGCGAGGCAAGTGGCAAAATTGTTTACGGTGGGCCAAGGCGGCAATTGGGCGATCGCATTTGGTTTTAATTGGGCCAAGAATGGCAATTAGTGATCGCATTTGGTGGGCCAAGGCGGCAATTAGGCGATCGCATTTGGTTTTAATGGGCCAAGAGTGGCAATTAGTGATCGCATTTGGTTTTAATTGGGCCAAGAGTGGCAATTAGGTGATCGCATTTGGTGGTCCAAGAGTGGCAATTAGGCGATCGTATTTGGTTTTATGATGAACTTTTGGTTAGTCTTGTCTTGGTCAACTAAGGGTAGTTAATTTAAAATGAACAACTGGATGGGATGGCGGAATGCCATGTGGATAATGGAACTTGATTTAGGATGAAGAACTTGGGATTATTTGAGAATAACTGAATCTATTTACTTGTTACTATTTGTTTCTTGTCTTTTCAATCTACATATTGCCTATGTTTGAAAATCTGCTTCTTGTAGAACCTCTTAGCCTTCCTTTGGAATAAGCCTTGCATATAGTTATGTTAGACTTGCATTACATGCACAACTTGTTGAGTGCGTGTTGGTGTACTCACCCTTGCCTACAAACATCATCAGTCTTTGGAGAAGGAGTACCATGAAGAGCGAATGTTTAGGGTGCGAGCCTTGTCGGTTACTGTGGTATCTTGAGGGTTATCTCGTCTTCATTCATTGCGGTTCAATTTGTTGTTCACCTTGTGAGGCATTGCTAAGTAAGTTGACCATAAGGTCATACAAATGCTAATATTTAATATATTATGTCTTTATCTTATTTCGTTGTGTATGATTATGATATTCACTAATGTTAAGCTTTGTGTGCACTAAGCGTGATCTGGACTAGTCGCGGTATACCTGAGGGTCGGATTTGCATATTGGTCCCGACAAAAGTGGTATCGAGCCATCTTGTTGTAGGTCTTGGCCCTAGATAGTTGGTCGTCTCTATAGGTCCTTCAAAATTATTTTCTAAAGTAAAAGACCTAACCTAGAAGAATAATGTGTTCTTGACTTATCTCATTCTTCTATTTCTGTCCTTACCAAACTTCTATCTTTTCCTTGATGAAATTCCTTTCTCTTACCTTTTGCTAAATTGAATTAAAAATCTTACCTGAGTTATCTTGAGTAAGAAAACGATATACCACACTTTAGGAAAGACATCAAGTGCCTGCTACTGCCATAATGATCACCAAGGAAAGAATCGTCAAGAATCAAGGAAGTATACCCAGAGTTAGAAGACTCAGTGCTTTAAGTAGCCAGTTGAGACTCATGTGTGGGAGTCGCGTCTCCTAAGATGGAAGTGTCGCCTATGTAGACGGTAGTTTTGTGTGTTTATGTTGAATTGGTTCTTCTTGACTGCTGAGTGTGCAGTATGTGTTGCAAAGCTTTTAGGCTTATATAAGCGGCCATACCAAGTTATTAATATTGACTGCTTAAGATATTGGGTTAAACCTATTCTCCCTGTATTAGGATTCTTGCTCCTTACCTATGCTACTTTCCTCTCTCCTAACCCCTTTGAGGTAATCAAGCAGATGGTTCAGATTAGTGATAGCAATAAAGTCAGTGAAAGTGAAAACCAACCCAATAGAAACTTCAAGGAATGGTATGGTCACAGTGAATTTAAAGAAGAACGCTACCCCTGCATCTTGCTCGAAATCTAGATATTGCTCTATGAAGCGCGGTCAGTCAAACAAGTTAGAGGATCGAGCGTGCATTTGCGGTGGGGAAATTAGGCATACCTCAAATTAGCATGCGATCAATTGCTCTAGTTGCAAAGGAAATCATACAATTAGAAAAGGTCCTATAACATCACCTATGTGAAATACAAGACCATTGCCTATCTCAGTGTCCCTTGGATCCAATAGTTACTGCCGTAATCTAGCATCAACAGAATCTATGAACCCTAGTTACTCAAGAATTATCAATAAGAAGAAACCTTGTTGCACGAGATCGTCGTTTGGAGAGTTAAAAAATGCACCCTCCTAAAACCTATTGACCTTAAGCGAAAAAGCGATAAGTGGCCATCACCCACGGTGGGTCCACTGGTATGGTGAAGAAGATCGTTTTACTAGGGGATATGTTGCGAATCAAAAAGTAATGAATCGCATAAGGAAAGCAATCGCGTTAGTTCAAGTCAATCCTAATTCCATCCTGTCAAGCCCTAAGCGTCAATAATAAATCAAGGAAGTTAAAGTCATGAACTTACTTAGCGCAATACAGTAACCCTACTTGTAAAGTAAGGAAATTAGTGATGAATTCCATGTAAAGGTTCCTTGTCGAAAGAAATGAAGCAGGAATGGTTAATACATTAGTATACGGAGTATTGAAATGAAGAGCAATAATATAAATTAATGAGCTAGATGTCTCTCTAAAAATAATCTGGTGTTAAGGGTTTATTTAAAAATGATGCATGTGAAATGGTGGCTAGTTTAAATGGTACCCAGCATAATCTCATTAATCGAAAGATTTGTCATTATCAGTAAGTGCCCAGTTGTGCTAGATTTAAACAGGATGATTCAGTGCTTGTTGAGAGAGTAGAGTTCCAAGAAAATCATATTGTGTTGGATATTTAGGTTACTCTTGAAATTAGTTAGATACTCAGACATAAGGATATTTTGGTGAAGGATATATCGATTTAAAACCTTGAAAAAAAAATCTCTCAGAGTGATGATAGTTCGTGTTAGTCAGCTAAGAAATAATAGTGTGGAAGTTGCCAATTAGATGATACGTCAGTTGTCAGAGAATATATTGATACATTTTCCAAGAAATTGCCTAATATGCCATCATATCAAATAATCAAGTTCGGGAGAAAATTAGTGCCTGGTAGAGCACCAATGGTGGAAAGACCATGTCATATAGATATATATTAAGGAAAAAAAATTTGAGAGAATGCACTGAATCATGCTTTAAACAAAGAAAAGATCAAAAACAAGTATCTAATGACAGGATCGAAGGAAATTGGAATTTCTCTAGGATGAAGCTTCGCTTAGGTAATTATCAATCATAAATTTAGGAATCGGGGAAGGATGTTTTTAAGATTGCGCTCTCTACATAAGCGATATAAGTTTTGGTTAAATCTCTGAATTGACCGGCGCCCATATCTAATGAACATGATAAGTAAGATATTTATGGTGTAAATGACAAAATCATGGTTGATGACAATCTAGTATACCCTAAGACAAGAGAAGATCATGCGAACATGTTAGATTGATTTAGAAAGATTGTAAGAAGCGATGTCGCATACGCTAAGTTCAAAAGTGTGACCTCTAGAAGAAAAAAGTCGAAATCCTTAGTCATATAAAGACTTCTAAAGGAGTTGTTGTTAAGCCAAACAAGCTAGAAGTTGTGTTACATAGGAAACCACCAAAGTTCATACTTAGATTTGAAGTCCTAGAAAATGGCAAAGATAATTATCGCTAAATCATAGAAAAGGGTTTTCGACAACAGTTAGACCCCTTATGCGATTGTTAAAGAGAAAACTTGCACCTAGATATGTTGGACCATTTAAGATCTTAAGCCGCCGAGGAGAGGTTGCATAATAGTTGGAGTTACCCCAGTCATTAGCAGGAGTCTGCGATGTGTTTCATGTGTCTCATCTTAAGGAATGTCTCAGAGTGCCAGCCGAACCAACGCCGTTAGACGCTATCGAGTTGCAAGAAGATTTAACTTACAAAGAGCAGCCTATTAAGATTTTGAAAGTAATAGAGCGTAGGACCAGAAATAAGTCTAGTCGCTTTTGTAGAGTCCAATGGAGTAATCATTCGGAAAATGAAGCAACCTGGGAACGTGAGGAAGATCTGAAGGTAGAATTCCCGAACCTATTCTCTAGCCAGCCCTGAATCTCGGGGTCGAGATTCCGTTATGGGGGGAGGTTTGTAACATCCCAATTTTTGGCTTTCTATTTGTTTAATATTAATTTATTGCATTTTATGATTTTTGTGAATTCCCTGGATTTATTCAGATTTTCGGAGGAATTATGTTAATTCAAAGTATATTGTCTTTTGTTAAGGAATTATTTATAAATAAATAATTTTAAAATAAAGTCTTGTCGGAAACATTTTATTAAGCCTATAAGGTCTCGAAGTATTCTCTGGGAATTTTCCTGGTGTTTAAGGGGCTCAAATAAATCAAATACAATTGGACTATTTATAAAAAGAAAAAAGAAAAGAAAATACATGAAGCGGAAGCGGTATCCGGTTTTTCTTTTTCTATAAGCACATGTGGCCATCGCTCGACCAAGATTCACGGACCGAGCCGATCGAATAGGAATTGCAAGCTCGTGGTACTCGGGCATCTCTAGAAGAAACTTTTGCTTCGCTCGTGTAACTCGGACGGTAAATTTGAAGGAAGTTTTGCTTCGCTACGTGTTTCGTTTGGAAATTCGGACGCCGTGATCGAAAGGAGACCGCTCGTGAAGACGTAGCTGCGTAGGGAGAGCAGGCGCCGTTGGTTCGGCGGGATTTAGGAAGCGGTCGGCGTATCGGGCAGTGGTGATCGAGCGAATCTTTAGTGTCCGGATCGTGAAGGCGGCTGCGTGTTCGCGGGACGGAGACACCTCGACCGAAGCGCCATGCATAGAAGGCGTGGCAGCGTAGGGAAAATCTGACACCGAAGGAGCGCATGTGGATGGCGTGGTCGATTCAAACTCCGTCATGGGGTCGAGTCCGTTCGAATCTGAGGTCGACGGCGTCTTGGGAACAAGAATGGTCCTATTTAAAAAGCGTGTGGGCATCGCTAGAACGAGCAGCGCCGGAAGAAAGATTTCGGTATGGCGAAGTCGTGTCGGCGGATAGGAGGTTTAGCCAGAATCGTCTGGCGTCATAAATCGGCGGCGTCGCCCCAAAAGAAAAATAGCGGCGAAATCGAAAATGCAATCGAAATTCGCGCCGTTATCGAGAGAAATCGCGGCGTGTCGCGCCGCCGTCCGAGAAATCGCGGCGTCGCCGGAGATTTTCGGCGGCGTGTTGCGAGGTTATCGTCTCCGATGAATTCAAGTCGCCGTCGTTTCTTCGCCGATCGGAACTTCACCGGTACGTGGTCGTAATCAAGTGCGGAATTCGTCCGTCACTTTGGAATCGGTAAGTGTCTTAGATTAGATACCAATCGTCGGATTTAGATCGGACGGTTGATATTAGACCACGTAGTAGATTTAACCGTAATGTAGTTAGATTGAGTTCATCGGTCTAGATTTACGCCGCGTTTTATCTGCACAAGGTAGGCGAGAAAATCCGTATTTTCGCTACGAAGTAATTAGGAAAATAAGAAATTCTAATTTCAGAATTAACTAAACTTCCGAATGTTATAACTTTTGCATATGAACTCCGATTTGGGTGATTCAAACTCTTAAAAATTTATAAACTCAAGATATATTTAATGGGGGTTTTTATTTGAATTTTCAAGTTCATTTGCTCTTTGTTCTTGGTGTTTATTTGCTATTTGGTTTTGGTTTTTATTTGCTTTCTCTCTCAATTCGCGTAGACGTTGAGTTGAGTGAGGTGTCGGAAGAAGGATTATTATTTCAAGAGCAATCTTCGGAGCAATACCAGGAGCTTAAGCAAGGCAAGTTGTGCTTTGATCATGTTGCACCCATAAACTAGATTGCATGCTATTTTGATTTACCTTATCACTTGTTATTTTATGTGTATAAATGATTTCAATATAAGTTTGGGATTAGCTACTATACCCTTTGGATTACACCCTACCTTGATATTTGTATGCCATGATCTATTGTCACCCTAAGTTGGTTAATTATAGTTGGTTAATAGAAAATCAACATGGATGGTTAGAACGGAATAGAATTGCTTAGCCATGCCACGTCATCACATGCTCTTGGAATATTGTTTATTAATCTTGACTAATGGAATATGGAACTATGATAATAATTTGTGGGCCATGTGTGGTCGCACAAAGAGATTGAGTTGTTGTGGCAATGAGTCATGCAACGATGTTGATTTGTGAAAAACACGTGGTGTTTGGTAATCAAGCGGGGTGGGAAAAATGATTTAAAGCGAGGCAAGTGGCAAGATTGTTTACGGTGGGCCAAGGCCAGCAATTGGCGGTCGCATTTGGTTTTAGTGGGCCAAGAATGGCAATTAGTGATCGCATTTGGTGGGCCAAGGCGGCAATTAGTGATCGCATTTGGTTTTAATTGGGCCAAGAGTGGCAATTAGGCGATGCATTTGGTGGGCCAAGAGTGGCAATTGGGTGGTCGTATTTGGTTTTATGATGAACTTTTGGTTAGTCTTGCCTTGGTCAACTAAGGGTAGTTAATTTAAAATGAACAACTGGATGGGATGGCGGAATGCCATGTGGATAATGGAACTTGATTTAGGATGAAGAACTTGGGATTATTTGAGAATAACTGAATCTATTTACTTGTTACTATTTGTTTTACTGTCTTTTCAATCTACATATTGCCTATGTTTGAAAATGCTGCTTACTGCTTAAGAACCTCTTAGCCTTCCTTTGGAATAAGCCTTGCATATAGTTATGTTAGACTTGCATTACATGCACAACTTGTTGAGTGCGTGTTGGTGTACTCACCCTTGCCTACAAACATCATCGATCTTTGGAGAAGGAGTACCATGAAGAGACGAATGTTTAGGGTGCGAGCCTTGTCGGTTACTGTGGTATCTTGAGGGTTATCTCGTCTTCATTCATTGCAGTTCAATTTGTTGTTCACCTTGTGAGGCATTGCTAAGTAAGTTGACCATAAGGTCATACAAATGCTAATATTTAATATATTATGTCTTTATCTTATTTACGTTGTGTATGATTATGATATTCACTAATGTTAAGCTTTGTGTGCACTAAGCGTGATCTGGACTAGTCACGATATACCTGAAGGTCGGATTTGCATATTCGGGTCCCGACACATACACTCTCCACACCTTCAAATTTTCTCGTCGGCGCCTCCTCTCTATCACGCTCCCTCCGCTCTCTGTTTTCATGCCCACAAGGTGTTCGGTGAAATGCCCACAAGGAGTTTTGTTGATATGTTCATGTTGGAGTAATGAAAAAATATTGTTGATGGTATGTTTTGAACTCTTTGAAGCTATTAATTCATGTCGGCGGCCTCATCAAATGGCGAGACGAAGAGACAACTAGAGGCATTGCGGATGAAGCTATCGTGTCCTCGTCACGGAGATCCTGTAAATGTGTTCACCTCCCATACATCCAAGAATCCATCCGAGTGTTAAGTGAAGTGTTGAATATGTCGGTAAGTTTTGAAGTTATTCATTTGTTCATATTCCTTGACTTTCACCTTCCGTTCCATTCTTTACATTTGAAGGGCCTGACATGTCCAGTATTAGCGTTGGGTGATAAAGCCACCATAGTCTTGAAAATCTTGCAATGCAAATTGCTACATTACAAGAAGATTTCTTTGCCAGGGAGAGTTCACAGATCCAACTGACTAGTGTCTATAAGAGGAGAGATGCACATCCAGGCTGCTACGATGACAACAAGAGTATTAAAAAGCTAGAAGAAAGGATGGAAAGAGTAGAGGACATGCTAAAGAAATTAGTTAATATAGCTATCATTGTAATGTTGCTCCTTTTAGTTAATATAGCTATCATTGTAATGTTGTAAATTTCACCTTGCTTTTGGGGTTTTTGTATGGGAATTTATGAGCTAACTATGCTAAGATGAATTTCTCTTTGTATGGTAAAATTCTGTGATCCTTTCATAGAGTGGATATAAATTTTAGGGCTTTGTTATCATTTTAAAATTTGTACAAATGGTTTTCAGGCTTTGTTTTCATTTTAAAATTTGTATAAATAATTATGTACAAGCAATGTTAAACATCAACATATCAACATGATCATATGGAATAATTTGTATACAAGTAGTACATCTTAAGTCTTCGTCTTTACAATTGTTCGCCGTTATGATCGTGGCGTATGTAAGGAGCATCGACATCAACATCACGCGAGGCGTTTATGTCGACATCAAGCTGTAAAAGGAGGAGCTCGTCGGCCGACCATACTCTTCCTCGTCGGTGACATTCTCAACTCCTACAATCCTTCGTTTGCCTTGAGAACCACATGTCGCTTTGGCATTACCTTTTGCTTGTCATACCTTCTTAGGTTTGCTTGACATGTCCATTACATAGAAGACACGGATCACATCGTTCGCGAGAACAAGCGGTTCGCGCCTATAGCCGACTTCAGTGAGATCCACGGTTGTCATGCGTGTTGTCGACCTCCACACCGTTTGGAGTCGACTTGACCCATTGGCACTTAAATAGAGGACCTTGAGAGGTCCATAGTCGAACTCCCATATTTCTTCTATGAAACCATAATATGTGTCCAACTTTGCATTGTTGTCTTGGCGTCTATCTGGACACCATTGTTACGATTGGTGCTCTGTTATCACGGGATCACGGTGTAGAATGTGTAACCATTGATCTCATACCCCTTGAATATCACGATTTCTTGTGATGGTCCCGAGCCAAGCGTTGCAATAGTTCATCGTTTGACCCTTCCTCAAGGATGTATACATAGCAATTCTTAGAAAGAATCCATGTGCTTGGGGTTATCCAACTCTCTGTCTTCCTGTGAACTCGTGGCGTAGGACACTCTTGTCTTTGAAGGACATAGGGGCGACTATAGTTGATTACTTGAGCAGTGAAATGTGCTTGCTTGAATGCAACAAGATCATTGCATGCAACCGATTGCCTTCCTATTGTCCCTTTGCCCGTAGCCTCCCTCGTAATAGCGTGATATGGGGCGCCGATAGGATTTAGATCATTCATATAATCAACACAAAACTCTATCACCTCCTCCGTCACGTAGCCCTCGGCAATCATGACCTTCGGGACCTTGACGATTCTGGGACGTACTTCTTGAGGACACTCATGTACCTCTCGAAAGGGAACATGTTGTGCGAGATACTGCTGGTCAGAGGATACCTATCTCCTTGACAAGGTGAATGGTGAGATGAACCATGATATCAAAGAATGCGGGAGGAAAAGATCATCTCGAGGCTAACCAAACTTTGTACCACATCGACCTCCAACTTAGGCGGTTTAAATGGTTCGACAACCTTCTGCGAAATGGCGTTAGGGAAGGAACATAGCTTTGTGATTGTCCCCGCACCCTCGGGTAGTATACCTCGACAACTACCGAACAGCATGTCATCAACACAAAGCGGTCATGGGATTTTAGGCCTTGAGTTTGTTCTCTTCGTGTTCTGAGTCTCTTTACATTTGAGGAGTATCGAGAAGGACCTTCATCTTGTTCAAACACTCAATCATGCTTTTTCTCTTCTTTGCTTGGAGTGTAGCTCGCGGGATGTAGAAAAAGTTGTTTTGTCCTTCTTTGTTTTTGGATGTAGGTCACTCCTCACCTCCATGTCTTCAAGGTCCTTCCGAGCTTGCGGTGTATCTTCGATTTGCCATACATATCTATGTAGCCTAGCGAGTTCAAGCAAACATTCTTCGTGATGTGCATGAAGTCAAGCGAGTGTGAACCTCCAAAACTTCCCATCTGGCAGTCCCAAAATATTGATTTCTTCTTCCATGTGGGTGCATGACCATCCTCGTTAAACGCAGTATGCTTCCAAGACCCTTCCCAAATACTACTTTCAGATCCTTTACCATAGCAAACATAAGTCGCCCATTACGATCTTTGAGGCTTAACACAATTCTGTTCCCAGATTAAATTCTTGCCTTTCCACCTCAAAGCATAGTGCGCGAGAAGAAACTGCGGTGGCCCATGTACACACACTTAGAGAGTTTTTCGGTACATGCGGTCCGTTTCATCTATACCTTTGAGTGCGAGCTTTAAACCCTTGTGATTTGGCGAGACGGAGTTTCTGAGAAGCAGGCCAATCGTTGATTGTTACAAACAACAATGCCGCAGTTGAAATACTCTCTTTTGTACTCATCCCAAACCTGTACACCATCCTCCCACAACTTCACAAGGTCTTCAACCAATGGCTTCGGTAGAACATCGATGTCGTTTCGAGTTGCCAGACGCCGATCAACAATGGCATCATGATGTACTTCCGCTTCATGCACATGACCATGGAGGAATGTTATAGATGCAAAGCGTCACGGGCCAGTGCTATGGATGCTGCTCAAGCGGCCGAAAGGATTCATCCCATCGATGCTCAACCCAAACCTTATGTTTCGACCTCATTTGCAAAGTTCGTAAGCCGATCTACTTTCCTCCTTTGCGAGCCATCTGCGGGGTGTCTAACATCCGTCTTCCTTACGCTCTTCGCATGCCAGCGCATCATCTTGGCATGACCTTCGTTAGTAAGCAGGCGCTTCAGCAGGGATCACGGAAATACCACAATACTTTGGTGGAGTTCTCTTCTTCGTGCGATTCCCATCTAATTCACGGATCGTCCAGCTTGTACCTTATCTGGGATTCTTCGCTGCTGGACAAACCTCCAAATCGGCATACTCATTGCGATCTGAGGATACAATCGTTAGGACATGCGTGTATCTTCCGTACTTGCAATCCTAAAGGCGCGAGGACTCGCCGCTTCATCGTGGATTCGGGTAGAGTGTTACCTTAGGAAGCAACTTCTTCTGATGATAACAAACCATTGAATGCCTTGTCTAACACACCGTTTGTGGCCTTCCATTGCATGAGTTCTAGTGTACTCACGACTTTTTGTGGCCACATCCACGGTTTGGGTACAAAAGCAGTTACGTGGTCCTCTACCATGCTCTGAAACTTCTTGTATTGTCTTTCCTCTGTGAACTCTCCCTCTCCATCACGAGACATCGATCTAACTCATCATCGCCATACTGCGTCATTTGTATCTTCCACGGCATTGACTCAATTTATTTTTGGATGAATTATATTTTGATTATGTAGTGTTGATTTTCTTACTTGATTTTTGAGTTAATTTTATTGCGGATAAAATATTTCATGAGTAAATTAAAGATTTCTATGATTATTATAATAGTTATGAATTATTATGAATTTGAAATGTAATTTCTATCAAATTAATTCTTGTAGGTTTCAATCTTAAAATTAATTCTTTATTTTATTCTGATAATAATGTATATGATTAGATTGATGTTATTGCTTGATTTTAATGTGTAATAAGTCTTTGGATAAATATCTCATATATATATTAAGAATGTTAATATTAATGTATTAGATTTAAAAATATTATTGAAACTATTATGAAGTATGTATAATTGGTTTATTTGAAATGTGAAGACTCTAATTTATAAAGGAAAAGATTTATCATTGAAAGAAGTTGAGTGCTATGCATAAAAATTGTGTATTTTGGAAAAGTGGATTTGTATTTCCAAGACGAATAGTAATTAGGATTAGTTTGAATCAAAGACAGATTTTTAATTGAGTCAGCTAAGTGAATTTAATTTAATTTGTTGAGGGAATATTTTATTTATTATATGATTTAATGTTATTGGGCATTATTGCCGATTAGATGTACTGGTGAATATTATAGTTTATTTTAATAATTTTTAAAGTATTTGATTTGTGGTTTGGAATTGGTAATTATTAGTTATTTAAGTAATTGTAATTTTATGATTATTGATTATTTCGAATTAGGGTTTTGTAAATTTTTGAATTTATAAAGTTATTATTAAATATTCAGAAGTATTTGATAATTAAAAACTATATAATAGTTCTTTAAGTAATTACATCGTGATATATATTGAGTATTTTTAATTTGGGTTGTATACGTTGATTCTCGTTCAACAATTTCAGTTTTTAGCAGATTTTCATGTGCTTTCTTATGATATTTTTGGTCTTCAGGTATTTTATAATATGAAAATTTTCGCATACAATTACTGTTAATTGTTTAAATTTGTAATTTATTGTGTTAATTTAAAGTTTAATTATCGAATGATCTTTATTTAAATGAATTATTTTTAGAAATTTAAAATTTTTATTTTGATTTAAAATTTTCATTATTAATTTTCTAGCAATTTTTATAGTAATTACATTCTATTTATTGTAATTTGTAGAGATTAATTTAAATTTTAATTATATTATATAATAAACTAATTTTTAATTTAATTAATTGAAATTTATAATGTCAATTGTTATATGCAAAAATTTTAATATTTGTTCTAAATTTAATTGATAAGTTTACAAACTTTAGATTTGAATCATTTTTCAGAACTTTTAGTTAAGTTTGATTAATTAGTAATTTTGGATTTATATGTGTATTGATTGTATCATTGTTGATTATAAATTTTTAACTTAATTTTGTTTTTGATTTCAATGAATATGAGTTAAATAAGAAAATAAATTTCAGATTATGATTAAATTTAGCAATTTCATTTCGATTAATTATTTAAAGGATTCTTATTTTATGTTTGAATTATGTATTTGTTTATTTGAGAATAAAGTTATTCTTATTAATGAATTTTTTTTTCTCATTAAGTGTGAATTATTGTTTATCAGTGAATTAGACAATATTAATTTTAATCAGAATGAGTTTACGTGTAATTAAGATATTAATTAGTTAATATTTAAAATCTTATAATTTATAGAAATAGTAGTATTAACTGCAATACTTATGATAACATTATTTTCATGGAGTATGATAATTATAATTTTCAGATATTATATCCTACAAAGTTATTTTGGATTCGTAATATTTTATTGAATGTAATTTAAAGTTTTTTAGCTAAAATTTAGTTTTTATGAATAGTATTTAGATTAATTAGATGTTCGGAACTTTCCAATTAATTATGTAAATTATAGTTGTTTTAACAAAAATCGATGTTTATAATTAGTAGTTTAGAAGAGGTTATAAGTTAGTTATGGTAAGATAAATTAGATTATAAATGGATTAGATATAGATGTTTAAGTAAATTAACTTTGTTTAGATTCTTTTCGTATATTTGAATTATTTTATTTGTCTATTTGGAAATTTATAAATTCAGGATTTAGTTTTTTTTAATTAAATGTAGATTTTATATTTAAAGGTGTAACAATTAATTGGTTATTATGATTAATGTTTAGCTGTTATTCATTTTATGAATACTAAGTATTATTTCTTAAAAGTAATTTTAATTTAATTTATATGATCCAATTGTTATGAATGACAGTGTTTTTGGAACTAATTGATCTAATTTTTATTATGTAAGTTGTTCATTTATAATTGAATGATCTATCAATTAAATTCAATAGATTAATTAAAATTATAGTATATAAATAATTAGAAGTATTAGTAATATTGAAACTTATTAGCAAGTATTATAATGTAATTTTGAATATCTTAGTAATTTATAATAATATTGAAGCTAATATCATAAGAATCTTATTTAATGAATCTATAGTGTCTTAAGATGTTATTTAGCAAATCTTATGATTATTATTTTTCAGATATTAATCTAGTTTATTTAATTAGATAGGATTGTTAATATCTAACTTTTGCATTATATTATTTCCATGTTAATCAATTAAATTACAAATTAAGATTGAAAGCTATGAACAATCTTGATATAACGATCATAAATTTATTACTATTATGTATAGTTCATAGTTCTATTAAGCATTACTATATTCAGATAATGTACATTACTGCATATTCTATTTATACATGATACTTATATAGTTCAATGTATTCTATATACATCTGTACTTATGCTAGATAACATGTTATTTAAGTAACATGATCATTAGTTGAACATTATAGATTATTAAATTGCTTTCAATCTTTGAATTTAATAATATAATAAATGTAACTAATGTTAACATGAAGAATCATAATGAGTCTGTAAATATTGAACTATTTGATTATATGATGATTTTAATTCTTGAATAGACATTATCTTAAATGTATATACTATTAAGTTTTATAACATTTCTATGAGCTAGTATGCATAGTTACAAGATGCATAGTAATTAAGTGTTGGTAGATATGCGTTGATGATTATGTTTAAGTACTTAGCATTGATAATGATTAAAATCAGGATTCAAATGAAGTAATGAAGTCTATAACGTATTATCATACTTAATGACTAATGTAATATTAATGTACATTAATAGTTATTACTTGATAAGTATATAGAAGTCCAATTTGAGTAAAGTTTGCTAACTTGGATTAAGTGATAGTAGTGTATAATGACATGTCGTCTAATAATAAGATTAAACTAAGTTAACTAAGTATCAGCTCTATAGTATTAACATTGATAAATCAATTTAAGTGCATTTTTAACTTGATTATAGCTTGTTACATATTGTCAATCTTTAGACATGAGTAATCATGATGTTATTGATATAGTATCAGTTATGAGATAGTATATATTAATCTGTACAGAGAATATGTTTCTATAAGATCCATATTTCTAGTATACATAATGAAAGCTTTCATTATCTAGGTGTCATTTGGATTTAGAATCATGTATGAATTAGCTATGCATCATTTAGACAAGATTAGTCATATTTCATAATTATGTAATTGCTATGAATTTGAATATGAATGCTAAGACATATAGTATTATTAGAAGAATGTCATAATACAATGACTTACTTACGAAATTCAATTAGATCTAATTTAGAATCAGTTAGATCTCAAGTATTTAGATCATAGAGATACAATCTAAATTACATTATGATAGTTTTAAAGATTAAGAAATGAAGTAACATATAAGTTCATGATAGTATCACTAGATCATGTTGATACTAGTCAGATAACTTATTATCGATATACAATTCATGTTAGCAATGAATACTATCAATGTATTAATCTATGATCATAACGTTAAGTTAATTCGTAAGGCATGTAATTCATAAATCAGATAATAGATTTAAGCATAATATCTATATATGCTTAACATAGACTCTAGTGAATATAACTAGCTGATCAAATCATTTACAAACATGTCACAGTACAGTCATTTCACAGTAGATAGAATGTATATACTCATTAATCCTGATGAATACAAACTAATGGTCGATATGTCCATGATCTCAATTACTGCATTTCTTTATGATGAGTCTACGAATTACAGTCTTGCATTATCATCAACAATTTGCGTTCATAAGCTGCAATTAATTAGTCTAAATGAATAATGAATCTAGATTAAGTACACTGATTAGCTTTGAACTGACAAATAGTTCATGTATATACTAGTTACATCATACTTAAGTTCAGTAAGTTAAGCGACATTGTACATATAAGATAGCTGTCGATTAATGATACATGTAACTTATAATTAGTTACGAACATGTGATAATTATATGATGCATATGTCAGATGACCTAATATGGAAAATAGATAGCATGATATAATCTATAGCAAAATATTTATACTCAAAGTATAACTTGAATCAATATAACAATATTAATCATATGATATATTATGCAAATGAATACTATCTCAATTAAAGAATCTTATAGTTAATACGATACTTATTGTCAATAAAATAGCTATAAACGTAATGTTAGAGTTACACTGAATCTAATATCTTAGTAATAGTGATCATAGACTTAAATATTTCATTATAGAAATGTGATTACATTTAGATAAGAATAAGTATAATATATATTACAATAAGATTGATAACAGTATCATTTAATTATAATGTTTAATCATAGTTAATTGACATATAGAAGTTACTTAAGTACAAGTATAGATTACAAAAAGATTACATACTTCATACTTATAACATGATTATGTATAGAGTCTATCGATCATAATTTATCTGAAGATTGACTATGATTATTAATCATAGATCAGTTTGATCTTGACAAGAAGCTAGTATATATTAAGTCTGATTAAAGTCAATGACTCTAATAAGTTATGATATATTGAATACTAGATATAATTCAAACTATGCTATATTAGACAAGTTAATGATAATGTAAATTTGTGAAATTTAGCAATATAAGTAAGTACAGTAGCGATTCCAATGATGTCCATAAGTTTCATGACAACGTACAAATCAGATGTACTAACTGATAATTGACAGTAGACATATCAGTTGTATGCGATATTAGTATAATGCATCTACACAGTACATGAACGAAGTTATGATGTAATGTACATAATGTACAGTCGAAAAGTGTAGTAATGATTTAGATTAACGAATGTACATGAAATCATACATTGAAATTACATATATATCGATGAATCATTAATCATAAATTCATCAATATATTCAATATGAAATTGCATAAGTTATTTTCAATGTACTGTACAATGATAAGTCTGTTTTTATAATGTATCACTTGATGATCTAGCATGAGAATGACATATTATGCATAGTGTAAATTGTAACACATGTTGAAAATCAGATCATAATTTATGATATGATATACTAGGATATTAAAGTTAAATTAGTTTAATTGCTAATAAGTCAGTTTATTGATCTTATGCTAAATGCTATCAATTGATTACTAATAGTCGATTACTAGTGCAAATTAATTGATAAACAATTAGATAAGAAGTCAAGCAATTTCAAGAATGTACATTACTTTGACTCTCAATGATATTGTTAATGACAGATTTAGCTTATTTGTGACATCAATTGCATCTAAATTCTAGCGCAAGATAAATAAGAATAATCAATCGATAATAAATATGCTAGAAGTAATATGCTATAGTGAATGCTAGTTAAATCATTGATTACATTGCTGATACATGATTCTGAGATATGAGGTTTGTACAAATTTCAATATAGTATTAATATATGAATTATACAAATTAATATTTATCAAGTTAAGAATCGATATAGATATCAATGCAAGTGATCATTTTGATACAAGGATGATCGCAACGTTAACTCACTATGTAGCTTTCAATGAAATGAATTGTATCATGAAGACATTCGAGTAATGCAGATGTCATAGAGTTACAAAATACGCATATATGCAAGTGCATTCATTGTCATCTAAGAATTATTTATGATCTTGATAAAGTCTATTGACAATGTTGACTGATAGATGCTAATGTGTACAATCGTAACTAGATCGTAGTCTATACATGTAAATTGTGATCTAATAGTAACTATACATTTACAAGTATATGTTATATATCTACATGTATGTTATAGTGTCATAATTTCTTAAAGCTTATAAGTACTAATGTATGCATTGATCATTTATTGAATTAAATTATCAATACTGTAATGTAACTAGCAGATATTGTAGTATATAATATATTACATGTCAGTACAAGAAATCATATGGTATAATTTTACTGATGTACTTAAGTTCATATTAATGTAGATAAGCTAATTCAATTATACATGATAAGTTATATTTATAATTTGAATTTAATAGTAGAATAGATTATCAAATTTATTATTTATCTATTTAGATTAATTTTCATTCTGATTCAAATTATCTAAATTTAGAGCATAATCTAAATTTATAAGTCATAGATTGATCAAATGTTATAATCTTAAAAGATTATTAGAGCTACATGATAGCTTATAGCACTGTACATTTGTAATTCAGCTACATATCGATCAATTGACAGTTATGATGAAAATCTATAATGTTACGTATAGTACAATGTGTCAGATTTCAGAGCTATTGATTACTTTAACGTAAATCATAGAGATTAGAATCTTATGCATAAGTTAGATGTGATCTTTATCATGGATTGTAATCTAATGTGATCAATGCTATCATCAGCTATAGACATGTAAATCCATAATTAAGATGAATAAGTTACATTGATGTCAAGTTGATAAGCTTGGTCTAGATACTTCAACTGAGCAAAGGATAGGTACCATGAGCAAGCATAGCTGACACATAATGCTTGACATAATAGAGCAATGTCAAGTAGCGACTTATGTGTAATGGTCTAGAAATTGACAATATATTCATTTCATACATTGTAGCTATGTATTGATGCTATACTTTAATGTGTAATTGAGCTAAGTCAAATATACTACTTCAATGTTTATTATGATTCATAGATCTATGTAAATCTTAAAGATTGCATGTTACTGTAACTTTGAAGATTGAAATGCATAGAATTAGAGGCAGTGTTCTGATTGATAGCTACTACAATGTAATGAATGATATGTATTGCAGATAAGTCCAGATAAATCAGGTCTCAATGAGTCTGAGATCTAACAGTACTAGGCATGAAGCTTTGAGCTCTGAAATAGCCATTGATGTTACTGTCAGATGCGATGATGCAATAGTTATCATCTGTTATCTAAATTTGCTGGAAATGTTCATGTAGATAGCAAATACTATATCATGTCGATTCCGACTGAGCCTATTCTGATGCTGATTAATCTACAATTAGTTCGAAATATTAGATCCATAAATATTCGAAAACTTCAGCATGGCAATTGTCCTAGATATATCTTGCATACTGAAGTATTCAGTCTCATATTACTTTGTTATGTATTGGCTGTATCTAGCAACAATTACAAATGCATCTATCGTATTACTTATATCTGCTTGAACTATATCTATGGTAAATGGCATGTCGTATTTCTCTTGATGACAATGCCAATTATAATCGAATCGTATTCATATCTTATAGTATATGAACAGCTATTAATGTACTTTCGAATCTACAATTATCAGTTATATGTCTAGCTCATGCTACATGCTAGCTCTCAAGATGATCTAGTCATGTTGAGCTAATAATCTATCAAGCTTTATGCATACCAAAGTCTACATCTAATCAATGAATATTTCAAATGCACATATTAACGAATGTTCTGCCAAGACAACTTGATTATGTCTGCCAAGCTCTGAACATACATGATGCCTATAATCTGAATCATAGGTGACTCTGATACTGTACTAAGACTTTCTATAACTCCAAGCTAGTGAACTTACATTGCATAGTACTGCACAGCATATGCTAATCATTCATAGTTATATCACTATGACTCTATAGATCAGCTTGTCTTTGATTACTAGTGCTAAATACTCAATTTTCACTAATCATTTACCAGTTAATGCAGTTCAACTATACTAAATCCTAATTCTTAACCATTGTCCTATGAGTTACATTCACCATGATCACTGGACTAGTCCTGTCATAATTTAATATTTGATATACTATTTCTAGATGATAATTGTCCTAGAGTAATCGCATTCGGATAAGTCCTTGATAGCATTATCTAAGTGCTATCTGTAGATCATCATGACACATCTTGACCGAATTCTTTCATTATCTTTCGATCATGTTATGTGAAAATTCTTAATGTCACTGAGTCCTAATGTAACTATCCAAATTCTGATCTTTTCAATACTTCAATTTAATTCTGTATGCACATTGTAGACTTCATGCATGTTGACAGTTAAAGAACTCATGAATGCATCATGCACAATCATAACATACATACAGGACTGCAATTCCAATGAGTCACTACAGCTATCACTCTATGATGCAGACCATGAATTGACACGATCATGAGCTTAAACTCGCTAGATGTTGAATCCTTATATCAATTAGCCTTTAGGACATTGGACTAATCGGGATCACCTAGAATATGCTTGCATATGATCTGAGTTATAGTCAGTAACTTACCTCTAACTGATTTACCAGAAGTCTATTTGCCTAGGATGACTAGTAATTAGAGTAATGATACTCACGCATCATAGACTAATGTCTGACACAGTAGATAAGAATCGATGAGGCACATAAATTAATTGTCTCTGACTATGCTATCAGATCGATTCAGCAATTACTCCTATAATTTCTCGATCCTATTCGAATGATAAAATATGCATGATGACTATGGCGAGTCAATCAAGGATGCTCAATCTTAAACTCCTGACGACATCATGCAAATAATTGAATCACTTTCAACATCTGAATTGTAACATTATAATCCATACTTATCAAGATTAATTCAATCACATGTCAAACCTATCAACATCAACTGCATCATTCTAATGAGCAACAGTATATCGATGCATGCGAATGTACACTAGATTCATCATATGAGCTATAATTAGCTTGATCAGATTCTAAGCATAATACTCATGTCCTGTATATCGTATACTGAATTCCTTATGCTATTAAGCGATATCCTTTGAGTTATCAAAGATCTTGACCAATCTATCGTTATCACATGATACTTCCAGTCAATGAAATCTTACTATCTAAGATCAATATCTCATCTTCAACTATCATCTTGCTATGAAGACTATAATAACATCCCTGTTCATTCATGTAACTTGATTAGTAACGCATACGATTAGTAATCTCTATAGATATGCCTTTAAAGGCTTGAATTATAGGATCGTATGCTTATGATAACATGAATAAACTTGATGACAGATTCAACAAATAAAACAAAAGATGATCGAAATACTAAAATGTGAGACTCGACAATCAAATATTCACAGACTAGTCAATCTAAAGATATCCGATCGTGACAGCACCCATACTCAAACTAATAGCTCTGCACATTAAACAGTACTCAGAACATACAAGGATTCACTAGACTATTCAAGTTATCTCGCATAGACTTAGGCATGTATGAACAAGAAGCACAGTATGAAATACATAAGATGATCTTATAATTGTTAACAATACCTAAGCATTCATAAATTTTATCAATGATACATTTAACGAATTGTAACAAATCTTAACTACTATTTAATTTTACTCTAACAATTCAATTTAAAACTTAAATACTAATCAATAATCACTTAAGGTATTTAATCCTAGTTACATTAATATCTAAACTTAAAAATTAAATTATTCTATATTCTGAAATTTGAATTGCTATAAATTGTAAGATCACTAACTAGATAATTATAATTTTCATTTAGATCTGACATATTATATTCATAAGAGATATGAACAATTATAAGTATCATAAATTGTTAATGTTAAATCTTGATTATCACATTTCTAAGTCGTTCTTCACATTATTCTGATTTAGATGAGCTGCCTTTGCGAGTTAATGAATAGGCTTAAACAATCATGTTGGACTATGAAGGATTAGTTCTTTATCTTTAATTGATTTTGCTTAGAATTAGCTTTACGCAAGTTAGATTTACTGATTTAGGCTACTGGACTAATTTACACGATATTTGAGAAGGTTCTGGTGATAAAAATATCTTAATTATAGACTTCTTCACTTCTACCGATTCATATTATAAAGTTCAGGAAACTTAACACTTAAGGTTATTTGACTATTAGGATTTGTATGCAAAACATAATGAAATATGGTTATTTCTTCACAATAAGATGATTTATACTTTGTATAACAATCCTAAGCTGATTCCATAAATTTTTGACTTTGGCTGATACATTATATTCATTGGTTAAAATGCTAACATAGTATCAAGGTTTACCTTACACGAAATCGAATTGAAAACGTGTAGCTAACAATTATCACTTAAGGTTATTTAACCTACAGGATTAATATGCAAACCTTAGCAAATTGAGATTATCTTTCCATATTTGGGTAGGCTATACATTGGAGAGCACTACATAGTTAATTTTATAAGTTTTACAATTTAGATGACATATTATATTCATAGTTGAAATAGCTTAAGTGGAATTGTTAAGTTGACGTTATCGGAATCGGCCAAGAGTGAAACAAAAAGGTTATCGCTTAAGGGTTTTGATCTGATGAGACTAATATGAAAACCTTAATGGAATATGATTCTTTTTACAGAATATGGTAGTATAAACTTTGTACAACGTTACTAAACTGATTTTACTGATTTTAGTATTTGAATGAGTTATTTTATCGATCGTTGAAATGGACTAAATGATCACATTTGAAAACCTTAAATCGGCCAAGTTTCGTTTTGAGTTTCTAATTACACCATACATCATCTTTGATTCATTTTTCAGGCATTAACAGAATACTATCCTAGGAATGTTATAAAGTTGGTTTGGCATTATTTTCGCTTTAATTGCAATAGGTTGTCTATTTATTTACTGCTATAATTTTCATTCTCTTCTACTAAAAGAATGCAAATTAAATCTCATCTTAAGTATTTTTACTAACATGGATCCTTACTGTTTTAGGAACCTGATGCAATTTGCCATACCATTTTGTGAGCCATTTTGCCATATACTTTGCTAATGGCCATAACAAGGTTCATTAGGGATCATGAAGCAAATGTGTTAAATTGAGTTCAACATTAAATGATTTTACATATTTGGGTTTATTATGATTCCAGAGACACATAAAGATTTACTTAATGATGTTAAGAATTATATTGCCTATATGAGCAATAGTGCCCATAATGCTCATAATAGTGTTTGTTCTCAGAATATAAAAATTCAATATTTTTGTATATTTGAATTGATATTGACCTTATCATCATATTAATATTTATTTTATGTTATTATGCTTTACTGTGCATAACTTTTTATTAAAGATCATAATGAGATTATAACAAAGTTTAATTCTAATAAATTGTTCTGAAGCTCAGTAATCAAATATTTTTGTATATTTAGATTCTTTCTGATTTTATATGAATATATAAATTTATCCTACTAAATGTTGATTAGAATTGCAAAAGATATACAAGATGGAAATCTATTCGGAATTGAAAAATCAAAATATGCTTTACCTAAACAGAAAACGTCTTTTGGTCTGTTCCTCTTCAACCCCAAGCTTCTGACAGACCGGCCCCTTTGCGCAGAGAGAGGAAACAGAGGTCCGGCTAGGGCTCAGCGGCGAGGGCTTTCCGGCGATCTTCCGGCGAAGGCGACGGCATGGGGAGAAGGAGCTCGTCGAGGCGCATCCAGGGGCGGAACAAATTTGACCGGAGAGGAAGCAGAATGGCGCGCCCACGAGCTCAAGCGGCGGCATTCATGGCAGGTCGATGAGGAGCAAGAATCAATGAATTAGAGCCCGAATGAGTAAGTGATTGAGCATCAGGGAGTCTAGTGGATTCCATTTTTGGGTTTACCTTGACCGGAGAATCACCGAGGAGGGCTGTCCACGGTGGCCGGCCATGGAGGAGAGGAGGCGCGACAGGCAAAGACATTCTTGCATGGAGAGCTCACGAAATTGTTGGGGGGTTTGGATGCTTGAGCCCTGGTGATGCTCTAGTCCAGAGGAATTTGAAAATGGATTCTTATACATCGTGAATTGAATTCGGCTTGGAGCTTCAGGAAGGTGCGGCCATGGCGGAAGTGTGCACTGGTTTCGGTTGCTTGGCTGCAGAGAGGAAGAAGGAATAGAGGGGAAAGGAAAACGCAGCTCCAAGCGATCATTTGGGGATGAATCCTTACTTCATGCGAACTGGCTTCGGGTTTGAGCTTGGAAGCTCTCTGGTAATGGCGGCAATGGGAGTGAGTTCATGCGCTTTGGCTGGAAGAGAGCAAGGGAAAGAGCACTGAGGGGCACTGGAATGGCTGGAGGTCTTCGTGGCAGTGATCGAGCTCCTTTAGACGCAGCTGGTACAAGGAGCAGGTGAGGAAGACTCTGGAAAAGAGAGAGAGAGAACGGAGAGGGGGAATGAACTCAGCTTGGTCAGCTGCGCTGGACTCAGGACTGCTCCGCTCGGTCACAAGAACAGGGAGGACGAAGAAGAAGGGATGAGACTGACAATTGGGTCCAGGACCCACCGGCAGTGGCTAAGTCTAGCACATGAATTTATTGGGCTGTCAAATGGGAGTAGGAAATTGTCAAACTTTTTGACCAAGGTCTTTGAATATATTCTGATGCCTGGTAAAATTTTGAGGTTAAAATGAGTTACCGAAAAATTATAAATATTCTGACAACAGTGATGGCTCCTAATTACTTGTTTCGGACATTGATTTTTCTTTGAGATCAATTAAAGTCTATTATTTTTGAAATTTTGTTTTTCAAATATATTTGGTCTCAGAATGCTTTTGTAAAATTTCCAGGTCAAAATATGGTTCCATTGTAATATAAAAATTCTGACACTGCAATTTCTAGAATTTCAGGGTTTCTGTTTTTAAATTTGGAAAAGTATTAAATGAAATTATTAATTTATAATATTTTTACCAGAGATGGATATTGCATTGAGGGTCTCATGATAAATTTTTCAGCTCCATTTGAGATTCCAAAATATTTTATAAATTCTGACAATGCATTGTTTTGATTTTAAAAGTTGTCTTTCTAATTTATCTTTTCATTTCTTTATGCATAAAATTTCATTTGTTGGCTAAAATGATTTACTTACATGCTCAGGGTTCTCATGGCTATTTTTCTAAATTTTTACTTTTTACATTTTTCCCTTTTCTCTTTTTCATTCTTTATTGCTCATTTGTTTACTTTTTCTTGCAACACAAAATCCAAGAAAATCCAAATAAAGAAAACAATATTCGGAAATTCCATAAATATTCACAATCAAACTTAAATATCATACTTTTACTATTCTAGAATTTTCGGGCTGTTACAAATCTACCCCCCTTACAAAAATCTCGACCCCGAGATTTGACGGGTCTAAGGAAAATTATTTCTAAGAAAAATCAGAAAACTTCTTCTTGAGTCGATCTTCTCGTTCCAAGTTGTTTCTTCTTCAGAATGATTATTCTGTCGAATCTTGATTGTCTTGTGGGATTGATTACGAGTGCGACGTTCAGCTTCTTTTAAGAGTCTAGTCGGATGCTCTCGATAAGTTAAATCAGGTTATAGATCGATTTAATTTAGCTGGGTAAACTCAGAAGGAAGATGAAATATTTCCTTAATTGCGATACATAGAAGACATTCTAAATACTGGAGCTAAGATGACAACTCTAATTTATATGCTTTTTCTCCCATCTTCTTAACGATATGATATGGCCTAATATATCATGGCGCCAGGTTACTTTGGATTTGGAAACGATGAATACCACAAACCTTGCAATTCTCAAGGATGAGATAGATTTGGGAATTCTTTATCGGAGATGTCTTTGTCGTTCTTGTTGACACTTCGTCTTCATTGCAGTTGCTTTACTGGATCTTCGTCTTGCGACTCTAAGTTGTCATGCGAGAAATAGAGAAGAGAAATCTATTTGAGTTTTAGGTAAAAAGACAAGAGATACTAATACTTTCTACGTATCTCTTTTGTTTGAATAACTAGTATTGTTAACAAGAATGTTCTAATTTATAGAGTGGCATATGGTATATTTAGAATATTTGAGATGAGGGAAATGATGTATTTCCATTAGATTTATTTGGGAAAACCCGAATATTATCATTAAGAAGGGTATTTGAATACAACGGCTGGTTTGCTTGATTCAACATTGGTTGATGAAATGAGCCGAAAATAAACGTCATTTCGGATTGACTTTAGATTGAAATCAAGGTAGAGATAATTCAAGGACTGGATTGAGGTAAGAGGATTATAAGATGATCCCGGTGATTTGATTCATTTGATCATTTTAGTAGACAGAGAGTTTACATTTTTATTTTCTTTGGATTTGGCAATTATGAAGAAATGAAATGTACAGAATCAACAGATTGTTGGCAAGAATTGAATACACAAGGAACGTACTCAATATCACAACAAGTGCCGGGTGCAATCGCATGAAAAGGATGTCTATATTCAGAGCCTGATATTGAAGCCGGGGTTGTTCTAAGTACTTGATGTTTTCTAAGTTTGTGAGACAGCCTAAAAGTTACTAATGTCTTTCTTGACAAGGTGATGTGGAACTCTTCTCGGGCAGATGTTGGTGAAGTGTCCAATTTTTTTTTTCTCGATTGATACAAGTGACATTATCCGTTTTATTCGAAACAACAAAAAGGGTGTTTGCCAATATTATAGAACAGGTAATTAGGAAGTGACTAGGATCAAAGAGTAGATCATGGAACTAAACTTGAATCCTGGCAGAGTTCAATTACATAAGTATTGTACCTAGTACTACATCTAGTAGGTCATAAGCTTCTTTCGCGAATTAGCGTTGTAGGTAAATGCCATGAATGACTGGATTGACATTTTGGGTTGGATTAATATACATCTAAGGAATTGTTTGTTCGCAGATCCTGGGACATGTGGGTTATGGGCCCACCGTGCTTCCGCTGCGCGACTCTGATTTAGGTAATTGTTTTGAATGACTTGGATTAATTATTTTGTGTCAGATTGAATGCAGGTCTAAGAGCTGGTTGATTTTCCTTTCCTTGGGCAAGTATAGGTGTAACGTCCATGTTTACCACAGTAGAAACAAATGAAATGGGCTTTTCGGTTTTGCATATCAGATAACTGTCCATTGGTGTTGTTGGAGGGATGAACAGATGGTGATTGAGATGGAGAATGAAGTTAAGCAAAATTCTTTTAGGGACAAGTATCTTTGTTCACGCCTCTTCTTTAACTGATTCTTCGAGCAATCCGCTTCAAATCTTATTTCTTCTACTCTTGGAGTTATAATATGGACTGATGTAACTTTTTGTATAGTTATGGTTGCAGGGTATATTTGTTCAACTTGCGGACGTTGTTTAGCAACATGGTTCCTTTTTGTGACAGTTGAATTACTCACACTTTTCTCGTAGTATCTTGTTCAGTTAGTTGTATTAATGAATTATGTCGCAGGCATCCTGCAACAATATTTATTAGAGTAAAGTCATTTAAACAGAATTCTATTGGATTAGAGGCGCTTTTTACGCGCTTTGACAAGATGTTGGAATCGGAGAAGAATGGTTAGATAAGGGTTATCTATATTACGAAGTACTACTTGATTCTTTCCAATTAACTCTAGTTGTGGTTTCTATGCAGATTATGAAATTTTTGGTTTGGTTTATAGGGCAACATTTCGTTCTTTAAAATCTTCTTGATTAAAATTTTCTTATTAAGCGGAGGTTAACACATCGCAAATTTCAACCTAGTGGTTTAACATTTACGAGAGCAACCCAAGCAATAGAAAAGATCTACAACAAAATTTCAATAACACGTAAATACTATACATATATTTAACTTAGTACATAGGAAGGGCATCTATGATTTTTCTTCTCTCGGTGGTACCACACGATTTCGCATAAAAAATTTTACTACATAGCTAGAATAATGTGTAGCTCAGATAATACTATCTTTTATTGTAGGTTATTCTATGATTTAGTCTTCTTTTATCCTTGCACCATCGGGTCGTGTTAGTCTTCCGAGGCTTCGTGAAGTCGAAGAAGTTGCGATGCTTGTTACTTCTATTTTCTTGAAGTTGCTGATGCAGACATCATGACGATGTTGACTTGTTATCAAAATTATTTTCAAAAAGACTTGTTGGTGTTTTTCATTTCGCAAAAGATCAGGAGAGAAATACTTCTAGAAAGAGTAACTTAGGAGTAGAGAAAGAAAATTCTACACAGGAGGAAATGAGTATACAGATAAGAGGATTAATTTCTATGGATGGGAAAAGAGTATATGTATAACTGATGCTAATCTTTTTATATTTCTTTTTAGAAAAGTAAGGTTCCCAATTTTCCTAGTTTCCACTCTTAACATCCATTCAATGTTTATATTCAGAAGCATAGAACATTTCTAGTTTAGGCTCATTTTTATGGTACATAATTTAGGCAAAGCCATGAGGCAGGTTTTTGAGGCATGTTTAGAAATTATTGTTGGGGCATTAAGTTTTGACCAGCCTAAAGTGATTTAAGTTAGTTTGGTATTACTAATGTGGTAAGATCTTAACTTGGTTTATATATGCATGGTGTGATCTCAAGCAAGGCTAAGAGTAGTAATAGAGACTGTACTACTAATCCCGATGAGGTTAAATTTTAAGAAGGATTAATAACCAAGGTGGTTACATAGGTGAGAAGCTGTACAGAAAGTAGATAAGTTCATAAAAAGTCTACGGAGGGAAGATACAGACTATGTTATGATTTCTTATTTATCCTATAGGTTGAGATTTCGTTATTCGTACATGAGGACAATTTATTGTGAAACTTCAACCTAAAGGTTAAGTCTACACATATAAATCAGTCCTGACATTCAGAATAATAACAAATTTCAAGTGGCAAGACATAACAACAACATATATTGCTCTATATAACTAGAGCAGAATAATACGCTACGCGTAAAGGTTCTCATCTTAAGTTTGATCCTAACGTATTCTAATCTTCTGCCTTTTACTATTGGGCGACATCGGCTCTTGACAAAGTAGGATCTTCAAGTTGTACTTCTGTTTTGTCGAGGTTAGCGAAGTACTGCATGTTTCCTTGAGACGGTTGTTGCGGACATTGTAGGCTTCTTTGGGTAGGCATGAAGAATGGCAGCGACAAGTCTCGCACATCTTCAGGAGCAATACTAAAGATGAACCATGAGCAGAGATTTGTTTTTTTGAGATAAGGGGAATTTGTTTACAAATCAAAATGATGGTAGGGGTAAGAGTAGAATCTTAAGAATGAGAAAAGAATAGCAAGGTCTACATTTTGCAAATACAGCAACTTTTGAAAATAAGCTTTTGAATTTGCTTATTCTAATGCTAACGACCATTCTATCTAAGGTTTATCCTACGGTCAGTATAGCTCTGATACCAAACTGTAACGGCCCCCATTTTTAGCACGGATGCCAAAAATGGAAATCTAATGTGCTTGCAGTACTAGTCCCTGGATCAGTAGCTAGCACGCACATTTCAACAAGTGGAATCACAACCATACAACATATTAATTAAGCGGAAACGAATAATTACATAAATATTACAACTCAGAGAATATAGCAAAAAGAAGCAATAACCGTTAGCTTGCCCAACCGAACCCGCAGTAACCCACTGCATAAACTTCAGATAGAACACGCTTCCGAAGAACCCGCAACTGCGATGAACAACTTCAAGCTTCGCTTAAACCACCTACATATAATTAGGCAAGGGTGAGTATTTTACATACTCAGCAAGACTTGAGCAAATCCTACAATATATGCAGCCATTTCAAAGGAGGCTACTACAGGTTAATTTGCATAAAGCGAATTTGAATTTGTAAATCAAGTTATTTGCAAACGGAATTTAAAAGAGCAAGATTAATTGATAGCAAATAAGTAAAGCATAATAAACACTCACCGTCCTCCATGACGTGAGCGATTTAATCAAACCTTGCCATCGCATGGCATATATCCAGATTCTTTGTCCACACAGGCACAACAATGATTCCAATACTTGCCCACACAGGTATAGCATTGGGTCATCGTGGGGTAAGCTAACTTGTAAAATAAACCTTTTGAAAATCAAAGCTAACATTGGAATGACTTCACCGAGTGCTCATGATCATGAAGCCGCTAATTAATTAGATTTAAACTCTGCAGAGGTGTACAACTTTACCCACAAGGAATGATCATCCTTTTCGCAAGATCACACATGCCTCCACTAGGTCATTGTGCTTGCCAGGCGATCATACACAGCTGTTCATTACCTGGACATGACTTTACACCAGCCCGGGACGTTAACCCTCGCCCTGAAAACAGATACACTCACCCAAGCCGTGGATCCACTTTCAAGACACCAACACAACGCTCTCGTCCATGGCAAGGCGACACCGCTTGCACCGGTTATGCATTTACCCACACGAACTGTGTGAAAGCCCCTAACAAGCAAATCCATAACGGAATGCCTCTGCAAGCTCCCGCCTACCAATGAGCAAAGCCATGTCCAAATAAGTTAATAGGCTATGGCTAACCCATACTCACCCTTGTGGTTGCACGGAAATCTCGGATCAATAGCGTCCCATTGCTCGGTCCTTAAACTGACACGGGCGACACTTCACCCTACACTACGTGCGCCTCTGCCGCACATCCGCTATTGCCAATAATCACCCGCATCAACACATAGTTTTTTTTGGGTTTTAATCAAAGTACCGCAACCAATGTAACCATTTCCAAGGTTTTCGAAACAAATCTTGATTTGATCATGTACATTGTTGATTCTAAAGCATGGCTAAGCATGAATAATATGAACGTATATACCCAAGATGACATTAAGTAATGCCTATCCTCAATCTACGGTTATCAAGGTTCACATTTTCATAATCATCAAAGGAGATTCACGAGACAACAGGTATAACTACCAAATCCACAAGATAGCAATTTACATCAAGTAATCGCATGCATAAAACAATTTGATGCACAAAAGGAATATAAAATACTGGGATCAGTATGGTCAAAGGATGCTTGCCTTGCTTAATCATTGCTTACGACGAAGACGAGGATCGAGGATAATGGAGGCGATGACGGAATCGACAACGTCGGGTTCTACACGTCGATCAACGGAAATAAAGCAATTAACTAACTTCAATAAGGGCAAAAAGAAAGTAGATAGAAAGAACAAATAAAACTCTTCACAAGAAACAGGGATTGCTCTTTTATGAATTTATTAATCTTATTTTATGAATTCAAGACGCAAAAATAGTTTAGATTAAATAGAATTAATCATTAGTTGCAAAGTTCATTGATTTTACTATTCATAATACATTTCTGGCAACCTTATTACTTATGGGTTTTGCTCTATTAGGATTCAGATTCGAAGCAAGATAAAATAAGAATATTTTCTTAGATTGCTGTAGATTATAATCTAAAGATCATTTCTAAGCTGTTCTTCACATTATTCAGATTTAGATGAGCTGCCTTGCGAGTTAATGAATAGGCTTAAACAATCATGTTGGACTATGAAGGATTAGTTCTTTATCTTTAATTGATTTTGCTTAGAATTAGCTTTACGCAAGTTAGATTTACTGATTTAGGCTACTGGACTAATTTACACGATATTGGAGAAGGTTCTGGTGATAAAAATATCTTAATTATAGACTTCTTCACTTCTACCGATTCATATTATAAAGTTCAGGAAACTTAACACTTAAGGTTATTTGACTATTAGGATTTGTATGCAAAACATAATGAAATATGGTTATTTCTTCACAATAAGATGATTTATACTTTGTATAACAATCCTAAGCTGATTCCATAAATTTTTGACTTTGGCTGATACATTATATTCATTGGTTAAAATGCTAACATAGTATCAAGGTTTACCTTACACGAAATCGAATTGAAAACGTGTAGCTAACAATTATCACTTAAGGTTATTTAACCTCTGTGATTAATATGCAAACCTTAGCAAATTGAGATTATCTTTCCATATTTGGGTAGGCTATACTTTGGAGAGCACTACAGAGTTAATTTTATAAGTTTTACAATTTAGATGAGATATTATATTCATAGTTGAAATAGCTTAAGTGGAATTGTTAAGTTGACGTTATCGAATCGCCAAGAGTGAAACAAAAGGTTATCGCTAAGGGTTTTGATCTCGATGAGACTAATATGAAAACCTTAATGGAATATGATTCTTTTTACGAATATGGTAGTATAAACTTTGTACAACGTTACTAAACTGATTTTACTGATTTTAGTATTTGAATGAGTTATTTTATCGATCGTTGAAATGGACTAAATGATCACATTTGAAAACCTTAAATCGGCCAAGTTTCGTTTTGAGTTTCTAATTACACCATACATCATCTTTGATTCATTTTTCAGCATTAATGAATACTATCCTAGGAATGTTATAAAGTTGGTTTGGCATTATTTTCGCTTTAATTGCAATAGGTTGTCTATTTATTTACTGCTATAATTTTCATTCTCTTCTACTAAAAGAATGCAAATTAAATCTCATCTTAAGTATTTTTACTAACATGGATCCTTACTGTTTTAGGAACCTGATGCAATTTGCCATACCATTTTGTGAGCCATTTTGCCATATACTTTGCTAATGGCCATAACAAGGTTCATTAGGGATCATGAAGCAAATGTGTTAAATTGAGTTCAACATTAAATGATTTTACATATTTGGGTTTATTATGATTCCAGAGACACATAAAGATTTACTTAATGATGTTAAGAATTATATTGCCTATATGAGCAATAAAGCCCATAATGCTCATAATAGTGTTTGTTCTGAATATAAAAATTCAATATTTTTGTATATTTGAATTGATATTGACCTTATCATCATATTAATATTTATTTTATGTTATTATGCTTTTACTGTGCATAACTTTTATTAAAGATCATAATGAGATTATAACAAAGTTTAATTCTAATAAATTGTTCAAGCTCAAGAATCAAATATTTTTGTATATTTAGATTCTTTCGATTTTATATGAATATATAAATTTATCCTACTAAATGTTGATTAGAATTGCAAAAGATATACAAGATGGAAATCTATTCGAATTGAAAAATCAAAATATGCTTTACCTAAACAGAAACGTCTTTTGGTCTGCTCTCTTCAACCCTAAGCTTCGACAGACCGCCCTTTGCGCAGAGAGAGAAACAGAGGTCCGGCTAGGGCTCAATGGCGAGGGCTTTCCGCGATCTTCCGTGAAGGCGACATGGGGAGAAGGAGCTCGTCGAGGCGCATCCAGGCGGAACAAATTTGACCGAGAGGAAGCAGAATGGCGCCCACGAGCTCAAGCGGCAGATTCATGGCAGGTCGATGAGGAGCAAGAATCAATGAATTAGAGCCCGAATGAGTAAGTGATTGAGCATCAGGGAGTCTAGTGGATTCCATTTTTGGGTTTACCTTGACCGGAGAATCACCGAGGAGGGCTGTCCACGGTGGCCGGCCATGGAGGAGAGGAGGCGCACGGCTGCAGCACATTCTTGCATGGAGAGCTCACGAAATTGTTGGGGGGTTTGGATGCTTGAGCCCTGGTGATGCTCTAGTCCAGAGGAATTTGAAAATGGATTCTTATACATCGTGAATTGAATTCGCTTGGAGCTTGAGAAGGTGCGGCCATGGCGGAAGTGTGCACTGGTTTCGGTTGCTTGGCTGCAGAGAGGAAGAAGGAATAGAGGGGAAAGGAAAACGCAGCTCCAAGCGATCATTTGGGGATGAATCCTTACTTCATGCGAACTGGCTTCGGGTTTGAGCTTGGAAGCTCTCTGGTAATGGCGGCAATGGGAGTGAGTTCATGCGCTTTGGCTAGAAGAGAGCAAGGGAAAGAGCACTGAGGGGCACTGGAATGGCTGGAGGTCTTCGTGGCAGTGATCGAGCTCCTTTAGACGCAGCTGGTACAAGGAGCAGGTGAGGAAGACTCTGGAAAAGAGAGAGAGAGAACGGAGAGGGGGAATGAACTCAGCTTGGTCAGCTGCGCTGGACTCAGGACTGCTCCGCTCGGTCACAAGAACAGGGAGGACGAAGAAGAAGGGATGAGACTGACAATTGGGTCCAGGACCCACCGGCAGTGGCTAAGTCTAGCACATGAATTTATTGGGCTGTCAAATTGGAGTAGGAAATTTTCAAACTTTTTGACCAAGGTCTTTGAATATATTATGATGCCTGGTAAAATTTTGAGGTTAAAATGAGTTACCGAAAAATTATAAATATTCTGACAACAGTGATGGCTCCTAATTACTTGTTTCGACATTGATTTTTCTTTGAGACCAATTAAAGTCTATTTTTTTGAAATTTTGTTTTTCAAATATATTTGGTCTCAGAATGCTGTTGTAAAATTTCCAGGTCAAAATATGGTTCCATTTTAATATAAAAATTCTGACACTGCAATTTCTAGAATTTTAGGGTTTCTATTTTTAAATTTGGAAAAGTACTAAATGAAATTATTAATTTATAATATTTTTACCAGAGATGGATATTGTATTGAGGGTCTCATGATAAATTTTTCAGCTCCATTTGAGATTCCAAAATATTTTATAAATTCTGACAATGCATTGTTTTGATTTTAAAAGTTGTCTTTCTAATTTATCTTTTCATTTCCTTATGCATAAAATTTCATTTGTTGGCTAAAATGATTTACTTACATGCTCAGGGTTCTCATGGCTATTTTTCTAAATTTTTACTTTTTACATTTTTCCCTTTTCTCTTTTTCATTCTTTATTGCTCATTTGTTTACTTTTTCTTGCAACACAAAATCCAAGAAAATCCAAATAAAGAAAACAATATTCGGAAATTCCATAAATATTCACAATCAAACTTAAATATCATACTTTTACTATTCTAGAATTTTCGGGCTGTTACATCAAGCCTCCAAGCCGTCTAGGAGGCGGCAACCTCCAAGAGTAACAAGTTTTTACGCTCGCTTGGGGTCGAATTGAGTGTCTAAAGGCTCACACTAAATGCAACACTCAATTTCTCTCCTCACTTGCTCTAAATGAAATTTGAATGCACTAAAGAGAGAAGAGGGCTTTGCTAGAGCTCAAGTATCTTTAATAATGGCCAAGAGTTGTTGTAGATGGCAAGTGGAGGGGTATTTATAACCCCAACCACCAAAACTAGCCGTTTGAGCTCGAAATCTTGACCAAGTCAGGATTTTCGATGCTACCGCCCATGTAGGACCGGTAGCACCGGGCTCCATCCCCGTGGGTGCGTCAGAACATTTAATGCCTTGATAGAGGTCGTTGTTCAAGAGGTCCGGTGCTACCGCCCTACTGGTATCCAGTAGCACTGGGCTACTGTTCAATTTTTGAGCCAAAAGGAGTGCTCTCTGGAATTTTCACACCGTGCCATAGGGTTGGTGCTACCGCTACCCCAGTAGCACCAGGCTACCATGGGCGTTAGCACCACCCTTCAAGATGTTCCAAAAATCACCCTTACTGGAATTTTTATACCGGGCCAAGGGGCTGGTGCTACTGCTACCCCGGTAGTACTGGGCTACCATGGGCAGTAGCACCGCCCTGCCTGGATCCAAAATGGTGCACCTCTGAAATTTTTACACCGGGCGATGGGCCGGTGCTACCGCTACACCGGTAGCACCGGGCTACCATGAGCGGTAGCACCGCCCTACCAGGACCCCAAAAGAACCCCTCTCGGGTTTTTACACACCAGCCTAGGGGCTGGTGCTACCGCTACCCCGGTAGCACCGAGATGCCCTTGGCGGTAGCACCAGGATTCCAGAGGATTTCTTTGAGGCTTATGGGGTTTATAAAAGTGAATTCCTATGTGACAATGCATGAGTGTAATTAATTGATTTGAGCCTTTAGACCTTAAGACGACATCAAGATAACGTCAAAACCCCTCTTAATAGTACGGCCCTAATTCTAGCAATCCGATCTTTTCTCCAAACTCCAAGATTGGTAAAATGACTAGAAAAATATCCTTAGATTTTTACCTTTTCTTGATTGATACTTTGATCTTCATTTTCACCATTCCCATGCTTCCATGATCACCAATCCTTGAGACTAACCTATTTCAATATACTTAACGAAAATGTTAGTCTCTTAAACTTTTGGGGCCTAGATGCTTTCAGGAGCAACCAATGTCTTCTCTGTAGGTGGGAGTTCCTCGACCTTCCTACTAGCAGAAATTTCCTCTTCAATAGTGGTGGTTGTTTTGACCACCTCGGTTACTGTCGTGGGAGGAGAATCAACCTCCTCCATGGTCGGCAGACCTTGACCGACCAATGGCTTACCCCCAACGGCCGAAGGATCTTCACCTTCGGTATTAGGTAGGGTTGTTTGCCCACTAGTCGTAATAGCCTCTTCGGTCAGGGCCGAGGCATTTTCCTCACTAGTCGTCACTAGGACAACCAGTGGGTCGATCTTTGTACCAACCAGTATAGCCACATCTTGATCCTCAGAAGGACCAGGAGCAGTTACCTGGGGGCTAAAAGTATATAACCTAAGAAATTAATTTTTTTGAAGATAAATACTCAGAGTAAAAGGTATATGATTACATACCTGCATTGGAGTCCTGAGTCTATCTCCCACGATAGTAGGAGGGTAGAAGCTTCCAGGGTGGAGGTCTTCCTTTGTCTTCTTATGATCAGAGGAACGTTGTCCTCTGAATCCTCATTCTCGCCCTGAACAAACGGGAAAGTCGGAAGATGCCGAAATTGATAGTCCCAATTGTGGTTGGACCATTTTTTGGGGAGCACTTGGGAATAAGTCCTCATTTGCATCCCCGCAACGAATGACACCTTCTTGCCTTGTGCGGTGTCATGAACACGCTTGGATCGACGGCTCCGGTCGGTGCCAAAGCTTGATTAGTGCTGGTCGGATAGTCTCAACGATGGCAGGAACTACCATCATCGGAACACTCCTAGTGTTCATTTTCTTGACTGGAGAGGCTAAGGATGAAACCTTAGACTGCTTGGCAGGTCTCTTTCGACCATGCATCTAAAAATAAAATAAAATTGTCAATCACAAAAGACAATTAGAACAACAAAACCCTTGATACTCACCATGATGCATTCGTTTATGAACTTATCAGATTGCCCGATCAGGCTGGATGGCTGCTTGTCCAAAGAAGCCCAATCGAACCCGTCAGTGGAGATGCGCAACATAGATGCAACTCTCGACCAGGCCTCCTCGGCAGTTAGCACTGATCGAAGAAATAAAAAAAATTTATAGTCCTTCAATCAAAACTAAAGAGGTTAGTAATGGAGAGTTCACTTACCTCTAGATTCATCCTTAGTTGTATCCTGGTCGCCCTCAAGCCTCCAGGTGAATTAGCATCGTCTCTTTAGAGGACTAATCTTATGGAGCAGAAAATCATAAATAATCTTCTATCCCATTAGACCTCCGTTTACCATTTTCCAATTATTTTCACAATATACTTCTCATCGGTAAGGACCAATGAGTCCTTCTCCCTCTTCATCTTGGTCTTTGTCTAACTCGGGGCTACTTTCTCGGTGAAACAGAGACGGCTTCCCCTAGGAATTTTCAAGTGAAACCACTCCTTCTGGTAATCATGCTAGGTGTCTTTAGTCAGAAGAGGAGGATATTGGGAGGCCATCTTGTCCTGAAGCTTAAAATAAGCGCTCCCGAGCAGATCTTGGCTTTTGCTGTTTTTTGTATATTGATAGAAGAAGCGAAAAATGCAAACTAGAGGAGGAATCCCCAAGAAAACCTCACAAAGATATGAGAAAACACTCAAAATGAGAATAGAATTAGGAGAAAGATGATGTAATTCGATCTCGTAGTGGTCGAGCACATTAGCAAGAAACTCACTCTCTGGAAGGCGGAACCCTAGCCCCACCAGAGCAACAAACAGCACGAGGTGCCTTCCTGGGGCACTAGCTTCGCATCATCCCTACAAGGATCCCACCGTAGCATTGCGCAAGGAGGGATCAAACCCTGGTCTTCTAGTTCCTTGATCCTTCCCTCAGTCAAAATGGACTTATTCATGGCCATTGGGTTTAGAAAGAAGAAGAGGATGAAGACTAGGAAATGCAAAAGCTTAAGGGAATTCTATGCTTGAAAGTAGTAAGGACATGAGAAATCCAAACGGATTTACCCCCTCTTATATAAGCCTAATGATTAATAGTTTAGAACACTGTTTAGATTTTCAAGAAAAAGCAAACTGGCTTTCAATAAATGGCAACTGATACAAGGACTGATTTCTTCAAACTCCCTTTTAGACCTTCAAATTTTTACCTCTTTTTCCTAACCATACTCTCCATTATATTCGACGGGAGAAGATAAAAGGACGGAAGATGAAAAGCCTGAAGAACTAAGAGAAAGCTTGAAATCAAAAGATTTTCAAATACTTTTTCATATCCTCCACAAAAAATTGAAAAAATTTGAATTCGTTCTCTGAATCTGAAGGTGTGAAGGAATTAAATTCTTAAAACTCCTTTAGATATTTCAACTTTCCTTCATCTTCTCTTAAATCATACCCTCATCATATCTAATGGAGGAACAGAGGAAGATGATGAGAAACTCAAAAACTTAAGAGTTTTGAGAGCGAATCTTTTCTTGATTCACAAGGAAATCTTCATCCCCTTTATATACCACACGCATTAAAAATGACCATGTGTCAGTTTAGTTATCAAGAATCGCAAAGATCTCTCGTAATAACAAATACTTAAATCGCCAAGTAATCGTGCATAACCCCATACAGTCATAGGAAATGAAAAGGTTTGAGTAGTAAAATATTATTTCTCAAGACTTGGGGCTTGCTGATGAGAATTAAAACATACTTTCCATTTAGGCTTTTGTTATAATAATCCATGACTATGCGTTGGTAAATGGGTATGTCAAACTTAAACCCATAATACACTAAGACAAAAGCCCATCTTTATTCGGACAGTTACATCTTTGACTAATTCAATCAAAGATGGACAAACTCAGCTTCACACTGGTCGTCTCCAACCAGTTACATGGCCACCCCGACCAGTAAACTGGTCAGAGGCAAACGGTTTTCCTGCACAGGTCTCCGTACATGACAGTTATTTGATAGAAACACGTAACTATCTAGAAATTATTATCAGAAAAGGCGTCCTTTGGCGAGAAGACACCGTTTGGTGGGAAAGCGTCTCTCGGTTACAAGACACCCTCCTAGAATTCAACTGTCGTCCCTTCATCAAGGATAAATAGGGGGGACAACCCACGCTGTGGAAGAGAATAAAAGAACGTATGCAGCAAGCATCACCTGCAATCTCGCATAATACATCATCTCAATCTATGAATAGCCCTTTATAATCACATAGATCATCCTTGTAACTAGAACATTCTGTCATAGTCGCTTGGCTAATAAGGAAGTATTCTCATTATTTTCATTGTGTCCGTATTGATATATAAAGGTCCACACATAATAAAATTTACGTAAGCCTGATTAAAAGACTTAAAGATCTTGAACATCAATACTACCCGACTACAGCAGGTTGTCTAGCCACTCTGCCTGACCGCAACAGGTCATCCTACTACGCACATGCTTACTACTATGGTCATACTAATCTGCTCATCGGGAGACATTGCCTAGCCCTATTTCCGTGGTAAAAAAAAGGTTAAAAAGTGCAAATACTTACGTTAGGAGCAGTGGCGTAACTAGGATTTTAATCATGGGTGGTCCAGCTTAACTTTTTTTAACAATATAAGTGCAGCATACCAACATTTAAATAAAAAAATACCAAACGCAATATGATCAAATAAAAAGCTTTAACAACCATCTAGCATCTTAAAATAAAAGGTATTAAATTTGTAGCTTACATACCTATAATGATAGTTTAAGAAGCATCGGCTGAGGAAGTCCTACGATTTTTTCCCTACAGAAAAATACCTAATGGCCTGTTTGGTTGGAGGGAATTGATGGAAGGGAATGGGAATTGAGATAGATGGGTTATAAAGTCCTTTGATTGATTGGTGGGAATTCGAGAAGGGAATAGGAGTTTACAACTTAAATGTAGGGAATTCAATTCTCTGCTCCCTTAATCAAGTCTCGCTAATTCTCATTCCATTCTCATTCCCTAACGATACCAAATGCGCCATAGCGCTAATTACCCAGCCTAGGTGGTCTGTGGCCCACTGGGACCACCCTGTAGCTCCGCCTCTGGTTAGGAGGCCCATCCGTGATTAAAAAAAAGAAAAGAAAAGCTGGGGGCATGAACGCTGAGGCCTCAATTTCAGCACAGCCATAGCTTTTGTTTGACGGTCGTGGTGGGACCGTGGGAGTGACTGACAGTGAGGTCACTGGTCACAGCTCCGGCAGTTATTTTTGTTGCTTTCCTGAATCCTGACTAGCCGTGCTTCCTTTTTTTTTCTTACCCAGTTACCGACCAAGCTTTTGCTGCCTGGAGGCTGGAAGTGACAAGTTTAGCATAGCATCCTGAATTGAATCACAAGTTTACTTTTGTTCTAAAAAATTCGAACTTTCCATGGTAAGTGAGCATCGGGCAAGACTTTTAAGGTGCAACAAAATTAATTTAACATCCGGAGTGTGAAAACAATATTAATTCAATTGGTAAACGTCACTAGCCCTGCTAGCGTCCAGAAAGTAAGAAGCAATAGGCATATATACCAGCCAATCTGCGCATGCTGGCCATGACAGTATCAGTCTTTAATCTTTATGTCTTCTATGCTTTCTCTCTCCTCTTTTCATCATCAGAAGAAAGATTGACATTAACTAGAGCATGCAACCTGTAGGCTGTAGTATGTACAGCACATAATCTCTGATCTTAGTTGACTAATTGCAGGACTCTGTAGTATGTACAACAACAATCATAGTCCCTTGATCATGGGCTTGATTGGACTCCAACTGCAAAGGAAAAGACAGGTAAGTGAAGTAGGACCATTGCAAGCAAGGTCATTCTCAGTAGGGTTGAAAATGTGCCAGATGACCTAGTCGAGACCAAATTCAAAAAGGATTTGATTATCTGGTTAGATTCAAGATAGGATCAGTGTACTTGAAATTGGGTTCGGGGTTAGATTTAGAGCGGTCAATATCCGGTAAATACAGGACATGATCCGGATATCGTATTGTTTATATTCAGATATTCAGCAAGACCCAGCCCATTTATTACATATTTTCCATGGTAGCCCATTTATCTTGACAATTGGTTGGTTCTATTGATTCTCAAGTAGTATATATGATGTATATTGGGTTTGGTTGATATATAATTTCCTATTATGGTCATGTACTCATATAATTTGATTCAACATGTGTTACTCTATATATGCGTGCATTATCTGTATATCTTTATTGGTTTTTCATTCGAATCTGTCCCATGTCCATATCCCGGATAATCCAGATTTGTATCCATATCCACTATCTTGTATGCAGTTCTGAATCTAAGAAAAAATATGGGTTAAAATGTTGGTTATGATCTCGGCTAAAACTAACAGAATCGAGATTTTAGGGGCAAGGCCCACCTTATTCGCGCAATGATCGGGAGTGTACCAACAAATTTTGGTTCAGGTCTCGTCAGCTAGCACAAGATTAAAAGAGGTTAAGGCCAGCACTTGTGATAACACAATCAACTTGAGTTTCGCTTCTTCCTATACACCATCCAATCCTAAGGCTTGCCCTAAGGCTGTCGAAGACCTACTTTCACCACCAAGAAGATCTTGGTGTTTTTTCCTTCGTCAGCCCTCTTCACCGATCTACACCGATGTTCATTAACTACAGACCAAAAGAGCCAATGGCTTCTGTCTCCTCACCGGGTTAGTTCATCTAATGTTTTAATTTCCTCACATTATTTTGTGATCAAGTTTTAGACTAGTTCATATTTTAGTTAAACCTAAGTCTAACATTTGGTATCGAGCAACCAAGTCTAAGCTTGATCCCTTTTAGCCCAATTTGGATCTTGTTGTTCATCAGTTAAAGGTCGCATTAGGGTTGTTTCAGCTTGGCTAGTATATAGAAGGAGGTGATAAGAGTATATTTGAACCTCAGTGCCCAAAATCCCAAATCCTAATTAGTTTTATCCCCAAATCAAAGCAAATCCTAATGATCTAAGAGGGGTTTCGGGGCATTACCTTGTCCAGTCATCGTCACCGACATTCCTCTTCATGGTCGCGTTACGCTTCGCAGATCGCCGTCACTTCGGGCTTCGCTCACTTCGCATGTGCACAATGCCTGAGGCTCTCCTCGCTAGAGCCTCGCAAGGATCCTTCAGCATACAAGATGCGCCATTGTCGCCGATTCACCGTTGCGTCTCCGTGCTTGCTGTGTTGCCGCCTTATACGCGTTTTTTTCCTAGAGACAGAGCAAATGTCATTAGGGTTAGGGTTCGGCTGCGTGTTTTGTTCCAATTGCGTGCGATCCGGGCCATTCGTTGCGATCAATGGTTGTAATTGTGTGTGCGCGGGTGTGGTTGGCAATGGGCTATGCGTCGCTCGTGGTTGGGTCGCTTCGCTTGTGTGTTGACCGGGCCACAGCACTGAGGACGCGATGCGCAAGGTTGGGCTGCCAGCTCGGGTTTTTGGGCCTCAGTCGTTCGACTGGGCCAGGTCAGACATTGTGGGCCGCAGCAGAGTTGGTGGGTTGCAACAATATTTGTTTTGGGCCTCTTATGATAATTGTAAATGAATAGTTTTAGTCCATTTCATTTTGTATACATTCTGTCTTTTAATTTAACAATAAGTATTGTTCATTATTACCCTTTCCTGGGCATTCATGTTATGATTAATTTTCTAGACTAATTAATTAATGCGGTAATAATTTTTAATGTGATGATTATTTCTTAGCATTATCTTTAATTAAAATGGAGCCAACGAGAAGTTTTGGTTAGAGATTATTGTTTAATGTTAAAAAAAATAGGATTATGTTATGACCATGATCATATACTAACCAACGTTGTTTATGAATGCGTGTCACCCATAAAATAATTTAGTTCTTTTTTGTTTTTGCCCAACGGTGATGCAAAATAGAACTATTAAATTTCTTGTCATTAGCATGTTATTAATCAGACCAACGTAGGATTGATTTCATGCAAGACATTTATTTTCTCTAATGTTTACTGATTAAATTTTGTTTTAATTCAGCCATGAACAATACTAATGTTGCCACTTACTTGAACGGTATTGAGCAGCTGACTTGGACAAACTTTTCCTCTTGAAAGGAGAGGATTTTGATTGTCCTTGGAGTCATAGACTTAGACTATGCATTACATGAGGACACTCCTGTAGCTCCTTCTGCTGATGATGAGAGTTTCACTGAGAAAAAAAACTCTATGACTTAACAATGGAAAGTAGTCCAACTGCATGTCCTTAATGATTATGAAGAGCACCATATCTGTTGGGATAAAGCGATTATTCCTTGAATTTGATAATGCTAAGCAGTTCCTGGCCTCAGTCAAGGAGTAGTTCAAGGGCTCCTTAAAAGTATATGCTAGTACTTTAATCATGAAAATGCTCACTACTAAGTATAATGGCTCCAACAGCTTTTGTGAGCATATCATGATGATAACTGATATGGCTGCTAAACTTAAGGGCACAGATATGGCCATTTCTGATGGTTTCTTAGTCCACTTTATTATGACCTCCCTCCCTTCTAAGTATAATACATTCAAGATTAATTATAATATTTAGAAGGAATAGTAGACCATTAGCAAGTTGATCGCTATATGTGTCCAGGAGGAAGAGAGGCTTAAGGTCAAAAGAAAGAACCAAGTCTATCATGTTGACCATGGCAAAAAGATATTCCAAGGTAAATCTAAGTCCAAAAAGAAGTTGCATTTTTCTCCTAAGGTTGAGTCAAGCAAGTTAAAGCCAAAGGAGAAAGCTTCTGTTGCATCTAACTCTACTTCTGTTGGGCCCATCTGTCAGTCCTGCAAAAACAGTGGGCACATTTAGAAGGATTGTGTGGGCTTTATGAAGTGGCTTGCTAAGAAGGGTAATGATATAATTTCTACTGTTGATGAAACCCTTTTTACTAATTTTTCCCTCATACCTGGTGGATTGAACCTGGTGCCTCTGTGCACATTTCCAATTCATTGTAGAGATTCCTTACCGTGAGGACACTAAGAAAGAGGGAGTGAAATCTTAGAGTTGCTGATGGAAGAGAAGCTGAAGTTGAAGTCATTGGTACACTACCATTAGTATTATATAGTAGCTTCACTCTTCATTTAAATAATGTTGTTTATATTTCTACTATGAGGAGGAACATTATTTCTGTTTCTCTATTACATAATGATGGATACATTTATATTTTTTAGGACAATAAATGCACTATAAGTTTTAATTCAAATAATATTAGTCTCCCAACTCGACGAGACAAAGTCTATATGCTTCCTCTATCTAAATTCCCTATGTCAATGAACGTGTGAAGCCACCAATAAGTGAAAGAGAAGTTTAGGTGATGAGTCTTCATCGAAATTGTGGCGTTGTCATTTAGGCCATATATCAAAAGGGAGAATGGAACATCTCATTAAGGAAGAGATACTCCATCCATTAGACTTCTCTGACTCAGACTACTGTATTGATCTGTATTAAGGAGAAATACGTAAAACAAATTAAGAAATGAGCCACACGAAGCACATGAATCTTAGAATTAATCCACACATATATAAGTGGACTATTTCCTGTAACTTCAGTGGATGGGTATGACTCCTTTATCATATTTACTTATGATTTCTTCCATTATGGTTATATTTTTCCATTCATGATCGATCTGAGTCACTCGATAAGTTTCAAATATTTAAGGCTGAAGTAGAAAATCAGTATTATTTAAATATTAAGGTAGTGAGATCAGATTGTGGAGGAGAATATTATGGGAGACATGCTCCTTATAGATAAATTCCAGGTCTATTTGCTAAGTTTCTTTCAAAAAATGGCATAATAGCCCAATATTCAACACCTGGTAAACCTCTGCAAAATGGAGTAGCTGAAAGACGCAATCGCACCCTTATAGATATGGTGCGTAACATGATGAGTTACTTCAGTTTACCAGTTGGTTTGTGGATTGAAACATTAAAGACAGCCGCACACATACTTAATTGAGTTCTGAGTAAATCAGTGCCTAAGAAACCTTATGAATTATGGACTGGGAGGAAACCGAACTTAAAATACTTATGTGTGTGGGGTTGTCTTACTGAGGCTAAAATTTTTAATTCACATACTGGGAAATTAGATCCTAAGACAATAAGCTGCCATTTTATTGGATATCCTGAAAGTTCTAAGGGGTATCGATTTTATTGTCCAAATCATATCACTAAGTTTGTAGAAACCAAACATGTTGTATTCTTAGAGAATGATGAAATCGTGGGAGCTCTGAGGCTAGAAAGATAGATCTTGAGGAGATTCGGACTTATGTACCATTACCGATAATCCAAAAGACTATTCTTCCTATATCTCATACAATTACACCTCCAGCTGAGAATTCTAGAGTTGAGCCCCCACCTAAGGATTCTAGGATGAACAATACAACACCTAATGATGAGCCACCACAGCCCCCTGTGATAACTAATGAACCACTAAGAAGATCACAATGGGATAGAAGGTTTGCCATCCCGAATGATTGTCATATACATGAATGAAGATGTAAATGACATAGGAAAGGTAGATGATCCCACCTCATTTAAGAAGGCAATGATGACTAAGAATTCATTCAAGTGGCTTGAGGCCATGCAGGATGAATAAAGTCTATGAGCATTAATGACATCTAGAGAACTAGTAGAAATTCCTGATGGAGTCAAAATAATAGGCTGTAGATAGGTCTACAAAACTAAGAATGACTCTAAGGGAAATGTTGAAAGATTTAAGGCAAGGCTTGTAGCAAAAGAGTTTACACAAAGAGAGGGGATTGATTATGTTGATACTTTCTCTCCCGTCTTAAAGAAAGATTCACTAAGAATTGTCATAGCGCTTGTTACTCATTATGATTTATAGTTACATCAGATGGATATTAAAACCGCATTCGTTAATGGTGACCTGCATGAGAATGTTTACATGGCTCAACCGGAAGGTTTTGTCATGGAAGGCAAGGAACATATAGGATGTCGACTTAAGAAATCCATCTATGGACTAAAATAAGCGTCTAGACAATGGTACCTTAAGTTGACCATAAGAAATTTTGGTTTTTTAAAAATGAAGTGGACAATTGCATATACATTAAGACTAAGAGGAGCAAATTTACTATCTTAGTGCTTTATGTGAATGATATCTTATTGGCTATCAGCGATAAGGATATGTTGTATGAGACCAAGAGATTTCTTTCCGCTAAGTTTGATATGAAGGATCTTGGTGATGCCTCTTATGTTTTGGGCATTGAGATTCACTGAGACAGGTCCAAAAGAGTATTAGGCTTATCACAAAGGGTATACATTGACAGAGTGCTTAAGAGATTTAATATGCATAACTACTCTCACGTCTGCTCCCATTGTTAAGGGCGATAAGTTTAGAACATTCCAATATCCAAGGAATCAATTAGAAGCTGATCAAATGAAGGGAATTCCCTACGCTAGCTTCAGTTGTCGGAAGCATTATGTATGCTCAAGTTTGTACTCACCTTGATTTAGCACCGTAACCAGGATGCTTGGCAGATATCAATCAAATCCAGGGTTGGACCACTGGAAAGCCGTTAAGAAAGCTTTGTGTTATATGCAAGGCACTAAGTATTTCATGCTCACATATAAGAAGTCTGATACCCTTGAGGTTGTGGGTTATTCAGATGCTGACTTTGCAGGTTGTGTTGATACTAAGAAATCCACGTCAGGTTATATCTTCACACTTGCAGGAGGAGCTATTTCGTGGAAAAGCTCCAAACATTCCCTAACTGCATCATCTACGATGCAGACTAAGTTTGTAACATATTATGAGGCTACTGGGTAGGTTGTATAGTTTAAGAATTTTATCTCGGAATTAAGAGTGGTAGACAGCATATCTAAACCACTGCTTACATATTGCGATAATTTGGCCGGAGTTTTCTCTTCGAGTAAAACAAATCAAGTGGTGTTGTCAAACACATTGACATTAAGTATCATGTTATGAAAGATACAATTCAGGATCAGACAATTGATGTGAAGTATATAAGTACTAAGTTTATGCTTGCGGATTTACTCACTAAAGGTTTACTATCCAGTCTCTTTCGAAAGCATGTTGCGGCATGGGTTTATTGGAAAGCCTCTGATTCTGGAAATGAGGACTATAAGAATAAAACCAACTCCCATTAAGAAAAGTAATTATCCTATCGAGACAAAGTGTTGCACTATAGATATAGGGGTTTCATCGGTGCATTTGCTAACCGCTGAAATACTTTATTTTGGTGTGTTGTTCTGTTGAGTATGGACTTATGATATTAACCTTTCGATCAAGTGGGAGAATGTTGGTTATGATCTCGGTTAAAACTAACAAAACCGAGATTTAGGGGCAAGGCCCACCTTATTCGCGCAATGATCGGGAGTGCACCAACAAAATTTGGTTCAGGTCGTGTTAACTAGCGTAAGATTAAAAGGGGTTAAGGCCGACACTCGTGATAACACGATCTACTCGAGTTTCGCTTCATCCTCTACACCATCCGATCCTAAGGCTTGCGCTAAGGCTGTCGAAGACCTGCTACCGCCACCAAGAGGATCTTGGTGCCTTTTCCTTCGTTAAACCTCTTCACCGATCTACACCGACGTTCATCAACTACCGACCGAAAGAGCTAATGGCTTATGTCTCCTCACCGGGTTAGTTCATCTAACATTTTAATTTCCGCACATTATTTGTGATCAAGGTTTAGACTAGTTCATGTTTTAGTTAAACCTAAGTCTAACATAAAATACACGTCTTATGCCAGTTGCAAATTTGTGTGTGGATTTGACAACGATGGTCAATGATTGGGAATTCTTGAATAAGTTTCATGGTCCCATCATACGGCTTTGATTTAATGGACATCCGATTATAAAGAAATGCCTGTAATGAATGTGCATCAAGTATTTGTTTGAGATAACTTCACATTTGATAATCAACCATTAATATTCAATCGAATATTAAAAAGCGATTTAACTACACATTATGCAAAGTTTTAAGAATAAAGTAGTTTAGACACAAAACATTGCAACCCAACTAATTGTTAATGCATTTCAGCATACAAGACATATGATAATTTGACAAAATGATGATTATGATTTACTAAGAAGAAACTTCACGCTTTTCATCGTCTTGATTATGAAATGCATCGCAATTTACAGTAGTCATTCGAAATTGATAAGAAATGATGTAAGAGCAATCTTATGTTGGACTGAAAAGATGAACTGCATGCTATGTCAAAGCCATATAAATAACCAATATAGTCAAGACTGCTTTAAAGATGGCGAAATGTAAATCATTATTCTATATGAATAGCTTAAAGCTGCAAGTTAGACATTGCAAAATTGAATAAAAGTATGAAATTCTAGATTGAACTTTACAATGGCAACACATGTAATAGGACATACAGTAGATAAGCTTGACAATTTCAATTGAAGGAACTTGAAGATATTAGAAATTCGAAACAGACTAGCACTTAGCGTTTATATCGTAGTGATTGATGAAAATCTTCAATTTGCCTGTCAAAGAGACATCCGACGATGTCAATTGACAAAATTTCTATTTAGAGGACAATGTTAGCAAGCAACGAAGATATGATGGCCCAACTCATTGGCACGAAACTCAATTTGCCATCATGATGGTGCAGAACCATGCTTTCTCCAGATGGCGGTAATTGTATATATTTCACCTTGCTAATGTACTAGGCATAATGACTTGCAAGAATTTGAATCATAAAAGCATAGCAATCTACATTCCATTGAGAACTAATCGATTAATTGGGCACACTTCCATGTACATCGACATCAAGAGATGAATTCCTGGAAGGTGAGCAATGGCAAAGAGCTATCTCTCAAGATAGAGAGCGATATGAATAACAGATGCATAACGACCTGTGACATATAGTCCTTATGACGAGGATTCAAGCAATATACGCAACTTTCATCCGAATCACCTGGTAAGCTTATCAGTACCCAAAACGACTTTGTGGTCCAGATCCCCAAACGCGAGCAACTCATACATACTCTTGTTGGCTGCCAACAATCAACTCCGATTTGGATTTGGCATCAAATTCATCACTATTGCTCTGCTCATCGTTTGGCTAACACTGTTACAACAATGTCAAACTTACCACAAGACGATTACCTGCAAGATTTGTGGCCACTCCTGACGAACTCACAACAGCATTGCTGACTTTCACCTCATGTTTCATGAAGCAGTAAAATGGAGCCATATAAGCCATGGGACTGGGTATCTTGTTTGAATCTGGTCCATCCGAGATCAATCGAACGCTTATAATTGTCTATTTTCATAATTTCATGGTTTGCTAGCTTTCATCGTATAGTTCCCCAACATAAAATACTGAAAAAGCAATGTCTACTCATATCCGATTGGTTTTCACCCTATCTCCGGTCTGCACCACTCGAGCTTGACATTACTACAGTGCATCCTGCTATTTTGGCTGCTCTCCTGCACCTACTACCTACAGGGCCACACACGCAGTGCCCCCTGTTGCATTGTGGATGAAGGGAGAGGCCCACAGGCAGAGGCCGTGCATGCATGCAGATGTAGTGCTGCCTTTTGGACAGTGCGGTGTGGAATGGAGGAAAGATATCTCAGTGGGAGCAATTGTTGCTGCAATGTGGGGGATGTAAGGCTACCAACAAGATCAAAAGAATGGATTTAGATTGTGGTGTTGTTTGCCCAAGATGGCTACATCCATTTCATTCCTTCATTCATCTTTTAAAAATGACTGCCCACTTCTTTTCATGACCAAAATGACTGGTTGGTGTCACTTTCATGGAATGTTGTACCTTGTCTAAGCAGTTTATACATGAACTACTAGTTTAGGCTGATTTTTTATTAAAAAAAATAGCTTAGGCTTAGTCTCCTACTTGCATGCTTATCATCTTTAAACCATATACCTTTCTTTCTTTCCCTTCTAATCTTGAGAATTAATGTGCAACTAGTGCTCACGAGTTTGCTTGGTTTGCACTTCTTTTCACCTACATGTTGTCACTTGGACACACTCATAGGTTGGCCTGCATTCTATAGATATGGATAAATGATGAACAACTAGGACCCTATTCTAGTTTGTGAGTGCAAAGAATGTGGTGTTTGATGGTTCATAATTTTGTGCTGATAAAATTAGCAACGTAGTCCCATCTTCGATTGATTTCAGTCGATCCCATGTTATTTCTGAACCAATTTTGTGTTATCCTTTAATTCAGACCCAATGCTTTACAGAAGTAATAAATTAAGGAGCAGTCAAAACTGATTGTGTTCCCATGTTTCTTCAGAAACTTAGCTGTCAGGGAGCATAGAATTTGGAGACGGTAAAGCTCCTCCAGTCGATGTTTGCAATCTTGCTGTAAAAAACTGGGACACACTACACCATGCCACATTTTTGCCAACATATGGTACAGTCGGCAAAAGGCACCTTCCCCGACACAAAAACTGTCGGCAAAAGTTTAGCCGACGGTAACTAAACAGTAGCGGTAGAAGCAGTCGGCTTAAGCTTTGCCGACAGATGATAGGTTTGCCGACAGTTAAAGTGATGGCAAAGATCTAAGTTTTCCCGACAGTTCCAATCTTTGCCGACAGTTGGGTTTTTGCCGACAGTACAAGCTTTGCCGACAGATGATAGCTTTGCCGACAGATAAAGTGATGGCAAAGATCTAATTTTTCCCGACAGTTAATATGAATTGCCGACACTTTACTTGTTGGCTAATCATTTTTCCCCTCATAGACCAAAGCTGGTTTTCTACACAAGTTTTGTGTCGGCAAAGGTGCCAGCACACCTGACATACAAATTAATTAAATATGCAATATATACAAAACCAATTCCACATTATCCACCGTTGAATTGACATACACACTTGTACATGCAAATAGTGTCACTCACATATATAACCATATACATACACAATCACAGTTCAAATAGTTAAGTTGCACATCACATAAGTTAAGTTGATACACAATCATCATATTATACATACACAATCACAGCACACGACATACAGGGTTTGATAAACATATATCCTTCAAATAAGTTAAGTTGCATACATGCCCGTCCAAAATAAGTAACGTACAATCAGTGAGAGGATGTATATGCTTCTAGCTACTAGTTAACATTTGTAACCATAAACATCACTACTTTCTTGCTGCACAAAATGTTGCCACTCCAAAAACTTATAGCACCCCCAACTACACAATAGTTACTACTCCAGAAACTTATCACCTTGTACCTGTGTACCTACCATGATGAAGAAAAGGAATAATCAACAAAAACAGCAGAAAATTAGTGTTAAATAGCTAAGCTGTAGGTAATCTCAAATATGTGACAAAATCTGACAAATGGATAAAAAGTTATGCCACAATAAGACTGGACATGATGGAAAGTTTGAGTAGCATATTAAAATTTCAGAAACAACTCAAGTATTAAACTGTGTAGGATGTTAATAAGTCCAGCTCCTTTGCTAGCTATATATGATTCCATTCCAAAACAGATTTTCAAACAAACTTCTTAATTAAGAGAACTAGATCTAGAATTCTTTTTCTTTTTTTTTAACATCCTTCTTCAGTGTGAACATTAACCATGGATCGTTTAGTTGCACGACATTGAACATGTACAGGTAAAGATGGCATGGCATGAACTTTGCTTAGTAAAAACTGCAAGGGATAATAACAGAAATGTGAACATTAACCGCAGGTGCATGCACATTGCCTAGTGAAAATTACAGTGCCAGGATTCCTAGGGTGGATGTCAGATTAGTAAGGATTTAAGTAATGTAGTGCAATTAGTAAGGATTTTACATTACTACAAAATAATACTATTTATAAATTGCCATATCAACAGGTACAGAAAAAATTCTTATAAAATTAAGAACATTTTCCCCTTTTCCCAAGCAACAACCACTTCTCAAAATATAACCCTCAATGCAACGCCAGATATGCAGATCCTTTCATCACAAAGGACAAGACAACCATGTCATCAGAACTTCCAAGACAGGGAAACATATCTCATCATGCAGAACTTAGGAGCCATACCCTGCTGGTAAGCTCCAGTGATCACCCTTCATTCCCCCACAAAGCCCAAAGGGAAAAGGGGGGCAATAACAAATACAATCAATCACAACAATGAGCACTATTATCCAATCTACTCCATCACCATGCAAAGAGGAAAATGTCTGGCCATACACAGGCACAAGCACATAGTTCGATGTCAATGAATTATACCGATAGCACCATGATATAGCCAAAGAAAAGATGACATTTATACAACCCAAACCCCGAAGACACTTCATCTCCAGAGCAGTTAAAGTCACCTGTCAAAAGCACAAAACACTAGGACCAACTGATGAACCAAGCTTTGACTCTCCAGACTAGATGACATTAGCCATCATAATCTGCTTCTAAATGTAGTCACAACTCACAAAAGCAACAGTTCAGGGTGACATCAATTCTACAGGTAACAACTAATCATCGAAACATTACAGCAGCCTTTCCAAATTAAATAATACACTAGAGATATGTAAAACAATTAGGGAACTTAACAAACAGCCCGCCAAACCAAAGTTCATCTCACCAAGACAAAAACATCGAATTATTTCCGTGACTCACCAACCAATTCCAGAACCAACCAACCAACCACCCCAGCACCAAACCAGAAACAATTCTCTGCATTACTACCACGACTACTACAAGAACAACAACAAAGCTCGCAATCGCTCGACGCCATCGATAAAACTAACCAGTAACCACCAACCAATCTCCAGTCAAACAGCCAATCAACAAACCTGTGGTCACATATGCCATATACATTACTACATTTACGACATGAGAACAGAAAATCATATAGCACAGAACTACAGATTCAATTGACAATTGCAAAGGGAGTCTGATTTAATATAAAGCTTTCATGTCTGTGCGTCTTACAAATATCTGAATGCATCCATCCATAAACAATTTAGTGAATACTTTCTACAAACTTGCTTCCTATTAATCTATTATTCAGTAAAATTCTATAGCAAAGTATCAATATGACTCAGGTTATTGCTGCTGTCCAATCAACAATTAGCAAACATAAGGGGGCATTTCATATCACATAAGTGCATATAACAATAATGAGCATGGTCTCAGGTAATTGGAAAGATGAGAACAATGATGACTGATGACTCGATAACTACTCCAAATAGTTCTTTCCTGCTAGATGATGATTCAAGGTATGACCAGTACCTGCACAAAGATGTGAATATGCAACAGATCATACAGATGAAAATGCAACAGTAGCCATTGATCTAACACCCAGAATGAATGAAATTGAAGCATACCGATATCCTTGGATGATATAGCACGACTTATGCTTGACATCAACCTGCCTGACGTGGAGCCACTGCCACTACTGAGGCAAAACTCTCAGTTCCACCGCCAGTACATGCATCACACAGAAAAGGCTGAGTTGTTTACATCGGGGATAAAGCAAATCACATTACAAGATCAAAATGTTCACCAAGACAAGCCATACAAAACAGAACTCTTCTTTCTTGTTTTTCTCTTCTTTCTTTTTCTCCTGACAGTTGGCCTAACAGGTGAAGTTTAGCTGAGTTTTCTTGCTTGGTCTAGAACAATTGCCCTCCAGCAGCAGAGAAGGTGGAAGAGGAATGAGGATCGGTATTATATTCTGAAGCAGGATTAAGTAGCCTTCAAACAAGGTTGTTGTTCTGCTGCCTTATAACTCATTCCATTGGTCTTTCAGTTTTGTCCTATAGCATCTACTCAAGAAGTTGCATGAGGGGACCTCGAAGCAGCAGCCGCAACTACTATACAGGAATGGACAAGTTGATGTATCATGCACAAATTTTATGGTTCAAACTTTTGTGGTGATAGCTTAGTTAGAGAACTTTGTTAGCCTACTGCCTAATCCTACAGAAAACCAGAAGAGAGTGCATCCTAATGTACAATTAAATCGACCAAAATGGTGTGCATTCATGTACAAGTCTGTCATATGTTTTATCTAAGAAAGTCATGGGTTAGTTTTAACTGCTCTAGCGCTGTCAAGAATTTAGATAAATTCCAGATACAAGTCATGGTTATTTAGGAATTCACAATAAGATGGCCTTTCACTGTAATGACACATGTGACACCCTTTTATAACCCTTCTGCTAATTATTTTAACAATCAGTTCTGCGATTAGTTGAGCTTTACATGAATAGTAATGTGCCCTAGACATGTACTGGCGTACATGCTTGGGTTACTCAAGATGACTCATGCCATGGATTTGCATGCTCTTCACAGTACCCCCAATCTGTTTTTTTTAAACTATTACCTCCCCTTTTTTTGCGAGAAATTACCTCTCCTTTTTATTGAACAAAATAAGGAAGGAACATCTTATATCCTAATTCGTTCCTGTGCGTCAAGCAGCTCAGATCTATAAAACCACGAGTAGTCCTGAATACGTAGGAACACATGGTATACACCAACTATTGCTTTCCAGCAGCCCCCAAGATGCAAGCTTTGCGATGCGAGCTTATAATTAAGCCATCACTAAAGAACATCCACAATCAAATCCTGAGCTATCTGACCCTAATCGATTGGGGCAAAATTAAGAACGCGAGACCACTTCCCCGCACACAGGATGCGAGCTTTTGAGTTAAATCTCTAGAAGAGAGCGACGCCCTAGGGGTGTTACGGGGAAGGAAGGAGACAGGGAGAAGGGGAAAGGATCGCACCGGAGATGAAGAGGTTGGGGGAGGGGTCCGCCTTCGGGGGCGGAGTCGTCGCCTTAGGCGGCGCAAAGGCCGATATAGAAGAGAACATGCGCCGGAATCCGGACCTTACCCCAGCCGCCGCCATCGAGGCCCGGACTCGCTGACGAAGAAGGCTGGGGAATTAGGGATTTATCTCCTGTCCCTTGCTGGGGCGAGAGCTCGTGAGGAGGAATGGGGGGACGAGCAGCGGCTGGCGGGGACGAGCTGGCCAGCGGGGGCGCGGGCAGCGGGAAGGCTGGGGAAGGCCAGCGGGCGGCGGGGAAGGCTGGGAAATCGTGGGCGCGGGCGGCGGGCAATTGGCCGGGTGTTTTTAGGGTTTTGAGGGGGAAGGCTGTGGAAGGCCCGCCCAAAATTTCGCCGGCGCGCCAGGTTTTTTTTTTTTTTTTTTTTATATCAATGCTGGCAGAGTATTAGGGAAAGGCCGACACTTAATACGCGGGTAGACCTACGCCGACAGCTTTATCACCGTAACATCAACGTCGACAGATTAATTGTTGGCATAAGCGACCAATCCCCACAGCTTATATGATGGAAATTGTTGGACCTTTGCCGACAGATAAATTGATGGTAATAGACCACCTTTCTCGACTAATAATTGTTGGCAAAGGTGTGTCATGGTGTAGTGACAGATACTCCTGGTGATATCACTTCTGTGTCAGAAAATATTACTAGAAAAGTAGAAAAGGCTCTTCTCCACTCTATGCGTCACAGAAAAAGAAAACCTGCCATCAGACGTACACTGATGGCTGTAACTCTGAAGGCCTGCTTGCAAAGTTCAGAACAATGGCTTGCAGAATGAACAGGTACAGCCACAATTCACAGTCGCACCATCCTTTATCAATCTAGGGTCTCCAGATGTTTACTGTTTCCTCCTTGCCAAGCACCTTGCACTCCAAAACAATTTGAGCAATCAGCATATTTTGAAATGGATGGGGGGATTAACACAGTGATTTAGTTTTGTTTTAGCATTGCAGCGGCAGACATCCTGGACGACGGAGCACAGTGACAGTGGCAATGCAGCGCTTGAAAGAGACGCCAGGCTAATAGCAAGCAACTAACATGCACCCATCATTCTTCTATCTGTGCTTTTCTTTGGTGTTTCACAACGTCACATCATAAATGTTGCACTAGATCCATCCAGAAAAGGAAAACTGGAAAAAAAATGCTTCAAGATGTAACATGAGAGGCAAACTAGCAAGCAGATGAAGCTGATGAAGGAATACAGAGACAAATATTACTGGACACGTATCAAATCATTTACCAGAAAGGTCATGGTCGTGGAAGGATTTGACGGTCTCTTCATGCCCGAAGCAGCATGCATATGGAGTTCATGACTGTGCCGTGCTGGTGTGACAAGACAGATTAGGGTGCAATCAGAGTAGATATGGACGAATTTTGCTCATCATGTATCTTATTTCAATTTTTTTCCCTTGGAATCAGAATCAAACACGGACAGTGCTAGATACGAATACAAATGCAGACTATCTCGGCCACGAATATGGAGCAAATAAATGTCGCTTTGAATATGTTTATTATCAGTCACGATATTTAGTCAGATAATACGCAAAAACAAAAATCATATATGTCGCACATATTAGGATCAATCAACCATATTATATATTCAAAATGCAGCTACATTAGTAGATTAACAAAGCAGATTTAACTACCTCACTTGATGACAAAGTCTAGTTAAGCAAGCATATAACAGGGCTAGTTAAGCCTATAGTAACTAGCAAGGAGCATTGTAGCAAGTCACAACCCTCACACCTTACATTGTTACATGGTCCAAAATTCATCTAGCCATAGCCAAGTACATCACTAGTTCATTACTTCACAAGATCACAACATACGATAGGATAGTAGCACAACATGAGAGTAAGCAGTAATTACTAAGTAAGTAGCGCCTCGTTGGCAGCACAGTCTAGCAGTAGCGAGTGAAGCATCTAGGCCTCCAATTTTATTCGGTTTTGATAATTAACGACAATCAAGATTAAAGAACTAACATGTTCTTGTAAGTGTATGAGAAAAGGTTGGTCCTCATTGTTGGACTTGGAAAAGATGGAAACATGAACAAAGAGTCTAACATGGTTTCTAGCTTAAGGCCAAGGTATAAAAGTTTAAGGACCATTTCATAGCTTTTACCGATCTTGGAGTTTGGAGAAAAGATTAGGTTGCTAGAATAGGTGTCGTACTATTAAGAGAGATTGATGTCTAGTAGCTTGAATATTCTTAAAGGTCACGTGGCTCAAAGTCTCATAGAAATTGACAAATATTTGCATATAGAAAAATTTTCTTGAAAAATTCAGTGATTGTTCTGCTTTGTCACATGGCACTACCAGTGTGTTAAGATTGGTACTATCATAGGTCGGTAGTACTGCCCCTTGACACGGTAGTCTTTTTTCCAAGTGTGAAAATCCTTTTCTCTCTAAATCGGCACTACCTCTATGAAATATGCAGTACTATCGCAAGTCGATAGCACTGGCATGTGAGCGATAGTTATATTCCAGAAGGTGATCTTTGTGGTTTTCCTCTGAAATTCTTTTGTCAGCACTACCGTGGTTCTAAAGCTAGTACTGCCGCTGATCGATAGTACCACATTTCTTGTGCCGCTACTTATTTTCCATAGGAGTGTGTTTTTGGGTCTTTGCTGATATCATATGCCGGCACTAATGCATTTTTCATGTCGGTAGTACCGGAGGGTACTGTAGCAACGGCTAGTAACTCTGCATTTAATGCTTCAAAATCGATCATTACAGGGAGGTTGGCACTACCGCACTTTGCATGCCAGTAGTGCCAGTTTTGTAGATTTTTTTATGTATTTCACCCTTAATGGCTAAATGAGTTGGTGGGACTATAAATCCCCCTCTTTTGTAGCAAGGAGACTTCTTAGACATTCATTGCATACTTCTTGAGCTATAGCAACTCTCACATCTCCATTTGAGCATTGAATTCACATCTTGAGGTGTTTGAGAGTTCTCAAGTGTGTTCATTGATCTATAGCCAATTGTGACACTTCATCATCTTCAACCAAACGTCATCGATTCATTTCTCTTGGAGGTTGCCTACTCCTATATGGCTTGAAGGAGAAACTGGTGATCTCTTAAAAGGAGATTATGAAGAGACCCCATACCGGTGTAAAGGTTGGAGCTAGGGATGGCAATTGAGCCCGATTACCCATGTGACTACAAATAAATACCCTAATAGAGGCGGGTATGGGAGTCTTTTTTTGCCCGTGGGCACATAAATGGGAGCAATTCATTGCCCACCAGGTAAACGGACACAGAAGGTAAGCTCTACCCGTACCCGTTTACCCATGAACCGACATTGATAGGCGGTCCATGCATAGCACCCCAAAGTACTGTGCCGATTGCCTAACTCCCAGACCCAGCCGTATTCTCCTTAGTTGGCTTGCCTCCTACCCTATCACCTGCCTCCCCGACCTTAATCTCCCAATCCACAATCTCCCAAATCTCCACATCCCCAAATCTCCTAATCCTCTTGCCTCCTGTCTCATCGCCCGCCCTACCTCATGCCACCTGTTGTCGCCTACCCTACCCACTATCGCCTGCCTCCTACGGCCTAAGACAACGAGATGGTTTCGCTTCACGGCCAGCCTCGCCTCGATCTGAGACGGTGCCACACCCCCTGGCCTGCCCCTTGCCACCATTTTCCCTACCCCTACCACTTGTTTCCCTAATTTGCAATTAGATCTGATGTAATTAGATGTGCAAGCTCATCACCGACCAAGCCACCATCGGTGACGCCTGGGTGGTGAATTCTTGAAACCTTCCTGCTAAATCTAATTCAAAATTGGAAATGTTCAGTCAAGATTGGAATCATTGGCCTTGCGTTAGGAAGTATGCTTAAATTTGCCAATTTCTTGGTCACTCCTATTCCCAATCATGTTGGATTCTTAAGTGGAAGCTTGGCTGTTGATGTCATTGTAATTGTGCTTCATCTTCATTTGCCCCCATTACTTGATAGTATTCGCCAGGAATGAAAGGGATTAGGAGCAAAAATGCTGCTTTCTAGCTGGAGGAATATCTGCTTTATGATATTGTTCAGTTCATATGTGCTAGCCTTTTTCTTTTTCTTTTCCTAGCCAAAGAAAACCCCAATTTATATTGTTAGAAATTAGTTCTCCAAGAAAACTAGTGTTAGGTGAGGCTCCAAAAATACTACGTCGGTGCTGCACGTCGGGTGCTAGCCACTGTGATTATGGATGTTGGGTTCCAGTGTAAACAGGTAAATGGGTATGCTTGCGGGCTATGAGTACCCGTAAGCAACGGGTATGGACGAGGTTTTTTACCCGACAACCTTCGTAGTTATGACCACGGGGATATTTTGGCTTATGAGCATGGGTATAGATAGGTACTACCTGTGCCCGCCGCATTCGAATGCCATCCCTAGTTGGAGCTCACCTACCCAGAGCAGGAAAGAGCTATCACTAGTGATCGAGGCTCAATTGCGTAAGGAGCCAGCTTGATTCATTCAAGCTACCTCAACATGAATTAGAGAGACTGGCAAGTCTCTGAGACCATAAAAAAATTCATCGTGTTCATCTTGTGGTTTGCCTTCTAGTTATTAAATGTGTGCTATTTACATTAATAGTGCTCATTGTGGTTGATTATCTTTCTAGGATTGATATTATTGCTTAGACTTAGTTTGTCGGTGCCTCTAATGAAACCTATACCATTTAGGCTTTGATTGTTTAAAATTGCAATTATGGTCATACTTGCCAAATTATTGTATTAGAGCTAAAAGAATTTAAATAAACTCCTATTCATCCCATCTAGTCAGTTATCCTTGATTCTACAGTAAGCCATTTCTACGACCATGCCTTAGTTGATATCAACCGCAAGATCATCCTCTCATCCTACAAGAAATATATTGATTGACATCCTAACAAATAGTGAAAGGAACTCAAAATGAAAACAAAGACAAAGGCCAACTTTAAAGCCTACAGAATTTAGACCATTGACAAGTATGTGATAATGGAATACAAAATGATAGTAAGGAATGGTTTTTTGAGATTTAGATAGCAAGAAAAAATAGTGATATATTAGGCAATTAAGAACAAATTAATAATTATGAAACCTCCTCATTTATGTTTGTAGTACAAATTAACATTCTTTATCTATCAACTGCAAATCTAACTCATCAACAAATGATGCTATCTTCTCCTTAGAACCTAAAATATAAAAATGACATGAAGTTACTAAACAAAAGTTGGAAGTGATATAAACTGTGAACTACATGACTTATTATTACCTTTCCTAGATGAAGTCTTCCGACCCTTGGTACAAATTAAAACCTCAACCACCTCAGGCTCTAGTCGACTATGAAATGGATCAACAATATGTCCACCATCAATAAAGGCCAACTTTGAAGCAATAGTTAATACTTGAATAGCTAACATGTCATGAGCTAGTCGTGAGAAAGTAGAAAAAGTCCTTCGATGTGTGTTCCACCATGACAATATGTCAAAATATGCATCCTTACCATTAAGATCAACGCATCGAAATGGTTTCTCTTTCATGTATATCTCCAATTCATTTATATCACCATGTGTTGTCAAAGTTGCATCTTCGCATAAGGACTATTCAATGTCATGAAGACCCAAATCAGCATCACCAAGTGGCTGAGAAGGTCCTTCATCAGGATTAGACTTTGAAGCCTTAGGTGTGCTGGATAGGTAAGCTTGGAACAATTTGTTCACAACATGCATAAAGCGATTAACTTCATGGGCAACCCTCTCATGATAAATCCTCCCCATAAAATATTCCACCGCCTTTTTTGTATCTAGGATCAAGAAAGCATGCCACACCATTAGCTAATTTGGACTTGTCCCAATACTTGTCATATTTGACTTTCATAGCCTCTGCCATAGAAGAAATAGTAACATTAGCACTGAAGTGGATCGAATGCCCAAGAAGGGAGGGGGTGGATTGGGATTCTTTTCACTAATGGTTAAATTAAATACTTAAGCTTTCCTAGTCCAACCTATGAGACTATGGTTTCTGGTGTAGCCAAAACAACTCCTACACAAGTCTAGTAAAGTTTTACAACCTAAGTTCCAATTATACACAAGTCTAGTATCTAGAAATTGAAAACATGGAAGTAAATGTGGAAATGTAAAAGAGATATGGAGCACAAACAATTTTGACCGAGGTTTTAGAGATTCGGTGATCTCCCTACTCCTTGTTCGAGCACTCTCGTAAGATTATCGCTCCAACTTGAATCTGTGCAAGGAATCAAACCATCTACTCATGGTAATTCTTCTTCACTCTAGATAGATGGACTTCGAACTTTCATAACACTCCCGGTGCCTTTCCACAAGCTCTCCCTTGGAAGATCATCAAGAACCACACCTCCAAGATGTCTAGGAGATGCCGATCTCCAAATGTGACAAGCCTAGACTATCACTCGAACTTAGAGAGGTCAAGCAACTAGAGTGATGTACACTAAAGGCCCATTCTACCTCTCAAATCTCTCAAAATATGCTTTTGAGTGCTCTTACTCTTCCATTAGTATGAGATGAACCTATAGAGTGGCCAAAGGTTATCACAAATGCATCCATGCTAAGTATTTATAGCCTCTTTGACGAAACTAGCCATTGCACTCACTTTCTTGAGAAATCAACACATTCTAGATTATCCAGACCTCTTCTAGTTCATCCGAAAGCTTGAAGTCCAACGGTTGAAAAACTAATCATTATAGGCCTAAAGTATCATTCGGTAGCTTCCGGATCATCCTTACATCTAGATGATCCTCTCCATCTAGATCATCTTGAATGTAGAAAAATTTTAGCCCATCCCAAAAACCAACTCTTTGTCTCAATGAACTGTATCATCTAGTAGCTTCTAGATCATCCTTACATCCGGATGATTCTCTCCATCCGGATCATCTCGTACAAAAAATTCAGCCTATGTCAAAAATCAACTCTCTATCTCAATGATCCGCTTACTTATTCGATAGCTATAGTGATATCACTTCCTTGGATACATACAACACTTCTCCATAAGAAACTAGGCAAGGACCTATGAAATGGGATGTGCACGATAGTTGAATTATCAGGTGAGCTCATTTCTAGGAGTTCATAATTTTCCTATTGAGGATAGATTGCTACCTAAGTCATGCTATGTTATTATACCTAGGAACCATGGTGAGGGGAGCATCACTGCTACCACAACAAGTCTAGGCCAATTCAGCTTCATTTCTAGTCCATTTTGGAATCAATCGACACTCGATTTAAAATAATCATAACTTTCACATATGGAGTTTGTTGGAGGTGTGTAGTACTTGATTGAAAGTTTATGACGAGACCTTTCTAATAGATCAAGCCCCACCTTTAGATTTGTTGTCTACATGTCACAATGGTCAAAGAGATGTGATGCCAACTAGGGCCTTGTAATGGTGTTCAATCCAAGCCCAGTTGTGTGCACCCACCCTCTGACGATAACCCTAGGATGGCTCCTCTTGGTCACTACCTACTTATAACCCTTGTGGCACTGCTTTTAGTCCTCATGCTTGTTTAGATTATTTTTTATTAAGAAAACATCGTTATGTACTTGTGTCGACTAGACCAACTACAATGACTTCAAGCCTCTCAATTATTCAATAAAACTTCAAGTTCCATCATCCAAATTCATATTATGTTTATTTATTTCTTGTTTGATTCTTGATTGCTTGCAAGAAAGGTTAATTGTGTTATAGTTGATAACAACAAAGGGTGTGGTGTAGCGATTGCAAGATGGACATGGTCATTTCGATCAAGTAGCCTCATAATCAACACGCATTGATCAATTGTAGTTATCCTTCTCATCGAAAGATCAGTCAAACATTTTTCATCAGTTGGCATCGAGTCATAGTTGCCCTAAGGAGAATTTCTGCACCTAGTTTAGTAGATGATTTTTCTTTTCGCATGTACCCAGAGAAAGCCAAAACAAAAATTTGCATCTCAGATAATTTTCCCCTATCCAAACCACTTTGAGCCACTGTAATTTTTAATTCAGTTTGCTTTGTTGAATTTTCGCTTGTCATCATGTCGAGTTGCTTCTCCTATGTGGTAGTCTTCGCTAGGTTGTGTTTGCTAATGGTTGTTGAATTAATTATTAAAGAACACTTCATCATGTGTTGATGGTGTTCCGTGATTAATTGAGGACAAATAAATAGCTCTTAAGTATATTGAAGCATGTGTTGCATTCTTGTACTTAAGATACATTTAATCATTCAAATTGTTTTAGGTTGTGCTCAATTGATCTAAAGGCATCCATTATGTGTTAATGGAATGCAAGAGATAATTGAGACAACCATGCATCTTGGACTAACTATTTGTATGAGTTGTGATTAAGTTAGGTCCAAAGATGGATGAGATGATGAGAACGGGACAAAGACGGCATCATGAGTTGATGGGCGCAAGAGAAGATCCCGAAGTCAAAGAAGAGGAGTGAGTGATGATCCCGGGAGTATCAAAGTGAAGATCATAGAGACCCCAAAGGGGATTGCTTGTGCGCGGCGGCGAAGGTATAATTAGATAGGCTAAGGACTTTGTAGTCTTTGAGTCTAAGGTTTTTATCGCCGTGCTATTAAGAGGGTTGTCTCCTAGCTTAGCTTCTAGATCATCCTTACATCCGGATGATTCTCTCCATCCGGATCATCTCGCATAAAAAATTCAGCCTATGTCAAAAATCAACTCTCTATCTCAATGATCCGCTTACTTATTCGATAGCTATAGTGATATCACTTCCTTGGATACATACAACACTTCTCCATAAGAAACTAGGCAAGGACCTATGAAATGGGATGTGCACGATAGTTGAATTATCAGGTGAGCTCATTTCTAGGAGTTCATAATTTTCCTATTGAGGATAGATTGCTACCTAAGTCATGCTATGTTATTATACCTAGGAACCATGGTGAGGGGAGCATCACTGCTACCACAACAAGTCTAGGCCAATTCAGCTTCATTTCTAGTCCATTTTGGAATCAATCTGACAGCCCTGATTTAAAATAATCATAACTTTCACATATGGAGTTTGTTGGAGGTGTGCGAGTACTTGATTGAAAGTTTATGACGAGACCTTTCTAATAGATCAAGCCCCACCTTTAGATTTGTTGTCTACATGTCACAATGGTCAAAGAGATGTGATGCCAACTAGGGCCTTGTAATGGTGTTCGAATCCAAGCCCAGGTTGTGTGCACCCACCCCTGTTGACGCATAACCCTAGGATGGCTCCCTCTTGGTCACTACCTACTTATAACCCTTGTGGCCACTGCTTTTAGTCCTCATGCTTGTTTAGATTATTTTTTTATTAAGAAAACATCAGTTATGTACTTGTGTCGACTAGACCAACTACAGCGACTTCAAGCCTCTCAATTATTCAATAAAACTTCAAGTTCCATCATCCAAATTCATATTATGTTTATTTATTTCTTGTTTGATTCTTGATTGCTTGCAAGAAAGGTTAATTGTGTTGGGCATAGTTGATAACAACAAAGGGTGTGGTGTAGCGATTGCAAGATGGACATGGTCATTTCGATCAAGTAGCCTCATAATCAACACGCATTGATCAATTGTAGTTATCCTTCTCATCGAAAGATCGGGTCAAACATTTTTCATCAGTTGGCATCAGAGTCATAGTTGCCCGGTGAGAATTTCGGTACCCTAGTTTAGTAGATGATTTTTCTTTTCAGTCCAGAGAAAGCCAAAACAAAAATTTGCATCTGTATAATTTTCCCCCTATCCAAACCACTTTGAGCCACTGTAATTTTTTAATTCAGTTTGCTTTGTTGAATTTTCGTTTGTCATCATGTCGAGTTGCCGGCTCCTATGTGGTAGTCTTCGTCTAGGTTGTGTTTGCTACTGGTTGTTGACACCCTTTGACCTACCAGCGCTGCTTTTGGGCACTGCTATGGTTTCCTCATTGTTATCGTTTGCTTCTACATACACTGTAGCCACCAAGTTATAAAAGAAAAAATCCGAGTCGGTTCCATTTTTTTCCTATCTAAGTTGCACAAGAACTGATTTGAGTCCAATCCAAGTCGGTCTCCACTTTGCTAGATCCGAATTCATCCCCATTTGGACGAATTCGAATCCAGGAGGTAGTTTCCATGCACCTATCATTAAAACTGCCATAACTTTTGCATATGGTGTCCATTTTTTACGCACAAGTTCAGGTCTAACTTGTGAATTCCTCGTGAGGCTTCAAAAATAGTGTCGCCCCCAAAAAGCATCGTTTAGGGCCTCAAAATGGCCTCCGAAGTTTCAGTACTCGTTTCTGTCATTCATTAGTCGTCCAATTTGGGTTTTCTTTGATTTCAATTTTTGTAATCCTTGTTTCCAGTCCAAAATTTAGAATGTGCTCAATTGTTTGTTTGATTTTGAAACAAATAATAAAAAAATAAAAGGCAAAGGTGTAAAGAAAAGTGCTTCATAAAAAAATAGAAAAAGGAAAAGGCAAGTGCAAAAAAATCAAAAGCCGCATTGAAATATTAAAAAAAAAGAATTGCATCTTTTTGGGTTCTAGTCCTTGGTGTTGTCCAGTTGCTGCTAGGTTTGAGTTCTAGGGTAGGTCCAATATCTTGACTAGCACTTTAGATTATTATTCAACTTTGCATTTTCTACATTTGAATTTTGTATTATCATTTTCTACAAAAATATTGCCTATCCAAGCTCCATCTACTACTAATCGAACAGGTCTTGACATACTGGTAATCACTATATCATCACCCCAGTCAGGTTATTATGACCTAGCCACCGGTTGCACCACCTGTTTGCTTGGTAAGAGTATTGTAAGATTTTGATAAGCGCTTGAGAGTTTGTGACATTTGTAGTCTTCAACACATAGTAGTTTATAGGGAGCTAACAATTGTTCTTGTGAGTTTCTTGTTCTCTACTAACAATGGCAGTTACACAAAGTTCGAAACATGGTAACAAGGATGAAGAGTGGTCTGCTAAACTTGACAGTGCTAGACCTCTCACTCCTCGCACGAAGATGCTTGTGCAACACTTCAACTGAGAGGTCATCAAGAACACGGAGGAGATCTACAACATGTTGGATCAGCTCAATGAAACCCTTACCACCATCAACAACAAAGTTGAGACCCTTGAGCGACGTCCACCCTAAGTTGCTTGACGTGCCTTGTATCCCACCCTCTCTTTGGCAGATGAGGACGAGGATGAAAACATCAAAGAGAACAACTATGTCACCGACACTAAGATTGAGGATTCTAACGCCCATGACCATCGTCGACTCTGGCAAAATCAACGAGGTATTGGTAGGTTACAAAGAGAGGTATGTGATGATGATGCATTAACAAAAATCAAGTTTACAATTCCTCCATTTGCTGGTAGATATGACCCTAAAGCTTATCTTGATTGGGAATTGTAATTAGATCAAAAATTTACATGCCATGATTTCCCTAATAATAAAAGTGTTATGGCTGCTACTAGTGAATTAATTGATTTTGCATCAATTTGGTGGAGGGAACAATGTAGACTACCAAATGTACCTAGAACTTGAGATGCTTTAAAAAGAGTCACGAGAGCTAGATTTGTGCCTTCATATTTTTCACATGACCTGTTAAATAAATTGCAAAAATTAAAACAAGGCAATAGGTTGGTACAAGAATACTATCAGGAATTGCAAATTAGATTATTGCGTTTTGGTTTGGAAGAAACTAAAGAAGCTAAAATGGCTAGAATTTTGGGTGGGCTTAACCGGAAAATTTATAATATCATTGACTATAAAGAATACAATTATGTCACCCATTTGTTTTATCTTGCTTGCAAAGATAAAAGAGAAGTATAAGGGCAACAAATAAGAACAAGGAGCAATTTTGGAGCCTCTTCTTCCTCCAAGCCAAGTATCAGAATAGCAAGAGCGCCTTTTTCATCTACCCCAAGCTAAGGAGGCACTAATTCTACTTCCACACCCTCGTGTGTCCTCAAAGCAAGCAAGGCAACTACCGTTCAAGCTCCCACCAAATCTGCTCCAATCAAGAGTGCATTTTCAGTTGTTTCTACTGGATGTACAAGGGACGTCCAATGTCACAAGTGCAAAGGGTTTGGGCACATCATGAGAGAGTGCCCAAGTCAGTGAGCTCCCGTTGTGAGAGAATATGGTGAGTATACTTCAGCTAGTGAAGTTGATGAAGAATATACACTTGTTGCAAATGACGATGCAGGTGATGAAATTGACACTAGTGATGAACAAGAAGAATGCTTAGGAGCTGAAACTTCAAACAAGTACATGAGCCTTATAGTGAAGTGTGTACTTAGTGCACAAATAGAGAGTGCCAAATAGGACCAACGGTATAATTTATTTCAAACCAAGTTTGTCATCAAGAATCCTTTGTTGTTTCAATTTGATTGTAAAATTTTATGCTTAGAGACAACAAAAGATTTTTATGCTTCTAATGATGAATTAAAATATGCCATGTCCAATTGTAAAGATGGTAAATACTGAAACAAATTTATTTTTAATGAAGGGTTTTTGTTTAGAGCTAACAAGTTATGCATTCTAGCTAGCTCCGTTCATCTTTTGTTTCTACAGGGGGTGCATGGAGGAGGACTCATAGGACATTTTGACGTCAAAAAGGTAGAGGACATCCTTATTAAATACTTTTATTGGCCAAAGATGAGGCGCGACATCGAGCGCTATGATGCTTGCTGAACTACATGCCAAAAAGCTAAGTCTTAATTGAATCCACATGATTTATATATGCCTCTTCTTATTCCTAGTGTGCATTGGGAGGATATTTCTATAGTGTTTGTTTTAGGATAGCCTAGGACAAAGAGGAAGAGTGATAGTATTTTTGTAGTAGTAGATAGATTTTCTAAGATGGCATATTTTATTTCTTGTCATAAGAGCGATGATGCAACACATGTTGCTGATTTATTTTTTAGGGAGATCGTTTGACTACATGGTATGCCAATCACAGTTGTTTCAGATCGAGATGCGAAGTTCTTGAGCCACTTTTGGAGGACCTTATGGAACAAGTTGGGGACGAAGTTGGTATTCTCTACCACATGTCACCCCAAACTGATGGACAAACTGAAGTCATCAACCGTACATTATGAACCATGTTGAGGACTATTTTAAAGAAAAACTTAAAGTTGTGGGAAGAATGTCTACCTCATGTAGAGTTTGCCTGCAACTGTTCGATGCATTCAACCACAAAGATGAGCCCTTTTCAGGTAGTATATGGCTTTAACCTCATGCTCCAATTAATATATTACCTCTACCATCTTCGGAGAAGGTAAATTTAGATGCTAAGAAACATGCTAAATTTGTTCTTAACTTGCATGAGACTACAAAGAAAACATAGAGCGCATGAATGAGAAATATAGAGTTGCTGGTAATAAAAGTTGAAAGGAAATAAGTTTTGAACTTGGTGATTTTGTTTGGTTGCGCTTAAGAAAAGATTGATTTCCTGACTTCAGAAAGTGTAAGTTGATGCCTAGAGCTGATAGTCATTTTAGGATTACTAAAAAGATTAATGATAATACATATAAGCTTGTGTTGCCTGCAGATTTTGGGGTTAGTCCCACATTTAACATTGTAGATTTGAAGCCATACTTGGGGAACAAGATGAGTTTGAGTCGAGGATAACTCCAACTCAAAAAGGAGAGGATAATGAGGACATCACTTCCTTAGATACACACAATACTCCTACACAACATGCTAGACAAGGACCTATGACAAGGACACGTGCACGACAGTTGAATTATCAGGTGAGCTCGTTTCTAGGAATTCATAATTTTTCTATTGAGGATGGATTACTACCTAAGTCATACGATGTTATTCTATTTAGGAACCATGGTCAGGGGAGTAGCACTACTACCACAACAAGTCCAGGCTGACCCTGCTTCAATTCCAATCCAATTTAGAATCAACTTGGTAGCCCTGATTTAAAACAATCATAACTTTCACATACGGAGCTGTTGGAGGTGTGTGAGTACTTGATTGAAAGCTTACGATGAGACCTTTCTAACAGATCTGTTCCCACCTTCAGATTCATTCTCTACACATCACAATGGTCAAAGAGATGTGCTACATCAACTATTAGGCCAACTTGAGCCTTGTAATGGTGTTTAGATTTGAACCCAGGTTGTATGCGCCCATCCCTGTTGATGCACAACCCTAGGACAACTCCCTCTTGGTCACCACCTCTTTATAACCCTTGTGGCCACTGCTTTTAGTTCTTAGGCTTGTTTAGATTTTTTTGTTCAAAAAACATCCGTTGCGAGAGACCATGTGGTGGTCTATCCATATGTGTGATGAGTAATTGATGGTGTTTGAGCCTGTGGTGCTCAGGTTTGAGTTTAATATAAGCTTGCTTTGTAATGGGCAATTTAGTATGAGTGATCATGGCTATACCCAGAGTGGTCATGACCCTATCCTGAGTGGTCATGACTTTGTTTTGAGTAGTCGTAGCTTCACCATTAAGTGGTCATGATGCTCTTAGAGAGGTCGTGTTCCTAGCATGCTCCTAGAGATGTCATGCTCTAGAGTGGTCGTTACCAGAGTGGTCATGACTTTTGTGACCTCTAGTGTGGTCCTTCCTAGAGTGGTCATGAACTTTGTGACCTCTAGAGTGGTCATTTCCTAGAGTGGTCGTGGCCTTAATAATCTCTAGAGTGGTTGTCCCCTAGAGTGGTCCTTTCTAGAATAGTCATATCCTTTGTGACCTCTAGAGTGGTCGTGGGTCTTGTGACCTCTAGGGTGGTCGTTTCCTAGAAAGGTCATTCCCTTTGTGATATCTAGGGTGGTTGTTTCCTAGATTGATCATGACCTCTAAAGGAGTGCTTGTCACCACTTGGGGAGTGGTCGTAAACACTTAGGACCTCTATAGGAGTGGTCGTGACCTCTAAGTAGTAGTTCTAACCTCTATGGGAGTGATCGTGATCTTTATAGGAATGGTCTTGACCTCCAAGGAAGTGGTCATAACCTCTATAGAAGTGGTCCTGATCTCTAAGGACCACTAGATGAGTGGTCGTGACCTCTAATGGGGTGGTCTAGACCACTATAAAAGTGGTCTAGACCTTTAAGTTCCCCTGTGAGAGAGGTTGTGGCAACTGTAAGAGTGGTCTAGATCACTATAGGAGTGGTTTAGATCTCCGTGAAAGAGTCATGACCACCGTAAGAGTGGTCTAGATCACTGTGGGAGTGGTCTAGACCTTTAAGGACCTTTCTATAAGAGAGGTCGTAACCACTGTAGGAGTGGTCTAGATCTCTAGGGACCTCTGTGAGATGGGTCGTGACTACTAAAGAGTGGTTTAGACCACTGTGGGAGTAGTCTAGACCTTTAAAGACCTATGTGAGAGAGGTCGTGACCACTTTAAGAGGTCTAGATCACTATGAGAGTGGTCTAGATCTCTAAGAACCTCTATAAAAGTGATCTAGACTATTATATGAGTAGTCTAGACCTCTAAGTGTCTCTTGGGAAGTGGTCATGACCTTTGTAAAAGTAGTCACAGCCAAGAGTAACTTTGAGTAGTCATTGCCAAAAGTAGCCTTGGCTTTGGCAGGTCACAGCCAAGAATGGCCATGGACAAAGTGGTCATGGATTAGAGTGATCATGGACAAGAGCGTCGTGGACCAAGGTGGTCATAGTCTATGTGAACCAGGTGGGATCTTTTGATGTTTGAATGATCATTGATCTTTATCTGTTTACTATGCTACTATTTTGGAACAATGCTATGTGATGGTTTACTTGTCTATGTTGGTTGTAAGACTTTAGGGCTAGGTCATGATGAGGCAAAGGCGAGATTGGGACTAAGCTGGGAGAGTTGAGGTCCAGAACGGTTAAGGGACGCCGGAACAAGGCTGAGGCCAGGAAGTGGTTGCAAGCCGGGAAGACAAGGAGCTAGAGCATGAAGCATTAGTGATAGACATAACGAGCAATGGTAAGGTGGATTGGGACAAGGCTTAGGGATGAGTTGAGGTCCAGAACAGTCAAGGAAACTGAAGCGATTATGATGAAGCGGAAAAGGACATGTAGCGTGCCAAGTGATTTGGGTCCGTTTGCAAGCGAGGACCGTTCGGGGGAGTCTAGTCCCTTGAGAGGCTTGGCATCAAGTCATTGGAGCCACATGGAAGGTGATGAAGTATGGGCGATACTTCAAGTGTATGGATGTGATGCTAACTAGAGCACTACTGAAGCAAAGGAGGATCGTTAGATCAAGTATTCGTGGATGGAGTAGCGGTTAAGTTAGTATGGTCAAAACCTGTGATATTTGTGGGTTTCGAGTTATCCCATGTATGAATGAGTGAGTTAATCCCTACCCTTTATGAGGTTCCTTATGGGAGAAGGAAATCATCCAAGAGTGGAGATTGACTCAGTTGTGCTATAAATAGAGCGCTGGAGGGATGTCTCCAGTACCTTGATTTTAAACCAACCCTGGTTGGAACCAAGGTCGGAACCAAGCCTTAGATAAGGGTTATTTGGTATCTTTGTACTCTGTTGAGCTTTGCCCACCTGGAGGTATGGCTTTGTAACCATCCCTCTCTAAGTAATGCAAGATCCAAATTAATATATGTTATGCAATCTAATTCTATTCTTACATTTTTGCTTGGTTCTTTTATACAACTTGTATTGTGCTTCACCTCTTTCTACTTGCTTTATCTCTACTAGATTTAGAATGCATAAGATGTTGAAGAGTTCATCAAGAATATGTTCCAACCCAGCAAGAGCCACTAGAACTTACCTTTACTCAAATTTTTGGTCTCCCTTCTTTTTGAGTCTTTGATCTCTCTTTGATTTCTTTTTCTCTTGATCTTATGCTACCAAGAATGAATGATTGATGGATGAATATTCTATAGATCATGTCCCAATCATCTAAGTAAGCTTGGAACAAGATCTTAAAGATTCCTCTTAAGAAACTAGTAGATCTTTTCTTGCTTGTTTGAAGGGTGTGCCTTTGGATTCTTGCTTGCTGTGACATGTGGGAGATCATGTAAGATCTTCTTGATCATCAAATCTCCATGAGCAAACTTGGGTATAGGTTGTGAGCTTTTTTTGATTTTGGCGCAACCTTCCTTCTAACTGAAAGATCAGAACTTTGATATCAATCCTTATGATTGAAGGTTGAAATAAGTTCTTGACATCCACAGGAAGGCGGATGCAAAGTTTCATGGGATTTGGATAAGCTAATCAAGGGATAGAATAATTCTTGATTTTGAGATCATGTTGATTTTACTATTCATCTTGATTTTACTGTTTATTTGGGAGTTCTACTCTTTTGTGTAGTGTTGGGCTAGGTAAACATTTTAGTTGGCTCTTTTACAAAAGTGGCTTTGGGAGCTTTGCTCTTTTGCCCAGTGCTGGACTGGCTGAGCCTTTTAGTTGGCCCTTTTAGAAAAGAAACTCAAATATTTTTAGAAGGAAAATTTTCAATTGGCTCCTATTCACCCCCTCTAGTTGCCTTTTCACTTTCTCAAAGTGTTGACTAGATTGAAGTTTAGGTTATCCATTTGATCCATTGTATAGCTATATTTCTAGTTTGGAGACTATGCTAAGTGTTGCACTTGTTGAAATAATGAAAAAATCAGCATAGTCTTATTTGTGCTTCCTAGTAAGGATATTACAATTTACACTTGGACATGATTTAGCTTAGTATAATCTAAACTTGAGTAGCTTAGTATCATACTTTGTATTTATGGTTATTTAGATAATCCTCAAAGCTCTTTTAGGATACATCTCATGCATACATGTTTTTTCCTGTTTAATGCCTATATTGACAAAAGGGGGAGAAATATGAAAATGGCATTTGCTTTGGGGAGAAATGTGGAAAAGGAAATCTTTATCTTGCTTCTTTGTTCATGGTGAAAAATTGTTCTTTTCTTTGGATCATGAGATTTTGTGAGCCTTTTCCTTGCTTTTAGAGCATTTATGGATAACTTATTCTTTCCTAGTATTTGCTCTAACTCACTTCCTGCCCACTTAGTCATGTTCTTTGCTTTCTCTTGCTTCTAGACTATGTGTGGTTTTATCAATCAAATTGCCTTATTCTTACCTTTTCAAACTCAAAGTTTTGCCTTTTCAATGTTTGTCAATATACTCAAGGGGGAGAATGAGAGACCATATGGTCGCTTATCTATGTTTGTGATAAGTAATTGACTATATTTGAGCCTATGGTACTTAGGTTTGTGTTTGATATGAGCTTATTTTGTCATGGACAATTTGGTTTGAGTGGTCGTGGTTGTGCCCAAAGTTGTCATAACTTTGTCTTGAGTGGTCATGGCTTCACTACTAAGTGGTCATGATGCTCTTAGAGAGGTCGTGCTCCTAGAGAGGTATGCTTCTAGAGAGGTCATGCTCTGGAGTGGTTGTTATCAGAGTGGTAGTGACCTTTGTGACCTCTAGGGTGGTCCTTCCTAAATTGGTTGTGACCTTTGTAACCTCTAGGGTGGTCGTGGGCTTTGTGACCACTAAGGTGGTCATGGGCTTTGTGACCTCCAGGGTGGTCGTTTCCTAGATTAGTTGTCCCCTAGAGAGGTTGTCCCTAGGGTGGTCCTTCCTAGAGTGATCGTGGCCTTTGTGACCTCTAGGGTGGTCGTTTCCTAGGGTGGTCGTGGCCTTTATAACCTCTAGGGTGGTCATTTCCTAGAATAGTCGTGGCTTTGTGATCTCTAGAGTGGTTGTTCCTTAGAATAGTTGTGACCTCTAAGGGAGTGGTGGTGACCACTTAGGGAGTGGTTGTGAACACTTTGGACCTTTATAGGAGTGGTTGTGAACACTTTGGACCTTTATAGGAGTGGTTGTGATCTCCATGGGAGTAGTCGTAACCTCTATAGGAGTGGTCCTGATCGCTATGGGAGTGGTCGTGACCTGTATAAGAGTGATCCAAACCTCTGATGGAGTGGTCTAGAGTAGACCATTAAGGATCACTAGAGGAGTGGTCGTGACCTCTAATGGAGTGGTTTAGACCTCTAAAGACCTTATGATAGAGGTCATGACTACTGTAAGAGTGGCCTTAACCACTGTGGGAGTGATCTAGACCTCGAAGGATCTATGTGAGAGAGGTTGTGACCACTGTAGTAGTGGTTATGGTCTAGACCTCTGTGAGAGAGGTCGTGACTACTGTAAAAGTAGTCTAGACCTCTAAGGACTTCTGTGAGAGAGGTCATAACCACTGAAGAGTAGTCTAGACTATTGTAGAAGTGATCTAGACCTCTAAGGACCTCTGTAAGAGAGGTCATGACCACTATAAGAGTGGTTTAGGCCACTATGGAAGTAATCTAGACCTTTGTAAGTATGGTCTAAACTATTATGGGGGTGGTTTAGACCTCTAAGGGCCTCTTATGAAGTGGTCCTGACAACTAAGGGAGTAGTCATAACTTTTGTAAGAGTGGTCACAGCCAAGAGTGACTTAGAGTGGCCACTGTCAAGAGTGGTATTTGGCTTTGGGAGATCACAGCAAAACATGGTCATGGACCAGATTGGTCATAGACAAAAGTAGTCATGGATCAGAATGGTCATAAACAAGAGTGGTCATGGACTAAGGTGGTCATGGTCTAAGTTATCCAAGGTGGGATCTTTTGATGTTTGAATGATCATTGATCTTTATCTATTTACTATGTATGTTATTCTGGAACAATGCTATGTCAAGGACTCTGTCGTGGTGAGGCGGAGACGAGACTGGGACTAGGCTACGAGAATTGAGGTCCAGAACGGTCAAGGGACGCTAAAAGATGACTAAGGCTAGGAAGTGGTTGCAAGCTAGGAAGACAATGAGCCAGAGCGTGAAGCATTGGTAATAGATATGGCGGGCAGTGGCAAGTTGGACCGGGACTAGGCCTAGGGAGGAGTTGAAGTCCAAAACAATTAAGGAAGGCGAAGCCGCATGATGAAGCGGACCCAGACATGTGGCGTGCCAAGTGATTAGGACCCGTTTACAAATAATGAATGTTCAGGGGAGTCTAGACACGTGAGAGGCTTAGCAGCAAGTCATTAGGGCCACATGGAAGGTGATGAAGCATGGACGATATTTCAAGTAAATGGATGTGATGCTAACTAGAGCCCTATTCAAGCGAAGGAGGATCGTTGGATCAAATGTTCGTGGATAGAGTAGCGGTTAAGTTAGTATGGTCAAAACCCGTGATGTTGTGGGTTTTGGGTTAGCCCATGTATGAGTGAGCGAGTTAATCCCATCCCTTGATGAGGTTTCTTATGAGAGAATGAAGTCATTCAAGGGTAGAGATTGACTCAGCTGTGCTATAAATAGAGCGCTGGAGGGATGTCTCCAGTACCCTGGTTGGAACCAAGCCTTAAAGAAGGGTTATTTGGTTTCTTTGTACTCTGTCGAGTTTTGCCCACCTGGAGGTGTGGCTTTGTAATAATCCCATTCTAAATAATGTAAGATCCAAGTTCATCTATGTTATGCAATCTATTTCTATTCTTACATTTTTACTTTGTTTTTCTATGCAACTTGTGTTGTGCTTCACCTCCTTCTACTTACTCTGTCTCTACTAGATTTAGGATGCATAAGAGGTTGAGGAATTCATCAAGAATATGTTCCAACCCATCAAGAACCACTAGAACTTACTTTTGCTCAATTTTCTGTTCTCCCTTCTCTTTGAGTCCTTGATCTCTCTTCAGTTGTTTTTTCTCTTAATCTAGTGCTACCAAGGATGAGTGTTGACAGATGAGTCTTCAGAGATCATATCTGTCGTACTCTCACAACAGAAGCTCTCTGTTGGGTACCCTCTCCACCGCACAAAAGCAATGCCCGCCGGCAGGTGGCGTTGGGGCGGCGGCAGCCGGGGCGAGGACGCCTGCTGGTGTTGGGCGGCGGGCGACGCCTGCTCCCCAACACCCGATCCCGGCACGAGGTCCCTTGACGTGTGAGGAATTTCACTACAAGCCCATTCCTCTGGTGCCTCTCACCTACCCGTCACAGCAAGGGGTCATATCCCGGAGGAGGTCCCTTGTGAAGCCATCGTCGCCCATTCATTTAATGAGGCTAGAGGAACGGGACATCACGGGAAGGAGTAATAAATGTATGAAGATCAGCATGATGACCCCCCTTGTACCTACCCACGTTGGCCTGGCCTATATAAGGGCCCTCTAGTGCATGGGGAAGGCGGGTCGACAGAGGAAGAAAGGAGAAGAAGAGATCATTCGGAGAGCCCAAGGGAGAACTTGTAACCTGAGAGCTCTGTACTAGCTTCAAACACTCTATAAAGGATCTAGCAGGAAGTAAGGTTATTACCCTAGGGGAAGGGGACCTGAACCTGGGTAAAAACTTGCATGTCATCTTAGTTCGTAGGCTCCGGAATCCTTCGTGTGGGAGTCACTAGGGTTTTCACTCGCTAAAGTTTGTCAGCCGCGAAGACGCCCTCTTATCGAACCAAACCTGGTCTATAGACTCGGGCCAGTCAGGCGGAATACGCCGACAATATCCTAATCATTTAGGCAAGCTTTGAACAAGTTCTCTTAGATTCCTCTCAAGAAAACAGTAGGTCTTTTCTTGCTCATTTGAAGGGTGTGCCTTTGGGATTCTTACTTGCTGTGACATGTGGGCGAGCATCTAAGATCTCCTTGATCATCAAAACCCACGAGAAAGCTCAGGGTATAGGTTGTGAGTTTGTCCCAGTTTTGGCGCAACCATCCTTCTAACTGAAAGATCAGAACTTTGACATTAATCCTTACGATTGAAGGTTGGAATAAGTTCGTGACATCCATAGGAAGGCGCACACAAAGTTTCACAGGATTTGGATTAGTTGATCAAGAGTTAGAACAATTCTTGATTTTGAGATAGTGCTAATTTTACTGTTCATTTGGGAGTTCTACTTTTTTGTGCAGTGTTGGACTAGGTGAGCCTTTTAGTTGGCTTTTTTTTAGAAAAGAGGTTTTGGGAGCTCTGCTCTTTTGTCCAGTACTGGACTAGCTAAGCCTTTTAGTTGACTTTTTTAGAAAAGAGGCTTAAATATTTTTTGGGGGGAATTTTTCATTTAGCTCTTATTCACCCCCCTCTAGACGCATTTTTGGTCTTTCATGTTGGGTACTTGTATCGACTAGACCAACGATTTACGACTTGAGCCTCTCCATTATTTAATAAAACTTCATGTTCCATTGTCCAAATTCAGATCGCTCTTATTTCTTTCTTGCTTGATTCTTGATTGCTTGCAGGAAAGGTCAACAGTGTTGGACACGATTGATAACAACAAAGGGTATGGTGTAATGATTGTAGGACAGACTTGGTCATCTCTGTCAAATAGCCTCATTGTCAATGTCATATTGATCAATCGTAGTTATCCCTGTCATCGGAAGATTGAACTAAACGTTTTTCATCATATAGGATCATCCAAAATGTGTAACTTTCCAACACAACGAAACATACTACCTTCGGCTCCAATGATCTGCTCCTTTGTTTGCTACCTGTTGGATCATTCAGGATGTGTAATTTTTCCAACACATTAAAAAAATACAGCATTCAGCTCCAATGATCTTCTCCCTTATCCAATAGCTATAGGATTATCTGAAATGCATTAACAAATTTCAAACTTAGCCAATATTGTGCCAATTTTGATTTCATTGCAACTTCAACTTTTCAAGGGCTATCTTTGACTATAGATGAGCTAGACAAGCCTAGTGTGCATCACCATTAGCTACCCAACCTAACCAAGCTCAAGCTACTAGCATAGACCCCCTTTTAATAGTATGGCCAAAGAAAAATAAAAACCTAACACTACAATGACCCAACCTCAACACCTCAGATCATTTCTAAACACATTGTCCTTGATCTTCATGCTTTGCCGTCAAATATAACTTTTTAGAGAACGATGAATACCAAGAACTCCTATGCTAAAGACAAGCATTAACTCATCTTGAAATCTTTAAACATTATTAGTATCGACCATCAAACATCATTAATCATCAAAACACATACATCACTAAAATTGGGGGCCTAGATGCTTACAAGCACTTTCATGTCATTCTATAAGTGCAATCTTAATCTCAAATCAAGGGAGAACACTTATTAAGCTCTATCAGAACTTCTTCTCAAGGTTCATAGACACCCTTGACATATTTAGTTGCTAGATTAGTTTATGTATAGTTCCCTTTGACATGAATAAATTTAACTATTCTTTTTTGCATACACCAATTATCATCAATCCAATGCGTAATGATGCACATATAATCCTTATTTTGATTAGATGTCAATATGTCTATAGCTGCAGAAAATTGACAATAAAGATATTTTAGTTGTTCATACACTCTCCTTTTCATCTCCAAATGCTTCCAATATATATTTTCTAGTGGTTGTGTGACACTTAAGTGAAAAGTAGAATGTAGAGATTTGATAAAATCAACAAAGTACTCATGCTCAACCTTAGCAAAGGGATATTCATGCACTATTTTCTTCAGCCTAGCTTCAACATCATACCTGTAAGTCTGAATAGTTGCACTATTTTCTTCACCCACACCCTTCTCAAATTAGAGTTGTTTCTCCCCTTGCTTTACGGCATGCTTGAATCCCAATGATTCCTCAGCTCGAGCATTCTGAGGATATTTTTATTTTTCCCAAATTTTTTTCTTCTCTCCACCATATTTTATATTAGTGATCACCAAATATTTAGTGTAGTGCTCTCAAACCTTAGAGGTACGCTTCTTTTACTTCTTCAGAGCAGGCTCAACTTGTCCAATGCAAGTCCCTTTATCTACATCAACAACAACAAGTCCTATACCTCCTATGGTTGTGGTCGTCTCATAGTCATATGCCACCAAGGCACTAGAATTCAATAGTGGTGGCGACGAGTGGCCCATGCCAATTGTTGTGGCAGTAGCAGCAGAGGATGCTCCTGTGCTTGCACAAATGCTTGCACATGCACTTGCAGTAGCCATCTAAAATTCTCAATGCACTATAGGCTACAAATAGCAACAAAGCCAACAAATGTGACGGGGAGATGTTACATGGAGGTTCGGACATTCAAAAGAAGAAGAAATGATCGGATACTAGAGAGGATAAAGGACTCATTGTAAGTTCAAGTACAATTAAATTGGTTTTGGTGGTTAATGATAAATCTAAATGTGAGACTAACTCCATTGTTAAGTTGGTTAATGATAAATCTAAATGTGAGACTAACTCCATTGTTAAGTTGATATTGACTAGTCTCATTTGGATGGGAAATGGAAATCTCGAAGGTATACATCCGATGTCATATTATTAAATCTTGTTGCATTCTTTGGATTCAAAATATTGGGTAAACTCTACAAAAATTTCAACTTGGATATGTGCATATTATTTCTAATTTATATATATATATATATATATATATATATATATATATATATATATATATGTGTGTGTGTGTGTGTGTGTGTGTGTGTGTGCACAAATTTAGGTGAGTTCATTCTATATCTTGAGGTTTCACTAGTATTGGCCCATTTCTTTTTTCCATATATATCAGGAATCTTTACTTTGAAACACATTCTTTGAGCATATGAAGTTTTTGTAGTTGTAATATATTCATGTTGATTTAATTCAATTATTTGCAATTGGGTTGTCGTCAATCACCAAAGGGGGAGATTAAAGGATCTAGGCCCACTATTATGTGTTAACAGTGCGCTTTGGTGATTAGTGACAACCGGATGTGTTGAACTAATATTTTCAATGAGTTGGTGAAATATCAGAGGTTAAGTCTAATAATGATGAAGTCTTTGAATGACATCATGTGTTGATGTTCATCAAGTCAAGGTTCGGGATAAAAGATGTCATCATGTGTTGATGAGCATCACAATAAGATCTCAAAATGAAGGTAGTTCATCATATGTTGATGAACAAAACAAAGACCTAGACTTAGAGAAAAGATGATCATCATCAATTGAAAGTTCTAAGTGGATGCGCAAAGTAAAGTATAACTAGCATAGGCTGAGAATGTGTTTCTAGTCTTTTATCGATTTTGGTGTTTGGTTGGGAGATTGAATTTTTAGTGTAGGTTGTCGTACTATTAAGAGAGGTCTTATCTAGTAGTTTGAATCTTATCATGTGTTGATACCTCAATCCCGCTTGTTCTAACTCTCCTTTCTATGATACATTGATCATTTCTAAACTCTTACTAGCTTGTAATCACGCAAGTGATCAAGTTTATGTTAGAGATTTCGAGAAATTAGATTTTAGACTTGTGTGGCTACAGAGAGTTTAGTATTCCATGGAAATATCTATGATTTCTTAGATCTTGAAAATGGATAAGAGTTGTAACCCTTTAGACAAGCTTTATATGAAGTCCAAGATCATCTAAATCGGATTTCGGAGTAAAAAGTTATGATCATTTTTAGATTGTGCTATGAGTTTGTCCAAATTGGTGTTAGGAACGTCCGAATTTGATTTTAGGACATTTTTTAGAACACATGTTTTGGAGCCGATTTGGATTATTGGATTCAAAATGTTCGAATTTTAGAAATTTAGAATGTCTGAATTAGTTATTTCAAAATATCCAAATTAGTGAATTTAGAATGTCTTTATTTTCATTCTACAATGGTTGGGTGCCACGTGGATTTGTGACCATTGAGAATGTCCGATTTTCCAATTAGGAATATCCAAATTGGGTAATTAGGAATGTCTGAATTTGCATTTTTCAGATGTTTTTGTTCCAAACAGTTAGTTTCTTTGAGGGGATAGAAAAGAGGCCAAGTTTGAAGTTTTTGCTGGTGCCTCCACATTTCTTTGAGGTATACATTTGAGAGCAAATTCTTGAGAGATTATGGAACAATACTTAAGAAATTTGAAAGGCATTTGAGCTACATTTTCTTGTGTGTGAAGTATTTTAGCATTCCATATAATTCTCTTGATCTAGTGTGAACTTCTCCACTCAACTGTCTCTAGTTGCATATGTTGCTTCTAGATGTGGATTGAGTATCAACTTGTGCATGTGTCTCACTTGGTGAGGGTCAAACAAGAGACTTGACTTGTTACTCTTGGTGTTTGCTGACACCTAGATAGCCTAGAGGCATCATGGTCCATTGATCTTCTCAAGAAGCTTGTAAGAAGACTCTGTGTGTTGTGAATGTTAGAGCTCACCTACCCGAGGGGAAAAAGCTACCACTAGTGGATTCGAGGTGTTTGGCTTAATTAGTGGAGCCGATCCAATTCAGTTGGGTTTACTTCAACGTGGATTAGAGAAGATCGGTAAGTCTCCGAACACCACGGTAAAAATATTGTGTGTCGTCTTTTGGTTTGCTTTCTATTGCTCATTTACATTCTTACAATTTACATTTCTAGAATTGAATTGATTGCTTGTCACCCTAGGAATGCAAATCTTGACATAAACTTAGATTGTTAATGCACATAATTGAGACTAGACAATTTATATCTTAATTGGACAAAACCGTTTTGGTTTACGCTTCCACATATAAAACACAGTTTTGGCCAAAGAGGATTTTAAAACTACCTATTCACCCCCTCTAATCGGCCTCCATGGCCTTACACTCATAGAGACTAGAGGTAGATGGTGTCGGAGTCTGGAGGGAGGTCTTGTTGGCAGCGACGAGGGAGTTTTATGGAGGCTATTGGTGGTGGAGTCCTAGAGGCCAGAGGGAGGTCTTGGCGGTGGTGATGTGTGAGGTCGACGCGAGGGTCTTGGCGCCACGGCAAGTGAGGCCAGCGACAACCAACAGAGATCGTGGGCCATCGGAGGTCGACGTCACCGGAGACCCGGAGTGAGATCTTGGCAGTGGCGGCGAGGGATGTTGAGGGAGGTTTTAACTGGGGCGGCAATGTGGGGGGGTCTTGGGCCTTGGTGACGATGATGGAAACCTGCAATCGACAGAGATCGATTTCTGCTAGAGATTGATGGTGTTGGACACCCGGAGACCTTGGCAGCGAGGGAGGCAAGCAGCGGCCGTCGGGGTCAACGGTTGCCGAACGTTGACTGTGCCGCTCCAGAGGGCTGCGGGAGGGAGGTTTTGGCTACGACAGCACCTGAGGCTTGGGAATGGGGGTTAGAGCATCTCCAACAGTTCCTAATATTTAGACTCCCAATATTCTTAGATTGGGACCTTCCCAAAAAATTTTGGGTCTACAAAATATCTTGTTCTCCAACAGTTCCTATATTTTCTCCTAAAACACCTTTGAATTGGTCCGGCTATCCCGGCGTGAAATAATGTTGATTGGGAGCGCAGACAGCGCACAAAAATGAGGAGTCGGGTGCTTTTTGGGCGTGCAAAATTTGAGGAGCTAGAAAGAGGAACTGTTGGAGTACTTTTTTGCAATCAAACCCAAAATCGGTTTTAGGAATGGATTTTAGGCACTGTTGGAGATGCTCTTAGCCAGTTAGGGAGTTTAGGGTTAGGGACTTTAGGTGAGACCAAGTTCCGAGAGAGATGCAGTCCATGGACCAGATAGTTACCGGATATTCTACTAAATAGCTCTGATTAATATTTCGAATAACTCTAAATCCAATTGATACTTTCATCCCGAATTCATTTCCATATCCGGCAAAAAACAATCTAGATCCAACCCCAAAATCCAGAAAAATCCTGGATATCCGGTTTCATGCTCCAAATAAAATCAGAATTTATTCGGACAAATGGACGGTCGAGAACTATTTGCTCCATTTGCACCCCTAAGTCAGATGCCATGTCAAAAACTCTCTTGATCATGTTGGATCGCTGGAATGGCCCGGCATGGACACTCTGCATAGCGAAGAGTACAGCTCTCATTCTGTGATAGACATGTATCTGAATACTGTACTTGTAAGTCTACGAGTACAATCACAATAGCATCAGATCTTGTGAAGTACCCAAAGGTAGACATCCTCTGAAGAACAACATGATGAGCTCTGCTAAAGCATTACATGGGCTACAGCCGCTACACCATCGTTGAATCTCAAGCCACTACACTCATTAAAACTGAGACCATCATAGTCCAAGGGTGTAAACTTTGTCACTGTACTGGGCCCCATATTTCTGATGAAACAGAATGCTGACCATGTAAGTTCATTGACAGGTTTGCTATGAATCAACGTGAATCATGCAGTTCAATATGTTTGATTTGTACTCAGATCACCAAATCACACTGCATTGCATACAACAGAATGAATACACGGGCTATAAGATAGAACAGTTCTCTACAAATTTGCAGAATTATTTTCTCAAGAAAAGAACGCACGTGGTTCTTCAGATCCAAATGTGGATTGTTGCTTACAGTTACTGTTATAATGCTGAGCCGAGAGTTAATATGGTGTACTAGCCTAGGTGCTAAAAGAAGCAGAGTTTCTTTCTCTACAACACCTATTGCACTTTTCAGAGTGCAACAAACTGTAAGATACACAAAAAAATGTTGTTTTCTTCTGTCCCCTCCACCCCATTCCTTTGCGTATATGCAAACTGACAGTATTCGGCTTGTAAGGGAGAAACATTTACATGGTAGATGCCCTGTGGACTATATTCATCATTTTGTTGCTATCAATGACTGCACAAAGAAAATTTGAGAGGAATTACCATAAGCAAAGCACAATGTGATTTCTTAGGCCAATACACCAGGTTGTAAGTATGCCTATGTGTGTGTGCTCATGCACAACAAGTCGACAAAAGCTGAAGGTTGCGAACTTACCGAGTTAAGAAGCTTCAGACCAGCTGCACGTGTGAACTTCCGTGCAAAAAGGAAGCAAGGTGCTGGTTTTTCATTACTTGTACACCACTCCTTTCTATATTCAGTCTCATAATATATATTATCAATGTCCTACAAAATTGCAAAAATAGTTCCTCAGTGAACATAGAAATTGTCCTATGCACTTCTCACTAGCAGCTTATTTTGACAGAAAGGCAGCTTATTTTGACAGAACTACAACATGAAAATCAAAGCTGAAAATTATATTATGAAAATAGCCTTCCAAACTGACATCTATTGAAGAGATGAATAGACAATGTATTTGCCATCACTGATTGTATTAGCTAGAGGCTTAAGAGCATTCACCTTCCTTGTTGCTTTAGATGTCAATTTTTTATTAAATGATATGACTATCAAATAAAAGCAACAAGTTAAACATGGTAACAGCACCCTTAGTTTCCTTCTTGAACATAAATACCATATTATCGTTTTTTGAGGGAGCAAAATGTTAAGATTTAAAAGAAATATACACCTTTATGGACTTTATAAGTGCAGGAGTAGCATCAGAGACTTTGTATGTTACAGGATGCCATCCACGTCTTTCACGGTCTTTAGAAGATGACAGATCCCATGCACTATGTGTAACTGATCTCCTTGTAAGTTCTTCTTCAAGTCCATTTTGCTGCAATGTAGAAGAAAGAGTTGAAAAAATCAGGCGTTTTAGTGCAGACGAACAACTGAAAGGGATGTTATAATGATTATTGACTCACTGCAAGCAATGTTTGAACATAGTGCTCATCTGGTATGCAGTTATGTGCCTTCCATGCCTCCACAGGCTGGGTAAAAACGAGTGACATTTTTAGCACATAAAATTACCAATTAAACCCTTTTTTCTGTTACACCACCACAAACAGATGTAGATATTGAGTTCATTGGTAAATCTTGAATCCTTACATAATGATTCTGTTAAGAAAGCTTTTTAGGAAATATAAGAAATAATATATGAGCAGTGCTTCTTTGTAACCTTAAAAGCTAAAAAGTGAAAATATATGCTTTGCTTAAAGTTTTGGACCTTTGGTTCCATTTGCGCACATATATGCTAGCAGAAAAGTCATTACAGAAATAACACAGATTAATGTAACTTTGTTTCCACATCTGTATATTTTAATGCTTGTGAACTTACAAAATGTCCCACGTAATTTTATCTATTTCAGGTATCATTTTGAAATGTCCAGAATTCAATGCCTCCTTTACACATTACAAACTGTTAATGAAGACAAACAAAAATAATTCACTTGGATGGTTATTGTTTAACATTGAAGCAAAGACAGGGCAAGGATTAAGTCCAGGCCTGAAATTCATGTCACAAGAATCAAACCAAACGCTAACTCCAATGCCTGTTAATGCAGATTCTGGAACTACAGCCTCATTACTGACTATGAATAACTTCTGGTTTTCTTTTCATTTTATTTACAGATAGGAAGAAAACAAAAACGCATGAACACAACCGCCTAATGTGACATATTTATCCTAAACATACTCAAGGTACCAGCGGCAGTTCAAAACAAACATAGAACCACAAGTTCAAGATACTGCAAAAGGTAAATAATGGTTTGGTATTTTACAGGAGACTTTCACTTACAATAGGACGATCCCAGTCCCGCCAGAACTCTGGTAAGGGCCTTCTCTGCAATACATAAAATATATAATTGTTTAAAAAGAACATACATAGAAAGAAAAAAAATGTTCAGGTTCTTTGTCTGGTTAGCAGTGCAACACCGATGTTGGACGGCATACAGGCTGCACCATAGAGGGCTGTTGAACCACAGGAATTGTAGTCCTGTTCACAAGAACCAGGGACGACTGAGCACATTTTTGTGCAATGCACTTGGACACAGCGTCTTTGGGATGTGCTTCTCCACCACGTCGGACTACAGCATCTAGCACCGGCTGCTAGCTCTTTGATCCTCAATTGGTGGGCAAGAGCAAGGAAACGGGTGGTGAAACCAAAATGCAAAGGCTGGGACTCATTGGTAATCCTGATCATTTGGATGCTCTGGTGAGAACGAAACGCTCACGTGTTTGAAGGAAAAGCCCTGAATTTGCAAGACATTGCCTCCTCTATTCTGGATGACATGTTTTCCTGGCAGCAAGCAGGAGCGTTGGGGTTGAAACTTTTGCTTGTAATCAGTAATCATTAGTTGTGTTGCTAGTGTTGGTGGTCTTAAACCGCGTCTGGGGAGCAACTCCAGTCCACCTAGTTAGGCCCAAGGATGACCGTTGTGTCACTTTGATTGCCTTCTGTTGGCAATCAGTGGTGTAATTTAACTTTGTTTTCTACCTTAATGCAAAGACATGAAAAGCTTTTGCGTGTTCTAAAAAAGACAGAAAAAATCAAGCTAATGTCATTAAAGAGAAATGGGTTCAATAAGTCGAGCCCATGGTACAACAAAATTGGGTGTATCTTCAATCCATTTAGCCAAGATAATGTTATCATGCATTGCCAGTAGTGATGAAAACAGAAATGGAATTTCTGACTGTTCTAGAGAAAACCGGAAAACAAAAGCCTTTTTTCGGAAACGGAAACAGAAAATGTCGGTACAAAACAGAAACAGAAATGGAAATGGGAAAGCCATTTCCAATGGAAACGGAAACAGATATGGAAATTCAGTTTAAATGAAACTGGAAATTCCTTTGAAAAATTGGCCCACTTGGCCCAAAAAGGAGAATGGAGAATTTACATTTATTTTTGAATTAAAATAATTTCAGAAATACAAATAGCTTTATAGAAAATATCAAATAGAGTTCAAAAATTCCGGAAAAATTCACAAAAATACTTTGGAATATTTTGAACCTAGGAAAATTATTTCTATCATAATTTTGGTTTTATTTTTCACGAATAAATTAATTTTATAAATATGAAAATAGCAAAACGGCATTTATAAACTCCAGAAAATTCAGGATAAATCTCAGAAAATAATAAATGAATATTGAACAATAATATGCAAATTTTAGGGCGTTACACCTTCATAGTTGGAGGAGCAAGAGGATGTCGATGATAATGATATGGAGAACAACATGATGGTTTAATTTAGGGGACAAACAACAAGCCTTCAACTGACAGATTTGAGATAAAACTTCTTAATGATACCTGTGAATATAACATTGTTCTTGTGTCCGCCTTAGAGGTGGAAGGAGTTACATTATTTATGCGGTCATGTATATTATGATCATGTACTATGTTCTTGTGGAATTTTTCACTTTCATTTCCGTATCTACTGAGTTCCGTTCCGTATCTGTTTCCATCACTATCCATTTCCGGGGCTTCCGATTTCGTTTCCATTACCGGTAAAAAATGTGGAAACAAAAACGAACGACTATTTACCGACTGTTTTCGTTCTGTTTTCATCCCTAGTTGCCAATCCCAAATATGAGAGTTGCCATGTTAAATTACTATTTTCTTTCAGTTGAATGGCGATTATCTTAAAAGCTAATCCCCCTATGCAGCATCCGATGCACGTTTACTTACACATGCAAAAACTATCATACTAGATTAAAATAATGAAAAGCATTCAACCACATAACTTCCACTCTCCCTATTTCAGTTTGATCAGAAGTATGATGTGAGAAGGCCTCCTTGGCAAGCTAAGAGGTATCTGTAAACTATGTTACAATTCTGAAACTTATCTGCATAGGGTGCATACAAATACTGAGACACATACCCTGCAATGCTTCTGGAATTCTGGCAACACCACATCATCATCAACCACAACTTCAGCATGCTTTTTAATTAACACGGCCCACTATATGGCAGAGAGTTACGGTGTTAAGAGTACCAAAATAAATTGGTTAGACAAAGGAAAATTTCACATCAAATTCTTCTCTTCACCTTTTATCAATAAAAACGGAAAGGTACCTGTGAGCCTTTTCTCCAATTCTCCACTGGGATAATTGGGTGCATTCTTGGATTGTACCGACCCTGTTTTGTATCGGCAAAACTGCCTCCAGCATTATACAATTGGATGCTATTAGTACCCAGATTATGATATAAGCTAAAAGAACAGCTGCACAAGTCTGCAATTTGCTATGGATCCATTTAGAAGGTCAAGGTACATGAAAACCGTTAGGTAATGCAAAATGGAAGAGGGCTAAGATGACATTTTATTAAAACTCATTCTTAACCAAGACCAGGAAACACAAAGCAATATTGAGAAGTTCATACCTGTCTACAAAGCTGGTCGATGAAGACATTATGTAGTCATATGTGTAACTGAAATTGTACAAGGGTACACAGCTGGTAGAGAGAGAAGATCCTAGTAAGCATGAATTCAGTATTAATATCCATAAAGGGTCATCAATGATTAATGTAGTACACAACAGCTTTGCTTAAAATAGTTTAACAAGATAATAAAAAGATGTGTGGAATTGTGGAGTATTAGTAACTATGGTGTCAAACACCAGGTCTGTTGATCAGTCAGCCTTGTAAAGCATACCTAAATTGCTCTAAGCCACCACAATTTGGTAAAGTTGGTACATGTGGATTCCTATTATACTTAATAGCAATAGACTTAACCAATACATAACCAATGGAACATCACGGCAATATGGCACTGTAACACAAGATTCATTCCCACCAAATTAAAGATTCTCCTCGAAGATCGAGTGGCTCAAACTTTTTGTTAGTGTTCTTACAACACATTTTTTAATACGAACTTAAAACTCATTAAATAAGCACAGAAACTACTCATCATATGAGCGTGAGGACCCATGTATTCCATCTAGGAAAAATTTTGCTTGATGCACATTACTGAACAAATTTCACAAGACACCACATGACCACAATCCACATTTATACAATCTAAGGACATAATACAGCAGATTTTTTAAAAAAAAATTAAACTAGACTTTTCACCTTACAATGCCATGGATTTTGGATTTGTTTTCATTCAGAAAAGAGAGAAAAAAAAGTTTTAAGGTTACATTCATCATCTAGAATAGGGGTGAAACTGGGTCAGATACAGGCGGATATTGCTCGTCCCGTATCCTAACCCATATTTTTTTTCGGGATTCGGAGTCGGATACGGATGTCCCGGATACGGATCTGGAATTCGGATTATTCGATTTGGATATGGAGCGGATACCGACGGATTCGTCGGGATCGGATATCATAATCGGATAGTAGTATAGTACATAATTGTGTACGTAAAAGAACGAATGAAGCATTAACCTTACAACATTAGCTTCAAGTCATAATTATTTCAACGTAAGATAATAGTATAGTTAGAGGTGCAATTTAGTGACTCAACTAATTTCAGTAATTTGAATAGAAAAGAAGTTTATCAAATAAGTTGAACAAATCAATTTAGGTAAAAACATTATGTCATCACTCTATTTGTTTGTTGATAGATTTGTTGAAGTTCACGTTTAATAATAAAGTAGTGTTTTTTAGTGTCAGTATCAAACAACTATTCTATCTATCCAATAATGAACCAAATTAATGGAAGAATAACTAATTTTATCCGGATATCGGGTCGGATATTGCTCTTCCCATATTCTAACCCATATTACATGAGATTTTTCGGATACGGATCGGATATTGCTCTTCCCATATCCTAACCCATATTACATCGGATTTTCCGGATACGGATAACATCGGTACGGATTTTAAACGGATTCGGGATCGGATCGGATGGATATTTCCTGTCCTATTTTCACCCCTAATCTAGAATAGAGCACCATTCTTGGCAATGCATCGAGCTGTACCTGTCGGAGAGGAAAACGAAGCGCTCGTTGAAGGGATCCTTGAGCGCATGGCCAAGCAGGATGCGCTCAGCCTCGATCATGCTCGCCTCCCCCCAATCCACCTGAATGTCAGATCAGACAAACTCATCTCAGCAGGAACACATTGTGGAATGTGGACACTGCTACTAACAACACAGCAGCGGAGATCAAATGTGACGAATTGTCAGCACCGACCTGGATGCTGTTGTTGACCTGCCGGTTGTAGAAGAAGCGGGACCGGGTGGTGGCGCGGGTGAGCACGAAGCCCGGCCGCGAATGCACGAAGATGGAGAACCTCCCATCCTTGTCATCCTAATCACACACAACGGAGATGCCACAACAATTACTACAACGCCATTAGGATCCACACCGACACCGGCATTGGTAAATTTGAAAGGTAAGGAAGGAGCAAGAGGGGGGGATTGAGCGTACACGGAAGAATGCGTCCCAGACGAGGTCGAGGGGGAGGCGGTTGCGGGCGATGAAGAGGAACGCGACCCTGGCGTTCCCCGGCGGTAGCGGCGCCTCCTCCACCTCCGCCTGGACCACCACATCCTGCCCTCCTCCTCCTACGGCCGCCGCCTTCTCCTCCTCCGCCTCGAGGGACGGCGAGGAGCCGTGCAGCAGCAGGAGGAAGAGGCTGGTGAGGCAGAGGCACAGCAGCAGCACCAGCGCCACCGAGTTCCTGCCCCGGCCGTACAAGTACCTCAGCAGCTTCATCCTCCGAGGGTTTCTGGACCGAGAGAGACTGGCTACCGGCTCGCCGCCGCTCCCCCCGCTCGGCGCGAGCGCGACCTCCCCAGCAGCATGGGGCAGAGGAGTAGAGTGGTCTCAGCAGCAGCGCGGCGCAGATCTCGAGCTCCCAGCTCGGTGGGAGAGCGAGTGGTGCGGTCTCGCGATCTCTCGGGAGGTGGTGGTTGGGCAAGCGGAGGCGCCGCGACGAGCCGAGGAGGAGGAGAAGCTCAGGCCGCAGTGGCAAGTAAAACCTCCAATTCTCTCGACGTGCTAACCACCGGGCCCGCCGGCCAGCTCCAGGGAACGGATCCGCCGCAGCTGGAGCGACCGGCAACGGCTGCGGCAGATTAGGTGTCGTCCGGTCCCTCGGATCGCAGGACGGACGGTCGTCATCCATGCGGTGGTGAAAAGTTCGGCGAGAGGGAATAGACCAGGATTTTGTTTAAGACGTGCTTATTGTTACGGAATAAGAGAATTTTGTAACTTGTTAGACTCTATATGGATAAATTTGAACTTATTTTTTATTATTTTCTTTATATACTAAGCATTCCTCTTATACAAAAGATTAATTTAATAAAGAGAGATAACAGAATTTCTCGTGTGCTTCTTGTTCATGTGATTTCATTAGCGTATTATTGATTGATCGAAGGGTGAACGACTATGTTTTACAATGCGTTATCGCACGAGACTCTACCAAGATCATTGGAGATCGCTCGCACTGCGACACCTACACGGCGTCAAAATCACCCCCGCCGCGTTTATCGATCCCTACATGAAACCCTACGTAAGCGTCCCTACGTAAATTTTGATCCTGCAGATCATCATATCATTTTGCAGATTTACAATCTAGGATAATCGCAAACAATGTATGTAATATTCACTGTTTATCAGAGCGAGAAAAAAACTATACACCAAGCCAATGCCTTCAGTTCTCGACTGGCTCACTACGGCCCCCGAAGCCGGTGGAACTAGCACCGCACACGCGAAGACCCACACTCGATGCACGAATCTATGCACCATCGCCACACCATCTCACGTCGGCCGACAGCCGCACAGGCGGAGGCGTCCGGGGGGCTGGGTGGGGCTAGAGCCCACCCCGCCCCCGTCAGCCCACTAGCCCAGCGATTAGGAAAAGAAGGCCCCTGCATGGCTGCGTGGCTGAGTAGATGCGTAGAATAGAGGGCAAAGGCGGCGTGACCGCGTGAGGCAAATCACGATTCGCGACTTCCGTCGGTTCGTCTTCTAGCTTCTGCGTCTCAGCGTCTGAGCGTCTCGGCGTCTTCTGTCTTCGATCTTCGTCACTTCGCGCGTGAGTCGTGATTTGTGTGAGGTCGCCGCGTGCGTGCGCCGCAGAAACGGACGTCTTGCCGACAATTGCCGTCTTGGCGTCTTGCCTCGATCACGTAGCGAGCGCATGCCAATTGCTGAGCCACTTCTATGCAGGCGCGCAGAGGAACTGAGGAAGGTATTAATTAACAACTCATGTGTTTACTGTATTTGTATATAGAGATTAATTATTTTCTTATTCAAATCCTAATTGGCTAAATAATTGTAGATTCTTGATGAACAGATTGATAAATTGATTGGCTAAACAATAGTAAATTCTTTCAATGAAGAGATTCTTTAAACCCTTGTCAACATCAAAACCGTTAGAGGAGACTGAGGAGTCACCATCTCAACCTAGAGATTTGGATCCTTCTCATTGCAAAAAGAAAGCTCAGATTAATGTTGAATTGAGCCCAAGTGACATTGTTGCCGATCCAGGATTGCGCAAGCCAATTGAACAATATGAGTCTAAAATTAGAGATAATGTGAGAAGGTCATACTTGTTAAAGGGTCCATGCCAACCAGTCGATCATAATTTTCCCAGTAAACAGCAGGGAAATATTTCAAGAAGCTTCCAAAAGACATGGTTTAATGATTTTGATTGGCTAGAATATAGCATAGAGAAAGATGCGGCATTTTGTTTTTACTGTTATCTTTTCAAACAACCAGGGTTTGATTGTTTTGCAAATGATATGTTCACAAAGGATGGTTTTTCCAATTGGAAGAAGGCGAAAGAATCATTCCGTTGTTTGATTGTTTTGCAAATGATGTGTTCACAAAGGATGGTTTTTCCAATTGGAAGAAGGCGAAAGAATCATTCTGTAAACATGTTGGTGGAGTCAATAGTTCTCACAGCAACGCAAGAGGCTTATGTGAGGCTTTCAAAAATCAAGAGCAAAGTATTCGACAAGTGATAGAAACTTGCACGAATGATATGCGAGTTCAATATAGAGCTCGCTTAACTGCTATTACAAAGGTTGTTCGGTTTCTTTTGTCACAAGGTCTTGCTTTTCGTGGACATGATGAATCATTTAGTTCTTCAAATAAAGGTAACTTTAAGGAACTGTTAGAATGGTATAAAAATGAGGTCACAGAGGTTTGCCATGCAATTGATAATGCTCCAGCAAATAATTTGATGACTTCACCACCAATTCAAAAGGACTTGATAAAATCATGTGCTGATGAGGTGACAAAGGTTGAAAGTGCATTTAGGCACTAATGTTATTTTGGTGATTAATGACAAATACATATAATGACAATCTATGTAATTGTGTAAATGCTTAACTTATTGCTTAACAAATGACAAACCTCTAATATGATTATATTGCTAATGAGACTAACATGTTTATTGCCAAGTTGAGTATTAGTATATTAGTCTCATCTATTTAGAGGAAAATCAAGTGGGATAGGTAAGCAAAGATAAGGTATGCAATCTCGGTATCCCTTCTATATTTGTTATTGCATTCCTTTTGTGCAAATGCATAGTGAACTCTAAGTAACATGTTGATTATATATATGCACATTGGTTCAAGTCATATTTATTAGTGCATATATATTCATTTGAGTTCATTATGTGCTTTGCTTTTAGTATGCATGTATTAACTAGAGTTAAACTTCACATTGCTATAGATTGACTTGGTGCATGCATGTTTTAGTTGTATATCTTCTCATGCAATTCTCTTAGTGAAGTTTAATATTGTGTTGGATCACATATTTACTCTTGTTCCGAATATTAGTTGCACATGTACAATTCGTGTATATTCTTCATGTGCTTCATTTAAGTAAAGACTGTGATCCTTGCCATGATTTAATTAATACATCATATCGGCAATTATCTCTCTAGTGCATATAGATCAATTGCATATTAATCATCATGATGCACTTAGTAGAGAACATTTCTTTTGTCAAGTGTTTCCAGTTATATTGTGCTTCTTTATATGAAACACTTGTGGTAATCAAATGCTCAAATATCAACTCATTTATATTTACTGAGTTTTTGGGACTAATGTCTTTCATGAGTGGTTTGGAAAGAATTAGGTCTCATGTGTGTATGATGACCAAGGTATCTTGGAGGATGATCGTTAAGCCGAGGTCAACAAGACGGCGGTGTCACTAAGAGTTGAGGACTAAGTCAAGATCGACTTGGCGTGGAGATCGTCGGAGAGGATGATCAAGTCAAGGTCGATAGGACGAGAGTCTCATGAGGTGAATCGAGTCAAGTTGGACAAGGCGAAGACGTCATCAATCATTTGGAAAAAGACATCATGCACATTGCATCCACAGAGAAGTCGGCATGCGGATTGAATGTAAGACTTAGATTTCTCGTTTGAATTTGAGTCTAAGGATTGCCATACTATTAAGAGGGATGCAAACGTTGAATGACTTTTAGATGTGTCAAGCGCTCAAGTGATTCATCCTTGTGAAATTTAGAGAGAGTGGTGTTGGTGGTGACGAAAAGTGAAAGATATAGGTCTCTCTTGGATTCTTTGTGAAATCTGGATTTATCCTTTGAGATTTAGGTAGTGAGACCTTATTAGTTGTGTAGCCCTTGTTCTTAGCTTTCAATAGAGTCCAAAACCACTGAAATCGGAGTCCGGAGTCAAAAGTTATGCTCGTTTTGATCGAAGTTTCCAAAGGCACATCGGATAGTCCGATGTTAACATCTGATAGTCCGATGAGGACTTAGAAAATTTCTGAAACAGCTTTTGAAAATGGGTATTTCTCTGAAACATCGGATAGTCCGATGTTTGATATCGAGATAGTCCGATGTTCCCTTGGAGATCTGAATTTTACACACATCGGATAATCCGATGTTCCATATCGAAAGTCCGATCTGTGATTTTTATTCAAGAGAATTTGAATTTCGTGTGGAGTCGATCTGATTTTACACACATCGGATAGTCCGATTTCAATATCGATAGTCCGATGTGTGTCTGACTAGGGCATAACGACTAGTTTTTTGGAGCATCTATTTAAAGCCATCTCTTCCCCATTTGAAAGGTGGTCAGCATACTCTAATCGGGTTTGAGGTGTTCTCCTCTTGTTCTTGAGCCCCCTAAGCACCCCTCCACCCTTAGATCTAAGTGATCCCCTTTTGTGTGAAGGGTTGGGAAGAGTTTGAGGAGTGAGGTGTTAGGTTGAGTGTGTGTTGAGGAAGAGTTGATCTTTGAGCACTTGAGTTCATCTCCAAGTTTGTTCTTCGTGAGTATTTGTTACTCTTGAGGTTGAGGACTCCTAGACGGCTAGGAGGTCGCCTACGAGCCACCTGCTTCTTTGTGTGTGTGCCGTAGGAAGTTTGTGAAGGTTCGATTCCGCCTCGTAAGGGAAGGGATCAAGAAGTGAAGCTGCCGAGTGCATTTGTGCAACACCGGAGGACAAGGGTCAAGGAGACCCCGCTGGCTCAAGCGTGATCAAGCCTCAACCGCGAGTGCAAGGTGCAACACCCAAGGCTAAGCGGGTTGAAAGAGACCCCGTGTCTTGGTGACCAGCCGCCCGGCGAGTGCTAAGTGCAACACCGGAGGAAGTGGGTTGAAAGAGACCCCGGCTTGAGTGTGACCGAGCTACCTCAACGGAGACGTAGGATCCCCTCAAGGATCCGAACTTCGGGAAAAACCAACCGTGCATCAAATCTTTGGTTTGGTCTTTTCTTGTTGCTTTGATTAAATTTGCCTTGATTGGTTTGGTATAAAAGTAATTGTTATAGCTAGCTTACTACTCCTTTTGTTGCTTAGTCTTGTCTAGCTCTAACTTGTGATAAACCTGTTTGCTCACGTTCTTATCAGATAATCCAATTGTGCATATCGGATAGTCCGATATTCTAAGTCGGATAGTCCGACATCCTAAGTCGGATAGTCCGATATTTTTGGGGATAGTTGTTTCTCTCTATTAGTTGATGAGTCACAAGATGTATCAATTAAGAAACAAATGGCCGTGATTTTGAGGTTAGTTTATCAATAATGTTAGTCGTTTTGTTACTATTAAGTGTTAAGTATATAAGATTTTCATTCTTATTTTTTTCATATAGGTTTGTTAACAAGCGAGGTCAAGTAATTGAAAGATTTATTGATGTTGAGCATGTTATGGATACATCTTCTGCTTCACTGAAAACAGCTTTGGACTTGTTATTTGCTCGCTTTGGTTTATCTCTATCTAAACTCAGAGGACAAGGCTATGATAGTGCATCGAACATGCGAGGTCAGTTTAATGGTTTAAAGACACTAATTTTAAATGAGAACCCGCATGCTTACTATGTGCATTGCTTTGCACATCAGCTACAATTGGTAGTAGTTTCTGTTGCCAAGAGCAGTCGAGTTGTTAGTGATTTTTTTAATTATGTCACTATGATTGTCAACATTGTTTTAGCTTCTTGCAAAAGAAAAGATGCATTACTCCAGGATTATGATGAGCGCATGGTTGAGAAATTGGAAAAATGTGAGATAGTTACAGGAAAAGGCAAGAATCAGGAGACTTCTCTAGTAAGGCTAGGTGAAACTAGATGGGGTTCACATCTTACAACTCTAATTCGTTCTAGTACGATGTGGGATTTAGTGTTGATAGTTTTAAAGAATGTTAATGAAGATAGATTTGACATGAAGAGAGCAAATAGATTGATGGAAACAATGAAAACCTTTGACTTTGTATTTATCTTGCATCTTTTGATCAAAATATTAAGTATGACAAATGATTTGTCACGTCTCTTGCAGCAAAAGGATCAAAACATTGTTAATGCCATGGTACTTCTAGTGTGAAAGCCCGTCTACAACAATTTAGAGAAAATGGATGGGAAACACTTTTAGAAGAAGTAAAGAAATTTTGTAGTGCTTCAGAAATTCCCGTGCCCAATATAGAAGATCGAAAACATGCTAGAGGTCATATGAGACGTGAAAGGCAATTTGTCACTTATCATCATTATTATTATGTTAATATTTTTCTCGTTGTGATTGATTCCCTTGCTGTAGAGTTAGAGAGTCGATTTAGTGAAACTTATACAGAGCTTTTGAGATGCATTGCTTGTTTAGATCCAAGAGATTCATTTGCAAACTTTGATCATGGCAAAGTTATGCGACTTTCAGAAATATATCCTGATGATTTTTCGGTATATGACCGTGTTATTTTGGAAGAACAACTTCACTTATTTGTTGATGACATGAGAAGAGAATCAAGAGATGAATTTCAAAGTAATGATGATCTTGCTAGTTTCGCTGTAAAGATGGTTCAAGTAAAGAAGCACCTGGTTTATCCATTGGTCTATAGACTAATTGAATTGGCACTAATTTTACCTGTGGGGACAGCTACAGTTGAAAGGGCTTTCTCGGCAATGAAGATTATTAAGACAGATTTACGTAATAAGATAAGTGATGACTGGTTGAATGATCTTATGGTATGCTATATTGAGCGAGACGTGTTTGCAAAGATAGATATGGAAGATATCTTACAACGTTTTCAGAACATAAAAACTCGTAAATATCAACTGTCAACTCTTTTGAAGTAATGAATGGTACGTTTTTCTCCTTTCATAGTTACATACTTATATTATATATAATTTAAATTTTAACTATTTTACAATATGTCGATAGTTATAGTAGTTGTTTTTGGATGTCTCTTTTTTAAACCCCCTCTTTAGAATTTTTTGGCTCCGCCACTGGACGGCCGTGACTCCTTGGGCTCACGTCGGCCAACGCCCTGCAGCTGTGCTGCTCGCCCGCAACTCCATGTGCTCACGTCGGCCGATGGCTCGCAATCGTGCCGCTCGTCCGCGACTTCGTGCGCTCGCGCTACTCAACGGCCTGCAGCCATGTCGCTCGTCCGTAATGCTGTGCGCTTGCGCTGGCAATTGGACTACAGCCGTAAGCCGCAATGTGCCTGCGATGCTCGCTCCCAGTGCCCAAACCCGTCGGCGGAGGAAAAGTAAAACCACCCGACATGGTGGAATTTCGCATCCTTGCAGATGGCGGCGGCTCCTGCCCTGGTTTTTGGTGATTGACCCGTGCCCACGATGGCGATTGCCTAAAAGCCAGCGACGCCATGCTCCTCACCCAAAGCGGCGCATGGCAAGATGGCTGCGACGGCTCTTGTGCCGGCAGCGCCTGACGTCGACGCTCTGCCAGGGTCTCACCGCAGCGATGGGCTAGCCGTTCGTCATAGCTGCCTGGCCTTGCCACCATCATGGGCCGCACCATCACCTTGGCCTCCATGCCGACTGGCTATCACACGCGGCAGTGCGCCTCCGAGCCGCTTGTCACCAGAAATCGGCCCCATCGCCAAAATCTGTGTGCGCCTCTGATTGGCAAGACCAGATGGTGGCTAGGGTTAAGAAACCCTAGCTGCCCTCTCGAGGGTTAGCAATATGGGCCTTGTGGCCCAGTAGGCCAGGCGGCCCAGAAGGCCATCCAACCCTTTTTTTTTCTTAAATCTTTAGTGAATATGGATATTTCGGTTATGCCCTCAGAATATTCTAAAAAATAATTATTAAAATTCCAAAAATTAGCAAAAAAATCCTAGAAATTAGTTTTCTAGGTTATGGACTTCTATAATTTTTGGTAAATTAGTATTTAGCACATCTTTGAAAGTTCATCTCTGGGTTATTTTTCTAGCATTATTATATGTGCTGAAATTTTTTTCTGTTATTTAAGTAATTCTGAAAATTACTTAGTAATTAACAAAAATGCTACAAAATTACGGAAAAATATGTATAACCCATTGCTCTGTGCCATGTTGCTAGATTAAATTTCTTAGCATGTTCTTCATGTTTATTTATGCTGGACACATTATTTTTTGTTATTCAATAATTCTAAAAATTGGTTGGAAATTAACAAAAAATCATGAAAAAAATGCTGGGAAAACTTTATATGGCATATTGAAAGCTCCATATTTCTGTATTTATTGTTCTAGCATAATTCCATATTGATATATGTTAAAATTTATTTTTGTATTACATGGTAATTCTGAAAAATTACTTGAATAATTAGCGAAAAGCTATGAAAATTGCTAGGAAAATTCTAGAAAATTTTAGATAAATATCTACTAACTAGATATAGACTAAGTTTTACTGATTGAAGAGTGAGCATGCAATATAATGATTTTACTAGTAGTAAAAGTCATTTTGTATAAATAGAAATAGGATATGTTAGACATCACAAGGAGGAAACTTATCAAGCTTACCCTGAATGGCAACAATTACCTTACCCAGGTAAAGAATACTAAGATTAACCTAATAGCTTGATCTTTTGGAGCTACTGTTTTCCCAGCCTGAAACTGGTACCCCTGCTCTTCCCAAAACCGAATCGATATACTACCTCACCTCCTAAGGTACTATCTTCATACGGACCTGAGGACCAAATAGTTGATGGAAAATGACTACCTGGTATTTTTGAATCCCTTGAAGGAAAAATATACAACCAGCAAGATCCGCCCTGTTGCCAGAAACACAGCGCAAATAGATCCTCTCGCATTTTCATGATTCTAACCAGAAAGTTACTAATTCTAAAAAAATCGACAAGATATTATACAACTTCCACCCCAATATGAGGGTACTGCTATAATAGTATCACCATACTCAGTACCAGAAGTACTTTGAGCTTATATGCATTTTGCTAGAAGTAGAAAAACATGATGAACTCCTGGTGAAGAATCATCACGTAATTCATAATGGGAGTCTTGCAGTGCCCGAATTACATGCAAATGCTCAGCAGGCTAGCAATAGCTGTGGTCGCAAAAAAGGCAAATGGAATAAAAGGGATAAGGGGAAGAGGCAATTTATAGTGAAAAAGTAAAAGTAAAGGGTCAGAGACTTCTAAAAGTAAGGCTACAAACCCTGAATAACCCTATTTTAGGTATGAATATATTGACCATTGGTCATGCAACTATTGCATCCCGAAGCATGTTGTAGACCTTTACACAAAATTCACTGGAAAAATCAATAAAACCCAGGGTAAACAATGTTGAATCATACTTCGCCGTCCAACCTATTGTTGACACGGGTGCTGAGAAGTGTGATAATATGGTTATTGAAATTATAAAATTTGAGAGGTCCCAGAAAGACATATACGACTCATATGGAGATCTGGATTAGTCTCCTAAGTATTCCTTTACTTTGCTAGTCGATGTCACATTTTCCTTATAAGTCTCCTTATCAGTTTAGCGTAGTTCCTGAATGAATATTTGGTCTACGCTCCTGTTGAGCTATTATCATTCAAAATTAAATAAATTGATATTTCCCAGGTATTTGTTTAATTGTGCTATGTTTGTTCTATATTCTATAATTTGTTCCTGATGCAATAATTGTTTGATTGATAAATCATACTTCTAATGTAGAACAAAGTATAATCCAATAGCGGAGGAGAAAATCTATCTAGAAGATAATTGTACCACACTAAGTAAATTTAAAATATTATAACTATCACTAGAAGTGATACTCTTATAGTTGGTAATGGAAGAATGCCATATTATACCCTAAGTCTAGTCATACTCCCTTAAGTTTTAAAGACATTGGTGTGAATCGTTTTCATATGGAGACAAATAATGAGGATGGTACAAAATATCTACTCATGACTAAGTTTAATGAGTGCAATTAATGTGTGGTTGAAAAACTTCATTCATTCTCCTTCAGGTTATACTATACACATATAAAACACGAAGTTGTGTTCGATGAAAACCCAGAAATATTTAAGATCTAGCAGATCGATGTAAAGTCTTGACACCAGCCCAATATCTTCTGGTTGGAGTTGCACTGTGTCTTGCTAGCAAATTTTTGCTAATGCAATATTAGGCCATGTGCAATTTGTAAGATATATAAGTATGGGACTTCAGGTCCTACAACTTTCTCATTTTACATCCCTGGTCTAAAAGGGTCTTTATCTACTTCAAAGGATCATACTACTATGGGGTTTTCAAAGGATGAGATTTATCGATATTAAATCTTTCTGAAATCTTCTTGGTATAGGAAGGCTGGTATACAAAAAACTCCTAAAAAATACTCTAACTGCAGGCCTAAGCAAAATTTGGTTTTACCCAAATCTTTCATCTCAAACTTCGTTGTGAGGTAAGCACTTGTTACCTTTATCTCTTATGTGGTTCCGATGATATTCAGATCATCGATATAAATTGAGATGATACAGAGTTCATTCTAGGATTTCTCTATGAACACATAGGTACAATCATTATTATTTAAATATCCCTTCTTCAGAAGGAATTCACTAAGTCGGTTGTACCACATTCTCCTCAACTGTTTCAATCCATATAGCATCTCTGCGATTTGACGCTACACATGTTGCGATTATTAGGAACAGGAGCATTGATGCCTTTAGGGACTCATAAATATCTATATCCAGTAACCCATATAAATATGTTGTCACTACATCCATCAACTGCATTGTTAAATTTAAGTTTTCTGCCATCTATATTAAATATCGAGACATTATTCCACTCATTACAAGAGAATATATTTCATCGTAATCGATGCCGGTCTCTATGTAAACCCTTATGCTACAAGCCTCACTTTATATCTCACCACCTATTTATTTTCATATCTCTTCTAGATGAAAAAAAATATTTTTGATCCTACAGAAATACTTTAGGAGGTGTTCGGTCAATGAGACTAAAAACTTTCTTCTTATTAAGCGAGTACTACCTCAATTGCTTGATTTTATTTGACCCTTATCTGAGTGCTTCTGGTACTCTACTATAGACTTTGGTTCTAGATCGAGCTTTTAGCAATTTTAGAGGAGAAATATATATCGACAATTGTAGTTTTCCTTTTATACAATTCTCATGCATCACTTTAAGGATATCTCTTTATTAATTTCTTCTAGCTCCTCGTGATTTCCCACAACGATGGAGTCTGAGTGTTCTAACTTCCCATCGTTAGATTGTGTCTGTAAATATTTGCTAGGGTTATTATTTTCAAGATAGATCATTTTAGGGCCAAACAATCAGTTTAATTCTTTTATTTTAATGACTCTACAAGGTCATTTTGAGAGTAGATATAAGGTACGAAATGTTTTACATTAATTCTTAGAGACATACAATAATCATTAAATGCATTTAAGGTAAACTTACTAGCATTTTCCATTTGAATGGATTTGACCCTTTCTTACGGAAAGTAGGCTCTTTACATAATAATTTTGGCAATTAATTTTGAAAGACGCGTGGTTCCTAGTAGATAATAGACATACATAGGACCATCTAGTAAAAGCATCTATCAGTACCATAAAATATCTGAAAAGGAGGCCCGACAAGGGCTGAACAGATCCACAAATATCACATTGAATTTTCTCCAGAAAATTCAGTGATTTTTTCTAAACTTTTTAGGCAAGAAGATCTAACTATAAGTTTTCCTATAGCACAATAGGGCACAAAAATCTTAAGGTTTAAAAAAGTCTTTATGATATGGCCAACAGAATGATTAATTATTCTTCTTATAATATTCAGCTCAGGATAACCCAGTCGATCTACTAGATCTTAAACATTTCTGGTTTTTCATCGCAACACAAACTTCAAGTTTTATATGTGCATATAACCTGGAGGAGAAGGAAGGAAGATTTTCAACCACACATTTATTACACCCATTAAACTTAGTCATGAGTGGGTATTCTGTACCATCCTTATTTTCTATCTCCATATAGAAACGATTCAGACCAATATCTTTAAAACTTAAGGGAGTATGACTAGACTAAGGGTATAATATGACATTCTTCTAGTACCAACTATGAGAGCATCGCTTCTAGTGATAGTCATAATATTTCTAATTGACTTAATGTGGTACAACTGTCTTCTAGATAGATTTTCTCCTATGCCATTGGATTATACTTTATTCTATATTAGAAGCATGATTTAACAATCAAACAATTGTTACATCAGTAATAGATTGTAGAATATAGAACAAACATAGCACAATTAATCATATAATTAGAACATAGGTATTTATTCAATTTTGAATGATAATCACTTAACAGGAGTATAAACCAAATATTCATTCAGGAACTAGGGCTAAACTGATAAGGAGACTAAGGAATATGTGGCATCGACTAGCAATGTGAAGAAATACTTAGGAGAATAATCCAGTCTCTATATTAGTCATATATATATATATATATATATATATATATATATATATATATATATATCCTTCTAGGACTTCTCAAGCTCAATAATTTCAAAACTATGTCATCAAACTTTCCAAAGATCCATGTTAACAACAAAGTTGAATAGTAAAGTATGACACAATATTGTATCATTGGGTTTTATTGAGTTTTTGAGTGGATTGCATGCAAGGTCTACCACATACTTTAGGATGAGATAGTTGCATGACCAATGGCCAGCATCCATATATAAAATAGGCTTCTTGAGGGTTTGATTTATTTAGTGAATCTTGCTTTTGAAAGCCTCTAACCCTTTACCTTTACTAATCCACTCTGAATTGCCTCTTCCCTATCTCGATCTATCATTCTTCTACTTATCCCTTTATTTCTTTAGCCCTTTCTATGCCATGGCTATTGCTAGCCTGCTAAGCATTTGCATCTACTTCGGGCATTGCATGACTCCCTTTAGGAAGTACGTGATGATTCTCCACCAAGATTTATCATATTTTTCTGCTTCTAGCAAAATGCATATAAGCTCAGAGTACTTCTGGTACTTGGCATGACGATACTATTATAGTAGTATCCTCTTATTAGGGTGAAAGGTGCATAATATCTTATCTATCATTTTACCATCAGTAACTTTCTATTTACAGAATGTTAGTTCAGTGACAAGTTTGTATATAGAAAAGTTATTTGTTGCCACAACCTTTAAAATCATGAAAGCGCGGGAGGATCCATTCACATTATGCTTCTAGCAACATGAAGGATCTTTGTTGGTTATATATTTTTCCTTCAAAGAATTCAAAAAGTACATGCTGGTCCTCTTTCATCAAATATTCAGCCTTTAGGTCCACATGAAGATGGTGCCTCAGGAAGTGCAAAACCGCACACGTGGTGGCTTTACGAAGAGTAGAGGTACCAATTTCACGCTGGGAAAATAGCTGCTCTAAAGGATTGAGTCGCCGATTAGGCCATGTTTGGATGGACTAGAGCTAATTGTTAGTCGGCTAATGGCTAGAGCTAATTGTTAGCTAGCTAATAATTAGTCCATCTAAAATTGACCCAGAGTGTTTGGATACATGGCTAATGGTTAGACTAATTTCTTAGAAAAGTCATGTCCGCCCTTCATAATATGTCCGCCTCATAATGGCGAGGTATTTGAGACTTTTCGGCGTGTTACATGCTTTTAGTCCAAATTAGCTCTCACCCACCAACTAATAGACTAATTGTTAGTTGAGGGTTGGCTAAAAATTAGCCCACCTATTAGTCTTCCTGTTTGGATAGACTAGGATTAATTTTTAGCCAGCTAACAACTAGTCCAGGGATCCAAACATGGCCTTAATCTTGGTATCCATTGCCCAAGTGAGATATTTGCTGCAATTCAGGGTAAACTTGATAAATTCCCTCTTTGTGATGTCCAACATATCCTATTTCTATTTGTGTAAAATAACTTTTACTACCGGTAAAATCAATATATTGCATGCTCACTCTTTAATACTAAAGCTTGGTCTATATCTATTCAGTAGATAATATCTAAAATTTTTCAGTAATTTCCATAGTTTCTGCTAATTTTTTAAGCAATTTTCAGAATTACCAATTAACAAAGAAAATTCTAGCATATATTAACATGGAACAATGCTAAGAAAAATAAATCCAGAGGCATGAAACTTCCAACATGCTATTTATAATTTTTCTAGCATTTTTCACAATTTTCTGCTAATCATTTAGCAATTTTACAATTATCCAAAAATAAATTTCAACATAAATTAGTTATGGCATAATGCTAAGAAAATTAATCCAAAGACATGAAGCTCATAATATGCTATTTGAAAACTTCTACAATTTTGCTAGCATTTTCATAATTTTCTTTTAATTACGAAGCAATTTTTAAAACTATTGAATAAGAGAAAAATAAATTCCAGCATATATAAATATAAAATAATGCTAAGAAAAATAAAACCAAAATATGGAGCTTCCAATATGTGCTATGTCTAAGGTCTAACAAATTTATTGAAACCCCATATACCTAGAAAAACAGTTTCTAGGATTTTTCACAGATTTTCAGAATTTATAAAGCATATTTTAGAATTACAGAAAACTCTAGGGGGTATTACAAATTTCTCTATTTCTGATTTTTTTTCTTTTGAGAAAAACTTAAGGGTCGTACAGCCTGTGACTGTCCGTAGGCTGGTCGAGGCCGACAAGCCACTCATCCCAAGGCTACTGGCGGGCCCAACAGGTGGTAGGCGGCCCAACAGGCAGTAGGTGGCCCAAACAGGCGGGCAGCTAGGGTTAAGGCCCTAGCCGTCGCTCCCCTGCAGCCACAGCCAGAGGGCAGAGGGCATGGCCTAAGTGAAGCGCGGGTGCCCGCAGGCCAAATGGCATGGCGGTGCCAGCAGGGCACGGCGGCTCAGGCGGCTGTAGGCCCGATGATGCCAACAGGGTGTAGTGGAGCAAGCGACGGCGCAGCGGTCAGCACGTAGTGGCCGCGACGCATCGGGGCCGAGGCACCCAGCGAACGGGCATGGCTGCTGACGAATGAGGACCGCGACGCATCAGGGCCGAGGCAACCGGGTACGGGCGCGAATGATGGCGGAGTCCGCGCGGTTTGACGCGCCTGCAGGGCAACAGCGATGCGGATCCGACTGAGACTGGCCAGCTCGGGTGGAGGTGCTCACAGCGGGGACGCTGCTTGCGCCAGTGGCGCGGCCGATACAGTGGCGCTGCGGGCGATGCGGCGCCGTTGCGCTTCGGGCGTGGGGAGCTAGGCCGCCGTTGGTGGGAGCCGCTACAGGGCTCTCAGCCTGTTCCAACCCAACAACTGGCGCCGCTTTGACGTGTTCGAGAAGCGCATGTCGGAGTCCGGCGTGCTGGACATGTGCCGCGAGCAGGTGGAGCGGGAGGCGCTCATGCAAGAGGCCGCCGTCATGCTGAGCAACTGACCAGCAGGGCGTGACTCAGGAGATTTGTTGCTAATGTGAGCATCAGAGTCTGGTTTCTAAACAATGCGATTGCAAGATTTAACTGTTTATATATGATCAGCTTAGCTCGATTGAACTTATGTACGATTTGGCGTAGGATGATCATATGTAGCGGGATAATTTTAATGTCATGTAGATTGTCACAAGCAGACGATCTCAACCAGCCTTGATAGAACATCGTGCTAATAACGTATTGTAAAACGTAGTTGTTTGCTCACTCCAATCAACAACACATCAACGCAATCACAAGAGTAAGAACAAGAAGCACACAATATAGGGGAAAAGTTCTATCGATTTATTAGATTGATCTCTTTGTACTAGAGGATGCCAAATATATAATGGAAGATAGTAAGAGATAGATTCGTATTCGTCCACATAGAGGTAGAGTCCAACCAAATACGCACTCAAATCGATCACATTAGTGAGCTTACATGTCCACCGCAGTTACGGTAATATGGGCTTAAGCTCGTTACCCTACCAAAGTAATGATACACTAGGTAGAAACGTGCGCGATGCCGCGCCACGAGAAAAAATTTGATCTGAGTTTTTTTGTAAATCGAATTTGCGAAACTATGGGTCTTTTTTTTCAAAATAACTGGTGGAAAGACCTATTTACGATTTTATTTTTTTAAAAATCTTTCGGGTTGAAAGAACTAGTGTTTTTTTGCAAAATAACCGGTGGAAGGACATGCTCGTGATTCCAATTTTTTTTAAATCTTTCGGCTGAAAGAACTGGTGCCCGCATCAAATTTGCGGAACTATAGGATCATTTTTTTGCAAAATAATAGATGGAAGGGTCTGTTTGCGATTTCATTTTTTAAAAATCTCTCGGTTCGTGTAACTGTATTATAGGATCTTTTTTGCAAAATAACCGGTAGAAAGACCCTTTCAAGATTTCTAATTTACCGTGAAAAGATCTATCTGCGATTTTTGATTTTTTGGAGGACTTTTTCAGAAAACTGATGACGGAGTTGCTCTCGAATTCCCCCGGCTTAAGAGATATATTATTTACAAAGGGAACATTCATATTTTATATTTAGCCCGGTTGGTGTCAATATAGGAAATCGAGTGAAACGGTGGACGCCGAGGGAGTATAGCTGGTGCGACCTGACTACAACTGCTAAGCAATGTTTAGACGGGTAAAGGTATTATGTATGGTCCAAGAGGAAAACTTTGTATTTCGACCTTGCCCGTGTAAAGTGAATGCAGAAATCCGATGGTAGAAATGGTTGGGGTGATCGTGGGTAAAGCGATTTATCTTTGCAGAGAAAACGTTAATTCACGCCAGCCATCAAAATTGGAGGCTACTACGAGATCCTTTCGGTGGCTCGAACCCATAGAACGAGTGATTAGTATTTTTTTTAAAAAAAAATCTTTTCTCGATAACACTTTATTTTCTTAAAAAAAAGGTCTGGTTTTCAGTAGGATTTATTGGGGAAAATTGGTTATATGCCATCGTGAAGAACGGGTTTCACATATTTGCCATCTCCGCTGCTTTGGTTCGTTTTAATACCCTTCACAACGATGATAGCTTATCCATTTGCCATTACAGCCAATTCTGGGATTTCTCTGTAATTTCGTGGGCCCGGCAAGCGATCGGATTAAACGCCTCGGTCGGCTTTATCCGTTCTTGGTGCGATCGGATGGTTCCTTGTTCGTCGCTCCCATCCTCCCTCGCGTCCCTGAGCGAGCGAGCAAGTCGTGGCGCAAGATGCGCTTCCTCTCCCCTCCCATGAGCTCCTCCACGGTAGATGTCGCAAGCAAGCTTCGCCGGTGTCCCAAGGAAAGGCACCAGTCGGGTTAGATTTGAAGTCAACTTGAGGTCTGGTCAGAAGCGGACTTCCACTCGTGGCTTGCCCTAAGTGCGACGACGAGATACCGAGTTGACATCGAGGTCGAACCAAAACCTGTGGAAGATCTTCTTTAAGTGCGGGAAGAATGAGCAACATGTATGTGTATGCTTGTCTTTTGATTTTTGTGGGGATTCGGTGTTAGGTGCTGATTCGATTCATGGTTCTTGATCATTGTAGATGCCCGAAGAAATGCAATTTTTACCTATGGCGTGATCAATACGTGGAGTTTCTTGCAAATTCGCTATTCTACTCTCTATGATTATGGTCATCCGGTGGAAGAAGTCAAAAGTCGAAAGAAGGTGGTGCGGGTGATAGAAGGTGTCCCGAGTTAGTGAAGTATGTGAAGTTGTTGTCACGACTAATGTTGTCATCATTGTTTTGGTGCTTTGTTATGTGCTTTGTAATTTTGCTTGGCAAATAATTTAGATTAGTTGTAATCTGCTTGGATCTGTAAGGTGAACTGTTGTTTGTGATATTGTGATAATGAAGTCGAATTGGTTGTCGATGTCAGTAATCCAATTTTGGTTGTGTAAAGTGACAAAGGCAATGCACCAAAGTGGTTGTGGCGAAGTTTTGGTTGTGTGAAGTTGTAATCCGCTTTTGACAAAGGCAATGCACCAATGTGAAGTTTTGATATTGTGGCGAAGTTGTAATCCGAATTGGTTGTGTGAAGTGACAATTGGCAAATATTGTGTTTTGCAAAGGCAATGCACCGATCTAATGCATTATCGAGCATTACCGTAGCATTACCGTAAAATTGTTTTTTCGCACATCACTCTAATGCATTATTAGAGCATTACCCTGCACATCACTATAATGCACAGCTTACTAGAGTACAAACATCAACTAAGATTACTAATCACCATAGCCATAACTATAATGCATGACTTACTGAAGGCAATGCCCAAGGTCATTACTGAAGCATAGATTTGACATCAACGTTAAATTACAGTCATAGCCATAACCGTAAGCATCATCTGTTTTGAAACATAAACCGACATCAATCGAGTACGAACATCAACTAAGATTACATAGCCTTAACTGTAACCATCATCGGTTTGAAAAAACAGAACTAAAAGTGTCACCAACTAACATTACATAGCCATAAATGTAACCATCATCACCGAAGTTTTTTCCTTGAAAACATCAACTAAAAGTCACAACCAACGCATTGACATTAAACTCTCTCAGATTTCCCTTCTTTGGAGTCATTTTTTCTCGTTTTTTCTTTGGAATTTTCCTTGGTGGAGGAGAAGATGGTGTGCTTGTCTCGAGTTGCGTTCGACTCCCATCGGGTCCGACTTGCGGCTTGCACTCCCTCGCGCTATGAACTTCACTTGCACTCCTATTTGCTCGTTCTTCACCAGCACTCCCTACTTGCCCCATCCAGTCCTAGAAGCGTACTTAGGCGGCTGGATGCATGGGATTCAAAAAATATATTAGTTGCTCATTACAAGGATTTCAAGAAAAGGATATGTCATACAATTTTAATCCATACCTTCTAGTTACAATTCGTGGCATGGTATTTGTTGGTTCTGCATTGATTTCTTTGTGAGCTCTAGTGGTATTTTTCCTAGCCTTCCTCTTTCGTTTCTTGGTCCCATTCAATGGGCACTTGGAGCTAGCTTGTCTATGCCCAACCTCTCCACACCTTTTGCACTTGATAGGACCTCTCACCATGATCTTTCTCTTTTGCACTTGTCTTTGTTACTCGAATCTTTGCCACCCTCAAGGCATCGTTTCATTCTCAACTTTCTCCGCCTACCCACGCTTCTCCTACCCGAGGTGCCCCCACATGGTCTATCTCCACTTAGGCCAATGGGACTTGTCGGCATAGGCTCAATTCTATCAAGATATGCAAGTTGAAACTTCAACAAAGAGTAGTATTCATGTACATAATCCCCAATGTGGGCCTTCCTTTGAGATGTTATCACTTTGCCAGTGCATGTTCACAAGGTTTACCACAGTCTTGCCATTCAAGACATGTGCATTCTTGTGTTGATATCTTCACAACTTTGCTGGCATTGTTAGTGCTAGTGTCAACAACCTCTGCAGCCCACTCTATCAGCCTTAACTACTTTCAAATGTCCCAACCCTCTAGTTCTAGCCTTCAATTGCATTATCACTGCTGGAAGTATTCTTCCTTGGAGCCTTTCTCCAATTCTTCTCCTCTTGTCCCATAAAATCATGATCATTTGCCTAAGCTTATCAGCAAGGTCCACTACAGGGAGATCCTTTATGTCTTTTACCCAATTGTTGAAACACTCTGCCAAATTGTTGTTGATATAGTCACATTTCACACCAGTTTCAAAAGCACACCTCATCCATTTGAGGGAATGATACTTACTCAAGTAATTCATCACCTCAGGGCATCCTCCAGCAATGTTGTCCATATGTTTCTCAAACACCTCAGGTCTGTAAGCCCTTGCCGCAGGATACATCTCTCCAAATGTGCTTCCATGAAACCTCTTCATAAAATTTTGCATCGATGTCCAAACATTCCCTCTTTCGTGCATCCGAAACACCCTTTGTGATGCATTCTCCAGACCCTTGCAAGCATCTGAACAAATTGCAAGAATTGGTAAGTCACCAATGGCCTTGTGAAGTTGACTCATGAACCAGGTCCGATTGTCTTGATTTCGACTCTATGAACCCAAAAGCCAAAGGAAACATCCGCCAGTGACTATCTAGGGTCATGGCAATGCTAAATGTCCATTCCACCTTCCATTCAAAGCAAGGAGTCTATACTAATATATGGCCTACAACTTTTTATAAAACCCAAATGCAAGGGCTCAGAGCACGAGAAAAACCTATGGAAAAAGACTCTACCACCAACAACCTTTGTGTCAAGCTCAACAACACTACTTGGTGATCTCTTTAAAACCTCACCCTCCATCTGTTTAACCAAGGAAACTCTTTCCAGCTTCCATATATATCTTGTAATGCCAATTGGTAACCTCTCCAGATGTGTCATATTGAAGAGTTACCTTGTATTTATCCTCCAAATTCTCTCTCATCTCTACAAGACCAATAGTGGGGTTTGTCCTTAATATGGTTGTAGCCTTCTCAGCTACCCAACCTTTTGAAGCGGTATGGCCTTGTACCCTGTTGATTGATGCACAGTTGTGCTCTCCAACCAAAACAGAAATCTACATGACAAACAATATGTTAGTACCATGACAGTTGAATAATTTAAAGTAAGCAAGTTAGTACCATGACGGTCCTCAGATCAGGCCTCCTGCGCCCAACAATTCTCCAAGGGCATCCCTTAGCTTTACAATATCCTCTAAACCTAGTTTTATCAGATTTTTCTATGCCCAACTCAAACTCCTCATTGATGGCAAATTGCCTCACAGCTAGTCTGAAATCCTTCATTGATGGATATAGGTGCCGGTCCATCTTTGGGTCATCCTTGTCATATGCAATGTTCACTTCATCTCTCTTTGCCATCATCAACTCGCCATGTCACCACCTTCACCTAATCCTTCACCAAGATATTCTTCTCGCATAACCCTCATGCCCCTTCATCATCATCCCTCAAACCCAATAACACAAACATGTCATGCTCATTCATCATTTCATCCTCCTTCCTCATCTTCTGCGCCCAAAGATGTCAAGAGAATCCCATCTATGTAGTCATCGCCCATCACCATTATCTCGCAGCAACACCACATTGTCCCGCCTCAACACTTGCCAACGCCTCATTCATCACACAACGGCAGAACCAACAGATCCTCTAGTTCGGTCCTCAACACTTGCCATCGTCTCATTCATCACACAACAGCACGAACCAACAGATCCCGTAATTCGGTGACAACTACCTTCTCCTGCCTCAAGAATTTCCTCCTCAGACTTGCCTCATTCATCACACCGGAGGAGCTTGTCAATCGCTTCACTCATCACCCGAGGAGCAATCAACCACGCTTATACCCACCTATACTATCCATCCCAAGAAGACTCTCGACAATGTAGTGAACAAAACAAAATAGCAACAAGCTTAAGGTTCATCTACGGTTTGCCTCTTGTCAAATAGAAAATAAAAACAATACAACTTCAATAAACACGATCCCCATGGACATCCTTCAACTTTTGTCTCGACCGCCCACTCAACGAATCAATGAAGAGGTTTATCTAGGGTTACAGATCGCCTTTAGCACAAAGATAATAAACCTCTTCATCGTGTTAAGTTTCTATAAATACACTAAACGAATCACTTAATCAATGAAGATGTTCATCTAGGGTTAAGTGAATCAATGAAAAAGCGAAAGAAATTCATCATCCGACAGAGAAATACAAGCAAGACGGACCTTTCTTGCCGCCAGCCAGCGCTCTTGTAGAGGAGATTGTCACAACTCATCGGAGCGGATGGAGATCGCCGCCAGATTTCGCTAGGGACCCGCTGTGGGGAAGGGAGGGAGGAGAGGAAGGGGAGCGGTCTGGTGATCGTTCGCTCGTCAGACTCACCACCCAAGACCCATTCGAGCGACCGAGGGTAGTTTCATTCCGATCGCTGTTCGGCCCACTAAATTACAGAGGAAATCCTAGATTGGCTGTAATAGCAAATGGACAAGTCATCATCGTTGTGAAGGGTATTAAAACGAACCAAACGACGGAGATGGCAAATATGTGAAACCCGTTCTTCAAAGGGCATATAACCAATTTCCGATTTATTGATCGATGGTGTTACTCACGCGTGATTTGCATTTTTTTATTAAATCGGTTGATGAGCACAACAAAGACGCCAAGACTCATTCTTGCTATTTAGCTCTTTTGATTAGATGTGAGGTACCTGAGTGTCCACTTGAAGGCGGCGACGGGTATGACGATGAGTTCTAGTACGATAACCTTCTACAAGACGTTTTAACAAATGTTGTCGGTTCTTCCTTGTTTGTTAGTTAGCGTAGCTACCAACCGAGGAGAGAGTGAAAGACCATGTGGAGGTCTATCCTTGTGTGTGATGAGTAATTAACAAGATTTGTGATTGGATTGATTTGAAATTGAGTTTGATTTGAATTGGATCCTCAAATTGAAGCAATTTGAGTGTTGGTTGCTTTTCCTAGTGCTATCGGCCACAGAGGCGAGTACCTACCATTGGGCTTAATTATGATTGATTAATGATTGTGGGATAATCATTGAGAATATTTGTGGGCATTGCTATGTGAAAGGTTTTTCCTTGTCTTTGATGGTTGCTAGGCGACGGTGCTAGGTCATGGTGAGGCGGAGGATGACCGGGACTAGGCGAGGCGTCGCTTGAGGTCCAAACGGTCGGAGATCGCGGAAGATGATCGGAGACGGAGTCCGGCAAGCCAAGAAGATAAGGAAAGGAGATGATGCTAGCTAGATGCCGCATGGATCAATGAGGGCCGTCGGATTGCGGTCTAGTTGATAGGTTAGCGGGTCTAGGTAGTATGCTTTGAAAACTGCAAGAAAACCCGTATGTGTGGGGTTTTGGGTTAGCCTTGCATGGCTGTATGAGTGGGTCAATCCTAGCCCTTAGATGAGTGTCCTAGGGTTGAGGGACTCATCCAAGGGTGGTAGGTGGCCCAAGAGTTGTATAAATAGGGGTGGAGGGTGGCCTCCTCCCTTGAAGGTTTGAGTTGCTCCTTTGAGTTTTGCCCACATGAAGTGAGGCTTTGTAAACCTTCCCACCAGAAATACAAAGAAATTTCTTTGCATCATTGTGAATTTAAATTCGCATTTAAATTATGTCTTTACTTTTACTAATTTAAATTCAGCATTTACATTACGCATTTACTTTCCGCAATCTATATTCATGCAATTTGGATTTACCTCCCTCCTTCTAAATGCTGATCTTGGATGTTTTGAGTGTGTTCATATGGTTTTACATCTCTTTTGCACTCTTTGATTGAGTAGAGATCATCTCTTCTTTCAAGTTCCAGTTCTGTCCAGAACTTGTTCTTCGCGCAGCAGTTAGTCTTTGATTTTTAGAAAAATATAGAAAAATCTTTCTGGAGTGATTCTTGTTTGAGATTGTGAGGGACTCCTATACCCATCTTTAGAAAAAGTTTGGAGTCTACTGGTTTCACCGTTTGGGTGCTATGAAGTGAAAACCGAGCCCCAAATTTTCTGCCCGAAGTTTCTGACTGTCTGTGTTCATAGATTTATGATGATTGTTCTACTTGGCTTTTTGATCTGAATTTTGGTGGAGAGCTTTACGACTCATCTGCTCATAGGGAGAAAATTTCTCATAATTTTGTGAGAGCAGAAACCCACCAACCTCCTGTTCAAATTAAAGACAGATTCTGGAAATATCTGCTTTTGCTTTTCTAAAAGAGACTTTTGTGTTTTGGCTTGATCTCTTTTAGAAAAGAAGTATTTGAATTGATTCCTCTTTCTTTTGGACACTTGACAACCAGGATTGTGATTGAAAAATCCTCACATATTTTATGGATAATATCCATGTAAGCTAGGGATGCACATAGTTGTCTAGTCGTTCGGTTTTTATGGGTTTTCACGATTTCCTTTGTGCGATCTTTTCTCGGTTTTAGTTGGAGTATTTTGGGGAAAATTTATTTGTGACCATTCACCCCCCTCTGCTTAGCCATCTCGATCCTTCAATTGGTATCGAGCGGTTTTGCTCTTCCATAGATCTTGACCGGTCTCAAGAGCCATGGCGACGGACAAATATTCCACCAAGCCTCCAATTTTTTACGGTGTTGATTTTCCTTTTGGAAATCCCTGATGAAGTCATACATCATCGCCAGGCTTCCTCGATATGGCGAAGGTGAAGCTCCCATATGAGGTTCTCACGATGAGAACGTCACGGCCGCAATATGGTCGACGTTGAGGCAAATGCTAAGGCGAGGAACATTCTCATACAGGACTCACCAGCAGTGAGTATGATCGATTTTCACCTTCGCTCGCCCACGAGATTTGGGTAACCTCGATGCTTACCATGAGGGCACTACTCAAATCAAGACCGTGAGGCAGATTATTCAAGCGAGTACAACAAATTTGAACAACGCTACCGGTGAGAGTCTCGATGAGTGCTTTGGTCGGTTTACCAAGATTTTGAGCGACCTCCGAGCGATCGGTTGTATATACTCCGACTCGGACAATGCTCGGCATTTCTTGACCGCACTCGACCTTCGGGTTTGGGAGATGAAGGTGACCACCATCAAGGACACCATCGATCTGTCGACTCGACTCTTGACGGGCTTTATTCCGCCTCAAGACTCATGAGATTGATGTCGCTCTCGGAAGACGAAATCTCGGTCGATGGCTTTGGTCACCGATCCCATTGGGTCCTCTTCCGGATTTTCTCTGACGTTGCCGGTTTTCTCTCTCGCTCTTTGCGGCGTAGCGATGAAATTCGGAACAATTTCGAGAAAATGAGCTTGCTCTTGTCGCCAAAATTTTCCAATATTTACAAGAGAGTGAGAGAGAGGAAGAGAGGTGGCATGATCACCGCTTGAGTGTGGTGGCCCCAACCACATTCGAGCTTAATCGCCTCTAAGCCGGAGAAGGGCAAGAACGATGTCGGCGGTTTGGGCAAGAACGACTACACCGACAAGAACTGCAACAAGAAGCCTCCGGTTCAGTGAATCCTGCGCACGAGAAGAAGTACCGCAACTTCTCCAAGAACAAGAAGCTCTTCCACCGCGGTCTCGCCGCCTCGACGACATCAACCTCTCCGACACGGAGACATGGAGCGCATTTAAGGCGAGGATGATCCGCAAGAGAAGAAAGGCGGCGACGACTTCTCGGCATGTGCTTCATGGCGGCGCCATTGAAGTGAGCGACTCATTTGCTGACAATGACACGGATGAGGTACCCACCTCGACGAGTTAAATGATGCCTTCAGAATTAGGCAAGTTTCATGCTAAGGCTAGGTCGAGGTGTTACGAGTTAGAGAAGGAGGTAGATAGTTTGTCTCGGGAGTTAGCTTCACTTAAATCATGTTCCTCCCGAGACTCTGATAGTTGTACTCTCTGTGATGCTTTGCTTGTGGAGTTGGAGAACCTAAGGACCCTGCATGATAGTGTGGTTTCGATCTTGAGGCTCTTAGGTCAAGGATGCTAGTACATGTTCTATTGATCCTATTCCTATTGATGATAGTTTTCTTCATACTCACACAATCGCATCTTGTGATAATTGCCCTAAATTGCTTGTCGAGATTGATGCCATGAGCTCACACCTTAGAAAGCTTTCCTCTAGAAATGATGAACTTGAGATGCATGCTTCTAAGGACCCTGTCGGCTCATGTGAGGGTCAGAAGCAACTAAAACTTGACAATGATGCTTTGAATGTCAAGTGTGATCAACTTGCTAAGGATTTACTAGTTAAATCACAAACCGGTTGCTTGTCGTGTGTTGGGGTTAAGGATGACGTGGATAAAATCCATGTCGAGCTTAGGAAGAAGTTAAAAACCAAGTCCGTAGGATTAGAGATGCTTCTGCGTTTCTTGTGAGGCCCTCAAGATTGAGGCAGCCGCGCTAAGGAACAAAAGGCACGTCTTTGAGAGCTTCTCTCTCTGGTTCTTCTTCTTCCTCTCTTCCTTGTTCTTCTTGTGCCTCTCTCTTCCGGGAGTGTGAGTATCTCATGAGCACTCTCGAGAAGTTTGTAGGAGGTAAGAAGAAGCTCAATCTCATTCTAGACCAATCTAAGATTAGCAAATTTAATCAGGGTCTAGGATTTGACTACTTGGAGCACGCTAAGACTCATCCTCCTACCATTGTGCGTGCATCCAAGAGTGGTGAGATTGTGGTTGCTCCCAGGGTGAGCACCACTGTGTTTAGGTCTGCTGGTGTGGTCCATGGGACTTCTGACCAGAAGGATGCTTCTCTTGTTGCTTCTGCCTCTAACAAGGCAAAGTACACATGCACCTTCTGTAAGAAGGATGGTCACCTAGTAGAGTTCTGCTTCAGGCGCGCCAAGATCACTCGGCGTGAGCGTGTTGATGCTCTTAGGGTATTGTGGTCATCCCTGACTGAAAGTGCTCCTAAGGCACACATCGCTACTAGACAAAGTTAGAAAGTCGCTTGCTTTTTGGCGGCGCCCAGACTCGGTTTTCATGTTTGCTCATGAGTTTTAGTCCCGAGTTGCTCGTGGTCGGTCTTTTCCGCCGTCCTCTTGATATTCCTCGCTTTTCCCATCGAGGTAGATATCGCGGCGTGAGGCGTTCGGGTAGGAGATTTAAGCGACCTCGTTGGGATGGTCCGCCTTTGCACCACTAGCGAGCCAAACCGAAAGGATGACTCCTAGATCTTCCACTACACCGCTTCTTCCGATCTTGTTAGAGTTGAGCGTCGAGAGACACTAGAGTCGATCTTCTTCTTTTGTGGGTGGTACTTTGAGGCGTCGTGTAATTCAAGATTGGGTTCCCAAGTCTTCACTTTATCCCATCTTCGAGTCTTCTTCTTGACTTGATCGTTTAAATCGGATGGGGAAGGAGATGTTTGGATTGTTGACTCGGTTGTTCTCGCCATATGACCGGAGATTCTCGTTGGTTCTCTTCCCTAGTCCGAGCCCCCGGTGATGAGTTGATCACTTTTGGGGATGCGTCTTCAGGTAGGGTCATTGCAAAAGGTACCGTCTGCATTAATAACAATTTTATTCTTAAAGACGTTGCCTTAGTGAGTAAGCTGCAATATAATTTGCTTTCTGTTTCTCAGCTTATCGATGACTCTTTCGAGGTAAGCTTTAAGAGCAATGCTTGTAGAATTCTCGATTCATCAGGAGAGTTAGTTTGCGGGATTTCTAGATTTGGGAGAGTCTTTCGTGCTGATTTTTCTGTTTCTTCTGGAGACTCTCTTCGGTGTTTGATTGCTTCTGAGTCCCGTGATCTCTCCTTTTGGCATAGGAGACTTGGTCACATTGGTTTTGATCATTTGACCAGAGTTAGCGGCGCGATCTTATTAAGTGGTTTGCCCAAACTCAAGATGGTCAAAGACTTAGTTTGCTCTCCCTGCCGACATGGCAAGATGGTTCTTGCTTCTCATCCTCCGATCCACCGTAGTGATGACCGATGCACCAGACAGCTTTTACACATGGACACCGTTGGTCCAACTAGAGTCTGATCGGCAGGAGGGAAGTGGTATGTCCTTGTCATTGTTGATGATTTTTCGAGGTATTCTTGGGTATTTTCATGGCCTCGAAGGATGAGACTTTTTCTCACTTCAGGATTTGTTAGTAGGTTGTCTATCGAGCTCCTGGTGCATTACGAGCTATCTGCAGTGATAATGGCACGAGTTCAAGAACTCCTACTTTGAGAGTTTCGTGTGGAGTCTCGGTTAGAGATCGTTCTCCTCTCCATCGTCCCTCAAAAAATGGCGTAGTGGAAAGGAAGAATAGGACCACGGTTGAGATGGCTGAGACGATGCTAGATGAGTCTGATACTCCTAGGAAGTTTTGAATGAGGCTATAGCTACTGGCTTGTCATGTTTCCAATCGCGTTTTCTTGAGAGCACATTTGCATCGCACTTCTTATGAGTTGAGGTATGGGCGAAAGCCCAGTGTTTCTCATTTTCGCGTTTTTGGTTGCAAGTGTTTCATCTTGAAGTCTGGTAACCTAGATAAATTTGAGTCTCGTTCTTCTGATGGTATTTTTCTGGGTTACTCGACTTCTTCTCGTAGCTATAGGGTCTGGAGTTGTGATGCGAATAGGATCATAGAGACCTGTGACGTGACCTTTGATGAGGCTAGCCCAGGAGCTAGACCTGATATTTCAGGCTCTTCTTATCCCTCCGAGACCATCTTTGTAGAGGATGAGGATGATGGAGATGAAGGTGTTCCACCTGATCCAGTTCCCTCTTCACCTGAGGTGCCTCCTGTTTCCATTTCTGCACCTCAGGGAGACCAGCCCTTGCCTTCAGACTCTTCTTCTGCGAGTGGCTCTGTTCCTACCTCTTCTCCTCAAGAGGTAGAGGCCACTTCTGCTTCTGGTCCTCCACGACACATTCAGCGTTCTCATCCACCTGAGCAGATTATTGGTGATCTGTTTGAGCGTGTGACGCGCTCAAAATCAGGCTTATCTTCTTTCTGCCTTCACTCTGCCTTTGTTGCCTCTTTTGAGCCAAAGGATGTTACTCATGCATTATCCGATGAATCATGGATTAATGCTATGCATGAGGAACCGGAAAACTTTGAGAGGAACAAAGTTTGGCAATTTTGTAGAGCCCCATCTGGTCATAATGTCATTGGGACCAAGTGGGTGTTCAAAAACAAGCAGAGTGAGGATGGGGTTGTCGTTCGCAACAAGGCTAGGCTAGTTGCACAGGGCTTCACTCAGGTTGAGGGTCTTGACTTTGAGGAGACCTTTGCCCCTGTAGCTAGACTAGAGGCGATTAGAATCATGCTTGCATTTTCTGCATCCCAGGGCTTCAAGCTCTATCAAATGGATGTCAAGAGTGCATTCCTCAATGGCTTCATTGAGGAAGAGGTGTATGTCAAGCAACCTCCAGGATTTGAGAACCCCAAATACCCGAACCATGTCTACAAGCTTTCCAAAGCCTTGTATGGACTTAAGCAGGCCCCTAGAGCTTGGTATGAAAGGCTTAAGTCCTATCTTCTCCATGGTTTCAAAATGGGTATTGTAGACAAAACTCTATTCATCGACACCGAGATTCTCATTTTCTTCTCGTCCAGATTTATGTGGACGATATTATCTTTAATGGTTCATCTCGGTCTCTTGTGTCTCATTTTTACGAGGTGATGAGCATGAATTTGAGATGAGTATGATGGGTGAGTTGAGCTACTTTCTTGGCTTCCAAATCAAGCGAGCACTTGGAGGGTACTTTCTGCACCAAGGTAAGTACACTCGGGACCTCTGAGACGGTTTGATATGTCCGATGGAAAGCCCGTGATGACTCCTATGGCCACCATCGCTATCCTCGAGCTCGATGAGGATGGTGAGCTTTGCTAATCAAAGGAGTTCCGAGCATGATTGGCTCCTCTTGTATCTTCTTCATTCTTGCGCCGGACATACACTTTCTTTGTGTGTATGTGCGCTCGTTCGAGCTTCTCCTCGTGTCTCTCATCGCCAAAGCGGTGAAGCGCATCTTTAGGTACCTTCGAGCTACCATTGATTATGGTATCTGGTACTCTTCTTCCTCTTGTCTATCCCTTAGAGCCTTTTCGATGCTTGACTTTGCGGTCAGAGGATAGATAGGAAGAGCACTTCGCACTTGCCAATTCATTGGCACTTCTCTTGTTTCTTGGTCATCTAAGAAGCGGTCAGAGTCGCCTGATCCACCGAGGCGAGTATGTTGTTTGCACCGATTGTCAGTAGCTGTGTGCTGGATGAGATCGACCTTGCGGGACTTTGGGTTAGAGATAGAGAGTGTTCCACTTTTCTGTGATAACACTTCTGCTATTTGCATTGCCAAGAACCCAGTGCAGCACTCCCGGACCAAGCACATTGATATTAGATATCACTTCCTTAGAGACCATGTGGAGAAAGGAGACATAGTGCTTCAGTTTGTGAAGAGTGACCACCAGTTGGCCGATATCTTTACCAAGCCTTTGGATAGCTCTAGGTTTGTTGCCTTGAGGAGTGAGCTTGGAGTTGTGTGCCCTTACGGCTTATTGTGAGGGGGAGCTGGTTTGTACTTTATGTATTATATGTATATATTTTCTTCCAGTTTTTCCTTTCTTTTGTCTTGTTCTGGGTGCTATGGGTTTTATTTTCTAGAGTTCTGAGTTCACTTCACCTAGACTTCTGGCATGCCTCGGCATGGACCTCTCATCTTATGCTTTAGGATGCTATTCTCTTCTTCTTCTCGGTTGAGCTCACTCACAGTCTTGTAGGTCTAGCAGTGTTGGGCCCCTGGGTAAACAGGGTCTATGTTTGCTCCTGGCCGAGTTTGAGAGCTAGCTTTCCTTTGTCGATCATTGGGGAAGATGAGAGCGAGTTTGAGCCTAGTGTTCTCTCGCTATCTTTTCTATACTCTATAGTCACCCAGCTTTGCGCTTCTCAATCTTTCTCTCCTCATTTCGTATTTTTGGCTTGATTGAGTTCTTGAGTTTCTCATTTGTCTAATTCTGCTAATAACTCAATTTGAACCAAATTTGGGCTTAAAATTGATTCACATGTTGAGGGGAGTTTGGGAACTGTGGATGCATTGCATATAGACTGCATTTTCTTTTGTTTTATGAGCTTTGTCTATTATGCAATTGACTCAATCTTCATGTAATGCACCTTGCTACATCTTTTGAAGAAAATCACTAGCTTCAATTGTCCAAGTTCATCCATCATGCTAAGCTTGTTAAAATTTGAAAATTGAAAGTTTTAACTGAAAAACTTGATGAAACATGTTGCTTTTTCTTGCTAAGTTTAGTCTCTAGAGGTATTTACCATGATTTGTGAAATTTTGGAGTTCTCTAGAGTCCCTATAGCAACTTGGGTGAAACTAGCTTGATCCATACTTGAGTCCTTCAAATTGCTCATATGTGCTAAAATGAAAACAAAAATTGACTCTTTTGTGCAAAATTGATCTCAACACTTTGCATTCACGAGACGCCTCCCATTGCACTTGGGATGAACTTGGAATGCATCGTGTATGACCAAGACCATCCTCTTAAGAGTTCTTCTTGAGATGGTCGAAGATGGCATGAGTCAATTACTCTTGAAAAATGCAAATAAACAAAAAACATATGTGGGTAAAGAATGCAAATTATGTCAAACATTTGCACCCGCTATGTCTTTTCAAATACTAAGGCAAAATTTGCATTATATGGAAAATGAGCTCGAAGGACCTTGTATGCACATCCAGATTCCCCAAAGTGTTGAGTAGGTTGAACTCTAGGTTTTCCATTTGATGCTATGAGTGGTGTTTGCTTCTAGCTTTGAAACTTTTGCTAAGTTTTGCACTTGTTCAAATCTTGCTAAAATAAAATCTTGTAAACAAAGCTTGTGAGCAAAATGAATTTGTTCTTGGAGACATCCAAGTTTAGTTATTTTCTAAATTGATTAGCTTGGTGTCATATCTTGTCATTATGATCAGTTGGATAATCTTCAAAGCTCCTTAGGTTGCATCTCATGCATACATATTCAAAGGGGGATAAAATATAAAAAATAAAAAAAATGAAAAAAATGACTTCTTGATGCCTATATTGCCAAAAGGGGGAGAAAATGTAGAAAAGGCATCTTCAAAGGAAAAATTCTGATATCAAAAATGTAGAAAAGGCATCTTCAAAGGAAAAATTCTAATCCACCTTGGTTCTTATGATCTTTGTGACAATTGCAAATTTTTATGATCATAAGCATATTCGAGTGTTCATTGTGAGTTTTATTGGATATTTTAGAGCTTTTGTGGAAAACTTGCTCTTTCTTTTATATTGCTCAAAATCTTTCTAGCCAACTTGGTCATGATATTATTTCCTTCTCTCTGGACCGAGTTTGGCTTTGCATTCAAATTGCTTTCTTCTTCTCCTTCAAACTCAAACTTATGCCTTTTCATGTGTTTGTCAATATACTCATCAAGGGGGAGATTGAAAGACCATGTGGAGGTCTATCCTTGTGTGTGATGAGTAATTGACAAGATTTGTGATTGGATTGATTTGAAATTGAGTTTGATTTGAATTGGATCCTCAAATTGAAGCAATTTGAGTGTTGGTTGCTTTTCCTAGTGCTATCGGCCCGGGGCGAGCACCGACCATTGGGCTAATTATGATTGATTAATGATTGTGGGATAATCATTGAGAATATTTGTGGGCATTGCTATGTGAAAGGTTTTTCCTTGTCTTTGATGGTTGCAGGCGGCGGTGCTAGGTCATGGTGAGGCGGAGGATGACCGGACTAGGCGAGGAGCGTCGGAGGTCCGACGGTCGGGAGATCGCGGAAGATGATCGGAGATTTGAGTCGGGCAAGCCAAGAAGATAAGGAAAGGAGATGATGCTAGCTAGATGCCGCATGGATCAATGAGGGCCGTCGGATTGCGGTCTAGTTGATAGGTTAGCGGGTCTAGGTAGTATGCTTTGAAAACCGTGCAAGAAAACCCGTATGTGTGGGGGTTTTGGGTTAGCCCTTGCATGGCTGTGTGAGTGGGTCAATCCTAGCCCTTAGATGAGTGTCCTAGGGTTGAGGGACTCATCCAAGGGTGGTAGGTGGCCCAAGAGTTGTATAAATAGGGGTGGAGGGTGGCCTCCTCCTTGAAGGTTTGAGTTGCTCCTTTGAGCTTTGCCCACATGAAGTGAGGCTTTGTAAACCTTCCCACCAGAAATACAAAGAAATTTCTTTGCATCATTGTGAATTTAAATTTGCATTTAAATTATGTCTTTACTTTACATAATTTAAATTCAGCATTTACATTACGCATTTACTTTCCATAATCTATATTCATGCAATTTGGATTTGCCTCCCTCCTTCTAAATGCTGATCTTGGATGTTTTGAGTGTGTTCATATGGTTTTACATCTCTTTTGCACTCTTTGATTGAGTAGAGATCATCTCTTCTTTCAAGTTCCAGTTCTGTCCAGAACTTGTTCTTCGCGCAGCAGTTAGTCTTTGATTTTTAGAAAAATATAGAAAAATCTTTCTGGAGTGATTCTTATTGGAGATTGTGCGGGACTCCTATACCCATCTTTAGAAAAAGTTTGGAGTCTACTGGTTTCACCGTTTGGGTGCTATGAAGTGAAACCGAGCCCCAAATTTTCTGCCCGAAGTTTCTGACTATCTGTGTTCATAGATTTATGATGATTTTTCTACTTGGCTTTTTGATCTGAATTTTGGTGGAGAGCTTTACGACTCATTTGCTCATAGGGAGAAAATTTCTCATAATTTTGTGAGCAGCAGAAACCCACCAACCTCCTGTTCAAATTAAAGACAGATTCTGGAAATATCTGCTTTTGCTTTTCTAAAAGAGACTTTTGTGTTTTGGCTTGATCTCTTTTAGAAAAGAAGTATTTGAATTGATTCCTCTTTCTTTTGGATACTTGACAACCAGGATTGTGATTGAAAAATCCCTCACATATTTTATGGATAATATCCATGTAAGCTAGGGATGCACATAGTTGTCTAGTCGTTCCGGTTTTTGCGGGTTTTTCACGATTTCCCTTGTGCGATCTTTTCTCGGTTTTAGTTGGAGTATTTTGGGGGAAAATTTATTTACGACCATTCACCCCCCCTCTGTTCGCCATCTCGATCCTTCAGAGAGGAATATTACAATGTATCCGAAAATTTTAGTCGTTCAGGCACAAATCATTAGGAAAATGGGTGAAATTAGCGCTCGGACGTCTGATTACTGTTCATCCTATCGGACGCCTCTTGCAACATTTTTTTCCTCCGTGTGCAACATTTTTTCACCGACGCGTGCAACATTTTTTTTGAACGATTGCAACATTTGTTTACTGTAGCAATTTTTATTGTCTGTCGAAGGAAAATGTTGCACGCGTTGGTAAGAAATATTGCACGTATAGAAAAAAAAATGTTGCAATGTATCTAAAAATTTCGGACATCCGGACACAAGTCATTAGAAAAACCTAAACAACCAGCAACTATGCACCTCTTTCATGGTTGAATTGCACCCTCAATCGACGAGAATACCGAAGGTAGGAACAATTAATCAACCTGGCCCTTCCAAACCATGAACTAAGATAGTCACGGATCAGCTGGTTGAATCATGTAGATTCGGTGGTCAACCTCAAGAACAGTGTCCTTTTGATCTTACGCTAACCACACTCAAATCTTTGATGGAAAAACCTTGCACACACTCAATCATGGGCACTAAACACTATGGTGATTTTTTAGTATTTTATTCGATGCATCAACTCTAATCTCTTTATATAGGATATACGTCTTAGTCTTACATTGGTACTCATGCATAGCCAAGCGCATTAAAAACCAACTCAAACTCAGATTCTAGTAGTATATAACTTATACTTAAAGAGATAAAAAGATATTATAACTTAAAATTTAAGTTCAGTCAATCAGCAGACTGAAACTTACTGGCCAAATTAAAGATAAAAGGAAGCACAATTGGAACTTGGTGTAATGAAGAGATATAGAGATAATTTTCTAAGCTTTTTAGAAAGTCCAAAAATGCCCCTACATGCTTTGCTGGACAGCTTATTTGCCTAAACATCTAATTAACATACCTTACTGATAATATTGGGTCGACGGCTCAAGCCAAATACCTGAATCACAGATAAAATTGCTCTAGTCAACAAGAGGTGAAACCTAGTATGTAAATGTAAATGCCTAGACTATGCCACAATCACTCTAGTTCTAAAACAAAACATACATACACAGATGATACAGGCCAAAAGAATAAACAAATACGAGACTATCATAAAATACCAAGCATCACCAAGAATGGCGAAAATATGTGTGGAAACAGTCTCTAAATTTTAATAACAAAGAATGTTTGAGCATCTAAAAATACGCCTCATGCAGCGCAATTCCATACAAAACAACACACATTTTGGTCCTCATACAATATCTTGTGTTGCAAATGAGGCAATAAAGCCAAGGAACAAAATGTTGATTTCAATATGTGATAAACAAAGGCACTCAGTTCAAACTTCAAATCAAAGTGAGGTATTTTATATAGAAAAAGTACTGAAAACCACATAAAAATCTCACCAAACCAATTGCAGTCAATACGTCCAAAGATAATGTTACCCCACCAAGACTCGTTGAAATTTGGCAACATATAACAAAAGGTGAGCTGCAGTGCATATTACACTCCGTAAGGAATCTAAATTCAAAATACCGAAGTGAAAAGGAAGTTGAACACATAAGATAAAAGAATGCATACCTCCATTAGCTCAAAACCAACTGTTAAACCTCATTATTGCATTTCCCCACCATCCAAGAATATGGGCAATAACAAACTCATAAAAAAGGATCTCCTAGAGAAACCTATATTGAAGTCAGTAAGCTCAAATAAGACAAATCAAATTGAACAAAAAAAGAAGTAGTTAGGTGGATGAACCCATCATACATAAACATTGTTAAACCTGCTTTTTGGATGATCAGGTACATATATACGTAGTTAGTTCCATAAGATCTTTCGGTAATTCGCTCAAATGTTGGTAAGCAAATAAGGATTTCTTCAATTACGTAAATCTCTAATATTAGATCAGATATAGAAAATTAACTCAATTGCATTACCTACACCAAGATCAGGGTGAAGATACTTTATAAATTGTCTATTGTCACCACGAGTCTGCAAAAATTAAGTAAAAGAATTAAATTTGAACTGAAACATTTATCGATTTCAGATGTACTCGTAACAGTCCGCTATTACCCTTTTTTAAAAAAGGAAGTTGATAATTTTCTGCTGGCATTTTGGCTACTGTAAGAATAATACCTGAACATGGGACCATGCTATGTGGGAAATTTCCTATTAAGAAACAAGTTATGAGGCGATTCAAAAAGGGATCTTGGCTACTGTAAGAATAATACTGAACATGGGTCCATCAACGCATTTGCCAATGGATGCCCGCAAGAAGGAACAAATGGAGCTGATTTTAGCATTAGGGTTTAGTTCTCCGCGATGGAAGTGAGGATAATGACACACTTGGCAATCACAATGCAAGATGACACACCTATAAACACAGGTATAATCAAGTCCCTTTGGATCAAGAAAGAAGCAAATTTGATCCGATCGATGTGGAACCAACAAAAAGGGCATCTTTTTTTGCCATCAAACCGCAAAACATCAGTTGCACAAGTCAAACACGAATATCGAATACGATAGCAAGCAAGCAGATTTGACTCGAAAAGAGCAGAGCGGCGACAGTATGAATCGACGAATCTACAACCTGCGAAGGAACTAAAAAACACACAAAGTGAACTGAGTAGAGCATACAAAGAACACGCAGAGGCTTGCTTACTAACCAACTCATTGCGCTCCTAGAAATCTGAGATGCCCAGAGCCCTTGAAATCTGAGACGCAACCATTCTGTTCATGCTTAGTTAGAGAGGAGCGAGGATCACGCACCAGTAGCCCTTGACCATGGTGCGAGATGAGCTCGTCGCTGAAGGGGTGCATCGCGATTATACACAACCGTCGGCCGCCCCTTCCCCGACCACGACCATCGCTTGCAATGCAAAACCCCAAATCAACTCGAAGCACCGAGAATGAGCCGAGTAAATCGGAATGGATATCCGCATCGTGGTTGCGGAGGAGAGGGAAAAGGGCGAGAACGCACGTGCGGCGGCGAAGCACGGCAGCGGCCGGCGGGAGGAGGAGAAGAGGCGAAAGGCGCCTCGCGAGGAGCGAGCGGCAGGCGGAGTGGAGCGGAGCGATCGAAGAAACAAACGGAGAAAATTGGATGCTTCGCGAGGCACACGCACGCGTCGAGCGAGGAAATGACGAAGCGGTCGACGGACGCGAATGCAAAAAAACCACCGGCAAAAACATCGGCTCCGCAGAGCGCTAACGCCACACGTCGCCCGCGAAAAATCGTACTCAAGCGAGCGCGGGCGTGGGGGTAATCGAACGCGTGATCTTTTACTCGCAACGCTGCGTGCCACCACCGCGCTATCGCACCGTTTATGTTTTCTCGCCGCGATTAATTACTTAAGCTTGACAACTGGGTTAGCCAAGTGGCGCCGCGGCGCGACGGCGCGCGCCGCGTGAGAGCCGGCAAAACCTCCCAAGTTTAATATAGGGATGATGATATGATATTATTTACAAAGGGAACATTCATATTTTATATTTAGCACGGTTGGTGTCAACATAGGAAATCGAGTGAAATGGTGGGCGCTATAGGCGCCGAGGGAGTATAAGCTGGTGCGACCTGACTACAACTGCTAAGCAATGTTTAGACGGGTAAAGGTATTATGTACGGTCCAAGAGGAAAACTTTGTATTTCGACCTTGCCCGTGTAAAGTGAATGCAGAAATCCGATGGTAGAAATGGTTGGGGTGATCGTGGGTAAAGCGATTTATCTTTGCAGAGAAAACTTTAATTCACGCCAGCCATCAAAATTGGAGGTTACTATGAGATCCTTTCGGTGGCTCGAACCCCTGGAACGAGTGATTAGTATTTTTTTAAAAAAAAATCTTTTCTCGATAACATTTTATTTTCTTAAAAAAAAAGGTCTGGTTTTCAGTAGGATTTATTGATCGATGGTGTTACTCACGCGTGATTTGCATTTTTTTTATTAAATCGGTTGATGAGCACAACAGTACGTCAGTACTCATTCTTGCTATTTAGCTCTTTTGATTAGATGTGAGGTACCCTGAGTGTCCACTTGAAGGCAGCGACGGGGTATGACGACGAGTTCTAGTACGATAACCTTTACAGTACGTTTTAACAGCGTCGGTTCTTCCTTGTTTGTTAGTACGTAGCTACCAACTGAGGAGAGAGGAATGTTACAATGTATCCGAAAATTTTAGTCGTTCAGGCAAAAATCATTAGGAAAACGGATGAAACTAGCGCTCGGACGTCTGATTCATCGCTCATCCTATCGGACGCCTCTTGCAACATTTTTTTCCTCCGTGTGCAACATTTTTTACCGAGCGTGCAACATTTTTTTTGAGCGATTGCAACATTTGTTTCTTCAGAGCAATTTTCTTTGTCTGTCGAAGGAAAATGTTGCACGCTTGGTAAGAAATATTGCACGATAGAAAAAAATGTTGCAATGTATCTAAAAATTTCGGACATCCGGACACAAGTCATTAGAAAAACCTAAACAACCAGCAACTATGCACCTCTTTCATGGTTGAATTGCACTCTCAATCGGCGAGAATACCGAAGGTAGGAACAATTAATCAACCTAGTGTAACATCCCAAAATTTCAGCTTTTTAATTAAATAATATTATTTCATTGCTATTTATGATTTCTATGATTTTTCTGGATTTTATTGGATTTTCTGAGAATTATTTGAATTCTTTTGAATTAAAATGCATTATCTTTTGTTAAGAAATAATCATAAAAAGGGATTTGCAAAATAAAGCTTTTGTGAAAATATTTTATTTAAGATCAGGAAGTCTCAAAATATTTGTGAGAATTTTTCGGGAATTTTTAGAGTAATTTTGATGCCTTAAATAAATCAAAGCAATTAATCGGATTATTTAAAATAGGAAATTCGGGTTAAAATGGAAAGAACGAAGAACGGGCGGCCCATCTCTCAGTGCGGGCTGAATAGAAACGGAGGTTAACCTCGTGGCTGGATCAAGATCAACGGCCTTCGTCACACCGCGCCAAATAGGAAACCCTAAGCGTCTTGTGCCGGATCTTGATCGAGCGGCTCCGTTCGTCGTCCCCAACTCGGACTCCTCGCTGCGTGATCGAAGCCGGACACTTCGCCGCCGCCTCAAACCTTCCTTGTTTAGCGCGCCTTGGAATATAAAAAGGATCCCGACCCTCCCGAAACTCACCTTGAGCCGCCAGATCCGTTCCCTCACGCCGTCATCGGAGAGTCACCATAGCGATCGTCTTGGTCGCCGGAGTTCCGTGGAGGTTCTTGGCAAGACCTCTGACGTCGCCGAGTAACTCTCCCACCGAGAAGGTTCTTGATTCGAGGTCGCCGTGTCGAAGTTGTATCTGTCTTGCCGTTCGTTGATCGCCGGAAGCACTAGAGTGCCGCCGGGTTGGTCGTCGCCCTGGCTCGGGAAGAACTTCGCCGCCGACCATTGCCGTTCGGGAGTTACGCTAACCGACGGATCGTCATCGTCGTTCGCAATCGCCCACGCCACCGGTCGAGGTAGGTTGATAAAACGACCGTGGCGCCCGCGTGACGAGTCGCCTGTGGCACCGAGGTGGCATCGAGCTGGCATTACGTGGCTGTACACGTAAGCACATGTCGGCTGACGTCGGAAAAACCGGAAATTCCTTTATAAAAATAATTCGCTAAATTCGGAATTTCTATTTTCAGGGTATTTTCAGGATTTTTTCAAACTTCAAAACCTTATAACTTTCGCATACGAACTCGGATTGAGGTGATTCAAATTCCTAAAATTTGTAAAATTGAGATCTTTCTAATAGTGGCTTTTATTTGAATTTTTGAATTTGTTTGCTCTATGATTTTGGTTTTATTTGCTTTTCTCTCTCGATTCGCGTAGACGTTGAACTGTCGAGGCTTGGAAGGATTTCACAACTCGGGAATTATTCTCGAGACCAGGATCAGGGAGCTTAACGAAGGCAAGTTGTGCTTTGATCATGTTGCACCCATAAATTAGATTGCATGCTATTTTGGTTTACTTTATCACTTGTTATTTTATGAGTACAAATGATTTTGACCTAGATTGGGATTTAGATATTATATCCTATTGAATTACACCCTACCTTGTTAATTTGTATGCCATGATCCATTTGTCACCCTAGGTTGGTTAATTATAGTTGGTTAATAGAAAATCAACATGGATGGTTAGAACGACATAGAATTACTTAGCCATGCCACGTCATCACATGCTCATAGAATATTGCTTAATAATCTTGACTAATGGAATATGGAACAATGATGATAACTTGTGGGCCATGTGTGGTCGCACAAAGAGATTGAGTTGTTGTGGCGTGAGTCACATAGCGATGTTGATTTGTGAAGAGCACGTGGTGCTTGGTAACCAACCGGGAGATAATCACTTTAGATTGAAGCAAGTGGAAGGGGCAAGGGTGCCAAGGTGGGCTCGATGGGCAGAGGGTATGTGTATGTCTTGCTTTAATCAATCTTAAGGACTTAACCTTGCGAGCCTTTGACTGAGTCAAACTTGCGACCACACGTCTGTTATGGGGCACCTAGTGACTAATTTGCAAATGCTTAACTTAAGTGCTATCTTGGTGGTGTGAGTCCGGTATTACGGAGGAAACTCACATGGAGCAAGAGGGGGCCTGTTGTGGTGGTTTTAGCCCTTCGGTGTTGAAACCTTAGCGGTAGCACCGGGTTAAGAGGATGCATTGTAAAGGCTTTGTTATAATCGTTCGCCTGTGTGGTGCATGGTTATATCGTGTGGGTAAAGTGCATAACCTCTGCAGAGTGTACAATCTATTCGGATAGCCGTGCTCACGGTATTGAGCAATGCTCGGGAATTACAGTCAAGGGGTAGTTAATTAAAACTTATCAACTGGATGGGATGGCAGGATGCCATGTGGATAATGAAACTTGATTTAGGATGGAGAACTTGGGTTTATTTGAGAATCACTGAATCTACTTACTTGTTATTATTTGTTTTACTGTCTTTTCAATCTACATATTGCTTACGTTTGAAAATGCCGCCATCGCTTATGAGCCACTTAGCTATTCCTTGGAATAAGCTCGCATATAGTTATAATAGAATTGCATTCTGTGCACAACTTGTTGAGTACGTGTTGGTGTACTCACCCTTGCTTAACAACCAACAACAGTGGAGGAGTCTTCGCTTGTGCTTGAGGAGGACTTTCAGGTGGACGCGAGTCACTAGGCCAAGCCTTGTCGGTCGCCTGTGGTGTACTGATGAGTCACTACATCTTCTACGATTTTCCATGCATTCGTCTTAGTTTATCTTAGTCTTGCCCTATGAGGCCGAATAAATGTAAGTGATCATAAGATCATACACCAGTTATATTAAATAAATGAAGTCTTATTGTTATTATCGTTGTGTATGATGTGATGCTTACCGATGTTAAGCCGTGTGCACTAGCGTTGATCCTGGGAATAGTGCGGCATACACGGTGGATCCGAATTGGTGAATTCGGGTCACTACACCTAGCCCTTCCAAACCATGAACTAAGATAGTCACGGATCAGCTGGTTGAATCATGTAGATTCGGTGATCAACCTCAAGAACAGTGTCTTTTTGATCTTACGCCAACCTCACTCAAATCTTTGATGGAAAAACCAGTAGACTGAAACTTACTGACCAGATTAAAGATAAAAGAAAGCAAAATTAGAACTTGATGTAATAAAGAGATATAAAGATAATTTTATAAGCTTTTTAGAAAGCTAAAAAATGTCACAATCCAAGCTTGAACGTGAGAATTATAAACATTTCAATTCAGCCTGTGCCATCGATCCAAATTGATTTCTTTTTTTTTTTTTGTCTCCAAATCAAGGTGGACTCTTTCCTTCTTTCTCTCCCACAACTTGAACTCTCCTTTTCTCTCCCTAAATCGTGTGACAGCTCACACACCCTCCATCCATATAACCCATGTAGACCATACCCTTGGCTAGCCCATACAACCATAGCTAACACATATTTCACCTCCATATGGCTTACATAATACTGGCATAATATACTTCTCATGCTTTATAAATTCTACCTTTCTCCCTCGCCTCCCTCCTCGACCATATGTTCTTTATTGCCTTCTTATTGCAAATCAGTACTAATTTGAGCTTTACACTTGCATTGCATACGAGGACCAACCAACAAAGTCAGGGTTGTAAATTGGACCGCATCAGACACGCCTTCTGATAATGCATGCCTACGGCTAAAATTTAGTAATTCACGAACATGTTAGTCCCGTTAATTAGTATCGCTAGTTGCGACTGCTTGTATGCGAAATAATAAATTAGGCAAAGGCTCTTAAGACCAATTAAGAACTCGAACCCTATGGGCATGATATTGTAAATTATTTGTAAGTTTCTAATTATTATTCTGCTGCCATGTAATGTGATTTAGGTCTGTTTTGGAACAGCTTCTGCCAAGCTTTTGTTTAAAAGAAAATCAGATTATTTACCGAATAGGAGGATTTTGGATAGTTTCTTCTACAATTGGAAGTTGTCCTTTACATAAAATCAGAATCTGGATGCCAGGTGATTCTTACTGGCCCGGTTCTCCACCTCCAAGCGTAGTCAATTCGACTCGATCTCTACAATCAGAAGCAGTTTCTTTCATAATCCAGAATATACATAATCAGAAGCTGTTCTAAAAGAGGCTTATGGTCTATTTGTTTTTGCTTTCGATTCTGGATTCTAACCCCAAAAGCAAAATAAAAAACAAATATCCCAATTCTAGAATCGTTTTTCACAATCCAGCCTATCCATATACACTAAAATCCACTTCACATGTATTTTTGGATTCCAATTTTTAGAGAATTAGCTTCTCTACGATCATAATCTATAATCATCTTTAGATAATCCAAAGCAAAAACAGACAGCCTTATTATTCCAGATTTTGTCGAGTAATAAACCGCACCTAGGCGTGACGGCACAGGTCATCACGTACACCCGGTATGTCGAAATCGTTACACTCTGACAGAAGTGTTAACTTCTCTTTTCTTTAATGACAAGTGTTAACTTCTTGAACGCAATTACAATACAAGAACTTGTTTGCATACGACGGTCACCGTTGGCTGCGAACCGCAGATGGTTTTGCTTCCTGTGGATTCATCGAATATATATTTATTATACAAAAGCAGCAATCTGTGCTGGGATTTCGGCGAAAGCAAAGCTGCTGGGGACTGAAGTACACAACTAGTGAACTAGAATCCGATTCCTCTCGCCGCCTTTCTCCCGTCGCCAAACGGATCACTCTTCCTGACGCCGCAAGCCTCTCGCATTCGTCTTCCTTTCTGCCGCTTTTTCTCCATGCATCGCTCATCTGTTCACATTTTTGCATCAGCCCCCATCTTGCATGCAGTGTTCCTGTCCGCTTAATTCGCGAACCGCCGGTATGCCGCGTCGCCGCCGGACTAGAAGCGCCGAGACGGAAAGGAATCCGGTAAAGATATACACAAGCGAGTTCAACTAAGCTAGGCAAAATGGAATCCTGGAAAGAAGGTGAAGTCGAGTACGCTAGAAGATATTGTGTTCTATCTCTTCTCCTTTCAGTGTGCTGCCCTTCAGCCGCCTATATATGTAAGAACCTGATCGATTAGCGACTGCAATTGATGCCACTGGTCCATTTCGTAGCTGAAGCTAGCTGGTCAGCTATCTTCGGGGCACATTGCTTTCTTCTTCTTTTGGAGAGAGTAAGTTCGGCACGTACGGTCTTGCAGTTTCAGGAAGGGCCGGGTTGGCATGGCCGGGAGGAACATTGGCGTCGCCGTCGACTTCTCTCCGTGCAGCAAGAACGCGCTGCGGTGGGCGGCGGCGAGCCTCGCCTGCTCCGGCGACCGGCTCGTGCTGGTCCACGTCAAGAGCTCGTACCAGTACGAGCAGGGCGTCGTGCACCTCTGGGAGCAGAACGGATCACGTAAGCCAGCTAGCCTCCGTTACGGACCCACATCACGACCATGGCATGCACGCTCAGTTCAGTGCCATTTCTGAAGTTCTTTTCTCCCATACGGAATTGCTATTCGTCTGCGTTTTGATTGATTTCAGCGCTAATCCCTCTGGTGGAGTTATCGGATCCCCGAGTGAGCAAGATCTACGGCCTGGCGCCCGACAGGGAGACGCTCCAGATCCTCACGCGAGCCGCCAATCAGAAAGGGGTGAGTACTCTACTAGCCCTAATGCACACCATTCGTCTGTCTGAACGGTGGTACGGAATTCGGGTTCGCGGCGTGATTCGTCACTTTTTCTTTTAATTATCACTGTGAATGTGTTTTACGGTTCGCGGGGTTCACAGGTGATCGGATAACTATGATCGGAACTGACAGGAAAGAAAACTGCTGCAGGTCGAGGTGTTTGCCAAGGTGTACTGGGGCGAGCCTGCGAAGAAGCTGACCGAAGCGGTCGGGAGGATCCCCCTGCACTGGATGGTCGTGGGAAACAGGGGATTGAGCACGGTTAAGAGGCACGCTGCTAGCTCTCTCCTCTGTTCTTTACACGTACTGCCAATAGATTTCCTCTCATGAAGCTGACTCAGACGATTTTCATGTGTTCTTTTTTCCTTGGCACTAGGGTTCTCATGGGGAGCGTGAGCACGTACGTCGTCAACCACGCGACCTGCCCCGTCACGGTGGTGAGGGAGAACGTGCTGCCTTCGGCTGGGACGGCGAGCTACTAGCGCACAGCGAATAGCGCCCCCAGCATGCGTGCAGTTAACGCATGCATGTAAATTAATTTGGGACAAAATAAACCATATATTCGGTGTGAAGTTGTGAACCCTATTATGAGTTGGGCTTCGACTGCTGTGCAAGCAATCCAGTCGTGCAAGCATATAAACAAAGCATCTATACCGGACGATCTTCATCCTATGGTTACTGTGTTTTTTGCACTTAAGCCCCCTCACTTGTCCCTCTCAGCCCCATGTGCAATTTGCCAAAACCATATGCACCTCTGAACAAAAACGCAGCAACCACAGGATGAAGATCGTCCGGTATAGATGCTTTGTTTGCATGCTTAACATTGAGATCGATATTTCATCCAATCAACATATTTTTGCAAACAAACCACGCATCCATTCTATACACTTGCGCATCACCCCTCCAATGCCTCCATCCACCTCAATTAACCCACCCAGTCTCTCTTTTGCTCCTCATCCTCTCTGTCCCCCCTTCCTTCTCTCACACTCTTCCTCTCTTTGCACTGGCCTTCTTGACCCCGCGCATGGCGATGATCACAAGGCCCAGCCATGGTTCAAAATCCTGGCGAAATTTCAGAAATCTCGGCCGGATACGAGATCCTAAATCCAGGCAGAACAAAAAATCAAAAAATTTTAAATGCTACAGTATTTTCAGAAAATTCGGTCAATTTCATCGAGTTTTCGGATTTTTACACCGATATTCATATATGTTGGATCGATTTGCATTGTTTTTTAACCAAATTTGGTGTCAATTTTTTTAAAGAATTGTAATGCCTTTTACGAGGAATACATGTGAAAATAATGGACAACTCACGTACCTCGGTTAGAGCACTCTTTAGTAAGCGGGTTCAAATCTCAACGAGGAATCCAATATTTTGGATTGTTTAAAAGAAAAAATGAAATGCAAAATGTTGTTGTTGCTTGAACAGACATGTTCTTGATTCATGCTTGAATTAAAATGTCCGTGCAGTTTGTTGGATCCGAAAACCAACATACAAAAAAAATTCTTGGTTTGTGCAATTTCTTTCAAGTTGAAAACTTGAAGATGAAATCCAAAATGAAATCCATTATTTTCTTGTAATTTTTTCATATATTTTCTAGCAGAAAAACTCCTAAAATGTAAATTCATGAAGATGAAATCCTAAAATGCATTTTGTTGCAAGATCTTGAAGATAATTTTCCTTGTATTGACAAAATCAAATGTAATTTTTTCTTAATGAACATGAACATTTGAAATGCTTAGAACTAATTGTCACTATCCATCATGGTGCGGCTAGGGTTTCAAAAATCGATGAAAATAGCTCAAAAATATCAGTTCAACTCGAGATTTGGAATCGTTTGATAAACCAGTTCAATTCAAATTTAAAAAATTCAGAAATTTAGAAAAAAATTATCCAAAAATTTCCTAACATTAGTATTAATAGCCTTTTGACATCTGGCATGAATTTTTTTGAGAAACTAAATTTGGGATACGTTTTTGAGCGATCCAAATATAGATAATATAAAAGGAAAAAAAGAAAAACTTTCATGCATATGGATATGTATACATTCTAATTTTAAATTTCAGATATAATAATATAATTTTGGTTCATGGTATTGATCCGGGATGTTTTTATAGAATCCAAATTATGTCTTTGTTTCTAAGAAATGAACGGGGGAAAATAGCTAGGCTATTTTTTAATATAAATATGGTACCAGATGTAATAAAAGAATCGGTTATTATTAATACTATAAAGTGGTCGTTAATACTCAACAATATCAAGCAGAGTAGTGACCAAAAAGTGGTTATTAATACTAGAAACGTGGTCATTGTTTCTTCATAATTAATGATAGCACACTATCCTGTTGTTAAAAAACAATTGTAAATGGTCATTAGTACTATTAACCGTGGAGCCTTTAACGACGGCTAAAAACCATAATTCTATGGCTATTAGTGACTTTTAATGACTACATTTCGCGTCGTCAATAATTGTTTTCTTAGTAGTGCTAATAATTTACCGAATATTCTTGATTGTCCTACAAATATTGCAACCTTTTATCATATCATCATCAAACAGAACATTAGTATAAGAGGTCATTATTTTGAGTTCTCACATTACTTTTACTTGAATATCCAATATTTTTACATTTTTTATTTTTCCTTGAATTTTTCCAATTTCATTGAGTGTGCTTGATTTTTTACGTAAACCTATTTAAAATCGCAAAAATCGATGAAAAATTGGTAAAACTAGTTAGTTTTTGATTTATTTCAACCACTATTTGATCTCCAAGTTTAAAAATTTTGGTTTTAAATTTCATTCGGTTTCTATCAATTTTCGATGAAAATCGATAACGATAAAGGGTGATTTCCGAGCTCGGTTCGATAACGTAAGCCTTAGGTGCGGCGCATTGGGATGGAGATTTGGAGGGAGGAGGATGGTTAATCCAAATGTACAGATGACTGGGCTGGGGTTGTCATTTTGGGCCAAATAAGTTTCAATCTGAGTGGCACTGGCGGATCCAGAGGGTGGGCCGGGTGGCCCACCGCCCACCCAAAAATTCCAAATCGTAGCGGTAAGATCAATTCCGTCATTCTTGAGATAGTCATATTGCGAAGGTAATATCTTTAGATCCGTTGATCCGATCGGATTGATTCTTGTTATGTTAATTTCGAAATTGCATCTAGTTTCTATAGTTAAAATTTCACAACAATCCAACCTTAGGATCTTTGGGAATTATTATTTTGGTAAACGTGAGTTACTCTGTTTTTATTTGGTCTGGCGTTTGATTCAGTAAAATTACGAAGAAAATAACTTTAGATCCGTAGATCCGATCGAGCTTATTTTTGTTGTGTTAGCTTGAAAATTGAGTCTAGTTTCAGTAGTTAAAATTTCACATCGATCTAACGGTGGGATCATCATAAATTACTGTTTTAGTGAATATAGGTTAATCTGTTTTTGTCGAATCCGAATCAGTTAATTGGGGTGTTTCAAAAATAATCAAAAATTTGATTTTAACTTCCGCGCAATCATTCACCCCCCTTTGATTACTAGTTTAATATATATCGATCCTACATATTGTATTGCAGAATTGTTGAAACATAAAGAGAGATAGAGATATTGCATCTCTTTTTGAAAACATGCAGCAAAGAAGATTGCTTCTCCATCGTCTCCTTCCCCAATTGTGGCAGAAGAGCACACTCAAGAACAAGATCCAGGAGTATTGTAATCTTCTTCAAATTATTGTAGTCGTGTAAATTTGTTTAAGTCAAATTTCATACTTAGTTGTTGATTTTAAGATGTTCGTAAGACACCTTATTAATATATCATGATGCACTTTTGGCAAATTCTATACTTGTATTGTATATTGGCATATTAGATTTACGGTATTTAAAAAATTTATGCCAAGTTGGACCACCCATACCCAAAATCCTGGATACACCACTGCTGAGTGGTACACTTCACATGCAACGGTTCATGTTATGGTCTACATGTTAGCAGAATATGGGGTTTACATGGGATATTTCCCCTTTAATTACTGTGTGTACGTAGTCCGTACCGTATGTACGTGAAACAGAAGAAAAAAAATCTTTGTGGATAAAACAAAAGGCATCTCGGCTAAAATGAAAACTGCATGTACATATGGACACATGAACTATTTGTAACCCTCAAGAGTGCATTAAGATTCATACAAGAGATATTCAACTATTAGAAGATAGGACGGCGGTTTGAATTTTAAAAGTGTAAATCTCGAAGCACATTTAACAGCGATGATAGTACATGTGCTCGTATGTATACATGGAAAAACAGTGGCAGATCCAACGGAGGGTTAAGGGGGCTAGGACACACCCTACCCTTCAACGTGCAGAAGGGTGACTAGCTGAGGATAGAGTAGAAGGGGATGACGGTGTGGCGGGCTGCAAACCAATAAACACCTTTTAAAATTTAATTTTGGGTCCGATACTGAGAAAACCACGTTCAGCGTCTCCGGGCAGCTGTTGTAGCAGCCGATGGATACTACGTGTATAAACGTACTTCCTTACTTCTGTCTTTCTTTATAAAAAAAAAAAAGAACAATCCGCTGAAGAGCTGGGCATTCCTGTTGCAGCAGGTGCAGACATGAAGCAGCCAATGACCAGGGGGGGTTTATTGATGGTACCACAAAATCGGACTATGATGTACATCTCTATACAACCGGTAAAAAAATACATAATTAATTGAACGGTGATAATGTACAGCAGATTACCTGTCTACGATGGTTACGAATTTGCTGTTTTTTTTTTGTAGTAAATGGGCAGCACACACTTGACCACCATAGCAGGTTGGCGCACCATTATATCTATATATATGGAGGTCGAAACACCAATCGACCTGATAATTAAGAAATTTTCAAGAGAAAAGTGCTACTTGCATAGTTGGATAGATAGTATTGGTAAATCTATTCCTGTCATTTAAAAAACATAAGATGCTATTTTCCGAGCGAAACAAAGGGAAATGTTTGCCATCTCCGAAGCAGAAGACGCAGTTTAGTTCATGTTTGTAGATGAAAACAACACGTCATCAAGATTTTCCGCAACCGAGTGCAATTGAGCCTAGTTCATGAAATGGCCAAGTGGAGAAATATCCATGCGGCATGAGGGAAAAGAGAATACCATTCACCATGATGAAAAATATGGCATGCTAAAATGATGGCATTTCTTTTGGAGGAAGCATCAGTAGAGGTCTGACGAGGTCATCATTCCTGTACTACCAGTAAACTCCAAAACATGTGAGTCATGTATACTAGAGAGGTAGGCACTGGGCCGGATCATTTTGGACCGATACGAGGCATGCCCAGTTCAGCCCGACCTACGACTTGGTACGGAACTGTTCTAAACGGGACGAGCCGGTACGGTACGGTTGTCCGAACCATGCCAGGCCTGCCAATTGGGCATGATAGGCGGCCCGACCTAGCACGACAATCCAAAGCCAAGACAAATAAATAGTCCATGTGTGCCTGTGTTATATGTGTGGGTAAGCAAATAAAGGAGTAAATACATGACAGCATGTATTTGATTGAAAGGAGCAACCGAATCAAAGAAATCGAGAAGAATAAATACAATAGGATTTTGTCTCGACCGGAGAAAAAGGAAGTCCTAAACAGATAAAGAAAGAAATCAATCTATGGTCATTTTCTCTCGTAGCAATAGTATAAATGGGCTGAATCTAGACCGGTACGGCACGAAGTAGGCACGAAAAGCAGGCTTGCCAAAGGCGAGCCGAGCCAGCCCGGCTCGACATGATAAGCACGACTCGGCAGGCTAGCTAGCAGGGGGAGAGGTGCGAGCCGGCGGGGATGACATGGCAACAGGTCAGTCTTCTTTTATTTACAATATTCAGTAAATTGCATAGATCTTCATTTCCTTGTCTTCATATTGTATTCGTTAGATAGGAGGACTGAAAAACATGATAGTTGTTTACAATATTGCTAGAATATGTGAATGCGTATGCTCCCTCCTTGCTTTAAGTTAATAATGTGAATGACATTATAGAGAAGGATCTTCAACTGTTGCATCACTTGTCTTTATTTTGCCGATCTTCCTGCATGCCCAGGACACCGTGCACCACGAGGTGCCTACTCGTGTCCTCGTCAGCAACCGCACCTGCGGCGAGTCGGCCCGCGTCCCCGCCGCTCCAGTGATCTTTTGCGTTCCACCTTCCTAAATGATTTTACCATTAATAAGTTTCTGTTTTTGTGTAGTGGCTGGTCAGATCGAGTTGTCTTCTCCAACTCCGGCCAAGCTCGACGCCGCGTCAAATTCCTCCCCTCCGGTGAGCTTCGTCCCAAGCTGAGCGCACTCTTGGCTTCCTCATGCTCTCCTCAGTCTTCCCCATCAGCCAACTGCAGTCCATCATGTCCATGGAGCTTCGACACCATATTGCTCGCCGTCGTCACACCACCTGGAAGTCCCTCCATCGCTCCCGAAGCTACCGATGAGATCCTCGTGACCTACCACTGCTAACGCGCTTTTTAGCTTTTCGTTTCCACGTTGTTTGCCATGTGGTGAGCCGAGCCCAGCCCAACTAGCTCGAGCTTAGAGGAGAGGAGGAAGAAAAAAGGAAGGGGAGGAAACGTGTATGACATGTGGGCCAAAATGTGTGTGCTACGTGGGCAAGAACAGTTTGCTTTTTGTTGTGCCAATTAAGCTTTACAAACTCTAAAGCTCTGCGCCTCTGCCAACTCGTATGGGTTGAATGGGATAAAGTGGATAGTTTCTTTCGTTCAAGGTTCCAATTTGGACAAATTACAAAAAAATTTGAAGCAAACAAAGAAGTAATTAGTATCTACTTTTTATTCATACTTTAATATTTATATAATTTTTAAAAGAAAAAGATAGAATCACATCTCTTCAAAGTTTCAGGGTTGAAACTTGTTGAAAAACTTGAAAAGTGAACTTTTTCTAAATGGATATGGTGATTGCTTTCCATAAGACCATTCTGAACCCTGTAAGTTATGAATCCATTTGGAACGAGAGAATGGCAAATGGACTTCCTATGAAATATTTATAGGAATTCTATGTTGGAAACGGACTGAAACAATTCACCTAGATAATCCAATAGGCTACGAGAAGGTTAAAAAAGAAAGACAAAAAAAGAACATATAGCTTCACAACCATAAATTTTAACCACAGCATACGGAAATGATTAACATGTTAAGCAATCTGCAAAATTCATAGACTCAGAACGATATAGCAGTATAAACACCACGATTAGGATGACAGAAAATGAACGAATTCGAAGACAACCCATTCCATGTAGTACCGACACAAAACAGATCTAATTTCTTGGATAAAGATGTTCAACACAGGACAGGTTCACACAAGGCGATATAGCACCACAGACACTTGGAAATTCAAGTTCCACAAAGCAAAATAAGGTTGGATAAAACAAAGTGCCGTTCCCACAGATAGAAGTCTAAGCAGCAATGTCCTCTGCCAGGAAAGCTTTCCCAGGGGCGCGGGCAGAAAGTCGGCCATGGCAACCAAGCAGCTGCACAGAAGACATAATATAAATTAGATTATACATACTAATTCTTACAAAAAGCATCGCAATTTTCTTTTCAAAAGAGAAGTGCAGACAAAAGTCACGAAACAGCACATTTCAGAAATAAGCCATGTATTACCAATGTCTGTGGTCATCTTGGGATGACCAAATATTAACTGAACATGCAAACCGTAAGGCTAAAATTAACAACAAAAGAAGCTCACAGCCTGACACATATCAAGGGATAAATACTGGCTAAGGAAAAAGTATATGTACCTTAGCATTGACACCATCAGGCACAATTCTACCCTCACTCTTGTACTTGATGTAATCATCACGGTTGAACTTGGTGAAGCCCCTGAAAATGATAAGTGTAAATTAAAGAACTGGCACATAGAACTCATCACAAGCAAGGCATCTCAGCAATTGAGGTGTTGTTCCATTGGATGATTGGCCCTCTGTTGTACTTACCACTTTCTACTTTCAATGATCTTTTGGCGGCCAGGGAACTTGAACTTGGCACGGCGGAGAGCTTCACTGGCATGGACAGCGTTGTTGGGCTTGCAACGGACAGAAAGTAGGACCTGGCCAATATCCACCCTGGCGCAGGTTCCCTGTGGCTTCCCAAAAGCACCCCTCATTCCAGTCTGGAGCCTATCAGCCCCGGCACACGAAAGCATCTTGTTGATACGGAGCACGTGGAACGGGTGAACACGGACCCTGAAGTGGAAGGCATCCTTTCCAGCGGACTTGGTCATGTACTTGTTGCACGCGATACGGGCAGCCTCAAGAGCCTCGCTGGAGACATTCTCCTTCTCCCAAGAGACAAGGTGCACACAGTGGGAGAACTCATCCACACCCTTCTTCTTCATTCCAACATCGTAGATCCTGATCTTGGGATCAGGAACACCACGGCAGTACCTTGACTTGGGGTATGGCTTGTTTTTGATTTGGCGATAGCACCTCGCAGGTCCTAACCAAAGTGAAGACACCAAAGCTTGTTACAGACAACTCAAAACAAGAGGGAAAATGCAGTGTAACATAGCCCCTAGTGTGGAACTCAGTTCAAACCTCCCCTGATATATATCACATATTACTGAAAAACACACCATTTTAGTTTTGACTGGGCATACAATACTAGTTGGAAACAAACCTGGAGAATCAGACTGCCTTTAGGCAGATTATGCTATACCATTGACACGGTAAAGAACAGATCACTAGAAAAACATGCTCATGAAGTAAATGAGATCCACTACCATTATTCACATGTCCAACTCTCGAGCAAGCCAATTTTAACCAGGAAAACATAGCACTATGTAAGGCCTACAAGCACTAGCCGTAACCATCACAAGACAGTTCAATGAGATTCACAGGTCTTATCCTACGAATAGACGTGACCACCGGAGTGGTATAACTTTTAAGCAATACCATACGGATCTTCACTTCCTAACAGACTATCAATATAGACGATGAAAGAACACATCAATCTTCACATCACAGAAACCAAAGATTGCGTTGTCGCTAGCTCTACGATGCAAGCAGCCAACTAATTTAAGAAAATAAATGAGATAGGCGCAACTTTAGTAATCACAAAACAGGTATCCTCCCAAGTTCTCACGAATCAACCGCAAATAAACCAACCACGCACATGAGATTTTGGCTCCGCAAATCACCCAAACACAAACCGATGCAATTTTGGGAGTAGTGTCATCAGATTACGCACGACTACGGCGGATCCGAGCCAGACCCTCAAACGCTTGCATCGAACATCGCTACGACCAAATCAACACTAGAAATCGAGAATATCATGTAGGGACAATGTAGAGGGAAGGGAAATCGTAAGCTTACTTCTCCCCATGGCAGCGACGTCGAGAGTTCGGCGGCGGCGGCGGCGGCGAGAAGAGACCAGGGAGCTGCGACTAGGGTTTGGAGGGGTGAGCGCCGAGGCGGCTTATATAGAGGGAGGGACAGCGACTAATGGTCGAGGGTTTGCATCACGCGCGACTGACAGGTGGGGCGTTGGGCCTAGGAGCAATTGGGCCCGGCCCACTATCAAGTAGCCCAAGAGGTTCGGCCCACCTTTTTGAGATTTGGCATTCATTTGTGTTCAGGATATTGTTTTTCTCTTCATTATTTTAGATTGGATTTTTTTAAAAAGAATAGCAATGCAATAGGGGGCTTTGGCAATCTTGGCTTATATAGCTATTAAAATATTTAATCATAGTGTACTTACAGTCTTTTAATCCCACTATTATGTTCTTTTTCATACTTCTACGTTGTGACGTTGTTCGTTGCCTTGCAGTTAGAGCCTAGAGCTCTGCACGACCATATTGTTATAAAATAAATCATGTGATCAATTGCGAAAAGGTGCCTTTTCAGAAGAGATGTCTTCTTCAGAAAGACACCCCAATCTTGTGTATATATGATGGATCATTAGCAATCTCATTTGTTGAGTACTTCTCTTGCGTCTTCTGTTCATTTAATTTACAACACGTTATCAGCACTGCTTCGTTCTACCACACACGAGCAATTTCACAAGGGCACGCAGGAGGAGGCGATTGAAGCATACGATGTCATGACAATCAAGTTCCACGGCCTCAACGTCGTCACCAACTTCAACATCACGAGGCACACAGAGGCTAGAAGAACAGTAGGTTCTCATCTCCCCCATGGAGCACCCTACATCAGCATTCTAGCTAGGGGTGGCAATTGTACCCGCGGGTTCGGGTACCCGCGGGTTTTGCACCCGATCGGGTCGGGTTCGGGTTTTAATTTTTACCCGCGTTCTTGGGTTGGGTACCAAATCGGTTCGGTCGAGTTCGGTTTTAATTTTCACCACAGATACCCATCGGCACCAAATACTGCGTACCCATCGAATTACCGTCGAGTTCCGGTATCCATGCGGGTTTGGGGTCGGTTTCGCACCGTCGCCGGTTTGACTTTCGGGTTTTGGGTTCGGGTTTCTTGTCGAAGTTTTTGCAAAACCCACACCACCCAACCTATTGCCACCAGATATACAAACCCGTCTTCACCGCTCGGATTTCTGTACCCATCGGTTCGGTTCGGTATAGGTTTTACCCGATATGGTATTCGGTTCGGTCGGGTATTTCAATTGGGTTTGGTCGGGTTGGGTTTTGTAAAACCCGACCACCCGAACCATGCCATCTCTAATTTAGCCTCCCAATGATGAGGACGTGCACAATGTCCTTACCTCGCTCCTAAACATGGAGTCAACGATCCAAGATCGCTTGTCACCCTTCGCTGATTTGTCGGCGACAACATCATCGTCGACACCGCACACACTGCCCATCATCCACCATCACAGCCCGCAGTCTGCCCACCATGGCAACATGGGTTCATGCTCTCTACTGCATCTGGCAGGCTTCCATCAAAGCCTGCGGCGCGGAGGCAATGGAGGCCAGTGATGGCATGGCAACACCTGTGTCAGGCGGCCCAGAGATGGCGATGGCCGAAGCCTTCGCTTGAGGGCGAACGGCGTTTGCTTCAGGCGGCAGAGGAGTGCGCGCCTCCACCGAGATGCCTTCGGCGTATTCCCCAACCACGGTGATAGCCACTCCGGCCTCGGCGCTTTCCCCTCCTCCCGCCACTCATGGCGTCCGAGATGGCAGCGGCCCAAGCCTTCAGCTTCGAGGGTGGTGCAGAGCCCCTGGCGGCGGTTGGATCCGACGGATCTCGGGGGGCTCATTCTCCTCTCCCACTGGTGAGGATGACGGCAAACCGGCGGCGGCTCCCATGGTGGCTAGGGTTGGAAACCCTAGCCGCCGTTTCTTAATGGACTTTTCAGCTCAATTCGGCTGAGAATTTAAAGGCGTTTGGCTGTTCTGCAAATAAGCCCTCTGGTTTTTGCAAAATTACTTTTCCAAATTAATTTATTTTCCTCACTTGAGAAAATAATCAATCAAGTCCTCGGCTTTTGTATTAATTCAGATATAGCCAATCTTAATTATGTTTAGCTACATTTAGAACCTCGTGTTTATGCAAAGATAATAATGTGCATTTCTGCATCTTAATATTACCTTAGTAATATTACTGCTTTAGCGCTTAAATTATATATTTGCGCTCATTGCACATTATTAATATTTCAGCATTTTTTCCTAGCATTTTATTTTCCCCAGAATATAATATTTTCTACCTCATATAAATTATTTAAGTCTCCTACTTGCTTAAATAATTCACAAAAAATCATGCAAAATGCTAAAAAATGGTGTTTACCTTTTCTATGAGTTTTTGATAAAAGCATAAGGCAAGGGAGTCTATGGCATCTATTGTGACTGTAGTGTCACCCGCTCTCTAAGACAAAGTCCATGTCCATAGCAGTGAGTTACTCGCCCACTTTTGCGAGGTCTACACTATGTTGTATTACGATATGGTGATTACCTTCAATGTGTATAACCAATCTCTTATAGTACAGAATCTATGTTTTTGGTTGTGACTATAGTGTCGTCCACTCCATCAGGAGTAGAGTCCAAGACATTAGCAGCGACTTAGTCGCTTGTCCTATATTAAAGGTCTACACCTATTCTCTTCTGAGAATATTTTCACATGATTTTTACTAAAATACAGCATTTCATGCTATGCAATTTACTCTCAAGTAAATTGACTATATGTTGCATGATCATTTCATGTAGGACATGGCTGATATTTCCAATAAAAAAATTACTGAGCTTGCATTGGATGGAAACAATTATTTAACTTGGGCCATGAATGTCAAAATCTATGTGAATGACCACGGCATTGGCTCAACCATTGTCGAAATGGGGAAAATGCTCCACCCATCCCTGATGCATATAGATATGCCTCATTGCATTTTATTCGGCATCACCTCCATTCAGACCTGAAGACTGAGTACTTAATGGAGGAACATCCACTTGTTTTTTTTAAAAACTCCTTCAAGGAGCGTTATGATCAACAAAGAGCAATACTGTTGCCCAACGCACAACATGAATGGTACTCCTTCGCTTTTAGGACTTCAAGTCCGTGGCAGCTTACAATTCTGTTGTTCATAAGATCAACTCTAAGTTGAGATTCTACAATCAACTATTTTACAGAGGCAATCTGATGGAAAAAAATTTTTGTTTAGTGGATAGTTGTACCACTAACACCATTTTAAGGGAAATCAAATATTTTCATACTCTCAAAAAGAGTAATGGAAATGTCAATCGTTGGACACAATGCAATAATTGTGGGTCCAGGTCGAGCCACAATTATTCTCCCTATGGGTACAAATAAAGTGATTGAGGATGTACTTTTGTATCCCAATTCAACTTGTACTCTACTCAGCTTCAAAGATATCCGTAAAAATGGTTTCCATGTGGAAACCCATGCTAAAGCAAATAATGAATATTTGCACATCACAAAGAATGATGGATATGAAACTCAAGTGTTTGAGAAAATTCCTTCCTTATCATCTGGATTGTACTATACATACATCAAACCCTTACCGCATGTTGCGCACAAAATAATTTTTCAGAATCTTGATAAGTTCAAGATTTGGCATGATCGCCTTGGTCACCCTGGTTTAGGGATGATGAAAAAATTATTAACAATTAATTCTGTTGGTCACAACATAAATGTTGCAAATTTCCTAAAATCATCAAATTTTGTTTGCACCGCATGTGCAACTAAAAAATTAATTTTAAGGCCCTCTCACCTTAAAATTAAAAATGAATTACTAAATTTCCTTAAAACACATTCAAGGAGATATATGTGGTCCTATAGCCCGATACGCTGATTGCATATTTGATGAGGACAATTTTCCGGCATTAAGGGGAGATCAATACCATAAAGAATGCTAAGAAATAGATTGGAATGTCTCAGGCATTTAGTCCTTAAATCCACATACTAAAGAATCTAAACTGGAAATTCAGAGGATCATAAATTTGCAACACATTGCAAATAATCTGTTAGATGCATTTACTAATTACAAAGGTGTCACTAAATCACATATCCTCACTGTAAACGCACCAGAAAGAGTGCAGGTATCTAACAAAACCACTCATCTCCTAGATAATAATAAGAGGGGGAGAAATCTGGTCGCGAGAGATATGGTTTCCCAAAAGAATCCATAGAAAAAAGAGGAAACATCCTCAAGCAGTAAATACAATTCAACCTCAAGTTGAAAGACACCAATTGGATGTTGAACATCTAAGACCCAATGCAAATGTGCACATCAATTCTGATGCTAGGATATCGAAACCACCTCACTCCATCGTTGAGAGAAATCATGAGGAGTTAGAAGGTGTAAATGAAATTTCCACAAATTATATTGATTCAAGAGAATCATTTAATAGAAAGACTACAATTATCGACACAAACTTTACTTCATAGATTGCTTAAAACCTTCACCTAGATCCGAAACCAAAGTCTATAGCAGAGTGCCTCAAGCACTTAGATTGGGTCAAATGGAAGGAAGCAATCGAGACAGAATTGCACTCGCTTAACAAAAGAGAGGTATTTACCCCAATAACACCAACTCCTCATAATGTCTTCCCTATAGGAACAATGAGGTAGTGAGATACAAGGCGAGGCTTGTAGCATAAGGGTTCACGCAGAGACCCGACATCTATTACGATGAAACATATTCTCCTATTATGAGTGGAATCACGTTTCAATATATAATATCATTGGCTGTACAAATGAATTTATCCATGCGGTTGATGGATGTAGTGACTGCATATTTATATGGGTCACTTGATTCAGACATATACATGAAAGTCCTTGAGGGGCTTCAAATTCTGAATCCAAAAGAAAATGGTAACATGTATTGTGTAAAATTGCAAAAGTCATTATATAGCTTGAAACAATCGGGAATAATGTGGTACAACTGACTGAGTGAGTTCTTTCTGCAGAAGAGTGACTCAAACAATGATGATTGTCTATGTGTGTTCATAAAGAAATTCTCAACTGGATTTTATATCATCTCAGTATATGTCGATGATCTCAATACCATCAGAACCACACAAGATATAAAAGAAGCAGGCAATCATCTTAAGACGGAATTTGACATGAAAGACCTTAGCAAAACCAAATTTTGCTTAGGCCTACAACTTGAGCACATTCCTCGAGAATTCTTGTGCGCCAGTTTGCATATACCAAGAAAATTCTCGAGAAGTTTAATATGGATAAATCATATCTATCAAAAACACCTATGGTCGTCAGATCCCTTGATAGGGAAAAAGACCCATTTAGACCTAAAGATAAAGATGAAGAGATATTGGGACATAAAGTTCCATATCTTAGTGCCATCGGTGCACTTATGTATCTCGTAAATAGTACCCGGTTGGATATTGCATTTGCAGTAACCTTACTGGCAAGATACAGCATATGTCCAACAAAAAAAGACATTGGACTGGCATAAAACACATCTTCAAGTATTTCCAAGGTACAAAAGAATACGACCATGATCGAATATACGGATGCTGGCTATTTATCTGATCCCCATAATGCCAGATCTCAGACTGGATTTGTTTTCTTAAACCGTGGTACGGCTTTCCCATGGAAGTCATCAAAACAGACCCTAGTGGCAACCTCCACCAATCAATATGAGATTATCGCTTTGTATGAAGCGTCACGCAAATGCGTGTGGCTTCGCAGAATAATTCAATACATTCAGAAGTCATGTGGTGTAGATTTATTTGAGTCACCCACCATTATCTACGAAGATAATACCTCGTATTACACAGATGCAAACAGATTATATAAAGAGCAATACCACTAAACACATTGCTCCTAAGTTATTTTATCCTCATGAATTACATAAAATAGGGACATAAGTATTTTGCAAATAAAATCTTGTGAGAATAAGTATTTTGCAAATAAAATCTTGTGAGAATCTTGCCGATTTATTCACAAAAAAGCTCTACAAACAATTTTATTCCAAATATATGTTCATGGAATTGGTATGAGATGGCTTTGGGACTTGCAAAATTCAGGGGGAGTAAACTTCTGATTATAACCTGTTTATGATCATCAAATCATCATATTGCACTCATTTCTTTAGTGAGTTTTTCTATCAAGATTTTTCATCTAAGGTTTTTAATGAGACAATATCAATACAAGTATACATATATATGTCATATCATTTTTCTCCTGATATTTTTCCCATTGGGTTTTATAGGAGTTTTTTAATGACATATTACTATCATGCGATTATTCCTCATATTTTTCCCATAGGGTTTTTAGAGGAACTTATAAGATATATACAAGTGAAGAGATTGATCAAGAGGGAATGTTATGAAATAAATCATGTGATCAATTGCGAAAAGGTGCCTTTTCAGGAGAGATGTCTTCTCCCAAAAGACACCCCAATCTTGTGTATATATATGTGTATATATGTATATATATATGTGTGTGTGTATATATGTGTGTGTGTGTGTGTGTGTGTGTGTGTGTGTATATATAGGAAAAATATCTTTTACTCCCGTGTAGTTACTCCCACCTTTGAAATACTACCTAAACGAACTTGAAATATTTCTTTATCACTTTAGGTACACTCATATACTAATAATAAGATATTGCAATGTGAACCACATGAAAAAATTGTAAGGAGTACATAGTTTTAGCGTATTTTACAAATACCTTTATATATAAACATAAAAAGGAGTATGTCCAAAAAAATATACATACCACCTCTGAAAAATGTAAATACTACCAAGCTAGTCTTATATGCTCAAATATACTACACGTATATACCTTTAGATTCTGTGAGATACTCCCTATGTTGTAAGATACAACATAGGAGTAATTACTCGGGGAGTAGGAAAGAGGCTTCCTATATATATATATATATATATATATATATATATATATATGATCAAACAATAATGAGAATGATAGATCATTAGCAATTTTATTTGTTAAGTACTTCTCTTGCGTCTTCTGTTCATTTAATTTACAACACATATACCACCGAAAGACATAACAAGTTTAGTGGAACTACTACGTTCACATCCATTGTCCATTCGATCTAATCACCTTGAGAATCGAGAGAAAAAAAAAGGTGGGTACCCAAAACGAGGTCATTCTAGAAGCAACGGTTAGAGAATATATCTAAACACCTTTATAATTCACCAGTTAAAACTTTTTTACATCCACACAGTCATCTACGCAGTCTTTTGCCTTCACAGAGAGTACTTTTCCTGTATCCACCCTAATATGTGTACCCAAAAAACCCCCTTCCTCAAAATCAAGCGCTAAGATGTTTTCTCAGACCACTTCATCAAATCTGATGGCTCAAATCATTTGGTTCATCCCTCTATTATCCTCTAATCTTGTAACTAATCACGCCTCGCGAATCGTTCCCCCCCGCCAAGACAGATCTCATGAATCCCCCAATCACGCCGCTTCCTCTCCTCCCTGCGTTGCGTGCGAACCGATCTCGATCCCCACTACCCCATGGCGGCTCTCTCCTCCTCATGGCCCCGCACACCCTCACCACGCCATTGTTGAATCTTCTCCGGACGACAAAGCGTCTCCTCCGGCCCTCCCACGCAACTCCCCATGCAATGCCGCCGCCTCCCGCTTCGCCGCCCACTGGGTCGCCGACGGCCTCGCCGCTGACGAGTGCCTCGACATCTCCATCATCAAGGGTAGCAGCGAGCCCTAAGTGTGTCCCTGGCTCCTCCGTTCCCCCGGCGCCTTCTTTCTCTCACCTCGGGTTTCCTGGTGGTCCGCAGCGCTGGTGGGCATCTCGCCGGAGTCCCTCACCGGAGCCCCGGAGGCCTCGCGGTAGCGGATGGTGCTCCGGTGACTGCAGGAGCTCATCACCATCACCGCCGAGGGCCGGTCCGCGGCGGCGCCGGGCGGCGATGCTTAGGGTTGACGCCGCCTGCTCTTGCGAGGACTTGCTGCTTGAGCTCATCGGGAAGGTAGTTGCTGCCTATGAAACCATGTACATTCTCGTGGTTCTGACTTTTTATTTCCTTTTCGTTTTGTCAAATACTACTACTTTGATTAGTGGAGTGCTTGCATTTCTGTTCATGTAGATAAGTTGACCCCGTCAGTTTGGGATCATTTTAAGGAACAGGAGATAATTATTGGTAGCCTTTTGGTTTCTATGTTGGTTTCGATTAGCGCCTCTCCAACCTCAGGATCCCCCGATTGGTTGACTGACCGATGGTGTCCGTGGATGCGGCCCTCCTGATCATCACCCTGAAAGCTCAATTCTTATCCTGAGTCCGGACTCATGACGGAGGGAAAAATTTGGGGTAAGGATTTCTTGGATTCTTCGAGTCGGGAAATTATCCGTGGTTCTTGGGTGTTTGCTCGGATGATCCGAGCTGATCATGATCATCGTGGGGATGATGATCCTGGCGTTGTTTTGTGGTTCTGATTGGTGAATTGTGCTGAAAGATGAGATTTTTTTCTGTCTCAATTATAGTGTCTCTTACCAGAATCCAAGCAAATAGCATGGATGCTTTTTTCTCTGGTCCAATTGAGGTTTTCCTTTGCTGATAGACTGTTAGTGGGTATGATCTTTCTGACACCCATGATGCAGTTGGAATCTTGCTCGTGTGCAGTGTTGGTGAACTGAGGATATTGTTGATAATTGTTGGATGGGATAAGAAAGGTAGTCTTTTGGGGTGGAGTTGGGGGGAATATGCTTTCTTTGTGAGGGGTCGCAGTGGCACCTTGTCCTTGCCATTTCCATGGTCCTCTTCTGCGTCAAGCTTCCTGCAATATCTTCTTGGTGCAAGCCTGACAACTGGCTCTAGGGCTCTTGATTGGGTCTGGGTATTGTTTGAGATTTGAGTTGTTTTCGTCCTTCTTTTCCTTGATTTGTGGAGCTTGTTTTGCATCTGATTTAGTGCCTGTTTGTGCTCCATATGAATCTGGCATCTCTGTCTGTTTGATTACATTGACTTTTGCAATGCTTCCAATGGTACAATTTCTTTAGTTGTTTGTTTGTGTGTTGAAAGGATTCTTTCTCATCCACTTTTCTGATTTGGCTGAATAATTTAACAAAATTGTGCTAAACAAAACTAATGTGTGTAATGTGTTGATGACCTTGTTAGGGAAGTAACCCACAATCAATGGTTGTAGTTACATGTCATGGTTATATTAATGCATTTCACGTTGCAGAATGGTCCTGTATTTTAATACTCTGGCGTAGAGGCTTGAAGCCAGGGGCACCACAAGTTCGAGTTAAAAGCATAGGGCAGTGCAAGTTCCAGACGTGGCGGATGGACACCACGACGAGCAGCGGAGCATCCTCTTCTCTCCCCCTCCGTCTTGCCCTTGTTTCTCCTTTGCAGCAATCATTTCCACGGTCACAGCGTCATTGTGTTGGCAACTCTGCTCCTGGGGAATTCCCCTTGGCTGCAAACCCGTCAGTTGTCCTACATGTACTCACATCATGCAATCTAGAACCTGAGGACCTTGCTCACTTGGAGGCAAGTAGTTTTTTATTGTTTTTCCCCAATGTAGAATTGGTATTGCTGCTTATGATCTTTGTGCTTGCGTTAGGCAACATGCACGTTTTTCAGGAAGCCTGCCAATTTCCCTCCAGACTTCCAATTGTCAATGTTAGAGCTTGCAGCCTTGGATATGTGCCAGAAACGAGCAATATTTAAGCCTATGACTGCACAAGAAAGAGAACTGTTTAAGCAACGCTGTGGTGGGAGTTGGAAGCTTGTTCTTAGGTTTATAATGGCAGGTGAAGCATGTTGCCGGAGAGAAAAATCTCAGGCAATTGCTGGACCTGGTCACAGCATCGCTGTGACAACAAGTGGTGCTGTTTATACTTTTGGGTCCAACAACTCTGGTCAACTTGGCCATGGCAGTTTAGAACAGGAGTGGAGACCGCAGCTCATCAGGTGCTTCTTGAATCTGCAGTTCTTATAACTGTAATTGATGAATGGACTGATAAACATCTGTTGGTTTTCTTGAAGGTCATTGCAGGGGATAAGAATTATTCAAGCGGCAGCAGGAGCAGGGCGGACGATGCTCATCAGTGATGCTGGTAGGGTGTATGCATTTGGAAAGGATTCCTTTGGAGAAATGGAATATGGGGTTCAGGGTTCTAGGATTGTGACTACACCACAGATGGTAGAATCATTGAAGGACACATACATTGTCCAGGCAGCAGTTGGGAACTTCTTTACTGCAGTGTTATCTCGGGAGGGTCGTGTATATACGTTTTCTTGGGGGAACGACATGAAACTTGGTCATCAGACTGAGCCGAACGATGTGCAGCCTCATCTTCTCACAGGTCCTCTTGAGAACATTTCAGTTGTGCAGATAGCTGCAGGCTACTGCTATCTCCTTGCTCTGGCATGCCAACCAAGTGGCATGTAAGATATTTAGCCCAAACATGCAACTTGTGATCTACTCTGTAATGTCTGACATAGTGACATGCTATTTTTTTCAAAGAGAACTTATCTGCATTTAGCCTCATCCTTTAGTTTGGCTAATTTTATGATGATGAAGCTAATAGGTGAATTAAGGTTAAGAAAATAAATTTATGTAGAATGTAAACCCTTGGACATGAGAGAGATAGACAATGCAAAGGTCATTGTTTACATAGGAAAGCTTGGTTCAATCTATTTAAATACTATTTTTAATGTGCCTACATTTGTATAATGTCAACAACCCTTGAAGAAAAAGACTCTGGAATGATCAGCTGAATTAGTGAAAAGAAAACTAATCTCTCCTATTCTAATGCAACTAATATTTATTTATTTATTTTTATATTTTTTGATGAATTCATGTTTTGCTTTGATAGGATAGGTGAAACAGTAGGCAAGTTTCGATTTTTCTTAATAACATCATTTGCTAGATATGACTAACTTCAAAAACTTGATTCTATTCCAATGTTTTGGTCTCAATTTTATTGCAGGTCTGTTTATTCTGTTGGTTGTGGTTTAGGAGGGAAGCTTGGCCATGGCTCTCGAACTGATGAGAAATACCCTAGATTGATTGAACAGTTGCAGACTTTGAATATACAGCCAGTGGTGGTTGCTGCTGGTGCTTGGCATGCTGCTGTTGTAGGCAAGGATGGACGTGTTTGCACTTGGGGATGGGGGCGTTACGGCTGCTTGGGTCATGGTAATGAGGAATGTGAGTCTGTTCCCAAGGTAGTTGAGGCCTTGAGCGGTGTGAAGGCTGTCCATGTCGCAACTGGAGATTACACCACATTTGTTGTATCTGATAAAGGTGATGTTTACTCTTTTGGATGTGGTGAATCGTCAAGTCTTGGCCACAACACTATAACTGAGGTTAGGCACCATTCTGGCTTGACTACCTAAAGTTATTTAATAGAAACGTGCTGTTTTATTTTCATTCTTCTTGTACATTAGAACTAGCTTGTCAATGTCTTGTGATTCTTTTAATAGTTTCATAGTTTCCTTTTTATAAACCACATAAGGAATATAATTTGCTAATTGAACAGTAGTAACTACCATGAATGTGCACCATTATAGAAGAATCATCTAGGTTTTTGTTGATGTTAGATCCTTGGCGACAAATTCTTCTATTCAACGACACCACTATGGTGCACAAATTCTTCTATTCAATATACTGGTGTGAACTCTTTGTGTTGTTGTGGTGCTGTACCTAACATTTTAGTGGCCCTGTGCTAAAATTACAGCTAATCCTTTGTATGTAGAAAAAAATAAATATTAATGATATTGATGTTTTTCCCTGGTTACTGCCCGCAGTTCTACATGCGGACTACTGATGTGACAGGAAATGTGACAAAGATTATGAATGACAAGGATGAGGAGGCGAAGATGTGCATGCCTGGTGACCGTATCAAGATGGTTGTTGAGCTTATCTAGCCCGTGGCTTGTGAGCGGGGGATGAGATTTGCCATCCGTGAGGGTGGCAAGACCGTCGGTGCCGGAGTCATCAATTCGATCATTCAGTAAACTGGATGGAGCATATCCACCATGAGAATTTTCCTCATTTACTCTTTGTGAAATGCTCTGTAGTTGTTATTATTCGTTGAGTTTTAGGGGTTGCTTATGTGAAATTGTAGTGTGGCCCTTTTCTTTTCAAGTGAATTTGCGTGCTTTGTGGTATTCATGACAAAGATACGTCTGTTTGCGATTGATTTGGCTAAGAGGTGCTGTCTGCTGCATTAGCTATCATTATTTTGCAGCTACTAAATATCGCCGTAGCGTTAGCACGGGCATTATGCTAGTTATATATAGAGAGAGACATACATACCAATGTTATGTCCCGATTTATAGGATGAGCTATTAATGAGATAATCTTAAGAATTTGTGATGATAAAAAGTATTGTCAGATCGACATTGTAAGAGATGTCAACACTTCAACTTCATACTGCCCATTTTCGTCTAATACTCGTCCTGTCTCACACGTTGATTATATATGCATAGGGGAAATGTTAGAACAGCCCCTCATTATTTATGGAGGGACGGACAAACCTTGCCTGTTTGTTGTGCTATGCTGCTACACATATGAACCAGATCAATCATCTTGAGGCAGTTTGGTTGTTTGCATACACAGTGCATAGAGATTTGCATCTACAAATATAGAATTTTGTTTTTTTTTCTTATGTTTGATTGTCTGCATCTAGTTTTGAGTCTGACTCTCTGGATGCAAGATTCTCCATACAGTCTGGCTCTGGAGATACAGAGAAAATGGGCGTATCTCTGGATACAGTGCATGGCAGCCTCGTGTTCTGCGTAAGGGGCCACTATCAGCCACAATAACAAACCATGCATGCAGTGCCACATGGGTATGTAAGTTTTCCTTTTTTCTTTTTTTGTTTATATCTTTTAATTAGCATCTCCGATTATCGAATCGATTTCAAAAATAGGTTCCTGACATTTTTTCAAACAAAACTAGATCACACTTGCTATTTAAATTTCAAAATATTTAAATTTCAAAATACCTGCCTACTAAATACTCAATCAAACACCGTCTCAGATCTGTGCATCTCAGATTCTATCGGCTATGCGAGTTGAATGGATCAGACTCGTGAGAGAAGGCAACCAAACAGCCCTCTTATGGTGGAGAGCTAGGGCACTAAAGTCATTACACTCCAAAAGTTATAAGCTCTTTTAAAAGTTAGGATACCAAATAGCTCAATTTTTAGATCGATCAGTTTCTCTATAGTAATAATCCAAAATCAAATTTTAAAGAATCCACAGCAAAAACTTAAGGCTTGTTTGTTTTTGCTTTTTGTCGGTGTTTCGTAAAACCGACAAGTAAATTTGTAAGTCTAGGGGCCACGCGCTCCCCGTTCCTCGAATGGTTAGACTACAGGGGTCCAAAGTTCATCTTGGTTGATTTGAATGTCCCTACGTCCGATTCAGTGGTAGCGTTGTATTGCTGGGAATGCGGCTGGCCGCGAGTGGTTACAGTTTGCTCAAAGGGGTCCGACAGGCCGGCCCTTCGATGTTAAAATGGACTCTCTGATTGGGTGACTTGGAATGGCTCCCTCCTCCTCTCATGAGACCTGCCTTTATATACATGTGGAGGGAGCAGGTTACACGGGCACTCTTAAGGAGAGATGAAAAAACAAGAAGGGGTATACTATGACCGGGAGTTGAGCCCTATGCTTAGGCGTAGAGCTGTTGGTCTTGAAGTCCGGTCTTGGGCTCGGCCTTTGTCAGTTGATAATCCTTGCCATACCAGGGGCAGAGACATACGGGGTTAGTCTTTGGCGTCCTTCTTTGGGAAACGGCGTCACGCTTATCTGTCGCTTGTCAGTCTTGACATCGGCGATGGTAGGCCGAGATTGCCTCGAGGGCGCGTCTCCCTCATCAGGCATGACCGGTGATGGGATGACTTGCTTGACTTTGCCCATCCTCGGGCCGCCTCGAGCAGTGTCACCCGCCTCTAGTGAGATTGGCGAGTCTGGCGAGACAGTCACGTGAGCCTAGGATCGGCCGATGGCGAGCAAAGGTCCTAGGTCGAGTCGATCGGGGACCCGCCACGAGGACCCATTGGGGTTTCCGGCAGATCCCTTAGTCGGACATCGGGTGCGTCCGGCCATAGCTGGTCGGAACCCGGGTCCGGATCCGACCAGTATGGGTCGGAGCGATGGCGGCTCGACCTGCGATGTGGTCGAACTGTGGGCGGACCGAAACCAATGGTCCTCCGCCTCTTGAAGGAAACCCGTTCGAAATTTGGCACGAGTAGAGCCCATCGATATCTTCGTTTGTATCGACAATTTTATAGATGAAGCCTTTTGTCAGGGCACCTGGCGTAAGTATTCGTCGAAGAGGCCGGTCGCCTTTAACGTCGTGTTCTGGGCGGTCCGTCATCCTGATAGGCCGACCGTCTCGGTCAGCCATCTTTTCCTGGGTCTTGTGGCCTCTGCCGTAGAATTCCCCAGAGCCTCCGGCAGGTCGGAGAGCTGGTTGGGGGTTACATCGGACTTTTGATGGTTCGAGCCGAGCGGGCGCTCCTGATGGCCCGGGCTTTGCGGGATCCAGCCGACTTGGTCGGCAGAGCCCTGCCGAGGGTGTGTACGGGAGGTGTCGTCCGATCCCGAGCCCCCGGGCGAGTTTATGAAACTTGGCGGAGTCCTTCCGACTCAGTGAACTAATTTTGCCCGGGTGCGCGCGAGCGCACCCGGCGGGTGTAGCCCCCGAGCCCCCGAGCAGGTCGGAGAGCTGATTGGGGGGTTTCCCTGACCGAAGCGCTGGTCCTACGTTTTGGCTGGACGCTGCCCTGGCTGGCAGGGAGGCCCACGCGCCTTGACGAGGCCCCGGTTTCTGGGTGCTCGTTTTAGCCGTAGCTAAATGTATTTGTTGGTGGTTTCTGCCAGTAGCTTAGGCGAGGCGTCGTCCGAATCCTCGTCTTGCGAGGTTATCCGTGGGAGGAGCAGCCGCTGTCTGTCCCACAGGTACGCCCCGTCCGCAGGTGTGGGACCTGGAGGGGGTGAGCGATCGCGTGCTTGCCATGCGCCGGCTCGAGCACCGTGCTCGTGGAGCTACTGGCGGGTTATCCGAGTGGGCCCTGGAGATCCCTCGCAAGGATCTTTTCCGCGGACGATCTCGAGTCGGGCGTCCGACTACTGAGGGCGACCCATGAGAGCCTTTCTTTGCTCGATCTCAGATCGGTCCCCGGTCGTCGGTAGGCCGAGTGTAGTTGGCTGCCACCCTACGACGGATTTCGCGGGAGAGCGTGAAGTATGGTCTCGGACACGAGTTAAGGTGATTGGGTCGTCCGCCGACCCAACCGGGGGCCCACTGGGGGCTCACCTCGTTCTCGTCCCTTGCTCATTTTGTATCCCGGGGCGACCTCGAAACCTCTAGGGTTGTAAAGGCTTCGGGCCCTGCGGTGTTTCAATGTTCTCGCCTCCTCGGGGCTGTCCGTGGCCCGGCGGACTTTTTACCGATGCGGCCCAGCTGATCCAATCTGGAGGCTAAAAAACAGAGGGTCGTGGGACGGGGCACCAGCAGTAGTGCTCCTGGCGCCCTCCCGTCCGGCATTTAATGCAAAAATGATTCGGAAAGGATATGCCTTCGCTAGTGGCGTGTTTGCGGCTTCCGGCAGACGTCTGGCGCTTGTTTGAGGCGACGTCCTTTGATCATCACTCGACCGGACGGCACCCGTTCGGTTACTGCAAAACCAGCGGGAGGCGCTCGAGGGAACTCTTGCGTTTTCCTTTTTGCAGCGCAAGCATCCTTCCGCCCAAGAGGAAAGCGAAAAAAGGTCCGGGGTTCGTTCCTTACCTTTTCCCGTCTCCCATCCTCGTGCCGCCGGAGATGTCGTGGCCCGAATGCTCCATCTCGCCCAGCCGTGCACAAGGCTTGGAGAGGAAAGGGTTCCTCCCGCCGCTTGACGTCTCGCGGTGGAGGGTGCCGACGGGGGCCGCGGTCCCCGCCCCTGCTGACGACGAGATCGTTGTGCCCGCCTCCTTTTACGAGCGCGGGTTCGGACTTCCGCTCCACTGGTTCGTTCGTGGACTGCTGCACCACTATAAGGTCGAGGTGCACCAGCTCAACCCCCACGGAGTGCTCCACATCGCGGTCTTCATCACGTTGTGCGAGGCGTTCCTGGGGATCGATCCCCACTGGGCGCTCTGGAAGTATTTTTCATGCCAAGTCGAGGAAAGATCGATCGGCCAGACTGGCGCTCATGGGCGGCGTAGGTCTTCAGATGCGTCCGGGCCTCTGTAAGTTCAACCTTCATTAGTTATGGTTTTGGTGTTAATGACAAATCTAATATTAAGTTTATCCCCTAATGCGATATTGTTATTAATGACAAATCTTATATCGAGACTAACTCGTTTTTTTTAGAATATCTTTGTCTAGTCTTATCGCATTGAAAAATGGAAAACCCGAGGCATGTATGCATATTCATTATAGTATTAGTTGCATACTTTGGAGTCAAGTTAAAGTATGAATGTCCCCGTTATATTAAACCACAAAATGTGCATCATGTTTCCCAATCCATATATTACATAGATGCACATATCTAGGGGAGTTCACACTCTAACTTGAAGAGTCAATTTAAATGATAATTTAAATTGAGTTCATTTGTCTCGTTAATCATTAAAGAACATTTCATCATGTGTTGATGGTGTTCCTTGATTAATTGAGGACAAATGGATAGTTCTTAAGTATAATTAAGCATGTGTTGCATTATTATACTTAAGACACATTTACAATCATTTCAATTGATTTAGGTTGTGCTCAATTGATCTAAAGGTATCCATTATGTGTTAATGGAGTGCAAGAGATAATTGAGACAACCATGCATCTTGGACTAATAAGTTTCATGAGTTATGTTTGAGTTAGGTCCAAAGATGAATGAGATGATGAAAACGGGACAAGGACCGCATCATGAGTTGATGGGCGTCAAGAGTGGATCCCGAAGAGGAGTCGAGTGATGATCCCGGGGAAGTATCAAAGTGAAGATCATAAAGACCCCAAAGGGGATTGCTTGCGCGCGGCGGCGAAGGTATAATTAGATAGGCTAAGGACTTTATAGTCTTTGAGTCTAAGGTTTTATTGTCGTGCTATTAAGAGGGGTCGTTCCCTTCGCTTGAGCTTCATCATGTGTTGGTGATCTCAATCCGCGTTCACTCAAAGCTCAAATCTTATTTGATTTTTGTTTTTGCATATGGGTTAACCATTTGGCATGTGTTGCAAATGTGTTAAGCCTATGCCTGGTTGTTTTGCATTATGCTCTGATTTGCATGTGTTGCAAAGATGAAAGAGTATATGCATTTGGTTTTCGCATAATGCTTTGATTTGCATGTGTTGCAAATAGGATAAGCTATTGCGTTGGCTTTTGCGTGAAGTTCACTTTTGCATGTGTTGCAAATGTTGAAGCTTCATGCTTTGGTTTCGCAAAACAATCTTTCTAAAACCGTGTGGTTGCTTGGAGCTAAGTTTTGCATGTGTTGCAAAAGGAGAGAGCTCAAGCACGATTTGGTGTTTGTGTGTTTGTGTGGAGCTAGAGGCTTGCATGTGTTGCAAGTAGAGAGCTCATACGTGTGATTTGGTTTAGTTGATATTTGGTTTTGGTGTGAAGTCGATTTGGTGTTGCATGGGACTAGAGAATTGCATGTGTTGCAATTAGAGAGTTCATGCACCTTAATTGATGTTGCTTGGAGCTAGACTTTTGCATGTGTTGCAAAAGAGTAGTGCTCAAGCATGAAATATGGTTTTATTGTGTTGTTTGCAAGTTCAAGCAGCGAATAAACTGAGGTTTATGAGTCCGGAATCGGAGAGCATGTGAGTAGGGCTTGCAACGGAGTTGGCAAGTTGACCGGTCTTGTGTTGACCTTCACATGGCTAGGGGATTAATCTCATAAACTTCGAGTTTGATTCGCTTAATGATTTGCGAATAGTTCTTGAGTCGATTGCGAAATGTGTTTTCGCAATTTGGATTGAATTCTTTGAGCATGGTTTGAATTGGTGCAAATGTGTTTTGCACGTGTGTTTGATCATGTGTTGATCACCCTTGAGGCTCAAAGAATAGCATTTGGTTTTCGGAAAAGAGTTTGCGCGAAAAATCGGTTTTGGAGTCTGTCTGGGGCGGTTGGACCGGTCCCTGGGCGGTCGGACCGGCCGGGCGGTTGGACCGCCCGACTCGGCCCGACCGCTTGCGCCGATGCAACTGCCCCCTCCGCGGTGCGTTGTTTTCTCCAGAGCGTGCGGCCGTTAGTTGGGCGATGCGGCCGGACCGGGCGTCGCGGTCGGACTGCCTCGCGGCGCGATGTTTTCCAGAGAAGGTTGTGTTTTCATTTTTGTGCGGGCGGTGTGACCGGCCGGCCTGCGGTTGGACCGGAGGTGCGGTCGGACCGATTGAAGACCGGTGCATTTTTTCCAGTGCGTATGCATGCGGCTGTTTTTTCGGTGTTTGAACGGGCGGTGCGACCGGCCGGGGCGGTGATCGACCGACCGTAACGTGCTCTGAATCCGACTGCTGTTCTCGTGAGGGCCGGTCGGACCGGGGAAGGTCCGGTTGGACCGGATTTTGCTGAGTTTCGCCCATTTTGCCCCCAAACGGCTAGTTTTCTTGTGGGGGCTATAAATACACCCCTTGGGGGGCTTGGGCAGGTGGTTGGCTGTGTGTGGGAGTCATTTGCATGTGTTGCTCTTCTCCCTTTGCTTCTTGAGCTTAAGTGTGAGCCCTAATTGCATGTGTTGCAATTAGGAAGTGGTTGAGTGACCTCTTGTGCATGTGTTGCACTTGAGGGAGGTCCTTGTGCATGTGTTGCACTTGGTGATCACGGGAGCGATTCGTTGTGCTCGGTGAAGTTCAAGCGAGGCGGCTTATTACTCTTGGAGGTTGCTTGACTCCTAGACGGCGTGAGCGTCAGGCGCTGTGAGCTCTCGAGGTGTGAGAAGCCCGGCAAGTTTGTGAAGGTTCGGGTTGAGCCTCACGCGCATAAGCGTGAAAAACCACGACTAGTGGAAAGAGGCGGTGCTCGGCGGAGCCGGGTCCAAGTGTGGGCTTGCCTCAACGTGGACTAGGGAGACAAGCAAGTCTCCTAACACCACGGAAAAATATTGGTTGTCTCTTTTACTTTCAAGTATTTACATTTATTGTATATTGTTCAATTGCTTGATTGTAATTAGAATTGCTTAGTATTAATTGATTGTTCAAATTAGCAATTCTAGTGTAGAGACATAATTTAGTTAGTGCACTAGTGAGCCTAGTTGATTTAGGCTTTAATTGTCAAAACCTATTTATCGCTTCCGCATATATCTTTGATTAGGTTTTGATTTAGGGGTGTATTAGAAGCGATCGATTTTAGTGAGCGATTAATTTTGTAAAACGCCTATTCACCCCCCCTCTAGGCGCATCCTCGACCCTACAGCCACAAGCGATGATTATGTTGATTTGAAGCTGCCGTCGTCGAACCGGGGGTGGCACTCCGAATGTTTCTATGTCCGGAACCCGGAGGGGAGTGCCCCAGCCTTCTCTGGCCGTCGCCTGTGGCGAGGGAGGAATGGTCCTGGGGGCTTGACAGCAGGGAGAAGAACAAGGTGGAGGTGATCGTCGAGAGGATCAAGGCCAGTGTGTCCGGGGCCCGACCGGCGAGACCATTAAAAGGCCATGAGGATGCGCGCTCAACCCCTCATGGCGAGGGACCGTCCCATGTTCCAAGATGGGGGGTCCACGACCCTACGCGGATGGTGGAGACGGAACTCGCCGAGTCGGAGGTCGAGGCTAGGTGGCCTTGCAGTGTTGGTCGATTGCTGCCACTGTGGCGGGCGGCCAACCCGAGCCCTTTTTCGCTGAGTCACCCTCCGGACCTGGTAAGTCGTCGGTTGTTCGTTTTTCCTTTCCCTTCTCCTTTCAGTGTGACCTTTAGTGCATCACCGACCGTGTATTTATACCATCCAGGTTGGCGGATGGTCTCCGAGTGTTATCGCCGAGGAGAAAGCCTGAAGTCATGCCCGCAAGATTTCCCGAGTAGCGAAGTCCGCCTAAGAAGCGAGGGAGGAGAAAAGGAAGAAAAAGAGGAAGAACGCCGGCGAGGGTCGATGGGCGGGAGGTCTCGAGTCGACCATTGCTAGGACAACCGATCGGGGTCATCCTCGCAGCGATGGCGGCCACATTCCGATCCATACCGTGGGGTCTTCCTCGGGTCGCTTGGTCTCTGGCGGACCGAGCTGGCCTTGCGGCTAGGGTCGCTGCTCGTCCCGCCCTGTGGAGGTGCCCCGTGGAGACATCTCTGCAGGCAAACGAGGCGGCGTTTGTCTTTGCCGCAGCGGTCGGCGAAGAAAATGCGGCTCACAAAAATCATTCGAAATGGAAAATAAAAAATGGTAAAAACTTGAAGAAATCCAATAAAAAATCAGTGAAAATATCTCAAAATCAAAATTGCTCGATTTTGTTTTTTCCACGTTGTTTGACCACTGAGTTAAAAATTTTGAATTCAAATATCATTTTTAAAATAAAAATCGTTCAAAAATTGAATTTTGATTTTGTTAACCCTGCTTGAAATCATGAATAGGATTATTATTGTACTTTTTTCCCACTAAGGCAACTTTGTTGAGGGAATCTGTAGTTGAGTCGGTGGTGGAAGGAGGGGATGTTGCCCCCCTCATGGGAACTTTCCTGGTTGTCCATGAATCAGGCTGAAAGCGAAGAATAAATATCTTGGAGTATTTGCATTTTTTCATGATAGGACTTGGCATGCATATGCTTTAAGCCCAATCTCTATGCTTACCATTTTGTTTTGGGCAAGATATGTGAACCAACAACTAACGATTCTCAGTTCAATTTCTAGAATCACATCTCCTGTACTCATTGATTTCTTTTGCAGGTTGTGGCAAATTTCAGCGCTTCCTGGTGTGGACCAGTTCAACTTTTTTTTCTGAACCAAGAACACCACCACCATGCCTCTGATGCTGGTAATTTTATCGAAAATGTTATTTGCCAGTCGATCCTATAAGCATTTACCAATAAATTTCATTGGTTGAGGGTTAATAATCAGGACAAGATTGTATACCTAAAGGCAGCATTCACAAGTTGTCAGAGGTTTCAGCTGTATTGAATTATTCACTGGAGGATCGCACGCCCTAAATATTCCTGTTGACATGCTACTCAATTGACATAGGCATTACGACGAAAACCCTGAATGCTGACCAGAAGTCTATGGAAGTCACAATTTTGGGCCAAACTTCTAAGCTATTTAACATTGTAATCTTAGCGTGTTACCATTTCTTGTTTTGAAGAAATAAGTAATCAGATGAGTTAGCTGTAGTGTATTGTCATCCTGGTAGCTCAGCGCTTTAACATGTTCTGTAGATAACCCTGTGAGAGGCTACATGTCGCCCTGATGCTTCCAATGTTGACCTAACTTAGTAATTCTCTTTTGAATTCTGATGCTCTGCAGGATTGCAGCTCATCATGGGATATCCGTGCAACCCCGACGTTCTTCTTCCTCAAAACGGGCCGCAAATTGACAAGCTCGTCGGTGCTAAGAAACCTGAGCCTGAGAAGATGGCTCAAGCACTTGCTGAAGGCAGTTGAGCCTGTGAGAGAACTAGAACTGAACGAGCATGACATGGCTTATCTGTCTGTACCGTCAGGCTTGTGTCAAGTGTGCCTGTGTGCTGCATGACAGTTTTCAGGTGCGTGGTTGTTCTGTATGGATGCTTGAATTGCATAAGTAGATGCAATTGCACCCATTTATACAGAATAGAGAAACACAAAAATTAGACTTCTCTAATGCAGATCCATGGGATGATAAAGCAACCAAATGTAAATTTCAACTCAGATCCACTCATGCAGATCAAGACTAGCCCTGATGGCTTATACCTGAATTAGAATGATGTGCACAACCAAACACACCCTCATTGCATAGTTTCGTTGTTGTGGAGATGATGTTTTACAATTTTCCCCATGTCCGGCCTGCCCTCACATAATATAATCTGAACCGGTGATGGATTTAGAGCTGTAACAGAGTTTTGGAAAGATGGTTATGTGCTGGAGTATTTTGAGTTCTCTCTTGTGCAAATAAATGAGTGCCTAGAACCTGTCTCCGGTGCTGTCCTACCTCGCTCGGTCCAATGTTTATGCCCCTGATTGGAGTGCAGGAATTTGGTAGGAATCTTGCGGATTTTATTTCCAGCCATTTCATTCTAGGCTCATGAACAATTTGTGCCAAGCCAGGCTTCAGTACTTCAGTCAGTGCATTCAGACCCTAAACCTGAACTGAGCACCAACAAGCTTATACATCCCATCACTTACCGGCAAGCTGAAGGGTGTCCCGACGGTGCAGGGATTGGTGCTGGGAGCAGCAAGCAGACGGACTCCAGAATCACAGGAACCCTACATCGATTCTGGCGCCTGAAGTGTACCAACGGGGAGGGAAGGGAGAGGGAGGCGGTGCTCGTGGTGGTTGCTCGGAGGAGGGAGCTCGGAGTAGCAGTGCTGGTGGTGGGTGCTCCGTGCTCGGACGAGGTCGCTCGGAGCAGCGAGAGGTACGCCGTGCGGACACTGAAAAGGAACTTCTTCTTGAACCGGAGGGTTTTTGCAAAATGATCTAAGGTGGGAGGGATGTGCGATCTGACCGTTGGCACACAATCAGACGGCCTGGCCCTAAACGAAAATTTCAGATTTCTAGAAAACTAGTCGTCTTGTGTTGTAAATGTTAGCAATCGATCTACGTCTCCAAGATACACGCGGGAGACATTACGATTAGTGCAAGTAAAATGAGGCTTCGTGAGCTTATTGTTATCCTGTATACATCGTTTTATTGCCAACCAAAAGATCAAGATGGGTTAGAGATCCTTAACCTCGATCTTCATAATAAAAGCCTTTTGAGTAAGTGGCTGTTTAAGTTATGCAATGAGAAAGGGATTTGGCAGCAACTGTTGACAAACAAATATTGCTATAAAACTTTAAGTCGTAGAAAAACCACGAGATTCTCAATTTTGGAGCATTTCTCATGGGGGTAAAATCACATTCCTAAGCCTTGGTTCCTTTATCGTCAAAGATGGGACCCAAATTAGGTTTTGGGAAGATACTTGGTTGGGCAATTTACCTTAAAAACTCAATACCCTTCTTTGTTTAATATTGTAAGGAAGAAGAATGCAATGTGGCTGAGGTTCTGGTTCTTCCCCTAAATGTCTCTTTCAGAGATCTTTAGTAGGGAATAAACTGAGAGAATGGGAGAGTCTTGTTGTGAAAACAATGACTCTTACCTTACAAGAAGGCCGATTGTTTCGTGTATGCTCCATCATAATGGCAGTTCTCATCAAATCAATGTACACTTTCTTGGTTAACACCGGTATTAAAGTTTCACAGAGATTTGGCATACTAAGTTACCTTTTAAAGATTAAAATTTTCTTATGGTACATTAAGACGGTGTGTATTGACTAAGGATAATCTAGTTACGCAATTGGCGGGGATATGTCTTGTTGTTTCGAGAGAACTGAAACTATCCAACATCTTTTTCTAGATTGTGCTTATGCTAAATTGCATGCCTAGTACACATGACCTTGGGGTTTGGCTCCTATCAATATTCATCATTTATTTAATGGGTGGTTGACAAGGGGGTCACCAAAGCTTCAGATATTAACAGTGTTCAGGGATTTGTTGGGCCTTATGGCTCACAAGGAATGAAACTGTTGACAAATGTATACCCAAATCCTTGCAGTATTGTTCAGAGGAACGATTGGCTTTGTACATGGGCCAAATTACAATAAGTGAATCACACCAAGAGGGTATTCTTGATGTTTGTCGTCGACTTGAGATAGTAGCTTTGCGCTTTTGCTTCGTTTGGTTGGCCTTATGTGTTGAGGATTAGTTATCCTTGTTGAGGGTTTGGTTCATTGTCGAGCAGTCTCTAAATTTTCAAAATTGTAATAAGTGTGGACTGATTCTCTAAGAGAGATAATTATCGAAAAGTAAGATGAGTAGCTCTAAAAATAAAATAGATTAGTTATATATAAAAAAGAAGAGATAGTTATTGCAAAACATCTAGAGACAATATTTAGAAATTATTATTGTATAAACTAGTTTTATTGCTTACTCCAGATAATATAAATAAGAGACGAAGAAAATAGTGAGTTTTGCTATTGTACTTACTCTTAAGGGACCAAGGATGCAAGCATTATATTCGTCTCGATCCACCATGAAATACTTAAGTATCCCTTAGTCATACTAGGTTGAGTTGCGCTGATGTCATGCGAGAAAAAAAATCTCGCACGAGTTTTTTGCAAATCGAATTTGGAACCATGGTCTCTTTTTCAAAATAACCCGGAATGATCTATTTACGATTTCAAATTTTTTAATAAAAAATGACAAAAGGATCTAAACGCGATTTCAATTCAGCTATAAACCCTGATTTAAGCGTTTTTAAAAAAACCGCTTTAGAAAACCGTGTGCAAAAAAATCGACGAAGGATCTAAAAACATAGAAAACCGTGCAAAAAATCGATGAAAGGACCTAAACGCGATTTCCAATTCAGCTATAAACCGCGATAGGGACCTAAACGAAATTTTGAAATTTCTGTCTATCTTACTTAAAACTACCGAAAGGACCTAAACGCGATTCTCAATTTTCTGAAGGACCTAAATGCAATTACCAAACTTTCAGGGGCCTCTCAGGGGCGACACACGGCTACTGAGGGTCAAGATTCCTGTGCTCCATTATCATTAGCCATTACGCCACGCCGTCGCGAATTTCAGAGCATGCATTACGTGTCGCGGCAAAATTTGGGAAATCCGCGATGTTGTCAAGTAAATTTTGTTCGACGGATATTTCTATAAAAAATTAGGTAATCTCAGCTGTTGTTTTTTTTAAAACGGCTCACAAAAGTAATATTTGGATTATTAGGAGTTGGTGAATCTGCTTTTTTAAAGAAAAACGAGAGGAATTTAAACATATTCTTTTGCATAATTCTCAGATAATTTCGATTTTCTATTTTTTAAAAAAATAGGTTGTTAGAAACTATCGTGAATATTTGGATTGTTAGAGCCGCTTGTGAATCGGTGTTATTTTAGAAAAACATAGAGGCCTAAATATATTTTCATTTTTTTTTAATTCCGCTTTATTGTGTTTGTTTTAAAAAATAAGTCGCTAGGACCCATCGCTGAATCATGATCAATATAAAGCGGTTAGCAAATTTTGCGATTCCTTTTTGGAGAAAACAAACGATTTTCATTTTTTTTTGCGTAATTCCAATCTTTTTGCTTTCTTAAACAAAGAGTCGCTAGGACCCGCTTAATCTATGAACCACTTTAAATCGTCGATGAATCGTTGTTTTTGTTTTTGGGTGAAAACCGCAAGGATATAAATGTAATTTTGTTTGTATTTTTATTTTTTTATGTTAGGACCTGGCAAACATATGGGCCGCTATAGAACTTCGATGAATCTGTGTTTTTTAGAAAATCGCTTAGCAGATAACGGCTACGTCAGGACGCTGCATGACGATACAACGTGAAAAATTTGAGAATTTTGGTTGTATTTTGCCGATTTTTTTTTTAAAAATGAGTCGATAGGACACGCCGCGAATCTATGAGTCGCTATAAACTTTGACGAATTCGTTTTAGAAACCGCAGCTACAACTCGTTGGCTAATCCATGAACTACTATAAACCTTCATTTAATCTGTTTTTTCTAAACTGGTTGTATTTTTTACGATTTCAAATTTGGTTGTATTTTCTTTTCATATTTGTTTTAAAAATAGGTCTTTAGGACCCGTGGGACTAATCTATGCGCTACTATAAACCTTCAATAAATCTACGATTTTTTTAAACTCATGCATATTTAATTCGCCGAATCCATAGGTTATAAATCTGATTTAATCTATATTTTTTACTATAGATGGGGAAAAGGTAATCTATTTTTAGGATCCGTTTCAAAAAACAACTAGAGGCGAATCCATGGGTTGCTATAAACTTTCATTTAACTGATTTTTTAAATCGTAGGGACATAAAGTATTTTTTTTCAGGTCCGTTTCGCTAAAAAGCACCGAGGACCTAAATGTAAACCCCGAGGGACCTAAACGTAATTTCGATATTTTTTCAGTCTATTTTATTAAAATGAAGCTACGATTTTTTTAGAAAACCGCATGATTTCACCGCTTGGCCAATCCATGAGTTACTATAAATCATTTAATCAATGCTTTTTTTCATTGTAGATGGGGAAAAGTAATCTATTTTTTAGGTTCCATTTCGCTAAAACAACCGGAGGCTAATCTATGGGTTGCTATAAATTCATGAATCTAGTTTTATTTTAAGCGTAGAGGACATAAAGTATTTTTTTTGGGTCCGTCTCGCTAAAAAGCACTAGGAGGACCTAAATGTAAACCGCGAGGACCTAAATGTAATTTTGATATTTTTTCTAGTCTATTTTATTAAAAAACCTAAAAAGGACCTAAACGCGATTTTTATTTTTTTCAAATGACCTAAATGCGATATCCGATTATATTTCGCCGGGCCGACACGTGGCCCCCGAGATTCTAAAAACCTCATCTATATATATATATATATATATATATATATATATATATATATATATATATATATAAAATGATTCCATATGTAGCAAAAAAAAGGGTCTGATAAATTTTTTAATCATGTTGTATTGGAGTATTTTAGAATTATTATTGAGTATAAAAGTGATAAAGGAGTATAAAACATTTATTTAAGTGGTATATTAAAGGTAGGAGTATGTATCTGGGAGTACAAAGGCTTCCTATATATATCCTATATATATATACACACACTAGATATTAGACTTCAACCCTAAAAATACACATCAGAATACAGAATAAGCGATATCCATACGTATTGCACTCCTGATCACAGATGCTTCTTCGCCAATCGAGCTATCGCAGAGTCAATCCAACGGCTCGAAAATACGCGCTCCATCCTACGCCGCGATCATGATTACCAGCAGAAGAGAGAGGGAAACAAGTCGGCGGTGGTGGCGAACCCACTTCCCCGCAGCGGCGGGCCCCACGAACTAATCACCCTCCCTCCTCCGTGATTAGCTAACGTAACCTCTCCGAAGACACTAGCTAACCTTCCTTCCGCGGCTTAAACCCTCCAGCTCATCAAGACCTCGAGCTCGAAACTGCCCCTGAAATCGCACGCTTCGAGGGATGTGTCTTTTCGCGTAGCTGCGGTCCCGTGGTGTCCCCAGCCTCCATCTCCATCCCTGCCTGCGTGCTCTGCTCTGCCCTCTTCTCCGATCGGTCCTCCTCCCCGTCGCCGCAAGTCGAGGTGCTCTGATCTCTGATGAACCTTCGTAACTCCCTGGCTCCTCTTTTTTTTTAAAAAAAAAAAATTTGGAGCGGAATGGCGACGAGGGGTGGGTGGTTTCTTTCTTTCGATCGCTAGTGGTTGTTTTTCTTGCGGACGATCTTCGCTCCTTCTTCTTCTTCTTCTTCTTCTTCTGGCCTGCTGGTGTTCTTGCTTGTTTCCCTGTGTTGTTCTTCCTTGGTTCTGGACTTCTTGACGAGAGATGGCCCTGTTTGGTTTGCTGTGTCTGATCTGTGCGTGCTTCCGCTTTTAGTTGGCAGAAACTTTCTGCAATTGATCTCTTGCTTTTTTCGCCATCCACAAACTATCTTGTGCTGTTCTTCTCGTCGATTCATAAGTGAAGAATCGCGGCAACAGTCCTGTGATGCAGAGATGGGAGTATGGTACTGGTAGTCTTACATTGTGCATACAGAGGGTGTAATGTGACTTATCTCAGTTTCTATGAAGGAAGCTGGTTAGGTATGTTTGCCAAACATCTCAAGTTTTTTTTCTGTATAATGTAATAGCCTTAAGGGTAATCCAATAGCAATTTTCTCAACCATTTTGAACTCTTTCCTAATTTTTCTGTAGAAAAAATAGCTTATCTATTTTTTTTTTCTCGAGCATGGGATAGCCAGGTGGGAAACTAGGTATGGGTGAAGCTTATAATTTTTTTTTTCTCAAACATGGGAATGGGATGGCATGAACTGTCCCCCTGTTCCCGTGGGTATATATGATTACAACAAATGAATGTGAACTCAGTTTCCTTAGATTCAATGTAGACAAATTTATCTCCACCTTCTTCAAAGCAGTGAAATTTATTTATGCTTAGAGTTGAGAAAAAAACATTAGTTCAGTTTTGCATTACGTTTAGCTATGTTGGATAATCAATTTATCGGTTGTTTTCTGAATGAAACTCATCACATGGTGATACTGCTCTAGATATCATGCCTTCATTGTCTATGTAGGTGTGAATCCTGCCAAGTTTTGTGGATCCCAATTGTTCAATTATAACGAATTGACTAGTCTTTAGTGATTGATTGTTGGGTGAATAGATGTGTACAAGAACATTTTTGGTTGCAAGTTTACAACTTCTTGCCTGAATCCCGAAGTTTGATCATTGTGGGGTAGAATTTGTGTTGTCCATTCTTCTTTGTCTATGTTTGAGTTTGTTCCCAGTTCACTGGATCAAGTTCCCTGGCCTACCTAACAGGCACAGAGCTGTAGTGGCTGTGTCTTTTTCAGTTGGACATCTGATAGTCAAATCCCAGCCATTTTATTGAGTAAATAAGTTCGTGAACTAATTTCTAGCTACAAGATCTGATCAACTGCACTGTCATCTTTTTTTGAAATATGCTAATATACATGTTATATTTATCTATTTGTCTTAAGAAAAATGGGATTATGCAAGCAGACTATTCATTTGTCACTTGTGCTACCTTAAATTAATATTCCTCAATATTATTAAATATAATGTTGCTAATGCTTCCTTGCAATAACATACACCGAATCTTTCATTTTCAATCACTTATTGGAGTAGGATGTTTTCCTTTTTCAAAAAAAATTTGTTACTGTTTTTCACTCCATGTTACTATTCTTTGGATAGCTATTCATTGTTAGACCCGGCTTCAGACAGGATGTTGATAAGATCATGAATGATATGATACTTTGCCTCTTCTTGGTAGCTGGCATTGTTCTGGTCCCTATAGTTTAGCATCTGGTTTGTCTAGTCTTTCTTCTTTTGTACTCATCAGTATGCTTGTACTTATCAAGAGGCTAATAGACCAGAATATATATATGTACACGAGGGTACAAATGGAAAACCTATACAAGACAATATCTATATAAGACAATATATGCCTTAACGGATGGAAGATGGGCTTCTTTGAGAGGAATTTAGTAGTTTCCATCGTCTTGCATATTTTTAATCTTCTTTTGTACAGGCAAGTCACCCAATTCGAGTTGAGATTCAGTCCTGAGCTGTTTATAAGCAATTTTATGTATCTGCATTGTCAGCATTCTACTTCCCTTTTAATCCTTGATTTCATTGCCATGAATTCTGAGACATTTAATTTGTGGTTTTCTATAGATATCTGCAGTTGCCATCTTCTTCAGAAGGCTACTCTTGTTACTTTGTATGTATCTTGTTCTCCTTCTCACTTGTTTCCTTTTTCAATTAGGCCTGCATCCTAGCGAGGATTTTCTTATATTTTGGTCAAGATGAAGCGAATGCAAAGGACACAATTAAGGAGATCCCACTCATGGTGGTGGGATAGCCACATTGGTCCAAAAACTCTAAGTGGCTCTCCGAGAACTTAGACGGTAATGACTATGTTACTCTGATATTCTGTTCTAGTCTTACACACTAGAATTAGATAGTATCGTTGTTTGCTAGACATGATGATTTTTAGGTTTCCATTTTAGTCTGTAGTCTAATTTGTCATATCAGATTGTGTTACAAAACGCATGGCAAAAATATTGGACCAAAGGAAACAAGAGACATGGATTTTACTGGAAATCCTTTTGAGAAAAACCATGAGCATACAATGGCTATTTCACTATATGAAGAGATATTTATAATGAAGCTCTTGCTTTTCCTATGTACTACAGGGATATATTTATAGTGGTACATAATAGACTCTATGTAGGAGTAGGTTTGAGATGGAGTAGGAAACGAATTCGTATCACTCTCATACTCAACAATCTCCACTTTAAGACAAATTCCTCTTGTAGCAAAAATATAATGCCGACATAACTATTGTTTTAAATGAACAGAGATGGAGAAGGAAGTAAAACAGATGCTGGGGTTCTTTGAGGGGGAAGGTGAATCTTCTGCAGAAAAGGCTGATGTGTATTACCAAGAACGACCTACGCTTATTGCCCATGTCAAGAACTTCTATCGCATGTATCGTGCTCTTGCTGAGCGGTATGACAATGTAACTGGAGAATTGCGCAAAAATATCCCATCATCACTGCAAGCACATGGCATTTTTGGTATCTCTGAATCAGATTCTGAGACACAGTCTCCTCCTTCGACAGAGCCTGACATGCAAAATAAGATGTCACAACAAAAGCAAAAAGGCAGTTCAGATTGCTTTGATGTTTCCATTGGCTCTGGTGTGAGCTCTGACGTTTCCAAGAAGGGAGTGATGGGTCCTCATCATCTTCAGAATCTGATTCAGAGCTTCATGAAACCAAAGAGGAAAATGGTAACATCATTTTTATGCCCTGAGCCAAAGAATTATTGAGCTTGAGGATGAGCTTCATGAAGCAAGTGGAAAACTTGATGCTTTACAGGAAAAGAACATGCATTGCCAATGTAATTTTGGTGCTTACTCAGAAATGTCTGAACATGAGGAAAAACTGCAGGTTTTGGATGTGGAAACCAATAACCTTGAGAAGGATCTTGATGAAGTCAACAGTGAGAAGGAAGCATTGGAAGCTGAGCTGTTGGCAAACAAAATGAGATTGATGGGCTGAAGGGAGCAATGGCCTCAGCAGCTAAGCAGTTTGAAATTGAATTGGCGCATCGTGATCTTCAGATTGATAAGTGCAAGCAGGAGATTGGAGTACTTTCAGAGAAGTACCTGCATGATAAATCTGCTCTTGAGGCTGAAATTGGGATGCTCCGGGGACTCATCACGAATTTTGAAGGCGAGTTAGCAAAAATGTCACAGGAGAAGTTGCAGCTCCAGTCTCGCATTGAAGAGCTTGAACAGGCAGCTTGCAGCTTAGATTTTTCAGCTTCCGAGATGGTGAAGCTACAAGAGGTAATAAAGAACACACAAGCAGAACTAGAAAAGGTTTCACTGGAGAAAGAAGAAACCATCAAGAACCTGGAAGCCCAGGTAGAAAGTGCCTTACAGGAGAAATCAGCACTCCTGGACCGGATCAAGGAGCTGGAGCAGGTTGTGTGCGATTCTCTGGAAAAACATTCCCAGGAGAAGTCCTATGTTAGTGCTGAGCTTTTAAAGTTATCAGAAGCCAATGCTTCACTGGAAGGCAAGTTGACATCCATGGAGACAGAGCTTAACAAAGTTCATGCTGACAAGATAGAAGAATCCCTCAACAGTGAACAGCAAATTTCTGGGCTGATTCAGGATCTTGCCGATCTTAACAGCAAGCTCGTACTGATATCATCCGAGAAAGCCACAGTTGATGACAAGTTGGCCACTCTGCTAACTGATATTACAACCCGTGATGAAAAGATGAAGCAGATGGATGACCACCTGAGTGAGCTTCAGCTCGAGCATGCCAAGATAATGGCAGAGACCGATGTTGCGCGCAAGTCCTTGTCAAAGCTGCGTGCCCGTGTTTCTGAGCTCGAGGAAGAGGTGGAGAAGCAGAAGCTTGTGATCTCTGAGAGCGCCGAGGGGAAGCGAGAGGCGATCAGGCAGCTGTGCTTCTCCCTTGAACACTACCGCAGTGGGTACCAGCAGCTGCGTCAGATGCTGCAGGGCCACAAGAGGCCATTGGTGATGGCAACCTGACCAAGACATCAACTGAGCTGATGCATCCTCCTTGGATGCCAGAGATCATCGAGACTGTTGATGAAATGAAGTTCATACATTCTTCTGCATGCAGCTTCCATCTTCTATAGCTGGTGCTCTGTAGCTTCTTCAGTTACTAAGAACTCTATGTCAATGTGTGATGGGAGAATCATGTCCTTTCGATGTTTGCTCTTGTTACTTTTGTTACACTATTGTCAGCTTTTCAAATCGATGAATTCTATTGTTTGATCTTTGAACGATGATGTTAGTTGTCAATCTGTGACGTGTGAATTAGTCTTCTGTCGCCCAAAGACTAGTTTGTTTCAGAACCATTCAAGAAGTTCAAAACTCGAGTCTAAAAAAGTCACAGAAGAGAGAAGTTTAGGCATGACGTGCATATGTCTGGCATCAAATCTGAAGCAGAGAGTGCATTCCATCTCCATGGCTTCAAGTCTTGGCAGTTAGAGGTGGGAATTGAATTGACTATACATGGGCTAATTGGATACAATATGTGTTGGACTTTCTTGGATTTGATACAATCTGTGTTGGGCTCTCAATTTGCTCTAGTCTAATCCATGGCGAACAAAGCAAAGTAGTTGTCATAGGGTTGGCCACCGCCCCCTGTGAACCAGCCGAAGGCCCTCGAAGAAACAGGACCCCGCCAACGCCAAAGAGGATACAAGCACAAAGAAGGCTCCGGAGAGTGTGAAGAAGGCTTCGACAGGTATAAGGAAGGCTTCTTGGCGGGCATGAAGAAGGCTTCGTTGGAACAAGGAAGGCCGGACCGGAACAAGGAAGGCTTCGGAAGGCATAAGAAAGGTTTCGTTGGCATCAAGAAAGGTGTGCACCACACCAATTCCTTCTCATTGATTATATGTACAATGTAAATGCATTGTTACAAGGAAAGATACAAGAAGAATCAATCAAATAAGGCCTAAAAGACTATGTGAGCAAATGCAAGGAAATAATCTCTTAGACATGGAATGAAATGGCCAATTTTATGGAATGATGAGAGCCGTATCAATTACACCGATCCATGCGTGCATGCACCACGACGCTAGCTTACTAGCTTTCCATATACTCTAACATTCCACACAACGCTGTTGTTGGAGGCCGGAGCAAGACATAGTGTCGTTGACGTTAAGGCTGGATCGAAACTCATGGAAGAGCTGTGGGTAGTCATTTAGTGAATATATCTGCGAATCGAGAAGACGATGGAACATGTAAAACAGGCACACTACCGTGACACTTTCTCACGGATGAAGTGGATGTCAAGCTCGATATGTTTGGACGAGGTGTTGCAACGGGTTGGATGAGAGGTACATTGCCAAAATATTGTCATGGTATATGATCGTCTTTCTTGACCGTTGGTGCAGCTCTTGAAGAAGTTGGTGCAACCGATAGGTCTCGGTAATGGCGTTGGCGACAGCATAGTACTCTGCTTCGGCGCTCGAGTGTGATACAGTTGCTTGGCACTCAGAGGACCATGTGACTAGTGTCGGGACAACCAGCCCAATTGACGTCCGAGTAGGCGACAAGTTGCATGGAGGACTAGTGAAGATGAAGACCATAGCGAATGGTGCCTCGTAGCTATCGAAGTATGTGCTTTATAAGTGCATGTGAGTCTCACAAGGAGCATGCATGTGCAAGCAAACTTGTCTGCAAGATAGGAAATGTCGAGGCGAGTTAGGAGTGAGGCTGCACTGGCGAGGTTGCACAGAGAGAGGCATCCTCTATCTATTGTCCGCCATGTATGATGCTTGGCCTTGGCATGATTATTTGCAGGGGTGGACACAAGGCTTGCAAGTGCCTATGCCGATGCGATCTAAAAGGCCAGTAACATATGTAGCCTGAGAAAGGAAAAGGCCACCGTTGGTACGGGTGCAAGTGATACCGAGAAAATGGTGGAGAGGACCAAGTTCGGCCATAGAAAATTCTTGGCAGAGGGAGGAAATTATATGCTCAACGAGAGATGATGACGAAGCGGTGAGAATGATATCATCGACATATAGAAGAAGGAAAGCCATTTGTGTTCCGGACTTGTAGATGAAAAGAGAGGAGTCGAACCGGATGACTAAAACCAATGGTTAATAAAGGAGGCAAAATGATAGGTCTTTGAAGAGGGAAATGGCGAGATTGAAGCGCAGGTTGTGTTTTTCACGAGGAGCAAGACCGCTTCCCACGAGTTTGCATTGTGTGAGTAGAGAGGGGTTAACTCGAGGTGCAAGGGGTGGTGACATATATAGTGGGTGGAGAAGGTGTAGAGTCACGAGGATCCACGTGGCCTCAAAAACCAACTGGAGAGGTGGAGTCATGTCGTGGGCCTCAACAAGCAAAGTTGTTATTAGTTTCGGCAAGGGCCATGGCCGGCAAATTTGCTATCACGAGAGGTGAAATCACTGCTGCATTGGGGTGGGCACTTTTAAACCAAAACTGAAAAACCAACCGAACCGAATAAACCGATTATTTTGGTTTTTCGGTTTTGGTTTGTGGTTCGTTTTTGTTTTAGTGCTATTCGGTTTTTGGTTTGCGGTTTAGTTCGTAATTTCAAAACAAAAAACTAATTTATCGATCCATTCATGCCTCACCTCCAAATACATTGCACTATTTGCCATGGGCCACTACCAAGCCAACCCTATTTCATTTTTGCCGCAACCCTCATTCAAGAGCTCCCATTATTTCCCAATCGCCAAGACGCTAACCCTAATTTCTCGATTGAGTGGATTTGCTCACCAATGGGTTGTGGTGACAATTTGAGGATCAAGGATGGCCGACTAGAGGGGGGTGAATAGGAGGTTTTAAATTTTTACACACTAATATCAAATTTAAAGATTTCTAAGCGTGAATGACAATTCTAGTACTTTTAATATCAAGCAATTCTAGTGATCACAAAATTATCTCTTCTACTCAAGTACTCCATCACTTAACTAATGTAAGCAAGACAATCAATTTGCTAGAATTGAAGAATTACTCAAGAAAATAGATGATGCAAACCACAAAGGATGAACACACAATTTTTATCCCGTGGTCTTGAGACTTGCTTGGCCTCCTACTCCATGTTGAGGTGGTTTGAACTTCTTCAAGCCGGCTCCACTTGCTTGAGCCTTTCTCGATCACTGTGGTAGCTCTTCCCACTCCGGGTAGGCGAGCTCCTGTTTTCAACCGCTCGCCTTCACACAAACTTTGTGAAGGTCAATCAAACTTCACAAGCCATCTAAGAGGCGCAACCTCTAAGAGTAATAAATATTTGACGCTTGCTCGAGGTTGAAATTGAGTGTCAAAGGCTTTGCACTAAATGCTTCACTCAATTTTCTTCTAACTCTCTCAAATGTGTGAATTTGACGACAAAGAGTTTTGAATGCCAACTAGAGCTTAAGTGTGTTCAATATGGACAAAACTATTGAATGCGTGGAGGGGGGTATTTATCCCCACCAACAAAATCTAGCCGTTGCTCAAAAGTTGTGAAAACCGGTTCAAGGCGTAGTACTACTTCAAGATTACCGCCTCTAGACCCAATCTTATTTTATCTTTGAATTCTCTAAAAATTGATTATGTATTATAGCTGTAGAGAAGCTGATTCTCCAAAAGTTGGAATCCAAAAGCATATATAAAGTGAATTGTGGATTTTAGTATATATGGTTAGGTTGGACTGTGAGAATCGATTTGTAGAATCGAGCTATTTATTTTTTATTCTGTTTTCAAAACTAGAATGCAGAATCAAAAGTAAAAATAAACATGTCCTTTGTGTTTTTCTGTTGGAAGGAGAGCAGACTTGCTTTTGTGTTTTGAAATGCTATGTATGTGTGGCCCATCTGGAAAGGCCTTTCCGCCAGTATTAAAATTTTAAAAGGCACCGATTCTCTCCTCCATTAATCCAGTAAAATCGAATAAGGCGGCGATGATCCAGAGCTCGTGACCCACTGTTGGAGAGTTATGTTGATTAAGTTGGATTAATAATTCAAAAAAAAGAAATGATGATGATCGACAAATAATTTTTCTTCAAAAGAACCATCCAAAACCTCACTTAAACAAAAAAAATCAGAAGAATAAATTTTCAGAGTAAATCAGTCTGGGAGCGGCATTACCGTAGTTAAATGACTAGTAGTACTAGAATAAATAGTAAATCCGTTGCTACCGCAGTGCAAACCCTGGTACTACCAGATAAATAGTACAATCATAAGGTGAACAGTAAAATCAACACGACTTTAAAACGAAAAATCGGTGTTACTTTTGATGAACTGATTCAAATGTTGTGAAAACTTAGCATGTATCTTTCTATGGATGTTAAGAATCTATTTCAATCTTCAATCGTAAGGATTGACATCAAATTTCTAATCTTTTCACATTTAGTGAAGGTTGCACTAAAACTAGACCAAATGCACAAACTTCACCCTGAGCTTGCTCGTGGGGATTTGATGGTTGAAATGATTTTAGATGATCTCCTATATATCACAATAAACTAGAACAATAAAGAAATAGCTCTCAAATACTCAAGAACATGATCTACTATGAATCCTTCCTTTTCATGTCAAAAACCGATTCTTGATAAGAACTTAGGAAATCTTATCAAAGCTTGTTTAGATGATTGGAATATCATCTACGTAAAGTGCTACTATTATTATATATGCTTCTCTGTTTTTGATTTATATGGCGCTAAATAAAGTCTAATATTTCTTAAAATTTTAGTACATGATTCTTTGGCACTAGTTATGGTTAAATTAAAATTTTAGAATATAATAAATCTTGCAAATGTTTATAAAAATCTGAAATTGCCTTTGTTCCTTTTCATTAATTATTTTCATTAATTGTTGTTCTGGATTTTTAGAAGTACTAAATGATTTCAAAATTAATTAAACTTGTATGAGGTGTTTTATAGATTAATTGGGATTTTTTGTAATTTTTTCAAAATTTTTAGATTTTTAAGATTTTCCTTTGGTGTGCTAAAAATTGAAAAAAAATCCTTTAAAAATAAAAAAGTTGCTCAAAAATCATTCGAAATGGAAAATAAAAAATGGTAAAAACTTGAAGAAATCCAATAAAAAAATCAGTGAAAATATCTCAAAAATCGGTAAAATTGCTCGATTTTTGTTTTTTCCACCGTTGTTTGACCACTGAGTTAAAAAATTTTGAATTCAAATTTCTTCGGTTTCTATCATTTTTTAAAATAAAAAATCGTTCAAAAATTGAATTTTGATTTTGTTAACCCTGCTTGAAATCATGAATAGGATTATTATTGTACTTTTTTTCCCACTAAGGCAACTTTGTTGAGGGAATCTGTAGTTGGAGTCGGTGGTGGAAGGAGGGGGATGTTGCCCCCCCTCATGGGAACTTTCCTGGTTGTCCATGAATCAGGCTGAAAGCGAAGAATAAATATCTTGGAGTATTTGCATTTTTTCATGATAGGACTTGGCATGCATATGCTTTAAGCCCAATCTCTATGCTTACCATTTTGTTTTGGGCAAGATATGTGAACCAACAACTAACGATTCTCAGTTCAATTTCTAGAATCACATCTCCTGTACTCATTGATTTCTTTTGCAGGTTGTGGCAAATTTCAGCGCTTCCTGGTGTGGACCAGTTCAACTTTTTTTTTTTTCTGAACCAAGAACACCACCACCATGCCTCTGATGCTGGTAATTTTATCGAAAATGTTATTTGCCAGTCGATCCTATAAGCATTTACCAATAAATTTCATTGGTTGAGGGTTAATAATCAGGACAAGATTGTATACCTAAAGGCAGCATTCACAAGTTGTCAGAGGTTTCAGCTGTATTGAATTATTCACTGGAGGATCGCACGCCCTAAATATTCCCGTTGACATGCTACTCAATTGACATAGGCATTACGACGAAAACCCTGAATGCTGACCAGAAGTCTATGGAAGTCACAATTTTTGGGCCAAACTTCTAAGCTATTTAACATTGTAATCTTAGCGTGTTACCATTTCTTGTTTTGAAGAAATAAGTAATCAGATGAGTTAGCTGTAGTGTATTGTCATCCTGGTAGCTCAGCGCTTTAACATGTTCTGTAGATAACCCTGTGAGAGGCTACATGTCGCCCTGATGCTTCCAATGTTGACCTAACTTAGTAATTCTCTTTTTGAATTCTGATGCTCTGCAGGATTGCAGCTCATCATGGGATATCCGTGCAACCCCGACGTTCTTCTTCCTCAAAAACGGGCCGCAAATTGACAAGCTCGTCGGTGCTAAGAAACCTGAGCCTGAGAAGATGGCTCAAGCACTTGCTGAAGGCAGTTGAGCCTTGTGAGAGAACTAGAACTGAACGAGCATGACATGGCTTATCTGTCTGTACCGTCAGGCTTGTGTCAAGTGTGCCTGTGTGCTGCATGACAGTTTTTCAGGGTGCGTTTGGTTGTCTGTATGGATGCTTGAATTGCATAAGTAGATGCAATTGCACCCATTTATACAGAATAGAGGAAACACAAAAATTAGACTTCTCTCTAATGCAGATCCATGGGATGATAAAGCAACCAAATGTAAATTGTCAACTTCAGATCCACTCATGCAGATCAAGACTAGCCCTGATGGCTTATACGAACTGAATTAGAATGATGTGCACAACCAAACACACCCTCATTGCATAGTTTCGGCGTTGTTGTGGAGATGATGTTTTACAATTTTGCCCCCATGTCCGGCCTGCCCTCACATAATATAATCTGAACCGGTGATGGATTTAGAGCTGTAACAGAGTTTTGGAAAGATGGTTATGTGCTGGAGTATTTTGAGTTCTCTCTTGTGCAAATAAATGAGTGCCTAGAACCTGTCTCCGGTGCTGTCCTACCTCGCTCGGTCCAATGTTTATGCCCCTGATTGGAGTGCAGGAATTTGGTAGGAATCTTGCGGATTTGTGCTTATTTCCAGCCATTTCATTCTAGGCTCATGAACAATTTGTGCCAAGCCAGGCTTCAGTACTTCAGTCAGTGCATTCAGACCCTAAACCTGAACTGAGCACCAACAAGCTTATACATCCCATCACTTACCGGCAAGCTGAAGGGTGTCCCGACGGTGCAGGGATTGGTGCTGGGAGCAGCAAGCAGACGGACTCCAGAATCACAGGAACCCTACATCGATTCTGGCGCCTGAAGTGTACCAACGGGGGAGGGGAAGGGAGAGGGAGGCGGTGCTCGTGGTGGTTGCTCGGAGGAGGGAGCTCGGAGTAGCAGTGCTGGTGGTGGGTGCTCCGTGCTCGGACGAGGTCGCTCGGAGCAGCGAGAGGTGGTGCCCGCCGTGCGGACACTGAAAAGGAACTTCTTCTTGAACCGGAGGGGTTTTTTGCAAAATGATCTAAGGTGGGAGGGATGTGCGATCTGACCGTTGGCACACAATCAGACGGCCTGGCCCTAAACGAAAATTTCAGATTTCTAGAAAACTAGTCGTCTTGTGTTGTAAATGTTAGTTAATCGATCTACGTCTCCAAGATACACGCGGAGAGACATTACGATTAGTGCAAGTAAAATGAGGCTTCGTGAGCTTATTGTTATCCTGTATACATCGTTTTATTGCCAACCAAAAGATCAAGATGGGTTAGAGATCCTTAACCTCGATCTTCATAATAAAAGCCTTCTGAGTAAGTGGTTGTTTAAGTTATGCAATGAGAAAGGGATTTGGCAGCAACTGTTGACAAACAAATATTTGCGAAGTAAAACTTTAAGTCAGGTAGAAAAAAAACCTGGAGATTCTCAATTTTGGAGCAGTCTCATGGGGGTAAAATCACAATTCCTAAGCCTTGGTTCCTTTATCGTCAAAGATGGGACCCAAATTAGGTTTTGGGAAGATACTTGGTTGGGCAATTTACCTTTAAAAACTCAATACCCTTCTTTGTTTAATATTGTAAGGAAGAAGAATGCAACTGTGGCTGAGGTTCTTGGTTCTTCCCCTCTAAATGTCTCTTTCAGGAGATCTTTAGTAGGGAATAAACTGAGAGAATGGGAGAGTCTTGTTGTGAAAACAATGACTGTTACCTTACAAGAGGGCCGATTGTTTCGTGTATGCTCCATCATAATGGCGAGTTCTCATCAAATCAATGTACACTTTCTTGGTTAACACCGGTATTAAAGTTTCACAGAGATTTGGCATACTAAGTTACCTTTTAAAGATTAAAATTTTCTTATGGTACATTAAGACGGTGTGTATTGACTAAGGATAATCTAGTTCGCCGCAATTGGCGTGGGGATATGTCTTGTTGTTTCTGCAGTAGAACTGAAACTATCCAACATCTTTTTCTAGATTGTGCTTATGCTAAATTCGCATGCCTAGTACACATGACCTTGGGGTTTGGCCTCCTATCAATATTCATCATTTATTTAATGGGTGGTTGACAAGGGGGTCACCAAAGCTTCAGATATTAATGTGTGTTGTCGGGATTTGTTGGGCCTTATGGCTCACAAGGAATGAAACTGTTGACAAATGTATACCCAAACTCCTTGCGTGTATTGTTCAGAGGAACGATTGGCTTTGTACATGGGCCAAATTACAATGAAGTGAATCACACCAAGAGGGTATTCTTGATGTTTGTCGTCGACTTGAGATAGTAGCTTTGCGCTTTTGCTTCGTTTGGTTGGCCTTATGTGTTGAGGATTAGTTATCCTTGTTGAGGGTTTGGTTCATTGTCGAACAGTCTCTAAATTTTCAAAATTGTAATAAGTGTGGACTGATTCTCTCTAAGAGAGATGAAGCCGGAATTTTGTATTCCATTATCCAAAAAAAAATACATCAGTTTTATTCTATGTAGAAAAGTAAGAAAGAAGGAGAAAGAAAAGAGCTAGCTCTTATGTAAAAGTCAGTATGGCACGGAAAATAAAATAGATTAGTTATATATAAAAAAGAAGAGATAGTTATTGCAAAACATCTAGAGACAATATTTAGAAATTATTATTGTATAAACTAGTTTTATTGCTTACTCCAGATAATATAAATAAGAGACGAAGAAAATAGTGAGTTTTGCTATTGTACTTACTCTTAAGGGACCAAGGATGCAAGCACACTTGATATTCGTCATCGATCCACCATGAAATACTTCAAGTATCCTCCGTTAGTCATACTAGGTTGAGTTGCTACTGATGTCATGCGAGAAAAAAAATCTCGCACGAGTTTTTTGCAAATCGAATTTGGAACCATGGTCTCTTTTTCAAAATAACCGCGGAATGATCTATTTACGATTTCAAATTTTTTAATAAAAAATGACAAAAGGATCTAAACGCGATTTCAATTCAGCTATAAACCCTCGATTTAAGCGTTTTTAAAAAAACCGCTTTAGAAAACCGTGTGCAAAAAAATCGACGAAAGGATCTAAAAAAACAGTTTTTTTAGAAAACCGTGTGCAAAAAAATCGATGAAAGGACCTAAACGCGATTTCCAATTCAGCTATAAACCGCGTATAGGGACCTAAACGAAATTTTGAAATTTCTCGGGTCTATCTTACTTAAAAAACGGCTGAAAGGACCTAAACGCGATTCTCAATTTTACCGAAAGGACCTAAATGCAATTACCAAACTTTCCAGGGGCCTCTCCAGGGGCGACACACGGCCCACTGAGGGTCAAGATTCCTGTGCTCCATTATCATTACTAGCCATTACACGCTCACGCGTCGTCAGCGAATTTCAGAGCATGCATTACGTGCCGTGCAAAATTTGGGAAATCCGGTCGCGATGTTGCTTCGTGCGAAATTTTGTTCGACGGATATTTCTATAAAAAAATTAGGTAATCTCAGTTTTGTTGTTTTTTTTAAAAACGGCTCACAAAAGTCAAGTATGCAATATTTGGATTATTAGGAGCCGTTGGTGAATCTGTTTTTTTTAAAGAAAAACGTAGAGGAATTTAAACATATTCTTGGTTTTTTTGCATAATTCCCGCATAATTTCGATTTTCTATTTTTTTAAAAAAAATAGGTTGTTAGAAACTATCGTCGAATATTTGGATTGTTAGAGCCGCTTGTGAATCGGTGTTATTTTAGAGAAAAACATAGAGGGCCTAAATATATTTTCATTTTTTTATGTAATTCCGCTTTTTATTGTGTTTGTTTTAAAAAATAAGTCGCTAGGACCCATCGCTGAATCATGATCAATATAAAGCGGTTAGCAAATTTTGCGATTCCTTTTTGGAGAAAACAAACGTATTTTCATTTTTTTTGCGTAATTCCAATCTTTTTGCTTTCTTAAACAAAGAGTCGCTAGGACCTGTCGGCGAATCTATGAACCACTTTAAATCGTCGATGAATCAGTGTTTTTTGTTTTTGGGTGAAAACCGCAGAAGGATATAAATGTAATTTTGTTTGTATTTTTATTTTTTTTGCGTTAGGACCCGTTGGCAAACATATGGGCCGCTATAGAACTTCGATGAATCTGTGTTTTTTTTAGAAAATCGCGTTTAGCAGTGATAACGCTGCTTACGTCAGGACGCTGCATGACGATACAACGTGAAAAATTTGAGAATTTTGGTTGTATTTTGCCGATTTCAGATTTTTTAAAAAAATGAGTCGATAGGACACGCCGCGAATCTATGAGTCGCTATAAACTTTGACGAATTACGTTTTAGAAAACCGCAGCTACAACTCGTTGGCTAATCCATGAACTACTATAAACCTTCATTTAATCTGTTTTTTTCTAGAAAACGTGGTTGTATTTTTTACGTATTTCGGTAAATTTGGTTGTATTTTCGGTTTTCATATTTGTTTTAAAAATAGGTCTTTAGGACCCGTGGGACTAATCTATGCGCTACTATAAACCTTCAATAAATCTACGATTTTTTAGAAACTCATGCATATTTAATTCGCCGGGCGAATCCATAGGTTGCTAAATCTGCATTTAATCTATATTTTTTACTATAGATGGGGAAAAGGTAATCTATTTTTAGGATCCGCTTTCGCTAAAAACAACTAGAGGCGAATCCATGGGTTGCTATAAACTTTCATTTAACTGATTTTTTAAATCGTAGGGACATAAAGTATTTTTTTTCAGGTCCGTTTCGCTAAAAAGCACCAGGAGGACCTAAATGTAAACCCCGAGGGACCTAAACGTAATTTCGATATTTTTTCGGGTCTATTTTATTAAAATGAAGCTACGATTTTTTTAGAAAACCGCATGATTTCACCGCTTCGGCCAATCCATGAGTTACTATAATCTGCATTTAATCAATGCTTTTTTTCATTGTAGATGGGGAAAAGTAATCTATTTTTTAGGTTCCATTTCGCTAAAAAACAACCGGAGGCGAATCTATGGGTTGCTATAAATCTTCGATGAATCTAGTTTTATTTTAAGCGTAGAGGGACATAAAGTATTTTTTTTGGGTCCGTCTCGCTAAAAAGCACTAGGAGGACCTAAATGTAAACCGCGAGGACCTAAATGTAATTTTGATATTTTTTCTAGTCTATTTTATTAAAAAACCTAGAAAAGGACCTAAACGCGATTTTTATTTTTTTTTTGAAATGACCTAAATGCGATATCCGATTATCATTTCGCCTACGGCCGACACGTGGCCCCTCGAGATTCCTAAGAAACCTCATCTATATATATATATATATATATATATATATATATATATATATATATATATATATGAAAATGATTCCATATGTAGCAAAAAAAAGGGGTCTGATGAAATTTTTTAATCATGTTGTATTGGAGTATTTTAGAATTATTATTGGAGTATGCTAAAAGTGATAAAGGAGTATAAAACATTTATTTAAGTGGTATATTAAAGGTAGGAGTATGTACTCTGGGAGTACAAAAAGGCTTCCTATATATATATCCTATATATATATACACACACTAGATATTAGACTTCAACCCTAAAAAAAATACACATCAGAATACAGAATAAGCGATATCCATACGTATTGCACTCCTGATCACAGATGCTTCTTCGCCAATCGAGCTATCGCAGAGTCAATCCAACGGCTCGAAAATACGCGCTCCATCCTACGCCGCGATCATGATTACCAGCAGAAGAGAGAGGGAAACAAGTCGGCGGTGGTGGCGAACCCACTTCCCCCGCAGCGGCGGGCCCCACGAACTAATCACCCTCCCTCCTCCGTGATTAGCTAACGTAACCTCTCCGAAGACACTAGCTAACCTTCCTTCCGCGGCTTAAACCCCTCCAGCTCATCAAGACCTCGAGCTCGAAACTGCCCCTGAAATCGCACGCTTCGAGGGATGTGTCTTCTTTTCGCGTAGCTGCGGTCCCGTGGTGTCCCCAGCCTCCATCTCCATCCCTGCCTGCGTGCTCTGCTCTGCCCTCTTCTCCGATCGGTTCCTCCTCCCCGTCGCCGCAAGTCGAGGTGCTCTGATCTCTGATGAACCTTCGTAACTCCCTGGCTCCTCTTTTTTTTAAAAAAATTTGGAGCGGAATGGCGACGAGGGGTGGTTGGTTTCTTTCGATCTATCGTGGTTGTTTTTTCTTGCGGACGATCTTCGCTCCTTCTTCTTCTTCTTCTTCTTCTTCTGGCCTGCTGGTGTTCTTGCTTGTTTCCCTGTGTTGTTCTTCCTTGGTTCTGGACTTCTTGACGAGAGATGGCCCTGTTTGGTTTGCTGTGTCTGATCTGTGCGTGCTTCCGCTTTTAGTTGGCAGAAACTTTCTGCAATTGATCTCGTGCTTCTTTTCGCCATCCACAAACTATCTTGTGCTGTTCTTCTCGTCGATTCATAAGTGAAGAATCGCGGCAACAGTCCTGTGATGCAGAGATTGTGGGAGTATGGTACTGGTAGTCTTACATTGTGCATACAGAGGGTGTAATGTGACTTATCTCAGTTTCTATGAAGGAAGCTGGTTAGGTATGTTTGCCAAACATCTCAAGTTTTTTTCTCTGTATAATGTAATAGCCTTAAGGGGTAATCCAATAGCAATTTTCTCAACCATTTTGAACTCTTTCCTAATTTTTCTGTAGAAATTTGAAATAGCTTATCTATTTTTTTTTTCTCGAGCATGGGATAGCCAGGTGGGAAACTAGGTATGGGTGAAGCTTATATAATTTTTTTTTTCTCAAACATGGGAATGGGATGGCATGAACTGTCCCCCCTGTTCCCGTGGGTGGCATATATGATTACAACAAATGAATGTGAACTCAGTTTCCTTAGATTCAATGTAGACAAATTTATCTCCACCTTCTTCAAAGCAGTGAAATTTATTTATGCTTAGAGTTGAGAAAAAAACATTAGTTCAGTTTTGCATTACGTCCAGTTATGTTGGATAATCACTTTATCGATTGTTTTCTGATTGAAACTGATCACATGGTGATACTGCTCTAGACACCATACCTTCATGTGTCTATCTAGGTGTGAGCCCTGCCATGTTTTGTGGATCCCAAATCTTCAATAGTATCGACTTGACTAGTCTTAGTGATCACTTATTAGGTGAATGGATGTTGACAAGAACAATTTTGGTTGCACGTTTGCAACTTCTTGCTTGAATCCCGAAGTTTTGATCAATGTGGGGTAGAATTTGTGTTGTCCATTCTTCTTGTCTGTGTTTGAGTTTGTTCCTGGTTCACTGGATCTAAATTCCCTGGCCTACCTAACAGGCACAGAGACAGAGCTGTAGTTGCTGTGTCTTTTGCAATTGGACATGCGATAGCCAAGTCCCAGCCATTTTATTGTGTAAATAAGTTCATTCAACTAATTGCTGGCTACAAGATCTGATCAACTGCACTGTCATCTTTTTTGAAATATGCTAATATACATGTTATATTTATCTATTTGTCTTAAGAAAAATGGGATTATGCAAGCAGACTATTCATTTGTCACTTGTGCTACCTTAAATTAATAATTCCTCAATATTATTAAATATAATGTTGCTAATGCTGTCCTTTGCAATAACATACACCTAATTCTTTCTATTTTCGAATCACTTATTGGAGTAGGATGTTTTCCTTTTTCAGAAAAAAAATTTGTTACTGTTTTTCACTCCATGTTACTATTCTTTGGATAGCTATTCATTGTTAGACCCGGGCTTCAGACAGGATGTTGATAAGATCATGAATGATATGATACTTTGCCTCTTCTTGGTAGCTGGCATTGTTCTGGTCCCTATAGTTTAGCATCTGGTTTGTCTAGTCTTTCTTCTTTTTGTACTCATCAGTATGCTTGTACTTATCAAGAGGCTAATAGACCAGAATATATATATGTACACGAGGGTACAAATGGAAAACCTATACAAGACAATATCTATATAAGACAATATATGCCTTAACGGATGGAAGATGGGCTTCTTTGAGAGGAATTTAGTAGTTTCCATCGTCTTGCATATTTTTAATCTTCTTTTGTACAGGCAAGTCACCCAATTCGAGTTGAGATTCAGTCCTGAGCTGTTTATAAGCAATTTTATGTATCTGCATTGTCAGCATTCTACTTCCCTTTTTAATCCTTGATTTCATTGCCATGAATTCTGAGACATTTAATTTGTGGTTTTCTATAGATATCTGCAGTTGCCATCTTCTTCAGAAGGCTACTCTTGTTACTTTGTATGTATCTTGTTCTCCCTTCTCACTTGTTTCCTTTTTGAATCACAATTAGGCCTGCATCCTAGCGAGGATTTTCTTATATTTTGGTGAAGATGAAGCGAATGCAAAGGACAGAATTAAGGAGATCCCACTCATGGTGGTGGGATAGCCACATTGGTCCAAAAAACTCTAAGTGGCTCTCCGAGAACTTAGACGGTAATGACTATGTTACTCTGATATTCTGTTCTAGTCTTACACACTAGAATTAGATAGTATCGTTGTTTGCTAGACATGATGATTTTTAGGTTTCCATTTTAGTCTGTAGTCTAATTTGTCATATCAGATTGTGTTACAAAACGCATGGCAAAAATATTGGACCAAAGGAAACAAGAGACATGGATTTTACCTGGAAATCCTTTTGAGAAAAACCATGAGCATACAATGGCTATTTCACTATATGAAGAGATATTTATAATGAAGCTCTTGCTTTTCCTATGTACTACAGGGATATATTTATAGTGGTACATAATAGACTCTATGTAGGAGTAGGTTTGAGATGGAGTAGGAAACTAATTCAGATATCACCTCATACTCAACAATCTCCACTTTAAGACAAATTCCTCTTGTAGCAAAAAATATAATGCCGACATAACTATTTTTTTAATGAACAGAGATGGAGAAGCAAGTAAAAGAGATGCTGGGGCTCTTTCAGGGGGAAGAAGAATTCTCTGCAGAAAAGGCTGAGGTGTATTACCATGAGCGACCTATGCTTATTGCCCATGTCAAGAACATCTATCGCATGTATCGTGCTCTTGCTGAGCGGTATGACAATGTAACTGGAGAATTGCGGAAAAATATCCCATCATCACTGCAATCACATGGTTCTTTTGGTTTCTCTGAATCAGATTCTGAGACACAATCTCCTCCTCCATCTACAGAGCCTGACATGCAAGATAAGACGGCACAGCAAAAACTAAAAAATCGATCAGATTGCTCTGATGTTTCCAGTGGCTCTAGCGTGAGCTCTGACGTATCCAAGAAGGGGAGTGATGGGTCAGCATCATCTTCAGCATCTGATTCAGAGCTTGGTGAAGCCAAAGAGGAAAACAGCAGCAGCATTTTTTATTCCCTGAGCCAAAGAATTATTGAGCTGGAGGATGAGCTTCATGAAGCAAGGGGAAAACTTGACGCTTTAGAGGAAAAGAACATGCATTGCCACTGTAATTTTGGTGCTAACTCAGAAATGTCTGAACATGAGGAAAAACTGCAGGTTTCTGATGTGGAAACCAATAACCATGAGAAGGATCTTGAAGAAGTCAATAATGGGAAGGAAGCATTGGAAGCTGTGCTGTTGGCAAACAAAAATGAGATTGATGGGCTGAAGGGATCAATGGCCTTAGCAGCTAAGCAGTTTGAAATTGAATTGGCGCATCGTGATCTTCAGATTGATAAGTGCAAGCAGGAGATTGGAGTACTTTCAGAGAATTATCTGCATGATAAATCTGCTCTTGAGGCTGACATTGGAATGCTCCAGGGCGTCATCACAAATTTTGAAGGTGACCTAGCAAAAATGTCACAGGAGAAGTTGCAGCTCGAGTCTCGCATTGAAGAGCTTGAACAGGCAGCTTGCAGCTTAGATTTTTCAGCTTCCGAGATGGTGAAGCTACAAGAGGTAATAAAGAACACACAAGCAGAACTAGAAAAGGTTTCACTGGAGAAAGAAGAAACCATCAAGAACCTGGAAGCCCAGGTAGAAACAGCCTTACAAGAGAAATCAATACTCCAGGACCGGATCAAGGAGCTGGAGCAGGTTGTGTGTGATTCCTTGAAAAACATTCACTGGAGAAGTCCTCTCTAGTGCTGAGTTTTCAAAATTATCTGAAGCCAATGCTTCCCTTGAGGCTGCTGGCCTCCATGGAGGCAGAGCTTAACAAAGTTCATGCTGACAAGATAGAAGAATCCCTCAACAGTGAACAGCAAATTTCTGGGCTGATTCAGGATCTTGCCGATCTTAACAGCAAGCTTGTACTGATATCATCCGAGAAAGCCACAGTTGATGACAAGTTGGCCACTCTGCTAACTGATATTACAACCCGTGATGAAAAGATGAAGCAGATGGATGACCACCTGAGCCAGCTTCAGCACGAGAATGCCAAGATAATGGCAGAGACCGATGTTGCGTGCAAGTCCTTGTCAGAGCTGCGTGCGCGGGTTTCTGAGCTCGAGGAAGAAGTGGAGAAGCAGAAGCTTGTGATCTCTGAGAGCGCCGAGGGGAAGCGAGAGGCGATCAGGCAGCTGTGCTTCTCCATTGAACACTACCGCAGTGGGTACCAGCAGCTGCGCCAGATGCTGCAGGTCAACAAGGGACCATTGGTGATGGCAGCCTGATCAAGGTCAAGACATAAAGCGAGCTGATGCATCCTTCTTGGATGCCGGAGATCAGTCTGTCGATGAAATGAAACTCATACTTTCTTCTGCATGCAGCTTCCATCTTCTATAACTTGTGCTCTGTAGCTCCTGCAGTTACTAAGAACTCTATGTCAATGTGTGATGGGAGAATCATGTCCTTTCGATGTTTGCTCTTGTTACTTTTGTTACACTATTGTCAGCTTTTCAAATCGATGAATTCTATTGTTTGATCTTTGAACGATGATGTTAGTTGTCAATCTGTGACGTGTGTGAATTAGTCTTCTGTCGCCCAAAGACTAGTTTGTTTCAGAACCATTCAAGAAGTTCAAAAACTCGAGTCTAAAAAAAGTCACAGAAGAGAGAAGTTTAGGCATGACGTGCATATGTCTGGCATCAAATCTGAAGCAGAGAGTGCATTCCATCTCCATGGCTTCAAGTCTTGGCAGTTAGAGGTGGGAATTGAATTGGACTATACATGGGCTAATTGGATACAATATGTGTTGGACTTTCTTGGATTTGATACAATCTGTGTTGGGCTCTCAATTTGCTCTAGTCTAATCCATGGCGAACAAAGCAAAGTAGTTGTCATAGGGTTGGCCACCGCCTGTGAACCAGCCGAAGGCCCTCGAAGAAACAGGACCCCCCGGCCAACGCCAAAGAGGATACAAGCACAAAGAAGGCTCCGGAGAGTGTGAAGAAGGCTTCGACAGGTATAAGGAAGGCTTCGGCGGGCATGAAGAAGGCTTCGGTTGGAACAAGGAAGGCTTCGACCGGAACAAGGAAGGCTTCGGAAGGCATAAGAAAGGTTTCGGTTGGCACTGAAGAAAGGTGTGCACCACACCAATTCCTTCTCATTGATTATATGTACAATGTAAATGCATTGTTACAAGGAAAGATACAAGAAGAATCAATCAAATAAGGCCTAAAAGACTATGTGAGCAAATGCAAGGAAATAATCTCTTAGACATGGAATGAAATGGCCAATTTTATGGAATGATGAGAGCCGGTGTATCAATTACACTGATCCATGCGTGTGTGCATGCAATTCACGCACGCTAGCTTACTAGCTTTCCATATACTCTTAACATTCCCCCGCAGACACAACGTCATTGTTGTGGAGGCTGGAGCAAGACATAGTGTCGTTGACGTTAAGGCTGGATCGAAACTCATGGAAGAGCGTTGTGGGTAGTCATTTAGTGAATATATCTGCGAACTGAGAAGACGATGGAACATGTAAAACAGGCACACTACCAAGTGACACTTTCTCACGGATGAAGTGGATGTCAAGCTCGATATGTTTGGTACGAGGTGTTGCACCGGGTTGGATGAGAGGTACACTGCCAAAATATTGTCATGGTATATGATCGTCGCTGTCTTGACCGGTTGGTGCAGCTCTTGAAGAAGTTGGTGCAACCGATAGGTCTCGGTAATGGCGCTATGGCGATGCAGATAGTACTCGCTTTGCGCCGAGTGTGATACATGCTTGCTTGGCACTCAGAGGACCATGTGACTAGTGTCGGGACAACCAGCCCAATTGACGTCCGAGTAGGCGACAAGTTGCATGGAGGACTAGTGAAGATGAAGACCATAGCGAATGGTGCCTCGTAGCTATCGAAGTATGTGCTTTATAAGCTGCATGTGAGTCTCACAAGGAGCATGCATGTGCAAGCAAACTTGCTGCACAGTATAGGAAATGTCGAGGCGAGTTAGAGTGAGGTATTGCAGAACACCAGCGAGGTTGCAATAGAGAGAGGCATCCTCTATCTATTGTCCTGCCATGGCGGACAGCTTGGCCTTGGCATGATTATTTGCAGGGGTGGACACAAGGCTTGCAAGTGCCTATGCCGATGCGATCTAAAAGGCCAGTAACATATGTAGCCTGAGAAAGGAAAAGGCCACCGTTGGTACGGGTGCAAGTGATACCGAGAAAATGGTGGAGAGGACCAAGTTCGGCCATAGAAAATTCTTGGCAGAGGGAGGAAATTATATGCTCAACGAGAGATGATGACGAAGCGGTGAGAATGATATCATCGACATATAGAAGAAGGAAAGCCATTTGTGTTCCGGACTTGTAGATGAAAAGAGAGGAGTCAGAACCAGATGACTAAAACCAATGGTACGAATAAAGGAGGCAAAATGATAGGTCTTTGGAAGAGGGGAAATGGCAGAGATTGTGGCAGACAGGTTGTGTTTTTCACGAGGAGCAACAAGACCTGCTTTCCCACGAGTTTGCATTGTGTGAGTAGAGAGGGGGTTAACTCGAGGTGCAAGGGGTGGTGACATATATAGTGGGTGGAGAAGGTGTAGAGTCACACAGAGGATCCACGGTGGCCTCAAAAAAACCAACTGGAGAGGTGGAGTCATGTCGGGTGGCTGCCTCAACAAGCAAAGTTGTTATTAGTTTCGGCAAGGGCCATGGCCGGCAAATTTGCTATCACGAGAGGTGAAATCACTGCTGCATTGGGGTGGGCACTTTTAAACCAAAACCGAAAAACCGAACCGAACCGAATAAACCGATTATTTTGGTTTTTTCGGTTTTTGGTTTGTGGTTCGGTTTTTGTTTTAGTGCTATTCGGTTTTTGGTTTGCGGTTTAGTTCTGTAATTTCAGAAACAAAAAAAAACTAATTTACCGATCCATTCATGCCTCACAGCCTCAGCGCATTGCACTATTTGCATAGCCATGGGCCACGGCCCAGCCAAGCCAACCCTATTTCATTTTTGCTGCAACCCTCATTCAGTAGCTCCCCATTATTTCCCAATCGCCAAGACGCTAACCCTAATTCCCCTCTCGATTGAGTGGATTTGCTCACCAATGGGTTGTGGTGACAGCTGTAGGATCAAGGATGGCCGACTAGAGGGGGGGTGAATAGGAGGTTTTTAAATTTTTACACACTAATATCAAATTTAAAGATTTCTAAGCGTGAATGACAATTCTAGTACTTTTAATATCAAGCAATTCTAGTGATCACAAAATTATCTCTTCTACTCAAGTACTCCGATCACTTAACTAATGTAAGCAAGACAATCAATTTGCTAGAATTGAAGAATTACTCAAGAAAATAGATGATGCAAACCACAAAGGATGAACACACGAATTTTTATCCCGTGGTCTCGGAGACTTGCCGGTCTCCCCTACTCCATGTTGAGGTGGTTTGAACTTCTTCAAGCCGGCTCCACTTGCTTGAGCCTTTCTCGATCACTCGTGGTAGCTCTTCCCACTCCGGGTAGGCGAGCTCCTTGCCTTCACAACCGTTCGGGCCTTCACACAAACTTCTTTGTGAAGGTCAATCAAACTTCACGCCACCAAGCCATCTAAGAGGCGGCAACCTCTAAGAGTAATAAATATTTGACGCTTGCTCGAGGTTGAAATTGAGTGTCAAAGGCTTTGCACTAAATGCTTCACTCAATTTTCTTCTAACTCTCTCAAATGTGTGAATTTGACGCACAAAGAGTTTTGAATGCCAACTAGAGCTTAAGTGTGTTCAATATGGACAAAACTATTGAATGCGTGGAGGGGGGTATTTATCCCCACCAACAAAATCTAGCCGTTGCTCAAAAGTTGTGAAAACCGGTTCAAGGCGTAGTACTACTGACAAGATTACCGCCTTTCTAGACCCAATCTGAAGTCTTTGGTGAAAGGTGTGAACGACAATACAATCATCAATCTTTGCAAACGTGGGCTCCTTGCAAGGCTCATGGCGAGAGGATGGTGTGAAACCGATTTAATCAGAGCAAAGTCTTGGACAAGATGGAAGAATACGCTGGGAAGAAGATAGCCTCCATCAAACAGACGAGGTGGAGAGAGAAGACCACAATACAATGATGCATCGCTTGGGCCACAACCACCCGAGGAGATGGGGGTGGCACATATACCACATCGAAGGGGCCACCTAGAAGACCAATGAATGGCGAGGGCATCATGGGTCTAGCGACTGAGGTAGAGGCCCACCGACATGACCACCACCAATGGTGCGACCTACACAACGAAGGATCTCATGCCACCAACAATTGTCGCACCATCGTGGCTATGAGATACTATATCAATAAATGAAAGGAAAGGGACATGGCTGCGAGCAGGCCGCAAGAGGACCGAGAACAACCAACCTGCCACTACCACGCTGGCAACACTTATGCATTGAGACCACCCATGATGACAACCAACGAATGGTCATAAACACCATCACCGGGGGCTCTTTGTCAAACCTGACATCGAAATGACAGTGTTGCGCCTACGCTTGTCATCTACACCACATCGTAGTGTGACCCACCAGCATTCTCCCAAAACACGCGGAGATGCACATATCATTAGGGCCAGAAGACACGGAGGGGTTGTCTTTCCCCCACCAGGACCCCCTCGTCATAACCACCTGCATCGTGGACATCAATGTGAAGAGGGTTCTCATGGATGGCGGAAGCACTGCAGGTGTCCTATTTGTCTAAGCATTTGACCAAATGATGATACCTCAGGATCGACTCTCCCCCTAGGTATCCCCTTGGTGGGGTTCGAAGGGAAACCCGTGGTAGCCCTCAGCCAGATATGCCACCCCAGTTGTATGTGGGGAAGGGTTGGCGGCGAGGACGGAGTGTATCACGTTCGACATGTTTGATATGTCATACCATTACAATGCCATACTTGGCTGCACCACACTGAATACCTTCAGCGCTATCGATCACCACAAACACTTGCGCCAAAACACCAAAGATGTGCACAACATGGACAAGGATCGGGGCTATCTAGACCGGCCGCGGTGGGCCCCAAAGGCAAAGCTAGAGGGTGACCTAAAAAGGTCCCCCTAGAGGAGGTGAGTGGAAGAAAGAAGGTGACCGCGAAGGATTTGTTGCGTAAATGGAGACCAAATTATACAAACGTTATAGTGGAACAAAGATATCTTCATCTCGGACCCCTAAAGACTCCTAGGCGCACGCACCAACTATAGGGCACAAGCTCGCCATAAAAGGCAATGTGAATCCCAACAAGCAAAAGCCTAGCTGCATATCCGCCGATAGGCAAAAAGTGGTGAAGGTCGAGGTCACCAAACTGTTCAAAGCTAGCGTCATAAGGGAGGACAAGCACCTCGGATGGCTTGCCTATCCTGTTTTGGTCAAAAAGACCAATGGTACCTGGCGCAAGTGCGTAGATTTTACCGATCCGAACAAGGCTTGCCCAAAGGATGATTTCCTATTGCCTCGCATGGATTAGTTGGTTGATGCAACATCAGGCTACGAGCTTATGAGCTTCCTTGATGCATACTCGGGATATTGCCCAAGTCTTCATGGCGTGCGAGGATGAGGAGAAAACATCATCCATAACACCCTTCGGGATGTATTGCTTTGTCAAGATGCCCTTCGGGCTAAAGAATGCTGGAGTCACATTCACGTGGTTGATTGCAAAAGTGCTGGCCATGCAAATCGAATGGAATGTTGAAACATATGTTGATGACATATTGGTCAAGAGTCACGGTTGACCGGGTGACCAAGATCGGCAATGAACCTCAGCCGTAAGCAGTGCTATTGGATAAACTAAGGATCGAAGGGCATCAAGTTGAACCCTAGCAAAATGTGCCAGTGTGACCAGTAAAGCAAATGCAAAGCTAGCTAATTTAGGGGTTCTCGCTCGGCTGGCATCAAGGTGAACTCTCAACAAAACTCGGGTGACACGTTAATGGAGATGGTGACCCAATGTTAATGAGCAAAAGTAAAACTTGATGGCCAGCTATGAGCCAAACAAATTTAGCTTGTTCTCCCTGCTTGGACCAGATGAGTGTCCTTCTTCAAACTCCGTGGGTAATGACACCGTTCTAATGGTCGAATGAGTGTACAAGGGCGTTGAATGATCATAAGAAATAGAATTGCCTCTCTGCTCACTTGCCAAGACTATCGAAGCCCAAAACACAATGTTCGGCCTGACTTACCTATCTCACTCTTGCAACCACGATGCAGCATGGTGCTTGTGCAAGAGGAGGGCTAAATTGCACTCCAATATACTATATCTACAAGCATTACAAGGAGGAAGGACCGAACAACCCCAAGGCTAGGACTGAAGTGGTATCTGTCACTTCCCTTGCCAAGGCTCACACTACTAATGCCAAGCAAGAATAGGAAAATTAATGGCCTTCGCCTTTACCCACTCAATCCGACTTCTTGGGCAACCCGGAAGGCCTTACATGTTCGCATTGGCAGAAATGGAGTCCAAACTTGCCTCCTTCAAGAAACGAAGACAAAAGACTAAGCTAGGTAGAGAGGAAAAGGACCACACAACCCCTAAAGGCTTCTAAAAGGACCTTTGTAGGATTTTTGTAATCTTGCCCATTGCCATGAGGGGCTCACATACATAAATGGCCAAAAGAATAGGAAAAATATAAATAACTCATTCCTTTTACCAAATCACGATACCTCTGATGCTTCTTAGAGGGTAATCCGAAGCACTCCTTTACACTTTAGCTTGTAGCCACAACAGAGTATGAGTACCAATCATTGTCACAAAGAAAAGAAGAAGAAAGAATAAACACAAGGTTGATGTCATGTGAACATAGTGTCTCTGCTAAAAAAGCACACGAACATAGTCTTTGCTTAAAAAAGCACACATTTGCATAGTGTCTCTGGAATACTAGCTGAATTCTCGTGTGTTGCTACAGATACATAATGAAAAAAGAAAAAGAATGTAAACTGTATACTATCTTAGGTTGATAAAAAAAAACTACATGATACATTTTCTTTTCACAACAATCAATGCATCTTATCAATTTACATCATCTACGAATCGGTGTGAAGCAGCACCCAAAGTTACCAACGGAGCAGGGAAAAGTATTTGTATAATATAATGCTGAATAACAATGTAACAACACATTGATAAATTAATTCTTGCTAGAATTCTTTAAAAGTTCTTGAACTCTTGAAGGCCTCCTGAAAAAGGAAAAGGAAAAAGTTCATCTTTAACTAGTTTATGATTTCAAGTGCATTTATAATTACAGCTAAGGGGTACATAACCTTGTGATCCAACGACCCCTCACACACAGCCTGCAATTTTGTAGGTGCACAACAGATCCAAGAGAATATGCAAAGATACAAAGAAAACAAAACAGTAAGAAAAATGTACTCATTCAGTTAATGTGTAGCGTGTGTTGGACATCATACTGACTTAAAACACTAAATTGTGTGAAATGATATGCAAACTCTAGAGCAATGGAATGAATTGCCTTTCGAAACAGCAACTCAAGTCCTCATATTTTCTACTGCTGTGCATTCATGTCTCTGATGGACGCTCTTTCAACCAAGGCTTATGATTTAGGGGAGCTTGGAACTAAACCCCAAAACCTTCCATAAAATTACCACTCATTCAAATAGGACCTTAGTCATCAAATAAAAGTTGTTGCATGAAGCCAACAACTCAGCAACATAGTCAACCTAGAAAGCCATCGGCGAGAAGTCAAGGGTGATCACCTTTGGTCATCCTCCTCGGATGACTGGAGGGTGCTCTTGAAGGGTCAACATCTTGTGAAGGGTGCGTCGGGGAAGACTAGGTGTGCGAGGTCACTTTGCGCCAAAAGGCGAGCTAGCGGAGAAGGAAAAGACCACAAGACCCCTATGGCCCTAGGACCCTTACAGGGATATTATTGTAATCTCTCCCCCTTGCCATGAGAGGCCCTATAAATAGCCTCGGACTCATGTACTAAATGGGAAGAGGAATAGAGAAAAAAAGAGACAAATCACTCATTCATGTTTCACCAAATCATGATCTCTCACACCTAGGGACCCTGAGCATACCTTCTTCATTGGGGGTAATTTGGGGGGTTCGTCATTTTTACATTATTTGGCTTGTAGCTACAACAGTTGGCGCCGTCCATGAGAATCGAGTAGGTAAGATGGCACTAGCTAGAAAGAGGGGCACATCGTCGCACCCTTCTATCACCGAAGTAGCCGTGGTGACAACCCTCGATGTACCTTGAGTGAAGCGCAGCCGGGCCCCAACGACATCGACAATGGCAGTCACAGCCACGGAGACAGGTGCCCTAGAGGCGCATTCCACCAAGGTGGGCATGTCAGAGAGGACATGCGGAGAGCATTCACTCAGGAATCTCTACCCTGAAGGACTTAGCAAGAGAGCCACCCCCCCAAACAGGGCCTCCTATGAGACAATGAGGCAAGAGCTGATGAGGTTGGCCTAGGTGGATGCCCTATGGTGACACATCTTGACCATCACACACCTGCTTCAGGACACTTTGCCTCTAACGCTGCACCCGATCGTGCCCATCGTGACGGTGGGACCCTCGAAGGCCCGACTCAGGATAGTACAGGGAGGTGCGCTTAGGCATTAGGCAGTCCTTGGTAGGGATTCGTGTCGGGACCCGAATCTACAAATCCGGACCCTCTGTGTATTCTGCACTAGTCCAGAATCACGCTAGTGCACACAAAGCTAAACAGGATTAAAGTACCACAATCATACGCAACGGAATAATAATAAAGTACTTCAAACATGTATATAAACAAGTTGTACGACCTTATGGTCACCTTACAATAGTTTGCCACGCAGGGCTTACATAAACCAGAGTATCAAGAAAATGACAGCGGAAAATAGACTTCGTATTGATCCATCTCTTTGCCACAGGCTACTGATGAGGCTTGCTCCCTAGTTCTCCGGCTCCTCGTTAAACTCCTCTTCCCAAGCAGACGTAGACTTTTCCTCTGATATGTTGTTGTAAGCAAGGGTGAGTACACACCGTACTCAACAAGTCATGCACAGAATGCAGTTCTATTACTACATACATGGCTTATTACAAAGGAATGGCTCAATTGGTTATTTTGCATTGCATCAATATTTTAACTTACTATTTATTTAGATATAAAGCAGCAAAACCATATTAATATAATAAGTTTCTCCAATTGTTTTCCACAAAATCTTGGACACACAATCCTTAATCAAATTTCACCATCAACCCCGCACACACCTTTCATCCCATTTTATTTTCAAAGATCTACCCCTTGATAATCCCGAGCTTTGTCCAATTCCATGGACTCGGCTTATTCGAATAGTTTATACACTCTGCAGAGGTTGTACACTTTACCCACAAGATACAGTCGCTCACCACACAGGTAATTGATTGCAACAAAGTCTTTCGGATACTAACATCTAAACCTATGAACCTCCCGGTAGATGGCCTTCCTAACGCTTCCCTCACTCGAGTCAAGTTTAGAACAAGCGAATCTTCGTTGGATGGGTACCAAGCCGAGTACAGTACGCTCCCCTACACGCTTACACTCTTGTGTAGCGCCCTAAGGTGTCAAAGGAAAGATATTAGAACCCTACTAAACTAGGTCTGTCCCATACCAGACATGTGGTTGTACGAGTAACTCAGTTCAAAGGCTCGTAAGGTAAAGTTCTTAACTGTCCAGGGCAAGACTTCCTTCCAAAAGTTTGGCACATAGCCATCTCATTTTACTTAATTCATTCAGTTGCGACATAGGCCCACCTGGCACGAAGCCATCCTGCCACTTGCCCCAGTCTAAATCATTTCCCACCCCAAGTTGTTTTACGGTGCAACACATGCCAGTAAATCAACCATCATGTAGAACCACACAGGTCTCCACACTTCAACATCATTACCAACACATTCTACCATTTACCAAAATACATTCACTATTCCTTTAGTCAATATTGCTTTTGTATTATAAAAGATTATTCACAACATAAGCAAGGCTAAGCAACTATTCACGGTCTAGCATCCCGTGTTGGCATATCATTGCATCCAACTAATGTTATCAACTTAGGGCATCAAGTGAATCATGGCATACAAATATTAGAGACAAGGTGGCAATAACAAATAGGTTAATTAACTAATTCACCCAAATTAATTAAATCTATTTTAGTTAAATTAGCATACATAGTTTGAATTAAAATATATTTTCAAAACTTAGAGCAAAATGATCAAAGCATGACTTTCCTTCAAACAGCGGATGATCCTGATCTGGAGCTTGGTCTTGTGCTGAAAATTTCCTCGAAGTTTTCCAAAGAAATCAACGCTTCACTCGAATAAGCATACATTCAATAAATACACTAAACAAATAGCAAGATCAACTCTAAAAATAAAATAAAATTCATCAATAAATAGTTCACATTTTTACAAATTTTTAGAAACTGGAATCACCCAATTCGGAGTTAAGACGCAAAAGTTATAGCGATTACAAGTTTGGAATTTCAAATAAAAGAAAAACCGAATTAATTGATTTATTTTCCTACTGGAAATTCTGGATAAATCCTTCGACCGACACGTGGTAGCACCAGAGTTAGCCACGTCACCTCGGGTCTATGGACCGGGTTCACGATTCGGCTCGGTTCACCGTGGACTCAGTCCACCGAATAGTGCCACTGACCTGCGGGCCCTACGGATGACGTCAGCCCTTACGGTTTTCCCCACTGACAGGTGGGACCCACGTATGACGTCAGGGTGAACCTACCCGCCACGCGGCAACATCCAACGGCTGGTCCACGCGCGGTCAACCTACCCGCCACGCGGCAACATCCGAGCCATCCGTTGGATCCAACGGCTAAAACGCGACGCCTCTTCGGATCCTAGGGCTACGTGGCACACTCCTACTGGTCATTGGTGCGGCGAAATCCCACCCGCTCATTCAAAATCCAACGGCTCGGATTGAGCGCTGCGACCCTTCGGATCTTGCGTGGACACGCGGCACGATCACGATCATTGAAACAAAATCTAACGGCCAGGCTCGGCTTAGCATTCGGCCTAAATCGAGCCCTTGGATTTGAAATCCAACGGCCATTATCAAACACCTCATAGACGGCTACGTGGACGCACCGGAACGGCACGATGAAGATCTAACGGACATTTTCAACGCATCGAAGGCAGCTACGTGGCGCTATGGTGGCGGTCGGATTAAGGATCTACGGCCAAGATCTACCGAAGTTATTCAAGCCTAATTCTATAGGGAGGAAGACGTGGCTTTACCTCGGGCGTTAGATGGAGATCCGACGGCCGGGGATGCGCGCGGGTGCTGATGGAGGTGCGGCGGCGCTTGGTCACCGGACTTGGAGAAGATGAAGTAGCCGACGGCGTTTCCGAGTGTCTCCGGTGAGAAGAAGTAGTCCAAACGGCGCAGCTTGACACGCATTTAACTTGAATGGGTCTCAAAAGCGGCGTTGAGTGGGAACGGCGGCGGAAAATGGCTAAAACCAAGACTAAGGGAAGTCCTACTCCGGTGAGCACCTGCACGAGCTACGGAGCTCCACAATGTACGGAAGAGTGTGCTCTGGTGAATGAAGAGCTGCGTTGAATGAGCTATATCACGGTGGCAATGGCGCTTCGATACGCGCGCAACATTGATCACACACAACCGTCCCCTTTCCGGCGTAATGGTAGCGGCGGCGCCCGACTGTTCGACTTCTGCGCGACGTGGCGCAATCCGCGTCGTCCAAGCTGAAGCGATCCGACGCCTTTTCGCTACCGACGACGTGGCGGATTTGGCCGCTCGATGGAGATCGCCGACGGCTCGGGGTGAGCGGCGGTTAGGGTTCCAAATTAAAGGGCGAGCAACCGATAGTGTTGGGCTCGCCCATATCTGTAACAAAGATTTTCCGTGGTTTTTCGTATTAAAATAACTCCAGAAAATCAAACGAATTATTTAGAGCATAAAAATACCCAAAAATTCTAGAAAAATACTTCATGGTATTTAGAACTTAAATAAAACATTTTATTTATTTTTGATAAATACTTTTTGATATTTAATTATTTCAAGAGAAGGATAAATTCAAATTAAATCCAAATAAATCCAAAAATTCACAAAAAATTCAAATAACTCCAAAAATTTAAATTAGGCCAAATTTTGGGATGTTACAATTCGGGATCCTCCTGGGCATGGGGCTCCAGCTAGCATGGTGACCCAAAGGTTTCAAGATGCCCATCGTGAAAAGCTACGAGGGGGGGCACAGAAGCAGTGGAATTCCTTTGGGTATACAAAACAACTATTGAGGCTACTGGTTGAGACAACACGATGAAGTCAAAAGGCATAGCCCTCGCCCTAATAGGGGTGGCATTGACATGACTTTTCACACTCCCCACCAAGTCCATATATGCGTGGGAATAGCTTCGAGATCAATTTTGAAATAACTTCCAGTGCAATTACTTTGAGCCTAAGGACGAGGGGCAACTATTCACGGTGAGGCAAGGCCCACGCAAATCACTACAAAGCTTCTTCAAATAGTTCACAGAAGTGAAGTGCTGGCTGAAAGGTGTGAACGACAATACAATCATCAATGCTGCACAACGTGGGCTCCTTGCAAGGCTCATGGCAGAGAGGATGGTGTGAAAACCGATTTAATCGAGAGCAAAGTCATTGGACAAGATGGAAGAATACGCTGGGCGAAGAAGATAGCCTCCATCAAACAGACGAGGTGGAGAGAGAAGACCACAATACAATGATGCATCGCTGGGGCCACAACCACCGAGGAGATGGGGTGGCACATATACCACATCGAAGGGCCACCTAGAAGACCAATGAATGGCGAGGGCATCATGGGTCTAGCGGCCGAGGTAGAGGCCCACCGACATGACCACCACCAATGGTGCGACCTACACAACGAAGGATCTCATGCCACCAACAATTGTCGCACCATCGGCTATGAGATACTATATCAATAAATGAAAGGAAAGGGACATGGTCATGCGAAGCGGGGCCGCAAGAGGACCGAGAACAACCAACTGCCACTACCACACCGGCAACACTTATGCATTGAGACCACCCATGATGACAACCAACGAATGGTCATAAACACCATCACCGGGGGCTCTTTGTCAAACCTGACATCGAAATGACAATGTTGCGCCTACGCTTGTCATCTACACCACATCGTAGTGTGACCCACCAGCATTCTCCCAAAACACGCGGAGATGCACATATCATTAGGGCCAGAAGACACGGAGGGGTTGTCTTTCCCCCACCAGGACCCCCTCGTCATAACCACCTGCATCGTGGACATCAATGTGAAGAGGGTTCTCATGGATGGCGGAAGCACTGCAGGTGTCCTATTTGTCTAAGCATTTGACCAAATGATGATACCTCAGATCGACTCTCCCCTAGGTATCCCTTGGTGGGGTTCGAAGGAAACCTGTGGTAGCCCTCGGCCAGATATGCCACCCAGTTGTATGTGGGGAAGGGTTACGCGAGGGCGGAGTGTATCACGTTCGACATGTTTGATATGTCATACCATTACAATGCCATACTTGGCTGCACCACACTGAATACCTTCAGCGCTATCGATCACCACAAACACTTGCGCACCAAAACACCAGCATGTGCACAACATGGACAAGGATCAGGGGCTATCTAGACCAGCGACCGCCAGGTGGGCCCCAAAGGCAAAGCTAGAGGGTGACCTAAAAAAGGTCCCCCTAGAGGAGGTGAGTGGAAGAAAGAAGGTGACCGTCAGAAGGGATTTGTTGCCAGAAATGGAGACCGAAATTATACAAACGTTATAGTGGAACAAAGATATCTTCATCTGGACCCCTAAAGACTCGCTTTGGCGCCACGCTACCAACTATAGGGCACAAGCTCGCCATAAAAGGCAATGTGAATCCCAACAAGCAAAAGCCTAGCTGCATATCCGCCGATAGGCAAAAAGTGGTGAAGGTCGAGGTCACCAAACTGTTCAAAGCTAGCGTCATAAGGGAGGACAAGCACCTCGGATGGCTTGCCTATCCTGTTTTGGTCAAAAAGACCAATGGTACCTGGCGCATGTGCGTAGATTTTACTGATCTGAACAAGGCTTGCCCAAAGGATGATTTCCTATTGCCTCGCATGGATTAGTTGGTTGATGCAACATCAGCTACGAGCTTATGAGCTTCCTTGATGCATACTCGGGATATTGCCCAAGTCTTCATGGCGTGCGAGGATGAGGAGAAAACATCATCCATAACACCCTTCGGGATGTATTGCTTTGTCAAGATGCCTTCCGGGCTAAAGAATGCCGGAGTCACATTCACGTGGTTGATTGCAAAAGTGCTGGCCATGCAAATCGAATGGAATGTTGAAACATATGTTGATGACATATTGGTCAAGAGTCACGACTGGGTGACCCACTGGCATGACCTCCAGGAGTGCTATGATAAACTAAGGATCGAAGGCATCAAGTTGAACCCTAGCAAATGTGCCTTCGGAGTAAAAGCATGCAAGCTAGCTATTGGGGTTCCTCGTCTCCGAGCGTGGCATCAAGGTGAACCCAACAAAGATCGGGGCCAGTAAGGAGATGGTGACCCAATGTAATGAGCAAAAAGTGCAAAAATTGATGGGCTGCTTGGCAGCATTTAGCTTGTTCCTGTCTTGGTTGGCAGAGTGAGTGCTCCCCTTCTTCAAAACCCTCCGTGGGTTGACACCGTTCTAATGGACTGATGAGTGTCAACGGGCGTTTGATGATCATAAGAAATACCTTGCTGACTTGCCAAGACTATCGAGCCCAAAACACAATGCGGAGCGACTCCTATATCTCACTGCTTCGGCAACCACGATGAGCATGGTGCTTGTGCAAGAGGAGGGCTAAATGCAGCATCCAATATACTATATCTCTGAAGCATTACAAGGGGTGAAGACCTGATACACCGAGCTAGAGAAGTTGGCCTACTCCCTGCTCACTTCCTCACGAAAGCTACGACACTACTTCCTCGCGCACAAGATAGTTTTGGCCTCGTCTTACCCACTCAATACACTCTTGCAACCCAGGAAGGCCACATGTCGCATTGGGAAATGGGCTGCCAAACTTGCCTCCTTCAAGCGAGACAAAAGACTAGCTAGTAGAGAAGGAAAGGACCACACAACCCCTAAGGCTCTAGGACCTTGTAGGGATATTATTGTAATCTTGCCCATTGCCATGAGGGGCTCACATACTAAATGGCCAAAAGAATAGGGAAAAAATATAAATAACTCATTCCCCTTTTACCAAATCACGATCCCTCGTATGCTTCTTAGGAGGGGGTAATCCCGGGAAGCACTCCTTTTTACACTGTTTAGCTTGTAGCCACAACAGGAGTACTGAGTACCAATCATTGTCACAAAGAAAAGAAGAAGAAAGAATAAACACAAGGTTGATGTCATGTGAACATAGTGTCTCTGCTTAAAAAAGCACACGAACATAGTCTTTGCTTAAAAAGCACACATTTGCATAGTGTCTCGAATACTAGCTGAATTCTCGTGTGTTGCTACAGATACATAATGAAAAAAGAAAAAAGAATGTAAACTGTATACTATCTTAGGTTGATAAAAAAAAACTACATGATACATTTTCTTTTCACAACAATCAATGCATCTTATCAATTTACATCATCTACGAATCGGTGTGAAGCAGCACCCAAAGTTACCAACGGAGCAGGGAAAAGTATTTGTATAATATAATGCTGAATAACAATGTAACAACACATTGATAAATTAATTCTTGCTAGAATTCTTTAAAAAGTTCTTGAACTCTTGAAGGCCTCCTGAAAAAAGGAAAAGGAAAAAAGTTCATCTTTAACTAGTTTATGATTTCAAGTGCATTTATAATTACAGCTAAGGGGGTACATAACCTTGTGATCCAACGACCCCTCACACACAGCCTGCAATTTTGTAGGTGCACAACAGATCCAAGAGAATATGCAAAGATACAAAGAAAACAAAACAGTAAGAAAAATGTACTCATTCAGTTAATGTGTAGCGTGTGTTGGACATCATACTGACTTAAAACACTAAATTGTGTGAAATGATATGCAAACTCTAGAGCAATGGAATGAATTGCCTTTCGAAACAGCAACTCAAGTCCTCATATTTTCTACTGCTGTGCATTCATGTCTCTGATGGACGCTCTTTCAACCAAGGCTTATGATTTAGGGGGAGCTTGGAACTAAACCCCAAAACCTTCCATAAAATTACCACTCATTCAAATAGGACCTTAGTCATCAAATAAAAGTTGTTGCATGAAGCCAACAACTCAGCAACATAGTCAACCTAGGGATGAAGCTTTAAAATTTTATTTACGATGCTTGGCTCCAATGATATTAAAAAGACTCGCCAGTTGTAGCATGTCATGGAAACAGAGGGAAACACAACTTACCCTGCCATTATCACTTAGCATATACTTAGAAAACAGATCACGTGTGATGCAATAGTTCTAAAAAACAACAATATGAAAGGTGTAATTCTCATATTCATGTGCCATGCTGTCAAGGTGTAAAGTTTAACATACAATATAACTTGCTATGCCAAAAAAGGACACTGTTCAAAAATGCATGTGAGATTGTTTCAGTAACTATACCTATGCCAAAAGATGACAATCATTTGTGTGTCTACTTCAGAAGATTTGTGTTCAACTGACAATGTACAGCTCTTGAACTCCATTGTGCGCAGCCTATACGTCTTATAGTTCCATATACAGTCTAACCAAAGAAATGTCCAATAAAAGAAGTCTTAATTCACCTCAGGTAGGATCCTATGAACAATCACCTATGCAGCAAATAAAATTCTCAGTTCATATTTTAGAACTAATTTTGTTAGGTAGAAAAAACAATACGCTGTGGTAAACCATCAAGTAATTAATCTGTATTATTCAACGTAATAACATCCAGATTCCAAAACTGACCCAAATTTCTCTGGATTGCTGATTTAATTAAATACATGTAAAAGAAGCTATATTGCAGCATAAAAAAATGACCATTTCAAGAAGCCTCGCCTTGCAGCCGCCAGTGAGTGGACGAAGCAACTGACCTTGGCATAGGAGAGGGATACTCCAATTGGCCCACAATGCCCAAACAAGCCCATAGTTGGCAATATAGGATGTGCCCTTTTCCCATTATAATTGATAACTAGTCAGAATAACGCGCTACGTTGCGTCGCGCACGACGATGCAACGTGCAAAATTTGAGAAATCTGATCTTATTTTCGATTTTCGTATTTTTTTTTTAAAAATAGGTCCTTAGGACCCCCGGCGAATCTATGGATTGCTATAAACCTCCAATGAATCTGTGTTTGTTTTAGAAAACCACGGTTAGGATCTGTCGACGAATCTATAGGTTGTTATAAACCTTCGATGAATTTGTGTTTTTTTAGAAAACACGGCTGTTTTTTTAATGTATTTTGGGAAATTTGGTCGTATTTTTGGTTTTCCTATTTTTTTTTAAAAAAAAATGGGTCGTTAGGACCCATCGACGAATCTACGTGCTGCTATAAACATTCAACGAATCCGTGGGCTGCTATAAATCTTTGATGAATCTATGTTTTTTTTGTCAAGACGTATCTTTGTTTTCGAGTCCCCTTCTCTAAAAACCGCTGAGAGGAGTCAAACGTAAACCGTAGACGGGCCTAAAATAATCCTATTTTTTTGGGGTCTGTTTCGATAAAAACCACGAGGAGGATCTAAATGTAAACCACAGAGGGACCTAAACGTAATTTTATTTTTTCGGGTCTATTTAATTAAAAAACAGCCGAAAGGACCTAAACATAATTTACAATTTTTCGAAAGGCCTTCGCACAAAAATGCTGATGTGGTAGCGGCCGGCGCTCGGCGTTCTCTAGAGCTATAATAATATGTATACATTTACCCTCCTACAGTTGAAATCCTTGAGGTTATACCACTATATTTATTGAATTGACCATATTACCCCTCCTCTTTCTTCTTCCTCCCAAATGCTCCTCTTCTCCCTCTCATGGCACCTAGGGATGGCAATCTTACTCGATTACCCGTGTACCCGTGGGTAAAAACCCTAATAGAGGTGGGTATGTTCCTCTTTTATTACCCGCATGTATGTTTATAGGGGCCAAACTCTACCCGACAGCAAACGAGTATAGGTATGGGAAGCTTCATTCCACTACAAGAAACAAGGAAAAATTCGGGAAAAAAAAAAACACGCAATTTACATATTTAAATTAAATGGGTTTATAAAAACCCACGTATTTAATTAAATTAAATGGGCTAAAAAAACCCACGAATTTATATATTTAAATTAAATGACTTATAAAAATACCCACGAATTTAATTAAATTCGTGGGCAAAAAACACCCCACGAATTTATTCCTCCCTCTCTTCTCTATTTTGTGCGGCTGGCATCGGTGGGAGGGCCGATTTTTTTTCTTCCTGGCAGGACTCGGCCTCCCGAACTCCCTCCCGAACTCCCCTCCTGTCGCCCTGCTTCCCACTGCCCCCTGCGCCTCCCCTCCTGCTTGCTTCCCGTCGCGCCCTCCCACCAGGCTCATGCTGGCCGATGCCTCGGCCCACCCATGTGCAGCCTGCCTCAAGGCCCTGCGTCTGGCAGCTCCCTCAGCGCCGCCTGCCATTGGCGCCTGCTCTTCTCTTCCCAGCGACTCCCCTCGTGCGGCTTCCTCCGGCCAGACCCTCCCCTCCAGCCGGCCATGTCCCCCATCTCCTCTTTCTCCATGGATGTGAGATTGGAGGTATACCTTGATTCTTGGGGAATTTTGGCATGCATGTGAGGTGTTTGTGAGAATGCCTAGAAGGTTTAGGGTTGTTGATTGTGTTTGTGCATTTATTATCTTGATTGGTCGGTGAAATTACAAGTAGCGTAGTACTTGAGGTGATAATCGTGCTGGTGTTTATGGAATGTTATTCCGGCATTTATGTGTGTAGGATATCCCGTAAGGAATTTTCTTGTGATACTGCATCCTAGTTCTTATGCATCTGTTTATTCAATGTTTATGAATTGATAGCTTTTATCATTTTTGAGCTATCTGCTGGTTATGCTTGTTTCCAAACTCAGTAGGCAAATTATACCACCAACACAGAGATTAACCTATCAAGATGTCGATTATCTTTTGTTTGTGCCTCTTTGTCTTCTTTGTTGTTCTTATCAATGCATATACATCCTGTGTTACCTGTTGATTGGTGTTCAGTATGCATACCGAAGGCAAAACAAATTAACATAAAGAGATATATGCTACTGTTCGTTCTATGGCAAAACCGTGCGGTTTTTAACAGCTTCACACATTGCCAGTGAAAAGCATAAAACTCCCTGTCTCAGTTTCTTTTATGACTTAGCAGATATCGATTTACTAATGCTTCAACTCGTTCTTTGCTTCCAACTAAATATAAGACTTTCCTTAGTAATTCAAATATCTAAGAAAGCATATTGAAAACATAAGATAAGAGTACCAATGCCAACTGTAATATCTAAGAAAGCATATTGAAAACATCAGCTATCCCTTTTCCAATGATCTCATAACTTTGCTTATGAATAGGAAATTTCCACATAGCATGTTCTGTGTCCAGCTATTATTCTTATAGGTGGCCAAAATAGCAACAGAAAGTTATAAGCTTTTTTAAAAAAAAGGTAATAGCGGACTATTCTCAGTACACCTAAAATCAAAGAATATATCAGTTCAAATTTAATTCTTCTGCTTAAATTTGCAGGCTCATCGTGACAGCAGGCAACTTATAAAGTATCTTCACCCTGATCTTCCTGTGAATAATACAGTTGAGTTAATTTTTTATATCTCATATAATATTAAAGATTTACATAGTTGAAGAAATTCTTATTTCCTTACCAACATTTGAGCAGAATTACCTAAAAGATGTTACCAAGCTAACTACCGTGTATATGTGCCTGATCATCTGAAAAGCAGATTTAACAATGTTTATGTATGATGACTTCATCGACCTAGCTATTTTTTTCCCGATTTGTTACTCTTATTTCAGCTTACTGACCTCAATATAGGTTTCTCTAAGACATGCTTTTTTATGAGTTTGTTATTGCCCGCACTCTTGGATGGTGAGGAAACGAGAAATCCTTATTTGCTTACCAACATCTGAGCAGGATTACCTAAAAGATGTTATCGGCCTAACTACCGTGTATATGTGCCTAATCATCTAAAAAGCAGATTTAACAATGTTGATGCATGATGACTTCGTCGACCTGGCTATTTTTTTCCCCGATTTCATTTGTCTTATTTCAGCTTACTGGTTTGAACATAGACTTCTCTAAGAGATGCTTTTTTATCGGTTTGTTATTGCCCGTAATCTTGGATGGTGAGGAAGCGGAATAATGAACTTTAACAGTCGCCTTTCAGCTAATAGAGGTATGCGTTCTTTTTTCTTATGTGTTCAGCTTTCTTTTCGCTTTAGTATTTGCAATTCAGATTCCTTACGGAGTGTGATATGCGCTGTAGCTCACTTTTCAGCGTATGTTATCAAATTTCAATTAGTACTGATAAGGTAACATTATCTTAGACATATTGACTGCAATTGGTTTGCTGAGATTTTTATGTGGTTTTCAGTATTTTTTCTACGTAAAATACCTCGCTTGGGTTTCAAGTCTGAACTGAGTACCTTTTTCTATCACATATTGAAATCAGCATTTTGTTCCTTCCCTTTATCGCCTCATTTACAACACAATATACATGTATCGGGATCAAACCTGTGGTGTTTTGTATAGAATTACGCTACATAAACTGTATTTTTAGATGCTCAACCGTTACTGTTATTAAATTTTAGACACTATTTCCACACATATTTTCCCCATTACTGGTAATGCTTGGTATTCTATCATAGTATCGTGTTTCTTTATTCTTTTGACTGTAGCATCTGTGTGTGTATATTTTGTTTTAGAACTAGAATGATTCTGGCATTGTCTGCGCATTTACATTTGCGTACTAGCTTTCGCCTGCTGCTGACTAAACCGAATTTATCTCTGATTCAGTTGATTGTGATTGTTATGTCGAGATAAGAGGGGATTCCGTAGTCAAAGTTTTCAAGGTTTGTGAAGCTTTTAATATTTTTATGACAGTTTTTCATATTTATTTTTTCATCATGATCTTGACCTGCTATTCGATGTTTTCACAACATCCTCGTAGTAAAGTTTATGGAGAAAGACACCAAGACCGACTTCGATATTGCATCTTGTCAACACTACCATAAGGTCGTTGAAGATGGTATTGTTTTGGGTTTGCGCCGCTATCGATTTTTCGATGAAGTTTCTCTTTTCTTGTAATGCGAAATCTATTTAAATTTATGATCAAGTGTGGCAAGTTGATGAATGTGTGCAATGTCGAAATGTTGCAATGGACATGAGTGATACAATTTCTGTAGTGAAGGTTTTCTTGCTAATGAACTATGATCTTGGGTAACAATTGTAGTTCTCTCCCTACCAAAGTCCAGTTTGATATAAGCTCAAACACGATTTAAAATGCGTTTCTTGTCTGGTTTTTCATATAAGCATTCTAAGATGCAACATTTGTTCATCAGCTTTAAATAGCTATTGTGATATATGATAGACAAATAGAGGCATTTTTCTAAATTTTACGTGACTGTACTTAGATATTGGAAATTCCACTATGCTCAAATTTACTTCCAGTAGAAAGTTTAAGAAGAAACTGGCAATATCCATTAGATGTGAAAACCCTCTTGGAAGTTTCATATTGCTTAGGGATGAGGTTGTTTGATGTTTGATGTAATATGACTAATGTCTCAGAAGATAGTTTGCACACATCACTACAGTTCGCCACTTCTCCTCTGGTCGCCACCACCCTCCCAGCGCTCTCTGTTCTGCCAGCCGCTGCCATCCCTCCTACCGGCCGCAACTTGGTAATGAACTTCATGCTATTCAACTTGGTAATGAACTTCATGCTATTATGTGTTCTGAATTCTGCCATTAACACTGGTTGGCAAACGTTGTTATATTTTGCTTTACCTTTTCAGGCTTCGATATACAAAAGCTACAACATGAGCCCTCCATGGTTGCACATAATCATAATATGCATTGGCGGTGATCATCTTGGCAAGCAAATAAACTATTGGGATATTTGTTGTTAGGACTGAATTGGATGAAGTTGATAGCAATGGACATTTAGCATATTGACTATTGAGACGTGTAGTTAATACACTTTCTCTGTTGACACTAAAAATTTCAGGTTGATAATGTGGAGGCACTGAATTGCTACTATGCTCATGCAAACAAAAATCCTAGATTTCAGAGGCGTCAGACGGGATGGTTGATCCGTAAGAACTCTACTTTTGTAGTGGGGAATATTGTATGCTTTCAAATTTTGAAAAGCTTCACGACTTTTCTTGTTTCGGGTCTTTGTAAATCTCGAGTTTTTCTCCTTAGAATATGACCAATAGCAGCTTTGTTTGCATCACGGTTATTGAGTCGGTTATTTAGTCGATTCAGCGGAGGGACCAACTTGCCGACTAGTTAACTAGTCATGGGCTACTTGTTGACTTGCCAGCTTACCACCCTTGGATGATAGCAAATTAAATAGAGCATGACATAAATAAGACTTGAATAAATTCAGAGCATGTCACCTCATTGTTTGTATAGTTGAATTGTTGAAGTGTTAAGAATTCAAAAGCTAGTTCCCACACTGGTTGGTCTTTGGATATAGTACGGTTATGGATAAGAACTCTAATTTGTACTATAAGTGTTCTGTACTACTACTCTAGTGTTATATATTACTACTGGATATGATGAATGTTCAGATAGTTTCTACACGCGGTGTGCTAATGCTCGATTGTTAATGTTCTGAGTTTGACTCATGCATTCCTCCAATCCTATCGCGTGCGTGTGATTTGATGTCTTCATGTATGCTATTCATGCATGAAACATATTCTTTGATAGCAAGGATGAGGTAATATCTTCTTTGTGCTAATCAAACTTTTTGTATGCTTGCGTGGGAGCGAGCACCCCTCTACATTGGCTCTTCCCGATAAACCGGGATTGAGATGCCCAGATCGGCTCAAAATTAGACCACGCCCTTAGCAAAAGCAGTTTGGTTGATGGTACTCGCTTTTTTACACGAACTGCTTTGTTGATGCCTAGCAATTTATTCACTTGTATGTTTATTGACCGGCACATTCTAAAAAGTTATTGTTTGTCATCAAACAAAAATTGTGCTGATATTTCTACTCCTAACTAAATGTGCTTCTATTACTATTGAGTTTTCGATTATTTGAGACAAGAATCATGTTGTGTTGCAACCCAACAGAGTGCACTTTTTGATTTTTTAGTTGTAGTCCTTGGATCGCAACTCGTTTAAAAGTGAACAAAACGATTGTGCATTAACGTAAAATTTACTGAAACTCTATTTTGTAATTATGGTTGTCCTTAGTTTCATGTTTTAGTAACAAACTAACAATGAATATAATATCTGTATTTTCAGGAACTCACCTAGTTCATTATCCAATGCAAGAAGATAAAAGCTGCGAATCTTGCTAGCAAAGAGGGTGGCAAGTTGGCGACCTCAAAGAAGTAGGAAGCTGGAAGCTAATGCTGCTTACGACGACGTGCAATACAAGATGAGTGTGTGAAACGATCCATGTCTATGCTGTTTTTCCTGAAGAAATCGAATTCCATATTGATGGGTAGAAGAGCATGTTTATTTTTTATAATTTGTTTGTGTTGTATGAAATTATTTAGGATAGAGATTTTTGAGAGGTTTGAGGTTATGCAGTTCTTGATGTTTTGTTAGTTTGTTACTTCCATTGGAAATGTGGTGTCTTTCTATGCTTGGAAAAATTAGCATAGTGAACTACCTAGCCTACGCATAGAACATCTTGGCTGCTTTGTGTCCACTGTATGTTTTTCTGTATTTAAAGGCACTACTTTGTAGAACTGTGATTCCTAGGAGAATGGGCACGATGAACTACCTAGCCTATGCATAGAATTCAAATACCCATAGCGTGTTTTGATATTCTGTTAGTCTACATATAGCTCTTTCTTTGCTATTGTATCATCGAAAATGATTAAAAAGATGAAACCATTGACATTGGGATGTGTTTTTATTCTCCAAAGGCTTTTTAGTTCACGTTTCTAAATCTGTTTGTTCCTTTTCTTTCTATGTACTTGGAAAAATAGCTTCATAAACACGTAAAATTCTCTTAATCTTGAACCTAGTTGTCTTCCGGTGAGAGAAGGTTGTCAATAAACTGCAGACTAAATGCTTGTTTGGCCGGCTTATATATTATAACCGCAAATATTTTTTGTCTCGTTGAGTGGATGTCCTATTTACTAGAGAGCTCATGCGAAATTTTGTATATTTCGGTGACTTAGTTTTTGTTGAATTATGATCTAAATTTAGAAGAAGGCTAACTCCTGTAGTTAATTCTGGTTGTTGCCTATTCTATCGCAATGATTTGCTATTTCAGAACCCAACTACTTTGAGGATACAACTTCCATTTGATTATAATGCAGTATAAACAAATTGTGCAAACACCCTTCGTGTTTTATCGGGTGCTAGTTGTGAGATAATCAATGTATTCAAAGTCTTAATTTCTCTGTTAGTTTGGCACTTAGCGATTCTGACCTTCTTTTATCGATGTATCATTTACATGTGTTCTATCAATGTATTCGTGGACAATTGGAAAATGATCGAGTGACATCAATGAAATACAAAATTTGGATGGGTAGTCATCACCGGGATATATATATATATATATTTTTGTATAATGGCTAATAAATTGTGGGCCATATAAAACCCACAATTTAATGATTAAATTCGTGGGTTTTATTCAATTACGAATTTAACTGTTAAATTCGTGGTTTTATTCAACCAATGAAATTTAATTAAATGGGTTTTTATTGCAATTTAAATAAATTGTGGGTTTTACACCCACGAAATTAGCTCATAAATTCGTGGGTTTTTTCACCCACAAAATTTATGATTAAATTCGTGGGTTTTTCTAGTAACCCAATTTAATTTAAATTGTGGGTACCACAATTTAATTGATTAATTTCGCCGAGTTAAATTAAGTGAACTAAATTGACGATTTGCCCACAATTTAACTTAAATTAAATGGGTTTTATTTCAAATTCGTGGGTTTTGGCCCACTAATTTTTCCCTATTTCTTGTAGTGTTCGTGCTGTTCCTTGGATTACCGCTATATCCTATTGATATACGGGCCAGAATAGACACCCAGTTGGCCCCTTGATCCCCAATTTATGGTAACTCATTTCAGTAAATGTTGAACTTGAGCATCCGTGTATTATTTGTCTACATATATTATTTTAATTATTATTCTCATGTACATTTGAAATTTTGAATCATTGACAATCATTCTTTAATCTATAGAATGTAGCTAATACCCATGACTTCATCAAAAAAGATTGTATTAGTACCATAGCTCATTAACTCCTAGTGCTATTTGGTTAAAAAGATTGTTGATGATGGCGGGTAAATAGGTATACCCGCGGGTATCGGGTATCCGCGGGCAACGGGTATGGGTGAGATTTTTCGCCCGCGACCCTTCGCAGGTATACCCATAAAGAGATTTTGGTTCGTGGGTATAAGTATGAACAAGTACTACTCGTACCCGTCGCACCCGATTGCCATCCCTAATGACACCACATCCTCAACCGATCCTTTGGGCGACGCATGTGCTATACACCATGACCGACGTAGGCGAGCCCCTTTCTTTGCCCCTTCTGCAGCCACCCAACCGCCTCCTCCACCTCGCCGTCATTGGTGTCGGCTACGAGGCTGTCATTGAAGTGGAAGTCACCACCTGAGGCGCACACCCACCAAGGTGCAGATGGAGATTGGCGACGAGGCAGCGGCACCATGGAGACGCTTGGCGGCAGCATGCGGCGATGGGGGAGTTGTCGGCCGAGCTCGACGTGGAGCGTGGCCCGACCGACGGCCCCACCAGCGAGGCCATGACCATGATCCTGCGCCTACAGTTGGAGAAGGGCGAGGCCATGATGGAGGCGCGCCAGTTCCAGCAATTTGCTGAGGAGATGATGTCCCACGATGCCGCCGAGCTCACCGCGCTCGAGGAGGTCCTCGCCAAGCGCGACGCCACGCTGCGTGTGCTCCAATCCCTTGGCTGCGGGAATAGGGATGGCCATGGGGCACCCAACAGTACCGCTAGAGCAACAATGGGGAGGTAGAAAAGACATGAGTGGGAAGAAGGAGAGGGTAAAATCGTCAATAATGGTACATTCTTAAAGATTTTATCTATAAGAGGGTAAATTATCAATTACACTAGGAAGAAGAACATATCCTAGATTGCTAATTAAATGGAGGGTATATAATAAACTAGAAATGTTTTCGCGGCATGATACGCCGCGTGCGTTTTTTTCGTAGAAACAATTCCTTTTTTCTAGCAGTGTTTTTGTTAAAAACCGTCGAGAAAACGCGTGAAGCGGTCGAAAGTATACAAGCGCAATCACGCTCCTTTTTTGCATTTATCTGGGGTCCTCTCACAAAGGATCCGCGATTGCGCTAAACTGAAAATTCCTTTTCGTGAAAAATAGTTTGAATGATCCAAACGTAATTACGCTTTTTTTCAGTATTTATTTAGGGTCCTTTCACGAAAGATCTGTATTTTTTCAGACCAAAAAGTCCTTTTTGTAAAAAACCGTGGGAAGGACCTATATGTAATTACGCAATTTTTAAGGGACCTAGACGCAAAAAAATGAGACGAACGGCCGCGCGGCTCGAGCCACTCGAGGAGAGGGTGCGAAGTCTGCGATCTTTAATATAGGGATGATATCAAAGAGTTGCCAATGGAGATCTTCTTATTGGTCATATGGAACTTGTTTTCAGGCTAGAAGTCAACAATGCAGGACTATGTTAGAAATTGAACAGTTCGGTGCTTTTGTCCTCTTCTAGTAGTAAAGTGCTAAGAACACCAGTTGTGTCTTTTAAGTGGAGTACTTCTCTTTGGTACCAACCTATGCCAAGACATACAAGAAACTAATCCTTGATGTGGACCATTGCCTAGGTGCTAGCCAGGACAATTAATTGATCTAGTTAGTTAGACATTCATGCACAACTGTCAATGACCAAAAAGAAGAGAATTGACACGACATTTTAGATCTAATTTTACCGTTATATCTATGATTTGGATCATCTGACACCTAATGAACCATTTCACAAGGCTCAACGGTTGAAACGGCTTGTTGTTACAAATGATACAAAATTTTGACTCACAATAGAGCATATCAGAATTATAAACCTCCTAAAGGCTCAACGGTTGAAACAGCTGTGTAACTAAAATATTCTCAAAGGAATAAAGTTTCCTGTTGTATGAAAAAAGAAAAGGAAAAGATAGGGAAAAGAGAATTAGCTTCCAAATCTTATTTTTTGAGGTTTTGCTTGCTGCACATGGAAGGTGGCCTTTTCCTAGTTGGACAGAGTATCAAGTCCAAACACAAAGAGAATTGTCCACATGTCAAAGGACAAAAAAGAATCTGGGCTTATGAGAACACAGCCATTCACACTAGCAAACCTATTTCTTTCTTGAATAAAAAGCACCACCAAACAACACACAAGTAGCAAAGCAAGGAATCCAATTAGCAAAAAAATATTTGATCCTTTGCATCCGCAAAGCTTGTCATCACATTCTGGTGGCAAAGCTGATAATGCAGAAAATTTGAGTTTACCTCACTATCTCTACTACTTCTAATTAGAAGTTGGTGGTAATACGTCCGTTCTCCACCACCAACCCACATCTAAACCGTGAAAAAAAACCGCTGACGGAAAAAACCGAACCGACCGACGGAAAAAACCTAAGCCGTTTTTCGCTCTGTTCCTCACGATATACTCACCTTCCGACTTCTCCATGAACACGATAGCCGCCCCATCTGCGAGTCCAGATGCCTTTCCCGGTGCGTCCCCGCTCCTATGTAGTCGGGAGAAATAGATGTTTGATCTTGTAGCACAATTTTCTTTTATTGTTTGACCGTTATATTTCGTTATTAATTTTATTTTTCGTAGTGACGCATGGGCACTAAACTATCAATGCCCATGAGGCACATGATTACTCCGGTAGTATAACCAAAGAAGCCTAAAACAAAGAGCATCCGTGCCCATGACTCAGTGTCTCAAGTCTCAGGGAAGCCTCTTTGAGAGGACAGCCCTCGCAACATAAACCAATGTTTTACTCCGATGATATGGATTATACCGATCTAACGGTTGAGAAGTAATTATTTATCATAGTTACCAAATTCACTGTAAACCACTATGAATCATAAACTAGATTTGTCGAATTCGAACCAGTTTAGGGCACAAAGTTCATGTTCATAGTAAAAATTGAAAGAAAAAGTGATTAAACATGAACTTAAATCACAAACTGTGTTTCTAGCAGCCATGGTCTTCACGTGAGGACGCCATTGGAATTTATGGGCTTGGCCCAACTAATATTCCTGTAAATCCTAGAAAATCCTAAAGGCCTACCCATGCATGGCGGAAGGTGTGAAGTTTAGTACTATATTGCTAGTCTAGGTGAGAGAAAAGCAACTTATAAGGTGAAGTTCGTTTTACCTAGATAAAGCAAGCAAAAGAAAAACACACGCTCACTTGCCACACCATTGTCGGTGTGTCATGCGCTTGAATGGTGTGACAATTTCGGTTCGATTATGTGCGAAGTGGCAGCTTTTTTTTCATTTCATAACCATGCACGGTGATGGAAAAGACTCATTCAAACATGCTTGCTCGCCATGCCATCATCCACGTGGCATGCTTGTGAATGGTGCGACAATTTCAGGTCCAATTATGTGCGAAGCAGCAAATATTTCATAACCATGTGCGGTGACAAAAGACTCTTTGAATCCAAATGTTGAGTGATCAGCTCTGTTTCTTTGAATCCAAATGTTGAGTATTATTGTGATTTCCATTTCACAGACTGTTTCTTTTTTCCATTTACCTTAATTCTATGTGAGAAGAACGACGGAGACGTTCCTTATGCATATTTTTTTTTATCTCCGGTTGTTCCATTGTGCTGTTGTTGGCACCGAAAAGAGCCAACCGATTTCAACACACTCGAACATAGAATTCACAAGATTCTAGACATGCTAGCCAATTTGAAGATCAAATCGACAAGATAAATATAAACAACTATTATAGCCGATTAGATGATTAATAAAGATCTTTTTTCCCGAAAAAGGTGATGCACAACAAAATCGATAATAAACAAACATGAGATAGTTGACGTAAGTCGATTATGATCAAAACAGTGGAGGAAAAGATTCTAAGTCTAAAAACTATTTCAAGTCGATGGAAAATAAATAAAAGTAATGCAAATAGTTGATTGATTAGTTGATGATCCCTCATCTTGCCCCTAGACCCCTTTTTATAGTGCTTAGGCTAATCATATCTTTCTTCGATTTCTCAAAGTCTACAATTTGTATCGGTCTCAATCTTCAGGAGATAAATTCCACTTCAAACCGATTTCATCCAAAATGCTACATTGATCCATCTCTTAGATACCAGTAATTTTCGACCATCTATTCTATCTTGTTAATACATAATATATTATGCGATCATGCCACTAGTGACTGTTTCTGTTATGTCTAATACACATATCCTATTACTCTTAGCTATCTCCTTAAAAATTAAAATAATCACGAAAGTGTGCATATCTCTGTATCAACCACTTCCGGTATAAGTTCGCACTCTCTAACTTTTACTGCGCTCACAGTTTGGCAGGGTCAACCGACCCACATCATCTTTTGATTTCTTCTAGTTGGCTGTTCCCTGTCGATCTCCTCATGGAAATGGGTCCAAGAAGAAAACTATGGGGAGGGAACTAACCATTAGGGCTACCCTGCCTAAATTTTGTCGGCTTGTGTTGCATTATAATTAGACCCAACTTTCAAGCAGCAGCTTTGGTCAAACTCCCATAATAATCTATAGTTACATCTGATCATCTGGTGCAGAAAACAATTCTAATTAAATATTATTTGCACAGTTGAATAATCCACGTTTAATGGTTATTATAGTCCACCGATTTTGAATTGGATTCATTTTTTGGGAGAAAAAGACTAGTAGTATCCTGGCTTGAGTCGTTGTTTTGGTGGAGATTGATCGAGACAGCGCCCAAATTTTGGCGTCGGCCATTCAAGCCTTCAAGCTCAACAGCATAAACATTAGGCTGGGCCAGAGAGTCCGAGGATCTTTGCATATACTAGGTAGAATCGCGCGCGATGTCGCGCCGCGAGAGAAAAATCCGGTATGAGTTTTTTGCAAATCGAATTTGCAGAACTACAGGTCCTTTTTTTCAAAATAATCGGCGGAACGACCTATTTACGATTTCAAAATTTTTTAAATCTTTTTGCAAAACCACCGATCGAAGGGACCAGATGTATTTTTTTATTTTCGCAAAATCACCCACCGGTCAAAAATAGTCTAGAAGAAAAAGAGCGAAAAATTATTAGAGATGACAACCTTCTTTTATCGAGCCTAATACTCTACGCGTTCACCGAGTAATAATACATGTTCGCATAACCACCCACTGGTGAAAAATAGTGTAGAGAAAAAAGGGCGAAAAATTATTAGAGACGACAACCTTCTTTTGTCGAGTCTAACACTCTATGCGTTCACCGAGTAATAATACACATTTAAAAAAATATCAGAGATCGAGATGGAAAATCGAGTTGGGGAAAAAGTCTAGAGATAGAGCTGCACACATATCTCTAGTGATGAAAATATTTTTTTCCGGGAAAAACGGAGAACCCAACCACGAATACAAAAACTACGGATTTTTTTGGGAAACGAAAAAATAAAGGCGAATGACCCGTACGCGAATATACGAAACGATAGGGCCCTTTTTGCAAAACCACCGATCGAAGGGACCGGATGCATTTTTTTATTTTCGCAAAACCACCCACCGGTCAAAAATAGTCTAGAGGAAAAAGGGCAAAAAATTATTAGAGACGACAACCTTCTTTTGTCGAGCCTAACACTATACGCGTTCACCGAGTAATAATACACGTTTAAAAAAATATCAGAGGTCGAGATGGAAAATCGAATTGGAGAAAAAGTCTAGAGATAGAGCTGCATACATTTCTCTGGTGCTGAAAAAAAAATCCGGGAAAAACGGAGAAAGGACCTAGACGTAAATAGCAAGGGCCTATTTGTTACTTTTTTGGACATGTTCGCTATCCTAAAAAATTAGGAAAGGGTTTGTCCGCGATTTGAATCTAACGGGAGGGTTTTTCCGTAAAACGGCGCGCCAAGGACCCAAACGCGATGAATGGAAAAAAATCTTTCCCTCACAAAAAATCGCGAAGGGCCTATTCATAATCTGCAGGGACCTATCCGTAATTCGAAGAAACAGTGGGGCTTTTTTGCGAAATGGCGGAGGGTGACGCGTGGACGCTCTGGTTGGCCTCCAATTTCACTGCTTATAATAGAAGTGATGATTCATAGCCACTAAGCCTCCCCCTCCACTTTTGTTTAGGAAGGTGAAGACGGTGACCTTATCAAATGATCTAAGAGAGAAAAGAACATGGTTTGATAGACAAGAGATAGGATAATATGTGCCCCTTGGGGCGATATAAAGTAAAGATGTAGGGCATGTGTGGTTTGAAGCTAACTTTATTATGCTTTATCTGATGCGTGCTATAGATTATTAGGCGGGGGTTTAGTTTATTGTCGGTTTGCCATACTTTCTTAACCTTATGTCATGTACTTATTTTTTTGGCCAAATTTTACCACACTTGTGACATTGAATTTTATTACCCCCCCACACACACATATATATATATATTGTCGGTGTACTTTGCACCGGGGAACCCTCTCCGCCGCGGAACAATGGGCCCATCATAGCGGCTCAAGGGTCAGTGGGCGATCACGCCACTGCCGGGCGAGGCCGCATGGCCCCGGCGGCGGTGGGCGATTACGCTACTGCTTTCATGGGCGGCGGCTGCGTGGTACCCTAGCGGGCGGTGGGCGATCACACCTGCCGTCGGGCGAGGAGCCGCATGACCTGGCGGCGGTGGGGCGATCACGCCGCTCGTCGGGCGGCGGCCAGCGTGGTGCCTGGCGAGCGGTGGGCGGTCACGCCGCCATTGGCGAGGAGCCCGCGTGGCCCCCTGGCAAGTGGGCAGGCGTCTGGGCCCCCGTTGTCAGGCCACGGAGGCAATCAAGGGAATAAGGAGAAGGCTTCGCCTTGAAGTCTCCTTCCCCTGACATGCTGAGTTAGGGCCATTAATTGTAAAGGATTCTACTATCGACACGACGACGGCTTGTCCCTCTGACGCCTCTTACCAAACCCGTCGCAGAAGCGTCATATCCCGGGCGGACCGAGTGAAGCCACTCCCCGACATTAAATGAGGTTTGAAGGACGAGGCCATGGAGGTGTGAGTAATAAATGAGTCGTGGGTCGACATGGAAGTTGGAATGATGGGTGTAATTAATGTGTTGTAGATAAGTATAGCGTCACCTTCTCCCCTACCCAGGCCGGCTCGTCTATATAAGGGCGCCTCGGTGCATGGAGAAAGAGGAGGACACACAGAGGGGATGAAAGACATAGAGGAGAACCCTTGTATTCACCTCCAGACTTCCTCAACAAAGATTTGGCAGGACGTAGGGCTATTTCCCGTGCTGGGGGTCTGAACCTGGGTACATCACTGTGTCCATTAGTCTGTTGATTCCCAGGATCCATCGTGGAGAGACATTAGAGTTTCCAGCCAAGAATATGCCCTCTACCGAACCATACCTCCGTATAGGGAGTAGTCAACCCTGTTCGTTGACGGAGTCCTGTCCGGTGGAATACGCTGACATATATATGTGTATATATCCATACATATATATGTATGCATATACATACATATATATGTATATGTGTGTGGCACTCTAATTTTGCAATTCGATAGTAAAGCACGAATACATTTTACTATAGAAAAACAGATGCAATTACTATCAAATTAGTTACTAGTTAATATGCATTGTAGCTTGTACATGAGTTTGTTTATTCTTTATTTTAGCCATATATTTTTATTGGTAGCTCGGATTTACAAATGGTTTTCACCAGTAGCACACTGACGACGAGAGGAATAAAATGATATAAGTCTTACTATGAAACAGTAATTTTGCTGACTAGTAAAGTAAATTACTGTTTTTATAATATTAAATTACTATATCTACAACTAGAAATTATTACATATAGCATAATTGGAAAATCCTACACATATTAGCCATTTGGCAATAAAAATCCATAAAAACTATATGTATAAGTTCTAAAAAATCTCAAAAAATTACCATACGTAGGGAATGTAATCTTCTACAACTTTGTAAAATTTGAAGACCAAACTCATTTGCATTTGAAAGATATGAAAATGACAAATTTACTATTCATCACTGGTTAGCGCTTGTCAATTTGATATCTCAAATGAGATTGATTTTGGTCTTCAAATTTTGTATATATATGTAGAATCTCACCCTATGTATGGTAATTTTTTTGAGAATTTTTTAATCAATTTACTAAAGGGCCAACAAATAGAATAATTTCTCATTCGTGAAAACTACATGTACAAGTTTTCAAAAATTCTCAAAAAATTACTATAAATATGGGAGGTAAGATTATACATCCCTGTAAAATTTAAAGACCAAAATCAATTTCATTTGAAAGATACTCTAATCAGTATTGAATAGTAAATTTGTTCTTTTCATATCTTTCAAATGCAAGCGAGTTTGGTCTTCAAATTTTACAGGACTGTAGAAGCTCCTATGTATGGTAATTTTTGAGTATTTTTAGAACTTGTACATATAGTTTTCACCAAAATCTAGGCAAGTAATCTTGATCATTTTTAATATTTTCATTAAGCATATTTACTTATATGTGATATCATCTATGCACAGAAAAACATGTTTAAGAAAACCATAAATTAGATGCAGTTGAAAAAATGATTTTGGTGATGAGCTATTGCAACAATAATTGGTTATTGATATGTGGTATTGATGATGACTGTTGGGACAGTATTTGACTTGTGTATGTATATGTATGGTGGGTAGAGGATGTCATAGATGATGGGCATTGTCGGTGGACCCCCTCTACATATGGCCAGAACATAAGGTGGAACAAACTACACTCGGTCAATGAGTCGTATAATTTCGTGTCAACCATAGTGTGTGGGAAACGATTAAGAAAATGTTGTCCTATGATGGTATTATGATCTCCACATTGGGTAAGGGTAGATAACTAGAAATGTAAAACTGGGTAAACTGAGAGTTCCAGTGAAGGATACAAACATCAGCTGCGATTGATTTATTTAGCGTTATATTTAAACACTTAGGTTGATGTGTCGCCGTTGTTAGTTGGAACACAACTAGCAGCGGTGCTAGGATTGGAGATCTAATATCTGAGTAGTGGAAAATATTTTGGGTTTTTAACTGAGATTAGGTTCACTATAGGTAAAGTGATATAAACCTGTGTAGGGTAAAAGCATAAAGTCATGTATGTCTCCTAGATTGGAGGTTACGAAAGTTAAGTTTGCCTCATATACGAGTGTTAATAGCAATTGCAATAATTAAAATTGGAAACCCATATTTTCTTAATAAAACTCTATTTTCCTAAGAATTAATTGAGAGAAGGATAGACAGGTGATGGATGATGGTAAAAGCCATCTAATGCATTTTGTTATTAAAGTTTGTTGAGTATTTCTGTACTCACTCTTGCTCAATCCTCCTTTGCTTAGAGTTTGGCTCTGGTGGTCTAGTGCATGGTTGGAATATAGATCTCAATGGACTCACCTATGAGGTATGGGGTGAGGATCACCCGCAGGGCTAGGACTACAAGGAAGTGGATTACCAAGAGGGTTAGGATGTTGGATAGATCATGCAACGACTTTGTTGGTCTTTAGGATAATTAGTTCTTTTGTATTATATTTTTGTAGTACTTGGATCGTATGTATAATTATGCTGGACGTGTAGCCCTGCGTGGCAATGGAATGCAATAATTTTATATTTCAATCTCTAATTATTGTTTCTACTGCAACACGGTGTATTAACTGATAAAACATTGGGTATGCTTGATATTTTGATTAGTTAGTATGTCGAGATCAGTATAATTATCTCTGAGTAATGACGGCGCTATGACTATGATTGCACAAAGCTTCAATCACCTAGATTACTCTAGGTCCTTAGAAACAAACATCTATAGCCACCTTACTGCATGCACCTTCCCTGAACAAGGTGCATAAAGGTCGTATGAATAACCATAAACACAATCATCTCGGTCCACAAGCAAGGATAACCATCATTTAGTAAGTATGGTTTAATCAGTGCACTAGTAACTAAAAAGGAAATTTGAGAGGCATCACCGAACCAAAGTACAATGGTCATACCACAAACACTGCAATTTATGTACGAGACATCAACACTGGTAGAATCATAATCTCATCAAAGAGGGGGAAAGGGGTAGACGAAGCACTAAGCTTGTGGGGGGTTGGGGACGGCTGTCGGTGTCGACGTCAGGATCAAGGTGTTGGCGAAGCCCCGAGCTTGGAGGGGTGACCTTCGGGGCCTTGATAGTGGAGGCGGCCGGAGGGGCGCCAAGGTTGGGAACTCAGGTAGTAGGGACCACCAGCTTCGAGGGGGGCGAAGGGTCGACTGGAGGCCACCAAATCTAGAGAAATCCGGGTAAGTGTGACCTAGTGAGGAAATGAGAAAGGTGATGAGTGGAGGGAGAGAAGAGAGAAGACGGGGTGGGGAGGATACTTAGCTCGGGGAGCACAGGGGCGGACCCAACAGTATGGCAGGTTGGGCTACTACCTCACCTACAATTTACATGGCTTCTTATACCCAAATGTGTATATACTGTATAGCCCAATAAATTTATACCCAGGTGTGTATATACTTCAAGCTTGCCCCACCTATAATTTCTTCTTAGGTCTGCCACTAGGGAGCACTAGGAAGGAGGTGGCGCCTACGGGAGAAGAAGTCGATGCTCAAGCCAAGGGCTAGAAGAGGGAGAGGCAGTAGCGATGCGCGAAGGGGGGTAGAAGCCTAAGAGGGCACCGGCGTCGGAGGGGGAAGGAGAAGAGCTTGAGGGCACGGGCGTGTGAGAGAGTGGCGACAGCTGATTTGGGGAGAGAAAGAAGAGGGAGAGAGGGGTTGGTCTATTAAGGAATTAAGGTTAGGGTTAAATAGGGGAGGCCAGTGGGCTAGCCTGGGCCGAGATAAAAGAAATTTAACCTGGGTCAGAATTAGAAAAAAAGGAATGGGCTGAGAACAGTAGAAAACAGATCCAAACCTTATTTTTCTCTTTCTTTTTCTCTTTTTTTTCACTTTTCTTTTCTCTAAATTAAAATATGAGTTAATTCCTGTTATATTCACCCATACTATACATGTAAAACTTAGTAATTTGAAAAGCACCAAATAGAATGCAATCAACACCCTAATAAATTAATACACACCTCATATGATTGAAAAAGTTACATTGTATTTAGGACAGTAATGGGAAAATTCTAAAAAATATTTAAGAATTTTAACATTCTATTTAGGAAATCTCCATAAGAACAACTTAGGGCATTTAGAATTGAATTCTGCTGTGGACAAGTCGGTGGGAATACATTCATGCAAGTTGCCCTTCGACTATGTCTTATGAACTGAAATTTTTGTGGGCTTGGCTTGTTTTGAAAATTCTTGCGTATAATTCAAAAGTTCAATTTCTAAAAAAAATTAAAACATGTCAAGCGGATTAGGTAGATCCAATGGGTGATGTTGATGTAGTTAGGACAAAGAGGTCTAGTAGAAATACTATAACCTAGGTAGGGTTATGAAATTACTTGATAGGTAGAGGAGTTCAGGGTAAGAACAACCCTATCAGGGTTGTTGGGAAAGTCAGGGCTTCTCTACATTGGATATCACTTAAGGGTATAAACCAAACTAACGCTTACTTCAAAACCGACGCAAATCATGCTGACCATAGACCTGAAACGGGATAGGCTGAACTGATTAGCCAACCAAGTAGCTATCTCTACCACGGGTGAGAAGGTGATTGTTTCCATGTAGGGGCAGTCATCCTAGGGTGAGACTGCTAGGTAAGAATCTCGACCCGTATGCCTTTTGGTGAGACGATGTGGTATGGGTTAAGGTCAGAGTACGGGTTGGTCAAAAATTCTGTTTTCTTAGCTTAGTTGTGTACCAAAGGAAGTGTAAAGGACTTGTGATAGTAAAAGCCAAATGATGCTATGGGCAAAATAGTATACCTCTGATCAGAGTTAAAAATGTGATATCACTTCTAGTTTCCGAGTTTAGAAGTGTGTCATGTGGGTTTTCCTCTAACATAGGTTGTAAGATCACACGTCACTCTGCCATCAGCAGATTTGTAAATTAAAAATTGAGATTTTCAAATAAAATGGGTAAGGGTATGAGTACTTTTGGATAACGAGTAACTTTGGAGAGATGGCATATTGGCCAAGAGTATATAAATATGTGTATAACTGCATGCATCAACTTTCCGCGGCTTGCTAAGTACCCGTGTACTCAGCCTTGCCTTTATTGTGGATTTTTTGGTCCTTGTGATGGCTAATAGTTTGGATGAGATAGAGGTCCATACTAATGATGCCATAAATTATTATTGCGATGTTGATGCTGCTTTGAAAGGCTATGAATATGAGGGAAGAGACAACCAAGACCTAGCGGAAAAAGAAAATCTTCAGTAGGGAGGCACTAGAACATCAGTGTAATAAATAGGTAGGTGGTGTAGAAATCACCGTAGCCGATAATAAGAATGTACTATAAGTATTATAAGAATAAAAACCTATGTAATGAACGGTGGAAGTTTCTATATGTGTATACGTTATTTTCCTTAGCTGATTCTAGTACAACTCTGTTCTATAATGCTTTCCACTGAATCTAGCCTGATCAGACAGAGTGAGGGCTTTCCCTTTCTTTCGTCAAATTTGAACCAACACTATGACGTTTTAAAGACATCACAGCTACACACAAAATCTGCAACGTTTTAAAAAAAAGGTAGGCCCCATATTTTCATCTTGAAAAATTAGCAAGTTTTTTAAACAAAGTCAATTGCTACGTGGGATAAATCCCGTGTGATAAATCCCGTGTGATTAGCTGCAGTTGCATAGAAAGTACAAACTTTTTTAAACAAAGTATGTCTAATATTGTACCAGATCGGGTTGGATGCACTTAAAAGTAACGTGAGATAACCTCCTCACTAAAATCATTTTTTCGGTTTTCGGAGATCCTTGAAGTCCTGCTAAAATTGTTGCAGTTTCAAAAACCCCTCACAATTTGCCCTTTATTTTGTCAAATTTGAATGAAAAAACTTGCAAAATTAGCAAGACAAATGCAGGCATTTACTGCAGAGTCAATGGCTACCACCATCGCCATCTCACCGACGAGACGACCAGGGATATAAAATATACCTCGTCTCCCTCTCCCCGCCCCTGATTCGGAGGACCAGAGGGGACGACCGCCAGCGCGAATCCCCCCCACCGATCGCGCCCGCACCTCCAGAGATCTCCCGCCATTGCCGACTCCCCGCCCAGATTCGCTCCCTCCTCGCCCAGATCCGCATTCTTGCGCAGATTTCTCGAACCGGGACAAGAGCGGTAGGTTTGACTGGGAAGCGCCCGTTTCTTGGCGCTCGCTCGTTGTTGCGATTCGCTGATCGAAATGAGATCTTTCTGGCCTGCAGGCGCTGCGGGCGGGGTGATTCGGGCGGTGTGATCGGGAAGTTTTGATCTTTGGGGTCCGGCGTTTGTTTGTTCGTGTTGTTGGAGGGTGGCGGAGATGGGCGTCGGAGGGGAGAAGTTCCAGCTGGGGACTGTGGGAGCGCTGAGCCTCTCGGTGGTGTCCTCCGTCTCTATTGTCATCTGCAACAAGGCCCTCATGAGCTCCCTCGGGTTCAACTTTGGTGTGAGATCTAACTGTTTCTTGCCTCTTAGTTTCTTGATTTGTTACGTATATGCTTTGTTGGATGCTTTCTGATCTGTGTAGATCTCTGCGACTCCATTCCGGTTGTAGGTTGGGTGCAAGAGGTGTATGTGCAGGGTTCAGATGATGTTGAGGGGTGCCAGTTGATCTCTCTTTTTAGAGGAAGTGTTATTGGTTTTGAGTGTTTGATATTGCAGTTTGCGGCGATGTAATGTAGTGATGAGGAGAATACGATTGTAGATGGTAGAAAAGTATGGTCTCTTTGAACTACCGTACTTATGATGAAGCTTTGACGGTTGCCGATGTTCTGGATTAGCTTTACTTGTTTGTAGTAGTGAACGAGGTTGAGAAGTATGTCCTGGTTGCTTACTGCTTTGGTTGCTTGACACATGAAAGTAGTATCCTTGTTTGTTCTAGTGCTGCAATTTTGAATTGTGTTTGGAGGGCATGTACTCAGGTACCGTATGGAAAACATTTTTTTACTTGCTCTTTTGTTCAGAACATAAGTTGACTTTTGTTGATGTTTTTGATTGTTGCCTTTTTGCTTATTAATACTGGGAATTCATGTATGAAATGCAATGAGAAATTTTATTGGATTGACATATCGAGAAGAATGTAGCTTTGAATCACTTCTAACGTTTTTAAAACATGGAATTGTGTTTTGCAGCTACTACCTTGACGAGCTGGCATCTCCTGGTTACATTCTGCTCCCTTCATGTAGCTTTATGGATGAAGCTCTTTGAGCATAAGCCTTTTGATGCAAGAACTGTCATGGGATTTGGAGTACTTAACGGCATCTCCATCGGGCTCCTCAACTTAAGTCTTGGTTTCAACTCAGTTGGTTTTTACCAGGTACATAGTATGCGATCTCTTTACTTCGATTCTTGTACCAGTCAGAACTTCCTAGTTAATTCACTGCAGTCCTGCACTTATTACTTGTCTAGTACAACAGTAATACTTATTCTGTGATGCGGTACAACAATAGTTACTTGGAGGTACAGGTAAAAAATATCTTCTCATTGATGTCCTGTACTATCTACGCTGTTTACACAAGAAATATTTTAGATAAGGCTTTGATTAGAGTTGCAACATTTTGTTGCAATTAATGTCACCCTTCCTTCCACACTAATCAATCCACCTAACTGATGCTGAAATGTCCTTTACGCCTCTAGATGACGAAGCTGGCCATCATCCCATGCACTGTTATTTTGGAGACTCTTTTCTTCAGGAAGAAGTTCAGGTTTGTGTTTTATACATTTTGTGCATCCTTTCGATAATATCTTCAGTTAACATTTTTCTGGTTTCACACCACAGCCGGAGTATCCAGCTGTCCCTTTCTGTGCTCCTTTGTGGTGTTGGGGTTGCAACTGTCACTGATCTGCAACTCAATGCTGTGGGATCCATACTGTCCTTGCTGGCAATTATCACGACCTGCATCGCTCAAATTGTATCCTTCAACAGCAGCCTTTGTTTTTATTTAAAAAAAATTGAAATTCAGTAAAAAAAATTAATATCATCCATACAGTCACACTTGATGCTGGTTGAGTATTCCACTAGGCAACAAATATTGTTTATATTTACATCATTACATGACATGATATCTGCTAGCGTTGTCTCTTACAGAAGCTACTGTTGTAACTAATATTTTATTTTGCCATTTGAACACATGAACAAGTCACTGCAGATTTTATCCTATTAGAGTGGTGTCTTTTTCGCTAGTGACAGAACTATATTGGATTTGAGTATCACTATGTTTTGTGGTGTGATTCCATAGACCATAGTCCTTCACCAGCTATCAGATGACAAACACTATTCAGAAGAAGTTCAAGGTTTCTTCCACCCAGCTGCTGTACCAGTCCTGCCCGTACCAATCACTGACCCTGTTTCTTATTGGTCCGTTCCTTGATGGATTTTTGACTAACCAAAATGTCTTCGCTTTTGATTACACATCCCAAGTTGTGGTAAGTAGTGAAGCAGCTTTGGCATACTTTTTTTGACATTGTTTCATGTAATTCTGATTTTGCTCTTATTTCATGTGCAGTTTTTCATTGTGTTGTCATGCTTGATAGCTGTCTCAGTAAACTTCAGTACTTTTCTTGTGATCGGAAAGACATCTCCTGTTACTTACCAAGTCCTGGGCCATCTTAAAACATGCCTAGTCCTGACCTTTGGTTATGTTCTGCTTCATGACCCATTTAGCTGGAGAAACATACTTGGCATCCTAATCGCAGTAGTTGGAATGGTCTTATATTCATACTTCTGCACAGTTGAGGCCCAGCAGAAAAATGCTGAAGTCTCCCCACAGCAGGTACCTTTCTGTTTGAATTTTATTGCATGCAAATAGTTGAGCATTTGATTTTTGCAATAATTATGACTATATCGTATTTCGCATTGTAATTTAAAACTTATGTGTCTGATGCCATGATTAAGAAATATGCAAAACTGAAGCATCAAGGCGTAACTAGTTGATTATGCTTGTTGGTGGGGGGGTGGGGGGGTATTTAAACTTTAAACCTTCTTTTCTTCAAATAATGTCAGCTTTAGTGGTCTTCTAGCTTCATTAGTTTTAGTTTCTTGTTTATAATTCCCTGTTTGTTTTCCGCATTGCAGGTGAAAGAAAGCGAGTCAGCTCCTTTGATCTCAGACTCTTTGAGCAAAGTTGAAAATGGAGGTAGTTTGGTTGATGATGAACCTCTGAAGGTACCGATGTGGAGCTCAAAGTATTCAAGGGCATGAAAATTTCTTCCTCTAGACGATGGCATTATACAGGACTCAATTTAGTAGGCACATAGTAGGGTTGGAAGCCAACCCAGAGTGTAATGAACATTCCAGTTACATTTTTGGGTTTCTTTAGAGGTACTATCTACTAGCAGTAAAAGGATCTGATTCTTTGGAGGATTCTACCTTCAAGATTGCAGATCTACCATGATACCATACATTAGATTTTGTATGATTTTATCTTGATATGCTCCACATCTTCTCACTGTAACCTCCTATTGGGAGACAGATCCACAGATAGACCCCATTCTTTTTGTATCAAAGCTCCAGAGAACCAGAGTTGTGCAAGCTTTGAAACATTTTTAGGTTCGAGTTTGTGAATGTAAGTTCAAATTAACTTTGGACCCACCGATGCAAGTGTTGTACATTAGGGCCAAGGGGGGGAATAAAGCCAGAAGTTCTTTTCCTTGTATTCTCTATGCAAAGACATAAGTATTCCGTTTTCCTTGTGTAATTTTCCTCTGTAATAACGCTAAATATTATTTTTAGATTTGTTGTAAGTTTAGCGCCGCATGAACTGCTTATCCTTTATTGGTGAGGGAAGTACTGGTACACATTCGATAATCCAACATCTCAGCACATATGGCTATTATTCACGGAGCTCAAAGCAATGTACTACTAATTTATTAAGTAATGTACACCAGAATGAAGTATTGCACCATGGCTGTTTTTACTACACATTCTACAAAACTCAGAAAAACACAAGCAGATCTGATCAAATTCTTGCACTGTAATGAGCTAGTAACAGTCAATTTCCTAGTTTGCTAAAAGCGATACGACGGGGGAAAAAAATCCTCAGTTCATCTCTCTGTCTCTCTCTCCGCTTTCATGTCATAAACTACTAATAGCTCTAGTTCTTGATATGCATGTTCTTGTGTAGCATTAGGAGCCACACATCCATGAAATTTGGCTGCCCATGAGATGACAAATCTTCTGCCAGTTTCGATCAATGGACAAATTAGTGGATAACTTGACAACTTGTTGTGGAAAGATCACTCAACCTTTGCAACCCCTCCTTGTGGTAGACTGCTATCAGCAACTGCTTCTCGCACAAACCTGCAAAGCAGAACTTTGTGGTGTCAAATAACACATTTCCATTCCTGTTTTGAGTTACTGCATCCAAAGCCATTTTTTTTACTCGTATGTAGTGACCAAAGTGGGAGATAGCAATAGTTTTAACGGTAAATAAGCTAGCTAACTATGAGCGATGTTTGCTGTTCAGACAAACGATAAACCACAAGCATGCAGGATGCCAAAGAAGATAGAATGCTGTGGTTTCAATCTCTCATGTTGTTTACATTTACTATACGAAAGAATGACATATTATTGGCCTATCCTGAAAACTAAATGAAAGATGAAGAGACATACCTTGTCAACTTTTCTTGAGATGATTGCAGGACATAGATTGCAAGGATGAAGGACAGAACAAGACCTGCACATCAAAGTGATTTTTAGAACCCAAATGTGAAAACAATCAGAATCTTATCACACTTTGCTCTATGAGCATAAATGGTATCACAGGGTATTTGTTCAGTTGTTTATGGCACAAGGGAAATTCCAATGGTAAGAGAGCAGGATAGCATGGCACAACAAAAAACTATTTGCTTTAGCCAACGAACTCACCAGATCCAAACAACACATAGAATCCTCCAGCAACATCTATCTCTGATTGCTCCTCCCTGTACAAAAGAATTATTTCAAGTGTTAAGGTCTTGCTTCAAAGTTCTCCCACACTAGTTCTTTAAAAACAGGTCTCTGGGAAAGGTTCTTGAAAAAAGGTCTCCGTGAAGGGTCATAAAATTTTATCATTGCAAATTAGGACAGACAAGTTTGTACCATGTATATCTAACAAGAACATATTTTGGCCAGTTCTGATCCCAGAAATTCTTCTTTATGTCAGGATGAACTTCAAGATCTGCCCAATGAAACAAGACTTGATTACTGGTTAGCAACTAGGGTAACCAACTCAGAAAATTAAGAGAAAAAAGATAGTATATATAAAATTTAGTGCACGATAAAAGAAAAAAAAATGCACTTTAAGATGCCTTCATACAAGGCCCAAACATTGTTGTGGCAGATCAATCACTATTTGTAAACAGATATGATGGAAATGATTAACATCTGCTGAGGCTCACACAGGCTGCTTGATTAGCACACAGCTACTTGGCTACAAGCAAAAGAAGTTAGCTACTTGACTAAATCTGTACATTCTCCCTTTAACTCTTAACAACATTTAGGCTGAGTTTGTTTAGGCTGGAGCTTGAGCTTATTTGGCTGGAGCTGGAAGAAGCTGCTGGAGCTGGAAGAAATCTGCTGGAGCTGGATGAGGATGGCAATTTTTCGTAAATAATAGTTAAGTTGTAAGGGTACCAGGGAAGTGGGATTTTTAGAAGCTCCAGCCACCCCGAGAAGCATCGTTTTCCTTGCTTCTCTCGCGTAGTGCAAATTGGGCTAGAAGCTTCTTCTCTCCGTCTGGCTGGAAAAATACTGTTTGTTTTGGCTTGTGGCTTATAGAGGTGTAGAAGCCAAATAAGCTCAAGCTCAAGCCTAAACAAACTGAGCCTTAGGATAAGTCATTACATTCTCACTGGAACAAGATGCTGATAATGAGTTATAAGAAAGAACTAAGGATCAGAAAGACAGACAAGGAAAAGAATATAATCTTATCAAAGTATTGTTTCTTAGCAAAAGAAATACTTTTTTTTGTGGAAAATGAAACACAAGAAAATGCATGAAAACTTCAGGAAAAGGCAAAATGAATGCTTTATCTTTCAACATTAAAGTTTTGGTTGAACACTTCGTCACATCAACATGCATGTATATGGTACTGTCTTACATGAGAATAACAGCATCACTACAGATGCTGGGAATATAAAGTGTCTAAAATGACATGTGCAAAAGATATATTACGAGGACAGGTCATAACATAACTTACAATGGTGAGGCATGTCCACTACTTTAGCTGTTACACCAAGTAAATCGTTTCCAGAGTACTTCTGCATAATGAAAGGCAGATGCTTATAAGCACAAAGACAGTGTTCCACTGGAATGGTATACACTAACAGTTAGACAAGGGACTCACCAAATGGAAATCAATCAGTGGAACTTCAGAGCTTTTGCGATTTATAACATAAAGCCAAGGAACATGGAACTTTTCGTGTCCAATTTGAAATGTTCTGCATGGTTAGGATCAGGTACGACAGACAGATTTTTGCAAACATACTCTCATTTACAAAAATAATATAAAGGGCATATTGTTTTTTAACAGGAACTAGTACTACATGCCATCAACCTTACCATTTCCCTTCATTATTTCTATGACTAATTTCAATGTGTTTGAATCTAACAAGTACCACTATCTAGCATAAATTATGTATAACACATTAACACAGAATCCTAAGAATTGCAGAATGTGCAAACATGAATTAGAAATATGTTGCCCATGGCATTGTGCACCTCATCAGCACTTCAGAATTTTCAGAGTCATAGTAATTTATCACCAATTAACATTTGCGAACTCAGACCTTCACGAAATAAAAGAATTGTATACATTTTCTGCAACAACTTGCATTATGAAGCAAGCAGACCTACTGACGTTAGTCATTATGTGCATCTACAAACACCATACCACGACCAGCAAATCCTCCATTCAAACAAACATGAGACCTCGATCCACATTTCTTGCCCAGCAAACCAAATCTTCTGCAAAATCTACAAACTCTAACTTCTTACAGTCTTGAAACCAATCTCACCAATTCACACAATTTTACTCAACAGTAACCCCCTAAATTTGACTAATTCACACAAATTTGCTCAAATGCTGTAGGATAGCAATGCAAAATAGTGTTCAAAGACATGTTTAAGCTGGAAGATTTCAAGTAAATTGATTCAAAATCTTACATCTTGTATGGATCCGCACCAGTGAACCCCGTCGGCTTCGGGATCGGCATCAGCACCTGCACGAAAGAGCGAACAAAATCACCCAAAACCCCCATAAGAAAAGCACCAAAGATCGAACCTTCGAGCTGTTCCAAGAAACCCTCACCTCATGGTTGACCGCGAAGGCCGGGCAGTGGCGGCCGACGACGTCGAACCACACCGACCTCGACTGTAAAATCACGCAAAGAAACGACACGGATCAGGCCGAGACGAAACGAACCAGCTTCAGAACCTCTAGCCTTGAGGAAGGAAGGGATGGTTTGATCTGATTACCCCGTGGTACTGGCCAGAGCGGAGCATGGGGACGATGTCGCCAGGGCGGTAGGAGGCCGCGAGCGGGAGAAGGAACGAGAAGAGCAGTAGGAGGGGGAGGGGGAGGTGGCGGCGGCGGGCGGTGGCGGCGGTGCTCCGGCCAGCTGCCATGGTGGTGGTGCGCCGGAGTTGGGAATTGGAATTTGGAAGTAGAGCCGGGCGAAAGTGGAACGTCAGATTTGGGGCGCTTCTTGGGCATTGACAAATCTTGGCCCATTTCTTAACCCATAAGAAGACATTTTATTGGGCTTTCGAGCCCAATTAACACCCAGAACACAAGCATATGGAATTGTTTTGGCAGATTCCAGTTTGTGCTTCAAAATTTGGTAATTTATTTACTACTCATATCACCATATTTTGGCACATTATGCATATTTTTACCTCTTAAGATTGAGACCAGCTTGTGAATTTCAATCTTATGTGTACCAAATTGAAGGTATGAATAGTAAGGTGGAACTTTCTCATCTAAATTTTGTCCACACTGCGTTTCTAATTTACTCCTAGCTGTTTTACGATGCGATTTTTGTGACTTCTACAATCTGGTTTCAATGGGAGATGCTGAAATAGGTTTGTACCGTGTAGCATATTCTATGTTCTACCTTTGTAGTGGATTTGTTGAGGCACTAAAGATACATATAAGAGCATATTTGATGTTGATGTTGTAGATGCGATAGTCATGTTGATGCTGATCACTAGTTGATTCAAGCATAATACTCCCTATATCTAAGTTTATATAATATATTTTCTCTTCGCGCATAGATCTAGAATATATTAAAAATAGTTAAATATTCTTAATTATTACTCCCTTCGTTCACTTTTATAGGACTTATTTTTTGAATGATCTTATTTACAAATATAAGCTTGCATGTAAATTTAATGAGAACTTTCCTTCTATACCCCTATTTATTCTCTCAACCATATGCATGCATGTAACCAAGTGAGGATGTTTAAGTTATTTTCTCTCATATCTTTCTCGTTTCAACGTAACTTTAATCCTTAGGGCATGTACAATGGTGTAGACAGCGACTGTCTATAATACTTTTCCATGTCACTTGTAGACAATACTAAAGACAGCTCGTACAACGGATTGTCTTTTTACTTGTCTATATAGACCATGCAATCTTTTAATGCTTGCCTGGACTTGATAAACATGGTGATCATCTCTAATTTTTATCTTTGTGGGCTACTCCGCTACTGTGTATCACTTTTTTTTACGTAACTTAGAATACGCGAGAAAAATCTTTGTGGGCTACTGTGTATCACTTTATTTTTTACTTAAATTAGAATATGCGAGTAAAAGAAAATGAATATGAATGAAATATACAATAATGATAATTTGTATGAAATGATAATTGTGACATATTAATATGGAATTAAAACTGTCGAGAACTAGTACATAAAGTGAAATGATAGTTCGGGTACATTAATATGGCTTAAACATTGTTCTTGTTCCCATAGCGTTGCCAGATATGCTCAACTAAATCTCTCTTCAGTTGGACATGCGTTGGTCGGGCACGAATAGCAGAATTTCTTTGTAGCACATCCGCGAAGCAAATGTTAGGACCATTGTTGACTTCGGCGGTAAAACAAAAGATGTCCCTGCATTCTCATTCAAGTCCAAAGGAGCGGTGATCATTTCTCGTTCATCTTCAACAATCATATTATGAAGAATAATGCAAGCTTCCATGATTTTGCCGACAATGACCGTCGCCACAACCGTCTTTGGCGGCGACGACAATGTTAAAACGAGCTTGCAAAACCCCAAATGCCCGCTCAACATCTTTCCTTGCCCCTTCTTGATATTGTGCAAATAATTTGTCCTTCTCTGTTTGAGGAAGCGAAATTGTCTTCACAAAGACAGCCCACTCTGGGTATATACCATCGGCAAGATAGTAACCCCTATCATACTAATTCCCGTTGACAGTGAAATGCACCTGTGGAGATTCCCCTTTCAACGCTTCAACGAACAATGGCGATTGATTAAGCACATTGATATCATTGTTAGACCCAGCAACACCAAAATACGCATGCCATATCCGAAGGTCTTGCGAAGCAACTGCTTCGAGGATCATAGTAGGGACACCATGGTCACCGCGGGTGAATTGGCCCCTCCATGCAATTGGACAATTCTTCCATTGCCAATGCATACAGTCGATGCTCCCTAACATGCCAGGAAAGCCACGAGATTCGGCAACTTGAAGCAAATGCTCCACTTCGTCACATGTGGGGGGGCGCAAATACTCTGCACCAAACTTGTCAATCACCCCTTGCGCAAACTTTCCCAAGCACTCCAATGAAGTGCTCGCACCTATCATTAGCACCTCGTCAAGTTGATCAGCAGAGGTGCCGTATGCTAACATATCTGAATTCTTCTGCATACACTTCGCAAAGGTGAGAGTCCCGATCGATTAGTTGCATCTCTCCTATTAGTGAAATAGGAATCCCATTCTCCTAGCGCACTCACAATACGTAGGAAGAGAGGTTTTCTCATCCTAAACCTTCTACGAAACATTTCGTCGGTGTAGACTGGATGATCAGAGAAGTAATTAGCCACAAGCTGCTCATGGGCGGCTTCACGATCCCTTCGTATGTACCTTCTGGTACCACTTCGGCGATGAGATGATTCGGCACTTTGCTCAAGATTATCCTTCAGTTTTGCACCAACACGCTCGGCGACTAAGTCTAAGAAATCTTGCTCGACAATGAAATCTTCAATTGTGTAGAAATCAGTTGGATCAATGTCGTCGACATCATTGGGGGAAGAAGAGGAGTTTGATTCATGTGACATAGTTGGCTATTTGCAAGGAAGAAGAGGAAAGTTGCAATGTTTTGTGGATGTTTCGTGGCATGTATATATAATTAGAGCTAAACTGTGTTCATACTGGATGTTTTAGCGTTCACATGCATGCAATGCTAGAAGCTCACGTACGAATGCATCAAACTAGCATTCACATCTTTCACATACATATACATACTAGTGCTGTGACCGTACGTTCACATTTTTTTATTGCTAGACTATCATTCACATGCATACCAGAAGCCGCATGCAATTAACCAGACTATTATTCACATACATACCAACTGTGTTCATACTAGATATTTTAGCGTTCACATGCATGCAATGCTAGAAGCTCACGTACGAATGCACCAAACTAGCATTCACATCTTTCACATACATATACATACTAGTGCTGACCGTACGTTCACATTTTTTTAATTGCTAGACTATCATTCACATGCATACTAGAAGCCGCATGCAATTAACCAAACTAGTGCTGACCATTCACATTTTTTAACCAGACTAATTGCTGTCATTCACAAACATACTAGAAGCTCATGCATGGAACTACTTTCTGAGGTATATATCTGGCCTTTTGGATCTTCATGCGATGGATGACAGCGAGATACTTTCTGAGGTATATCTCTGGATTCTACAGGCAAAATGACCTTGTATTTCCACTAAGAATATACTTTGGTACAAAATGCTTCACTAACAAAGTTCTACCGCGCCAACTCCTAAAGAGAAAAACAAGGAGTTGGCGCGGCAGAACTTTGTTGGTGAAGCATTTTGTACCAAAGTTCATTCATTTTTTAACTAGACTAATTGCTAGACTGTCATTCACAAACAAACTAGAAGCTCATGCATTATAGCCGCATGTAATTAACCAGAGAATCATTCACACACATACCATAAACTAAAGAGGGCAGCATAAGTACTAGTATTAAGTAGCTTGGAAGCAGGGTGAACCATATGTACAAAATATCATGCCAAAATAAGTACCAACAGTAGCACAATAAGTAGCAACAATAGCACTAGTAGCATATGACATGAAAGAACAAGAACCTCATATAGCCCAGAATTTCAAAACTTGAACCACCAACTGTAGCCTACAAAGAAACAAAGAAAGGAAAACAAAGTGTCACAATGAGAGTTATACAGTGGTAGAAGGAAAATAGCATGAGCTCATTCATTGTGCAAATATTCAGCAAGCAACCAAACTTTGGGTGGGCTATGTTCAAAAAGAAAGGCATACCTGACAATTTCAGTTAGCTTTTCCAAACAACCTCAACCTCATACACCTAATTGCCTTCATGTGCTCAGCTTTCACATCGTCAGGCATGTTACTAGTGTCATGAGTGAGCAGTGCTGTGTAGGTTCCAAGCATTCTGGATTCCTTCTCGATCATTTTGGTCTCCTTGTTCTCTGTGAAGTGAGGTGGGCGAGTTTTGCTGATTCAAGCTTCTCGGCCGAGATACGTTTATGCAATTCCAATGCCTCGCTGCGTTTTTTATTCGTTTCAGACTGTAAATTTAGAAACTTGTTGAGCTCTTCCATTTCTGCTGTTTTGGCCTTCAGTTTGCCTTTGCCATTGCGTTCAGCTTTAGCCGCTTTTGTTCCTTTCGGACGCGGGATTTCTTCAACATCTATAGGAGATGATGTGTGGTCCGCCACCTCTGCCGCATGTGAGAAACTTCTTTTCTTCTCTTCATTGAGCTTTTTATTGTAAGCATGCCACTTTGGTTGGTCTCAACGACCTTCCAAGTACTCATTTGTAAGAATTGTCCTTTATAGTCTTCTTCGAGAAACGATGAGCTTTGTCCATCAACTGGTCGTCGGATCGCCGCTAGCGTAAACACGATATGCCTTCATCCAAGAGCATTGGGCCGATTGACCCATTTATTAAGTTTATGCCATCGGTCCTTGGCTTGCTTCGGTAGGCGTCTTCGATTTTTTGGAGTGGTGCTATTGTATACAGCAGCAACATCTCCCCAATATTGATCATTTCTTTTGTTATTGCCCAAGATAGGATCATTTGAATTGTTCAACCATGCGCTCATCTACATTGTTAATGAAGAACATTACTGTTGTCGAAAACATACAATAAAAACTTATATAATTATTCATGTGGACTACGAAATACGATTGCATAATAAACTTACCAATCTTAGGTCCTCCTCTGGTGTCCAATTCAAGCGCTTCTCAGTTCTAACTTCTCCATCATCGCCTCCATTATCAACATTGATGAATGGTGTGATTATGAGTGATGGTGCATCTTAGTGCCCGATGTAGAGAATAATTGCGATGGACTCCTTTGGTTGCCGATGGTCGTGGTGGCGGGAATGGAGTGTATTGCGAAGGGCCAACAACGTAGTGAAAATTTTAGACATGGGCACATGAGGAGCATGTGGGGGAAAAGGGAGAGGGGATGGATTTTGTGAATAACTTATGAATCCACCAAGCTGACGATAATCCTTTCCCCTGAAAAAAGAACATGCATGCAAACATTAAGTGGTAGCATGTAACACTTCAAATCACAAAGCATTCTAATTTCACAATGATAAACTGCCAGGGCCGGATTCTTCGAGTTGAAAAAACTCACGACAACAAGTTTACTAGGATAACCTGCAGCCCATTTACTAGGATCTGCAACAACACACTGAATGTAATCCCCAAACTTGAATGATAATTTCACAATGATAACCTGCAGCCCATTTAATAGTTCAGCATCAGAGGGGGCTCCTGGAATACTCTAAACAGCAGCTCAGTTCATACATCAGAGGGCGCCATTTCTAATTTCACAATGATAATTTCACAATGATAACCTGCAGCTCAGTTCATACATCAGAGGGGGCTACTGGAATACTCTAAACAGCTGGGCTTTTATTAGTCAAGCAAGTAATTCTACTAATCTAAAGTTTGCAATGACTAGTATAGATACAAACCAAACAATGTCAGACAGACATGAACTGACGAACCACATAAAACCAAACCAGGAAATTTGCATATTTGGCACATCAAAGATAGCCAAAACATGCAACCATAATCAATTCTAAGCCATGAACTCACATCATCATATCTCAAATTATCAACTAAACGAAGCAGGCATTCAACACTTCAGTTCGATCATTCCATCACTCTCGCAATACCACTGGCGGAGGAGAGAACAGAGCGGCGGCGGCGTGAGGAGAGGGCAGAGTGGGCGGCAGCCATGGAGAGAGGGCGGAGTGGGCGGCGAAGGAGAAGAGGGCGAGTGGGAGAGCGAAGCGCGGCGGCGGAGAGGGCGAGTGGCGGCCTTCGGAGAAGAGGGCGAGTGGGCGGCAGCCATGGCGAGGGAGAGGGCGGAGTGGGCATGGAGGAGAAGGCGGAGTAGGGCGGCGCGCGGAGAAGAGGGCGGAGTGGGCAGGCCGCGCGGAGAGGGCGCAGTGGCCGGGTCGCATGGAGGAGATGGCCGAGTAGGCGGCGCGCAAAGCCAAGGGCGGAGTTGGCGGCGCGGGAGAAGAGGGAGGAGTTGGCGGCGCGGGAGAAGAGGGCGGAGTGGAGTGGGCCGCGCGGAGGAGAGGTCGGGCTACGCAGAGATGAGGGCGGAGTGAGTGGGTGCAGTGGAGAGGGCGTAGCAGAGGCAAAAAAACTCGTACCATTTTTGTGGATCTGAGATCGGGGACGAGAACTCAGCCGCCACAACATGATCTGACTCCTCCGTGTGCACTGCTTGAGGTGAGTAGGCAGCTGGACTCCCTTGCATCCTAGAAGTGACTGGTTTCAATCCCGTCGCTACCGCCGGCAGTGGCGGGGCCGAAGCAGTAAGCTTTTCCCCACCACGCATGCTCCCACCCAACACACTAGATAGAGAAGAAGAAGGGAGCACACTGGATCGAGAAGGCGGCAAGTGTTTCTCCTTTCGCGCGCAATTGAGGTTCTTCGCTACCGGATAGAGGAGGAGAAGGGGCGACCGGATCGAGAAAAATCATCGGAGAAGACGCTCTGTCGACGGGTTCGATACAACGCTACTATTGCTGTCGATATCTCTTCGATTTTTGCGACAACGTCGACTGCTGCATGGTAGACGACCTCTCTCTCTCCTTATTCTCTTTCATCCAGATCAGCAAAAATCCTACATGGCATAAGCTATAGACAGCTGATGATGGACCATTGTACATGCTCTTATGCAAAGTCAAAATACGCATTATAAAAATAAACGAGGGATTATCTCTAAGCACTATATTCAATGTATGCATAGTAAATAATATAATGTAAAGCTAAATATTTATTAAAGGTGTATAGAGAATGTCACACTAATTTTGTATTGAAATATGAAACATATACCTTATTTATGGACACAGATCATTAATAAAATTACGAACTATAATTTTTCATATACTTAGGCGGAGGGAACATCTCGTTTGGTTCAACCCAACACAAACACTTGGCATGGATGGAAAAGGCTTTCTGTTTGTAAGTGGTTTGACTCGTTTCTCAAAAAAACAAAAAGCACCGTGTTTTACTGTGGAGTGTAAGGCAGGTAGTTTTGTCTTCTTGCTGAAGAAAGATAGGCCTTACCTAGGCAATCCTCTTTTTTTCTTTGTGACAGGTACACACACCTTCTATAAAAGCTTAACACATCTTATTTACTAAAACAAAACCAAAAAAAAGTTGCGATATCTTTTGTGTGTACATTGAGTACAACAAAACTATACTCCAATTTAATAAGCACAAAACAAATCTGTATTACTTTTAATTATGAGTTGGTGGTAGTCATCTGTTCTCCTTTAAAACATTTGATCCGATAGATATAGCACAAACGATTGAGATGAAAGAGGATTTAACCCGATCATCCCGCACCTTCCTCTCATCTTCGCACGGACTTACACAGCTCGAACCGCTCTAGCCACGACAGCTTCCATTTCAAATCATCTCAACACCGCATCACCTCCCTCGATCCGGTGTGCTCAACTCTCCCTCTCAAATCTCGCCACCTCTCACTCCCAATTCTCCTTCTCCACCACCCCAACATCCGCCATTATGTCCTGAGACGAGAAGGGCTAGCATCAGCATGGAGGCAAGTGGAGTGCTCATAACTGAGTCCCAAATCCTATCTATACGGTGGCTACCAGTGAAGCTTGGATGTGGAGTGGTGAAGAAGTGCAGCAAAAGGGGTTGCAGCCGCGTTTGCCTCCCGCTCGTCGATGACCTCCCCCGCCTCCAAGGCTAGCCTACAAGCCTAAGTACTTCTCAAGATCAGAGCCAGACGCAATGGAGGAGGTGGCGGCAATCCTTGCTGGAGAATAGAGTATGAACTAGAAACTACGTCTTGGTCATGGGGAAGAGGAGTATTAGCGCTGCAATAGGAGGAGCACACCGTCATTGTGGTTTGGCAGAAGAGGAGCCTTCCCATCTTCTGTCCCCTTCCCTTTGCATGAATTGGCTCTCTGCGGTAATGACCATGATGGGAGCAGTTGGCAGTTCGTGCGAGGATGAGTGTTCAATTAGGAGATGGGTTTGCTTTTAGTGATTTGTTAGACAGAAATTTGGTTACATTTGCTTCCCCCTTTCTCCTGTGGTGAATCCATGCTTATTGCTTTTAACTAATTTAATGTTCTACATTTTTTATCTGCTTTCTTCTATGATTTGGTAGCCAACAAGTCAAGATTATGATTAATTTGGAAGGTTAGAAATTGCCATTCATAAGAACTATTACTTTGCTGTTTACTAGCTGACTGCGTTAATATTTAGATGAAAACTAGGAAATGGTTGTCATAATACTGCAATCTGTAGGAACTGAACTTTATTGTTGTTTATCAAGGGGGACATGGCTTTCATGTTATATTTGCATAATTACATGACTAGTTATTAGAAAGCACAAAGCAAACATAAGAAGCAGACTACAATTGATTTGAAATTGTACAAAAATTAGATAATTTTCTCATTAATTGAAGTCCACATTACCTACTAAAAAGGGAACATGAATGGTAGGCTGAGCTGGTGATGTATTGCTAAAGTTCAATCCAATTATCTACATATTTTTACTTTTCTTTCCTATGGCAAAACCTTTCGTATTTATTCAGTACATGATAGTATAATTATGTTGTAGGATTAGTATAACATTATTGTTAATATAAAAAGCTTCAAGCATACTGCCATTTTTTATTACAGAAATATTTATGGATTTTCTTTCCACCTACATTGTATGTATACCTAGAGAATATTTCAATAGATCATAACAACTACCACTAGATGTGCTTCACATCAACCAAAAAGCCCAATTGAGCTTGAGTTAATGTTTTCTACATGAAAATCGGTTATTTTCTGTTGTCCAATCGGTTCTGTATTTCTTGTCCTCTTAGGTTTGTGTTATTATGATCTTTGGTTGGTGTAGTTGAAGGTGAGTCTATAACGGTAGGCAGAGTATCTCTAGAAGGAACTAGCACTGTGATGAAATCTTGTTCCCCATCTACAAAGTCAGGCCTTCTGATTCATACTATGTTTATAACACATCTTAGATCAGTTCCAAAATTTGCTAACCCAGATCAGTTCTATGCATAGCAAATAATGAAAATTGGTTCTACACTTGGTTCTATCTATGGAAGTTATGTTTGCCATTGAGATTTTGGCATGTCTCATATATCTTTTGTAGATAAGAGATTTATGTGCGTGTGGTATGAGATTGTGAGAATTGCTAAATCAATAGACTTAAATAGGGGTGAAAATTAATCTGTCTCGAAACTCATTTCTAATGGTTTGCACATATTTAGTGTTAGGAATGTCATTATTCAAGAAGTTTGAAGTTAATTGTCCTCCTAAAATACATATACTGCTTTGGTTGATGGTTAATAATACATTTCTCAAATTGATTTTTTGCCCAAAAACTAATAAAGCTTAAAGTAATAATCAAAGTAATAGTCGCCATGTGGATGATCATCTTTCTTTTTTATAAGAAATATGCATTTGTGTGGCCAAATGTGCTTAGCAGATATTTTTAAGGATTTTGAAGAAACAAATCGTTATAATCATTTGTAAGACACATGGCCAAACTATCCTAAATATATGTCTATATCTCCCTGATCTGATTCTCTCATAGACAACTCTACATTATACTCTTACAAGATACTTCTACGAGAAATCTTAAAATATTTGCTGTGCTATAAAGGATAAGTGCTTCCATTCGGATGAGACATTTACCAAGAATGTCATCTACAAAGTTCTTACAACATGGATACCTTATAATACAACTGAAAGATATTTTATTTGTATTCATGTTGGACGTGACTCTACATAAAATATTTGTTTATAATCTGATTTATTTACTAACTTGTCGAGATATACTTCGTTTGATATGTGTATGAAAGAAATTGTACTTTGTTATATGATTTAGGATTCTTACTTATATGTATCATTGTTAAGGGAAATTAGTTATTATTAAATGGCCTCTTATAAAAGATTACACCTGCTTTTAACTTAAAAAGTCAAAAAACTCCTAAACTGGCTAAAAAAACAACCACTTTTAAAAGGATTACCGATTCATCCATATAAGGTGATCGACAGCTCTGCTGCAAATACACACGAGCATTATCCAAAGTAAAAAAGTACATTTAAAATAGGTAGAAATTTAACTTCTTAAGTTTTACTAGTGGCTAGAAAGATTTCACACAGATTTGGTCTAAAAAAATAAGAATTCATATAAATTCAGGTCTTATATGTGGTATACCTAACAGGAAAGACACGAAGAAGCAGAAATAAAAGTTTGCTTTTCCTTCCTCGATTTTCCAGCCAGAAAAAATAAACCGAAACAGGTAATAATAAAAAAATGCCACGAATAAAAGAAAAACGGAAATAAAAAATCTAAAAATAAAACCCCTCCACTATCATCCGTGCATCTCTTCCTCTTTCTGTTCTTCCCCCTCCCCATGGAGTCGTGCAGCTTCCGCACCGCCACCTCTCCTTCTCCGTTCCCCTCGGCTCCCTCCTCCTCCTCCCCTCGCACTCCATGTCTCAATATCCGATTCCCCGTAAGCAGTGCCCTCCTCTGCTCCAATTTCCGTAAGTTTTGTCTTATTTTTTTTGGGTTTTTCTTTTCCGTGCAGAGACCAAGAAATGGGAGGTGGCTGGGGATGCGGAGGAGGGCGTCCGGGTTTGATGCCTTCCCGCCCCTCCCTGGTAAGGTCTTCGTCGAGGAGGTGAGGGTTTCTTGGTTTATTTTTTATTCTTTTTGATAAAGATAGCAACTTTCTCGGTTAGTCTTTTTTGTTTGGTTGGTTTCGAGGACTCGGACTTCCTCTAGGTGCAGTGCAACCGTGCCTTTAGCTGCGCTTGGTGTTGAATTAGCTTCCTGAGAGCTCTCGACTAGGCAGGAGCAATTTTTGGTAGTTGTAGTTGCGCTGTTGATGGTTCTTTGGAATACAATTTGCACTTTTTTTTGGGGGGGGGGGGCAGGTGGGGATTGGTGCCAATTATATTGTTGGCCTATTTTTTACATCTCCTTTATCTCGGTCATAATCGGGTAGAAATGGAGCTACCTAGCTCTGGTCAGCTGTAGGCCGTTCGTAATAGCTCATTTATTTCATTTCAGTGCATAGTTAGTCAGATTCATGTAAAAAAAGAGCAAGTGAGCGAATTATGAGAGTTTAATCATGATTCCTTTCTGTGAATGTTTTGCAGTTAGCTACAATTGTTCTTATAGGTTAGTGCTGGTGCAGCCAGATAGATGATTCTTTGATTAAGTGATGGTCTCACCTGTTAGCTGCTCGAGAGAGCAGCGCGGGCTAGTTAGCCTTTTTCTCAAGTTCTCTAGTTATGTTGCTTGGATGATAGTTGTACTTTGATTTGTAACGTGCTATAAAATTGAGACCTTCTCAAGCTACATTTAATATCGGTCCATGTCGGGATCCTCTGTGTATACTGCACTAGTCCAGGATCACGCTAGTGCACATCATAGTTGTCACGGCGGTCCGACTAGGCGCGAGCCCGAACCGCCTCGGCGCCTAGCGCCAAGCGCCCGCCAGGCGATGATTAGACGATAAAAATAATAAGTAATATATCATATAATTAGACAAAATTAAGAGCTAGGATCGATCTCTATATATATATATCGAGAAGAAAAGAGAAGAGATATGGGCCATGACCCATGATCCACTATTCATTCAAGCCCAACAACCCATATAAGTTGCCTAGCCCAAAACAGCCCATATAAGTTCCTCCTCCCTCTGCTGCCCTAGCACAAAGACGAGAGGAGGTTTCGTCGCCGCCGCTCTCTCTCAGAGGAGGCATGTCGTCATCGCCATCGCGCCCTCTCCTCCTCCATTGCCACCCGCTCTCAAAATCCGCCACGCCTCCTCCGCCATCGCCCGCCGCAACCCGTGCCCTCGCCTCCTCCGTTCTTTGCTAGCCGAGCCGACCGCCGCTTCCATCGAGTCCTCGCCTCCGCAGCAGCCTCGCCGGCTCGTCGATCGCTTTCGCCTTCGCCGCCGCCAAGCCTGCTCGCTCAAAACCGCTTAGAGGCCGAGGGTTGCTCTGTCGTCGAAGCGCCGCCATCCCTCGCTTCTTCTCGACGCCACCTCCTCCGATCCGGCCGAGGCGAAGCGTCATGCTCGCCTCGCCGCCCATGACTAAGCGTCGCCTAGGCGACGCCGTGACAACTATGGTGCACATAGTGGCAGCATTGATAAAATATCGTACCATATGCGCAATAACTAAGAAAGAAGCATTTAACATTAAATATGAGAGTAGCGTTCTTATGATCAAAGCTTACAATTAATGCATTAGAAGGCGAAAAACTCAAATAAACTGCAGGGGAAGGAAACTGAACATCTTCAAGTGAAATCTATCCATATGCCCACAGGCAATCGACTGGGGTAGCGCAATCTAGTACTCCACAATTTTCAGTGTAGTCCTTTTTGATCAGTAATGTCTTGATGAATGTCTTTAGTGAGCAGTATTGTTTATAGCAATGGTGAGTACATGGATTACTATATGCAAAGCTTAATCCAAAGGATGATTGATATCGTTCATTTTGCATAAAGCAACATTTGCAATTTAAATACAATAAACATATTGAAAGCATGAGCAAAACAAAAAACAATAAGTTAACAAGGGATTCACTAAGTTTCACAAATTTTCACACAGCCTAACCAATCATTCACACAGCCAGCCTTCCCCGAGCACGTCCATAACCACAGACATGGTTATTCGAATAGTTTGATTAACACTGCAGAGGTTGTACAACTTTCCCCACAAGACATGATCATTTCATATTGTCACGCGATAAACACACATCCTTAGGTATGCGGCGGGGAGATCATGACAAGGCTTTTTAGAAAATCTACCCCAATGATTGGCCCTCCCGGTAACCTCCCTATACCATTATTCCACAGTGAATATCTATACACAGTGAACATGTGTAGGTGTACATCGTTGGATTGTAGAACGGGAACCGCCCATGATGTGGCTGACACATAGCACACCACATCCTTCCCCCTACTCACATAGTCTAACCTATAACCTGAGGATGCCAAAATTGAAACTCAGTAACTTACTATGCTAGGTTCTTCCTATTAGAATATGTGGTTGTACGCTGGGGTGGACCTAGCGGAGTCACCGGAAATTTGGCGACCCCCATCACGGCCAAATTTCACCCATGCTAGCCCCCCAACCCAGAGAGCAGCGAGGAGGTGAGAGGTGAGAGCGGTCGCCGGACAGAGGAGGCCCGAGGCGGCCTTGAGCCCCGAGGGGCAAATGATCGGGGAGCGACCGGCGACCGACTGAGTAGGAGGAGGTCCGAAGCGGGAGGGGAGGCGAAGCAAGACTGCTGCACTGGCCAATAAGCCCATGGCGCCAAGATCGCCAAGCCGCCTGCCTCGCCGCATTTGAGCTCACCAAGCGTCGAGCTCAGTCGCCTCTCTTCTTGGTGATGCCACATCGTCTTCGGTGAGCACCCCCTAAAATTTCATCCTGGGTCCGCCACTGGTTGTATGATTGTGGCTTAGTTCAATAGTGCACAAAGTTAATTCCTTAATTGTTCAGGGTGAGACTACCCGATACACTAATCCTACACACAGTCCATCACTCACATAGCTGACCACTAAGTTCCACCACTCGTCCCAGTCTAAATCATTTCCCACCCTTGTTGATTATCACACAACATCCAGATGGCCACACAATTATTCCATAGTCATTAGTCAAGTGTAATTATTCCATTTAAAATGATATCACTAACTCGTTATGGCTAAGCATCAAACTACACTAACCAACTAGTAATTAACTATCCTAGGGTGACAAGGAATTATGTTATACAATCAATAAAGTGGAGTGATAACAAAAGGGTTGCATAACTACTCGTAGTAAAATAATAAACATATGATAATTGAAGTAGCATGCAATAATTTAAAGACAAAGTAATTTTTGTAAGCTGGGTGCAATATGGTCAAAGTACAACTTGCCTTGCTGAGTTTACATCCACACAATAGCATAGTTCAATAAATGCACATAATAGCATTGGTCCAAGTCTAACTCTCATCTCTCAATAGCCATCATTCAAATCATCCAAACTAATGGTGGCATTGACATCTTGCTCATCACCATCTCCATGGTTGCTTGAGTTGTCATCATCATCCACATCAAGATCATCAAGTATGAGCTCATCTTCTTCACCTCCATTGCTTGAGTCCGAATGTGATGCCTCCTCTATGTTATCTTCTCAACTCTTCTCACCTGACGTGCGTAGTGATGCTCAAAATGAGCTCTCCTAGGAAGATTGCGGCCTCGAAGATTGCTTGATGCACCAATAGCTTCGTCAACTTGGTCCCATGTCAAGTCACCTTCACCCCTTATACACCCACTTTGAGTTGGATTAGCCGATGGAGATGGATTGACCCATTCATTGTCCCAATCAAAGTCTTCTAAAACCAAAGGATCAAAGTTTCTACCCTCCTCCCGTATTTTTTGGAACCTACTAGCCATCTTTCTATTGTATGAGACATAGACTAAGTCATTTAATTTTGGTGCTCCAACCGGTTCCTTTTCTTGGTATGAATCTACAAGTGGGAAGGAACAAAAGCAATTAATTAGAACCAAAATGAAGGAGTTACAATTTAAATAATTAGATGGTAAATTCACTCACAAATTCAAATGCACTCCAATTGCGCTCAACCATGGATGATGAGCGCAAAGACTAACTATTCTTCTTGCAAACTTGTGAAGTTCAGCGGTTCGACCACCATATGCAAGCCACCAATCAACTAAAAGAACAAATAAATTGAACTTTACATGCTGAAAAGTAAAGTTTACTTGCTGAAATTATATTTAAAATGCTGAAAATTTATATTACTTACTTGGATTTCTTGTTTGTGCGTGTTTTATTGCCATTTGGTTTGCAAATACATCTCTTTGATTCTCATATAGAACAGCTTGACTATCAATCTTATCTCGAAGAGCCTCATCTTCTACCATTTTTACAAGCCGTCATTGAAGCAACCCTTAGCTCTCCCACGTCCTTCATCATCACCCTTTTTGATGTTATAGAATTTTCCGGGGTTCAAGTAGAGTCGCTCCATATAATGGGGTGTCCATTTGCCTCGTCAACGTCCATCAATAATCTTCATGAGGCGATTAAGCAAGGTTTCTTGTTTTGAGTGCGAGCGATGAGGTGATCTTTTCCTTTGCTATGTTCATGGCCAATGCAACCTCCGGCATAGTGGCTTTTCATCACCATCAACCAATCTCGGCACAATAAGGAGTGGTAGCGAAGCTCTTATACAATCCTCAATCTGAATTCGAACTCTAACGAAATGACAATGTCATACACTTTTCTTCTGCCTCGGTCTTGGACAACTTGCTCATAGTGAAGACTTCTTTGTCACTAGGAGCTTCAATGCTTCTTTGTGCTTGTGCAAACTCCGCAATGTAAGGAACGCGTTAGCAAACCTAGTTCTCATGCAGCCTCACAATATCCATCCCACTGTTTTCTCCCTCGTTTCACTAAGAATCCTCCCATGCCTATAAATAAAGGTAGTAATTTGTCGAAACACGTGAAATTGGTTTCTTGAAATCCTTGACTTCCTATGTCTTCCAACATAAGGTCCAAGCGTTAATGCAAATGCAAGGAGTCCAAAACAATGTAGGAATCCTATCCATTAGAAGCCTACCACCGCCTTTGTAGTTAGCACCATTATCGGTGACAAGTTGAACAACTTTGTCTTTGCCAATCATCTCAATCCTTTTCTCTAGCAAGTTAGCAAGCATCATGGCATCATGTGATTCACTAGATGCATCGATCGACTCAAGAAGAAAGTCCCTTCGGGACTATTAACCAAGAAGTTGATCAACCGACGACCCCTCCTATCAGTCCATCCATCTGACATGAGAGAGCAACTATATTGCTTCCATGCCTCTTCATGCTTCTTCTTCTGGCCATCTGTCTCCTGGACTACCTTCTGAAGCAATGGCTCCCGTAGCTCATGGAAAGTAGGAGGCTTGAAACCGGAACCATACTGTGCAATGGCCTCTACCGCTATCTCAAATTGTCTTGAGTTTGCAGCATTGAATGGCACACCACACTCATAGAAAAACTTGGCTATCTCCATACAGACAGCTTCTCTTTCTTCCTTAGTTCTCATGGTAGCTTCTATGGTAGTTTGATGAGGCCCTTTGCATGTCTTTGCTCTACAACCTCTCTTGGCGTTAAATCGAAGCATAAGCGGTAATAGGTTTTTTTGGTGGCACCTTGAACTAAATGCATTGACTTCATTTTTTGGAGGTCATCCCCGAACTTGGATGGACACTCACACTATTAGAGGCTTAGGCTCCTTCTTGTGGATGCCTCTCTTTGCCATCTAATCATCTTGTTCATCATCTAGAAGCAATGATCCCCTCTTGCCCTTCTCTAAAGCCTCTTGCATCTCTTTCATGATCCTTGAGGTAGTCTTGGGACACTTTGTCACATCTCCATACCCACCATGCAGATGTTGTTTCACCCTCTTGATTCCTCCTTTTATCTTCCTCGACAAAGATGGCATTGGATCGGCTCTAAGCTTGTTAGGCTCTCGCATAATCGCATACTTCCATCCGGATCATCGGACTTGACTTTCGATTGGGATCTTCCAATGGATTATATGTTGCGGAAGGAGGAGGTCCACTACCACTTGCGCTTTCACTTGCCATCTTATGCATTGAATATTAGAATATATGTTCACTAATCACTACTCCACTATATATTCAACAAAGAAGGCAAGAAGCGACCTGAGTAACTAATCACTACTTCGCTACATAATCAACAAAGAAGGCAAGAAGCGACTGCAGACCCAGCGAGCAGGCTCGCTCGCGAGCTTCAGTGGGCGATTCAATGCAAGGAGGCGAAGGAGGCTTGGCTAGCGATCGGCGAAATGCTGGCTTCACATGGCTTCATGTAATCAGCGCAAGCGAAGGAAAAAGCTTCGGCGAGCAGGCGGCGCGGTCAGCGAAAGCGGGCAATGGCTGGCTTCAAAGCGAAGAAGTCGGCGGCGAAGGAAGAAGCTTCGGCGGCGGCGTCAGGCGGCTTCGACGGCGGGAAAGCGGCTTGGCGCTTCAGCGGACGGCCGACGGCGGATCTAGGGTTAGCTCTCTGCTCCGCCCCTCTTGTCTCCGCCCGAGGCTTTCTCCCGACTCCCGAGCGCGTTCTCCAGATAAACCCCCCCCCCTAACCCCCAACACCGATTTCTTCTCCGATTTCTTCTCGAAGCAGTCCGAACGCCTGTTCGTCCGACGGGCGTTCGGGCGTTTCCACGGCGTTCTTGGACGTTCAAAGCCGTTTTACGCGACGTAGCCAGAACGCCCAGACGTTCCAAGCCTCAGCCACGTTCGGACGTTTAAACGACGTGAAAACGTCGTTTTAACGACGTTTTAATAACCATGCTCTTGGTATGCTATTGCTTCTTTATCTTCGATCGCTTTATCTTCTGTCTTTGACTTCCTTACCTTCAGCTCCTTTGAACGACTTCTGGACGTCTACATCTCAAGAGAGAGAAAGAGTAGAAACAAACAAAGCTAAAAAAATACATATCAAATAAACTCCAAATTGAAAACAGATGGTACAAGGAGATAGGGCTTGATTTAGAAACTTGAATAGACTCAATCAGAGCTCGTATGAAGGAGAACGAGCTTCCACAAGATTTGTCGAGAAAGAAAATGTTGAAAATTGAGAAGGAGAATACTCTGAGAATATTCCTTCGTCTGAGACTGACAGGTGAGACCAATGAATATTCTAGGAATCTTTTAATTTTTGGAATTTTGGAAAATAACTGAGACTGACAGGTGGAACCCACATGTCGTAATCATGGTCCATGGTGGACTGTGTTCACACGGGAGCGAGCTAGGGTTAGGGTGACGTGGCGGCTTGCGTGGCACCGAGGTGGTGTCCACATGGTGACATGTTGATTGGCCGCGCATGAGGACCAACAGTCGTTGTTGATGACCATGCTCTGGCGGACGACGGCGACAACAGTGGTGGTGGTTCAGTTCGCGCGAGGGATAACATTCGAGAGAACACAATGACATGAACTTAGTGGCGCAGCTGGTTTGGATGACAAAGATCGGCGAGTGGTGGCGACAGGCTTCACGGCGACGGTGACCCTGTGACTCTTCAGCGACGGGAAGGGAGGCATCGGGTAGAACATGCAACGACGAATACGACGGTGATTTCGATGGCGACGGGAACTCACAGACGGCGGTGGGATCTGGTGGTGACGCGGCGGCCAAAACAAAAATCAAATTCACTTGAGAGGTGAGTAGATTAGGAGCTAGAACATGGGATGACACTTTTGGCTTTGGTGAGGAACTCATCGGAGTGGCGAGGAACGAAGGGGATAGCGGTGAACTTGGTGGTTCTATCGCTGAAGATAGAGAAGATGATTGGTGGTAGCGATTTCTAGCTCAGGCAAGGTCAACGGGGTGCAAAACGAGAGGCGGCGATCATGAGGGCAGCTTTGGCTTTTAAAGAGGCAGCCTAGGGTTTGCGGAGCGATGTGCACGCTGAGAAAACACGGCGGCACAGGTCGGGCTTGGCACGAGGCAGGTAGGTAGCGGGCCTGTGGACCGGGCAGTGAGGGGTGTGTGTGTGTTGGGGGGGGGGTAGGTGGTAGCGTGGGCTAGCTGGCTTGTTGGGCCACGCGGATAGGGCGGTGAGGTGGGGGCCAGCCCAGGTGGCGGCGTGGGCTAGGCTTCTTTGGCAGCATGAGAGAGAGGTAAGGCGAGCAGCGATTGGGCCTGACATGAGCTGGCTAGGAGAGAGAGAGGGAGAGGGGGAGGGAGGGAGAGAGTGGGCCGCAGAAGGAATTCGACCCACAAAGGTTTTAGAATTTAGAATTGATTTCCGAATTCCAGGAAATCTAATAAATCCAAATGAGCTCAAATAAATAGTAAATGCACTCGAAAAATTTCCAAAAAAATCTGGAAAATATTTCCAAGCAAACGTAATCTAAATAAAACAATTTTGACAATTGTTCGCGTTGGATTTAACCATACTAATTTTTTTTTTATTTGTGAAATTCCCAAATTAAGCTTTAATTAGCAATAAAATTGGTGAGAATTTTTCAGGGCTAACCTACATAAAGATTTTTTAAACCTTGAAAATTGGGTTGTTACAGCCCATTACATTATGTGTTCTTTGAGGATATAAACTTTTCACTTTTTTCGTTTGTTAGTTATAGATTAAATAGACTTGCATTTGTTCTGGTTTGGTTTTTTAGGCAATTGGAGCTGAATATGGGGAAGGCTTTGAGACATTTAGGATGGATGGGCCACTCAAGGTTGATGTGGTAAGTACTGCCATATCCTGTTAGGTTGATCTTTCATTTGATAGTATTTTCATAATGTTACTTTTGCTATGAATTTTCTTCTCAATGTTTCAGGATTATCTGAACGAAAAATTGCAAGAATGCTTCCTTCAAAGGATAAGGCATGCTATGAAGCCAGATGAGGCATTTGGGCTAATTTTCTCGTGGGACAATGTTATTGTGAGTTTTTTTTTTCTTTTTTGGTGTTAGTTTATGATACTGCAACGGTTAGTGTAGTAGCATTTTAGAATTTTCTTGTCTACAATTATGGACTGCAATGATAATGTAAATGAATTCTAGCTTACATTATACAAATTGAACATTTATCTGGCTGAATGCATCACCATATGATTTGGTTTACAGTTTTATTTGCACATGCATATATAGCTTATGAATATGTCATTATTATAGGCATTTTTGCATCATTGATTGACCAACATCTGATGTCCTCTATTCTCTTAGGCTGATACAGACTCGCTAAGGTTGGATGCCTGGAGACAGCTTGCTTTGGAGGAAGGTATTTATATACAAAGCCATGTAATATACTATGACAGTGTTATGTAGGATATTACTACATGTTACTAGTCTATTTCTTCTTACGACAACGGAAACTAGCAGGAATCATTTCCCTATGGCATAGATTTGTATTTATCTGTGCCTTTTTGGATTGCCAATAATAATATTCATTGTGTAATTCCATACTATTTAGTAGAAATCTGTAGCACATAAAAAGTTAGCTTCCTCTTAGACTGAAAGAGAGGGAAGGGGGTATATATTGTGTGAAGAAAAAAATTTGGTTGTTTATATTTTATAGTTTATATGCGTTCAGTTGTGACAGATCAAGGATGTCGCTGATTGTTATGTTATGGACTGGTTTATTTGCAAAGAGGAACTGTTAGATATGCAACCAGCTTCTTCTCACAGTAAAATTGTGGCAATATAATTTCCATGGGATTTTGGTTCAAGCGGATGTAGTGATTCATCCATGGGATTTGGATTATGCCCTGCAGTTCTATTTTAATGTATAAGGGGCTTATTGTGCCCTGTTGTTTTCACGTTTCATTCAATGTTGACCCAAGAAAGATAACTTCAGTTAATGTGGGTTGGGTTCATGGAGCTATATTTTTGGTCTAAGTAGCATTACCTCCCATCTTGGGTATTAACATGAGCTTAGCTTTATGCTTATGCTAGCTTACTGTACCAAAAGCTTTTGTATGAACTTTTCATCAAAATTTATGTTTATGTCCATGTTCATGGATGCTACCTTGATGTACACTTACTAATGTAATATATGGTCTGCAGGGAAGAATATCCCAAGTGCTGTTCATGTCCAAAAGAGTATTCTTCATGGTGCTGCTGACCATGTGCTTAGAAAGGTGTGGTTGTGCTGCTATATTCAGATGATTTATCTTTTGAATTTATCACCATGCCTACATCATCTTTTGTCTTCACTCTTCAGTACCTTATCTTCATTTGAATTTGCCGCTAAATTGTCTTAGCAGCAAAAAAAAAAAAAAAAAGGGGGGGGGGGGCATTTCCCAAGGTCTTTGCTTTGCACTCTGTGGTACTTATAGCAACCCTACTTGTGCTTATGCAGGTTTTGTATTGGACTAAAGAGGAAGATCAAATGGAAAAATTGAAGTCACGCCTTATAGAGTTGTACTATGAAAACCTCTTCAAAGTAACCTTTTCTGCTGTTTTACATAAAGACATGGCTTAATTTACTACATGATCACCTCTGACTAACTGTCGTTCGCTTCATTCAGCTTGATACACCAGTAGAAGGATTGAGAGAATGGTTGGATGCTGTTCAGACAGCAGGCATCCCTTGTGCTGTCGCATCATCCCTGGATAGGAGATGCATGATTGAAGCTTTGGATCGCATGGCGCTAAGCAAATACTTCAAGGTTCTTTGATTTCATCCTTTCATGGTTTACTAATGTTTAGTGACATTGCAGCAACAGCTACAACCAAGTCTTTTGTCCCAAACAAGTTGACTAGGCTAGGAAAGAAACCCTATCAAAGTCAATAAAACCCATAGATCTTCGATCTTAGGTCATGATTCCGGTACGTGGATCGTTAACTTCCATGTACTATCAAACGCTAGATCTTTGGGAACGTTCCAATCCTTCAACTCTCTTTTAACTGCTTCTTCCCATGTCAGTCTCAGTCGACCTTTATCTCTTATGTTTTCGAGATGACTTAAAATTCCACTATGTACCGGTGCCTCAGGAGGCCTCCGTTGGAGATGCCCAAACCATCTCAACGATTTTGGACAAGCTTTTCTTCAATTGGGGTTGCCGCAATTCTATAACGTATATCATCATTGCGGATTTGATCTCGCCTTGTGACGAATACTTATACCAGGGGTACCCCACGGCCTGGACTTCATCTTCGTAAAAAGGGACTATCATCCGAAACGATCGGAAGCTCAGGTGGGCCGATTCAGGCCCACCTCAAAAGCAGAGACTCCCATGAGCGGAAAAGAGTTGTGGGCCTTCGCCGAAGCCACGGGACTCGACCAGACGATAGTCGAGCCGCCGAAAGGCTCAGACCAAGACCTGTCGGACGTCCGAGGCCCCGACCAGTGGGTCACGGACGCTCAGGCAGTACTCCAGCGGCCCTCGACGAAGTTTCGAGTCGGGGCCTCCACCGCGACGCCACCTAGCCACGGGATGAACACCTGTCTCACGAACACAACGCCCTCGCCAGGAGCAGGTGGGCCCGTCCCGAGGCAATCCCGGAGGACGCCAAAGTCAAGCAGCTGTCCCATCACACGGTCACGCACAGTGAAGGGTTGCGCGCTCTCCGAGGCAAGCTCGTGACCGTCGCCCAGACGTCGGCAAGATTAGGCATGCGCATGCAGGCCGCAGACGCTGCTTCCGGAGGACAGACACCGCACCAACTCCGTCTGTCTGCCCACCCGATATGTCGAAGGCAGTTGACGGACGGATGACAGAACCTTGGAACAGACTTCAAGGCCGAAGACTTGACACCTCAGCATAGGACGCAACGCCTAGCCGATAGACATCCCTTTCTTGTTTTTTGCATATCCTCCGAACTCCCGTGTAACCCGCCTTCCCTGTGCCTATAAAGGGAGGAGCGGGACCCCAAGGGAAGGGGATTCGCCCGCACATCCAAGCCATCACAGTAGAACAAGAACTCCCTCGGAACCGTCCGAGTTGTAATCCAACGCAGTCTTCTGCGCCCCCATCAATACAATACCACCACACTAATCGGACGTAGGACATTCACCAACCAAGATAAACCCCGGCCTCAGAGTCTAACCATTCAAGGAAGCGAGAGCCTTGCGACCCTTGACTTACAAATTTACTTCTTGCCATTTAAACACCGACACCTTGTATGATCACAGATCTACTACAACATCTGTATCTTTGCTGCACTCATCTTCCGTACATGTTGTCTTTTTGTCGCTCAACATTCCGCTTCATACAATATCGCCTGTCTAATCGCCGTCCTATAGAGCTTAATGTTTTAACTTTTGAGGGCCTTTTCTATCACATAAGACACTTGATGCTTGGCGCCATTTCAACTATCCCACTCGTATCTTGTGGCTCACATCTTCATCAATCTCGTCGTCACTCCATAGCATCGATCCCAAATATCGAAAAGTTTCCTTTTTAGGCTCTACTTTTCCATCTAGACTAACATCTCCATCACATGCCATAGCATCGCTGAAAACACACTTCATATACTCAGTTTTAGTGCTACTAAGTCTAAAACCCTTTGATTCTAAAGTCTTACTCCACCACTCAAGTTTTCTATCAATACCTACCCAACTTCAATCAATTAGCAGCACATCATTAGCAAAAAGCATACACCAAATAATCTCTCCTTGTGTGTGCCGCGTGACTTCACCCATCAGTAGAGCAAAAATATAGGGGCTCAATGCTAACCTTTGATGTTGTCCTATCTTAATAGGAAAGTCCCTGGTATAAGCTATCACATATTTTGACATTAGTCACAACATCGTTGTACATATCCTTAATTAATGTAACGTATTTTGTTGGAACCTTTTTCTTTTCAAGCGCCCACCACATGACCTTTCTTGACACTTTATCATAAGCTTTCTTCAAGTCAATAAACGCCATGTATAGATCTTTCTTTTCCTCCCTACCTCTCCAATTGTCGTGTCAAGAAGATCGCCTCTAGGGTTGACCTCCCAGTTATAAAACCAAATTGTTTTTTTTGTCACACTAGTTGCTCTTCTTAAATGATGCTCAATTACTCGCTCTCAAAGCTTCATTGTGTGGCTCATAAGCTTAATTCCTTTGTAATTAGTACAACTTTGGGTGTCTCCTTTATTCTTGAAAATTGGCACTAATGTGCTTCTCCGTCACTTGTTAGGCATCTTGTTTGACCTAAAAATGCTATTAAACAATTTTGTTAGTCAAATGATTGCCATGTTACCAAGGCGTTTCCACACCTTGATAGGAATGTTTTCAGGCCTAATGCCTTACCTACTTTCATACTTTTTAACTTTAGATTCTTGAATTTTTTGAACAAAACGCTAAATACATTCTACTCCCAGGAGTAGTTACTCCCACCTCTGAAATACTACCTAAACAAACTTGAAATACTCCTTTATCACTTTGGGTACACTTATATACTAATTATAAGATATTCCAATATGAACCACATGAAAAAATTGCAAGAGTACATAGTTTTTGGCGTATTTCGTAAATATCTTTGTATATGCGTATAAGGAGGAGTATGTCTAAAAAATGAATATATCCTTTATCACTACTGGGAACTTGGAAGAAGCACAACATGCTCTCAAGACGGATGAAGGGGGCGGCTGCTCTCCAATCGCCTGCGGTCGAAGGAAAACCCTAATATTGCTTGCTTTATTTCATCCAATTTACGCCTTTTATAGTAGGGCTAGGCTGCACAACTTATTTAAGGAAACTAAGATATACTTGGTATTGTAGGAGACTATTATAAGAACTACTTATCAGGCTTCGGTCTTGGAGTCTGTCATCTTGGGACATGATTAAAATTTGGTCCAAGATGGCCTTGGATCACGGCTCTGGTGACTAAAGACTACTCCAAACCGGTCATCTGTGACACCTCCCTCTCAAAGAAACAAAGCGGCTCGTCCTCGGTGTCCGTAGCACCGGCGGAAGGAGACCAAATCCTCCCAAGAAGTAATCGATGGAGAGGCATCAGCCCATTGAATCAGCACCTGGTGGACGCCATTATTGCGGCGACGGACACGAACAACCTTGGTGGTTGAGGTAGGACTTCGTAGTCGCGACAAAGAATCGAGGTAGCGCCGGTGGAGTAGCCGAGGAGATCCTTTGAATGGTTTGAGGAGACTTACGTGGAAAACGTTGTATATCTTGGTACGAGGAGGCAATTCCAAGCAATAAGCAACTGGATCCACGCGGTGCAGAATCTTGTATGGTCCATAGAAGCGAGGTGCTAACTTCCTGCGAAGTATACCAGGCAATGAGGCAGCAGGCCGCTGGTGTATACGCAACCAGACCCAATCACCTGGTTGAAATTCCAATGGCCGATGCTTAGCATCATAATAAAACTTAGCGATCGTTGAGCAAGCGATGTCGTTCTCTGATCTCCAGGAGGAACTCATCACACTGAGAGATGTTATCTGCCACTGCTGCATTGCGAATCTCTGAAGTATCATAAGAGCGGAGGGAAGGTGGATCACGTCCATAGACCACGCGAAATGGAGTTTCACGGAGCGAGCTATGATACGACGTATTGTAGCAATATTCTGCCCAAGCGAGCCATTGTAGCCACTGACGAGGCCGATCTCCTGTGAGGCAACGAAGATACATGGAGATGACACGGTTCACTGATTCAGACTGACCATCGGACTGGGGATGAAATGCCGTGCTCATATTTAAAGCTGTTCCATGGGCCCGAAAAAGTTCTTTCCAAAAGGAGGAAGTGAAAACTGCGTCCCGGTCGGACACAATTGATGAAGGCAGTCCATGGAGGCGAACAATTTCATCAAAGATGGCTCTGGCGACCGAAGAAGCAGAATAAGGGTGAGCAAGTGGTATAAAATGGGCGTATTTGGAAAAACGAACAACCACGGTCAGAATCACTGATTTGCCTCCAACTTTCGGCAACCCTTCAATGAAATCCATCGAAATATCAGCCCAAACCTGAGAAGGAATCGGAAGAGGCTGCAAGAGACCTGCCGGTTGGAGCTGCTCAGTTTTGTTACGTTGGCAAGTGGTGCATGTTTGAACAAACTCGCGTACCAAAGTCTTATCCTGGGGAATGTGAAAATCGCGGCGAAGGCGATGGAGGGTTTTTTGAATTCCCTCATGACTCGCCATATGAAATTGCTTTGCAAGTGCTTCTGCACGGTGGAGAAGAAGGAGCAATATAGGCCTTATACCGAAGGTGAGAATACCATCAATAATAGCCGAGGATCACGAAGGTCACCTGCTTTGGAGTTGATCTCGGAGAGCAATAATGGCTGGGTCTGTCGTATTGGCTGACCGAATACTGTCAAAGAGATCAAAACGAGGACTGGAGATGGCGGAAAGCTTTAGTTGGTCAGTGTCTCGGCGCGATAAAGCATCTGCCACCAAATTCTGCTTGCCCGGTTTGAACTCCACCGTAAAATCAAAGCCCAATAGTTTACTGACCCAATGATGTTGAGGAATGGTGGAAAGGCGCTGATCTAAGAGAAATTTGAGAGAGTAATGATCAGTGCGTACCACAAAGGATCGTCCCCATAAATATGGCCTCCAATGTTTAATAGCCTTGACTAGCCCAACAAGTTCACGCTCATACGCCGCCAATGAAAGATGCCGAGGAGCCACTGGACGGCTAAAGAAAGCGATGGGTCCGCTGTTTTGGTGAAGAACCGCACGAAGCCCGTCCCAGACGCGTCGCATTCGACCACAAATTGTTGCTGAAAAGCAGGGATCTGAAGGACAGGGGCTGATGTCAGTGCTTCCTTTAGTGATTGAAAGGCTGTGGAGGCTGCACTAGACCAACAAAAACCATCTTTACTCAGGAGTTTGGTAAGTGGAGCTGCTATTGCACCATAATTCTTGATGAAACGGCGGTAGTAGCCAGCAAGACCCAAGAATCTGCGCAAACCACGAACCGAAGAAGGCACCGGCCATGATAAAATCGCTTGGACCTTATCGGTGTCCATGGAGACACCTGCTGCAGAGATTACATGGCCGAGGTAGCCGATGCTTTCAGAGCCGAAGCTACATTTGGACTTTTTAAGGAACAAAAGGTCTTTTAGTAGTAAATCGAAAGCACGAGACGCACATGACGGAGATGTTCGGCCCAGGAATTACTATAGAGTAAAATATCATCAAAGAAAACCAGGACGAAGCGACGGAGATATGGTCCGAGAACCTCATTCATGAGTGCCTGAAATGTGGCCGGTGCATTGGACAATCCAAAAGGCATAACTAGGAACTCAAAAAGTCCTTGGTGTGTGCGGAACGCTGTCTTGGAGATGTCGTCTGGGTGCATACGGACTTGATGGTACCCGGAACGAAGATCCAGTTTAGTAAAGAAACGAGCACCGCAATTCATCAAAAAGCTCTTGACCATCGGTATAGGAATTTATCTTTGATTGTAAGAGCATTGAGAGCACGGTAATCAATACAAAACCGCCATGAGCCATCTCGTTTTTTGACCAGGAGGACTGGAGAAGAAAATGCGGAAGTGCTCTTGCGAATAATGCCTCACAGCAACATGAGACCACACCGACGTTCCACTCATCCTTCGGGTAGCGGGGAACGATAAGGCGCACGACCACCAACGGGGCTCGAGAATGAGGTGAATGCGGTGATCTTGGGACCGTTGAGGCGGTAAACCCGATGGCTCGGCAAACAAGTCTTCAAATTCGTCGAGGATGTGTGGAAGGAGCTCACGGCCTTCACAAGAGAAAGCTTGAGCGATAGGCTTGCCCATCGATGGAAGTCCTTTGAGTGTGATAGTCTGATCAGCAATTTGAATCCGCATGGTGTGTTGTTGGAAATCCCAAGTAATTGGGCCAAGAGTTGCTAACCAGCGAGTGCCAAGGACCATCTCATGGCCGCCCAAAGGAATCACATAAAAATCTGAGGTGAATATGGTATTGCCAACCACAAAGGGAACCGATTTGAACAGTCCCAAACAAGGAACTCGATCACCATTGGCCACAGTAACACCCAAACCGTGGTGTTGCATGGGTTTCTGAGGAAGCCGTTGAGCTAGATCCTCGCTGATGAAATTGTGAGTCGAACCAGAGTCCACTAAGGCAGCCACGTCAATCTTTGCGAGACAGACACTAATCTGCATGGTATCACCTGAGCGGACACCAGAAATTGCATGCAAGGAAATTTGTCCTTCCTCTGTGGGCGCACTGTCCTCGTCGTCACTGTCCTCCTCGTTGACAGCGAGGATGGCGAACAATTTTTTGCACTCATGTCCCTTGAACCAGTGTTCATCACAATTAAAACAGAGTTTTTGGCGGCGGCGATCAGCCATCTCACTGGGAGTGAGTCGCTTGAAAGTAGAGACAGCAGGAGTAGGTGCACTGATCGGCGGAACGGCCGGAAGTGTTTGGCGAGAAGTGCTGGATCGCGCACCCTTCTTCTTTGTCATTGCGGATCGAGCATACGAGTTTGTCCATGGCCCGGGCTACATTCATAGCTTCGTCGAGATCTGCTGGATGTTTCAACTCAACCTCGGAGCGTAGTGGTTCCTGCAGACCGTAGGTAAAAAGATCCACCTCTTGCTGTTCGGTCAGCGGCTCGGCATGGCAGAGGTGAGTAAGAAACCGGTCTTCATACTCTTGGAGAGGACCAGTCCGTCGTAATGCTGCCAAAGCCCCCAGAGAATTACTGTTCAGTTCTGGACCAAAGCGTCTAGTGATCATCTGGACAAATTCCGTCCAATTGGGTCGACCGTAGCGGCGTTCCCAACGAGTGTACCAAGTTTGCGCGTGGCCCGTAAGGTGGTATGAAGCTGTCCACACCTTGTTCCTCTCTGATGTCTTCTGGCCATAAAAAAACTGCTCACAGCGAGCCAGCCAAGGAAAAGGATCGTCATCACCACCATATGTGGGAAACTTCCACTTGTGGAAGTGTGCATCGGTGCGGTCCTCGTCATCTTTGTCTGCAGTCACCTGAACACGCTGGGCCTTGGAAAATCTGGACGTGCCGCTAGAGAAGGACACTTGTTGCGGTGCTGTTGGCAGTGGAACCGGCGGCGGAACGTGGCGCAGTGCAGTCGGCGGCGGCGCTGTTTGCTGGTTCGGGGAATTAACTGGCGTGTCACCGATATCTGGGTCGCCTTCTGGAGTCGGGGTAGCCTGCGAGGAGGGCTTTGCCACGTCCCACTTCGAGGCGCATGATAGCCAGGTGATGCGCTTGTTGTTGTTGTGCGAAGTCACGCATGGAGGATTCCAGAGATGAGATCTTGTCAAGGTTAGGCGTGATGTCGACGAAGAACCCAGACAGCGCCGCCTTGAGGGCGGTCATTGTGAGTGGCTGTTCATCGTCGGAAGACATGGCAATGAAGGGGTTGAAGGTCTCTGATACCAAATATGTCACGGCTGGGGAACTTGGAAGAAGCACAATTGCTGTCTCGCACGGATGAAGGGAGGCGGCTGCTCTCCAATCGCCCGTGCAGATCAGGAAGGGAAAACCCTAATATTGCTTGCTTTATTTCATCCAATTTCTGCCTTTTTATAGCCGGGCTAGGCTGCACAACTTATTTAAGGAAACTAAGATATACTTGGTATTGTAGGAGACTATTATAAGAACTACTTATCCGACTCGGTCTTGGAGTCCTGTCATGCCGGGACATGATTAAGGCTGGTCCGGCATGGCCTTGGACTGCCGGTTGCGGCGGCTAAAGACTACTCCAAACCGGTCATCTGTGACAATCACCTATGAAAAAATGTAAATACCACCTAGCTAGTCTTATATACTCTTACACTATACGTACATACCCTCCATTGCGCGAGATACTCCCTATGTTGTGAGATATAACATAGGGAGTAACTACTCTCAGGAGTAGGAGTAGAAAAGAGGCTTCCTCATTCTCATGACTTTGGTGACTTTAGCCGGTCTATCCTGTACCCTAAATCGAAAGTACGAGGCTATCAACTTATGTTGTGGAAAACACTCTCTAGGTATAACCTTACAATCAATGCAGTCTCGTTTGTCCTCCCTCCTACCAAGGACAAAAACCAATCTGGCTATAATGTTGACCATTGCTAAAGGTAACTAAATGGGACCATTTCTTTCTAAAAAGGTGTTAGCTATCATGAGGTCATAGGCTATGGCAAAGTTCAAGATATCCTCTCCTTGGTTCTTATCATCATAACCAAAACCCCTATGAACCCTCTCAAAGCCCCTACTAGTTGTACCAACATGACCATTAAAATTGCCTCCTAAAAAAAGCTTCTCACTGCTGGACACGCTTCTAACCATGTCATCTAGATCTTCCTAAAATTGTCTCTTAATGGTCTCACTCAAACCTACTTGTGGAGCATATAAGCACTAATAACGTTCAAAACCAAGTTGCTAATGACTAGCTTGACTAGATAATCCTATCCCCCTGACCCCTCATGTCGACAACTCCGCTCTTGAGGCTCTTATCAATTAAGATACCCACTTCATTCTTGTTCCATTCTATTCCAGTATACCACAACTTGAAGCCAATATTGTTCACTTCCTTCACTTTCTGACCCGTCCATTTAGTTTTTTTAAACGCACAAGATATATACATGTCTCCTAATCGCTGTATCAACTAACTATTTTAACTTACATATTAGGGACCCTACATTCCAACTACCTAGGCGGATCCTACTCTCCTCGGCTAGCTTCCTTTCCCCTTGTACTCGTTGAGTAAAGTGCGAAGAGCCTTGCATATTTTTCACTACATCCGGACAGCGACGTAGCATGTCACTAAGGGAGTGACGTCCCGGCCCTTGCTCATTTATCACCACACCCGAGTTTTGATATGGCTTGTCACTAAGAAGGTTATGCCCCCAACGAAAATCTTTTAGGTTTCATTCCATGAAAGGGAGGCTGTTTTATTTTACGTTGGCTCGCCAAGCCTAACATAACCCTCCTTTTTCCTGGTTTGGGACAGGCTATGTAGAAAAACTACACAGGCGAGGTTAAAGGTTTACTGACATTATTGCCCAAAAATGTGCTGCTTAGGCATATGATGTAGATCACAAGTTCATTTTAGTCACTTCCCGTGTCCACTGCAGGCTATTGTTACTGATGAGGATGATATGGAGTCAATAGCACACAGGTTTCTCTCTGCTGCTGTGAAGGCATGCTTCTGCTCAACCACCAGTTGATTGCTGTTGTTGAACTCTCTTAAGAATATGCTGCTAACATATTTGTCAAATCTTCTTTTGGCAGTTGGATCGGAAGCCCTCGAAGTGTGTAGTGTTTGAGGACGACCCAAGAGGCGTTACAGCTGCTCACAACTGTACTATGATGGCAGTGTCGCTGATTGGTGCCCACCCAGCGTATGTGGTTGTCTTTGGAACTGTTATGCTTGGAACAGTCTTGTATTGAACTGTACATCCACACTATGCTTCCTACGTGGTAACTCTTTCTGATTGCATGTAGGTATGAGTTGGTACAGGCTGACCTTGCTGTCGCCAAATACAGTGAACTCTCCGTGATCAACCTCAGAAGATTGTTTGCGCACAAGGGGATAAGCTTCATGGACTTGCAGAAGCAGATTATCGAGAAATCACCTCCCAAGAGGAAGCTGACAGTAGACACCATCTTCTAATGAATTCTTTCCTTCTATTAATACCACCTCCGTGTTCTTGAATAGCTAGCCACCTTCGTGTTTGAGCTGTGTATGTAGCGTCGTATGTTGGTTAGATAAGATAGTGCTGATGTTATCTGATCTGCTGTGTACCCTTTTTTTTTTTCTAAATGCAATAGTTGTATCGAGGTTACACTGTTACAGAAAGAAACTGCTACAACAATGCCGATGTTGTAAGCTGGCATTATCCAATTTAGTCATGATCGATATGAAAACGACTAATTAGACACTGACATGCCGAAATGGTTTGCACTTTGTGTGCGTGGTACACTGGTATACTGCACATAATGCTAGCTCGTAGAAAATAAAGGATAGGGCTGGGCCGTTGAGCGCAATAGCCATCACAGTCCTAGTAACGGTACATGTGCAGCGAGTGGGCCAAATCTCAGATGATGATCTGAGGTCACCACGCAAAGGGAAGATGACAGTACAACTTGTTCCAGTGGCTTCTCTTCTCGGACTGACTTTCGCTGATATCACAGCTAGCAATTGTGAGGCAATGTTGTTGGTTCATGAAATCACGAGGCAAGTGTTGTTAGAAACAAACATGAGCTAGCTAATGTTGGCCACGCATGTTTGTTCTTTTTATTAACCCTAACAAAATTGCACAGTAGTGCAGCACATAAATTCAATGCGTTTAAAGTGCAGGATGTGGCTCACATTACATTGACAGATAAATTAATATCTCTCTCTCCATATATAGGAAGCTTTTTTTTTTAGCTTGGGAGTACGTACTCCCACTTTCAATATACATCTTAAAAGATGTTATTTTACCTCTTTATGCTTTTGAGCATACTTAAATACTAATTCTAGGATACTCCAATGTGTTATAGTTGAAAAAATTTCGTTGGATGCCTTTACTTTTGTTATGTACTGTTTTTCATATGTAATAGGAATATATATACAAATTATGTTATAAAAAGTGGACTTTGATGAAATTTTTCACAGAACGCACTTTGAAATATCTTATAATTATTATTAGAGTATTCTCAGAAGAATAAAGAGGTATAATTTTTTGTTTAAGTGGTATATGTGTCCTGGGAGTACGTACTCTCATGAGTATAGAACCATTTTCATATGCAGAAGCGTTAATTTGCGTGTGCGTGCAGATTACTTATTCGATGCACTGGCCATAACCCTGGCGAAGCACATTCAAATCATTCACGTACGTCTGCTTCGTGTGTTGACTAAGACAATCAGTAACGTAGCCAATCAACTAATAAATGTGTTTTCTTGTTTGTATAAGAATTATTTTGTTTGTTTTAGTCATAAATTTTTATTGCCAGCTCTGATTCACAAACAATTTTCACTAGTAACTTACTGATGACGAGAACAACAAAATGATATGTCTCACTAATAAACGCCGCATGAATCAAATTTTACTACCAAATAAACATCAATTTTTTCGCTGCATTTGTCTTAGTCTTTATTTCATGCCTAGTCCTACGTGGCTTAATAATGTAAGTTGATCGTAAGATCATACACTTAATTATATCAATAAATGGAGTCTTATTATTATTATCATTGTTATGTATGATGTGATACCTGCCAACGTTGAGCTGTGTGCACTAGCGTTTATCCAGAGACTAGTGCGGTAATCACAGTGGGTTCAAATTGGTGAATTTGAGTCTGACAGAACATGTTTTTAGTTTGCGTATGAATCGGTTTTTACTTAGTTTTAGCCATATCTATTTGTAGATCCGATTTATGAACGAAATTCACTATTAGATTACTGACGACAAGAGAAACAACATGATATAAATCTCACTAATAAATTTACTACTGTATGATAGTAATTTCATGTTATAGATATAGTAATTTCTGTTGCTAGTCAGCAAAATTATTGTTTAATAGTTAAATTTTTATCATTCTTTTTCTCTCATTGTCAGTAAGCTACTGGTGAAAATCATTTGCAAATTGAAGCGACCAATAAAAAGATATGGCTAAAACAAAGAGAAAACATGTTCGTGTATAAACTACAAAACACATTAACTAGTCAGTTTGGCTATGTAACGATGCAGTCTGTTGAATCAATATTTCTATCTGTTGGGTATGTATTCAATACTTTGTTGAATTAATATTACTATCTCAGCAACATGTAGTTACACATTACACACACACATATATATACATACATACGTACGTACATACATACATACATACGTACATACACACGTACGTACATACGTATATACACACATACATACATACGTACATACGTACATACACACATACACACATATATATATACACACACACATACATATATATATAATAAAGATGGAACGCCGTGACCAGTAAGCCAACCCGTTGATAGATGATGCGCAAGTAATACATGGTATGTGCACCCATGCTCAAGTAATAAATACGGGTAATTCGGCTTAGTCGGACTGTGTAAATTGGCTAGCGTGTAAAATATACTATTCTACATGTAGCTGAAGAATAGTGTGTATATACATACACATATATACACACACACCATGGTGCCTGGGCACCATGATCTAAAAGGATATTTTCTCTATGTATTTTCATGCGAAATTTTTGAAATATTTAGGATGCTGAGTTTAATCAGTTTACTAACTAGTTGAAATAAGTTTGAACTGAAATTCAAACTAAGTTTCCCTTTTTGATGATAGTTTGGTTGTAAGTATGTGCTGATTTTATATATAAATCAGCAAAGCATGTGATCCAAACTTGTTCAAAATCTTTGAATTCGAGTATATTTTTCAAAGATATGTGTTTCATTTGAATTGCTATAGATAGGTATATACCCTAAAACTGAAATATTTGAAGAATATACTCGAATATGGTTCGAATTCGCGCATTTGAAATCATGATGCCCAGGCACTATGGTTCCCATTTCGACTTCCTATATATGTGTGTGTATGTACATACATGCATATACCATCATACCAAAGAGTTTAGCAGTATGCGGAGTTTATGCAATAGTAAAATCTTATAATATATAGATTTCACTATGTACCAGAGAATACAACCATTTGTGATTCGGAAGGAATTGTTACCTGTTTATTTTAGGATGACGTTGTTACCTGTTATTTCAGGACGGTTGAGGACGCGATGCAAAAGGAGAACAAAACGCGGTACAGGCTGGCCGCTGGCGTGGTGACCAAAAACATGGACATCACGAACACAGTGTCGTGGTCAGTCAGGGCGGGGGTCATCCAGATCAACTGCTACCTCGCCTTCGACTCCGACTGCCCCTTCGGTGGGTGCAAGATGAGTGGCTTCGGCAAGGACTTGGGCATGGGTGGCCTCGGCAAGAATAAAGACATGTTTTGTTAGGAAATTTATGTGCTTATAGATAGAAAGTTTTTTTTTTAAGAAACTTATATGCTTACAGATAGAAATGTCTATATTTGTTTGGAAACTTAGGATCTATGAGATAGAGTCTGATTTTTTTTAGAATTTGATTTTTTTTATTCTTTCCAACTTTGTAATACATTTAGCCTTTAAATAGAGAAGAGACGGCTCAGAAAAGTTGCAGCAGTTCAGCAACACAAAATTTCTCTTGTCGTGTGTGCTTTCTCGTGGTCTGTCATGTGCAAATACCAATGTTTTCTAACAATTGGTATTAGAGCCTCGCTACTCTCGACCTGTGAAGCATGGCAGGATCCGACGAAGAGACACCTTGCAAGGATCCCAAGCTACTGACATCCAATAACCGCGCCAAAGGGTCCGGCTCGGCAATGCAAGCGAGTTTGCGATGCATCGGTGGTGAGGAGATTGGAGGGTTAAATGCGTGTATTTGATGCTTACACGACGGGCACGGACTGGGAGCTCCTTGATGAGAGTCAACATGCACGTGCAAGCCTTGTTGGATGTGATTGAGACGGGTAGCACCAACATCGACTTTCGGGAAGATCGAATGGTGTTGGTGGCCATCCTCCAATCCATTCCATCAAAGATGCTCCTGACACTTGCCACGAAGAATACGACAAAAGAAACGTGGGACGCAATCAAGACCATGCGCATGGGCTTCGACGGTGGGCACAAGGTGAAGGCGTAGGTGCTTCGAAAGGAGTTCGAAGGCATCACTTTCAAGGATGGGGAGTCGGTGGACAACTTCACCATGCACCTCATCGGCCTCATCAACAACCTCGTGACTCTCGGTGACAACATTGACGAGCAAAAAATTGTGGAGAGATTCTTGCAAGCGGTGCCACCAAGATATCAGATTGCAATCTCAATCGAAACCCTAGTCGATTTGAACATACTATCTGTGGAGGAGTTGATCGGGTGACTAAAAGTCGCTGAGGACCAATTTAGAGCGGTTGCCGGTGGCACTAGTGAATGTCTACTTCTCACAAAGGAAGAGTGGGACATGAACGTGGCAAAATGCAAGTAGCACTCGGTCGGCGAAGGTCCTGGCAACGGTGGTGGTCGTGGTAGCGGCAATCGCAACAGTGCCCGAGGTGATGGCAGTGGCTGGTGCCATAACAACAAAGCTAGCAGAGGCGACAAGGATGTCGGCGCTAGCAGTAGCTCTAGGTCACCATTAGGCAGTGGTTGGAACATCCCCCATGACGAATGTCGCTACTACCGCAAGCTCGGTCATTGGGCTAGAGATTGTCGTAAGGCGAAATGCGATGAGGAAGCCAACCTCATGCAAGCTAATGACAATCAACTTGCGTTGCTCATGGCGCACATCGGATTGGTCACCAACACCAACATGGAGGAGAACGAAGTGTTCGTCCTCAATGAGGAATGAGCGCAAGTTCATCTTGGCTAGGCCGATGACAAGCACAACGATGCTTGGTATCTCGACTCTGGGGCAAGCAACCATATGACAGGTTGCAAGGAGGTCTTTACTGAGCTAAGCATATGAGTCACCAGATTCATAAATTTCAATGACACATTGATAGCTGACATTCGAGGATGAGGCACCGTTCTATTCACTTGTCGGAACAACGAGATTGTGTCCTCACTGACATCTACTACATCCTGTAGCTCCGAAACAACATCATCAGCCTCGGTCAATTCGATGAGAATGGATGCTGGATCTTTATCAATGAGGGCGTACTTTGGCTCCATGATCAACAACAAGCGTGCTCGGAATTGGTTGTATGTCTTTTGCCTTAGACATCACACAACCTATGTGTCTGTCGATATGGCTCGGCGACAAAGCATGGTGGTGGCACACATAGCTTGGCCACCTCAACTTCAACACGCTGTGGGCATTAGTTCATCACGGCATGGTACTTAGACTACCACAGATTGATTAGCCAAATCAATCTGTGATAGTTGTTCAGCCGAAAAGCAACGCCACAACTCCTTCCCACGAAAGGTGAAGTACCACACCAAGGAGCCTCTGGAGCTAGTGCATGAAGACCTTTGCAGTCAGATAACACCGACAACACTAGGAGGAAAGCGCTACTTCCGCTTCCTCGTCGATGATTGGAGTCGGTACATGTGAATGAAGCTTCTTGTGTCAAAGAATGAAGCACTGGAGGTCATAATTTGGTTCCAATCCGAAACCGGGCTCGAAGTCAGTAGTAAGCTTTGCACCTTTCACACCGACCGAGGTGGCAAATTCACATCGGTGGCATTCAACAAGTATTGTGCAGATTAGAGCATCAAGTGGCACCTCTCGATGCCCTATTCCCTACAACAAAATGATGCTGTTGAATGCCGGAATCAAACAATCGTCGGGATGGCACAAAGCATACTCAAGGCAAAGGAGATGCCCAAAGAATTTTAGGGTGAAGCGGTCATGACAGCCATCTACATCCTCAACTGTTCACCGACAAAGAGTGTCGACGGCAATACGTTGTACAAGGTATGGCACGGATGCAAGTCGTACATGCATTTTCTTCTCACTTTCGGTTGCATCATGCATGTCAAGGTGGTCAAGCCAAACATGAAGAAGCTTGATGACCGAAGCAAGCCGATGGTCTTCATCGGCTATGAGCAAGGCTCCAAGGCGTACCGTGCATACAACCCCATTGGAAAATGTGTGGACGTAATTCATGACATCGTCTTCAATGAAGGTGCCAAGTGGAGTTGGAGTGAGAATGATCGTGGCTACATGCCGAGTACCGATTAGCAATTTATCATCCACTCTATCTCAAATGATGACTCGATGTTGGACTTGGAAAGTGCAACCTTGCCTTTGGCTTTACCCGTTTCAGCAGCTAGCTCGACTTATGTGGCAAGAGAAAAAAGTGTACAAGCTATCGAAGGGGCTCTATGCGCTACGGAAAGCACCTAGAGCATGGTACTTGAAGTTGGACATTTGCTTGGCGTCCCTTGGGTTCGGTCGAAGCACGTCAGGGCATGCCATTTACGCATGTGGTAGCGGCACATCGCGGTTGCTTGTGTGGATCTATGTTCATGACCTCATCATTACCGATTCGGATCCACAAGAAACCACTAAGTTCAAAGAGGAGATGAAGTCTCTCTTCAAGATGAGTGACCTCGGGTTACTTAGATTCTACCCTGGCATCGAAGTGCATTAAGGCGATGGCTTCATCACCCTCAACCAAGTGGCATACACGCAGCGTGTATTGGAGAAGAGCGGCATGGTGGATTGCAATCCGTGCCAACTCCCCATGCAACAGAGGTTCAAGTTAAGCAAGGCAAGAATGACACCATCAACTGATGCAACAATGTTCCGGAGCATCATTGAAAGTGTAAGGTACTTGGTGCACACACGTCCGGACATTGCATACTCAGTGGGGTACGTGAGTCGTTTCATGGACATTGCATGGTCCAGCACATACTACGCTACATCGTTGGCACACGGTGGTTCAGATGCCACTACACCCAGCGGACAAGCGAGCCCCAGCTGATCGGTTACAATGATGCCGACATGGCTAGCAACATCGACATGCACAAAAGCACTATAGGGGTGCTGTTTTTTCTTGGGCAAAGCCTTGTCAGTTGGCAATCGCTAGAAGTTGGTGGCCTTATCTTTGTGCAAAGCTGAGTACATTGCTGCAACAACAGTGGCATGCCAAGGCATATGGCTTGGACGACTTCTTGCCAACTTGAAAAAAGAGGAGGTCAGTCCAATAATGCTCAAGGTAGACAACAAGTTGGCAATCTCCCTCAGCAAGAACCTTGTCTTTCATGATCGAAGCAAGGGCATTGATATGAGATATCACTTCATTCGAGAGTGCATTGAAGAAGGGGAGGTTGAGGTCGAGTACATTAGCACTGATGGGCAACACGCGGACATCTTGACGAAGTCACTTGGGCGTCTCAAATTCCAAGAGTTGCGCGCGAAGATTGGCTTAGTTGAAGTCAATAAGCACTAAGTTTAGGGAGTGATTTGTTAGGAAACTTATGTGCTTATAGATAGAAAGATTTTTTTTGTTAGGAAACTTACATGCATATAGATAAAAATGTCTATATTTGTTTGGAAAATTAAGATCTTTGAGATAGAGTCTGATTTTTTTAGAATTTGAGTTCTCTTTCTTATTCTTTCCAAGTTTATAATATGTTTGCCCTTTAAATAGAGAAGAGAAGACCCAAAAAATTTGTAGCAGTTGAGCAAGATAAAATTTCTATTATCGTGTGTGTGTTCTCGTGGTTCTGCTGTGTGCAAATACCGGGGTTTTTCCGACATGTTTCAGTTACTTGCGCTGTTGTCTCATCTGTTCGTAATAGCGCAATAGTGCTCGTTCTAACAGCTTGTAATATTCAATTTCTGAGACATTGTCGTGGCTTGGCAGCTCATAGCAGCCTCCCGGCTATAATTACTTCCAAGTAAAGCACTGATTAAATTACGCTTCAGGGAAGACGAAACTAAGCAGGTGTAGCTCTCATGATCTCCATTATACAGGATGTGATCTGTACACATAGCAAGTACTCAAAAGCAACAAGCTCTCCTCAATCAGACTTCAACTAGTTGCTTTTCACCAAATCCAAGAACTCGGAATATTCTAAAGTTGTTCGTCAGGGCAGGTGCTATTTGGGTCACTAATTTAAACCATACAACTTAAATCGCACTCTATAGAATCTGCTGAACTCTCTACTATAATAGTAAAATCTATATATACAGATAGTAAAATTTACATATTGTAAGATTTTACAACTGCATAGACTCCACAAACTATTTAACCCTTAGTGTACTAGCATACCAGATGGTTCAGTAGCCTATAGAGTCCGTGCAGTAGTAAATAAGTCTTATAACACATTCAATAACTTAGTGTTTATTTGGTAGTAAAATCTCATTCATGTAGTATTTATTGGCGAGACTTATATCATTATATTGTTCTCATTGTTAGTAAACTACTGGTGAAAACCGGTCGTGAACCGGAGTTGCCAATAAAAGTTATGGCTAAATCAAAGAAAAAAGATTCATATACAAACAAGGAAACACGTTTAATAGTTGGTTAGCCACATAACTGATAGGCTTAGTCAACTGGGGTAATTACGTTGCTTTGAGTACTAGGATACACAGCTCAGTCGGCCTACATTAACTAGCTGAGGAGTATAATAGCTATTCCACACGCAGCTGAAGAATAATATACACACACATTATGAGATATAGCATAGAGAGTAACTACTCCCAGGAGTACATACTTCCACATTTTAATATACCACTTCAACAAACATGTTATACCTCCCTATCACTTTTGGTATACTTATACTAATTCAAAGATACTCTAATGTGATATGGTTAAAAAAATCCATCGGAGTCCTTTATTTTTATGCATATCTTTGCTAAGAGTACGTACTCCTACTTCTAATATATCATTTAAACAAACAAAATGTACCTCTATCCTTTTGAGCATAATCTAATAATAATTATACGATACTCCAAAGTGTGTTTTATGAGAAATTTCACTAAAATCCATTTTTATAGTATAATTTATGTATATACTTATTTTACATATGAAAAAGTCAATGAAAATTTTTCAACAATATCGCATTAGAGTATCTTGGAATTAGTATTTAACTATATCAAAAGTGATGAAGAAGTATAGCATATTCGTTTAAGTGGTATATTGGAAGGTGGGAGTATGTACTCTTGGGAGTATGGAAAATACTTCCTCTACACACACACCACGCACGATATATACCCTTTTCCATATAAAAATAAATATATACATAGCAGATTTTGATGAAAATTTTCATGGAACTCACATTAGAGTATCTTATACTAGAGTATGCTAAAAAAACATGTATAACAACATTATTTAAATAGTATATTGAAAGTGAGAGTATGTATTCCTAGGAGTATGGAACTATTTTCATATATATGTATAATACAATATAATATAATTACTCCTAGGAGTATGAAACCTATACAACAAATTTACCGCAATGTCGGGACCTGAATATGCAAATCCGGACCCTCTGTGTATTCAGCACTAGTCCAGGATCACGCTAGTGCACACAGTCTCAACATTGGTACATATCACAGTCATAACCAACGAAATAATAAGTACTTTAATTAAATACTCAAACTAGTTGATTGACCTTATGGTCAAGTTACAAAGATACGCCTCACAGGGCGAAGACTTATTAAAATATTCAAATGCAGCGGAAATAAACTCGTGGCGCCAACCAATGTGCCACAGGCAACTGACTGGGCTCGCTCCTTAGTTCGTTGGCTCCTCCTGATACTCCTCCTCCTGAGCAGGGGTTGCTTCTTCTTCAACTGAAGTTGTGTTGTTGTGGGGTGAGTACTTTGAGCACTCAGCAAGTCATGCATAGAATGCAATGCTAATAGGCTACATGCATGGCTTAGTACAAAGGATAGGCGGTGGTTTATGCGCAGTACAGCATTTCAAGTAAACAGTAATAGATTGCAAAGCAATAAAACAGTAGTAGGAATAATAGCTTTCACAAACATTTCAATCGTAAATCATTTTTCTGTCCTAAGTCCAGTTCATCATTACCAACCCAAGCATTTTCCATAACAAGTCATTTTCATGAAAATCTAACCTCGATCAGAATCACCGAGCGATGCTCAATACCGTGAGCACGGCTATTCAATAGGTTGTACACTCTGCAGAGGTTATACACTTTACCCACAAGATACAGTCAAATACCACCAAGGCAAATAACCGTAACAAAGCCTTTCCAAAGTTCCGCTCTAAACCCAAGATGTTGCGCTAAGGTTTCAAAGATTTGGAGGGACTGGTTACCACACCTGTGGCCCCCTCTTGCGCCATGTGAGTTCTCACCGCCCCTCCGGCCCCACACCACCACGACACTAAAGAATAGATTTCCGATTTACTCAGCTAGGCCCGTCCCCATTACGGAGCTTGTGGTTGTATGAAAGACTTCAGTTCAAATGCTCAAGGTTAAGTCCTTAGTTGACCGAGGCAAGACTAACCAAGAATGACCTTAAATATCCAAAACCAACAAAACCAAACACGACCGCCCAGTTGCCACTCTTGGCCCACCAGAAACAATCTTGCCACATGCCTCAGTCTAAATCATTTTCCCACCCCGGTTCTTTACCATTTCACCACGTGCCATCATCAACTCAATAACACATGTCTTATTCACAAAATACGTTCCATATCTCATTAAGTCAATATTAACTTTGGTAATCCAAAAATCATGAAATTTCCACGTGGCAGGGCTAAGCATACTACTTACAGTCTACTCAACCCATGTTGGCCAATAATTAATGTCCAACTAATAATCCACAACCTAGGGTGACAAATGATTCATGGCCTGTAATTATATACGACATAGGTAGAGTAATCTATGAAGTACATCTACAATTTTTTTCAGAATTTTTCACGACTTTTTTTAGTTGGTGTGCACGGTGTGTACACGGGAGGACCTGTGTGCACAGGATACGTTGCCTATATATATATATATATATATATATATATATATATATATATTTTGGTACAGTAGTAAACTCTTGGTATGGTATAGTAAACTCTAATACCAGTCAGCATCACCATTCATCTAGCTTAGGGATTGGAACCTCGACTCTTATAATCTTTTCTCTCTCTCTTCACTACACACATACACATGTAAGATTCATGGTGTTGATGGCTAGTATTAGAGTTCACTAGCACGATGGTGCCTGGGCAGCACAATCTAAAATAGGTATTTCCCCTAAGTATATGTGCGTGTATAGTATAATCAACAAGGATATCATAGTACCTGGGTACCATTTTCTAAAAAGAGTATATTCCTTAATGTATCGTGTGCGAAAAATTTTGAGACTTTTTGGATGTCAAGTTTAGCTATTTTACTAACTAGTTTAAACAAATTTGAACCAAGGTTTTAAATCACGGCTCGCGGCAAGGTCAAAAAAAGCTATAGCAGCTATCACTAGCTTTCGTGGAAACTATCATTCATCGTATTTTCAGTATAATTTTTTTGTAAAAAATAAATATGTATATAATATAAGTCACCTCTAAACAAATCATGAAAATATAGTACTTTATAAGGTACTAATATTTTTATAATAAGAATATGAGCCAAGTTCGGAATCAACAACATACTAATACATGTCCAAAAGAGCATAAATGATAACTATATCTTAATGTTCTTAATAACAAATACTTAATCAATAAGAAATATGTCTTACTAGATTTTCTAATAGTTCAAGCTTATAAGAGATGTGTGCCTTTTAATAATGTTGGATTTCAAAATGGATCCAATGTTTTGCATATGGGTACCTATATAGGATAATGGAGCTATTGCTTAGTATGGCCCTGTTTGGGAGAGCTCCAGATCCTAGCTCCAAATTTCAGAAGTGAAACTTATAGGCTAAAATAGAGTGAACTAAGTTTATATTTTAGTTTAAAATGTAAACAAGATGATCTACCTAAACACTCTTAATGTACCTGACTCCGGCTCCACAAATTTCTCGAGCTAGAAATACCTACTCCACCAACTCCACGATTTTGGTGGAGCTGGAGCTGTCCCAAACACCCCTATATACTACATCAAATAGCGGAGCTATTGCTAGCTATAGTGTTTGTAGCTAATATAGTAGAATATTAGCTTGTAGCCGCATTTATGGTCCAAAAAACCATAGTGCAGCTATAGCTAGCTATTTAGAATACCGGTTTGAACTGAAATTCAAACTAGATGACCTGGTGTGTGTGTATTCTAAAATAAGAGATTGTTGTGGAATCTGTTTGTTGAGTAAAGTAATAATATTAAATAGTACGTCATCTAATCCCATTGAAAATGAAATTAGATTTTTGGGACAATTTTGGAATAAAAGATAAATAAAGAAAAGGACGAATATTCCACATGAAATAAGATAGAAGAAAAGTATTCCACGACCCCAAGGTGCCCCTTTAAAAAGAAAAGCTCTTCCTTGAATTTGCTTTATTTTCATTCCTTTTTTGAACCCCAACCAAAGTTTATTCGAATACGAGTCACTTCAATTATCCTTATATATACACACAGTAAAGACTAAAGACTATGCACATATATATTTGATTTGTGGTATAGAAATGATATCATTAAATTTCTTGAAGATTTGTAGTATAGTATACGAGTCACTTCAATTATCATTATATATACACATGTTTCAATGATTTTAGTACTTATTTAATTTGTAGCCATATTTCATTCAAAGAAGAACTGGGTGATTCGGTGTTTGAAATACACGATTTCAGCATTGAAACATTCATAATGAAATTGCATATTATAAGTACTGAAATCACATAAATAGTAGAAATAAGTACTAACATCATTGAAATAAATTTTGACACTACTAAAATAAGTGCCAAAGATAATAAAAATTATGACAATCATGCATAGGGGATTATTTAAATGCTAACTTTACTTATGGGGGCAAAGTAAATGATCATTAAATATAGGGGGCAAACTGAAAAAGTAGGTAACTTATGGGGGTATTTATAGATTTCCCTGTAAAAATTTGAATGAAACCAATCCAACTATTCTCCCTTCTCCTCTCTCCCCCAAATAAATCCTTTGCCCGTCTCTCACCTCACCCCTAAAACCCTAGCTACTAGCCTATTCACATGTGCTGCCACCCCCACATGGGCCCCTTCCAGGCTGCCACACCTCTCCTCCTACATTGCCACTGGAGTTTACTCAAAAATGAAATCTATTGTGAAAGAAGGGGAACTTGGTGAAAGGGTGTACATACGGCACCGGCTTGTCGGAGCTGGTTCTAGCTTTGCTAGAGATGGTGGCAGTTGCTTGCTTGCTAGAGCTGAAGCAGGAGGAGTCGTGCATGGGTCTTGAGGTGTAAGCAAAAGTTATAAACACGGCTGGAATCACAAGAAATTTTTAGTTGAATGCTATATAGAAAATCTATAAAGCATACAACGTCGATACATGCACCACGGCAAGCTGGAATGTTGTATGCAATCATCAGGTAGTCGAGTTACATACTGAAGAGTTTACTTCTCTAAAGTTTATGATCTAGAATTAGAATATATTCTCGACAGTGTCCTTCATACATACGGTTTTCTTTTTCCTTCTTAAAAGAGCTTGGTGCAATGATGGTTCCAATTCTTTAGAGAAATGATATGATGCATACGTCTGATGAGAGAAACAAAAATCAGACACTAGATCTAGTCCCCTGTAACATCCCTAAAATTTTAATAAAGTAAAAATATATATTTTGAATTTGAAAATATTTATTTCTGAGTTTCTTGACGCTATTGGTTTTATCTGGATTTCCTTTGGAGTTTTGCATTGCATGAAAAATCAAATAAAGAGAATTAAAGAATGGAAAAGGGGAAAAGGTAAGAATATAAAAAGTAAAAATTTAGAAAATTGCCATGAGAACCCTGATCATTCAATTAAACCATTTTAGCCAGCAATTCAAATTTTATGTATAAAGAAATGAAGAGATAAAATGGAAAGACAACTTTTAAATCAAAATAATGTATCGTCAGAATTTACATAAAATATTGGAACCATATTTTGACTTGAAAATTTTATGGGAGCATTCTTAGCTCAAATCCTTTTGAAAAACAAAATTTGAAAAATAATAGAATTCAATTGGTATCAAAGGAAAATCAGAATTCGAAACAAAATTCAGGATCGATCCACCGCGGGTGGGCCAATTGTTGCTATTCCGTTCGTTGGCGCAGACAATGGACTCTCACCACCGACAATGGCCCCACCGCAGACTGTCTTCCTCAACGCCGTTCGCTCCCATCGAGAACTTTCCGAATCTCGAGTGCAAAGGCGGCGATCACCGCCACGAATCCCACTCACTCGCTGCAATCTTTGACTATAAGCTGCGCCCCAGTGACCGCAATGAGGCCCTCTCCCATTCCCCTCACTTCCCTTCTTCTTTCCTCAGCCGAGACAGCCAAACTCTCCTCCCAAATCCGCCATAGCCGATGCTCTGCTACTCGGAGGGCGAAGCAAAATGCGGGTGGTTTAGTGGTCCTCCTTCCAATTCCTCTGAGCCGAAGCATCCTCATACACTACTGATTAAAAGCCCTCAGAAAGATTTGCAGTTCTTCACGCAGAAACAAGCCGCGATCGTCGCCCTTCTTCTCGGCTCGGGCCGTTAGTGGCGGAGCTCCTCCGCCTTCTCCTTCGTGAACTTCAAAATGAAACCCCTAGCACCTCCCCGATGCTCACAATGCTACCGATTCAACTCCTAACACCCCTGTTCATCTTCTCCGGTGTGGTGTCCCTGCCATCGCCGCTCGAGTCCGGTGGCATGCCTCCCTGCTTCGTCTTCGACCAAATTGATTCCACCACCTTGTGCGCCTCGTCAAGCTCTTGCCTCCTGTGCTGTCGCCTTCGCCGGAAAGTCGCCGAGCTACCCTCGCCGCCATGCCCTAGAAGTCCTCTGTTCTTCTGTCACTACGTTCGGGCCCGGGAAGCCAGTCGCCTGAGGTAGATGAAGGAGTGAGCCAAAAGGCGTTTTCAGTTTAGGGAAAACGTATTTCTTTAATTCAATGAATTTCCAAATCAGTTTCATATTCAACCATGAATATCTTCTGTAATTTTAATTCAATTTCAATGGAACAAATTTGTATAATCATATAAAATCAGTAACATTCTTGATATGTGAAAATACTCAATTTTTGAGCTATGGATGAATTTTAGGAATTTAAATCTTCTAATGACCCTATTATGGACTCTAAATAAAAGTTATTCACCATGAGCTATAAAATGATAAGATAAATTCGTATGTGTGGATCTGACTTTGAGATGAATTCAAATATGCAAAAATATTCAATTCCTTGAATCATAGAACAATTGTTAAAGTCAAGAATGGGATAAACACATTATTATGAACATTATGGCACGTATGAAACATATAACTTTTAAAACTATAAAATAAATTCTTGTTTGTCTCTAGAATCATAATAAACTCGAACATGTAAAGATGCTCAGTTGTTGAATTAAGTTTAAATTGTTTGCTTGGCCATCTTTAAAGAACCTTATTATGGCCATTAGCAAAATAATAGTATAATGGCTCACAAAATGATATGGTAAATTTCATCAAGTTCCTAAAATCAGTGAAGACATATGTATGTGAAAATAATTGGAATAAAGTTTAACTTGAATTCTTTTATCATAAAGAAACGTCAAATGTAACAATAATCAAATAGGAAACCTATTGCAGTTTAAGTCAAAATAATGCCAAACCAACATTATAACATTTCTAGGATTGCTACCTGCTAACACCTGAAAAATGAATTAAAGATCTTGTATAATGTAGTCGCAAACTCAATATGGAGTTGGCCGATTTAAGGTTTCAAATGTGATCATTTAGACTATTTCAACAACAGATAAAATAACTCGTCTAAATACCGAAATCAGTAAAACTAGTTTAGAAACACTGTACAAAGTTTATACTACCATGATCTGTAAAAAGAATCTTATTCCATTAAGGTTTGCATATTAATATTGTTAGTACAAAACCCTTAAGTGTTAGCCTTTTGTTTCGCATTCCTGCCGATTTCGATTATCGTCAACTTTACAATGCCACTTAAGCCTTTTCAACAATGAATATAATGTCTCATCTAAATCTGAATTTAGTAAAGAACAACTTAGAAATGATCTTTAAGATATAATCTGCAGTAGTCTAAGAAAATATTCTTATTTCGTCTTGCTTTGAATCTGAATCCTAATAAAGCAAAACCCTTAAGTAATAAGAATTGGCAGAAACTCATATCATGAATAGTAAATCAATGAAAGCTTGCAACTAATGATTAACTCTATTTAATCTAAACTATTTTTGCGTCTTGAATTCGTAAAATAAGATTAATAAATTCATAAAGAGCAATCCCTGTTTCTTGTAAAGAGTTTATTTGTTTTGCTATCTATTTCTTTCGCTCTTATTGAAGTTAGTGTTTTTGCGTTATTTCCGTTGATCGACGTGTAGAACCCGACGCCTTTGTTTCCGTCGTCGTCGTCGTCAACCGCAGTCCTCGTCCTCGTCGTAATCAGTGATTAAGCAAGGCAAGCATCCTTTGACCATATTGATCCTAGTATTTTATATTCCTTTTGTGCATCAAATTGTTTTATGCATGCGATTACTTTATGTAAATTGCTATTTTGTGGATTTGGTAGCTATACCTGTTGTCTCGTGAATCTCCTTTGATGATTATGAACATGTGAACCTTGATAACCATAGATTAAGGTTAGGCATTACTTATTGTCATCATGGGTATATACGTTCATATTATTCATGCTTAGCCATGCTTTAGAATCAGCAATGTACATGATCAAACCAGTATTTGTTTCCTGAAAACATTGAAAATGTCACTGTTGGTTGCGGGTACTTTGATTAAAAACCCAAAAGAAAACTATGTGTTGATGCGGGCGATTATTGGCGATAGCCGGATGTGCGAAGGGATTTGCACGTAGTGTAGGGTGAAGTGTCGCCCGTGTCAAATTAAGGACCGAGCAATGGGACGCTATAGATCCGAGATTTCCGTGCAACCACAAGGGTGAGGATGGGTTAGCCATAGCTTGTTATGTTAATTAGACATGGCTTTGTTCATTGGTAGGTGGGAGCTAGCACAAGCATTCCGGTTTGGTCTGCTTGGACGGGTTTCCACCCATGCAACGGTGTACGCCCTGCCATGTTTAGAAACGTTGTGTTGGGTGTGTGAAAGTGGATCCACGGCTTGGGTGTGTGTTTCTAGTTCTCTGGCGGGGTTAACGTCCGGGCTGGTCAAAGCCATGTCTAGGTAATGTAACGACTATGTATGATCTCTGGGCCAGGCGCATCTAAGGAAGTGCGTTGGGCAAGGTTGATCATTCCTTGTGGGTAAAGTTGTACACCTCTGCGAGTTTAAATCTAATCGATTAGCCGCGCTCGCGGTCATGAGCACTTGGTGAAGTCATTCCAATGTTAGATGTTTTATTATTTCAAAAAGGGTTTATTTTATAAGTTAGCTTACCCCCACAGATGACCCAATACTATACCATGTGTTGGCAAGTATTGGTATCAGCTGTTGTGCCATGTGTTGGCAAAGAACTGGATATATGCCGTGCGATGGCAATGATTGATTCGTCGCTCACGTCATAGAGGACTGTGAGTGTTACTAATGCTTTACTTATTTGTTATCAATCAAATGCTCTTATAAATTCCGTTTGCAAATAACTTGGTTTACAAATGAAATTCGCTTTATGCAAATTAACTGTAGAAGCTTTTCCTTTGAAATGGCCTGCATGTATGATAGGTCTTGCTCAAGTCTTGCGGAGTACGAAAGTACTCACCCTTGCTTAATTATATTGTAGGTGGTTGAGTTAGCGCGGCTTCGAAGTTGTTCATCGCAGGTTGCGGGATGTTATTTGTCGTGTTTCTAAGGATTTATGCCTGGTCAGTTGCCTGCGGGAATGGATGGGTACACTGCAAGGCTTCGCTTCTTTTGCTGCTATATTCTCTGAATTGTAATATTTCTTTATATTATCGTTTCCGCTTAATTAATGTATTGTATGGTTGTGATTTCCAATTGTTGTAAACATGTGAGTGCTAGCTACTGATCCAGGGAATAGCACAGTAATCACATGGAGGTTCTGTTAAATCGAGCGGGTCTCCTGAGTTGGTATCAGAGCTATACTGACTGTAGGATAAACCTTAGATAGAATGGTCGCTAGCATTGGAATAAGCAAATTCAAAATCTTACTTCCAAAAGCTACTATATTTGCAAAATGTAGACTCTGCCATTCTTTCCTCATTCTTAAGACTCTACTCTTATCTCTACTTTCATTTTGATTTGTGAACAAATTCCCCTTATCTCAAAAAGAAATTTTCGCCAGTGGTTTATCTTCGTTGTTGCTTCTGAAGGTGTTCAGGACTTGTCACTGTCATCTTTCATGACAACCAATGAAGACTACAATGTATGCGCCGACAAAACAGAAGTAAAGCTCAAAGACTCTACTTCATGAAGAGCCAGCGTCATCCAACAGAAAAAGGGTAGAAGGTTAGTATATTTTGTGACCTACCTTAAGATGAGAACCCGTACGCGTAGCATATTATTCTACTCTAGTTATACAGAGCAATTTATGTTGTCGTTGTGTCTTGCTACTTGAGAATTTGTTTTGTTTCTGAATGTCAGGACTGATTTATATGTGAACTTAACCTCTAAGGTTAAAGTTTCATACTAAATTGTCCTCATGTATGAATATGGAAATCTCAACCCATAGGATAAATAAGGAAATCATAACATAGTCTCAGATCTTCCCTCCATATAACTTTTTATGAACTTATCTCCTCTCTCAGATAATTTCTTACTTGTGTAACCATTAAAGTCATTAGTCTTTCTTGAAAATTTAATCTCATCAAGATTAGTAGTATAGTCTCTATTACTACTCTTAGCTTTGCTTGAGATCACACCATTCATGTATAAATGAAGTTAAGATTTTACCATATTAGTAAACACCAAACTAACTTAAATTGGTTTAGGCGGTTAAAACCTAATCTTTTTCCATAAAAATTTCTAAGCATGTCTCACAACTCACCCCATTGCTTTGCCTAAATTATGTACTATGAGACAGAGCTAGAACCAGAAAAGTTATGTTCTTCTAAATGGAAACTTTCGAATGGTTGTTAAAACAAAAACAGGAAGAATTAAAAGTCCTACTTTTAAAAAAAAAGAAATATAAAAAGGATAGTATCAGTTATACGTATACTCTTTTCCCATCTATAGAATTTACTCTTCTTATATGTATACTCATTCTCCACTCCTAAGATACTCTTTCTAGTAGTATTTCTTTCCTTATCTTTTGCGAAATTAAAATTCATCAACAGATCTTTTGAAAAGAATTCTGGTAACAAGCCAACAATGTAATGACATCTACATCAACAACTTCAAGAAGATGGAAGTAACGAAGTATCATAACTCCCCAACTTCATCGAAGCCTTGGAAGACTAACACAACACGTGGTGCAAAGATTAAAAGAAACTCGTCGCTGAATAGTCTACTTGGAACATAGCAGTATACGAGCTACATATTATTCTAGCTATATGGTACACCTTTTATACATAAATACATATGGCCAGTAGAAAGAAAAACCATAGATACCCTTCCTACGTACTAAGTTAAATATATATAGTATTTCTGTGTTGTTGAAGTTTTGTTGCAAGTCTTTTATGTTATTTCGGGTTGCTCTCGTGAATGTTAAACTATTAGGTTGAAATTTACGATGTGTCAACCCTACTTAATAAGAATTTTTAACTAGAAAAATTTTAAAGAGCCAAACGTTGCTTTATAAACCGCGCAAAAACTACCTCTTCCTTGTACTCTTTCTATGGCAATAACAAGGACTACCTAAGAAAATGCTGCCACAAGTTGCTATAATCAGCAAATTCCAATGCCAACCAATCTCGTCAAGTTTGTATGTTAGACCTTAATAAATATCCTCATTTCGTTCATGCCTCATGCCGGCACCTCTTGTCCTCAAGATTCTCAATAAACTAATGCCATAAAAACTACCTCTCCTACCTTCGGAAAGTATTTTCTATTGCAGAACCTTTAGTCAAACCCCTCGATACTAGAATGGAAGACATGACCATAAAGTAGTAGGGTAGCATAATAAAACTTTGTTATGACAAAAAAATGTATAGTTCTTATATAATAACTAAAGGTGTGTTGCAATTTGATTAGTTAAAAGTTTCTGTCTATATTATTATTACGGGAAACTCTCGTAATGCTTAACCGATAGGTTAAAGAATTATAACGAGATGACCCAAAACCATATAAGGAACCCATAGTTATGAAACAATTAAAATATAAAATATTATCTTAAAAGTATAAACCTTCAAAAGATTTTATATATTGCACAGCTATGGTTATGGTACAACTTTTCCTTTCATTCTAAATCCCTTTATTATCCAAATTATCGTTCTGACATCCTTCCTTTAAGAACAATTATTATGGACAGTCAGAAAAACTGGAGTAATATTGTAAAAGAATTTGCTACAAACCTTGAACATGGAAACTATGCACTAAACCCATGTAAACCGAGAAATTGAGTATAAGATCATAGCTATGTTAGCACTCAATTGGAAGGTTAAGTTTTACATCACTACGTGAAGCATCATAACAACACAAAACTCAACATGTATCCGAGAAACTGAACATAAGATTTTTTTGCTAAGTATGCAGTTCACGACATTGATATAGATGCCCATGTTCATGCATACAAAAATTGCACAAGACTTCAAGATCCATCTTCAGCAACCGGATTGAGACATCAATAAACAAACAAAAGTATTTACAACCGCTACCATAAGAAGTTCTTCACCATTTCCTCTATCAATCCATCGTGAAGGGTTATATATAGAAATTCTAAACCAGAAGAAATAAAATCCCTTACTATAAAAATCTGAATGAGAATCTTAAATAAAAGACTTCTCTAATCAGATAATAATTAGTTAACTTACAATCACATGAATCCTCAAAATATGCAGATTTGAAACTATATAAAAATCACTAGTGATTAGAAACCCTACAACTCTTATATGATAATCAATATTATAATTGGTGTTCTTTTGAATTCTTAATTGAAGAGTACCTTGTATTGTTGTTTGGATTACCTTCGTGTGTGTAAAAACCTTTCGGTTGAAATTCACGATAAGTCAATTCCTGAAAATGACAATAATAATATATATTGAACTTTTAAAGAACGAAACGTTGCCTTGTAACTCACCGGAATTTCATCTAAATAACCTTATCTTAATAAATATCGTTGCAGGATGCCTGTGACGAGATCCCTTAGCAAAAAGCTTGGAAGTAAAATCCTACCAGGCCTTCAACCTCGAAATGAAGATCATATTCCAACTCTTGCCGAGAGAACAAATTGTTTGGATCAAAAAGTCCCTCCTACATCCTATTTAATACCTAAGCATTGCTCCTCAGAGTATTGTCAACCCAAAGAATCCGAAGCCCGTGCTTGCATTCGTTTGTGGAGAAATAGGTCACACCGATGATGAGCATCCAATCAACTGCTCCAGTTGAAGGAAATCATTCTCTGGAAAATGTCCTATGGACAACATCACTTGCTTCCTTTGTGAAGGTCGAGATCATTATCCACCGCAGATGCCCCTTGATCCATTAGTCATCCGCTGCATTTCGGCATCAACGAGAAAAACTTCGAGCCTTAGTTGCTCAAGAGTTGGCAAATAAAAGAAAAGCTATGCAAGAGAAGTCGCTTGAAGAATCAAAGAAACAACACTTCAATCGTGGCAACCTCCATCCAGAAAGTAACAAATGGCCATCACTATCGGCATGCTTCTTATGTGGCGAGGAAGGTCATTGGGCCGGGGAATGTCCTAAGAAGCAGCAAGATGAGGCTAACAAGGAAGAAGGAATTGGGCATGCAATTAATCATAGCAAAAAGTCACGAAGGAAACCAAAGTGCCACATCTGTCGCAAGAAGGGTCATATTGCTAATCAGTGCCCCCAAAGAAAACAAACGTCTCCTAGCATCATGAACATGCCAGTAGTCACATCAGTTAAGTTCATAGCTCCAGGAGTGGGAGAAATAAGATCTGAAGTGACCTACCCAAAGAATCAGATAAAGAGAAGACATTTGAGCAAGGATGCTAGTCCCCAGAAGAATTCTATACAACTCCACGCGCAATTTCAACCTTCATCGGTTCATCCCTCTAGCCAAAGCAATGAACAATTCTCTGGTACTCAAAACCAGAAAGCTAATGTTGTTTGCTTTTGCTGTGGTGAGCGTGGGCATTATGCCAATGGTTGTCCAAAGAAAAAGAAAGCTCCATCACATTCCCAGCCTCGAGGAGCTTAGGGCCTACCAGATGCAGTATCGAATTGATAGCGTCACCCGCATCAGCTAAGATGGATTTGGATACTTCACTAACGTCAACTCAAGAAAAGTTCTCCTTCCCCTTGTTGAGAAAAATATTAGTAACTTCTAAACTATCTTAAAGACTTAGAAAATATTAAGTATTTAGAACATCCCCTGCCTCGACGATAGGCTCAAAATGTAAACATATTCCTCATATGGGTGTACCCGACTCTTAATATGGTATTGAGTATGTCTTTTGTGTATTCAATTCCTACAACCAATCCTTTGGTTCTGTGCATTTCATTTCTTCATAATTGCCAAATCCAAAGAAAATCAAAAAGCCATCTATTTATTAAAATGATCAAACAAGTTAAATCATCAGAATTACCTTACAATCCTTTTGCCTCAACCTAATGCATGAATTATCTCTACCTTGATTTCAATCGGAAGTCACCCCGAAATAACATTTTTTCTCAGCTCATTTCACCAACTAATATCGAACTAAACAAACCAACTGTTATATTCAAATATCCTTCTTAATATTAATGTATGGATTCTTTCTCAAATGAATCTAATGACAATGCAACCTATCTCTCACCTCAAAAATTTTAAACATACCATATGCCACTTTATGGATTAAGCTACCCTTATCGACAATCCTAGTTATTTAATTAGAAGAGACTTGTAGAAGGTACTAGTATCCCTCATCTGCTCATACAAAACCTAAATAAGAAGTCCTCTCTATTCTTGAAACGACAACTTGGAATCGCAAGACGAAGGTCCAGTAAAGCAATTGCAATGAAGTCAAAGTATCAACAAGAACGACAAAGCCACTTCCGATAAAGAATTCCCAAATCTATCTCATCCACAAGATTTGCAAAGTTCGGGGTATTCATTGTTTGAAATTCGAAGTAACTTGGCGCTGCGATATATTAGGCTATATCGTATCATTGAAGATGAAAGAAAAAGAAAACATATAAATCGGAGTTGCCATCTCACCTATCCAGTATTCATAATGTCTTTGAAGTATCGCAGTTAAGGAAATGTCTTCATCTTCCTTCTAAGCTCATCCAGCTAAATGAAATCGAACTACAATCTAATTTAACTTATCGGAAGCGTCCGACTAAAATCTGAAAAGAAACTAAACGCCACACTCGTAATAAACCCCACAAGACGATCAAGATTCAACGAAGCAATCATTCTGAAAAAGAAGCAAATTGGAAAAAAACGAGAAGACCGACTTAGGAGAAGTTTCCTGACTTCTCTTAGAAATACTTTTCCTTAGACCCACCAAATCTCGGGGTCGAGATTTCTGTAAGGGGGTAGATCTGTAACATCCCCAAAATTTTAATAAAGTAAAAATATATATTTTGAATTTGAAAATATTTATTTCTGAGTTTCTTGACGCTATTGGTTTTATCTGGATTTCCTTTGGAGTTTTGCATTGCATGAAAAATCAAATAAAGAGAATTAAAGAATGGAAAAGGGGAAAAGGTAAGAATATAAAAAGTAAAAATTTAGAAAATTGCCATGAGAACCCTGATCATTCAATTAAACCATTTTAGCCAGCAATTCAAATTTTATGTATAAAGAAATGAAGAGATAAAATGGAAAGACAACTTTTAAATCAAAATAATGTATCGTCAGAATTTACATAAAATATTGGAACCATATTTTGACTTGAAAATTTTATGGGAGCATTCTTAGCTCCAATCCTTTTGAAAAACAAAATTTGAAAAATAAGAGAATTCAATTGGTATCAAAGGAAAATCAGAATCCGAAACAAAATTCAGGATCAGTCACCGACGGGTGGGCCAATTGTTGCTATTCCGTTCCGTTGGCGCAGCAATGGACTCTCACCAATCGACAATGGCCCCACCGCCAGACTGTCTTCCTGAGCGCTGTTCGCTTCCATCGAGAACTTTCCGGCTTGAGTGCACCGAAGCCAGCGATCACTGCCACGAATCCCACTCACTCGCTGCAATCTTTGACTATAAGCTGCGCCCCAGTGACCGCAATGAGGCCCTCTCCTTTCCCTCACTTCCCTTCTTCTTTCCTCAGCCGAGACAACCAAACTCTCCTCCCAAATCCGCCATAGCCGATGCTCTGCTGCTCGGAGGGCGAAGCAAAATGCGGGTGGTTTAGTGGTCCTCCTTCCAATTCCTCTGAGCCGAAGCATCCTCATACACTATTGATTAAAAGCCCTCAGAAAGATTTGCAGTTCTTCACGCAGAAACAAGCCGCAGTCGTGCGCCCTTCTTCCTCAGCTCAGGCCGTTCGTGGGCGGAGCTCCTCCGGCCTTCTCCCTTCAGGTGAACTTCGAAAATGAAACCCCTAGCACCTCCTGATGCTCACAATGCTACCGATTCAACTCCTAACACCCCTGTTCATCTTCTCCGGTGTGGTGTCCCTACCGTCGCCGCTCGAGTCCGGTGGCGCGCCTCCCTGCTTCATCTTCGACCGAATTGATTCCACCACCTTGTGCGCCTCGTCAAGCTCTTGCCTCCTGTGCTGTCGCCTTCGCCGGAAAGTCGCCGAAGCTACCCTCGCCGCCATGCCCTAGAAGTCCTCGTTCTTACATCACTACGTTCGGCCCGGAAGCCATCGCTGAGGTAGATGAAGGAGTGAGCCAAAAGGCGTTTCGGTTAGGGAAAACGTATTTCTTTAATTCAATGAATTTCCAAATCAGCCTTCATATTCAACCATGAATATCTTCGTAATTTTAATTCAATTTCAATGGAACAAATTTGTATAATCATATAAAATCAAGAACATTCTTGATATGTGAAAATACTCAATTTTTGAGCTATGGATGAATTTTAGGAATTTAAATCTTCTAATGACCCTATTATGGACTCTAAATAAAAGTTATTCACCATGAGCTATAAAATGATAAGATAAATTCGATGTGTGGATCGACTTTGAGATGAATTCAAATATGCAAAAATATTCAATTCCTTGAATCATAGAACAATTTTTAAAGTCAAGAATGGGATAAACACATTATTATGAACACTATGGCACGTATGAAACATATAACTTTTAAAACTATAAAATAAATTCTTGTTTGTCTCTGGAATCATAATAAACTCGAACATGTAAAGATGCTCAGTTGTTGAATTAAGTTTAAATTGTTTGCTTGGCCATCTTTAAAGAACCTTATTATGGCCATTAGCAAAATAATAGTATAATGGCTCACAAAATGATATGGTAAAGTTCATCAAGTTCCTAAAATCAGTGAAGACATATGTATGTGAAAATAATTGGAATAAAGTTTAACTTGAATTCTTTTATCATAAAGAAACGTCAAATGTAACAATAATCAAATAGGAAACCTATTGCAGTTTAAGTCAAAATAATGCCAAACCAATTTTATAACATTTCTAGGATTGCTACCTACTAACACCTGAAAAATGAATTAAAGATCTTGTATAATGTAGTCGCAAACTCAATATGGAGTTGGCCGATTTAAGGTTTCAAATGTGATCATTTAGACTATTTCAACAACAGATAAAATAACTCGTCTAAATACCAAAATCAGTAAAACTAGTTTAGAAACACTGTACAAAGTTTATACTACCATGATCTATAAAAAGAATCTTATTCCATTAAGGTTTGCATATTAATATTGTTAGTACAAAACCCGTAAGTGTTAGCCTTTTGTTTCGCATTCCTGCCGATTCCGATTATCGTCAACTTTACAATGCCACTTAAGCCTTTTCAACAATGAATATAATGTCTCATCTAAATCTGAATTTAGTAAAGAACAACTTAGAAATGATCTTTAAGATATAATCTGCAGTAGTCTAAGAAAATATTCTTATTTCGTCTTGCTTTCAATCTGAATCCTAAGAAAGCAAAACCCTTAAGTAATAAGAATTGGCAGAAACTCATATCATGAATAGTAAATCAATGAAAGCTTGCACTAATGATTAACTCTATTTAATCTAAACTATTTTTGCGTCTTGAATTCATAAAATAAGATTAATAAATTCATAAAGAGCAATCCCTGTTTCTTGTAAAGAGTTTATTTGTTTTGCTATCTATTTCTTTCGCTCTTATTGAAGTTAGTGTTTTTGCGTTATTTCCGTTGATCGACGTGTAGAACCCGACGCCTTTGTTTCCGCTGCCGTAAATGCTGCCAACCGCAGATCCTCGTCCTCATCGTAATCATTGATTAAGCAAGGCAAGCATCCTTTGACCATATTGATCCCAAAGATTTTATATTCCTTTGTGCATCAAATTGTTTTATGCATGCGATTACTTTATGTAAATTGCTATTTTGTGGATTTGGTAGCTATACCTGTTGTCTTGTGAATCTCCTTTGATGATTATGAACATGTGAACCTTGATAACCATAGATTAAGGTTAGGCATTACTTATTGTCATCATGGGTATATCGTTCATATTATTCATGCTTAGCCATGCTTTAGAATCAAGAATGTACATGATCAAACCAAGATTTGTTTCTGAAAATATTGAAAATGTCATTTGTTGGTTATGGGTACTTTGATTAAAACCCAAAAGAAAACTATGTGTTGATGTGGGCGATTATTGGCGATAATAGATGTGCGAAGGGATTTGCACGTAGTGTAGGGTGAAGTGTCGCCCGTGTCAAATTAAGGACCGAGCAATGGGACGCTATAGATCCGAGATTTCCGTGCAACCACAAGGGTGAGGATGGGTTAGCCATAGCTTGTTATGTTAATTAGACATGGCTTTGTTCATTGGTAGGCGGGAGCTAGCACAAGCATTCCGGTTTGGTCTGCTTGGACGGGTTTCCACCCATGCAACGGTGTACGCCCTGCCGTGTTTAGAAACGTTGTGTTGGGTGTGTGAAAGTGGATCCACGGCTTGGGTGTGTGTTTCTAGTTCTACGGTGGGGGTTAACGTCCGGGGCTGGTCAAAGCCATGTCTAGGTAATGTAACGACTATGTATGATCTCTTGGACGGCGCACCTAAGGAAGTGCGTTGGGCAAAGGTTGATCATTCCTTGTGGGTAAAGTTGTACACCTCTGCAGAGTTTAAATCTAATCGATTAGCCGCGCTCGACGGTCATGAGCACTTGGTGAAGTCATTCCAATGTTAGATGTTTTATTATTTCAAAAAGGGTTTATTTTATAAGTTAGCTTACCCCCACAGATGACCCAATACTATACCATGTGTTGGCAAGTATTGGTATTCAGTGTTTGTGCCATGTGTTGGCAAAGAACTGGATATATGCCGTGCGATGGCAATGATTGATTCGTCGCTCACGTCATGGAGGACTGTGAGTGTTACTAATGCTTTACTTATTTGTTATCAATCAAATGCTCTTATAAATTCCGTTTGCAAATAACTTGGTTTACAAATGAAATTCGCTTTATGCAAATTAACTGTAGAAGCTTTTCCTTTGAAATGGCCTGCATGTATGATAGGTCTTGCTCAAGTCTTGTGAGTACGAAAGTACTCACCCTTGCTTAATTATATTGTAGGTGGTTGAGTTAGCGGCTTCGAAGTTGTTCATCGCAGTTGCGGATGTTATTTATCGTGTTTCTAAGATTTATGCTTGTCGGGTTACTGCTTCGGGAATGGATGGGTACATCGCAAGGCTTAACTTCTTTTCTTTGCTATATTCTCTCGAGTTGTAATATTTCTTTATATTATCGTTTCCGCTTAATTAATGTATTGTATGGTTGTGATTTCCAATTGTTGTAAACACGCTGAGTCTTAAATTCATTGATCAGGGAATAAAGACAAGAATCACATGGAGGTTCCTGTTCGTCAGAACGGGTCTCACATCCTCACTTGCATAGGGACATTCCTCCTCAAGTCCCAAACGCGCACAGTGACATTCCTCCTCAAATCCTACAGACGCAAACTAACCTTATCCACATCGCCAAGCAAGTCTGACCACCCATCCTTTCCTCATGAGTGCTTTACTTGGTTGCTCCTCCTCCTCACTTTCTATTTCTCTCTCTCTCCCACCAAGCTCCATACAAGCCACCTAGCTATAGCCACTTTCTAGTCGTCTTCTCCATTTGTATGCTCATCCAAACCTTCACTCCCAAATACTCCAACTCTCTCTCTCTCTCCCCTCCCCCTTGGGAACAATGATGAGATAGGCATCACAACAACATGGCAGATAGTGTGTAGGGAGGTAGGGTGTCACGGTCCGCCGGTCAAAGCCCACCTCCAACGAGTCTGTTTGCTGTGGCTGCAACCCATGTGGGTGTCTCTCCTTTTGAGAAGCCACTAGAGCTCGCTGGATCTGGTAGGTCAGATGCCAGAGGAGGCAAATGATGAGTGTAGGGCCGATGGATGAAGCGGTGGTTGTAAAGGGTGGACCGATGGAATGTGGAGATGAAGCACCAGGTTAGTCACCACCGTTGCCCCATGTCTCTCTCCTCACATGGGCTTTTTTTGTTGCAAATACTTCTCTAGATTGTCACAACACTTTTTTCAACTTGTTGCACGAAGTGCTTGATTTTGTTGCAATCCCTTCTAAAATTTTATAGCAAGTGGTTTTTGTTGCAGTTGGCATTTTGATTTGTTATATTAGCAATGTATAATTGTTGCTTAGAAATTGATGTACCTTTTTCAGTTTTTGTTGCAATCATGTTTTTGTTTTGTTGCATTAGCTATACCTAATTGCTGTGTCGAGGAAGTTGATGTGCTTCTTTTCAATTTTGTTGCAAACATCTTTTTTTATTTGTTGCATCTAAGATTTTGAGATGCTGCATCTTCGCGTCATCATTTTCTGAACGAGATCGATTGATGTAAAATGTTGTGATGGTTGTTTTGATTGATGGTTTTTTTATGAGTTAGCTTAGTGACTGAAGTCATAGTGAATATTGAAGCGGAAGAGGAGGATGCTTTTGGTAGGAAGGATGTGATAGCATCTAGGTCTCCTAATTTCTTTATTTAGTATTAATGATATGGTTTTGGTATTGATGACTAAGTCAATAATTTCTAAGCTATGAAAAATATTATGTGGAGCATCAGGAAGTCTACTGAAATGAAAAGGCAAGGTTTCTTGTTACTAGTTTTTGGCTTGGGAGATGATTCAAACCAAGTAGCAAGGGTTATTTTAGTTTGGCTGTACTATGAAGGGGGACGGTGCACAAGTTAGTAAACTGGTTCACAAGGCTAAAACTAACTAGACTGCTTAGAGTTAGAAATTCGTTTGTCTTTTCTCCGATTCTAAGTATTTTCCCAGACTAAAACTTCATTTCTTATTCCTTGAGTTCGAACAACCTTAGTTAGAAACTTTCTTTCATTGGACCAATCCTTTTAAGTCCCAAGCACCAAAAGACTTTCACCCTAACCGAGTGTTTCGCTTTCCTGTTGGACCGATTTTACGCCTTCTCTTACTTTAGTCCCATAGAGTTGTAATTCTCTCGGTTAGTGCTTCCTTGTCCCAAAAAGTCCGCAAGATAAAACTCTATGAAATCTCATTCGCGGCAGACCAAATATATTAGTCCGGGATACTGGATAAAATTCTCAAATCCTCACCAGACCATATTTTTCAATCCGTGATAAAAGTTTCTTTGATAAGAAGCAAATCGAAGCGCACATCATTCATGCCGGACCAAATTTCCTAACTCAAATATGTCAGTCCGGCGCAAAAGCGTTTCTCTCGGTAAAGTTTTTCTTCTTAGTTGAAAAATCCGTTGGCATACTATCCTTGAAATACATCTACGGCGGACCAAATTACTCGGTCCGGTGCAAGTGTATATCTCTCATTGCTTTGATGGACCAAATCTTTCATTATTCCCATGTACGATGGACCAAATTTTTGGTTCAGTAAATAGCGAAATTGGTCCGGGTACATAGAACAAGTATTGCTAGCTTATTTTGCTAAGTCCGTGGCAAGCGTGTTAAGCTGAATTTTGACATTCTGACACGTTACAACGGTCACAGTGGTAGGTGTAATGGCTATTTCCTGTCCAAATGCCTATATAAGCATTTCCTGAGCCATCTACTCAACACTTTTTGATCTCCTTGGTATTCAAGCACTCTTAGAGCTCTCATTCCACCAAGGAGACTGCGCTTCACTCTCAACTCTTAAAAACTTAACTCTTCTTGAGTTTTTAGCTCTAAGCTGAAGTCTAGTAGTGCTGTTACGAATGAATCAAGAGACAGGGTTTGTGCAGAGTCTATTACTCTTGGGTCTTAGTGATCCTAAACGGCTTGGAGGTCGTGAAGGTGTGACCTATCCAAAGGAGATTGTGGAAGGCTACCTTGTTGTGAGAGGTTTGGAACTCACCTCAGGAGTGGTGAAAGAGTTACTTGAGTAGAGACCAAAGCTCTTGTGCTAGCTTTGAGGAGCTATACTTGAAGAAGTGCTCTAACGTGGAGTAGGAGAGTGGCTCAACCACGAGATAAATTCTGCCTCTTTTGTGCTCATTCTCACTATTGAGTTACTTTCCTCTCTGTTATTGTTTATACTTTACATTCTCATTATCTTCTTGTGATTAGCTATTCTCTAAGCTAGGAAATCATCTTGTAAATTAAGAAGTTAAAAATTTGAAAAAGTTGCCTATTCACCCTCCTCTAGGCCAACTTTGATCCTTGAGGATGCTTGCAGGAAGGAGATCGAGGGCGAGGAAGAGAAGCGGGTGGCTAGGGGAAGGAGATCAAAGAAGAGGGAAGAGAAGCCTGGTGATAGTTGTCATGCATCCGACGGTTAGTTGTAGATCAAACGGTGAAAAGTAGCATATGATATGAGGACCAGAATGGACATCCGAGCACTAGTTGTTCCCAACAACCTCAAGCAAATATTTTGGTGGCTAAGGTGATGGGTCCAAGTCTTCCTTAAAATCTATAGAACCGTGGATGGCAACTAACAAAGGGATTGAATTACAAGCCAAATTTCTCCCACAGTAACTCACTTCGAGACTCTCACTAGCTAGCTATTGAAAAACCAGGGAAAGACCGAAGAGCTTATACAATTGAAACATTAAAAAAAAGTCGAATGAGCTAGCTTGTAATATCAGCTTGAGAGGACGGTCTGCTCCTCACAACAAGCGACAACTCTCCTAAAACAAGGTGAAATCGATTCATAACAAAATCAAATGAATTCAATCCCATTCATTGACATGAAAGCAAGGAGTGAAGTTGATGGTTACTAGATGAAATCAAACCCAAACCTTCTTGGGAGGGACTTAGCATCACATTCACTCACCGCCTTGCCACGCTCATTAGTAGTTTGGAGAATATCTACTGTTGTTGTTCTCTATTTGTGAAATCATTGTAATAAATGTGAGTTGTGTGTGGTTTTATGAACTCCGCGATGTTAAGATTGTTGGCCGTTAGAAGTTAATCGCTAGAATATGCTTAGTCGGGCTTGATGGTTAGGGATACCATGACCTATGCTTGTTGTTGTTATTAGATTGCTTATTGTCTCGATGTCACGAGTGGATGTCCACTATTTTAGGGGAGGTGTCAGCCAAATTTTTAGTAGATTTCGAGTACCAAGAGAGCTTGATCTTTCTTGTCTTGTTTGTTATAGGTTTTGGTAACACTTTGGGCACGTAAGGTGTGGGTGTTACAAGTCACAGTGCCATGTGTTGGCAAAGAATCGGATATATGCCGTATGCGATGGCAATGATTGATTCGCCGCTCACGCCATGGAGGACTCGTGAGTGTTACTAATGCTTTACTTATTTGTTATCAATCAAATGCTCTTATAAATTCCGCTTGCAAATAACTTGGTTTACAAATGAAATTCGCTTTATGCAAATTAATCTGTAGAAGCTTTTCCTTTGAAATGGCCTCGCATGTATGATAGGTCTTGCTCAAGTCTTATGCGAGTACGAAAGTACTCACCCTTGCTTAATTATATTGTAGGTGGTTGAGTTAGCGGGCTTCGGTTGTTCATCGCAGGTTGCGGGATGTTATTTATCGTGTTTCTAAGGATTTATGCCTGGTCAGTTGCTGCGGGAATGGATGGGTACAATGCAAGGCTTCGCTTTTTTGCCGCTATATTCTCTTGAGTTGTAATATTTCTTTATATTATCGTTTCCGCTTAATTAATGTATTGTATGGTTGTGATTTCCAATTGTTGTAAACATGTGAGTGCTAGCTACTGATCCAGGGAATAGCACAGTAATCACATGGAGGTTCCTGTTCGTCAGAACGGGGTCTCACATCCCCTCACTTGCATAGGGACATTCCTCCTCAAGTCCCAAACGCGCACAGTGACATTCCTCCTCAAATCCCTACAGACGCAAACTAACCTTATCCACATCGCCAAGCAAGTCTGACCACCCATCCTTTCCTCATGAGTGCTTTACTTGGTTGCTCCTCCTCCTCACTTTCTATTTCTCTCTCTCTCCCCACCAAGCTCCATACAAGCCACCTAGCTATAGCCACTTTCTAGTCGTCTTCTCCATTTGTATGCTCATCCAAACCTTCACTCCCAAATACTCCAACTCTCTCTCTCTCTCCCCTCCCTCCCTTGGGAACAATGATGAGATAGGCATCACAACAACATGGCAGATAGTGTGTAGGGAGGTAGGGTGTCACGGTCCGCCGGTCAAAGCCCACCTCCAACGAGTCTGTTTGCTGTGGCTGCAACCCATGTGGGTGTCTCTCCTTTTGAGAAGCCACTAGAGCTCGCTGGATCTGGTAGGTCAGATGCCAGAGGAGGCAAATGATGAGTGTAGGGCCGATGGATGAAGCGGTGGTTGTAAAGGGTGGACCGATGGAATGTGGAGATGAAGCACCAGGTTAGTCACCACCGTTGCCCCATGTCTCTCTCCTCACATGGGCTTTTTTTGTTGCAAATACTTCTCTAGATTGTCACAACACTTTTTTCAACTTGTTGCACGAAGTGCTTGATTTTGTTGCAATCCCTTCTAAAATTTTATAGCAAGTGGTTTTTGTTGCAGTTGGCATTTTGATTTGTTATATTAGCAATGTATAATTGTTGCTTAGAAATTGATGTACCTTTTTCAGTTTTTGTTGCAATCATGTTTTTGTTTTGTTGCATTAGCTATACCTAATTGCTGTGTCGAGGAAGTTGATGTGCTTCTTTTCAATTTTGTTGCAAACATCTTTTTTTATTTGTTGCATCTAAGATTTTGAGATGCTGCATCTTCGCGTCATCATTTTCTGAACGAGATCGATTGATGTAAAATGTTGTGATGGTTGTTTTGATTGATGGTTTTTTTATGAGTTAGCTTAGTGACTGAAGTCATAGTGAATATTGAAGCGGAAGAGGAGGATGCTTTTGGTAGGAAGGATGTGATAGCATCTAGGTCTCCTAATTTCTTTATTTAGTATTAATGATATGGTTTTGGTATTGATGACTAAGTCAATAATTTCTAAGCTATGAAAAATATTATGTGGAGCATCAGGAAGTCTACTGAAATGAAAAGGCAAGGTTTCTTGTTACTAGTTTTTGGCTTGGGAGATGATTCAAACCAAGTAGCAAGGGTTATTTTAGTTTGGCTGTACTATGAAGGGGGACGGTGCACAAGTTAGTAAACTGGTTCACAAGGCTAAAACTAACTAGACTGCTTAGAGTTAGAAATTCCTTTGTCTTTCTGATTCTAAGTATTTTCCCCAGACTAAAACTTCATTTCTTATTCCTTGAGTTCGGAGCAACCTTAGTTAGAAACTTTCTTTCGCTGGACCAATCCTTTTAAGTCCGGCACCAAAAGACTTTCACCCTAACCGAGTGTTTCGCTTTCACGCTGGACCGATTTTCGCCTTCTCTTACTTTAGTCCGGCGCAGTTGTAATTCTCTCGGTTAGTGCTTCCTTGTCCCAAAAAGTCCGCAAGATAAAACTCTATGAAATCTCATTCGCGGCAGACCAAATATATTAGTCCGGGATACTGGATAAAATTCTCAAATCCTCACCAGACCATATTTTTCAATCCGTGATAAAAGTTTCTTTGATAAGAAGCAAATCGAGCACACATCATTCATGCCGGACCAAATTTCCTAACTCAAATATGTCAGTCCGGCGCAAAAGCGTTTCTCTCGGTAAAGTTTTTCTTCTTAGTTGAAAAATCCGTTGGCATACTATCCTTGAAATACATCTACGGCGGACCAAATTACTCGGTCCGGTGCAAGTGTATATCTCTCATTGCTTTGATGGACCAAATCTTTCATTATTCCCATGTACGATGGACCAAATTTTTCGGTTCGGCGTAAATAGCCGAAATTGGTCCGGGGTACATAGAACAAGTATTGCTAGCTTATTTTGCTAAGTCCGTGGCAAACGTGTTAAGCTGAATTTTGACATTCTGACACGTTACAACGGTCACAGTGGTAGGTGTAATGGCTATTTCCTGTCCAAATGCCTATATAAGCATTTCCTGAGCCATCTACTCAACACTTTTTGATCTCCTTGGTATTCAAGCACTCTTAGAGCTCTCATTCCACCAAGGAGACTGCGCTTCACTCTCAACTCTTAAAAACTTAACTCTTCTTGAGTTTTTAGCTCTAAGCTGAAGTCTAGTAGTGCTGTTACGAATGAATCAAGAGACAGGGTTTGTGCAGAGTCTATTACTCTTGGGTCTTAGTGATCCTAAACGGCTTGGAGGCTGTGAAGGTGTGACCTATCCAAAGGAGATTGTGGAAGGCTACCTTGTTGTGAGAGGTTTGGAACTCACCTCACCGGAGTGGTGAAAGAGTTACTTGAGTAGAGACCAAAGCTACTGTACTAGCTTTGAGGAGCTATACTTCGAAAGAAGTGCTCTAACGTGGAGTAGGAGAGTGGCTCCGAACCACGAGATAAATTCCTGCCTCTTTTGTGCTCATTCTTACTATTGAGTTACTTTCCTCTACTGTTATTGTTTATACTTTACATTCTGTTATCTTACTGTGATTAGCTATTCTCTAAGCTAGGAAATCATCTTGTAAATTAAGAAGTTAAAAATTTGAAAAAGTTGCCTATTCACCCCTCCTCTAGGCCAACCTGATCCTTCAGGATGCTTGCAGGAAGGAGATCGAGGGCGAGGAAGAGAAGCGGGTGGCTAGGGGAAGGAGATCAAAGAAGAGGGAAGAGAAGCCTGGTGATAGTTGTCATGCATCCGACGGTTAGTTGTAGATCAAACGGTGAAAAGTAGCATATGATATGAGGACCAGAATGGACATCCGAGCACTAGTTGTTCCCAACAACCTCAAGCAAATATTTTGGTGGCTAAGGTGATGGGTCCAAGTCTTCCTTAAAATCTATAGAACCGTGGATGGCAACTAACAAAGGGATTGAATTACAAGCCAAATTTCTCCCACAGTAACTCACTTCGAGACTCTCACTAGCTAGCTATTGAAAAACCAGGAAAGACCGAAGAGCTTATACAATTGAAACATTAAAAAAAAGTCGAATGAGCTAGCTTGTAATATCAGCTTGAGAGGACGGTCTGCTCCTCACAACAAGCGACAACTCTCCTAAAACAAGGTGAAATCGATTCATAACAAAATCAAATGAATTCAATCCCATTCATTGACATGAAAGCAAGGAGTGAAGTTGATGGTTACTAGATGAAATCAAACCCAAACCAACCTAAGAGAAGATCAAGCACAATCAGAACCAAGACTGCCTGTCTTTTCTTCAAGAACAAGAAAGAAACAACATAGCAAACAAAAAGAAACCTTTGATCTTTATGCACTAGGAGGATGGATCCAAACAAGATCTTGCTATTCCATCATTTACCGATTGGTCATTGTACAACCAAACCAAGGCAAAGCAATCAAGAAATATAAAGAATACAAGCCAAATCAAAGTCACAATAACACAACTAGGGTTTTGGCAATTTTATTTGTATTGTACTTGTGTTGGTTTCTACAAGCTCTCAACTAGACAACCATCCTAGAGAGAGACAAATCACTCACCACCAAACAGTGCACAAGATTCTCTCTAGATCTATCTATGAAGCTCTTGCCTTTCTCTCTTGCTATTCTTCTCTCTTTTCTCGAAGCCTTAGCTTTTACGGCCCCAACACATTTTTATCGTGAAATTAGCCCCTGAGCGCACATATTTGCACTTTTGGCTCCCAAGCATCTCTTGTTGCGCTATGATACCATAGCAGGTTGGTGTCACCATGGCGACAAGCATGAGCACGAGATGATAGCCTAGTAGAGTGGCAAGACGACCTGCTACGATCAAATAGCATCATAGGTGACTATCGTGGACCGGTAGCGTGGTAGGAGGTCTTGATGTGGTTTGGTAGCGCGACTGTGACCTGCCATGGTAGGCCCATTGAGCTGCCACACGAGCGCTTCTTGTTGCCCTGCTACGAACCTTCCGCATTATTGAGTGGTGGCAAGAGATAGATGTTGCATGCTATTACAGTTACAGTTGAGAGAAGATCAAATCTACAAAACCAAACAGAAAAGGGCCATATCTAGAAAAAAACGATGACGAGGGAGCCAAATCCGGGCTGTCTTCTCTTTTATCTGCATGGCTCTCCACAGAGCTCAAATCACAAGAGCCCCTCTCATCTGCTTGTATTAAATTTAACTACAGTCAATTGTCATTGAATTCAAGCATCTAACAATGATTTGGGACACCGAAAGAAAGAGAGTTTCACCAGCCAACCATAGTTTGAAGTCTTAGATATTACAAGCGGTTAAAATGCAAAAAGAAAAAAGGGAATAAAAAAGATCTTCGACAGCAGGGTTCGAACCTGTGCAAGTGCACGGGCGAAGCACAACAGATTTCGGATCTATTTGGTTTGCTTCCGATGATTACAATGCTTGCCTTACAAAATTTTAATAGTGTTGATCATATTTGGTAAGCATTTGGTTTGCTACCAAAGTTTAGTAATATTCCTTTCTCTCTTAGTTCTCTAGTTCATTTTCTTGTTAATCTCTGACCAAAACATTTGCAGGCAATTTGGTGACCAAATTTTGGTAATACTAAATTTTGGTAAGGTTTGGTAAAACAAATTTATCATTAAACTTTATAAAAATTAATTTTCAAAATTCTTAGAAAACTACAGTATGTAGGGGAGGTTAGCTTCTAAAACCTTGTAAAATATGAAGATTAAACTTAATCGCATTTGAAAGAGATGAAAAAGACAACTTCAGCCTAAATATCGATTTTTCATTATGCAACCCGCTGCTCATCAATTTCATATCTTTTAGATGCAATTGATTTTAGCCTTTAAATTTTATAGGGTTGTAGAAATTAACCTCCTCTACGTATAATAATTTTTTTTGAAAATTTTTAAAACTTTTAAATATAAGTTTTACAGAGTTTACACGATAAAGGTGGTGTGCATTTGATATGTTATATACACACACACCACCATATTGAATTGGAGTATCTTAGAATTATTATTGAAGTATACTGAATATGATAAAAGAGTATGACCATTCGTTTAAGTGGTAAATGATTCCATACTCCTAGGTGTACGTACTCCCACCTCTAGTATACCGTTTAAATGATGTTGTTATACCTCTTTATCCTTTTGAGTATACTCTAATACTGACTATAAGATACTCCAAAATAAGTTCCATGAAAAATTTCATTAAAGTCCACCCTTTATGGCATCATTTGTTTATATATTCCTTTTACATATGGAAAGGGTATGTACCAAACAAAAAGGACTCTTGATGAAATTTTTTAGCCATGTCACATTGGAGTATCTTAGAATTATTATTGAAGTGTACCGAAAGTGATAAAAGAGTATAAAATATTCATTTAAGTGGTATATTAGAGGTGGGAGTATGTACTCCTGAGAATATGGAAAAGGGTTCCTATATATATATATATCACACACACCCCTCTGCATCCAACGACTCATGGATCTCCATGTAAATTGGTCAGGTTGGTTTCCCATTAGAGGATGTTTTTTCATTTGTGATATGTCACTCAGTTGCCTTCCATTCCAGGATGGATAACTTCTTGGAATCTTGAAGCACACAATCACACATTTCAGCACTTTCCCAGCAACAATTCCTGTACACAGCACCTTTCCATCCTGAGGTGAGAATGAATGAATGATCTTTTCGCGTGGGAATACCAGCTGGTTGTAAATTGTAAATCAGCAACTCTTTAGGAATATGCTACAAAGCCCCCCCCCCGGGGCAAAAAAAAAAAAGATCTTTGACCAGGGACGTAATCCCAATTACCATTATAGTTGGCCTTACAAACTGAAGTTCCTACTTGCTAGCTGTAACACCCTAGCACCCCGTGCCCCGAATGTTACACCCTCTAGCACCAATAATTACAAAACGCTAAGAATAAATATTAGCAACGCAAGCGAACAACTAGGAGGTTGTCGAATTTATTAAACATTTCGGCAGCACCTCCCCTAAAACTAGGACATCCACTCAGCAGACAGAAAACATTTGCAGTTATATAATATCATTCTAGCAGGTTCTTAGTTAACCAATCACACATCCGATAGAAATTAATCAACTCCACCACATAATTATTACAGGACAGGGACTCATTAAATATAACAGCAAACAAGCTTTTACAAGAATTTTTCACGAGGTATTAAGATCAGAATTATAAATCAATATGATGGAACGGTGATGATGCAAAGTGATTGTGCTACTACCCCCATCCATGCATGCCGGCTTCAATACACCTACAAACATTAAATAACAAGCGTGAGTTCAAACTCAGCAAAGTACACGAGAATAACAATTCCAATTTATTGAGTAAAACAAAAGCATGAACACAAGAGCAAGTAGTACGAATGAAACAACATCCGATCAATATGCATTTATACCCATTTAAAGCAACAACTTGATCATACCACAAATTTGCCGCAATCAAGTCATCAACTTGACAATAAAACCATTCAATGCCCATGAAACATTACTTAACTCTAAATCACAACGTCTCCCGACTCAACCACCCTTTTTTTGCAACTCAAACCATTTTCATCACTATTAGTTGAGTTCCCAACTCGACTTCCCTCCACGATATTCATACAACATAATTAGCACGGCAATGAAATGCGCTAACTCATCGAATTCGATTCAACCTTCCTTTACCATCACCGCAACCCATACTTGCAATGCTATGCAATGCGATATGTTTCCATGTTCAAATGCACTTTTCAACGAGTATACCAGTCACCAACCATGGAAACGAACCATGAAGACTTTCTCATTCACATGCTTATATACTTTCTCAGTCACATTCTCATTTATGCAATGCAATGCAATGCATCATGCCTCTTTATGTAGCTTTACCGGTATTGCCGAGCACCACCCGTCGTCGTGCCCTCAAACCCAACCATCCGTGGAAGGGCCCGCCGAACAGACTTGCCCGCTACCCAGTAGCGGGTCCTACGCTTAACACCGCTCCCATCTACGCCAGTGGATGGGACTACGGGGTAGGATCTCCGAGCACTCCGGATTAGTCATATATTCCATATGACTTTCTCACCGACCTGGCTCGATGCACTTTTCATGAATGCACTTATGCAAATACTATTCCCCACATTCTTATGCATATTCTCCACATTTATAACGTTATGATCACAATTAACTTCTATACTCTTATAAATACCATACTCGCAAACTATGGCCACAATCAAGCCATTCTCCTGATTTCAACGTCCATATTAGCCTAACCATACTAATGAACATCTAATCGATTCGCACACATACTCAATTCCATTCCCCAGACAGGGCACAGTTAAGTACAACTCTTGTAAATTAACCACGAGTATCCACGTACCCCATACTTGCTACTCACTGCAATATTAACAAAGGAACAATGAACTCACCGAGATTAAGGCTTACTAATGACCACTCGAACCCAGTAGCTAATCATGCCCTCGAAGGGACGATCACCAATATAACTCATACTTGTCACAATCAATAGAAATTAGCCATGAACAGATAAATAACAACGAACAATTCAATTATGCACACAACTCGATGTACTTGCCTTAAACCGCGAGAAGTGGAGTGGCGCGCGAAGAAGAGGCCACTCCCCCTGAAATCAGAAGTCAAATATAGAAACAAATTACCGGCCAAACAATCAATCAATCGCAACACAGAACCCTTGTGTATCTAAATCCCCATGGGTAGCTTTACTCAACATTGACTAGGGATAATACACCAACTTAAGCATAATGCAGTGATCAGGGAGATAATGGGGTGCAATAAACATGATCTCATATGCAAATGTATCAATCCAGAATCATTGGCTAAACAAAATACTAACACATCTGAATAAAAGCAATAAGAACTGAGATGCTGCCATAATGAATTTCTTTATGAGACATTATATACACATAATTTCCAGAAGGCCACTCCACAACTACTAGCTAGATAAGACATATTACAGAAACTATGCATGAGACACCATCAAATAATGCATTCTCTGTTTTGAATAAAAGCATCCAAATCTGCAGATTCAAATGAAACTTTAAGAATAGCATACTTTGATTACCAGTATAGATATTTCGGCTAAGCAAGCCCTAAGAATTCCTATTCTTCAGATCAATCAAGTGTATATGTATGTGTGTGTGTGTATATATATATATTTGCATGCACACCAATTCAAAATTACTTTAAAGCTTATGCTCAAGATCCCAACACAACTGTGCATTTTCCTGTATGAGTTTCTCGAGCCAAGGTATGAAGCACTATATAACACCATAAAAATTGTTCATATGCCAACATGAATCTCAGAGAAACAACCCACAAGCTACTAACAATATTCATAACAAAAAAACCAACTAGGTAAGCAATCTTATGAAAAGACAAAATCACAGATAACCCGACCCTTAATCAAACCTCATAATTTTACTCATGCTCACATCAGTAGAATAGAACTAGCAGGCATGGATAAAAAGGTATGCACACAATTTAGCAATGCATCGATTCTTGCCTTCCAATCCCATGTCTCAACCTGGCACACTTAAATCACTAAGATACCATATTATCAGATAGACCACAACCATACTCACTAGCAAAACAAATTAGGGAGAAAGGAGGCATGCATACTAGAAACCAAACATTTCAATGGAAGCTAGGCTTGAGTCCTCACCACAGGAAGGGGCAAGAGGGGGCACTTCGGCCGAAGGGGAGGGAAGGTCGCCGGAGGGGAGGCACCGCCGCCGCTCTCATCATTGCCGCCCTGCACTGCTCTCTTCTTTGCCGATTGATGTCATCTTATTGCTATTGCTCTGTATTCTTTGTTCTTTGCTCTCATTGGCTGCTATTACTCTTGCCGAGCCAGGAGAGGAGCGCAGGGAGGAGCCGGCTAGCAGGGCAGAGGCGACGCTGGCCAGCAGGGGGCAGAGGCGACGCCGGCCGGCTAGCAGGGGAGAAGGGCGCAGGGAGGAGGCGCCGACAGGAGGCCGGGAGGAGTCACGAAGGAGCCGGGCCAGGAGGCGGCCAGGCCGAGCCGGAGGCGCCTGGCCGGGACTGAGCCGAGGCCCAGAGGCTGGAGCGCACGGGATGATGGGGAAAAAAATATCGGCAGGGCTGGGTTTGGGGGAAGCAATGGCAGCCACACAAAGCCAGGAGAAAGAGAGAGATTAAGTGGAGGAGTAGGTGGAGAGGGGAAATTCCAAAAAGACCCCTCCCAAACCCAAAACCTTTAGCCCTAATCCTCCCAGATGGACCAACCACCTCTGAGATTACCTGCCAGACAGTCAAAACACTCCCGACGTAAGGCCCAGAGTTTGGAGCGAGGCTTCACAATATTACACTAGCTGTCCAAATAACGCATATTTAGGAAGGGTCCTCTCTGAAACAGGGGAGTTCGACAATAATTTGAAGGAAATTGTACCGATTCATATTTTTGTATTCCAAATACAGCCTAACACCAACTTCAGTCAGTCGGCGTGATTCCACAATCACCACGAAGATACAGAAGGTCAAAAGCAATATTTTTTCCGCCATATATCATCTAAACAACCAAATTGGCATACAGTATGCATTTCTGGTGTTTCTTGATGTTGCTCAGCACTCCACGTCTCCCTACTTTTTCCCCCCTTTTTTTGTGGTGAACTGAGCTTTCTCAATTGGCCCTTCGTAACGAACTCTTTCTTTCTCTTCTTCTCCCCTTTTTTTCCTTGTAAAAGTAGAGTACAAAAGCAACCACACGATGATTATACAAAGCAACATAGGTTGACACATCGCAAATGGTGTGGACTTCGGAACAAACGAACGACGCTGCGTTCTACGCGCAAAGACAAACGGATCATTGGCCTCATTATCGAGGGACACCAGTTCAGTAGCATCACAGGGAAGTAGAATTAACTAAATAACATCGGGTTTATCGTATATGAAATGACATTGTTTTTTTCCGGATCGGTTAATCTTTTAGTTGGAGCTCACGACGGACCCGGCCTGCCGGATTAATTAAACTGTTCAAAATGTAGGTATGCTCTGATAACATCTCGAATTCAGAGTAAACTAGTAATGGGTAAAATCCTGTGTCTCAAATGATTGTGCAGTAGGTACATCAGTACATGTATCTTGACTTGAGAGTACTGGTAATGCATGTGCACGCCCTGATGATCACCTGGCATGCATGATGCATATATCTGCATCAATAATTCGATCTTGCCTGTCTACCTATTCCCCGACTACTACTGTGCCCGAGCTTCCTCATGTCATGGCGAACACGCAATAGCGTTTGCATGGAAAAAAATAGGAGGGATGTTTAGTGGCTCAGCACTGGTGCGCTTTCTTGTGTTTATTGTAGGCAAAATAAGGTCATCTTAATTAGTTTATTATTAGTATGTACACACCAACTTTATCCTAAACAAAAGAGTGAGAAAAGAAGAAAAGAGAAATGGCTCTTATGCAACAGCTATCATCGCACGGGAAACAACATGCTATATCTAGCCAAAAGCTCGTGTTGAAGCAAATATGCTTAATCTAGATGACATAGATGAGAGATAGTTATTGTACAAGTCTTAATGTTATAGCCAAAAATGTTTCTTTAGAGACAACCTTTACAGATAGTTAATGTACAAACTGGATTTATTGTTTACTCTAAATGATATAGACAAAAAATGGAGTAAGTAGTAGGTTTTATTATTGTGCATGCTCTTATGATAGACAACCCATGTGGCATCTTAAAGACCACTGAAAAAAGGTTGTGGGACTAAGAGCATATATATTAGCATATAGACATCAGTATTATCCTATGTGGAAGAGTGAGAAAATAAGAGAGAGAAGAGAACCGACTCTTATTTAGTAGCCAATATAACATAGGAAAATAGGCCAATATCACATAGGAAAATAGGTTATCACTGGCTAAAAGCTGGTATTAGAGTCGGCGCAAGCGACTGTTAGTGTTAAAATTTATGTTTTGCTAATAACCATAAAGATATAGCTAGTGTTGAATACCCAAATTAAATGCTTTATTGTTTCTCTAGAGACAATCTTTAGATATAATTATTGTATAAATTAATTTTATTGCTCACTCTAAATAATATAGATAAGAGATAGAGTAAATAGTAAATTTTACTATTATATTTACTCAAATAGATATGAGGGGCACAATGGTTGAAACCAGTGATCCAGCCCTTCACGTCCCTCTTCGGTTCGTCGCTGCGAACACACCTCTGCATTCTTGATCACGTACACCTACGCATCTGGCTGCACTAGGAGTCCTACTTCAGTAGTCAGTACTTCTACACCACACACGAACGGAGGAATGTGCGTACGTGTCGATAGATTCAATTGCATCTCACGCCCAAGACAAACTTTTCTGGGCCAATTAATTCCATCCACATGTATTGAACAGTATATTAAATAGAGCATGCGTGCTTGCAATATGCGTCGCAGCTAGACCTGGTACTTGGTCGGGCTTTTTTTCTTTCACCCCGTGGCACGATAGGTATGGTATCATAGAAGCATAATATAGCACGTACACGCACGGGTTAAATTATATCAGATCTTACGGTCGGACACGATAGGTGATACGACATGACACGTCTTTATAGATCGTGCTTGGACCGACACGACACGAAATCAGATCCTATCAAGCTAGAGTAGGCACAACACGTGACAGGATACTTTCAGGACCGATCCTGGGCGGGACGGGCAGGGCGGCCGCCCCGGACCCCAAATTACTGGGACCCCTTCGGCCGGTGGCTGTACTCCATACTCGCATGCATGTCCAGCCCATGTGAATGCATGTTAGTCGATTGCACTACACGAGGCTACATGCATGCCGTGAATCCTGATGCCCCAGCCTCGCATGCGCTACACGAAGCGTTGTTCGGCGCCTCGACGGCTCGGCTTCCCTTGGGAGTTGTGTGGCTCACTGTCCGTGTTGCATACTTGCATCCAGATCCTGCATGCTGGTGTGGTGGTGCCCGGTCGCCTGGAGCCCCTGACGACCTCATGCTGGTGTGGTGGTGCCCGGTCGCCTGGAGCCCCTGACGACCTCACACGCCCAGGCAAGGCACCACGTGATCGGTCATCAGTGATCACCACAGCCGGGCGCCGGGCGCTCGGGCTGCACTACGCGAGGCTGCCACTTATTCCTAAGATGATCTCTATAAAATGTTTGAGGTAAATAATTTCACTTTTGTATTTCCATTTATTTATCGGTAACAATTTCTATAATACACTGAATATTATCTTTTCAGTTGATACATGATAGTATAAAAATATTTTGATGCTTATGTTAGAGAGGGCCTCCGTTTATAATTTTGCCTTGGCCCCAAAAAACTCAGGACCGACCCTGGGTACTCTACCACAATACTGCGTCATGTTGTGTTTCACCCTACGGCCATTACCTTTTGCGGTCTTCGCACGTGGAGAAAGGGGAGATAACGGAAATGCTAAAAGGTGGAGAATGGAGAATAGAGACTGGAGAGTATATGTTCACTGACACCAAGCACACGCACTGAACCACTCTTCACTAGGGTACCCCACACTAGATATAAGATTTCTAACGTGGCTGTAACTAAGTAACTATTCAAGAATAAATAAAATTAAGTTCTTTTTCTCTTAATATTTATGTCCATTGCCTCATCTCTATGTGTTTCTGGCTCCTTTTCTCTCATCGTAATAATGCAAATAGATCAAATTTAAGCTAACGAGTTGAACTGTAGCGGTATGACACGGTTTAGACACACAGCTCAACACACCCATATCGGCACTATGCCCGCCTCTAGCCGTAGCACGTGGGACATGCATATGCATCAGTTGCAGTTGTAGTGTATAACTGTTGTACTCTGCAGCAGGTTGATTCGGAGTGAATTTTTTTTCGCTAATTTCTCTGGCTGACATACAGATCCAGCCCCACCAGCTAGCTAGTGGTAAAAACAAGAGGAAGGCACTGGTTCTACCACTACATACCTCTTTCTAAAAAAGAAAAGCAGTTGAATTTTGGAGCTATGGATCTTAGGACCTGTTTGGGGAGAAAAGCTGTTTTTTTTTCTTCCTAAACTAAAAAATGGCTGTAGCTTTTTATAAAATATCGTTTAATGAATAACTAATTTTTTTCAGTAATAAGCTGTAAAAACAAGTTTAACCTAACTTTCAGTTTTTGTTAGTTATATGTGGCTTTTGACCGCTTGAAAACTGAGCTATTTAGAGGAGCTTATTAACTTTTCAGAAACTGAAACTAGTTTCAAACGCTCTCTTCCCCCTCCCCCCTGTTAGGGTCCGCTACACTCCTACCATCTCATGGCCCGCAGTGATCCGGCTCCCTCCGAGACCAAAACCTGGTCTCGGCCCAAGTCTTCCACATCCATTGGCCCAACCAGAGCCACAACCAAGGTTCTGACCCAACTCAACCCAAAAAACTAGCCCTGATGGGTGAAAGATGCCTCCACCTTTTAAGCTGTGCTCCCCCATCACCAATATCCGATGTGGGACTAAACCCAGCAAACTCCCCCATCACACATCGGACCCTTGTCCCTATACAGCGTGATCTTCTAGAGACGTTCTGGATTTCAGACTATGACTTTGATACCACTTGTTAGGGTCCGCTGCGCTCCTGCCATCTCATAGCCCACAGTGATCCGGTTCCCTTCGAGACCAACACCTGGTCTCGGCCCAGGTCTTCCACATCTATTGGCCCAACCAGAGCCACAACCAAGATCCTGACCTAACTCAACTCAAAAGACTAGCCCTGATGGGTGATAGATGCCTCCACCTTTTAAGCTATACTCCTCCATCACCAATATCTGATGTGGGATCTACTAAACCCAACACCCCCCCCAAAAAAACAGAGCCTAAAAATTACTACAGGCCTACCTGTGATGCTTACCACATTCACTCCCTCCTTTGATCCCTCACATCAGGGTTTCAAAAACCATTTTTGAAAAAACAGTATGAGATTCAAAATTCGAAAATCGCAAAGACCACTCGAAAACCGTCAGAAACCAAAGGGTTAAAACATAAAAAATTTTGAGAAAAATTAAAAAATATGAGAAAATGCTCCTTAAAAAGGTTTTCGAGCGGTTTTCAATATATAAATTTTTTCAAATTTTTTTAATTAGATCGGTTTATCAAACTGTTTTAGATCTCATACTACAGTGGTAAGATCGAAAATCATGGTTTTCAAGTGGTTTTCGTCGGTTTTTGAAACCCACATACCTTGAACTAGACTACGCCATTGCCACCGCACTTCCATCATATCACCCCTTGCTGATCCCACTTAACAGTAGCCATCGCCGCCAACAGTAGGGCCAAAGTTCGGAGCCCCGGAAGCCGTAACCGTAACTAGGGCTGGAAAAAAAGCCCGGTGGTGGGCTCGTTGGCTCAGTTCAAAATTACTCCAATTACATTCGTCATAAATATTGAAATGAGTCAATTTCAAATGAAATTAGATTGTGCTCTGGCTCGGCTCGGCTCGTTGGCTCGATTCTAAAAATGCATCCAAATTATAGATAAAATGATATTAAATCAAACTATGTCAATTTCAGAAAAAGCTCGAAAAAACAAAAACTTGACTCGATTTCCACCCCTAACCGTAACTCAACACTAGGGTAAGACAAAGCTCTTCAGCTGGAGTTGAAGACAAGGACACCGACAACGGAGGAGAAACAAATAGATCAAATGGCTGGAAATGTGCCCCGAAAGTTCAGAACACAGCTACATATTATAAGATCCACTAGCGACCACCAGCTACATTTTAGTTCCAGTTCTCCCTGCAGCATCAACCGGCGCACCGGAGAACCCTAGTCCCAGGGACTTGGACTTAATTTCGGAATAAGATTCATTAGCGAGCATGGGCTATATATATTTAGTTCTAGCTCTCCGTCAGGGGAGAGGTGGCCCGCCCTACCCAAAGTCCGGTCGACGGGTGAAGATATCTTCATAAATTGCCTGCCAAATTTTAGTTCTGCTATCAACTGCGATTGATCCTCAGCTCGAAATGCATATGGCCGCCCCTGCGTAGGAGATTTAATTGTTGGTGGGCCGTTTTACTTGCTGGGAGATCCGTAGATCCGGATGCTGGTGACCAAGGATCGGATCGAGACAAAATATCGCTGCAGGTCAGTCATCGGCTGTGCATGGGTGTACTTGGCGTCGTCTTGCATCTGCAATCCGTACAGCAGGCGAGTATAACCTGCAAGGAGATGAGGCAAATGTTTGGAGTCTAGCAGCAGTCGATCTCTCTTGTTTGCTTTCTTGCTGCTTGTCATGTTGCCCTCTCCCTGCCTGCCTGTCCGGCGTACGTAATAGTAGCTAGGCCGGGTTTGTCATACATATTGATCAGGTTGTTTCTTCTTGCCTAAAAATTTTGCGCTAGCTGCTAGACTCCGAGGAGAATGAACCTCCTGTGAATTCTCTTAACCACTGAGCTATTCCATAGTTTTTCAATCGTACTGTACCTAACTTAAACACGGCATTTAACTGTACAAAATACATATGACATACTAGTTGGACTAGATATCAGTTAGTAGCAGTACAGAATGACTTTATCATAAATACGCACTACCTTGAAAAAGGTCATCAGTGGCGGTTCGAAACGCCATCTCTTAACCACTGAACCGCCACATATTCCATAATCGTTTTTTCAATAACGTACGGTGTCGAATCACATCCTAATGATATCGATTTCGAAACACGGATATAGTACTAACGGTGTACAAAATACATAGTCCGACATGAAAATAAAAATCTTTGTGGCTAGCCTCGGCGATGCTAGCCATGCCCTCTGTATGAGATATATATAAGAGAATTGATAGAAGTGTCATACAGCAGAATTGATAGAAGTGTCATACAATAAGTCGACAATACAATATGAACAAATGAAGAATTGAATGAAATAGTATAAGTCGACAATACAAGGTAGAATCTAACAATGTTGGCAACACAATTCCAGAGAACGACAAAGTAACTTAGTAACTAATATTGAAATTTCAGGACTAACCATCTCATCTTGTCATTGCAACCACCTCTCGAGACCTTTAAACATATACAATTAAGTGTTTGAGTTTCAATTCAAAAGCGGTCTAATACCAACAATTTCATAATGCATGAAATTACAATAGACGATATGAATATTTTACAATGAGTGAGCGGTAGAAAGGTTTAGTGTGTGTGAAACACGCATAGGAAACAAAAAGGACCATAGTAGCTACAAAAGAAACACGGAATCCATGAAAGTACGATATATTGAATAGAATAATCCGGCAATGTGAGCATCATAAGTCGCAAAAATCATAAATAATTTGTCGCTGTATATTTAGACTTAAGGTTGGTGGGAGTAATCCCCAAATGGATTGTTATATTAGAAAATATATGCAATTATTTGCGAATTAGTGCTCACCATAAGCATTCAAGTAGTCTACTAACAAATCGATTTAAGAGACTTGTTGAAACTACCGCTCAGGGTATGTAGGAGCCTTTTGAATCCATTGTCGCCAAGTAGAGCCGTAGAGTTAATCAATTACAACGTGGTATGGAGGATTATGTATATAAATTTGAATAATTAAGTACATTGTTACAAGATGTCACGTGGAATAAGACCAGAAAATACAATTTAGAAAATGAAATTATTGAAAAGAAAAAAAGCAAACTCAGATTATAGAAGGAGTGACATTCTCAGCGAGAATATGATGTATTGTACCAGGGCTCAATAGAATTAGTAGATCCTTCAAATTTTTTAGACTCCCAGATTATTCTATAGAGACACAGAAAAGTATTGCGTCAAACAAAGAAGAAAGGCATAATATTTAGCTTCATATGCTCATTTATGCAAAGCTGCAGATCATATGGTGCCATAACTTATCAGCAAAATAACAAGTCTTAAGATATGAAGGTAAGGCCAACTACCAGAAGATTTAAATGGCCAAAAAAACCTTACATTTGAGGGAAAGATTATTTATGCCCAACGATGATGATTGCGAAGATCGCTAGCAATTTACTAATGTCACCATCTGCATACTTTGTACTTCTTCTAAAAAGAACCAATATATGTATGTTAACTTTGACTACTACTTGAGAAAAGAACCAATCTATGTATATTTATGTGTTGAGATATGAAGAGACAATGATAGATATATAGGGCAAACAAAGCTGCCATCTGAACCATAAACCATCAAATAATTTTCTCAAAAAGTATGTGCAATACATAAACCATGTGCCCGATAATTACCTCATTAAAGATCCGCTTATTGATTCCTTCTTCTTTTAATAGGAGAAGGTATTTGAAGACCAATCCAACAATGTCCTCCATGTGTTACGAAATCATTGCATGTGCACATAAGAGGCTTAATAACATCAAAATGTGCATGAAAATGAAATGGTCGTGTCAATTGTAAAAGAACAAAATCAAAATGGAAACCGACCATGACCAAAGATCGAGGAGCCTCATGCTTCTCGAGAAAAGGAGTATTGAGTTCTCAGAGTTGCCTCCCCTGACCATCAAGTTCATGGCCACCCTTGTAAATAAAAGAGAATACATATTAATAATGTCGAATTGAAGGATGATATTAATAAGGTCCAGAAATATGAGAAGAATCATCATACCACGCCATCGACGCCTAGTATAGTGGTTGTAGAAACAATATGCCTTTTTTCACTTGGTTAGTTTATCAAAGTAACCAAGTAATTTTTTCACTTGGTTAGTTTATCAAACTATTACATACACATGAAATAACTTCATATGAAAAAATAACCATGTAAGGCAAACACATGAAATATTTAGAAGTGCCACTGCATGTGTGTACATATGTTCCTCAAGAAGACAAACATACATGCTACAAAGAGCAGAACCACTGACAAGAGAAGTGGCATTGACGAAAGAAGGGGCTCCCATTTCAAAGGTACAAAGAGTTATTTACACTTTGTAATGAAATAGAATTGAAGTAACAAAAGCCTAAACTAGTTTTCTAAACTAGAAGCCTATGGGTCTTGAGCTTGGAGACACGCGATGTGAGACATGAGTATGGAGGAGTGGATCGTTGTTGTCTTCGTCATAAAACTCGCCTTTTTGTTGAGTATTTCCTTCATGATGAAGTAGGCGAGCTGGCCTGAACGGCTTGGATTTGAACGCAAGCGATCCTCTAGTAGAGATGACTTGGTAGGCGTCAGAGGTATGAAAAATGTAATTAAGAGAGCATATAGAAATCGAGTGGCGAATCGATGTGTCATGTCGGCATGACCGACCTCCACGCCATTGTCTTTTATTGTGCAACTTAAGATTTCCGCATGTATCGCACACGGTACCCACATAGATTTGTTCCTTGCTTTTGCTTGTGACATCGCGAAAATCGAATGAACTAAGATGTCGTCGAAGGAGCTATTTACTATGAAATACGATATAAGAATATTCCTTGCGTATGCATCGAAATTTAGTACGGATTGTAAGGGTTTTACGGTATGGGCGGTGTCTCGTGCTCTTCTCACAATATCTTTTGAACGCTCGTTGATTAAACGTGTCATCACTTCATAGTCCGCTTTAGGTTTATCCAAAGGATCCATGATCAAGATCTTGCTCTTGTCTCGATGAATTACTACGAGAATCCAAAGGAATCTGGATGCCATAGCCATTAGTCGTTACGCCGAGTAAATAACTAAACCAACGAGTAATTTAACTCGCTAGTGAGGAACTTACTTAAAATTGTATGGTACAAGTATAAACTCCTTGTCTTGTAGTTTAAGCAAAGCTTTATAGACGTATTCTCGACCTCCTTTGGTACTCTCGATTTCTTCTTGGCAAACCGCTCCTTGTCGAGGAATCCTAATCGCCCCTTGGTTCTTCGTAGTTCTTGAATCTCGTATCTATATAACGTAAATAGTTAGACATGACATTTATCGGTATTACGTGAATGTAGACCAAGATTGATATATTAGACACTTACAATTGTCCAAAGATCTCAAAAACATATGTCGAGGGCGCCATGATAGAACAAGTTGTGCATGTTATCGAATTCTATTAAGAAGTAGCCATAGCCCTCGTGGTGAAAATGTTCTCACGGAACACCGCAGCGATCACCTTCGAGTACGCCTTGGTTGGATCGCCCATGTACCATGCATGTAGTCATTTGCATCATGGGTGTTAGATCGCTTAACCGAATCGGTGACTAAGGGCTTCCCAACCTCAATTTCAATCTTGGTTGATTTTCTTGTTCATCAGACTTCCCCTTGCCCTTACTTTTTTCACGGACGACATCATACTCGGTCCTGGCTTCCCCTGATCTAGCTGATACGGCCTGTCTAATGTGCCATTTTTTGGGATCAGGGGTTGTAGGTTTGTCCTTTGAAGTACCAGTGTTCTGTGTTTTCGCGTTGAGTACTAACAGGGCCATATTTATGGGGCCCTCAATGGATTTCTTTTCTACCTCATCTTGCTTCTTCACCATTTCACTCTCAGGTGCTGGTGACTGATGCGCGGATTGCACTGCAGGAGAGGCTGGCAGTGCATGATCCAAGACGATGTCAGGAGAGGGTGCCACTGCATGGTCCAAGATGATGTCACGCTTATGCCCATCGATGAATGAGTGGACGGCACCTCCCGAGTTGTTATCTCGCCATTGGCGGGTTTTTCTAGCTCGATATCAAAAGCGTGCAACTACCGTGTCCACCGACCTTTGCATAACTCCGGCGCTTATCGGGGCATTGTGCAGACACCCCTTGTTGGCACGGATAAGCTACCCTCAGTAGCGCTCTGAGAAAGATGTTCATCACGCGCACGCTGGAGTCGACAGTGGGGTCATGTATGTCGCCCACAGATAATGGTTTAGGTCCGCTTGTCCGGGCGTGGACCCGCGAATCGCCGCGACGACCAGTAGGGCCGAGAGAGCGTTTTGCCTGCCTCGGCTCAAGGCTTCTTGTACTTGTCGTTGAATTTGTTCGTGAATGGTGGGTTGTAATTCTCGCAGAACCCTTTCCTTCATACTTTCCATTTCTCGCAAGACTGCTCTTTCTTTAGCTCTTTTTCCGACTCCTATAAGAGTCTTCGTGCTCGTGGAATCCCATCTTCCATGGAATCTTGACCCCGACGCCTCGTGTTCGATCGGGTGCTTTTGTTCCGAGGGCCGATAGCTCGTCTTTTCTCCTGCTTGGGTGGAAGGATCCTTGGGTGGATCGGGCGCATAACCGATGAATTCTTTGCACCATCGCCGTCTTCGCCGCTCTTGAATGATAAACTCAAGAGACAAGAGATCTCGCCTCGCTAGCACGTAGTGCTTCACTCGATCCGTAGTCCGACCAAGGACTTGTGCCACCGTTGGATCACTTGTAATTCCCGCCGTCCCATTGAGCAATTTTACCTGTACCCACTCGTGCCAAGTCCGTGGGGTGAGTATTCTTCTTGCGATGCTAATGTGGTCCTCACTAGACTTCCTTGTCGCTTCAGATTGCTTCGCCATTTAACTCATCCCAAAGATGGTCAGAATCTTGGGTAGTGTCCGACGGTCGACCGCTTTTGCTTCACATAATTTACGCTCACCGCCTTTGAAGTTTCTCCACGCCGATCCATGGTCATCAATGCATCGCGACGCGACGAGTTCTTCGACTCTTCTGGGAATGCGAAGGTTCCTTTGAGCTCGGCCCACAGATCCTCTTTGGTGGCTCGGGCACTTTATGCCAATCCAAATAGGTGATTGGCACTTTCTCCCTACGATGTACCCGATGTTGACTCAGATTTTGTCGCGCCTTTTCGTGCAACAGGGACCCAAGATCTGAGACCTCCGTGATGGTGTACCGCCTTCAGCTTTTATTCTTCCCTCGCCCTCGGCGTGTTGCAACAAGTGGAGGCCTCGAACAGCGGTCGAGGCCCCGAACAGCGTGGAGGCCTCGGCTACTCGGTGGTTGGGTGGAGGGTAAGGTACCGCCGGGCTCTCCTCCATTATAGGCTCGGCCGGCTCCATTAGAACTACTCAATAGAAAGGAGATATTTCAGAGAGGAAAGAAAATATGTACTAACCGATAGAATAACTAAGTGTATCATATTGAATTAGCACATTGAGGAAAATATGTACTAACCGAGGAGTAAGATAGAAGATGTACTAACCGAGGACTATATTAGATCCTTAAAGTGCCCGTCCATGGCTCATTTCGAGTCCATGTACTAACCGATGTACTAACAATGGCATGATCAGAAGAAATTTATGATTTTTGCTTACCTTTCTTGGGAATTTTTAAATAATATTATTTTCTTTTAAATCTAGTGGTGTTATTAAGAGTGGATGTTCTTCCTCTCCAACTTTTCCAATGTAAAATTTCATGTTCTATGAAGATGAGAACTACTTCAAGAATTTCAGTGTTTCATGAGGATTGCGTAAGGAGTACTCTCGCACTTAGGGTATGGATGAAGATAAGAATACTCAATGGAAGCATAATTCACAACCAACCGTAATGACTTATGGTTCATAATTCGGACAAAAGGCATAAGATAGAAGATGTACTAACCGAGGACTATATTAGATCCTTAAAGTGCTTAGAGTTATTTGGTTTTACAAGACTAAGTGAATTGTTCCTCTAATGATATCAACTATCTCCACTATACACAACTACTAGCATATATATACATATATAGACACAAGATCAAGCACATACATAAGAATATATATATATAGACACAAGATCAAGCACATACACAAGATCAATACCAACATGATATTAAAGCACTCATCCACACAAACAGAGATATCAACAATGACATAACCATAGCAATGAAGCAATTCATAAGTCTAATGTCAATTGCTCTATGAATCATGTCTACAAAACCAATATGATTTATGATTTGTGCTCTCGATTTTTGGGTGAAATTGAAGATTAGATCTTCAATCCAATCACAAATCGGCTAGACAATTAATTAGCAAGTTAGGCCTTAAACCCTTACCTTCCTAACATGCATAATGATGAGTTGATATTAAAGATTACTGCTCAGCTTGCTCTAAGATCAAATTATATTCAGATCAGCCTCTGATTGCCAAAGAAGTAGTTCCAAGTGTCAAAGTTCGATTAGTAGTTTAATTGTAAACTAGCCAAACCGAGATCGCATTCAGATTAGTAACACATTAGTATACTAATTTAACCAGCAGATAACATTCAGATCAAGATCGACTATTATACTAACCTAACAAGCGAATCAAAGAATGGAATACAAGGCAACAAATAGCAAATGTATCAATCTAATCAATTGATCTTAGATTAAGCAATCAAATGGCCACGCATGCACAACAACTTGCGATATCAAATAATGTCGACTATAGCAAAATAGAGAAAGAACCAAGAATCTCTAGCATGCGTGACTATTAGTTCAAGGCCTAACTTGTAAAATTAATCATCATAATCATCTAACCCAATATCATCACAGAGCCACCCCTTTCTCGCACTCCACAGCAACAAGAGAAGTAATATGAAATACTCACAGAGGAACAACACTTCCTTTATATATTCACCACCACATGTCACAAGAACATTTTAGGAATATGTTTAGCATCTAACGATTAGGCTTGATGTACTAATGGTGGAACAGTTGGTTATGTGCACATCGTGCAAGTAATGTTGGTCAAGTAGATAACCGAGTAAGGTAGATTACATTACGCTGTCTACACATTCTTGTTTACTAAATGCGCCTATGAGCTATAGCGAGAAGGTATCACTAGTCACAAAAACAAAGAAGCATAGCGATTCGTGTTTTTGTTAGCACATTGTCATTAACAGTGCACCCTAGCCATTGAAAACCGAGTACACTTTAGTTTTCAAGTGATTGGGTGCACATACAAAATGAATGATATGCTTAAGTCCTTCCATGATTGATTAGCCCTCTAAACATAACCAAAACGACTTGACTGGGGTAGAATTGAATTATTGACCTTCAAGAATAGTGCCTTTATTGTATTTTTCGATTCAGATATTTCTATATGAAAGATCATAAAAGTTGAGTTAAGCAATTTGATCACTTTGATCCCCATGATATAAAAAACACAAGCATAGCAGATTCAATATTATCCTGAATATTCAGCGAGCTTAACTAACCCTAAGGGCGGCCGATGGGGGGCGCGACGGCTTGGCCGCTTGAGTGGGCGGCGCAGACGCATGCGTTGAAGGGCGTTGAGGGGGACGGCGCGCCGGTGGCGGTGCCGCTGGAGCGGGCGGCGCAGAGACGGATGGCTTCGCCGAGCGAAGCCGCTGGAGGGCGCGCGCGGTGGCTTGCATGGCGGATGCTGCTGCCGCGTCTGGGAGGGCGCAGGACGGCGCTTGGGAGCGGCGCGGCAAGCGGCGGAGGAGCGGAGGGCACTTGGTGGCGGCGGCGGGAGCTAGGGCACAGGAGCGAGGGCACTTGAGTGGCGGCGGAGCTAGGCAGGAGCGGAAGCGAATTTTGCGTAGTGCGTAGGGCGCAAGAACTATATGTAGAGAGTATCGTGGCGGTTAAGAACAATAACCGCCACAGATAAACGTTATCTGTGGGAGGAAGAACAATAACCACACAGATAAACGTTATCTGCGGATTTGTTATTGTTCTTAACCGCCACAGATCTTATTATCTGTGATTTTATTGTTCTTAACCGCCACGTATACCCCTCCCACGCCATAGATACAGATTTGTTGCCTTTCAATCCCATGACCAGCTTCCTTCGATCTATTCGATCAAGGTCATCAAACAAATATAGCACCATGAGTTACAACAAAGAAAAAGGAATTGAGTTGTTGTTATGTTAAGTTGAAGTGGTTCAAATGAAAAATAAAAATTTTAAAAGAAAAGCATATCACATATGGAGAAAGATGCATAGAATCAAGACATTAACAATATAAATATAGGCTCAGTCGTAATATTTTAAAGAAATGAAGCATGACCGTAATAGAACAAAGAAACACAAAAACCAATGAATTACAATTGGTCGCCTAATCGCATAGATGTGAAACAATCATTAGAACACAATATATCCAAGATGTGTCCTATATAATATCAAGATGCAAAGAAAAAAAAGGCTTAATGAGGTACTATTTTCTTATAGGCATGTTAGTCTGACCGCCACACCTAGCTTAATGAGGGGTGCTCCTCACCCTTATAAACCACGCTAAAGCCCTCTCCACAACCGATGTGGGACTATTTCCAACAATCTCCCCTCACACATCGGGTCGAGATTATCTAGGAACCACTGGCCGCTTAGGCTCGATACCAATTGTAGGCCCAGGCACTTCCTGAGAGAACTCGACATTGCTCTCTCTCTGTGGAACACACACACTTGTGAAGATGAACAGAAGAACACGAAGTTTTGGGCCCACGGCACAACTTGCATTTCCTCAAGAGCTATAGAAACCTGAATTCAATTGAACAAGACTCCACCATCGCTTAGTCGAGACTTCAAGTTTCAAGTTTTCTCATCAAAATCATGCATATTTATTTCCTATTAATTCGGCTGTAAATGTACATTTCTTACATCACATTTCCATTACTCCATATAAATGGCTTACATGTTGCCATTACTCCTAGCTAATTATTTTCTTTCACAATTTGGCCTTCGCAGATCATCGCGATGATAGGTAACTTCTTGAGTGGTTTCTTCCTCGCCGATGTCGTCGCGTCATAAAGGAGGCAACTCATCAAACCGGTTGTACTCTTCCTCATCCACGACATTCTCAACTCCAACGATCCTTCTTTTTCCTTGCGTAACTACGTGGCGCTTCTTATCCGCCGTCGATTATGTAGAATACTTGTGCTACTTGATTCGCAAGCACGAATGGTTCGCCTCTCAGATCCGACATGTTCGATGTCCACAGAGTAAAGCCGCATTTGTCCACCTTCACACCATTCGAGAGTCGCACCCAATGACATCAAACACCGGATCTTGAAAATGCAGAGTCCAGCTCCCAAATCTCCTATGAACCCGTAGTAGATGCTCTTCAGACGCTCGTGTTGTCGTGAGGCATCTATACGACACCACTGCTTTTGTAAGTGCTCTTGCTATCCCGAGCTCTCGTAAAATGTATATCCATTGATGTCATATCCTTGCTATGTCGTGATTGTACCAAGGCCCTTTTGCCAACCACTCAATGTAACACTCGCTTCTTCACCGCATGTGCTCCTCGAACCAATGACCGAACAAACGATTGTGCTTTTTGTTATCCAAATCTCGACTTTCCTCGGTTTTCCTCCTTAGCTTACCCTTGTGTATGTCCATATACGGGCACACCTCAAGTGATCAAGGTAATATGTGAAATGGGCTTGTTCGAACAAAATATTATCGTAGGAATTTGTAGATTTCTTTCCTATTACACCTTTCCCACCTAGCCTACCCTCATGGCGAGATACTGTGCACTCCTACCGGTTCGACCTCCTCCATGTAATCGACCACGTAACTCAATAACCTCCTCGCTTGCATAACCTTCTACAATTGAGCCTTCCTACGAGATCGACACGCATATATTTCTTCGTAACACCCATATACCTTTCAATGGGTACATCCGATGCAGAATACGGGTCAAGAAATATTTATCTCATTGACAAGGTGAACAATGAGATGAACCATGATATCAAAAATGATGGGGAAAATACATCTCCAAATGGCACAGTAGTCTTTACCACATCACCAAGTTCGTAAAGTCCAACGGATCGATGACCTTCGTGAAATCGTGTTGAAGAAGGAACACAACCTCGTGATTACCTCTGACCTTGTCGCAAAACATCTCTAATTGCAACAGGAGCATTTGTGTCATCATCACATGACAATCATGGGACTTCATGCCGCTTAACTTCAAATCTTTCATCGATACCGCTTGATGTTTGCGGAGTAACCGGACGAACTTTCACACCATGCGAGCACTTGCGTAGTTCTGCTTTTCTTTCTTACTCAAAGTGTAGCAAGTCAGAAGGTAAAGCCGCCTTTCCTGTGTCTTGAGGATGTAGCTCGCTCGATTTTCATGTCTTCCAGATCCCTTCGTGCCTTCATCCATCCTTTGTTTTGCTAGGAATATTCAAGAAAAGACCAACCACGCCACATACATTCTTCTCTACATGCATGACGCCGATGCAAAGGTCGAACTTCCAAATCCTTCCAAAGAGGGTAAGTCCCAAAAGATGGATCTCTTCTTCCACGTGGTCTTCTCAAGACGGACCGCGATGTATTACCAAGACTCTTTCCAAGTACAACATTAAGATCCCTAACCATATCATACACCTCTTCCCCACGAAGACGCCTTTGAGCTAAACCGCCCTCCTTTGTCCCGTCGAATTGTTTCTTCATATTGCGTACGGATGATTCTCGCGAAGGAACCTCCGTGACGCATGTACACCGCTTTCCTCGAGTTGTTGAGCCACACACTAGCGGTTTCATCCATGCACCGGGGCATGCTTTAGCCCTTTTATAGTACGGCCGACACAGTTACCAAGCGCAGAAAATCATTGATGGTGCGTAACAACAATGCGCCAGTGAGAGTGAAGTACTCGCTTGTACTCGCCCCATACCGTACACCTTCGCTCCACAATATCACAAGATCTTCCACCAATGGTTGTAGGTATACATCAATATCGTTGCTGTGTTGTCTCGCCCTTGGATAAGCAAGGACATCATAATGTACTTTCGCTTCATACACAACCGTGGTGGAAGGTTGTATATACACGAGTCACGGGCCAAGTGCTATGAATGTCGCTCATGTTACCGAAAGGATTCATTCCATCCGTACTCAAGCCAAACCTTACATTCCTCGCCTCATTTCCGGTTCTCTCAAGAGTCTATCGATGGTTCTCCATCGCGTAATCACCGTGTCTCGCTTTTCCATCCTCTTACGGTCTTCCGAAAGTGCCATCGCATCAATTTGGCGTGCTTTTTGTTTCCAAATAAACGCTTCAAACGAGGTATTACCGCAAATACCACACCACTTTTATGGAGCTCCTTTCTTCACCTCGATAGCTTCATTGCCATCGCCTTTACGCTTGTATCGCAACGCTTTGTAATAATCGGACAAACATGAATGTCTCCGATAGTCTTTGCGATAGAGTATACAATGCTTGGACAAGCATGTATTCTTTCTACTTCCAATCCCAAGGACATACAACCTTCTTAGCTAGATACGTGGTTTTAGGCAACACGCTTCTTCAGCAAGATGTCCGCTAAGAGATGTAACAACGCCGTGAAACTCTTGTCTGACCAACCATTGGCTGCCTTCAATTTCAGAGAGCGAGAGCACCGTGTGCAACTTTGTGTATTCCTCCTTACAACCCGGAACAAAGGTTTCTCCGAATCCTCCATCAAACCCGTGAATTGATTAAACTCTCTCGACTAGTGTAGTTCTCTTACGTGATCGCGCAACATTTGAGCAGATTAATGTCGCCATCGACGACCAACCTATCCTCATCGGATCCATAACTCGATGTCACCGCCACATTGCCGCTCCGTTCGTCGCCGACGCTATCACGCTCAAGTATGATCTCCTCTTCACCGTGCCTTGTCCAACTTGTATAGCCAGTACAAAACCCTCCTGATCAAGTGCAAATGGATATGGTTTTTGTTCGAAAACATCTTCTCATTCTTGCAATCAATGCATGGACAAGCAGTATGTACTCGCCTTCTTTTGCAAGTCGTTCTCCTACGGTCTTAGAAAACAGATACACCGTCGATATATTCTTGGCTGCAACGGTTCGCATCGTACATCCATCTCTCGTCCATCTACGCTCATTAATTTAAGCAATTTATTAATATCCAAAAATCTTAATTAAATAAATTGTTATTCTAATATTCAACAATATGCACTAACGGGACAACATTAATACTAAGTAAATGTTGCAAACTTAATTAATTAATTTTAATATATACTCATACGTAACCAAAAATTATATATATATATCCTCCTAAGATCAACATAATAAATTCTCACCTCAAAATTTCATGATCACCCGACTACCATATTAAGTAAAATTTATTTATCATTCACATACAACAATCTTAATTACATAAATTGGGTTTATATGCTTCATAAAAATTCACTAACAATACCCACTAATGAAGCAAGATGTATATACACGCCTAACTAAAAAATTAATTAATGGTAACTAAGAAAAATATTAACTACGTAATTTTTATACATATCCTTCTAAGAGCAATATAATAAATTTCTCATCTCAAAATGCATAGCAATTAACATCATGATCACCCATCTATCATATTAACTATAATTTATTTTTCATTAATATCCAATAATCGTAAATACATAAATTTGATATATGCTTGACAAAACATTCATCATCTAAACAAGGTAGACAACTTAATCTAATACAACAAGGTAATAAATTCATCATCTACAAATTGCTAGGTAAATAAAAACAAACTAAATGTAGACCTTGCATCTAAACCTTAATTAAGCTAGAATAAACCATTTATGGTAATTTTAAAGTACAAATGAAGAGAGGAGACATATTTTACACACCTTGGAACAATTCTAGGAAGTAGAAGCACAAGATCTTGCCCAAACAAAATCAAATGAAAAAGCTAACTTTTCTTCTCAAACAGAGGAGGAAGATGACCAAATGCAAAGGCAAAGAAGGGGCTTTATATAGAAAACATTATTTGTGGCGGTTTTAAATTAAAACCGCCACGATAATTATATTAGTGGCGGTTGTAAACCAAACCGCCATAGATAATTTATTATCTGTGACGTTCCATCTACCAACCGCCACAAATAGTCACAATATATCGATGACGGTTTCAAATATAAACCGTCACAGATAATGGATATCGATGGCGTTTTTGGATGAAACCGCCACAAATGGTCCTCCCGCCAATTTCCACAAAGAACCGCCATCGATGATACATGTATTTGTGACGGTTAAATGAACCGCCACGCCCCATAATATAAGTATGACGCGGAAAAAAACAGATAAAGCCTACAGTCAGTTACTTGTTCATGCCTTTGATTAGTTTGCTGACGTATCCTCCATTAGCTCACACCGAACCGCCCCAACCAGTGACTCAACTGCACCAACCAGGTCAAACTGGTTGGGGCAAGTAGTTATCTCTGCATATGAGCATTGTGCAGATAGTTTTTCTCCACACATGTATAAATAACTGCTTGAAAGTTATCCTCCTGCCAAGAGATACTACCCTTTGGCAAGAAGACACCTTTTGAAGTACAACTGCCACCTCTTTGCTATGTATAAATAGGGAAGCCATTTGTACCATTGAGGAAGAGGATGATTAGAATTAATTAGGTGATAGAACAAACATCACACAAACTCTGTAGCATTTGTACTCTGTTAAGCCGTTTGGCTAATAAGAAGCAATCTCTTGTCCCTCTTTTCATAATCTTTGTCCTCGGAAGCTTGAAACCATTTTTATTCATAATTAAGCTCGATCTTGAAGCCTTAGGTCTTGAACATTGATAGTTATTTTAATTCATAACCTCTTTTGACCTCTTCGACTATGCCAATCTCGACGCTGACAACTAGGGATGAAAGCGGAACAAAAATAGTTGGTAAATGGTCGTTTCGTTTCCCTTTCCACATCTTTTACCGGTAATAGAAAAGAAATCGAAAACTCCAAAAACGGATATGGAAACAGATAGTGACAGAAATAGATACAGAACAAAAAAGAGCAGATACAGAAACAAAAGTGGAAAATTCCACAAGAATATAGTCAAAAGTGGAAAATTCCACAAGAATATAGTCAAAAGTGGAAAATTCCACAAGAATATAGTATATGATCACAATATACATGACTACAAAAATAATATAATTCATTCCACCTACAAGACGGGCACAAGAATAATGTTACATTCACCGGTATCACTAGGAAGTTTTTTTTCAAGTTTATCAGCTGAAAGCTTGGTATTTGTCTTCCAGACCAGATCATCATGTCCTCCTTCGTATAATTATCATCGACATCCTTGTGCTCTTCCAACTATAAAGGTATAATGCTAAAAAATTTGTATATTATTGTTCAATGTTCATTTATGGTTTTTTTGAGATTTATCCTGGATTTTATGGAGTTTATAAATGCCATTTTGCTATTTTTAGATTTATAATATTAATTTATTCAAGAAAAACGAAACTAAAATTTTGTTATAAATAATTTTTCCTAGTTTTAAAACGTTCCAAAATATTTTTGAGAATTTTTTAGAATTTTGAATTATATTTGATATTTTTATAATGCCATTTGTATTTCTAAAATTATTTTAATTCAAAAATAAATGTTAATTCTCTATTCTCCTTTTTGGGCCAAGTGAGCTAAGTTTTCGATGGAATTTTTGGTTTCACTTATATAGAATTTCCATTTTTGTTTCTATTTTCACCAGAAATGGCTCTCCCGTTTCCATATCCGTTTTCAACAAAAATTTTCTATTTCCGTTTCCGTACTGACATTTTCCATTTCTGTTTCCAAAAAATGGCATCCATTTCTGTTTTTCTCCAAAATGGTCTAAATTTCCATTTCCATTTTCATCCCTACTGATAACTATGTCTTAAAAGAAGAATGTAAGTATGATTTCTATTTCGAATATGTTACTGAAGCAGAATTGTTGGTAGCCCAAGCCAAAACAGGTGAAGTCGTATCAGAAGTGCCACTACTTGAGAAATCAAAAAGTGAGCATGATTCCGTTTCTACCCCAGTTATAGAGGCAGATATCCATGGAGCACATCCCATGGATGTCGATGATGATGATGCTCTCCAAGATGATGATCAAATTCTAGAGAGCCCAACTTCGAAAGATTGTCACTAAGGCCTTGACTACACCCCATCTTTGGATGAAGACAAAGTAATCACCCCTTCTGTCCACTCCAGATTCCACACGTGTGCGATCAAGAGTGAGACAAAGTAGTAGCGGGTCAAACGCGAATAGCATGAAGCTCGTGAAAGGGCAAAAAAAGCTGCCTAGGAGCAACATGAACAAATCGTTGCTACAAAACAAAAAAGCTACGGAAGAGGCAAGACACTAGTACTACAACAGTCAACTAGGGATGTTGTGAAGGTCGTATCCCTCAAAAAGTCAACCCTGACACATCCTTTCTGTCACGCTGCAAGTCCCGAGGGAGACAGTAAGGGACCTAAACATGGTTCCAAGTAGTTCATGGGAGGGAACCCTTGTAGATAGAATCCATATATTAACCAGCGTGATTTTGAATCAACCAATGGAAGGGAACAATAAGCTTAATACAATAATCATTAGATCCTTAGCCATTGATCTGTTGATTCGTGTATGGAACACTCTTCATCTGGTCAGCGCCAACAAGGCACCAATCACTAATTATAGGAATGAACCACAATGAAGAAGTATCTTTGACCGACTTATCCCAGGTGAAAATCCTAATCGTCGTCGGTGTCGACCTCGTACTCCTGAATATATGGAACAAGGTCTTAATGTGTGAACAGATTTGGGACTTTACACAGGATGTAAAGCTTTTTTCCCTAGTCTTAGAGACGTCGCCAGGCATGAGAAATTCAAGCCAAGTCATCTAGAGAGTTTCGATCGAATTCAAAATCCATCGAAATTCCTGCAAGTATATACCACCACGATCCAAGCTGTTGGTGACGATGAGAAGGTAATGACAAACTATATTCCTACTATTCTTAAAGGATCTGCAAGATCTTGGCTATTTAATTAGTTGGAAAGATCTATTTTTAGTTGGGAGAATTTATGCCATGCAATTTTTAACAACTTCAAATGTTGTTACGCTAAGCCGAAAAAAGCGGATGACCTGCATCATCTTCATCAAATCTCTGGTGAAAATTTACGTTAGTTTATTAAAAGGTTTGTAGAGGTCCGCAATACCATTCCTAATATATCTGATGTTTCTGTTATCCGTGCATTTAAGCAAACTGTGCGTTATAAACATTTCATAAAGGATCTCAATATTCATCCACCATCCATCATATTATAACTATCTGATATGATAGATCGTTACTTGAATATACATGAGGCTATTGAATGGAATCGTATGGTCGACAAAGGTCATACGTCACCACAACCAGGTCTAGAAAAGTCCGAGGATAAAAAGTCTAAAAAGACCTTCAAGCCTAAGGACCATGAAGGGATGAATAAGAAAAAGAATAAGAAAATCTTTCCAAGAGAAGTTGCAGGCATCTCAAAACAACTTGCATACTCTAAAGACAAAATTCCTTGTATGAAGAAACCTGATTGGCAGGACAACCAGTCAACTTCTAAAAACTCTAGTACAACTAGCAGAAACGAATGCTGGTGTCCTCTGTATAATGCACCAGGACATGATTTATGTAACTATTATACTTGGTAGAGATGCATGGAGGAGTTTTACTTTGGTAAGGACCCTATGCCAACCTTACTAGAAGGTTAAAGTAACAAGACACATAAGGCAATGAAGTTATGGGCTATCAAAAGGTCGACAATCATGTCAACATTATCTTTAGAGGATCATCTGCGTATGCTTCAAAAAGGTAGTTTAAATCTACTTGGAGAGAGGTCAACAACGTCGACACAAGTCCAAGCAAGCCAGACTTCTTGAAGTGGTCAAACATTGCAACCACTTTCAGCAAAAATGATTGTCCAAAATGTATGCCTGTCCCTCATAAGCTTTGATTAGTAGTTTCTCCCACAATCAGCAATTGAAAAGTAGGAAGAGTTTTGGTAGATGAAGGAAGTTCTTTGGATTAACTTTTTATTCATACCTTAAATAAAATGCAAATTCCTCGTTCTAAGATCCGACCTATGAAAAACCCATTCTTTGGGATTGTACCTGGTCCTTTGATAACTTTGGTAGGGTGGATTGTATTGCCTATCACTTTTAGAGATTGCCAATAATTTTATAACTGAGTTAATCTCTTCCAAAATTGTTGATTTCGAATCAGCTTATAATACCATTTTAGGTAGACCTTCACTAACAAATTTTATTCTAGCCCCATGCCTACCAGAGCATCAAAATACCAGTCCAAAAGTCATGATCAATGTGTGAGTTAATCAAGCTATTGCACTAAATTGTGACAAAAAATTACTTGAAATTGTCGATTAGTTACAATTAAGAGATAATTATGATGTAGATAAGCCTTACAAGGCTGAAAAGCCTAGCAAGACAAAAAAGCTGAAGGCAAATTCTTAGTCCAACAAGCAAATAAAACAAATTCCTATAGATCTTACTAACCAGCTAAAAACTGTTCGAATAGGGTCAGGAATGGATGCTAAATAGGAAGACGCGCTCGTTACTTTCCTCTGAGCTAATGCAGATGTTTTTGCGTGGAAACCATCTGACATTTTGGAGGTCCCAAGGGAGGTAATAGATCACAGGTTAGCCATACGACCTGACATACGATTAGTAAAGCAAAAGCTATGGCGATTTGCTCTTGATCGGCAAGAAGCTATCCGACAAGAGGTGAACAAACTCTAAGAGGATGGTTTCATTCAGGAAGTTGGTCATCTAGATTGGCTTGCGAGTCTAGTTATGATCAAGAAAGTAAACGGTAAGTGGCGCATGTGCACCGCCTTTACTAGTTTAAATACTATTTGTCCAGAAGATGATTTTCTTTTACCACGAATTGACCAACTAGTCAACTTAACGGCGGGTTGTGAATTGATGAGTTTCCTAGATGCATACTTAGGTTATCATCAAATCAGCATGGTAAGAGAAGACTTTTTTCATAACCTCGTTTGGCGTCTACTACTACAAGAAAATGCCATTTGGGCTGAAAAATACTGGAGCCACATACCATTGCCTTATGTGGAAGACTTTCATTAGTCAAATAGGGTGAAATCTTGAATCTTATGTTTATGAACTTGTTGTAAAGAGGAAGAAAAGCACTAACTATTTGTCAGACTTGGCTAAAACCTTTGAAAAGTGTGTCTTTGGAGTTTCTTCTGGAAAACTACTTGGCTTCCTTGTTTATTTTCAAGGTTTCGAAGTAAATCCTGAGAAGATCTGAGCTATTGAATCTTTAAAAGCCCCCTCAATGAAAGCGGTTAAGGTTTAGTTGGTTAGATGGCTGTTCTTAGTTGCTTTATCTCAAGATCATGAGAATGTGGGTTACCTTTGTTTAAGGTAATAAGAAAGCACAGTAAATTCCACTAGTTGGATGGAGCCGATAAGGCCTTGAAAGACATTAATACTAACCCTAGGGAACCTCTGTTGATTTACTTAGCGGCTACATGTAATGTAGTTAGTGCTATATTGATCGTAAAACAAGAAAGGTTAAAAAATCTATCTATTACATGAGGTTTTAAATGGACCTATGTGTGGTTAGTGTTGTACTGATCATACAATGAGAAAAGGTTCAAAAATCTATCTATTACATATGCGAGGTTTTACGTGGACCTAAGGAGAGATACCCTCAGGTTCAGAAACTATTTTGTGCCCTATTAATGGTTTCAAGGAAATTAAGTCATTATTTCTAATCTCATCGGATTATAGTACCCTCACCTTTTGCTTTGGATAATATTACTCCATAGCCAAGAAACAACTAGTTGGATTACTAAATGGGCAAAAGAACTTGGATATTTTGACATCCATTTTGTTGCTCGAATAACAATTAAGTAATAAATTCTGGGAGATTTTATCGCCGAATAGACTAACAGTGAACCCTCTACAGAGCAGGATTCCACTAATATCGACTATTGGACATTATGTTTTGATGGCTCTTGAGAAATCAAGGGCTCAAGACTTATATAGTACTGGTCACACCTCAAGATGACCAGTTACAATATGCAATCCAAACACAATTCCCTGCTACCAATAATATAGCAGAGTATGAAGGTCTTCTAGTCGGGTTCCGAGCAACAAAATCCATTGGAGTTCCTCGGCTTTTAGTGAAAGGCGATTTGCAATTAGTCGTAAACCAAGTTAGTAAGGAATAAAAGGTATCCGATGAGGTAATGGCTCACTATCTGGATGAAGTGAGGAAATTGAAAAAATAATTCAGTAATTTAGAAGTCCAATACGTATCACAAAAGATAACCTCTTAGCATACTAGTTATCAAAACAAGGGTCCTCACAATCAAGGATTCAAATTTTGTTTTTGAATAAAATCTCATTGGTGACCGAAATACGAAATCTCGCCGAGATCTCGAAATTTCAGAGAAATCTCAAATGAAATTTAAAAACAAAAATTCAAATATGATTTTATTTCTACCGGAGAAAACAGAATTTTAGTCAAAATTTTGAAATTGTTTAGAGGTTCCTAACACATCATTGATGTTGACATAAAAATTTCAGATTATTATCAAATCTGAGGAATTTTTAAAAATTTAAACATTGTTACTGTCTTGATAAAACAATGACCCGCAAGTTTGAACCGAATTAAAAATAGAACAAACCATGTGATAAAATTTTGAAATGATTTTTGCATAGTTATGATGCATCAGTAATGTCCCATAAAATTTTCAGATCATGATCAAGCCTCATGGATTTTAAAAATTCAGATAGTACTACTATCCTGGTAAAAACCGAATCGGCAAACTTCAACCAAACGAAAAATGGTTCAAACCAAGTTAGAAAATTTTGAAATAATTTTAGATCATCCTAATGTATCATTAATGTTTATGTAAAATTTTTATAAGATGATCAAACTTCAAGAATTTTCAAAAATTCCGATAGTGCTACATCCTAATGAAAACATGATGATCAATACATAGATTTGATTTAGCAATCAAAAAGGTTTAGAATTTTTAAAAATTTTACAGAAGAATGCTAAGAAAATTCTTAAGATCTCATAAAACTTTTGAATCCTGATCACACTCCAGTGAATTTATAAAATTCATATAAGGGCACTATACCATTAATGTTCTTTCTGTTTTTGATTTTTGAAATATAACAAATAAAGTTCAATGTTTACATAGATTTAATTGAGCAAACAAAAAAGTTGAAAATTTTAGACAATGGTACTGAGCCAATTGTCAATCTCTCATAAAAATTATGGAACATGATCACACTCGACCAAATTTATAAAATTCTGACAATTTTATTGTCCCAATTATGTTCATTCTGTTTTTGATTTTTTAAAGATAACAAAAGAAGTTCAATTATTTTGAAATTTTTTTGTAAGATCCTACACTACTAAAGATAGTACGATAAATTTTTACATCATTGTGAAGCTTGTATAATTTTATAAAAATTAGAAAACTTTCTACCAAAATTTTAGAACATCTCAAAAATTCAGTTTTGAACAAATTTTCATGGAATATCACTTTCTTAAGGGTTATTGGACCAAATCCGGTCAAATCTGATTGTAAAAAGTCAATAACCGTTAAAAAATCCTGATATTTCGGTGAGATTTGGGGGAATCTTACCGAAATTTCTGAGATTACTGTTGTCGACGATTCGGGAACCGGTCCCCCGCCGAGCTTACTTATTGAATGAGGGATCAACCTAAGGCCCCTTTTTCGCGAGGGGTGTGTCGTCTGAGGGCCTGCCGAGCTACGGATCGAGGTAGTCGGGACAATCACAGCGAACAGGGGGAGGCTTTTTTGACCTGGTTCGGGCCTCTCGCAGGGGAAATAATAACCCTACGTCCAGTGATGGCACTAACTTCTTAAGGATGTATTACAATATGCTTGCCCAGGGCGCCCTGGGAGGTTCTAAGGACTCTCCTCTAGACCGCCGGCAACGAGTTCTATGTATGAGGAAAACAGGGAATGAAGTCGAACCCTAAACCCTTCGTGCGAGAAGGTATTTATAGGGGGTTACAAGCGACACAATATTTATTACAGAGGGGCGCGCCACTGTTCCGGACGTGGGTGGAGTTGTTCCCTTGTTTCTCGCCGGGCACAACGTGACGTGGGTACAGTTCTCATGGTAGCATATTCTTTAGGATATTAATGTTCTCATGGTAGCATATTCTTTGCCACGGCTACCTTGAACTCATGGTTATACCTGCTGGAAGCTATTACTTCTGTGTGTGTATAGAAAACTTAATTAATGCTTTATCATTTTTTTTGGTTCTGTGACATCAAATCCTCTCTCTGTGTGTGTATAGAAAACTTAATTAATGCTTTATTTTTCCTTTTAGATATTGATTTTGTATGGCTACATGTGTATGTCTTGACATGTGAATCACCCGAGATCAAGTAATATGGTTACCAAAAAATAAAGAAATGAAATGTGCAATTGCATCTTGGTTACTTATTTTATACTTTGCAAGTCCTAAGTTCATTGCATGCTAAAGTATATCATACTTTAACGGTTTATCTTTCTACCCTCCCAACAGATCAATATTGAAGGTGATCCGATGATAAAACAATATCCGCACTTCATGGATTGGAAAGCATATTCTTCCTACCATTCGACATCCATATTGGGCGTAATATATGATGAAGCGCATAAAGTAATATTGCTACAATCTGAGAATGTTCGCCAATTTGTAAGTTCTTTCTAGTTAGCTAGCTCTTGTTGCCTTTTCGGTTTGGTATTTTCATTTAGTTTATCTCGCACTATGGAGATTTTGCATATTATTAATTCTACTTGATTGTTGTGTTTGCTTGCTCATATGAATATTTGGGTTCACTATAAACAACTTGTAGAAAGAGGCTATAATTTGCAAGAGCTCACAATAGTTAAGGTATTGATACAAATGATGTAATGCAACTCATTACAAGCATGTTGGGACAATTGGGACTGAGCTTGCTTTCTTTTAGTATTGATATTTGTTCACCTGCTTTTCCTTTTCTTGTTTCCTGTACTTTGTTATAACCGGACATATCTTTTGCTCCCACATTTCACCAAGAGAGAAGCATCTCGAGAATGCAACTACGCCTGGAAATGCCGCTATGATGAGTACTTGAGAGACAAGAACTACCGATTGACCCATCGGATAAAGAAAAGAAGAAGAAAAAGTTTGAAGAACTCTACCAAAAGTACAAGCTTGTAAGTATGCAATCTTCATCAAGAACAAAGATACCCGAGAATTCTACCAACATTCGTAAATGGTTTGTTAACCTGCAGATGCTCTACAACGCAGCTGAATTTGAACAAACACCAAGAAACCTCGATGATGTGTTCACCGAGGCTTGCACGATATACCGGATTGTCTACAAGAAGGCGATGGGTACTATTTGTAATGACCCCCATTTTTACACCGAATGCAAAAATGGAAATCTAATGTGCTTGCAGTACTAGTCCCTGGATCAGTAGCTAGCACGCACATTTCAATGATTGGAATCACAACCATACAACATATTAATTAAGCGGAAACGAATATACAAATAATTATTACAATTTAGAGAATGCGGCAGCAAAAGAAGCAATAACCCGTAGTTTGCCCAACCGATCCCGCAGGCAACTGACCAGGCATAAACTTCAGATAGAACACGCTTCAAGGAAGAACCCGCAACCTGCGATGAACAACTTCGAAGCTTCGCTTTCTAAACCACCTACATATAATTAGGCAAGGGTGAGTATTTTACATACTCAGCAAGACTTGAGCAAATCCTACAATACATGCAGGCCATTTCAAAGGAGGCTACTACAGTTAATTTTGCATAAAGCGAATTTGAATTGGAAACCAAGTTATTTGCAAACGGAATTTAAAAGAGCAAGATTTAATTGATAACAAATAAGTAAAGCATAAATAACACTCACCGTCCCTCCATGACGTGAGCGATTTAATCAAGCCTTGCCATCGCATGGCATATATCCATTCTTTGTCCACACAGGCACAACAATGACACCAACACTTGCCCACACAGGGTATAGCATTGGGTCATCTGTGGGGTAAGCTAACTTGTAAAATAAACCTTTTTGAAAATGCCAAAGCTAACATTGGAATGACTTCACCGAGTGCTCATGACATGAAAGCGCTAATTAATTAGATTTAAACTCGCAGAGGTGTACAACTTTACCCACAAGGAATGACCCACCTTTTGCAAGATCACACACGCCCAATAGGACATTGTGTCTGCCAAAGATCATACATAGCTGTTCCATTACTTAGACATGGCTTTGGTCCAGCCGGACGTTAACCCCGCCAGAGAACTAGAAACACACACCCAAACCGTGGATCCACATTCACACCCAACACAACGCTTTCTAAACACGGCAGTATGTACACTGCTGCATGGGTGGAAACCCCACCCAAATGCTTGCAGACCAAACGGAATGCTTGGGGACCCGCCCAAGCAGACCAAACGGGAATGCTTGTGCTAGCTCCGCCACCAATGAACAAAGCCACATCTAAATAACTTAATAGGCTAAGGCTACCCCATAATAGCCCTCGTGGTTGCACGGAAATCTCGGATCAATAGCGCCCCATTGCTCGGTCCTTAATTGTGACACAAAGCGACACTTCACCCTACACTACGTGCCATTCCTTTCGCACAACCGCTATTGCCAATAATCGCCGCATCAAAGCATAGTTTTAATTTGGGTTTTAATCAAAGTACCAAGAACCAACAAAGGCCATTTTCAATATTTTCAGAAACCAAGATTGATTTGATCATCACTATTTTGATTCTAAAGCATGGCTAAGCATGAATAAAATAAACGCATATACCCATGATGACATTAAGTAATGCCCAACCTTAATCTATGGTTGTCAAGGTTCACATTTTCATAATCATCAAAGGAGATTCACGAGCCAACAGGTATAACTACCAAATCCACAAAATAGCAATTTACATAAAGTAAACGCATGCATAAAACAATTTGATGCACAAAAGGAATAGAAAATAGTAGGATCAATATGGTCAAAGGAAGCTTGCCTTGCTTAATAGACGCTACTGATTTAAGACGAGGATTGCGGCGACGATTTACTTAAGATGAAGCTAGAGACGTCGGGTCTACTCACGAACAACGGAAAATACAAAGAAATACTAACTTCAATAAGAGCGAAAGAAAATAGATAGCAAAACAAATAAACTCTTCACAAGAACAGGGATTGCTCTTTTATGAATTTATTAATCTTAATTTACGAATTCAAGATGCAAAGATTGATTAGATTGATCATTAGCTGCAAGCTTTCATTGATTGGTTATACATAATACATTTCGGGTAGCTTTGCCACTAATGGGTTTTGCACTATGAGGATTCAGATTCAAAGCAAGATAAAACAAGAATATTTCCTTAGATTCTTACAGAGCATGCCTTAGGGATCAATTCTAAGTTTTTCTTTACTAATTTCAGGTTTAGATGAGTTGCTTTGCGAGTTAATGAAAAGGCTTAAATGATCATATTAGAGTATGAATGATTTGTTCTTTATCTTTATTGATTTTGTTTAGAATTAGTTTTACGCAAGTTAAATTTATTGATTTAGGCTATGAGATTATTTTCATGACATTTGAGAAGGTTCGGTGATAAAAATAACTTAACTACGGATTCCTTCATTATTACCTAAAGTTTATTAATTCAAGATTAAAGTCTAAAGTAATGTGATTACTTAAGGTTATTCACCAAGAAGAGTAATATGCAAAACATGATGAAGTATGGTTATTTCTTCATAATAAGATGATTTATACTTTGTATGACAATCCTAAGCTAATTCCATAAATTTTTGGCTTTAGTCGATACATTATATTCATTGTTGAAAAGCTTAAGTAGCATTGTAAAGTTGACACTATTCGAAACGGCCAAAAGGTGAATCAAAAGGGTTAACACTTAGGGTTTTGATCGATGAGATAAATAGGCAAACCTTAATGGAATATGATTCTTTTTATAGATCATGGTAGTATAAACTTTGTAGAGTGTTACTAAACTAATTTTACTGATTTTAGTATTTGGATGAGTTATTTTATTTATCATTGAAATAGACTAAATGACCACATTTGCAAACCTTAAATCGGCCAAGTCTCAATCTTAATTTCCAACTAACCTATACATGATTCTTGATTGATCTTTCGTATTAGCGAGTATCATCCTAGAAGTGTTTTTAAGTTGATTTTGCATTATTTTAACTTAAACGCAATAGGTTTTCTATTTGATTATTGTTACGCTTTGCCATTTCCTTATGACAAAAGAATTCAAGTTAAACTTCATTCCAATTATTTTCATACACATATGTCCTCACTGTTTTTAGGAACTTATTACAAATTACATTATCAATTTTTTTTAAGCCATTATGCTATTGTTCTGTTAATGGCCATAATAGGGTTCAATGAGGATTAACAACTAATTTTATTAAACTTGGTCCTAAGATTAAATATCTTTGCATGATTAGGTTTATTACAATCCCAGAAGCACATATTCATTTCTTATATGGTTTTATGAACTATTATACACTCATTTCTATTAATGGCCCTATTGAGCTTTACTAATGGTTGTTTAAACAAACGAATTAAACTTAGATCAAAATTAAATGTATTTGTATACTTGAATACCTCCTGATCTTAACATCTCATGAATATTGATTTCATCATTTCATGGTTTATTATACACAAAATCTCATTAAAACCATATTAGCATTATAATCAAGGTTTAAATTAAATATAAACCCTATACTTCAAAAATTAAATCTTTTTACATATTTAGATTCTTCTGGATTTCAAATGAATATACAAATTTGTTCCACTGAGTTTTAATTAAAACTGTAAAAGATATTCAAACTAGAATATTTAATTTGGTTGGAAAAGAGGGAATATGTTTTCCAGCAAATGAAAGCGCCTTTGCTCTGGCTTCTTCTACCTCAGTACGACAATTTCAAAGACGCAGACAGAGAAACAGGGACGCCTAGGGCATGGGGCGAGGGGTCTTCCGGCGATCTTCCCGCGAAGGCGAGGGCACCAGCAGGGAGAGCTCGACGAGGTGAGTCCGGAAGAGGAGCCAATTCAGTCGGAGGAAGCCTCAAAGCGCAAGACCCAAGCTTTGACTGCGGAAATGGCGGAGGTGGAGGAAGCAAACACGGGCATTAGGGATTGAATTGATGGCCTTGTAAGCATCACGGATCACAGGAGTCCATTCTTGGGGTTTACCCGAAGGAGAAACTCCGAGGGGCTCTACCCACTGCCACGGACTCGGGAAGAAGGGCGACTACCGCGGCTTGTTTTTACATGAAGAACTCCAAATCTTTTGTCGAACTTGATCACTAGAAGCTCTAGATGGTGTATCCGGAGGAATTTGGGAATGATTGGTCTGTCTTGCTTGAATTTTCCCTCGCGCCGAGCCTGTGGGTTGCTGCTCATGGCGGTTTTGGGTGAGTTCAGGCGTCTCAGCCGAGGAAGAAGAAGGAAGTGAGGGGAGGTCCTTGCGCCACCGGGGCATGGTTTATAGCCAAGGATTGCAGTGTGGGCGTGGGATTCGTGGCGATCATCGTTGGTAGTCGCCACTAGCTTCGGACTTCGTCAATGGAAGAAACAGAGAGGAAGGAACGGGTTGGGGCGATGAGTTCGGCAGCAAGCTCTGGGGTCCATTGTCAGTGACTGTGAATTCAGCTATGCGCCAACGGAACGGAGTAGCAACCAATTGGCCCACGCGTCGGCGACTAACCAATTTCCGGTTTCGAATTCTAATTTTTGATTGAGATCAATTGAAGCATATTATTTTTCAAACTTTGTTTTTCAAAAGTATTTGATCTCGGAATACTTCTATAAATTTTTCAATTCCATTTGTGATTCCATTATTTCATGTGAATTCCGACAATATATTATTTTGAATTTAAAAGTTATCTTTTCATTTTACTTCTTCATCATTTTATGCATAAAATTTCAATTGCTGGCTAAAATGATTTAATTGAATGATCAGAGTTCTCATGGAAATTTTTCTAAACTTTTACTCTTTACGTTTTTACCTTTTCCTCGTTTTTCATCCTTTGTTTCCTTTTGTTGGATTTTTCATATAAAGAATAATTTCAAAGAAATCCAAATGAAATTCAATAACACCAAGAAACTCAGAAGTAAATATTTTCAAATTTAAAATATTCATTTTCACTTTATTAAATTTTCAGGATGTTACAGATCTACCCCCCTTACAGAAATCTCGACCCCTAGATTTGGCGGGTCTAAGGGGAAAGTATTTCTAAAAGAAGTTAGAAACTTTCCTTGAGTCGGTCTTCTCGTTTCCAAGTTGTTTCTTCTTTAAAATAATTGCTCCATTGAATCTTGATCGTCTTGCGGAATTTATTACGAGAGCGTTGTTCATTTTCTTTTAAGATCTTAGTCGGATGCTTCTAATAAGTTAAACTAGGTTGTAGATAAGTTTTACCTAGCTGGGTGAGCTCAGAAAGGAAGATAAGATATTTTCCTAATTGCGATACACAGAAGACATTCTGGACGCTGGATAGGTGAGATGACAACTCAAATTTACATGCCTTTTATCCTATCTTCTCAACGATACGATATAGCCTAATATATCATGGCGCCAGGTTATCTCCAATTTGGAAACAGTAAATACCGCAAACTTTGCAAATCTTGAGATAGATTTGGGAATTCTTTATCGGAGGTGACTTTGTCGTTCTTGTTGATATGCCGTCTTCATTGCAATTTCTTTACTGGATCTTCGTCTTGCGATTCCAAGTTGACGTCGAGAAATAGAAAAGAATTCTATTTGAGTTTTAGGTAAGCAGATGAGAGATACTAATATTTTTTTTTACATATCTTTTTTGATTGAACATTCAATATTGCCAACAAGGATGATCTAATTTAGAGAGTGGTATGTGATATGTTTAGAATCCTTGAGGCAAAAGAAAGATTGCATTGTCATTACATTTATTCGGGAAAAACCTGAATGCTTAATGCCATGAAGGATATTTGAATACAATGGCTGATCTGTATAGTTCAACGATAGTTGGCGAGATTAGCCGAGATTAAATATTGCTCAAAGTTGTCTATAGATTAACAGCAGAATAGCGATGATTCAAGGATTGAATTGAGGCAAGAGGGTTATAAGATGATCCTGATGATTTAATTCATTTAATTACTTTAGTAGACAGAAGGTTTTTGATTTTCTTTGGGTTTGGCAACTAGGGAGGAATGAAATATACGGAATCAAAAGATTAACTGCAGAGATTGAATACACAAGGGATGTACTCAATATCACAACAAGTGTTAGATACAATCACATGAAAAAGATGTTTATGTTCAACACCTGGTATCGGGGCAGGGATTGTTTTTAAGTACTCAATGTTTTCTAAGTCTTCGAGATAGCTCGAAAATTATTGATGTCTTTCTTGACGAGGTGAAGTAGAACTGTTCTTGGATAGATGTTGGTAAAGTGTTCAAGTTATTTTTGGCTGATGCAAGTGATGTTGTTTGTTTGTTCATAAACTAAAGCTTAAATTTATGATTTTTAAGGTTTTTCAACTACTAAGATTTTTATGATAAACACTATGGAATAACGTTATTTCTTTAGAACAAGGTTGTATATACATTGAATAATGTTTCTAAACTCATTTTATAATTTTTAGTGTTTGGTTGAGGTATTAAACCTGTTGCTGAAAAGGCTTATAGGATGCTAAAGTTTACGCTATAAGAAATCGGCCAAAAGAGGTACGGGAACTCTTATCGTTTAAGGATTTTGCACAAGCAGAAACTACATGACCCAAGAGCTGTAAATAGAATATTTTCTTAGAAAATTTAAGTACATATCCTAAACATCATTTTTGAGCTATTATACATAGAATTTGCACTTAGACGAGGTATTTTACGGGTTGACGAAAAGGCTTCAGAGACTAATCGCGTAACACTATTTTGGGTCGTATTAAATCTCAACTTGCGACTACACTATCCATGACAATTGACTCATTTTTCTGGCATAAGTAGGGGATAATCTTAAGAGTATTTTAAAGTGGTTTTTCTGATATTTGGCTTTTATCCGAGATGCTTTTCATATAATGTTCATTAGGGCCTAAGGTATACTTAGCTCAACTTTGTATTAATATGAAGTATTTTTGCCTAACCAGCAAAGATATTATTCATCAAGGTCATAGGATTTGGTCTTTTCAAATTTGAACTTAGTTTATGAAAGTTATGACTATTTAGATAACACAAGTATTGATACTTCAGCTACGTGGTTAAGTGTTAATCATAACCTTATAATAGTGATTCTTACTATATTACATGGTCTGATCATGCAAGGCATTCAGGAACTAGTTATTCATGCATTAGCACTTACTTGTGACATTTTCTACACACCTGGTTGATCATACTCAATTCTTTAGGTACATATAATATGGAGGCATATATTGCTTAAGAATTTAAGCACAGACTAAAATGCATTATGGTTATTTTTGTTGTAGCAGATAACATGGTCCTAAGGAGCCCTTCTCTTACCTTTTTACTTATTTATGAACTTTATTTATGTACTGGTCACCTATATATATACATACATCTTTTCCATGCGAACTATTTACCATTCATGAGAACAAATCTAATTCAAGCTCCTACTTTAGTTATTTCAACATAATGTGGTAGCCTACTGCCATATGAATGTTTATAAATCAATTTCATTTATTTCATATTCCTCTTGCACAATTTATTCATTTTTGAGTATTTATTGGATTGAAAACAACCTTTGGTATAAAACGATCCAACAAAGGTGAAATATAAACATTCTTATATATACTTGAGTTTCTGGTAGCATAAGGATTCAAACAAAATTAGTTTCATTAATTTTTGAGTTTGTTTGCAACATTTTAATATGTAGCACATCTTTAAACCTTTTATTCAAATTTGAATTTCAAATTCATCCAACACTGTTTTTCAAAATATTTTTATGACACGAAGAACTAGAGTTTTGAACTTTGTTTCACTTAATTTGGTTTAGAAATGCAAAAGTTATGCACATATGAGGTTGACTCGATTTGGAAAACCTAGAGAAAAAGGAAAATACGCTTTCTCTGAACTGAAGGCGCATTCCCACAACGTGCTCTGGGCTCGGCTAGAATCATGCCAAGGTTGGAAATATTTTGTGCTAGTTGCTAGAATAGAAGGGTGTGCCTTAAATGATTTTGTTCAGTTATGGTGAACATTTACACCATGGTTAGAGATACTAGTAATCGTTTTTCTTGTTAGTTTGTTTTTGCGCGTGCACTTTTTTTTTTTGAACTGAAGGACAGTGGAGAGTTACGTCGATTGCTATGTAGGGGAAGTGCTTCAGCTAAATACAGAAGATTTGGTTGGGCTTGGATAGGATTACCATTTCTTGGCAATTAAGTATCTTGCGTGGTTTCACGAAGTAGATGAGAAGCGTTAGCAATTTATACCGAGAATCACTAACAAGAATAAGCTAATTTAAAGAGAGATACAGAGTATGTTAAAATATTTAAGATGGATGAAAGAACGCATCTCAGTTATTTGGGGAGAGCTGAAGGTCGATTATGAAGGCTAAAAATTTTATTACTCATCACTTTTAGTAGGTGCGTTAGTGAATTGTGTCGCGGACATTCTGCAACAATATTTATCAGAGTAAAGCGATTTAGACAGAATTCCATTGGATTAGGGGCATTTTGTAACCATGCTTGACAAGATGTTGGAATCGGAGAAAAATGGTTAGGTAAGGGTTATATATATTACGAAGAAATATTTGATTCTTTCCAGTTAACTCTAGTTGTGGTTTCTATGCAGATTAAGTAGCTTTTAGTTTGGTTTATAAGGCAACATTTCGTTCTTTAAAATCTTTTTAGTTAAAATTTTCTTATTAAGCAGGGTTAACGCATCGTAAATTTCAACCTAATGGTTTGACATCCACAAGAGTAACCCGAAATCGATACAAAAGATTTACAACAAAATTTCAATAACACAGTAAAACTATATACATTCAACTTAGTATATAGGAAGGGCATCTATGGTTCTTATTTGTACCGCCATGTGTATCTATGTATAAAAGGTGTACTATATAGCTAGAATAATATGTAGCTCAGATATCGCTATCTTCCAACGAGACTATTCAAAGGACAAGTATTCTTTTAATCTTTGCACCATTTGCGTTGTTAGTCTTCCGAGGCTTGATGAAGTCGGAGAGGTTGTGATGTTTCATTGCTTCCATCTTCTTGAAGTTGCTGATGTAGACCTCACAACGTTGTTGACTTATTACCGGAATTAGTTTCAAAAAGATCTGTTGGTGGTTTTCATTAAGCCATAAAGTAAGGAGAGGAATACTTCTAAAAGGAATAACTTAAGAGTGGAGAAAGATAATTCTACAAAGGAGGAAATGAGGGTACAGATAAGGAGAACAAATTCCATAGATGGGAAGAGAGTATATGTATAACTGATGCTATGAGTAACATTAATTGTACACATACTCTTTTTATTTTTCTTTTTAGAAAAATAGGATTTCTGATTTGCTTTCCAGTTTTCATCTTTAACAACCATTCTAAGGTTTCTGTTGGAAGTGTATAACTTTCTGGTTCCAACTCATTTTCATGGTATATAACCTAAGCAAGGTAATGAGGTGAGTTTTAAGGCATGGTTATAAATTATTATTGGAACATTAAGTTTTAACTAGCCTAATGCAGCTTATGTTAGTTTATTGGTTACTAACAAGGTAAGGATCTGGCCTTGGTTTTCATACAGATAGTGTGATCTCCAGTAGAGCTAGAAGTGGTAATGGGAACTATATTATTAATCTTGATGAGGCTTGCTTCTAAGAAAGGTTAACAACTAAAAGATTGCATGAGATGAGGAGTTACGCTAAGAGAAGAGATAAGCAATTTTATAATTTCCTATTTATCCTACTGAGTTGAACTTTCCACGCCCGCACATAAGGATAATTTATTGTGAAACTCTAACCTAAAGGTTAAGTCCACACATAAACCACCGGGCAAGCAAAGTAAAAACAAATTTGCAACAAGAAGACAAAAACATCACCAAATCGTGTCAGACGTACCAAATTAAACAAGATAATATGCTTCGTGCAAGGCTTCCTATCTTAAGGTGAATCCTAATATATTCTAATCCTCCGCATTTATTGTCTCTTCATGACGAGACTCTTCAAGCTTTACTTCTACTTTGTCGAGGTTAATGAAGATTTGTATGCTTCCTTGAAACTGTTGGTGTAAACCGTAGTCTTCATTTGCAAGCAAGATAGTGACATATCCTGGACATCCTTAGAAGCAAATAGAGAAGATGATCTATTTTAAGGAAAGAGGACTTCATTTACAACCCAAAATGAAATTAGTGGTAAGGATAAGAACTTAAGAGTGAGAAGAGAATAGCAAAGCCTACATTTTGCAATTATAGTAGCTTTTGGAAGTAAGATTTTGAATTCTCATATTCCAATGCTAACGACCATTCTATCTAAGGTTTATCCTATGGTCAGTATAGCTCTGATACCAACTGAAATGACCCCCATTTTTACACCGAATGCAAAAATGGAAATCTAATGTGCTTGCAGTACTAGTCCCTGGATCAGTAGCTAGCACACACATTTCAACGATTGGAATCACAACCATACAACATATTAATTAAGCGGAAACGAATATACAAATAATTATTACAATTTAGAGAATGCGGCAGCAAAAGAGGCAATAACCCGTAGTTTGCCCAACCGATCCGTGAGCAGTAACCCACTGCATAAACTTCAGATAGAACACGCTTCAAGGAAGAACCCGAACTGCGATGAACAACTTCGAAGCTTCGCTTTCTAAACCACCTACATATAATTAGGCAAGGGTGAGTATTTTACATACTCAGCAAGACTTGAGCAAATCCTACAATACATGCAGGCCATTTCAAAGGAGGCTACTACAGTTAATTTTGCATAAAGCGAATTTGAATTGGAAACCAAGTTATTTGCAAACGGAATTTAAAAGAGCAAGATTTAATTGATAACAAATAAGTAAAGCATAAATAACACTCACCGTCCTCCATGACGTGAGCGACGAATCAAGCCTTGCCATCGCATGGCATATATCCAATTCTTTGTCCACACAGGGCACAACAGCTGACACCAACACTTGCCCACACAGGGTATAGCATTGGGTCATCTGTGGAGTAAGCTAACTTGTAAAATAAACCTTTTTGAAAATGCCAAAGCTAACATTGGAATGACTTCACCGAGTGCTCATGACCGCGAGCGCGGCTAATTAATTAGATTTAAACTCTGCAGAGGTGTACAACTTTACCCACAAGGAATGACCCACCTTTTTGCAAGATCACACACGCCCAATAGGACATTGTGTGCGCCAAAGCGATCATACATAGTCGTTCCATTACTTAGACATGGCTTTGGTCCAGCCGGGACGTTAACCCCGCCAGAGAACTAGAAACACACACCCAAGCCGTGGATCCACATTCACACCCAACACAACGCTTCTAAACACGGCAGGCGCACACACTGCATGGGTGGAAACCCCACCCAAGGCACTCAAACGGGAATGCTTGGGGACCCGCCCAAGGCACCAAACGGGAATGCTTGTGCTAGCTCCGCCTACCAATGAACAAAGCCACATCTAAATAACTTAATAGGCTAAGGCTACCCCATAATAGCCCTCGTGGTTGCACGGAAATCTCGGATCAATAGCGCCCCATTGCTCGGTCCTTAATTGTGACACGGCGACACTTCACCCTACACTACGTGCCATTCCTTTCGCACAACCGGCTATTGCCAATAATCGCCGCATCAAAGCATAGTTTTATTTTGGGTTTTAATCAAAGTACCCACAACCAACAAAGCCATTTTCAATATTTTCAGAAACCAAGATTGATTTGATCATCACTATTTTGATTCTAAAGCATGGCTAAGCATGAATAAAATAAACGCATATACCCATGATGACATTAAGTAATGCCCAACCTTAATCTATGGTTGTCAAGGTTCACATTTTCATAATCATCAAAGGAGATTCACGAGCTAACAGGTATAACTACCAAATCCACAAAATAGCAATTTACATAAAGTAAACGCATGCATAAAACAATTTGATGCACAAAAGGAATAGAAAATAGTAGGATCCATATGGTCAAAGGAAGCTTGCCTTGCTTAATAGACGCTTACGACGAAGACGAGGATTGCGGCGACGACGACGAAGATGAAGCTAGAGACGTCGGGTCTACTCGCTGAACAACGGAAAATACAGCAAATACTAACTTCAATAAGAGCGAAAGAAAATAGATAGCAAAACAAATAAACTCTTCACAAGAACAGGGATTGCTCTTTTATGAATTTATTAATCTTAATTTACGAATTCAAGATGCAAAGATTGATTAGATTGATCATTAGCTGCAAGCTTTCATTGATTGGTTATACATAATACATTTCGGGTAGCTTTGCCACTATGGGTTTTGCTCTATGAGGATTCAGATTCAAAGCAAGATAAAACAAGAATATTTCCTTAGATTCTTACAGAGAATGCCTTAGGGATCAATTCTAAGTTTTTCTTTACTAATTTCAGGTTTAGATGAGTTGCTTTGCGAGTTAATGAAAAGGCTTAAATGATCATATTAGAGTATGAATGATTTGTTCTTTATCTTTAATTGATTTTGCTTAGAATTAGTTTTACGCAAGTTAAATTTATTGATTTAGGCTACTGAGATTATTTTCATGACATTTGAGAAGGTTCTGGTGATAAAAATAACTTAACTACGGATTCCTTCATTATTACCTAAAGTTTATTCATTCGCATTAAAGTCTAAAGTAATGTGATTACTTAAGGTTATTCAGCCAGTAAGAGTAATATGCAAAACATGATGAAGTATGGTTATTTCTTCATAATAAGATGATTTATACTTTGTATGACAATCCTAAGCTAATTCCATAAATTTTTGGCTTTAGCTGATACATTATATTCATTGTTGAAAAAGCTTAAGTAGCATTGTAAAGTTGACACTATTCGGAAACGGCCAAAAGGTGAATCAAAAGGGTTAACACTTAAGGGTTTTGATCTGATGAGATAAATAGGCAAACCTTAATGGAATATGATTCTTTTTACAGATCATGGTAGTATAAACTTTGTAGAGTGTTACTAAACTGATTTTACTGATTTTAGTATTTGGATGAGTTATTTTATCTATCGTTGAAATAGACCAAATGACCACATTTGCAAACCTTAAATCGGCCAAGTTTCAATCTTAATTTCCAACTAACCTATACATGATTCTTGATTGATCTTTCAGGTATTAGAAGAGTATCATCCTAGAAGTGTTTTTAAGTTGATTTTGCATTATTTTAACTTAAACTGCAATAGGTTTTCTATTTGATTATTGTTACGTTTGCCATTTCCTTATGATAAAAGAATTCAAGTTAAACTTCATTCCAATTATTTTCATACACATATGTCCTCACTGTTTTTAGGAACTTATTACAAATTACATTATCAATTTTTTTTGAGCCATTATGCTATTGTTCTGTTAATGGCCATAATAGGGTTCAATGAGGATTAACAACTAATTTTATTAAACTTGGTCCTAAGATTAAATATCTTTGCATGATTAGGTTTATTACAATCCCAGAAGCACATATTCATTTCTTATATGGTTTTATGAACTATTATACACTCATTTCTATTAATGGCCCTATTGAGCTTTACTAATGGTTGTTTAAACAAACGAATTAAACTTAGATCAAAATTAAATGTATTTGTATACTTGAATACCTCCTGATCTTAACATCTCATGAATATTGATTTCATCATTTCATGGTTTATTATACACAAAATCTCATTAAAACCATATTAGCATTATAATCAAGGTTGAAATTAAATATAAACCCTATACTTCAAAAATTAAATCTTTTTACATATTTAGATTCTTCTAGATTTCAAATGAATATACAAATTTGTTCCACTGAGTTTTAATTAAAACTGTAAAAGATATTCAAACTAGAATATTTAATTTGGTTGGAAAAGAGGAATACGTTTTCCAGCAAATGAAAGCGCCTTTGCTCGCTTCTTCTACCTCGAGCACGAATTTCCCCAAAGACGCAGACAGAGAAACAGGGACGCCTAGGGCATGGCGGCGAGGGTCTTCCGGCTTCCAAGGCGAGGGCACCAGCGAGGAGAGCTCGACGAGGTGAGTCCGGAAGAGGAGCCAATTCGTGGGAGGAAGCCTCAAAGCGCCAAGACCCAAGCTTTGACTACGAAATGGCGGGAGGTGGAGGAAGCAAACACGGGCATTAGGGATTGAATTGATGGCCTTGTAAGCATCACGGGATCACAGGAGTCCATTCTTGGGGTTTACTCGAAGGAGAAACTCCGAGGGCTCTACCCACGCCACGGACTCGGGAAGAAGGGCGCCAGTTGCGGCTTGTTTTTACATGAAGAACTCCAAATCTTTTTTGGAACTTGATCACTAGAAGCTCTAGATGGTGTATCCGGGAGGAATTTGGGAATGATTGGTGTCTTGCTTGAATTTTCCCTCGCTCGAGCTTGAGGGTTCTTTGTTCATGGCGGTTTTGGGTGAGTTCTGGCGCCTCAGTGAGGAAGAAGAAGGAAGTGAGGGGAGGTCCTTGCGCCACCGGGGCATGGTTTATAGACAAGGATTGCAGTGTGGGCGTGGGATTCGTGGCAGTCATCGCTGGTAGTGCGCCACTAGCTTCGGGACTTCGTCAGTGGAAGAAACAGAGAGGAAGGAACGGGGTTGGGGCGATGAGTTCGGCAGCAAGCTCTGGGGTCCATTGTCAGTGACTGTGAATTCAGCTATGCGCCAACGGAACGGAGTAGCAACCAATTGGCCCACGCGTCGGCGACTAACCAATTTCCGGTTTCGAATTCTAATTTTTGATTGAGATCAATTGAAGCATATTATTTTTCAAACTTTGTTTTTCAAAAGTATTTGATCTCGGAATACTTCTATAAATTTTTCAACTCCATTTGTGATTCCATTATGTCATGTGAATTCCGACAATATATTATTTTGAATTTAATAGTTATCTTTTCATTTTACTTCTTCATCATTTTATGCATAAAATTTCAATTGCTGGCTAAAATGATTTAATTGAATGATCAGAGTTCTCATGGAAATTTTTCTAAACTTTTACTTTTTACGTTTTTACCTTTTCCTCGTTTTTCATCCTTTGTTTCCTCTTGTTGGATTTTTCATATAAATAATAATTTCAAAGAAATCCAAATGAAATTCAATAACACCAAGAAACTCAGAAGTAAATATTTTCAAATTTAAAATATTCATTTTCACTTTATTAAATTTTCAGGATGTTACACTATTATCGTTGTGGAGTAATACTCTTGAATCTTGTGATGGACTTATTGTGATGTGTTGAAAAAGATTGAATGTGAAGATGGTTGTGTTGAATAAGATTGATTATCTAAGGATCTGCTAGAATGTCTTCTTTTGGTTTGAGAGATTGATATATATATTATAACTGCAAATATTTTTTTGTCTGCTGAGTGGATGTCCTATTTACTAGAGAGGTCATGCCGAAATTTTGTATATTCCTCTAACTTAGTTTTTGTATATTTCTGTGACTTAGTGGATCAAGATTCTTGGCTTAAGGTATATAACTTGATAACTCTTATCTCCATGTCGTATGCAATTACAATTCTTTGCTTCGTTTGTCGAGTATCTATGGTACATAATTTGGAATAAGATGGGATTTTCTCCTCGAGGATTAAAGTATTTCTCTAATAGTACATTTGCTAGAAAGATAGAGGAATGATTCAGACTCACGCTTGCACCTAGACCCAAAACTTTATCTCAAATTGTTCGTAACTATTAGTTATTTCGGTTGGTGTTATGTTTATGTTAAAGGGATGTATTGAATTATGATTCAAATTCGAAAAAGGCTAACTTCGTCGGAGGCGGAGTGAGGTCTGTCACCGGAGGCTTGGGCCGAGCGATCACGGATCGTTGTTATTCTTGACCTAGGTCATTGCCTTATATATGTTCATCTTGTAAGCCGTCGCGAGTTGATCTCTCCGGCGATTTGTAAACACTCTTGAAAATAGTGAAGTTTGCCGGCCGGTGCCCGTGGTTTTTTACCCTTCACATTGGAGGGGTTTTTCCACGTAAAATCCGGTTCGTATATATGTTATTTATGTAGGATCGGATGGCGTCAATCAGAGGGGGGGTGAATGATTGCGCGGAAGCTAAAATCTTATTCTTCACCTTTTTGAAACACCCCAATACAAACTCAAATTGCTTGAAGACCGGTTCACGGAGTTGGGAGACCAGTTTAGAAGTCTGGGCGACCAGTAGAGCACATGGGCTACCAGTAGAACAATTGGGCGACCAGTTTGGGCACCTGGGCGACCAATAGGACACTTGGGCGAGCAGTAGAACACTTGGGCGACCAGTTTGGGCACCTGGGCGACCAGTAGGACACTTGGGCGAGCAGTAGAACACTTGGGCGACCAGTTTGAGCACCTGGGCGACCAGTAGGACACTTGGGCGAGCAAGTTGGGCACTTGGGCGAGCAGTTTGGCACTTGGGCGAGCAGGTTGGGCGACCACGAACTGTTGGGCGACCACGCACGCAGTCTGGGCGAGCAGACCGATATATGTTCACTAAAATAGTAATTCCGAAGATCTAGCTGTTCGATTGATGTGAAATTTTAACTGTAGAAACTAGACTCAATTACGCAGCTAACACAAAAAGAATCAGGTCAATCGGATATACGGATCTAAAGTTATGTCATTTGCAAGATGACTGAATCCGGGCGACCACGCGAGCAGTCGGGCGAGCAGGACATCAATCTGGGCGACCACAGATTACAGAAGATCTAACCGTTGGATTGATTTGAAATTTTAACTGTAAAAACTAGATTCGATTATGAATCAAACCCAATAAGAATCAATCCGATCGGATCTACGGATCAAAAGATATTACCTTCGCAAGATGATACCTTTGCAAAGAACCGAAACTCCGTGATGAACTTCGTGACTGCTATGATGAACAAGACTTCAAGCGATCGATCAACTATGTCGAAGCCAAGAGCAAATCACAGACGCAAAAAGTTGCTCTCTGGAAGATTGATTTTTATTTCATTGTCTAAAGTACTCCAACACAAGAGTACAAACCCTAATATCTGAACGCTCTAAACCTCGTCCACATAAACAGGGGACACCTCCCCCTATTTATACAGAGCAAACTCATAGAGATTGACTACGACTCCACTTCCAACATGGAAAGAGTCCGTATCTATCTCAACTTGGCCCAACGTGGCCAAAAACAACTCTTGCACGTATGTACAGCCCACCTGCTGTAATTACGTGACTAACCAGCCTCCATGTGCATGTTCTCTAGCCCGAACGTCCCGCATAACATCCTTGACCACCAAGACCTCGATTCCTCCTCGAATCTAGTCCCGAACCTCGCCTCCATGAACCTAGTTCCGGTCCGTCATCGACCACGTTTGCCCTCGAGCAACACTCGCACATGAATAAACACACAAACTGCACGAGCACAAGTCCACGACTTGACTCAAGGTCAATCCATGCAACCACTCACACGAGTGCATTGCATCAGCGTAATCCATCATGCTATCACCAAAGATAATAATTATCTCAACATGGCACACGACAAGCACCACACATGCTATAATCAAAGTCACTTTACAATGCCAATTTCACCATTCAACCAATTTTTCATCACATGATCTCACAATTTACGGGTTTGGAAAATGGGCTAGTTTCGGTCCTTATTTTAGATTAGAGACTTTGGAAAATGGGCTATATAATTGCAACTCATCCGGCAAAGACACGCTTGCTATAATTTGGGTATCAAATTACCAAAATAATGATCAAGTGACATCAATGAAATACAAGCTAGATGGGTGGTCAATCACCGGATATATATATATATATATATATTGTATAATGGTTATAAATTGTAATTAATTGGGCCACTTAAAACCCACAAATTTATGATTAAATTGTGGGTTTTTGAACCCACAATTTAATTGATTAATTTCGTCGAGTTAAATTCGTGAACTAAATTGACGGTTTGCCCACGAATTTAACTTAAATTCATGGGTTTTGGCCTAAATTCGTGGGTTTTTGGCCCACGAATTTTTCCCTGTTTCTTGTAGTGTGTACGTAGGGGAGATAAGCTTCTATAATCCTGCAAAATTTGAAAACCAAACTCAATTGCATTTGAAAGATATAAAAAAGACAAATTCAGCTTGAATAAAGATTTTTCACTGTTTAATACTATTCATCTTGTTGTTTATCTTTTTTATATCTTTTAGATGTGGTTGAGTTTAGTTTTCAAATTTTGCAGGATTGTAGAGATCATCTCCCATACGTATGGTAATTGTTTGAGAATTTTTGAAAACTTGTACACGTAGGTTTCATGGAGTTTTCACAGTAAGAGGGTTTTCACTGGATATGTTGTCTATATGTATGTATACAAATACATGTATACATATATACATAACATGTATACACACATATATAATACATATGTATGTAGGGGAAGTATACGGTGAAAATAGACATATGGTGAAATAAGTGTTTGACTACTTTCATGATTTCACTATATATCTACTTTCACCATATACTTCCTCATGTATGTATATATGTGTGTATGTATCATGTATAATATGTGTGTATATACATATATATACATACATATAAGGCTGGAAAAAAAGCTCGTTGAGCTGGCTCGGTGGCTCGTTTCAAAATTGCTCCGATTACATTTATTTTTCTTTTAAAATAAAAATTAATTGATTTGGAATAAGAGTCAACTTCGGTTCGGCTCGTTAGGCTCAGCTCGTTAAGCTCGGTTCGAAGTTGGGTCTCAAACAATACAGAAGATTATAATAAATAAGAATAAATCAGTGTCGAAGAAAGCTCGAAAAAAAGTTCAACTGGCTCGTTATCCACCCCTACATACATATGCATATGTATATGCATATATGCATATGCATATGCATATATACATATATAGATATCCTATTCTATACATTCATGTAGAATAGTTTAATGTACACGTGATCAGTCCGACTGAGCCATGCAGCGTAATTATTACCACTATTGAATAGATGCATGATGAGAAGATGGTTTTGGGCTGCGAAATGAACTGCACCAGTTACGTGTTCAAACTAACTAGTTAATGCGTTTGGCAGTTTGAACATGAATATGTTTTCTCTTTGTTTTAGTCATATCTTTTTATTGGTAGCTCCGATTTGTAAATAATTTTCACCAGTAGCTTAATGACGACGATATGAACAACATGATATAAGTCTCGCTATTACACAATAATTTCTATTATCTGGTGACAAATTTTACTAGTAGTACATATAGTTTTTACTACCACACATGCTTCTGAACCTCTGGTATGAAAATAATCACCAGTAGTTTTCACGTGAAAAAATTAATCGGTAATGTAACATGATATTTTTTAAGAGTGTGTTTGGTATAGCTTCAGTTTCACTAAAATCTATAGAGTTGGTGGAGTAGAGTATTTCTAACTCTAGAAACTTATGGAGCTCGAGCTATGGGTAAGAGTGTTTAGGTAGATCATCTTATTTACATTTTAGACTAAAAATATAAACTTAATTCATTTTATTTTAGCCTACAAGTTCTAAATCTAAGATAAAATTGGGATATGAAGCTTTATCAAATAGCCTAAATGGTAACCCCGTATAATGGTGGTACGCATGAGTTGACATGATAAGAAATCAAGAAAAGTCGTTGTGCAATGTCACGCTATAACGAGAGATTAAGGAGGGAAGAGGCAAAGAGGAAACCGACGGATCAGGTTGTTTTGTAGCGGCGGCAACAACAATCACCATAATCATCCATCATTACAAAACCATATCTACGTGAGGAGCACGGTGCTTGCATGGCATGGCGATCGATGGCGAGGCGCCATTAATTTACCAAACTAAATGTACGTACTAGTGTAAAAAAAACTACGTGTACGTACTGATGTGCAAAAAAACCTTAACTAATACAGTTTTCAACCACTACAAGGTCAACAATGGCATGCATGCGCGGTAAATTAAGCGGCGTGACATGTACCATTACGTCCATACTCAATGTATGGTAAAAACGTGTGTGTATATATATATACACCTTCTTGTATTAATTTCTTTGGACGGAGTTGAAAAGCAGAGAGATCATATCTCAGTTCTCCTTATAAAAAAGAGAGAGATAATATCTCAGTTTTCTCTCTAAAAAAAAGATAATATCTCACTTCTTTTTTTACCACCATGCATGCATGCTTACAGCAGCAAGCCGTGTCTTATTTTTTATGCTCACAATAACCTTTAATTATTTCTACCAACAATGCCGTGTCAGATGCTCGTTGGTCGACGGCAAAAGTCAGCACGGCTCATGCTATTTTCTCTCTCTATCCAGTCCTCCAGAGAGAGAAAGCAGCGGCAGCAGGAAGTAGACAGCTACTACATCCTTCTACTGTGCTCAATTGCAGATAGATTTTTTTAGATGGAAATTGCAAATGGAACTGCTAGGGCACAGTCACCTGAAAATTGGTTAAGTTTCAGTCGATTTTCTAACATTCAGATATTATGTTGAGATTCGTGCTCTATCGAACTTGTCTTCCTCCTTTGTATAGCGCCACCATATCCACTGTCGCCATGTTAGGACTCAGGTTCACCGGTTATGGTTTGGATTCACCGGATCCCGAAGCTTATAGAGAGGGAGGGCAATGATGACAGTGTGGCAATGGCGATGGTGACACTGTCTCGACCACGGGAAGGAGGACAGTGTGCAGCGGCGGGGGACGGCTCAAGGATGAGCTCTAAGGAGGGAGGAGAGGCAGCGAAAGGTTGCAACGGGGTGACGAAGGAGGTGGGATACGCCATCACCGCCCACGAAGTCGCCATCAATCGTGTCAAGAGGTGGAAGCGATGGAGGGTGGAGCTAGCCAACGGCCTCGTACGTTGTGCCACCACTAGCACCAGAGAGAGGGTGGGAGGCAGCGCGCGAGGTTAGGAGGGGGTGGCGGCCATTAGGGCTGGGTGGGATTAGGGTTAAGAGGTGGTGGTGGTGGCTTATATATGAACAAAGGAATGGATATGTGAATGGTTTTGTCTAGATACAATAACTAGAAAATTTCAATCGCATGTGCAATAGATGACTCCATGAATATCCGATGTAGTGACATATAAAAGGAATAAGTCTATTTTACACCTCTTAACTTTTTAAAAAATCTATTTAATACCCTCAACTATAAAATCGGGTATTTAACCTCCTAAATTTATAAAAACAGGTCAATTTACACCTTATGGTGGTTTTGATTATTTAGATCCCACTCAAGATGGTTTTTGCCATATTAGTAGCTATATCATCTAGTTTTGGTAACGAGGATTCAATTCAAGTATATTGACATGAACATTATCGTCCTCTTTCTTATACATTTTCTCTCTATATACATTATGTTTCCTCGTTCTCGTTATCGTTTATTCTCTCATTTGGATCTAAATATCGATGACAGCTTCCAACATAGCAAAAACCACAAAAATCACCCTAAGTTGGATTCCTATCAGTAGAACTGCCTTAAAGTTATTGACCCGGTTTTGTAAGTTTATGGTGCTAAATACCCGGTTTATAGTTGAGGGTGTTAAATAGACTTTTAGAAAGTTAGAGATGTAAAATGGACTTATTCTTATATAAAAACCAGTTGCTATAGTTGCCACTGCACTGCACCCTCTCATTCTTAGCCAGCTCCTTCGCTTCTCCCTTGCACACGCTCGCATTTCTCTCTACCAAGCTAGCCAAGAAGAAAGGTGGCCTAGTGTTTGCCATGGCATGCACGAATTTCAAGGAGGAGCCGGACCTGTACGTGAAGGAGGGGAGCAAGCTCTACTCCAAGATGCTCTCCAAGGAGGCGGCCGCCACCCTCACCGTGCCGTCCTTCCGGGTCTACTACAGCGTCGCCTCGGCCGGGTCCGTGCCTTTTCTGTGGGAGTCGCAGCCGGGCACGCCCAAGAACTCGCCCTCCACGGCCGCGCTCCCGCCGCTCACCCCGCCCCCCTCCTACTACACCGCCGGCAGCAAGGGTGCCCGGAAAGCCACCTCCAGGAAGAGCTGGCCCGGCGCTGGCGCCATCCTCCCCAGGATCACCTTCCTCCGGAGGCTGGGGCGCCGGACGTCGCCGTTCTCCTCCTCCGCCTACTGGTCGTCGTCGTCAACGTCGTCCATGTCGCCGGTGTTCACCGTGCAGTCGTCTCCCGCGGTGGCGGGCTTATCGTTCTCGACTGGCGAGGAGGAGGCGGCCGCGGCGAGGTGCTTCGGAATGGACCGCGAGTGCGATAGGGGGGAGATGAAGGGGTGCGGCGTCGCGGTGGCCGTCAGGAACGTGCTCGCCACGGTCGTCGGCCACAAGCCCGGCCGCCGAGCCATCAGTGCGGCGGCATAGAGGATACATGGCAGTATGTGATGTTTAATTTGCTTAATTATTCTCGGGGCGTGATTTGCACTTTGTCCTAGTAGTATGCTACCACGTGCCATGTCCAAGTCATATATGCATGGTAACTAAGGAAGAGAAGTGTAAACATAACGGTTTAATATTATGCGGTGTGCGTATCACTGTATTGTAACCGTATATACGTATATATATGGTCGTGTGGTCCTAGTAGTCCTGTCCTGCAGATATGTGTAATTTACTTTTTAAAAAGTTCATTTAACACTATCAACTATAAAATTGGGTATTTAACCTTCTAAACTTACAAAACCAGATCAATTTACATTTTAAGGTGGTTTTAAAGAATAATATTGCCAACAAGATGGTGATTTTTGAGTTTTTTTCTATGTTGGTAGCCATGTCGTCAATTTTTGCTGATGTATATTCAAATGAGGGAAGGAATGATGATAAGAAGAAAGAGAATGTATATAGAGAGAAAATAAGTGAGAAAGATGTTGATGATATTGATGTCAGTACCCTTGAATTGTATTCTTATTACCAAAACTTGATGGCATAACTGTCAATATAGCGAAAATCATCTTGAGTAAGATCCAAATCATCAAAGTCACCCTCCAAAATCAATTTAGGGTGTAAATTGATTAAATCATCAAAACCATCTTAAATTGACCCAGTTTTATAAGTTTGGGGGTTAAATACCCGGTTTTATAGTTGAGTGTTTTAAATGGACATTTTGGATAGTTGAAGGGTGTAAAATGAACTTGTTGCAAAAAAAAATTGATGAGTACATCAGCATGGAAATTAATGGTAATGGTCAGCAAGGTAGATTTAATTGAAGATCAACGGTACTTGGTCCTTTTTTCTCCTCCTTCACAACATGGAAGTGCTCTACTTGTGTGATTTACTGTGCCTTTCCTCTTCTTTTATATAGCATATCTAAATCATCTTGAATTTCACTGCACATGCATCGTTAGTAAATGTCCTGTCAGTTCGAGTCAGTGAACTTTTTTATTAGCTATCCTTACATAATTTACAGGACCCAATGAAGCCATTAACGAGCCTTAGGAGAAAATTAAGCACGAATCAAGGGGTTGATAGATCCCCTGTCTCACGCTCACGGTTCATGAGCCATATCTCTGTCATAAATCTGCATACACTTGTTTAATTGTTTTCTCCAACTTGCACAATGAAGAATGCAATATAGTAACATGGAGTCCTGGTCTCGGTTTGGATATTTAAAGGGTGGCGCAAAACTAATTTAAGATTCTTTAGAGGCCATGGATTTGCCTCCTTGGACATTGCTCTTGGCCTTCCTTGATTAATTATTAGTTAAGAGTCTCAAATTTTATTTACTGCTCTCTAATGGTCATGAGAAAAGCTAAGGAGCTTGTTTACCCAGTCCAATGTTCCTGGATGGTGCTACAAAGAAGAGGACGGTAGTGGTTAAGCTGTGCAATTCTTTTGTAGTTTTGTACTCTGAAAAGAGAAGTCTAACTCATATCCTGAGGTTGATGTGGGCTAGAGATTTTAACACAAAGTGTTACATGTATTATTCATGCATGATGGATGCTGCATCAAGTGTCTATCTAGACAGTTATGGATTGTGTGAAGTTAACTTATCTATTTGACTTGCATTTGGTTTATCCATGCATACAGTCACTTTCTTATGTCACACAAGTTAAGAATTTCTCAACTTTTATCCAGAGCATTGATTTCTAATCAGATGGCTTAATAGCTAGTACCATTCGTGCCATTTGATTGAATAGGATATGACATGAATCCAATTATGGCATGTACTTTTTTTTTCGAACAGTTATAACATGTACTAAAACTTACTGACTTCTACACTTATTTTTTTGACGGGGAACAGTAGGAGAGGGCCTACTGATACTGACTTCTACACATGAATTCATTATATCCTGTTCATTTTCTTCAGAGGAAGTGAAATGGTGCTATGTATGCGCCAAACTTTCTCCCTTGGAGGAGAAACTCAATGAAGGCATCAACCATCAAGGGCACTAGTCTAGCTAGCTACCCTGGGTGCTCCATGGATGCCATATTGCCATGCATTGCTCATTGGCTGTTGCTGCAGGTTGCTTTGCCCCATATGAAGGGCATCAAGTAGTTGAAGAAACAGCACGGAAGACACTGAAGTTAATGCTCTTGGGAGGACCAGCTCATCCTGTGATGAAAAAAGATGTATATGGACCCATGTTTCAACTTTCACTCCATGTAGTAGTGATAAATTAGCTGGAAACATCAAGTTGTTGCCAAGGCAATCTTAGCCAAAAGCCTAAAGTTTAATTAATTTTTTTCTTTTTCTTTTAGAATACGCTGTAGAACTGCATACCTTTCCATTGATAGATAGGCAACGTTACAATAAGCACTTAATTTGCCACGAATAACTGAAATGTACAGTAGTTTGGGAAATTTTGCTTAGCAACACACTGAAAAGATGTGAAATTTGGAAAATAACAACAAATGTGAGGCACTTATCAGTAAGATACCAATATTATTTTCCAGCTCGCAAACTCCATGTAGCTAGCGTTAACAATTTTGTGGTGCAGTACTCAATAATTTGAGATCTATTTAATTTGCAGCTCGAGACCAATGTGCAAGGGCAGAAAATTAGGTGGAACTTTGCGGCATATAACAACCAATTAATCTGCTAGAAAGTGCTCATGATGTGTTTAAGACAGTTCGACAATGCCCTAAATGATAAGTAAAGTTGTTCTTAATTTGTAGGTACCTTTCAAATCATAAATAACTAGTCTTGTGACTTAGGACATCCAAGGAGGTTATTGACAGTTAAGATTTACAATAGAACAATGATCAGCATGTACACAATGGCTTGTCCTGTAATGTGTTAATTCACAACGTTTACATCATCATGAGCCTCAGCTCTGACTCTGTCAAATGAATTAGGTATGTTGCATGAGTAATCCTGAGTGTAAATTATTCTGCTTCTGAACGTAATCCCTAGTTGTCAAGTTGAAAAAGAGTCCTCATAGATCATAACAAACAAATTTGTCTGCTTCAAAAAAAACAAACAAATTTGTACAGCAACTTGGCAAAATTGTTTTTGTCTTTGTATCAAAGAGGAATTTTCTGAATGTGATACTAACGGACGCAAAATACATTACTGTGTAATGGGTTTTAGCTAGATGTGTATCTGATTGCAATCATATACAGCTAGATGTACACAGGGCTTACTCACAGATGCAAGAAGTCAAAGCCGTAACAAAAACACTGTGCCCTTTGCATTTTTGTTACAGGGAAATCCCATAACTGAGCTCACAGCCGAGAAATTACAGCTTAATCTTACTGGAAAGTTACACAAGACGTTGATCAGCAACTAATTGTGTAGTCTAACTGCAGTGTAATGCCAAACCTCCAATATTCTGATGGGCACCTTGTAGCTGCAAGGTTGTTTCAGTCCATAGAGATGTTGTTTTCAGGCTTGCATGCCAAGCAGTTGGTAAGTAGAATTCTGAAAGAGATCATTGAGCTGTATGAATCTTATTCCTATGAAAAGCCACTTTTTGCAGCAAAACGTTGTGCTTTACAGTGTACTACTGCATCCTGCAACTTCGTGTACATTAATGTTTACTACCTCTACTAAAACATTATGGCTGCCAAATTTGTGAGAAAACACACACAGTTCGGTCCATGCTTCTATGCGATTTGATGCCCAAAAGATATGCATTGATCTGCAGCTACGATCAAATCAAGCAAGTACTAGCTGAAACTGATGCAATCTAGGTACCATATTTATTAAACTAATCAAATAATTCATGTATCATTTCAATTTAGAAAAAAAAAACGAGAGAAGAGAATCTTGCTTATGTTCCTTGTGAACACTGAATAGATGATTGTGGTGTATGTTGCTGTGTAGGTCACCATCCATCCTACTTACCTGCACAATTTCAGATCAGATATCAGAGCATATGTTACATGCAGAAACCAAAAGATAAGCTACAAAACCATCATTTTGTGTTTTCTAATTGACAACACAATCTTCGAAGCTACTAACATCGGCCTACTGTATGCATGGATTGGAAAGCGGAAAGGAGATTGTAGTTACACTGTACCCTTAGAATCCCTTCCCTGATGTTACACTCGCAACAACAAATCCTTTTTGTAAAGCAATAATTCAGTATCAATCTTTTGTGCAGGACATGAGATGGAAATGTGAAATGTGATACCTGAACTGAAGGTTTAGTTCACTTGCAGAGATTCCATTTTGATGCCAAATCACGCCAGAGGAAATGAAAGAGGAAGAGACTAGAGGTAGACGATGTGATTCAGAGGAGTTGAAATTAGACACCTTTTTTTTTTTGGCATCAGAAAAGAAAAGAATACAAACACATAAACACACCTCCAAGAATTAGCACCTTTTTATTTGGCAAAAGCAAGGAATGGATATGCGGAACAATGAAAGTGCCATCAGAAAAGGAGTGCCTTTTATCTACAACCTTCCATGTAGTAGTTTGGTGAAAGCTCATTCTGAATGTGCGCATTTTTAACAAACTAAATGTACATTTTGTTCAACTCTCAATGTGGTTACGACACATTCAGTTCTGGACTTACATCTGAATTCTTCAGAGAAATGTATCTCTTTACCTCTTAATTAACCGTACAACCCAACACTTAGAACGCATAATTCTGTTTTAGTAAATGTACATCCCAAGACATTGTAGACATGATGCAGCAGGTATATATGCTGCTTACATGCCACCTCCAGAAGGCTCTGAAGTGGAGCAATTCCTACTGAACTACAGAACTAGACTGCCACCAGGGAGCATGGTAGCCTTGGATCTGGAAAGCAACACAAGGGAAGGGGAGCAGGAAGCAAGAACCATGCATGTGAGAAGAAAGTTGATTAAATTGAACAAAAACCCTATGTGGAAAGAACATGCATGATCCTCCTTACCAAACTTTCTTGACTAGGAGCAACACCGGAGACGCATGCTTGAGCTTGTGTCTGGCTGTGTACACATGCTGCTCTCTCTATCCTCAAGCTTAGCCAGCCCCACAGTACAGTGCCCAAGGTCCCCAACCATGTGTCGGATATCTGGTGTCGGTGACCAGCTAAATTATTTAAGTCATGACACCCTTTTTTTCGAGGGAATCATGACACATTTCTGCTTAATTATATGCCGTTACGCCCATTCGAACGAGGGTTGTCTATAATAATTTTTTTGGATGTTTAATTAGAGCTAATGTTCTAGTATAAAATTTGAAGTACATACTTTAGTGGATATATATAAGGTCTTTTTTTAAAAAAAATTAGGCAGGACTTCTGATATTCACAAAAAAAAAAAGTAACAACAGCTGAGCTACAAGCGCGCAATCACACCCACGCACACACATGCGTGCACACACTAACACACGCACTGCACATGGCCCTCTGCACGCCCACGTCGAGCAGCGCTCGAACACGGATGGGTTAGCCGAGCGCTGTTCGCACCAACCAACCGAGCAGAGGTTCGGCCGCTAAGGTCTGTTTTTTCAAAGGTTCTAAAATATTTCTACATATCCCAAAGATTGATAAGAATATCCCAATCTATTAAATCGGTATAAATTGATTTATTAATAGGATTCCCTGATTCAATACAAAATCGAGCTTTTGATAAGGATTCAACGAGGGCAGTAGCAAGGAATCTGTCATTTACTGTCTTCTGCAAATCTCGTACGTTGTCTTCTACGTAACCACAGATATGTTCTACGAATAATCTGAGAGACTGGGGATTCTAGTAGCGAGAACGATGAACGTTAACTTACAAGGAGGGATAGATTATTTTAAGTGGCATCTCCATAATAATGGGATGTTCTCGGTAAAATCCATGTACAATTATCTGGTTAACAATAGAATTAAAGTATCACAGGAGATTTGACATACTAGGTTACCATTGAAGATTAAATTTTTTTTATGGTACATCAAGAAGGGTGTGTTATTGACTAAAGATAATTTAGTTATGCATAATTGGCGTGGTGATAAGTCTTGCTGTTACTGCAGTAAAACTGAAACTATCCAGCACCTTTTTCATTGATTGTTGCTATGCTAAATTCCTGTGGCGAATAGTATACATGACTTTGGGTCTTGGCCCACCTGACAATATTCATCGTTTATTTAATGGGTGGGTGAAACAGGGAGGGTCGGACTAGGTTTCTGTATTACTATCAAGCGCAGCCGAGATTTGTTGGGCCTTATGGCTCACAAGGAATGATACTATTTTTGACAAGAGCATACCTAAATCTTTCTTGCAGGTTTTGTTCAGAGGAACGCACTGGCTTCGCACATGGGCCAAATTACAGCGAAGTGAATCGACCAAAGAGGGTTTTCTATATGTTTGTCGTCAGCTGAAGACAGTAGCTTTGCAGTTATTTGCTTCGTTTGGTTGGCCTTTTGTGGCTAGGATTGGTTATCCTGTTTGATGTTTTGGTTTTCTTGTCAAAACAGTGTTTGATTTCGAGTCTATAATAAGCATGATCTGATTCCCTCTTTGAGACATGAAGCCGGAAATATGTTTTTCCATTATCTAAAAAAAAATGTCCTACGAAAACAATTACTTCTCTACTTATACATACTCCTTCGAAAAGAGATATCTAAAAAAACTGGAGGAATAAGTACTTTCCTAAAGTTCGAAAGATTGCCGCCTCCTGCTCGCTTTGAGCCGAGCCGTGGCAGCTTCGGCTTTGGCCGGCCGTAGCCTCGGCTCAAAAATCCGTTTTTGTTTTTAAGTCCTTTAAAAATTAAATAATTACATATTGGTCCTTTTGCGTTTTTTTGCGAGGGCCTTAGAAAACACGGATCTTTCGTGAAGAGGACCCTAAATAGATACCGGAAAAACACGTAGTGGCGTTTCGATCATTCCGGCTATTTTTTACGAAAATGACCTTTTCGATTTAGCGCGATTGCAGATTCTTCGTGAGAGAACCCCAAATATATGCGGAAAAAATGTGGTTTCGTTTGTGTCCTTTCAGCCGTTTCGCTCGTTTTCTTGACGATTTAAAAAAAACACCGTCAGAAAAAACTACGAAAAAATATCGCGCGCAGCGTGTGACGCCGCGAAAAATATTCTAGTTATACAGTTCCCTACGAAATTTCGGCGTGCGTGGTCATTTGTCCTAATTAATCTCGTTACTCTTTGGAACCAACCACGACATTAGGCATATTTTCGAAAGACATGTCTCTCAATTAAGGAAGGTTGTTTTCTCCAAAAAAAAAATTAACGAAAGAAGTTTGATTAATAAGGATCAAGGTCTTCTCTTTTCTTTTTAAAACACAGGGATCAAGATCTCAAACAGTGGATGCTAGCAAGCAGTGGCTGCGGCTGCCTGTGAAGTAGTACGGTAGGAGGCGATGGACATGGATGACGCGTCTGTACGGCGGCCACCACCGAACATGTTGGTCCGGACATGCGCAACGCAACTGGGTGATTCATGTATGGCTGGTTGGCACGAGCTCGACGGCGATGGGTGGGCTCTTAGCGTCACTTGCAGGCTTAGCGCATATGCAGAGGCAGAGACGAGAAATCCACTCCCGTTTCCACGTCCGCTCTGGATCTGCAGGTCGGCACCACTGCAACTCCGCGATTGATTATTGGCCACTCGTTCTGCACGCGGCTTGCTCTGCTCTACTTGTGTACTAAACTAGGAAATTTTTCGCGGCGTAACACGCCGCGCGTATCATTTTTTTGAAGGAAAAATGTTTTTTTCGGCGGCGTTTAATTTTCTAAATCGTCGAAATGGGGAAAAAATAGAGAGATAGAGTTGTAGAAATATCTCTTCTGACGAATTATTTGGAAAATATTAGAGGCCGAGCTGGAAAACCGCGGCAGGGAAAAAGTCTAGAGGGAAAAGGGTGAAAAATTATTAGAGATAACAACCTTCTTTTGTCGAGCTTAACACTCTATGCGTTAAGCGAGTAATAATACGCTTTAAAAATATTAGAGATCGACGCGTTATGGAGTAATAATACATGTTTTAAAAATATCGAGAACGAGATGGGAAATCGAGTGTGAAAAAAAGTCTAAAGATAGAGCTGCACAAATATTTACGCGACAAAAACTTTTTTTCGGAAAACGGAGAAAGGACATGTTTCAAAAATATTAGAGACTCATGGCGTAATACACATGTGCTGTTTTTTTAAGAGGATTTCTTTTTTTCGTGGTGTTTTATTTTTAAATCGTCGAAATAATGAGCGAAACGGGAAAAAAGTAGAGGATAGAGTGTAGAAATATTTCATTCGATTAATTATTTGGAAAATATTGGAGACCGAGCTACAAAACCGAAAGGGGAAAAAGTCTAGAGAGAAAAGGCGAAAAATTATTAGAGATGACAACCTTCTTTTGTCGAGTTTAACACTCTACGCGTTCACGAAGTAATAATACATGTTTTAAAAAATATCAGAGACCGACGCGTCCGTGAAGTAATAATACATGCTTTAAAAGATATTAGAGAGCAAGATGGGAAATCGAGGTGGGGAAAAAGTCTAGAGATAGAGCTGCACATATATTTCTAGTGACAAAAATATTTTTTCCCGAGAAAAACGGAGAAAGGACCTAGACGTAAAGAGCAAGGACCTGAATGTTACGTTTTTGGACCTGTCCGCTATCCTTAAAAATTAGAAAAGGACTTGTTTGCGATTTAAATTTAACGGAGGGTTTTTCCGTAAAACGGCGCATGAGGGACCCGAACGCGAATTTTGAAGGAAAATCTTCCTCTCTCAAAAAATCGCGAAGGGCCTATTCGTAATTTTGAAAATGACCAAAACGTAAAATAATTTTTGAGCCGAGCCGTGGTACGGCCGCTTCTCGGCTCAAAACGACGCCAGGCGGAGCTTCGAATGGTATGGCCGTGACGTGGAGGCCGTGTCCTCCCGTGAAGTGGAAGCTTCGCCCCTCTAGCACAACCTCTTTTTTTTTTGTTGTCTTTCAATCTAGCATCATTCTTAACTATGAAAACATTGGCGGGTGATATATGTCATCCATTGTAGTAAGTTGGTGGCACCGTGCTCACCTTACTGACGAGTGACGAGCTCTGATACCGCGACAATTGCTTACTAAGCTCGGGTACCATAGTACCCTATCCTACTGAGCTCAGGTGTCGTGGAACCCCGTTCTATCGCATTGCCTTAGCTTAGCACCAAGCTCCTACCACGATCACCATGGCTGCTTCCGTGGTCAACGAGGAAGCAATTTTTGCAAATTTATTCGCACACACCAAATTTGCATATATATATATATATATATATATATATATATATATATATATATAATATGATTCTACAAGCATGATCAGGTTATTCATGTGTCCCATAACACTTTGAGATTAGTACGTGTACATGATACTATAAGGTAAGGTATACATTATACCTGTACATCAGCCCAGCCCCTGTAAACCTCTCTCATTGTTCTCTTATTCTTCACAAGCCTCTCTCTCAACTCTCTCTCTCCCCTCTCTCTATAATGGGCGAAGGGCAGCGACAAACTAATAACAAGAAGCCGGTGGCCGATTGACATGGTGGCGGAGTGGTGGCCGGTAATCGGCGTGGAGGTGACATGTAGGCCGGTGACCAGCAAGCGAGGTGCATCGTTTGGCTGACCACCAAATCCGACATCCTCTTTGACGAATCTAACTACTCCGATCCATGGGTGGATCTGGCGGCCCAGCGGCCAACGACAACGGATCCATCAAGCGCCAACAATCATCTCCAACCATCATCCTCGCCGTCTCCTCCATGTCACCAGCATCGTCTCTCTCTCTCTCACACACACGCAACCGCTATTCCCATCTGCCACCGCCACAATCAAAGAGGGACCCAAGGCCAAGGGGTGGGGTGGCATCCAAATCCAGCAACGTAGAGACAAGCACCCAGAGCACGCGTGGTTACATTAGGTCTCATTCCCATGTCCAGCCACCAAATCCGGCGGCCTCCTCACCTAATCCGTTGTCCCCTCCAGCTAGCTGTGTCATCCATCTCCCCCTCATCCTTTTTTCGCATGTTCATACAATTTTGTGCTGTTTTTTAATGCTGGATCCAAATTTGTGCATCTTTATTCTTCATATGTTGGATCCAAATTTGTGCATCTTGTAATGTTTTCTTGCATTTCTTGGAGACAAAATCTGAAGGTTCAAATTCTTGAAAATGAAATTTGAAAATGGAGCTTATTGCATTTTCTTGGAGAGGAAAGAAAAATGCAATCTCTTGCAATTTCTTGGAGATGGAATCCAAAAATGCAACTTCTCCCAATTTTTCCTCGCATTTTCTTGTAGACGAAATACAAAAAAAAATGCAACCTTTTGCAATTTTTTCTTACATTTTATTGTATATGAAATTCAAAAAATTGCAACCTCTTGTAGCCTTTTGAAGATGAGATCCGAAATTCGAACTTCAAAAATGCTAAAATAAATGCACCGGAAAAAGACCAAAAATGGTTCAATTTTTGACCCAGAATTGTTCAAGAAGAACAAAAATGGACCAAAGAAATAAAGAGAGAATGGTGAGACAATTGAAAAAATGTTAAAAACCAACAATCAAAGTGTTTAAGATTTGAGAAAGAATGAACCAAACAAAATGTTCAAAATTCGACCAAAAATATGAACCAAACAAATGCTCCAAATTTGATCAAAAATGAACTGGTAATATATCCCTAAAAAATATTGAAATTGAGCAAGAAATGGAAGAGAGAGAAGAGAGGTGGGACGTGATTGTCTATGTTAGAAAGGTCAACGGGTTTGACGAGGTCAAATGATCACTCCACCATTGGCCAAAAAAATAGAAATGAAAAGGTAAGAGAAAAATTAGCTTGGCACCATCGCAAAGAAGTACACATTGAAAAGCCCACTTGTGAGAATGAAATATGAGACCTGAGGCCACATGTGAGAGATGTATTGAATGGTACTTTAGAACTCTGAGGTCTTCGCGATGGTACGAAGAAATATTACCCAAAATAAATTGTCCATGGGTGGGGTGAGTGGGCTGGAGGTGCCAGCAAGCACAAGTAAGAAGCTGACGAAGAACCACAAGTAGATGTGATCGATCCACGCTCCCTCTCTATCCGGCGACATCTGGTGCGATCGTGGAACCCTGCTCCGATCGGTCCAAGGGCAAATTGGGAACGGAATCCTTCAGCAATGACACTGCCGATGGAGGGCATTTCAGGGAGATCGCGGCTCTGGGGTCTAGCGAGACGGGCCCAGTTGCAGTGGCGGAAGAGGATGAGATCCTAGATTTTTATGGGCAATTGTGGGCTGTGCCTGGGTCTCCCTCTCCGAGTTCTAGGGTTTCGACGGGGAGAGGTGCGCTGGTTTGGATCCGCAAGGATCTCTTAGCCTCTGGTAAATTCTCTGTCTCCGATTGTTTCCATGCTCCTCCTGGTCTCTTGCTTCCGGTTTCGAACATCCGCAAGTTAAGTTTTGCCAAGGATTTCTGCGGGAACGGGAAGGGGAATCCTTCATTTGCTTCAGTTGCGAAGATGGCCAACAACAACAGCTGGAATCAGTGGGGAAGAGGTGGAGGAAGGGGAGGTTACGGCCGTGGTTGGCGCCCGCCTCCCCCGTTCGGAGTTTCAAGGAGTCAACCTGGGAGGTTTCAGCGAAATCAACACCAATGGGCTTCATCAAACTCGGCTCCTATGCGTCCTCCTGTGAATCAGCGTCAGCAAGGTCAGGTTCCTTCTGGTAACCATGAGGTTAACATCACTGAGAATCAAGGTAGTCAGAACAACAATACTAAGATTGAGTCGATGGGGGTAATGCTCAATATGTTAATTCGATTTGTTATAACTGTGGGGAACCGGGTCATCTGGTTGGGAATTGTAGAAATCCTAAGCTGTGCTTTATATGTGAAGAGCCTGGACACCATGTTGATCACTGCCCGGTTCGTCGCCAACCGCTCCAATCTGCTAGATATTTGGGTAGTGCTGCTAATGGGCTGGGCTTTTTCTATTTGGAAGTTCCTGATTCGAGCCGGAGTTCAGGTTTTAGGTTTAGTAATTGTGGGATCCTCACTGTTGATCAGGGGGAAATATCCTTGGATGAATTGCAGAAGAACCTTGCTGATATTTTCGATACCAAATGGCCCTGGCAGGTTAGACAGTTGGAGAGTTTTAGATTTTTGGTTCGTTTCCTCCTCACAAGAAAGTCTCAGATTTAGCCTTGCTGCCTAGTTTTAATCTTAACAAATCTGGTGTGACAGTTTATATTGAGTCTTGGAAAGGTGAGTTGGATTCCTTTGATGATTTGCAAGAGGTGTGGGTTCAGATGAGGGGTATACCCCCAAAATGGTGCACCTGGAAGGTTTTTCTCAAATAGCTTCTGTTTTGGGATTTTGGTCAATGTGGATTGGACGGGGATGTTCAAGAGTTTCTATGAAGTTGTTAGACTAAAGATTGCCTGTAGAGACCCAGATAAAATACCTCAACAAAGGATTATGGGAGCTGAAAAAATTTTGTTTATCATTAGCATGAAAGTGGAGAAAAAAGAAGCTCTGACTTCTAATGAGGAACAGGTTCTGAACTCGGAGAATGAGGACAATGATGATGATTGTGATGACTTAGGAGAAGAGGAGGGAAAGGAAAAAGGCAAGGAAGATAATATGGAAACTGAGCAGGAGTCTTTACAGGCGAGAAAAATACCGAGGTTTAGATTAAATCTGAGGGACCAAGAATGCTAACAAGATCTCTAGTGTGCCTCATAGCGGTTGGGAGATAGTTCTATTGAGAAGAAATCCGGCCGGTTATTTCAAGACAATGTAAAACAAACTTTTCATGAAGAAAGTGGATGAGGGAAATGTTTTGATTGCTTAGGGAACTAGAAATGGTTGAGTCGGATGAGGATTTGGAAATTCTTAAGGGGAGTATGATGGTTACGTGGCTCTGGAGGGAATAGCGATGGTTGGAGAGGATGTTTTGCAGTGAAGAGGATATGTTGAGTGCTAGTCTGTCATCAAATATTCTTAGTGTTAGGACAATGGTTGATGTTAATATGGATGGTATTATGTGGATAAGGAGGAGAATGATCGAGGAAGCTAAAGGAGATGTGGTGTTCACAACAAGGTAGTCAACAAGAAGCGGAAGAAGTGGGGACTGTTCCAAGCATGAGGAGAAGCAAGAGGTTTGAAGATTGTGGTAAAAGCAGATCTGCAGAAAGCTCAAGATCTTCTTGGCGAAAGAATCTGGAAGGATGTCCTAAGGCTAAAGGTAACTCGGTAAGAGCTCTTTTGAATGCTTTTCAATTAATGAATTAAATTCTTTTTCTAATAAGGTTGACATTGTAATGGGAGCATCGAAAAGGAAATATTTGAGAATGTTACCCTTTGTAAAGAAATTGATGCTAATAGACTTGCTCAATCAAGTAATAAAATCTCGAGGAGATCCATGCCATGTTGATACTTACATTTCGATTGTAATCTGAGATGTGTAATTCAAATATAGTTTGTCATGACATTGATAAAGTTAATTTGAGTCCTTTCCCTAATATAGAGCAGCAAGTCTCTGTGGGAGACAATTGTGGTAAGGATGGTTATTGTTCCAATTGTCATATTGAGAATAGTAGATTTGGTGATCATGATCAAGTTACTCCACTAGGACCTCTGAGGGAGGAGCCTGGTGAGTGCTCTGAAGGAGAGGTTTGGACAACTGTTAGTAAGTACAAACGGGGCAAGCACCCTAAGAAAAATAAGGGGAGATGAGAGGTATATTTTGGAATATCAGAGGATTAGGCCAGCCTGGAAAAACTCAGTGTCTGGCTGACATTATTCGAAATCATAATGTAGATTTTGTTGGATTCCAAGAAACAAAGAGAGAAGAGTTTAGTACTTCTTTTCTTAATAGTATAAGTGGTTCGAAAAACTTTGTTTGGAATTGGCTCCCAGCTAAATCCACTGCAGGTGGCATTTTAGTTGGTGTAAACTCTGATAGTTTGGAAATTTGTCGGGTGGTAGTCAAAAATTTCTTGGTTCAGTGTTTTATAAAGAACTTAATAGATGATTTTGTTTGGAGGCTCGTTACTGTTTATGGATCCCCTTATGAGGATGGAAAAAATGAATTCATCTCTGAACTTCATGAGATTTTTGTCGAAGATAATCACACCCCGACCTTGTTGGGAGGGGATTTTAATCTGGTGCGGTACCAATCTGATAAGAATACTGGTAGAGTTGATCACAAATGGTGCGACAAATTTAATGAGTGGATTGATATGTGGGGGCTCATGGAGATCCACTTGGTAGTAGGCTTTTACGTGGTCTAACAATCAGAATAGCCCTGTCATGTCGGTGATTGATAGGATTTTTTGCAGTACTTCTTTTGAAGGAAGATTCCCTTTAGCTGTGGCCTCTTCTCTTGCTAGAGTTGGTAGTGATCATACGCCTATTCTTTGGGAGTCTGGTGAGAGCTTAAAGCAGTTTAGTTCTAGATATAGATTTGAAAAATGGTGGCTCCTTCACAATGATTTCTATGATATTGCGCATAAAGCGTGGAATATCCCTTGTAGAGGGAATGCCATTGAGAAGTGGCAGCTTAAAGTTAGGAATTTTAGAAAGGTCACCAGAGGTTGCAGTTTAAATGTTGAAGCTGGTATTAGAAGGAAAAAAGCTTCTCTGTTACGTGATTTTGATACTCTTGATGTTCTTTCAGAATATAGGCCTCTAACTAATGAGGAGGAAGGAAAGTTATCTGTTATTAAGCGTGAGATAGAAGGTATTTGGGCTATGGAGGAAACTAAAGCAAGACAGAGAGCTAGAGATAGAGATATTAAAGAAGGCGATAGGAATACTAAATATTTCCATGCCGTGGCCAATCAAAGGAGAAGGAAAAAATACATTAGTGTCCTTGATGGTCCGGATGGGCCGGTCCATACTAATGAAGATATGTTAAATGTTGCGTATGATTATTATAAATCCATGTTTGGTTTCGATCCTAAACCCAACATCAACATTGGTAATAACTTTTTCAGTGAGAGTGAGAAAATTTCGGTTCAAGATAATCAGATTTTAGAGGCTCCGTTTACTGAGGATGAAGTTAGAAAGGCTGTTTTCGATTCTTATTCTGATGGTGCTCCGGGCCCTGATGGTCTGCCTTTTGTTTTCTATCAGAAATTTTGGGAATCTGTCAAGGTGGATTTAATGGCTCTGTTTAGAAGTTTGGATAATTGTGAGTTGGACTTGTTTAGGATTAATTTTGCTATGATTTCTTTGATTCGAAAGAAACAATGCTCGAAACATGAAACATTTCAGACCCATTAGTCTTTTAAATTGTAGTTATAAAATCATTACAAAGGTGCTGACTAATAGGATTGGTGCCATTTGTGACAAAATTATTTTACATAATCAAACTGCTTTTATCAAAAATAGATACATTCTTGAAAGTGTTGTCCTTTGCTCATGAGGTTATTCATAAAATTCATCATAATAAAGAAAGGTTTTGTCCTTAAGCTTGATTATGAGAAGGCGTATGATAGGGTTAGCTGGAGCTTTTGCTAGATATTATGGATAAAAGAGGTTTTGGGGATAAGTGGCAATCTGGATTTATGCCATTTTGGATAAAGGCTACGTGGGAGTGAATATTAATAATCTGAGAGTAAGTTTTTTAATTTGGTAAAGGCTTACGTCGAGGGGATCCTCTTTCTCCATCCTTTTCAATCTGGTTCTTGATGTTTTCTCTAGAATCTTATATAAAATTTGCTAATAATGATTTAATTAAGGGTTTATGCGAAGATTTCCATCTGGTGGTATACGTGTTTACAATATCTTGATGATACTATCTTATTCTGAAAAATAGTGATAGGATCGCTTTGCATCTCAAATGGCTCCTTATACATTACGAGCAAATGTCGGGTATGAGAATTAACTTTCACAAAAGCGAGCTTATTCCGATTGGTTGTGATGTTAGCGAAACTAACAAGTTTCGGAGCTTTGTCTTTGTAAGTAGGTAAATTCCTATTAAATATCTGGGTATCCTCTCCATCATGACAAAATTAGGAGATGATCTCCAACCTCTCATTGACAAAATCACGAAAAGAATTGCTTTGGTTGGAGAGGAAAGTTCTTTGTCCTATAGTGGGAGGCTCATTCTTATCAAATCACCTTAGCCACATCCCTCTCTACTTGCTTTCCTTTTTAAATTTCCTAAATGGGCTTTAAAGCTTATAAATTCTCACATGGCTAAGTGTCTCTGGAATGATTTTGAGGTCATAATAAAGCGCATCGGCTAATTGGCATCTTGTTTGTATGGAGAAAAAGTTCGGTGGTCTTGGGGTGCACGATGTGAGAGATTTAAGCGTTTGCCTCCTTGCCTCTGGATTAAAAGGTTTTATGCTAATGACAATAAAATGTGGAAAGATCGATCAAGTTTAAATATAATCTTGATAACCCCAACATATTTGCTTCTGATGTTGGTCATGCTTCTCCGTTTTGGAAAGGGATTATCTGGGCTATGCAAGCGACTAAATTTGGCTACAAGTGGCATGTTGGGAATGGTAAAAAAGTTAGGTTCTGGGAAGATATTTGGTTTGGGAATTCTTGTTTGGCTGTTCAATTTTGGGATCTTTATAAGATAGTTAACGAGAAAGGTCACACGATTGCTGAGATTTGGGATGGTTCTAATATTAAGTGTACTTTTAGAAGAACTTTCTCTGATGCCATGATGATTAGATGGTTTGAATTAGTGGAAGTAGCTAACTCCGTAAGGCTCTCCGATGATGACGATGCTTTAGTGTGGCAACTTAACGATAATGGTGTTTATTGGTTAATTCTCTTTATGTCGTGATGAATTTTCGGGGGGTTTTACCGGTTTATATCCCTGCTGTGTGGAAACTTATTGTTCCCCCTAAAATTCAATTCTTTCTTTGGCTTTTGTCGCACAACAAGCTAATGACTAGAGATAACTTGTTAAAAAGAGGCATGGATAAAGGGATTAGTTGTGCTTGGTGCATGGAGTCTGAAAGTGTTGTTCATATCTTTTTTGAGTGTATTGTTGCTAAGAATGTTTGGTACTTGATTAGCGAATTCTTTGCTTTGGACATTGGGTACAATTATGAATCTGTTGCCCGTTTTTGGCTTAGTAACAAAAAAAATGCAGCGTTAAATACTATTTGTGCGGCCGCTCTTTGGTGCTTATGGATAAATAGAAATGACATGGTTTTCCGTTTACAGTGTTGGATAAGTGTAAAAGTCATCTGGAGAAGGCTGTTCCTGTCGTTGAAGAACTGGCAGCCGATATACAAGGAGGAGATGCTTTCTGAGGATGGAAGCGATTCTGCGGTTTCTTGGAATCAAACTTGGCGCCCTTGATTGAAGGCTGGAACATCAATTCCTCGGGGATCGGGTGATGGAGGAAGGTTTTAATGAAGACAGTATTGTGATGGCGAAAGCCGGTCTTACTTCATTAGCAACCTGTTGGATGGTGGAATGTGATCGTTGTTACAGGCGGTGGTTTTGATGTGTTTGTCTTGGTTGATTTTGGGTGCAGATTCGGGAGTGAAGATCGCGGTTCTGGGAATGTTTTTGGTGTGTCTTTGGTATTGTGCTGGTTAAGAGGTTCTAACGGTAGTTTGTTTTGGATGTGGTTACATGCGAAGTTAAAATCTGTTGTCTTCTTTGCCGGGTAGTAGCTTGGTTAAGCCTTTTTGTGTAGTCTGGTTCGACATTTTGATGAGGTCGGATGATGAGTTGGTGTGGACTTAACGTTTGTTTTGCTTGGTTTCAATTAATGAAACTGGGGCATCATATTTTGATGTCACGATGATCTAAAAATGTGATCGATCCTCGCAAAAAAAAAAAAAAAAAAAAAAGCAAAACAAAAAGAAAAAAAGATAAAAAAAAAGAGAGTAGATGTCATCAACAGGAGAGGAGCAAGGAGGGAGGAGAAGTGGGATGAGGAGAAAAAAAAAGGGTAAGCCCATTTTAGACATTAAAAAAAAACAAATTGGCCTGAAGGTCAAAAAAAGCCATATAAAATCATATTTCCCTTGTTTGCATTAACGTACTACTAGAAATTAGCTCGTATTTATGGCAGATAACTTATAGCATGCGTTTTCAATGATAAATAGGCAATTATTCCTTCTTTATTAAGTCATAATAGTGCTTAAAAGTTTTAAAATTTTTTATCCCACTAAATGTTGAATCTGGACTGTACGAGAAGGCAAAGAAGCCTCGTGCATGCGGTGTAGAAGGACCGAGACATGATGGGCCACACAAGACTTTCGGTCGATATGTTTATTGGCACACTGGGCTGGGCACCATTGGTGTTCCAATCCACACACCTTCTCTCGACCTCACGGCTAGACTTGAAAGTTAAAATAGCCGTGAAAGTTAAAACATAATCTCTCTGCTCAAGTTTATAAAAATTATTTTTTAATGATTTTATCTACAAACATAGGATGTCTTTTGTTTTTCAACGTAAAATTAGTGTGATATTTTCTGTATACTCTTAATAAATATCTATCTTTATTTTATATTATCTACATGCATACATTGAATATAGCGCTTAGCAATAATAATTAGGGGTAATCTAATCATTTTCAATATTTTTTTGGTCTACATGTTAAAAAGAAATAAACCTTATAAACTATGACGGAGGGAGTATTTCTTTTCTTTTTCTCCATCATATCAACATCATTATGCCATGTATGTATCTCCAAAAATATGTAATAACAGAGGTCTAGCTCTTCTTTTCCTTGAAAGTAGGGATGGCAATGGGTCAGGTCGGGTCGGATGCGGGTTTTACAAAACCCGACCCAACCCAAAACCCGAATTGAAAAACCCGACCCGAACCCGGTGGGTACCCGACGGGTTTGTGTAGTATGGGTGGTAATAGGTTGGGTTGGGTGTGGGTTTTGCAAAACCCGACCCGACAAGAAATCCGAACCCAAAAACCCGAGCCAAACCCGAGCCAAACCCGACCCCAAACCCGGCGGGTACTCGAAACCCGACGGGTACCCGATGGACATGTAAGGTATTTCGGGTATCCAATGGGTACCTGCGGGTGAAAATTAGAACCCGAACCCGACTCGAATCCATTTCGGACACCCAACCTGAAGAACCCGCGGGTAAAAATTAAAACCCGAACCCAAGCCGATCGGGTACAAAAATCGCGGGTACCCGAACCCGCGGGTCCAATTGCCATCCCTACTTGAAAGAAACAGTGTGGTGGGTTAATCAAATTATCTTTAACTCTTAATAATCGATAGATCTGATCAAATCTGATGAGTATTAAAAGCCTGTCACTTATTTGGGCCCTCAATTATTCGTGACTATACTCTGTTAATGGGCCTGCACTATATAAAACCCATAATATATAGAACGAAACCCACCCTTATCTAAACGGTTAAGCCTCCGACTAGTTCAGTCAAGGTGGTCAAAGACTTTGCTTATATTGGTCGTCCCTGGTCAGTGAAATAGTCATCCTGAGTAGTGAACTGGTCGAGGACAACTGATTACCCCCGCACATGTCTCCATGCGGGATTTATCTAATAGTAATATATAACCACCCAAAAGTTATCTCTGGATAAGACACTATTTGGCGGGAAGACACCTCTTTAGAGAACAACTCTCACCTCTTCAACCAAGAAAAATAGGAAAGTATCTATTCTATAATATGTATATTCTGTAAGAGCTACATGGCTAATACAGAAGCAATTCACATGTACTATTTTCCTCATCTTATTTACTAGGAGCCCACGATTATATTTTTGTAAATTCAATTAAGGGACCACAAATCTTAAACATCAATAGTTGGCGCTAGAAGGAGGGCCTCTGGTGATCAAGACGAAGAAATTCTTTACAATGGATGAAGAAAACGGGTTCGACCTCGCCGATTATGCTCATCTCACCGCAAATGATTGCCCAATGAAAGTGGAATGTAAGTGTGATTTCTATTCCAAATATGTTTCTGAAGTGGAATTGACAAAAATCGAGGCAGAGGATGAAACGGAAGAACAATCACCTAAAGCGCCAAAAGGTAAAACTTTAGACTTTCCTCTAGCAAGTTCGGAGGAAGATACACATGAATTATTTTCCATGGAGATTGATAATGAACATGCATCAAAAGGCAATAATAATCTTTTGAAAAGTTCAGCCTTGGAAGCTTGTGCTGTTACCAACAAGACAGAATAATAACGAGTGAAACGCGAAGAGCATGAAGCTCATGAAGAAGTCAAAAAAGCCGCTCAAAATGAATATAAGCGACGTATGATGGAAAAACAAAAATCTATTGATGAGGTCAAACACTTGTACTACAAGGGTTAACTAAGCACCTCGTGGAGATTTGATATCTCTGGAGGATAGCCTTGCCAAGCTCTTCCAATTACAACACCACCTTCGAAGGCAGCGATAGAGACTTAAATCTTGCCCCAAATGGTTCGCAGGAGGCTACTCCCATTGAAAGGATTCACATTTTATCATGTGCAACTCTTAATCATCCAATAAAAGGAGAAGGTGTACTTAATGCAACAATCATAAGATCCCTTGCTGCTAATTTATAAGAAGTTACAAATGAAATGCAAGTTAGATCTTTATCCATAAGGTCTAAGACCGATTCCCATGTAGAGGGATCTTCGTCTAGCCAGCACCAAGAAGGCATTAGCCACCAACAGAGAGATGAGCCACATCGAAGAAGCGATTTTGAATGCCTCACCCCAGGTGAAGTTCCTAATCGTGGTCAACGACGACTTCAATGTCCTAAATATATAGACCAAGTTCCTAATATATGATCACATTCTAGTATTTATATAGGATGAAAGGCTTTCTCCCCTAGTTCAGAAATGTTATCTGGACCAAAAAATTCAAGTTAGGGTCTTTGGAGAGTTTTGACGGAACTCAAAATCTATTAGAATTCTTATAAGTTTGTACCACCTCTATCCAAGCCACTGGAGGTGATAAAAACGTAATGGCTAACTACCGCCCCGCTATTTTAAAAGGATCAACACGAGCTTGGCTATTCAATTAGTCGGAAGGTTCTATCTTTAGTTGGGAAAATTTGTTCCATGCAATTTTAAATAATTTTAAAAATTGCTAGACCAAGCCTGGTAAAGAGGATGATTTACATCATCTTCACAAAACATCTGGTGAAATTTATGTCAGTTTATTAAAAGATTTGTAGAAGTTCGCAATATAATTCCCAATATATCTGACGATTCTATAACTTGTGCATTTAAACAGACTGTTTGTTATAAGCAATTTATAGATCTTAACATTCATCCATCCTCTACCATATCAGAGTTGTTCGATATGGTAAATCAGTATTTAGATGTGCATGAGGCCATTGAAAGGAACCGTATGGTCGACAAGGATCATACTTTGCCACATCCTGGCTTGCCAAGGTTAGAAGATAAGAAGTTTAAGAAGATCTCCAAATTCAAAGATCAAAAGGGGATGAATAAGAAAAATAACCAAAAGAATGTTCAGTGAGAAGTCGTAGGCGTCTTAGAACGACCTGCATACTCCAAAGGAAAGGCACCTTGGAAGAAAGCAACTAGTCATGAGGACAAGTAGGTTATTTCTAGAAAACATGGTATGACAAGTGTCAATGGTCGCTGATGCCCATTGCACAAGGCATCAGGACATGATATGCAAAATTGCCGTATTTGGCAAAGACACATGGAAGATTTCTACTCTAGTAAGAGCTCTATGCCTACCTTACCAGAAGGGTAAAATAATAAGGATGTAGATGTTGATAAAGATATGGGCTATCAGAAGGCTGATGATCATGTCAATGTCATATTTGGAGGATTATCTGTATATGCTTCAAAGAGACAGTTCAAGGCTGTATAGAGGGAGGTCAACAACTTGGACAACCGGACAAGAAAGCTGTAACACCCCGGTGCCAAACGCACCGCGAATGCTACCGAAAGACCCAACAAGACCCGCAAATTAAAAGACTCGACAAGGAGTCCAATTGAACTGAGAACTCAACGAACAAGTCACTAACCTCTTAGCTCTACTAAAAGATTGAAACCAACCTTGAAACTCTCTAAGCCAGCTTAAAACTAAGCCGCCGAAATTTAGAAAATTTCTGCATGACCTCTCTAGAAAGTAGGACATCACTCAGCAGACAGAAACATTTACAGTTATATAATATCATTCTAGCAGGTCCTTAGTTAACCAATCACATATCCAACAGAATTTAATAAACTTCACCACGATGAACAATACATTACAACCGCATTAATTACATCCAGACTTAATGAATCGGTTAAGTAGGTTATTGGAGACCGAAGTCGTGCACGTGTTACTACTCCCCACCCGACGAGTCGGCTTCAAAGTACCTAAAACAAGAAACAGCAAGCGTGAGTCCAAGACTCAGCAAAGTGCATCTAGTATAAAAAGTAAAGAATTCAACTAAAATACAACAACTACAAGTTATAAAGAAACAGTTCCTTTAATTGACATCCGTAAATAAAGGAAGCAGTTGACTTCATATAAATCCAAAACGTAAGAACCCAGTTACTTCATCATGTAACATAGCCAGTACTTAATTGAAATCATCCGGTAACAAAAACAGTAACTAACTCCACTTACCACAACCAACTCGAAAACGTAACAAAACCTTACCCATGCCTCAGTAATCATTTCTGGATGAGCCCACGACTCAATCCTCAACCTATTCTTTCCATTCTCATCAATCGACATTTATTAATTGCAACACACAATGCAATGAAATGCTTTTATGCTCAAAATGCAACCTTTTAGCCTATACCGGTATAGCAGAGTGCACGCCCGTCGGTGTGCACCCTCTCAATACCAACCATCCCGTGGCGGGGCTTACTCTTACTGACTCGCTCCCATCCTTGGATAGGACTACAAGGTAGGACTTTTATACTCACTACGTGTGAGTACAGAGGCCCACATCAACATGGGAATCCTCTTCTGTAATGAATGCACATATGCAAATGATGCTTATGAACAATTCATGCACGGCATCATAAGTATTTGCTCTTAACCATGACCAAAAACAAATCGCATAAACCTAGAAACAATAGGGAAAATCTCGAACATACCAAAGATTAACCGACTAGTACATAATACAATTCTCAAGCCCATACAAGAGGTAACTCTTATTCCAATATCTCCTGTGCAAACCTGTCATGCAATGCAGCATGTCAATGTGCTCAAAATGATCTTCTTCCGCTTTCATCATCATACTAAGAACCATTTCTAAATATGCTATTAAACAAAACCAAATCATTAGAATTTTCATACTCTCATCGCAAGCAAAGCATTTAACACCCTAATAACGCTCTAGGGGATGCACTTGCCTTTAACCTCTCGAAACGGTGTGGCGAGAAGTTGATGCCACTCCTGGGATCCCACCACCTACAAGTATACATTCTACTCAAAACATACCAACAAAACAAACACACGATTTATAACGACTTCGATCCTACGACCCACTCCTAAACCCTGAAAAACAGCAATCTTCCAAACCGGGACAGCACTCGGTAAAACAGTCATAACTTTTAGTCGGATGAACGAAACTTAGTGATTTCAGTCTCTATTGAAAGATAATTCGAATATCTACAACGTTTTCTGCAGCCAACTGACCGGGAAATGCACCGATTAATCTCAGTTTCGCGACGAACAGCAGACAGCCGCAAAATAACTCGTCCTGGACAGCATACACCAAAATGAGCATAACTTTCGCATGGATTAACGGAAATCAATGAACTCAGTCTTTAATTAAAGAGAAGAACCATATCTACATTTTTCTCCACATACGGCCGACCGGGAAATGCACCTAAAATTTTGAAACAACAGACCTAACAGCGGGGAGAATTCAGCTTAAACATCAAACTCCAAAAATACTCTAAACTCTAAATCCTTCAACTAATTGCATCTCAAAAACAAGGATCCTAGTTGGGCATTTGATCAAACACCAAGAGTGCAAGCCAAAAGAATCCCCACTTCCAAGGGTTTTTACCTCAAAGAAGGTCCATGGAGGAAAGAGGGAGGGGGGAGAGGTCGATCGGCAGGAGGCGGCGATGTGGCGGCGACGGCCGGAGAGGCGCCAGAGGTCGGCCAGTCTTGGTCTGGCGGCAGCGCAGCCGTCCGGGGCTCGGGCTGCCAAGGCGCGCCGAAACAGGGAGGCCGAGGTGGCAGGAGGCGCGCAGGCGAGGCCGGCTCAGGCGGCCTGGGACGCCGGGAGGCGCGCAAGACAGGCGAGGAGCCCAGAGGCACGGCAAAAGTCTGGAGGAGTCATGGGGGTTTTGGGGAAAAAGTGGCTCCCCTTTTTCTCAAGGTGGCTTCTAGGGTTAGGAAAAAATATAAACTACACAACAATTGTAAAGAACACAAACCAACGACTAACCAAAAAACTCCTTGATGAAACCAAATTTTCTTAGAGTAAAACTTGCCGTAGAAAAATATACGGCTCAGAGAAAACTCCCTTCCGACAAGCACTCGGCAAAACTCAAAACTTTTTGGCTAAGTTCTTAAAAACTGCGAGACAACAAACTTTTGCCCTTCCGCAATAAATCCTTAGATTTAAGAAGACAAAAACAAATCTGGCCAAGAACCCTAGAGGAACGTTTTGCGGTATTACACTCTTCCCCCCTTATACAGAATTCGACCTCAAATTCTGAACACAACAAGAGCACCAACAAGAACAACGGAAACAGACTGACAAAGCGAAAACACCAAAAAAGAACAATGTTGGATACTTCTCACGCACGAGACTCCAAAACTCAAGTCACTTCTCTCTGTTTTTTTTCAACTTGAGAATATACATCTCCCACACAAAGGTGTTATTGGAATCGGGCAGACAGCCAAATTCCCCACATTGTACCACAAATCATCAACTCATGATGACACGATTACCGCAAATCACAACACTCTATTAAGAATCCACCCAAATTTTTTTTCACCGAAACGCTAAATTCTATTCGGTTGAACAGTTAGGGTTCTTAGCTCCAATCCTCTAAGAACCAAGAAAACCCTGATTCACATCTCTCCTCAATGATTAACCTTTATAACCACATAGCCATTTTCAAGCCATATCATCGATCGAGCTAGCCCCACCATATCAAAGCTATAACATGGGTCTCTTAGCTTAAACCACGGAGCCACACAAGGCTTTTCAATCCAACATGCTTCTAGATCAATTCTGAACATCTCACTATTTCTAGTCACTTAAACCTTTACGGTTCCACACTGGAACCTCCAAGAATCAAAACACAGATGCCCTTGGAACAGAAGGGCCAATGTCCAACCTGGCTATTGAAACGAATAGCCCAACAGGGCACAAATTCTATTCCCTCACAATACAAAATCATATTCTACCTTCCTTCATAACTGTCTCGCGCACAAAGTCAACCTCTTGAAGAAAAGGTTTACAACTGATCCAGTCATTTCAGACTGACCAAAATTGGTTCCAACCCAAGAAATCGAGGGTTCCGACACACTAAAGACAATAACACATTTCTGATCAATTCCAAGCAATCCGCCAACAAAACTATCCCCCATGGCCAAGGGAACTACAACATCGCCCTATCCTCCCACACAGGATCGGGACCAAGACAAAAAAAACACCTTTCATTAACTCCACTCTGAATCCATGTACGATCAACACTTAACCCCGATTAGGATTTTCATCAAAACCCCTCCACACTTGATTCTCCTTCTAGGATGATCTTGCCTAAAGAACCAAATCAAAGAGCATAATCTCAATTATACTCAAACCAGGAATCCACATCCAACCATTTTCTTTCCTCACACTAGAAAGCAAAGAGAATCTCGATTCTTTTACAAAAAAAACTAACCACTCTCCTCAACTTGAAATCAATGTAATAGAATGCACAAGGGGAAAAACTTAACTGAGAAGAGAACTTCACACAATTCTTCTTCAAAAACGATCACAAAAGAACTGGGGAGAACTAAATTCTCTTTAACAACATAAAACATTTCCATCACCTTAAACTCCATGGTGGAAAACTTCACATCGAGGAAACACTCGGTTAAGAAGCAACACAACAAAACCCCACTTTTGGTAAAGAGGCAACCCACTGTCACCAAAAGAAAATATCACACAACAACCAACACCTTCACCAATAAGAATCTCTTTTGATACCCACAAGAGACTTCACCCTTTGGAACACTCACAAAGATCATTTCCCCCTTTTTTTCTTTTAAGTCCAACTCTAGTCGAGCTAGAGACACCAATAGTTCCTATTCAAGAACTTTCAGCGCTTTCCATTACATCTAATCATTTCCTTTAAATAGCAAGTCCAAAGACAACAATTTTTGGGTGTTAAAAAGCACAATCCACTCATATACCTCTGAGTGTAAATTCCGTAATCATAACATGAGCTAAATATTTAGCCACCGCAGAAAAATGACATGGATCAATGAATTGGAGTAGTCCAAAGACTATCATCACATCATTTCATAATTACGCATTCTTTCTTCCTCATAATCGTTCATCCACTAACTCCGCCTCTTGGCGAAACGAAACTAATATGGAAATTTCCATTGCACACCAACCAGAACGCCTTAAACAAAAGGCATACATCCACAAGATTACTCTGACAACCTAATTTCCATAAGTATTTAAACATAAGCACATCTGACATCCCATTATCTCTAATATACTTGCACCTTTAACATTAAAGGTTTCAATGTTCACACTCAACGCCTTTGGGAAGCCCCCAACAAGACTTAGCAAGAATTTCATAACCACTCTTCCTTGGATCACTTTCTCCAGAATTTATCCTCTCGACTAATTACATCCGCGATCGGAAATTTTATCACCAACATTAAACAAATTCTCCCCCATAAAACTCATCAAAGAAGACAGGTTAGAATTTTATCCCGAATTAACCTACCATCCAAAATTCCTATTCACAACCATATGATTTAACACAAAGATCAACTATCTAAGTCACCAATGATTTAGACAATTGAACCCCATCAAATTATTTAAACAAGTTCCTCAACCAAACTTGTTATTACTTCTTCGACAAAATCTTTTCTAACCTTACGCAACCTCCGCTTATAAACGTGGATCACCATGACCCACAAAATAATTCTTGCCATCTATCCAATTAGGGTCGACCACCTTATCCCAACAACATGAACGTTCCACTAACCCTCTACGGGAAGATCTTCAATCAACCTACAACTTACTCTGACTGTCATTATTTTCCTTTCCAGAAAAGCCAACCAAAACTTCCAAAGAAACTCGACTCTCAAAAGACCTAGAAAAAAGACAGGACTCAAGCCTGGTCATTCAACAGATCCCCAAACCAATCATGAAACTCCAAAATCTCACAAAGGAAAGGAGTTACACAAATCAATTCACGGAAAGGAAAAGCAAATCGATCAAATAACACTTTTTCCTTTAAAACCCCAAATCCAAAACTTCAACTTGGAGAACGACAACACGAAAATTCCATGTCTTTCCACGCCATCAACCAATGAGGCGCAACACCAAAACCCCTTTTCTTTAACTTAAACCCAAAAACACCAAATGAGTCAAAGCCCGAAAAACTTACTCCATCAACTCTCACATCTACAGCAGAAGTACAACAACTCCTTTTAAACTGGGAGAACGTCCAACACAAGAAGGAATCCACAACTTTCTCCACAAAGCAACCAAAAGAGGTGCAAAATGATACCCTTCACTTTATCGCATGACAAGATTTAACTCTTGATATGCCCACAAATTCCAAAACAAAGATAAATCACAAAGCTCCCACGACAGAAGAAAATCACCAAAATGATTTTTCTCAATCACGAAAAATGAGAGATCGACCACTCTCCGATTTACGGCAAAGGAACTAGGACTATCCTCACCCGGGGTTATGAATCCTCCGGTGCTAGCTCTCAACTGCCACACCGACCAACACGGCTACACGATGGGGCCGAAATCCTTTCAGCACAAGGAGTCCCACCGGACCTCACTAAGCAATCTACCACTACAAAAGCATAGCAGTAAATACTACATAGCCTTATCAAACTAACAAATAACATAATCGCAAGTATCAATATAGTATCAAAACAAAAATAAGCATGGCAGCACAACGCAACGATAACCCATCCCTTTCTTACTGTGCATCAATGTGTGTCAAGTTTTAAATTATTTAACCATTCTACATCAAGTTTTAAGGTTATTGCCCTAGGGCCACATTTTAAAAGTTCAACCTAAACCATGTTTCTACGTTCATACAGCAACATTTTAATTCATTCTAGAATTACTCACTACATTCAAACACCACGGACCTAAAACCCGCTCTGATACCAATTGTAACACCCCGGTGCCAAACGCACCGCGAATGCTATCGAAAGACCCAACAAGACCCACAAATTAAAAGACTCAACAAGGAGTCCAATTGAACTGAGAACTCAACGAACAAGTCACTAATCTCTTAGCTCTACTAAAAGATTGAAACCGACCTTGAAACTCTCTAAGCCAGCTTAAAACTAAGCCGCCGAAATTTAGAAAATTTCGGCATGACCTCTCTAGAAAGTAGGACATCACTTAGCAGACAGAAACATTTATAGTTATATAATATCATTCTAGCAGGTCCTTAGTTAACCAATCACATATCCAACAGAATTTAATAAACTCCACTACGACGAATAATACATTACAACCGCATTAATTACATCCAGACTTAATGAATCGGTTAAGTAGGTTATTGGAGACCGAAGTCGTGCACGTGTTACTACTGCCCACCCGACGAGTCAGCTTCAAAGTACCTAAAACAAGAAACAGCAAGCGTGAGTCCAAGACTCAACAAAGTGCATCTAGTATAAAAAGTAAAGAATTCGACTAAAATACAACTACTACAAGTGTAATACTGCAAAGCTTCATTTTCCTTCTTTGGGCTGATATTTTTTGTTCCCCACCTATCTCTCCTCACCCTTTCCAAGTGTGTGGTTGAAAATGCTTGTGCTGGCTGTTTTTTTCCCCGAGTTGCCCAAGCTTCAGCCGATCCATCCCATGCCGCCACCTCCAGACTCCCTGCCGACTTCCCCACGCTCCTCCCCAGCGCCGCCCCTCCTCCCTCCGGCCGAGCGCCGCCCCCTGGGCTCCCACTTGGCCGGCGCCCTCCCGTCTTTTCTCCCCTGCCGGGAAGAAGTCGTCGGCCAGCGAGAGCTCGCGGCGTCTCCTGGCCATTGTTCCTCCAACTCCGGTCGGTGGTGGCGCCCTTCCCCTGGCCGGCGATGCCTTCATTTTCTCCTGCAGCCGGCCCCCTGGCTGCCCTTCCCCCCGAGCAGCGTCGACCACCCCTGGTCGTCCTCCCCCTCCGGCGGCCCTTGGCTGCTCCGGCGCTTCCTGGCCGGCGTCGAGCACTTCCTTCGGCAGCCGAGCCCCTCAAGTCGTGCCGCCTCGGGTCCTCCCAGCCGGTGTTCCTCTTCCCCGAGCCGAGGTGCTCCCTTCCTCCTCCTCCATGGATTTGTGAAGGTATAGCTTGCACACCAGGTGTTCGATGAAATGGTTGTGAGGTGTACGCATGTGTAGTCTAGTCGATAACACCATATGTGTCTGATTATATGATTAGCATTTTGTTTCGTCTCTAGGGGGAGGTGCCGTAGAATGGAAGTTGTTTGGTCATGAGAGTTTGAACGCGATGAACAGCTAGGAGTTAGTGTGCTTCTATGTGATTGAATTTGGATTTGCAGATCTTGTCGGTTGGGAGCTTGGCATTCTTTGGTGCATTAGTTGAACTTGTCTGCTTATTTCCTTTGATATGCTCAATAGTTGAAAAGATTTCCCAAGGTCAAGCTATGGGATACTAAGTCGATCCTTATGCAAGGCATTGCAAGCATGTGGTGAACAGAAAGTTTAGTTAGGGTAGTTTGTTTGGTGCATTGACGGATATGTTGAAATGTTGGTCAACAATATTAGTATCTTTGGATGTGGATGAACCAATCGGTATACTGATTTGGACTCGTGTGTGCAAGCATGAATTTATGATGAAATGATACAAGTGCTAGAGATTTTATTTACACATGTGTCTTGGACGCCTTGAGTCTGAAAAAAATTGAATATTGTCTAAATTTGGGTTATGTGCATACATACCGTAAGGAAGGCTAAGATGGTTCAATTTTTGTAAGGGCTGAAATTGGACAATCTCTATTTTATAAATAGCCGTGCCAAGATTGTGACTATAAATGATCATGTATGCTTTGACATGGTTGGAATAGCTTGAGATGGACACTATGAATTGGTTGGTAGTATGTTGAAGCAACCCTACTATCCTCTGTTAAAGAAATCTTTGTTTAGTAGTTAATGGTTCTTTGGAATGAATACTCTTGCTTTTTGTATTTTAGACATAGAGCAATGCATATGTTTTCGTGCTGCATCTTCTTGAGATTAAAAGGCACTAGTTCTAGAGATTTCTTTTATGTGGTTTGTTGTCTTAAGTTATATTGTGTGTATGTGTTCTAAATTCAGGCTTTCTTTAACCCTGGGAAGTCATGCGAACGCTAAGATTCCAATTGCCACTCCATTTTCCGTCGGTAAAAGGCAAGTACATTGAGTTGTGTGCATAAATGAGTTGTTTGTTGTTATTTATCTATTCATGGCTAATTTCTATTGATTGTGGAAAGTTTGAGTTATTTTGGTGAACGTCCCTTCGAGGACGTGAATCGCTATTGGATTCGAGTGGTTGCTAGTAAGCCTTAATCCCGGTGAGTTTTCTGTATCTTTGTTGACATTGCAGTGAGTAGAGAGTATGGGGTGCGTGGATACTGTGATTTAATTGTGCCCCATTTGGGAAATGGAATTGAGTGTGTCGTAATAGATTAGATGGTTATGAATGTGAGAAATTGGGCTATGTTTATGTCTGTGTGTGTTTATGGTTATGAATGTGAGAAATTGGGCTATGTTTATGTCTGTGTGTGTTTATGGTTATGAATGTGAGAAATTGGGCTATGTTTATGTCCGTGTGTGTTTATGGTTATGAATGTGAGAATTTTGGCTATGTGTATGTATGTGGTTATGGTATGCTAGTGTTGGCATTGAATGAAAAGCTGCATCTCATTCATGAAAATTGCATTTGTGCATACATAATGGAGAGGCGACCCATGCTGATGCGGGCCTCTGTGTTCACACGTAGTGAACACGAAAGTCCTACCTCGTAGTCCCATTCATCAAGGTGAATGGGAGCGAGACAAGATAAATAGGCACCTTCCATCTACGGGATGGAAGGGGCGAGAGAGTGCACACCGACGGGTGGGCACTTTCAGCGATCTGCAGACGTGCATGGCAATGAGCATTCATGTGCATCGCATCGTTAATAATGAGTGTTGTGGTAAATGGTTGTCATATGGATTGTGATTAGGGTAATTGAAGGGTGAGTCGTGGACTCAACCCAAAAAGGGGGGATTGAATTGAATGTGATGAATTAGCGCATTTCTTTTGCCTTGTTAAGTATGTTGTATGAATACCGTGGAGTGAAGTCGAGTTTTGAACTCAAATGGAATTGATGAAAATGATTTGAGTTGCAGCAAGGGGTAGTTGAGTCGGGAGGCGTTGTGATTTAGAATAAGTAATGCTTCTTTGGCGTGGAATGGGTTTATTACCAAGTTGATGACTTGACTGCGGTGATTTTGATATAGTCAAGTTATTGTTTTAAATGGGTATGAATGCTTATTATGCGGATCTTGTTTTTATTTGCATTACTTGCTCTTTTGGTTAAGTTCTTGTTTTACTTGCGATAAATTGGGTTTATTATTCTCGTGTACTTTCTTGGAGTTTGAACTCACGCTTGTTATTTAATGTTTGTAGGTGTTTTGAAGCCGGCATACATGGATGGGGGTAGTAGCACATTCACGGTTGCATCATCACCATGCCATCATATGAATTATAGTTCTGTTCTTACTAGCTCGCGCAAAATTATTGTAAAAGGTTGTTTGCGGTTATGTTTAATAAGTTCCCTGTCCTGTAATAATTTATGTGGTGGAGTTATTAATTTTTATGGGATGTGGGTTTGGTTAACTAAGGACCTGCTAGAATGATATTATATAATTGCATTTGTTTCTGTCTGCTGAGTGGATGTCCTAGTTTTAGGGGAGGTGCTGCCGAAATTTTTAATAATTTTGACAACCTCCTAGTTGTTAGCTTGCTTTGCGAATATTTATTCGTAGTGATTTGTAATTGGCGGTGCTAGAGGGTGTAACATTCGGGGCACGGGGTGCCGGGGTGTTACAACAAGTTATAAAGAAACAGTTCCTTTAATTGACATCCGTAAATAAAGGAAGCAGTTGAATTCATATAAATCCAAAACGTATGAACCCAGTTACTTCATCATGTAACATAGCCAGTACTTAATTGAAATCATCTGGTAACAAAAACAGTAACTAACTCCACTTACCACAACCAACTCGAAAACGTAACAAAACCTTACCCATGCTTCAGTAATCATTTCTGGATGAGCCCACGACTCAATCCTCAACCTGTTCTTTCCATTCTCATTAATCGACATTTATTAATTGCAACACACAATGCAATGAAATGCTTTTATGCTCAAAATGCAACCTTTTAGCCTATACCGGTATAGCTGAGTGCACGCCCGTCGGTGTGCACCCTCTCAATCCCAACCATCCCGTGGCGGGGCCTACTCTTACTAACTCGCTCCCATCCTTGGATGGGACTACGAGGTAGGACTTTTGTACTCACTATGTGTGAGTACAGAGGCCCACATCAACATGGGAATCCTCTTCTGTAATGAATGCACATATGCAAATGATGCTTATAAACAATTCATGCACGGCATCATAAGTATTTGCTCCTAACCATGAACAAAAACAAATCGCATAAACCTAGAAACAATAGGGAAATTCTCGAACATACCAAAGATTAACCGACTAGTACATAATACATTTCTCAAGCCCATACAAGAGGTAACTCTTATTCCAATATCTCTTGTGCAAACCTGTCATGCACTGCAGCATGCCAATGCGCTCAAAATGATCTTCTTTCGCTTTCATCATCATACTAAGAACCATTTCTAAATATGCTATTAAACAAAATTAAATCATTAGAATTTTTGTACTCTCATCGCAAGCAAAGCATTTAACACCCTAATAACGCTCTAGGGGATACACTTGCCTTTAACCTCTCGAAACGGTGTGGCGAGAAGTTGATGCCACTCCTGGGGTCCCACCACCTACAAGTATACATTCTACTCAAAACATACCAAGAAAACAAACACACGATTTATAACGACTTCGATCCTACGACCCACTCCTAAACCCTGAAAAACAGCAATCTTCCAAACCGGGACAGCACTCGTAAAACAATCATAACTTTTAGTCGGATGAACGAAACTTAGTGATTTCAGTCTCTATTGAAATATAATTCGATTAGCTACAACATTTTCTACAGCCAACCGACTGGGAAATGCACCGATTAATCTCAGTTTCGCGACGAACAGCAGACAGCCACAAAATAACTCGTCCTGGACAGCATACACCAAAATGAGCATAACTTTCGCATGGATTAACGGAAATGAATGAACTCAGTCTTTAATTAAAGAGAAGAACCATATCTACGTTTTTCTCCAGATGCGGCTGACCGGGAAATGCACCTAAAATTTTCAAACAACAGACCTAACAGCGGGGAGAATTCGGCTTAAACATCAAACTCCAAAAATACTCTAAACTCTAAATTCTTCAACTAATTGCATCTCAAAAACAAAGATCCTAGCTGGGCATTTGATCAAACACCAAGAGTGCAAGCCAAAAGAATCCCCACTTTCTAGGGTTTTTACCTCAAAGAAGGTCCATGGAGGAAAGAGGGTGGTGGGGAGAGGTCAGATCGGCCGGGAGGCGCCAGAGGCAAGGATTGCCGAGAGAGGCGCCGAGGCCGGCCAGTCAAGTGGCGCGAGGGCGCCAGCGAGGCGCCCCTGAGTTCAAGCGCCAAGGGCGCTGCCAGAGCAGGGGAGGCCGGAGGTGGTGGGAGGGCACCGGCGAGGCCGGCCAGGCGGCGCCGGGACACCGGGAGGCGCAAGACAAGGCGGGAGCCTAGAGGCACAAGGCCGAGTCGAGGAGTCGGTGGGGTTTTGGGGAAAAAGGTTGGCTCCCCCTTTTTGCTGTTGGTGCTTCTAGGGTTAAGAAAAAAATATATACTACACAACAATTGTAAAGAACACAAACCAACGACTAACCAAAAAACTCCTTGATGAAACCAAAATTTCTTAGAGTAAAACTTGCCGTAGAAAAATATACGGCTCAGAGAAAACTCCCTTCCGTCAAGCACTCGGCAAACTCAAAACTTTTTGGCTAAGTTCTTAAAAACTGCGAGACAACAAACTTTTGCCCTTCCACAATACATCCTTAGATTTAAGAAGACAAAAACAATTCCAGCCAAGAACCCTGGAGGAACGTTTTGTGGTATTACAAAAGCCTGAATATCCCAAGTAGTCGTGTGTTGCCCTCGCCTTCAATAAGCAAGATTGTCCAAAAGGAATGTTAATTCCTCGCAAACTTTCATTAGAGGTTTCTCCTATAATTAGCAATTGCAAAGTTGGAAGAGTTTTGATCCAGGGAGGAAGTTCTTTGGATTTACTTTTTATTCATATCTTGAATAAAATGCAAATTCCTTATTCTAAGATTAAGCCTATTACTAACTTATTTTTTGGGATTATGCCTAGTCCGTCGATAACTCTAGTTGGACAAATAATGTTACCTATCACCTATGGAGATGTTGATAATTTCATAACATAATTAATTTCTTTTGAAGTTGATTGTGAATCAGAATACGATGCCATTTTAGATAGGCCTTCATTAACAAAATTTATGGCAGCTACTCATCACACCTACTAGAGCATAAAGATACCTGGTCCAAAAGGTATGATTAGTGTACAAGGTAACCAAGTTATTGCGCTTAATTGTGATCACAAGTTGCTTGAGATTGTCGATCAATTTCCATTAAATGATACTAATGATGCAGAAAAGTCTTGTAAGATTAAAAAGTCTAATAAGGCAGAGAAGCTGAAGAGAACTCCTCAACCCAACAAACAAATAAAAGTTCACATTGATCCTGCCGACCAATCGAAAACTATTTAGATAGGATCAACAATGGATGCCAAATAGGAAGACACACTCATTGCTTTCCTCCGGGGCTAACGCAGATGTGTTTGCGTGAAAACCATCCAACATGCCTGGGTCCCAAGGAAAGTAATAGAGCACAGGTTAGCCATACGGCCTATATATGACCAATGAAGCAGAAGCTACAGCGATTCACTCCTGATCGGTAAGAAGCCATCCAACAAGAGTTTGACAAACTTCTGAAAGCTAGTTTCATTCTCAAAGTTGGTTATGCTAACTGGCTTGCAAATCTAGTTATGGTCAAGAAAACAAACGGTAAGTGACACATGTGCATTGATTTTACGACTTTAAATAAAACTTATCCAAAAGATGATTTTTCTTTACCCTGGATTGACTAACTGGTGGACTCAACAGCGGGTTGTGAATTGATGAGTTTCCTGGATGCATACTTAGGTTATCATCAAATAAACATGGCGAGAGAAGATGAAGGGAAGACTTCCTTCATAACCCCATTTGGTATCCACTGGTACAAAAAGATACCATCCGGGTTGAAAAACACGAGAGCCACGTACTAGCAATTTATGCAGAAGACTTTCTATAGTCAAATAGGGCACAACATAGAAGCTTATTTGTTGATCTCATTGTAAAGAGCAAGAATAACTCTAATCATTTATCAAACCTAGTTGAAACCTTCAATAATTTAAATAAGCATGAAATTCAGTTTAATCCAGAAAAGTGTGTCTTTCGTGTTTCTTTTGGAAAGTTGTTTGGTTTTTTCTATTTATTCATAAGGTATTGAAGTAAATCCTAAGAAGTTTCAGGTCATTGAATCCTTGAAACCACCTTCTACGATGAAGGAAGTTCAAGGTTTAACTGGTTGGATGGCTGCTCTCAATCGATTCATCTCAAGATTAGGAGAGTGTGGTTTGCCTTTCTTTATGGTAATAAGAAAACACGATAAATTCCACTGGTCGGATGAAACGAACAAAACCTTTAATGATATAAAAATTTATTTACAAAACCCACCCACTCTAGTCTCACCCAACCCTGCGGAACCTTTGTTGGTATATTTAGCGGCTTCAAATAATATAGTCAGTGCTGTACTAATAGTTGAACGAGAGCAGGTTTAAAAACCTGTTTATTATGTCAACAAAGTTTTGCATAGACATAAGGAGCGATACCCTCAAGTTCAGAAATTTATTTTATGCCCTATTAATGTCTTCTATAAAATTGAGACATTATTTCCAATCTCATCGGATTACAATACCATCATCTTTTGCCTTGGGAAATATCTTACATAACCAAGAAGTAACTAGTTGGATTGCTAAGTGGCTAGTTGAATTTGCGTCATTTGATATCCATTTCGTAGCCTAACATCAATTAAATTCCAAATTTTAGCATATTTTATTACTGAATAGACAAATAGTGAATCCTTTGTAAAAGATGATACAGCTAATTTCGACCACTAAAAATTATACTTTGATGGTTCTCGAGAAATAAAAGGCTCAGGGGCTGGTATATAGTATTAGTTATGCCTCAAGGCAACCAGTTAAAATATGTAATCCAAATACAATTCTCGATAATACTCTTTATCGAAAGGGAACACATAGTATTTTCATACAATGTATAAACTAGAAGCAGAGAAAAACATTGCTTAATGAGATACATGGAAGCTTATGTCGAGCACATGCTTCACATAGAATACTGGTCAAAAAAGCTTTTCGACAAGGCTTTTATTGGCACACTGCTTTACAAGATGTCATACACCTTCTGAAAACTTGCAGGCAATGCCAATTTCATAGTCGACAAGTACATTTATCTAGTAATCAATTACAAACTATATCTTTGTCATGTCCATTTGCGACATGGGGCATTGATATAGTAGGTCCTTTACCAAGAACTAATATATTCAAATTCTTATTTATTGCGATCGATACATTTACAAAATGGATTGAAATCGAGCATGTGGTCTCTATTACAGCTCAAGCAGTAAAGAAATTCTTTGTAAAAAATAGAGTCACTAGATTTGGTGTACCTAGTAGGCTAATTACTGATAATGGATCACAATTCATCAGTGGTCAGTTTTAAGATTATTGTGATGAAATAGGCATAAAAATTTGCTATGCTTCAGTTGCTCATCCTCAGAGCAACGGAGCAGTTGAACGATCTAATGCCTAAATTATACAAGGTATAAAGAAATGGGTATTTGATCGTCTTACCGAACGCTTGGGGGCTTGGATAGACAACCTCTACTCTATGCTCTAGGCTATATGGACAATGACTAGTAGAGAAATAGGAGAAACACCTTTTCAACTGGTCTATGGGGCTGAAACCGTATTGCCAAATGAGATTCATTTAGGTTCTACATGAATCTCTCTATGAACAGTTTAATCAAGACGACTAGCATGAAGATAATATCAATCTCTCAGAAGAAAAGAGAGATCGAGCACTTATCAGGTCAGCAACTTATTTATAAGGCTGAAGAAGGTATTATGACAAAACAGTTCAATCGAGAACACTAAATGTAAGAGACTTGGTTCTAAGGCGTATCTAGAATCAGTCTAACTTTCATAAGTTATCTCTCAAGTAAGAAGGTCCCTTTGCTATAATATCAATTACGCGACCAGATTCTATTTGACTTGTTATAGAAGATGGAAAAATTCTGTCAAATACTTAGAACATCCAGCATCTTCGTAGGCTTTTTGAGTAAATAAGTTTATTTTTACATATTTTATTTACATAAAGTATCTCTTTAAGGTGCATTAAGATTGTTTCTATTTTGATAATCCTCAAGAATTCACAAAGTCATAATCTACCCAACCTCTATATAAACAACATACGAGGTTACTGGTCAGACTGTGAGATAACATTTAATAGAGACTTTTTTGTAAGCCAGTACTTACTGCATAAAAACTTGTTAGAATGACCTTATCTCCAATCTTCTACTGGTTAATACCAAGTACTACGTGAAAGGAGTATATAGGTCATCAATTCTATAATTGTTTGTATTCTGAATACATTGTTGGTCAACACATAAATAGTTGGGGGCTAGTACTATACTCGAAAAAATATGCAAGCAAATTGGATACAAGATAAAATATAACACAAGAAGAGATCTTCTTTCATTCATTTGAATAAGTCATACATGTTGTTTGAATTTGTCTTTACATTTCTCATGTACGTCTCAACGGCAGAGGTTACTTCTGCATGTTTCTTATCTATCTTTTCTTGAGTAGTTAGCTTCAGGTTAGGCGCCAGTTTCTCTAACTCAACTGCATCTTTGTAAAAGTGCCTCAACTTGACGAAGAGTGTACCTACTTGGATGGTGATTGAAGTCCAGAGTGTTGTCTTGATAGTCTACACCATTGCGGAAATTGGGCTTTGGATGATCTTCAATTTGTCGTTCACCCCTGCAACCAAGTCATCAACCGACGGATCAGTAATTGTAAGTTTTACTTCTTTTCCCTTTAAATCTGTGGCTTCTGAAGTTGTTCAAAAATAAAGTTCAAGGTAGTTTTTCTACCTCTCTGAACTGTAGCCAGATCTTTTAAGAAAAGCTTTATTTGGTCAGTCAAATTATCCATTTTATTCTTCATCACTGACCTTTGCTCTTCAGACTTTATTCTTTCTTCTTCCCATTCAAAAAGTTGAGATTCTCTAGCTTTTATTGTATCTTTTAACTCTGCAAAGTTTAAATTAAAAATTGCTTTTAGTTTTTTTAAAATAATAAATTTAAAAGTAGGTTGAGATATTGTTCTTACCTACTATTTCAGACTTCTTTGCCTGAAGAGTAATTTTGTACTCTTCGAAGACCCTTTAGACCTTGTCTTCATTTCTCTTAAAGGCCTTGTGGAGTCTAGCAGTCTTTTCTTCATAGTATTTGACATTGTCGGCAGTCATAACAAGATCAAATTTATAATCCTTAGCAGTATTCTGAGCCACCAAAAGTTGCTTATCCAATTATTTTATTTGTTCTCTTTGTCTGTCTCAAAACAGTTATGTTAGAACAAAAAAGATAAGGAAAAGGCAAAAAACAATAAGAAAGCTTATTCTTACTTTTTTTATTGTCGTTTCAATTTCAGCTTTGGCCAAAATCTACGCCTCTGACCTAATAGGTCATACAGTTCTTGCGAATGTTGTAAAAAAGTAAAATAGCAAATGAATAAAGAACTACCTTTTCTCAAAAAAGAAGAAGAAGAGAATGAAATAAAAACCTTCGCTTGCAAGTTATTAAAAACTTGCTTGAAGTCCCCATGATCGGAGTGACTAGAGTAAGATGCCAGTGGCAAGGCCACTGGATTAATGATATTAGTAGTCAAGGCCTTTACAGGCACTACTCCTATATCCTCTATTTCAATGGTTGGAGCGACCAGTGTCTCCTTTGCTATAGTAGGGAGGTATTTGGCCTCCCTGGCAACAGAAGTTCCTTCAACAATGGTAGTTGTCCCAACCACCTCAGTCATCATCACGAGAAGGGGGACCAACCTCCTCCGTAGTTGATGGAACCTGATCGACTAGTAGGTCATCACTAGCGGTTAAAGGATTTTTACCTTCAACGTTGGATGGATTCTCTTGCCCACTGGTCAGGGCAACTTGAGCAGTAGACTTGATCGATTCTAAGGCTTATTCCAAACTGGTTGTTGCTAGTGTGACCAATAGGTTGGCCTCAACACTAATTTGGGTAGTCACATCTTGATTCACAGAGGAATCAAGAGCTGTTGCCTGGGGGCTAAAGACAACAACAAAAATTCGCTTAGATTCTGAAGACAAGCACTCAAAAATAAAAATATTCATAAAAAGTTTTATACCTGCAATGAAATCCTGAGTCCATTTCTCAGGATATTAGAGGAAGTGACGATGTCCCAACATCTAGGTTGGGAGTCTTCTTTTTCCTCCTAATAATCAGAGGAACATTATCCTTTGAATCTTCACTTTTATCCTGGATAAAAGGGAATGTCAAAAGATTTCTATATAGATGATCCCAATTGCGGTTGAACTATTTTTTGTAGCACACCTAGGATGAGGTCCTCATTTACGTCTCCGCAACAAACGCAACTCTCTTATCTTATGCCTAGGACTGATCATGCACACGTTTGGAGCATACAGCACTTGCCGGTACAAGGGTTAAACTAGTGATGGTCGGATCAACACTAATCCCAACGATGGTAGGATTCATCACCTTTGAAGCACCTCTGGTTGAGGTCTTCACCTTTTTGGTCAACGAAGTCGAAGCTGAGACCTCAAACTAGTCAGCAGCCCGCTTCCGACCTTGCATCTAAGAATAAGTTTAGTTGTAAGTATAAAAGGCAATTAGCTAAAAAAACCAAAGAATTTTTTTATTACCTACCATGCTACGTTCATTGATGAACTCATCAGATTGGCCGATTAAGCTGGACAACTGCCTGTCCAAAGCAGCCATATTGGACCCATCAGAAGAAACACGCAACATATACGTGATTTTGGTCCAGGTATCTTTGGTGGTCAGAACTGATAGGAGAAAATACCCATAAATGTCAGAAAAATCCATAAAAAGAAGAGTTTTATAAATGAGAGTTCCCTTACCTCTAGGTTCATCCTTGGTCAAATCCTAGTCACCTTCCATTCCCCAAGCGAATATGAACCGCCTCTTCTGCCCCTGAAGGAACGAGTTGGCCTAGAGGGGGGGTGAATAGGCAATTTTTCAAATTTTTAACTCCTTAGCTACAAATGACTATTTAACTTAAGTGAATAACTTAGCACAGAATATAACAAGAGTAAAACTCAAACAATGATAACAACGAAAGCAACACAGATAGAAGAAAAGCACAAAAGAGACACGTATTTATCCCATGGTTCAGAGCCCTTCTCCTACTCCACGTTGAAGCACTTCTCTCGAAGTATTGTGTCGGGACCCGAATATGCAAATCCAGACCCTCTGTGTATACCGCACTAGTCCAGGATCACGCTAGTGCACACAGGCTCAACATTAGTGAATATCACAATCATACACAACGGAAATAAAATAAAAGACATTATATACTAAATATACTAGTAGAATGACCTTATGGTCGACTTACATAATGATGCCTTACAAGGCTGAACAACAAATTAAACTGCAGCGGAATGAAGACGCAGATAAACCCCTCAGTATACCATAGGCAACTGACAAGGCTCGCACCCTAAACATTCGTCCCTTCATGGTACACCTTCTTCGGCACTGATAATGTTGTAGGCAACGGTGAGTACATAAAGCACTCAACAAGTTGTGCACAGAATGCAATTCTAACATAACTATATGCAGGGCTTATTCCAAAGGAATGGCTAACAATAGCTATTTTGCAGTAAAGCAGCATTTATGAACAAATACAATAAATAGATTGAAAAGACAGTAAAAATAAATAACAATAATACATAGATTCAGCATTTCTCAAGTAAACCAAGTTTTCATTCTAAGTCAAGATTCAACCCCCCATGGCAACCTGCCATCCATCCCAAGTTTTATTTTGCAAAAGTCTAATCCCTTGACTGTAATCCCCGAGCTATGCTCAATACCGCGAGCACGGCTATTCGAATAGATTGTACACTCTGCAAAGGTGTCGTGCCCCGAATTTGCAAATCCGGACACTCTGTGTATTTTGCACTAGTCCAGGATCGCGCTAGTGCACACAGGTTAATAGGGTTTAAAGTACCAATCACATACACAGCGGAATAATATTAAACTACTTCAAACATCTATATAAACGAGTGTACGACCTTATGGTCATCCTCACAATAGTATGCCACGCAGGGCTTACAATTATCAAATAACAAAAGTTCAACAGCGGAATAAAATAAATCTTCGTAGCGATCCATCTTCATCACAGGCGCCCTGACTGAGGCTTGCTTCCCTAGTTCTCCGGCCCTTCAACGAACTCCTCTTCATAAGCAGGCGTAGTCTCTTCTTCTGGTAAGTTTGTCCGCAAGGGTGAGTACACACCGTACTCAACAAGTCATGCACAAAATGCAGATCTATTTACTACATGCATGGTTTATTACAAAGGGATAGCTTTACTGGTTATTTTGCTTTTGCATCTATATTTTAAACTACTTCTTTATTTAGATTAAAAGCATAAAAACCAGATAACCATTATATATATATCTCAAGTTGTTTTCCACATTGTTTTGGACACATAGTCCCTAATCAACTTTCTTCATTTACTTTGGCACACAGCTTTCCACCCCATTTTTATTTTCAAACACTACCCCTTGACTGTAACCCCGAGCATTGTCCAGTACTTTGGCACACAGGTTTCTACATTCCAGTTTCAATACCAACATCATTCCACCTTCTATCAAAATGCATTCACTATTCTTTAGCCAATGTTGATTTTGTAATCCAAATAGACTTGTTCACGTTACATGCATGGCTAAGCAACTATTCACGGTCTAGCCTCCCGTGTTGGCACAAATATTATCAACCAACTAATATTACCAAATCTAGGTTATCAAAGGAATCATGGCATAATAAGAACAAGGTGACAATAACAATTAGGTTGACTAGCTAGTTCACCCAAAATATTTAAATATTTTTTTAGTTGAATTAGCATGCATAGTTTGAAACAAAATATATTTCAAAACTTGGGATCAAAATGGTCAAAGCATAACTTGCCTTCAAAAAGTTACTGATCCTGGTCCGGAGTTAATTCTTGTGCAGGAAATTCCCCCTCGAAGTTCTCCGACAAATCAACATCTACCAAATCATATATATACACATAATAAATACATTTTCTAGAGAGCAAACTCAACTCTAAAAATTCCACAAAATACACCAATATATAGATCTTGATTTTACAAATTTTTAGAAATTGGAATCACTCAAATCGGAGTTAAAACGCAAAAGTTATAGCCATTTGAAGTTTTAAAATAAATCAAAAAGAATAAACCGAATTTCTTTATTTATTTTTTTACTGAAAATTTGACATTTATGACGTCAGCATAACTATTTATGATGTCAGCACCGAAAAACATTTTCGGCCGAATATTTTTATTAAGAAAAATCGGAATTATGACGCCAAGATGACGTCCATCGCTAACGCCAAGAATCATCGTGCAAGACTAACAAGTGGGCCCCATCGATGACGCCGTACGACGTCAAGATGACACGTGTCATGATTTGGTCGTGACACGTGGCGACGAACTATCAACCGAGAGGTTAATTTATTCCTGACCGTCCGATTCTAAACGAACGGCCACGATCAAACGTCGGTTCGGCTGGGTTACTCCGGTGTTGACACGTGGCACCATCTCAACCACCGGATCAAAATCTAACGGCGGAAAATAAATCGAATAACGATTCAACTGATCCGGTCAAGCGTCAAGATTCGTGCGTTGAGATCAACGGCCAAGATTGCACCGACATTTCGGATCACTACTGCAGTGCTGACACGTGGCGCAATGTTAACCCTCGGATCTAAATCGTGCGGCTAAAAGTGAATCGGCGACGTCGGCCGCAACGGCTTCACCGACGCCTCGTTTCTCGCACGACACGCGTGTTACTCCGGCGCGCGGCGGAATCCGGTCCATTCATTCAAAAATCAACGGCCAGGATTAAATCCAGATTCCCGTGGCGAGACGGCGACGCGGTTACTCCGGCGCGCGACGCGTGGACGCATCCGCACCGCACATCCATGATCGAACGGTCAACACTGGTTCAATCCTATGCTTTTCAATGTAAATCCAACGGCTACAGTTGATCTAATCTACGTGGCGAAATAGAAACCACACGATCCGGATCCAATGGCTAGTAGTTGAAGATGAAGTTCACTGTTGCCATGACTACGTGGCTAAATCCAGACCATCCGATACGAATCCAACGGCTAACATTTTACTCAATTTTACAAGCACACGTGGGCGATCCCGCTGCGGGCACGTGGCACTATCCTAGCCATTCATCTCTAGATCTATGGCTACGGTTAGAAGATGAGACTCACTGTTTCGATGGCGACGTGGGTGAATCGGAGGCGTTGATCGTGGATCCGACGGTTGTAGAAGCTTGGCTCGGCGGTGAGGTCGCAACGGCTTGGTCTCGTCGGAGATGAAGAAGATGACCCATGGGACGGCGTTCCAGTGATGCTCCGGCGAAGTGTGATAGCTCCACGGGTGCGACGCGTCACAAGGAGTACTCCGGCGGTCACAGCAGCGGCGGAGAGTCACCGGAGAGGGCGTAAAGCACGGCGGAGAGTCTCGGAACTACGGCGACGTCGTGCGGTGTCTACGGCGAATCTCGGTAGGCATGAAAGGGCTCAACATGTGCGGAAGGAAGTGCTTTATACCGTGCGCCGGTTAATGAGGCGGCGGAGTAATCACGGCGGTGATTTCATCGCGCGAAGTGCTCGGTAGTAACGGCTGACGGCGGCGCTTCCTTTCCTCGGAGATGAAGCGACGTGGGCTAATCCCGAGCGTACACGCGTGATGATCCAACGGCACGGCAACGAAACGACGCGGGCGTTTCTCAGCCGTCTGATGCAGATCCAACGGTGGAAAAAGAGCGGCGTTAGGGTTTCGGCGGCGCGCACAATAGTGGGATTGGCCCATTACTGTTCATATTGATTTTCAATTGTTTTTCAATAAAAATAATTCTAGAAATTCATTTGAATCATTTGAGGCACTTAAAATATTAGGAAAATTCTAGAAAAATTCCAGAAAATATTTTAGGATATTTTGAACTCAAATAAAATATTTCCATTTAAATTTTATCAAAAATTTTCATTATTAAATTAATTTCTAGATAAAACTAATTTCCAGAATTTCAATTAAATTCAAATAAATTCCATAAATTCTCAGAAATTCAAAATAAATTACAAAATTCAAAAATAGCCAAATTTTAGGATGTTACAAATCTCCTCTTAAGAATCTAGACCAAGATTAGAGATCGTGGTAACTAGAAAAGAGGTTGGGAAACTCCTTCTTCAAATCTTCCTCACGCTCCCAAGTTGCCTCGCTATCTGAATGATTGCTCCACTGAACTCTGCAAAAGCGGGTTGACTTGTTTCTGGTCTCACGATCCATGGTATCCAAAATCTTCACTGGATATTCCTTATAAGTTAAATCTTCTTGCAACACAATAGCTTCTATAGGCGCTTGTTCCTCCGGTACGCGAAGACACTTTTTCAGTTGCGACACATGGAATACATCATGTACCCCTACTAAAGACTACAGCAGTTCCAGCTGGTATGCAACTTCTCCCTTGCGGCTCAGAATCTTGAATGGACCCACATATCTCGGGGCAAGTTTTCATTTAGCGTGGAACCTTTTAACTCCCTTTAATGGCGTGACCTTGAGATAAACATAGTCTTCTGGTTCAAAGCTTAAATCTCGGCGCCGGTTATCTGCGTAACTCTTTTGTCTGGATTGTGCAGTCTTCAATCTTTCTCGAATCAGAGCAATCTTCTCTTCTGCATCTAAAAGTACGTCTGGTCCAAAAACATGACGTTCTCCTGTCTCATTCCAATTCAAAGGTGTTCGACATGGTCAACCATACAAAGCTTCAAAAGGCGACATTTTTAAACTGGTTTGATAGCTATTATTGTAGCTAAATTCTGCATATGGTAAACATTTGTCCCATGATGTGGTGTATGATAAAGCACAAGCTCTTAGCATATCTTCAAGTATCTGGTTTATCCTTTCGGTCTGACCATCTGTCTGCGGATGGTATGTCGTACTGAAATTCAAACGGGTGCCCATAGCTGTATGCAGCTTATCCCAAAATCTTGAAGTAAATTGGGTACCTCTATTCGATACTATCTTCTTAGGTACACCATGTAAACAAACAATTCTCGATATATATAACTCTGCTAACTTATCTCCTGAGTAGGTTGTCTTTACTGGTATGAAATGTGCAACCTTTGTTAGACGATCCACTATGACCCATATGGAATCGTATCCACCTTAAGTCCTTGGCAACCCTGTGATGAAATCCACCCCGATTTTCTCCCATTTCCATTCCGGTATTTTTAGCGGTTGTAGCAGTCCGGCTGGTCTCTGATGCATTGCTTTTACTCTTTGGCACACATCATATAATGCTACGTGCTCAACTACTTCTTTCTTCATGTTTGGCCACCAAAATCTTTCTTTTAGATCCTGATACATCTTAGCACTACCGGGGTGAATTGAATACTTGGAATCATGTACTTCTTCCAGTATCAACTGCTTCAATCCGGTTTATGGGGTACGCAGATTCTGTTCTTTATCCACAAGGCACCCTGCTCATCCACTCTGAAGTCCTTGGATATGATGGGGACGGGGTTGCCCGAACTTCCGTCAGGTGGAGGATAAGTCGATTAGGCGGCGCGAGACACACACGATCCGGCTTCTTGATCGGCACGATCAAAACCCCTGCAATCGCAGCACCACGCGTCCTCTGGTTATCAACCGTGCGCTGCCCGGTTGACCTCGCCACGAAGGCTAATCCTGCCAATGAATCGAGAACACAAGCAAGAACAAGAAAGATGCAACTGAATTTGCAATTGAGGATGAAGCTCACGAGTTGGGGTCTCACAAACCGATGAACGGCGACACTGTTCAAAGACAGAATTAATCTAAGCAAAACCCAAATCAAACCCTAGCGGCGGCTACTGGATATAAAGGCTAGGGGACGTCCTACAAACCCTAGACGCGTCCGTGATGGACTCCAACACGATACATGGGCCAAGGGCCCAAATTGGTGACGCAGCACCCTGGGACAGATTCTGTCCGCCAACTTGCAACGTGAATTCCTGTCGACTCCGAAGTCCAAATTACCTGAAACTGGTGCCATTGGAAAGGTTATCTCCTTAGCTTTCGAGGCATATGTGGATCATCAAAATCGGAGCCCGTTTGTGGCCTGGGCGATGATTTTAGTGAACGCTGCTCCTGGTGGCCGAGGTAGTCGACTCGAGACGAATTAGACCTCCAACTTGAATTGGACTCCTCCTTGCCTCCCTCCTGGCCCTTGCTGGTTCCCAAGGCCTTCATGATCCTCTCCAAAGTTCCTAAGTACAATATAATCAATAATATCATTAGGTAGCATACCATTCTCACAAGTATCAGCCACGGGCACTTAGGAACGAGCTCACCTGTTGATTCAATTGCCGTGCTCGTGCTCTTGTGATGGGTCCTTGCATCACAACTGGAGGAGTCTCGGGCGTATGCATTGGAGTGATGTCCTCATCATCCTCCCCCTCTTGAAGTGGAGTCGTCCTCGACTCAAGCTCATCTTCTTCTCCCATGAGCGGTTTCAAATCTGCAATGTTAAATGTGGGACTAACCCCAAATTCGGGCGGCAACTCAAGTTTATATGCATTATCATTTATTTTCTCAAGTATCTTGAAAGGACCATCAGCTCTAGGCATTAATTTAGACTTTCTCAATTCTGGAAAACGATCCTTTCGCAAATGTAACCATACTAAATCACCCGGTTCAAGTTTTACTTCCTTTCTACCTTTACTTCCCGCAGACCGATACCTTTCATTCATCATTTCAATATTTTCTCTAGTCTTTTCATGCAATTTCAGAATAAATTCAGCACGTTCCTTAGCATCATGATTAACTCGTTCACTAGTAGGTAAAGGTAATAGATCAATAGGAGCACGGGGATTGAAGCCATACACTACCTGAAAAGGACTTACCTTGGTGGTGGAGTGTACCGCCCTATTATAAGCGAACTCAACATGCGGCAAACACTCTTCCCACATCTTCAAATTCTTCTTCAGAACAGTCCTCAACATAGTAGATAATGTACGATTTACTACCTCGGTTTGGCCATCGGTTTGGGGATGACATGTTGTTGAAAACAGCAGCTTGGTCCCCAATTTATTCCATAGAGTTCTCCAAAAGTGGCTCAAAAACTTGGCATCACGATCTGAAACAATAGTAGAAGGCATACCATGCAAGCGAACGATTTCTTGAAAGAAAAGGTTAGCAACATTAACAAACATCGTCGCTCTTATGACAAGGAATAAAGTGAGCCATCTTAGAAAATCTATCAACCACCACAAAAATACTATCCCTCCCCTCTTGGTCCTAGGCGGTCCTAAAACAAAGTCCATAGATATATCCTCCCATGGAGTGCTAGGAGCAGGAAGAGGCATATATAAACCATGTGGATTCAATCGTGACTTAGCCTTTTGACATGTAGTGCAATGGGATACAAACCTCTCAATGTCTCGCCTCATCTTGACCAAAAGAAGTGAGCGGACAGCACGGCCTCCGTCTTCTTGGCACCAAAATGACCCATCAAACCTCCTCCATGAGCCTCTCAGATCAAAAGAAAACGAACGGATCCAACTGGAATGCATAGGCGGTTAGCTCTAAACACAAATCCATCATTTATCACATATTTGTCCTATGTTCTTCCCTCTTTGCAATGTCACAAGACATCTTTAAAATCATCATCATTAGCGTATTGTTCTTTAATTGATTCCAATCCAAATATACGACAATCAAGTTGGGACAACATGGTATATCTCCTAGACAAGGCATCAGCAATCACATTATCCTTCCCTTTCTTGTGTTTGATAACATAAGGAAAAGATTCAATAAATTCAACCCATTTAGCATGTCTACGATTCAGTTTCACCTGACTGCGAATATGTTTTAGCGACTCATGATCGGAATGAATAACAAATTCTTTGGGCCAAAGATAATGTTGCCACGTTTCTAAAGATCGCACAAGAGCATACAATTCTTTATCATACGTGGAATAATTCAAAACAGGACCACTCAATTTTTCGCTAAAATAAGCAACAGGTTTTCTATCTTGCATCAAAACACCACCAATTCCAACCCCACTAGCATCACATTCAAGCTCAAAGGTCTTATTAAAATCGGAAAGTTGGAGTAAAGGTGCATCAAGAAGCTTATCTTTCAAAAGATTGAAGGCATTCTCTGTGCTTGCCCCAATGGAACATAACTCCTTCTTCGTCAACTCGTTCAATGGGGCTGCAATGGTGCTGAAATCCTTCACAAAGCGGTAAAATCCGCAAGTCCGTGGAAGCTCCGCACTTGTGAAATCGCTGTATGGCGTTGGCCAACTCTTAATCGCGTGCACCTTGGCTTCATCAACCTCAATTCCTGCGGAGTCACAACATAGCTAAGAAACGATACTCGTTGATTGCAAAAGTGCACTTCTCGAGGTTACCAAATAAGCGTGCAAAGACGCAAAGCATCAAAAACAGCACGTAGATGATCAAGATGTTCATGTAATGACTTGCTGTAAATCAATATATCATCAAAATAAACCACCACAAATTTCCCAATGAAAGCTCAGAAACCTCGTTCATTAAGCGCATGAAGGTGCTCGGTGCATTAGTTAAACCAAAAGGCATGACTAACCACTCATACAATCCAAACTTGGTTTTAAAAGCTGTTTTCCATTCATCTCCCAATTTCATTCTTATTTGGTGGTATCCACTCGCAAGTCAACCTTAGAGAAAATTATAGAACCGCTTAACTCATCAAGCATGTCGTCTAGCCTAGGAATAGGATGACGGTACCTTATTGTGATATTGTTAATGGCTCTACAATCTCGACATGCGCCTAACCGCCATCTTTCTTAGGAACCAAAAAACAGGGACAGACAAGGACTAAGGCTCTCAGACATACCAAGCGGTCCAAAAGATCTTGGACTTGGCGCTGAATCTCCTTAGTCTCCTCGGGTTGGTCCTATAAGCAGCGGTTTGGCAAACTCGCTCTGTATCAAATCAATTTGGTGCTCAATCCTCGTATGGGTGGGAGTCCCGAGGTATCTCGGCAGAAAAACATCCTCATACTCCTGCAAAAGGTTAGTGACAAATAGGAGGCAAAATCTTCGCGATCATCCAATGAAAACAAAGCATCTTTGCATAGCACAAGATAGCACAAAGCATCATCACTAATTGCAGCAAGATCAGATTTTGTAGCAAGCAAGACGGGATTCCTCAATTTAATTTGGTTGGCTACATGCTGAATTTCAGATTTCTCATCAATGGGTTTCTTGTCATTAGCAATCCGCTCCCTATCGATTTAACAATTTCATTGGGGGTCAAAGGTAGAAGTGTAATTTTCTTTCCTTATGCATAAAAGTGTATTTATTACTTCTACTAGTGGTGAAGTGCATCGATGTCATATTCCCATGGGCGACCCAATAAAAGAGAGCAAGCTTGCATCGAACCACATCACAATCAAGAAAATCGAATAGGAACCAATGGAAAAATGAACCCGAACTGTTTGTGTTACCTTAGCTTTGCGGAATCATTCACCCACCGAATGTGGTATGGATGTGGGTGCGGCGTGTGGTCAAGCCAAGCTTCTTGACCAAATCTGTACTCACCAAGTTGTTGCATTGCCGGAGTCAATGATCACGCTTTCGTCGGTTGTTGATGACGAAGAAAATCTGGAATAAGTTGTGGCGCCGCTTTGCTGCGGCTTGCTCCATCATGCGCTAAGGACACGCTGGACAATGATGGACTGACGCAGCAGAAGATCCTCGGCGCCAAAGGTGGCATCATCATCAACCACGCCGTCGTCCACCCCGGTGTCGTCGATCTCATCCTCAACATCGGAGGCGCCGATGTAACCTCCGTCATCGGTGGCGATGTATGCCCGCCGGTCGGGCATTCTCTCTTGACGTGGCCAATCCTTGGCACTTGTGGCGCGAATTCCGTCGATGTACGGCCCGTGGAAGCGACGGAGGAGGAGCTCTTGGCGGTGTTGGCGGGTCGACTTGTTCTTGTCCGTAGCTTGCGGCACGGTGCGGCGTGCGATGCTGTCGTGTGCTTTCGTCGAAGGTGGCGGTGCGGTTGGTCGAAGGTGGAAGAAGGCACCGTCTTCGCTTGTCCCGTAGTCGTCGAGGCGTGAAGGTGCCGCCGACGTTGCTCCTCGCTCTTAGAATGGCGTCCTCGCAACTCCTTCTCTGCTAACATAGCAAGTTGAAACAAGCGATTGACAGATTGTATATTCTTTATAATCAACAATATCCTGAATTTACGGGCGCAACCCACCGTAAAACGAGCAATTTTATCCTCGGGTTCCTCTACTACCCCACAACGAACATACCCTTTTGAAGCTCTTGGTAATATTCCCGAACAGTCATACTACCTTGATCTAATCGTTGCAATCTCTTGCGCATATCACGTTGGTAGGAAGGAGGAACAAATCTATTACGCATAGCATCTTTTAATCTCGCCAAGAATCGGGTTGTAGCGGGCATTTACTAGTTCATTCCACCAGATTATAGCAAAATCTTTAAATTCACTAGTGGCTTGTCTAACTCTATGAATCTCGGGAACTAGATGGGAATTAAATTTTTGCTCGTAGTCATCTCCCAATCTAAGTAAGCATCAAGATCATAAGCTCCAGAAAAGGATGGGATGGTGAATTTTACCTTAGCGAAAGGATCATCATTGCGGTTCTGGTTATTACCTCCCATACCGTGATGGTTGCGGCGAAGACGGTCATGCAGACGGGCGTCCCGTTGAGCAGCACGCTCCCTGGCGGCACGTTGCTGCTCATCTTCATCTTCCTCAAAATCAGCATCCTCATCGTGGTCGTTGTTGTCGTGGTTGGCGCCATTGTTGATGGATGCACCTCCATCAATGGTCGCTGGAGGGCGTTTTTCGACGACATCCATCCTCTCGGTGAGGGTGGAAACTCGTCGATCGATGCTCTCAAGGGTCTTGTTCGTCGTCATGGCATGCTCCTTGAACATCATTTTTATCTCGTCCAGCATGGTTGACAACTCTGAATGAAGGACACAGTCTTCGATGGTAACATCATCATCCTCGTTCCTGCCCTTCTTGCCACCTGCCATGGTTAGCGCAGAAAAGGACAGAAGGAAACACAAACACAAGTATTATGAGCCCTATGAACTACTAGGTGGGATCTCACGCTCTCAAGCAATCTTACCAAGTTCTTACCCGGTTCTTACCAACACAGCGAGGGACGGTGCAACCGGTGGTGGTTCGTGATACCGTGAGGGCGTGATGAAGCGATTGCAAGGGTCAATAACTGTCTTGTCGATCGAAGGATGTATATGTGGAGCAGAGGAAGGTTATATGTATTGAGTGGCACACAATGCAGTAATGAGATAGTAATCTGAATAAATGTCCAAAAGTACTTGCCCTAGTTCTTTGGTCTAAATGTGGCCTTAGTCTAGGCTGCGGTAAAACAAGGAATAAGTAGAAACAAGCAACAAGGCGTCGAGTATATGAGCAGATATCGAACCGCATCAAAACACTTCTATCGAGCACGGTAAAAACTCCTACCTTTGCTCCTGCCTTTTTTTTTTTTTTTAGGCTCTGCTCCTCTCACAATTTTTTTTTTGCTCTCGCCTCTTTCACAAATTTTTTTATTTTTCTTTGATTTTTTGATATTTTTCCTAGGATCAGGAGCACAAAGGTAGAAAGTACACAAATTTTCAGCCTGAACAGATGTAAGATGAAGCCGATATGAAATAAGAAGTGTTTTTCAAAAGCGTGCTAAAACTTGGTTGGCGAGAACTCAATCTTCCTGAGGGAATTTCGCAAAATAATTTCGGCAAACCCGACAAAGTGGGGAGAATCGGATGTAAAATTTTCTGTAGATATCCGTGAAAAAAATTCGCCTAATTCGAGTCCGTATCACGAAAGTTATGGCCGTTTCTGGAAGGACTCGAATCAGGGTTTTCTAGGCGGCACCTCTCCAAACTCAAGGGCGTATGGAGTGGATATGAACGCGATGATCTGTGGTGGCAGGTTCTGTGATGAGGGGTGGCGATATGGCTATCAGGAGGTGGGGGATTAGAGTTTATGAAGGAGAAAACCCTAATACAACTAGGACTCCGAAACTGAGGAAAACCACAACACAATCCGATTCCAACAAGGACTCAAATAGCGATTGGTGGCTGGGTTGGTGTAGGATATGGGATGCAGCGGAGATGAAACACAACTAAATTAAGATCACGATCTAAACCAGCAACACGACTCGATTCTGGACACAAACTCAGTACTACGGACTCTGAAACCGAAATTGTGCAAAGGCTAGGCGTGGTTCTAGGTATGGTAGACTATGAACTGCAATTTTTTTTGGCTTTTTAAGTGGACTATAGGACTAACACAAAACTAAATCAAACTACGGGAGAAAAGCGAACTGACGGTAAACCTTGCTCGATACCACTTGATGGGGACGGGTTGCCGAACTTCCGTCGGTGGAGGATAAGTCGATTAGGCGTGCGAGACACACGATCCGGCTTCTTGATCGGCACGATCAAAACCCTGCAATCGCAGCACCACGCGTCTTCGGTTATCAACCGTCGCTGCCGGTTGACCTCGCCACAAGGCTAATCCTGCCAATGAATCGAGAACACAAGCAAGAACAAGAAAGATGCAACTGAATTTGCAATTGAGGATGAAGCTCACGAGTTGGGGTCTCACAAACCGATGAACAGCGACCTTTGTTCTCAAAGACAGAATTAATCTAAGCAAAACCCAAATCAAACCCTAGCGGCGGCTACTGGATATAAAGGCTAGGGGACGTCCTACAAACCCTAGACGCGTCCGTGATGGACTCCAACACGATACATGGGCCAAGGGCCCAAATTGGTGACGCAGCACCCTGGGACAGATTCTGTCCGCCAACTTGCAACGTGAATTCCTGTCGACTCCGAAGTCCAAATGACCTGAAACTAGTGCCATTGGAAAGGTTATCTCCTTAGCTTTCGAGGCATATGTGGATCATCAAAATCGGAGCCCGTTTGTGGCCTGGGCGATGATTTTAGTGAACGCTGCTCCTGGTGGCCGAGGTAGTCGACTCCGAGACGAATTAGACCTCTAACTTGAATTGGACTCCCTCCTTGCCTCCCTCCTGGCCCTTGCTGGTTCCCAAGGCCTTCATGATCCTCTCCAAAGTTCCTAAGTACAATATAATCAATAATATCATTAGGTAGCATACCATTCTCACAAGTATCAGCACGGGCACTTAGGAACGAGCTCACCTGTTGATTCAATTGCCGTGCTCGTGCTCTTGTGATGGGTCCTTGCATCACAACTGGAGGAGTCTCGGGCGTATGCATTGGAGTGATGTCCTCATCAGGATAGATCTTCATCCATCTTGGATTTTATTCTGTTAATCTTCTCATCATCCTTTTGACCTTCCCTGATCTGCTCTTCCAGGGTCGGCTTAACCTCCAAGGTAGCTAGGAAACCTTCCGGTACGACTTCTAATATTAACTTCTGAAGCTCTTTACATAAATCAGTCTAATCTTCTGCTGTCCAATGAATTAAATGTCGTGCCCCAAATTTACGGATTCGGACACTCTGTGTATTCGGCACTAATCCAGGATCACGCTAGTGCACACAGTATAAACAGGTTGAAGTACCACAATCATACACAGCGGAAATTAATGATAAAATACTTCAAACACGGATATAAGCGAGTTACACGGCCTTATGGCCACCTTACAATAATTCGCCACGCAGGGCGATAATTATCAAAGTAGCACAAGTTTATCAGCGGAAGCAAAAGTAAAACAATGAACCCTTCATAGCCACAGGCAACTGAGTGCGGCTCAACCCCTAATCCTCCTGGCCTTCGATGAACTCCTCCTCCCAAGCTGGCACGACTTCTTCTTCTGAGGTTTTGTCGATGCAAGGGTGAGTATACAACATACTCAACAAGTCATGCACAATGCAGTCTTATTTCTACATGCATGGCTTATGCCAAAGGAAAGGCTTAATGGTTATTTTGCATAAAGCGGCACTTCTTTTAAACAGGTAATCCTATTAGATTAAAAGCAGTAAACCATTATTATTGATAATTAATTTCTCAATTCAATTCCAAGAGTTTTGGCACACAGCCCCGAATTCATTTCAATAGCTTTTGGCACACAGCCACCCATTCCACATTTTATTTTGAAAATCTAACCCTTGACTGTAATCCCCGAGCAATGTCCAATACCGCGGACACGGCTATTCGAATAGATTTTTACACACACTCTGCAGAGGTCAGTACACTTTACCCACAGGATCAATCGCCACCACACAGTGATTGATTGCAACAAAGTCTTTCGAGACTAACACTTAGCCATGATCCTCTCCAAGATTGCCTTTCTAACACTTCCTCACACAGAGCCAAAGTTTAGAACAGTGAATCTGATCATAGATGGGTACCAAGCCAGCAAAGACAGTACGCCCCCATACTGGTTACATTTTGTGTAACTATGCCCGAGGTATCAAAGGAAAGATATTAGAGACCTACTAAACTAGGCCCGTCTCATTCCGGACAAGTGGTTGTACGAGAAACTCAGTTCAAAGGCTCGCAAGGTAAAGTCCTTAACTGTCCCGGGCAAGACATCCATTTTATACTTCTCGGCACACAGCCTTCTCAATCTTTCATACATCCCGTTGCCACACAGGCCCACCCGGCACGAAGCCTCCTCGCCACTTGCCCCGGTCTAAAACATTTCCCACCCCGGGTTTGCATTTATGCAACACATGCCAATGCCCACTTCATTGCATGAGTAGGACCACACAGGTCGCTACCCTCAATTCCATTTCATGACATCATCGCATTATTCCCAAAATGCGTTCCATAATTGTTTAGTCAGTATTGATTTGCTAAATGAAAGACATTCAACGCATACAAGCAGGCTAAGCGACTAATCACGGTCTAGCCTCCCGTGTTGGCATTAATATAGCAACCAACATAATTTAACATTCTAGGGTGACAAGGTGTTCAGGGCATACAATGACATTAACAAGGTGGCATAATCAAAATGGTATTTTTAGCTACCTTTCCTAACATAAACAATTTCATTTTTAACTAACATAGCATGCATAAATTGAATCGAAATACATTTTAAAATCTGGGGGCAATATGGTCAAAGCAAGACTTGCCTTCGAAAAGCAGTTGGTTGGTCCTATTGCTGCGACGGGTCTTCGAATTCTTCCTTGGCGACTCCGAAACTCGGGTCTACTCGTATCAAGCAAATACACAATAAATACACAATACAGATAGCAAGATAAATTTTAAAATAAAATAAAATTCACTATTAAATAGTTCACATTTTACAAATTTTTAGCACTGGAATCACCCAAATCCGAGTTAAAATGCAAAAGTTATAGCATTTGCAAGTTTTCTGAAATTCAATAATTGAATAACCTAATTAATTGATTTATTTTTCTACTGGAAATCCGGTTAAATACTCTCGGTGACACGCGTCAGCACCAAAGACTGCCACGTCGGCTCGGCCACTGACAAGTGGGCCCCAGATGACGTCATGCTGACGTCAGCATAGCCGGGGTCATCACACTGACATGTGGGCCCCAATTTAACAAAGGTTGGACCAACCGAAGTCGACACGCGGCGCGATCTCGGCCCTCCATCAGGGATCCGATGGCCATCTTCAACCGCGCCGACCCGAGGCTACGTGGACGCACGCCTACCGTCGGATGAGGATCCTACGGCTGCTGCTACCCGAGCGATACACTGCTACGAAGCCTACGTGGCTTAATCTTGACCGCATATTCGAGATCTAACGGCCTTCATCAAACGCTGCAGCTGCAGCTACGCGGACGCACCAGCACGGTCGGATGCAGATCCAACGGCCATGGTACCCGAGCGATTTCCTATTCCCGCGCCTGCGTGGACACACCAGAGCCGCACATTACCATCCAACGGCCGAGATCCACCGGTGCATATTCAACTTAACTCTACGGGGGAGACGTGGCGCAACCTCGCCCATTCGATGAGAATCCGACGGTCATTTTCAACTGGAGTCGATCCGGTCTAGCGCTACGGAGAAGGACACGTGGCGTTACCTGAGCCGAGCGATGGGAATCCGACGGCGGAGGAGAGTCGCGATGCTCGAAGAAGAGGCGGCGGTGCTTGTCGCCAGACTTGGAGAAGACGACGCAGCTGGCGGCGTTTCCGGGCATCTCCGGTTGAATGAAGTGGCCCAACTGATGCGCCTTGGCACGGCGAACTCGGAGCAGGCCTTGGTTGCGACGGGGAACGGCGGACAACGGCGGAACGTGAAGAAAACCGAGGCAAGGAACGGATGCAACTCCGGCGAGCTCGAACGGGGTCTATGGTGGATGGCAGTGTTCGAGAGAAGGGGCAAAATGAGCGGAAGGGAGTCATGCGTGCGATGGGGTATATCATCTGCTCGGGCAAGCTTTGGAACGCGTGCAAAATCTCTGACAAAATCCACGGCGTCCTCTGGCGGCGGCGGTGCCTGATCGCGCCCTCCGAGATCGTTTGGTCACATCCGCCGTTCGATCGCGATCTAACGGCGCGGATTGAATAACGGTTCGGCGGATCAATGCCACGCGTCGACATCCGAGCGGTCGCTTAACGGGATCCAACGTCTTACGCGATAAAGGCAACGCGGCTCACTCATTTACGCCTCGATCGGGATCGAACGATCCACGACACGCGGCGCTTAGGGTTCGGCCGAAGCGAAAGCGATCTTACGCCCGACCAAAGATCAGAAAGCGATTTTCCAAGGTTTAACAATAAAAATAAATCCAATAATTCAAAGTAATTAATTAGGGCACTAAAAATACCCGAAAAATTCTAGAAAAAAATTCCAGAAAATATTTGAGGGCATTTTGAGCCTAAATAAAATATTTTTATTTATTTTTTATAATTATCTTTTCTGATGATGAATTTTCAAGAAAAGAATAATCCAAATAAATTTTGATTAAATCCAAATAAATCCCAAAAATTCAGATAAATTCAATTAAATGCAATTAAAGGTTGATTAATTCACAAAAAATTTAAATAACTCCAAAAATTAAATTGGGGCAAATTTCGGGACGTTACAAACCTACCCCCCTTAACAGAATCTCGACCCCGAGATTCGAAGCTTAGCTAGAGAATAGGTTTGGGAACTCCTTTTTGAGATCTTCCTCTCGCTCCCATGTGGCTTCACTTTCGTGGTGATTGCTCCAAAACTCTCGCAAAAAGCAGGTTGTCTTGCTCCTCGGTTTTCCGATCTCATCAGATCCGTAATCTTTATCGGTTTGCTTTTGTAAGTCAAGTCTTCCTGTAGTTCAACTTCTTCCAGTGATGTTTGCTCCTCAGGCACTCGGAGACATTTCTTGAGTTGCGATATATGAAATACATTGTGTACGCCCGCTAATGACTGTGGTAACTCCAGTTGATAGGCGACTTCGCCCTTACGACTTATGATCTTAAACGGTCCCACATATCTTGGCGCAAGTTTGCCCTTTTTGTGAAACCTCTGGACTCCCTTAAGAGGCGTAACTCTAAGATACACATAATCTTCAGGTTCAAAACTTAAATCCCTGCGGCGATTATCCGCGTAACTCTTCTGCCTTGACTGCGCGATTTTCAACCTTTCCCTTATTAATGCTATCTGCTCTTCGGCTTCTTGGAGTATATCTGGTCCGAAGACACGACGCTCACCAGTCTCATTCCAGTTTAACGGCGTCCTACAGGGTCGACCATACAATGCTTCGAAAGGTGACATCTGAAGACTAGCCTGATAGCTGTTGTTGTAACTAAATTCAGCATATGGTAAATATTTATCCCAAGTCGATGTATAAGCCAACGCACAAGCTCTTAACATATCTTCTAATATTTGGTTGACTCTTTCAGTCTGCCCATCTGTCTGCGGGCGATATGTTGTACTGAAGTTTAAGCGGGTGCCCATTGCTGTGTGCAATTTATCCCAAAATCTTGAGGTAAATTGGGTACGTCTGTCCGATACTATCTTCTTTGGCACTCCATGTAAGCAAACGATCCTTGCCATGTATAGCTCTACCAACTTATCTCCTGAGTAGGTTGTCTTTACCGGTATGAAGTGCGCGACTTTTGTCAATCGATCCACGATGACCCATATGGAGTCATAACCTCCTTGCGTCCTTGGCAATCCGGTAATGAAATCCATTCCGACTTCTTCCCATTTCCACTCGTATTTTTAATGGTCGCAGCATCCTCTTTGGTCTCGATGCATAGCTTTGACTCGCTGGCATACGTCACATAGTGCTACGTGTTCAGCAACCTCTCTCTTCATATTTGGCCACCAGAACCTTTCTTTTAAATCTTGATACATCTTTGCACTTCCGGGATGAATCGAATACTTGGAGTCGTGAGCTTCCTCCAATATCAACTGCTTCAGCTCCTTTTTGTTAGGTACACAAATGCGCTCCTTCATCCATAACGTGCCTTGTTCGTCCAGCCTAAATCATTTTGCTTGCCCTTCCTCCATCTTAGCTTTGATTCTCCCGATCTTCTTGTCGTCCTTCTGACCTTCTCTAATCTGGTCTTCCAAGGTTGGCTTTACTCCTAAGGCGGCTACAAATCCTTCCGGAACAACTTCCAATTTCAATCTCTGAAGGTCCTTGCACAATTCTCTCTGGCTTTCTCCTTCTATCATATTCAGGCTATGGCTTTTTCGACTCAAGGCATCAGCCACTACATTGGCCTTGCCGGGATGATAATGGATACCCAAGTTGTAATCCTTGATCAGCTCCAACCATCTCCTCTGTCTCATGTTTAGGTCTGATTGGGTGAAAATGTACTTAAGGCTCTTATGATCTGTATACACCTCACACCTGTTACCAATAAGATAGTGACGCCATATCTTTAAGGCATGCACTACGGTTGCTAGTTCTAGATCGTGTGTCGGGTAATTCCCTTCATGTGGCCTTAATTGCCTTGATGCATAGGCTACTACTTTCCATTCTGCATTAACACGCATCCAAGTCCCTAGCGTGATGCATCGCAGTAAATATCAAAACTCTGGTGCACATCCGGTTGAACTAACACTGGCGCTGATGTCAGTCTTTTCTTCAATTCTTGAAAACTATTCTCACAATCTGGCGTCCAGACAAATTTCTTCTCTTTCTTCAACAGTTGCGTAATTGGCCTGGCAATTGTCGAAAATCCTTCTATAAATCGGCGGTAATAACCAGCCATCCCAAGAAAACTTCGAATCTGAGTAACCGACTTTGGCGACTCCCAATGTAGTACTGCCTCAACCTTGCTTGGGTCCACTGCAATTCCCTCGGCGGTCATTACATGCCCTAGGAAATCTACCTTACTCTTCCGTAAATCGATTTATCAATTTTGCATATAATCATTGCTTCTCAACTTTTCCAATACTAATCTCAAATGTTGGGCGTGTTTCTTCATCCGCCTTTGAATAAACCGAATGTCGCCTATGAACACGACTCACAAATTTATCTAAATATTCCATGAATACTTTATTCAACAAGTTCATAAAGTAAGCAGCGATTTGTCAATCCAAATGACATAACAAAGAACTCATTGTGTCCATATCTTGAAGAAAATGCAGTCTTGGGTATGTCCTCGGTTTTGATTTTCAACTGGTGGTATCCTGACCTAAGGTCGATCTTGGAAAATACTCCTGCTCCTCTTAGTTGATAAAAAAGATCATCTATCCGGGGTAACGGGTATTTGTTCTTTATCGTCACTTCGTTAAGTGCACGATAATCTACACACATCCTAAAACTCCCATCCTTTTTCTTAATCTAACGTAACCGGTGCTCCCCAAGGTGACGAGCTCGGTCTGATGAATCCCTTTTCCAATAATTCCTCGATCTGCTTCTTTATTTCTACCAACTCTTTGGTGGACATCTGATATGGTCTCTTTGCTATCGGTGCTGTTCTAGGTACTAAGTCAATTACGAACTCTATGTCTCTGTTCGGTGGCATTCCTGGCAATTCCTCGGGAAAAACATCTGAGTATTCACTGACCGCTGGTACATCTCTTATACTGACGGTTACCAAATTGTTTACCAACATTTGACCTTCTCGAACTGCCACTGCTTGAAATTCCACTTTCCTACCTTCAGGGCTCTCAATAGACACAACTCTTCGCCCGCAGTCTAATACAGCCTTATGCTTAGTCAACCAATCCATTCCCAGGATAACATCCAGGGTTTGGGTATCTAATATAATAAGGTTCGCTAGGAACTCTACTCCTTTTATTACTAGCTTAACCCCAGAACATCCGACCTTAGAGCGGAGTTCTGATCCAGGGGATTGGACTAGAAGTGTACTTTTAAGGTTAACAACATCCAGATCATTTGTCACGGCAAAATCTCGAGAAACGAACGAATGTGAAGCTCCTGAATCAAATAATACTGTAGCTGGCACTGAGTTGACTAAGAACTTACCGAGCACGACGTCCGTAGCATTCTGGACTTCGTCTGCGGAAATGTGATTGATCCTGCCTCGAGTGAAGGCTTGCGGTGTGGCTCCAGCTTGGGCAGGTCCTCGGCTTCCTCCTTGGACAGGAGTTTTAGCAGGGGTGTTCCCTAAATTGAAGCGCACTGGTGTCACTCCTCCTTTCTTTGGGCACACATTAGCGAAATGCCCGGTCTCGTTGCAATTGTAGCAGCGTCTCCTTGACGTCTGCTGATTTCCTCCGCTCGCTTGATGCTTCCGACCGTGTCTCGAGGGGTTTGTCCTCACTGGTCTTGGCATTGGCGGCGAGTCTCGACATCGCTTCCTCGCTGAATCTGTGAACTGGGGTATCATTCTTGTCTTCTACTGACCATGGCGTCCTCCTTGCTGAGCCATGCGGCGTTTGCGATTGTCGTCAAGTTCCTTGTGCTTGTCTTCCAGTATGAGCGGCTTGTTTACTAACTCTTGAAAATCCGAAAAGGTGTGGGTAATCAATCCCACCTGTAGACCAGTGTTGAGTCCCTTCATGAAACGGGATTGTCTGGCCTTGTCGGTTGCTACGTCTTCTAGAGCGTAGCGTGCTAGTTGAGTGAATTTATTCAAATAATCAGCCACTGTCTAGCCTCCTTGTTTTAGCGCCCTAAATTCCTCCTTTTTCAGCTCCATAATTCCTTCTGGCACATGATATTGGCAAAAGGCTATAGTGAATTCATCCCAAGTGATTTCCTGCGGGTTCTCCTGCGACGCGCAGTAGTTTTCCCACCATTCTGCTGCTGTTCCCTCAAGCTGGTGAGAGGCATAAAGTACCCTCTCATTTCCTTCACACTGCGTTATATGCAATTTCCTTTCGATGGTTCTCAATCAGTCGTCTGCCTCGAGTGGACTAGCGTTGCCCGAGAATGTGGGCGGACGTGTCCTCATAAACTCAGACAATCTTGAGTAAGGACGTGGCCCATTGTTATTAGTTTGGTTGTTGGCGACTGCCTGAGTGTTGATTTGTTGCACGGTTGCCATCATAGTTTGCATTAATTGAGTCTGTGCTGCGAGAAATGCTCCTAGATTCTGCATGTCAACTGGCGGTGCTGCCTGGGGTGGTGGTGTACTATTCTGACTGCCTCCTAGATGTGAACCACTGCCTCCGGCTCCGTGGTTGCGAGTGTTCACCATCTGCTGATTGCTTCGGTGGTTTAGAGATAAGGGGGAAAAGAATAGGCAAGTATAGGAACTTATACGGGGGAAGCAGGTGTAACTTAAAACCCTTTAAACATTAAAGCATCGATAATAGTAGGTATGGTTTCTTACATAGTCTAGGACTATGCAACCATAATAATAATCACAACATCACATCAATTAGTTCATTACAACACGCACTCCTAATGTTCGAATTAAGACGCCGACTCAACACAGTGAGTCTCAACGCAAAAGTCGATCACTACCACTTTGAAAGCTCACTCGAGCCAACCCTACCGCGCTCGCCGATCACGCACATCGGTGGGTGAGTGGCATCGGGCAACCGATCCCCATGCCCTCGCTAAAGAGCGCCATGCCCGGCCCACCAAGCAGATCTGCAAGGCCCACCAAAGTAACTTGGGTCATATCGATCGATAAGATCAAGGTTACTTAAATGAGCAAAGCGTGAAGAATCGAGATAGACCTTAGTTAAAGAAACCGAGTCAGATTGGGCAAGGGATGATTGTAATCCAAACCGATACGAAGCTCAGATAGAAACCCTACTGTGATCCGAGTAGGACTCAATATTGTAACCGCCCTTCTCTACTATATAAAGGGAGGGGACGGGGGTACCTCAAACAGAGGATATCTCATCAGCAATCAGCTAGCCACATATAATTTCAGAGCACAGGACTAGGGTATTATCTCCATCGTGAGAGCCCGAACCTGTATACATCGGGTGTTCTTGTGCAACCATCGAGTTTGGGTCCAGCGCGTAGCCCCCTTTTCATTATTGTCGGTAACAAACGTCGACAGTTGGCGCGCCAGGTAGGGGCTGCGCTAGGATCAATCGCAGCAAGCTCGATGGCAATCTTCAGAAGCATGGCCATCTTCGCGCCAGCTCAGGTATTTCGCTTTGGAAGCTTGGATTTCATCGCCGACAACTTTGGTCGTCTCTCCGTTTCGGATTCGGATCAGTTCCGATCTAGAACCAATTCTAAGGTTCTCTTAGCCGGCCAACCACTCGGATCGTAACCGTGCATGGCCATCTCGTCTCGGCAAGAAGCCAAGAGCCTGATCCTCGTCTCGAGTCAGGACTGGCTAATAGTGAGCCCCGAGTGGTCGAATACGCAGGAAAACCACTCGGATTCGCTGGACGGTGCGCTCCATCTTCCTGCACCTCCAATCCAGAGGGTGAGGTAGGAAATTCCCCAAGCTTTTGCAGCGTTTTTATGATCGAAACGGACCCTCCGCAAAAGGACGCGGCAAATGCTACGGAGGAAAACCCTCACCATCAAGAAAACCATGCGCGACTCCTCCAGCACAGAGGCCGTAGCGTGAATGAAGAAATCTTGCAGACGAAGGTGGGAAACCAATCGGTTTTCCATACTCCTCAGCAGAACATCGTCGCTTCCAAGACGCTTCTCGACACCTTGGGACCACTGCTCAGACCGGATAGCCCGGCCGCTCCGATCGTAGCCCAAGTTCAAGCTATGGTTGCGGCGGCGGAATTCAAAGAAGACCAAGAGGCGCCAAGAGAAAAGGAGCCATCTCGTACTCGCCTCGCTTTGCTCGCAGTCGAAAGCGATATACGCCCGCGATGCGCCACAGCGGAGCTTTGACGAGGAGAGGACGCTCGGCACAGCATCGGCCGGGACCTCCGTGCAGATTTGAATGCCAGAAAGCGTGATCGCGAAGATGAAGAGCGCCGCAGGCGCAGAGATGACTATGAACGTTTTGGCATTGGCCACGACGACCGAGAAGACCGTCGAAACCTCTGTTACCACGACGGAGGAGAAAGTGAAGGTCACCGAGCCAGGTCGCCTCACCGGCGTTCTCCGCAAAAGCGGGCAATGGCCCTATTGAGGGCATCCGGCTTTCCTCCTCGCCACGAGTGGTTTGGCCCGAAGGGTTCAACCCAAAAAGCATCACCAAATTTGACGGAGAAAGAGATCCGGAAGCTTGGCTCCAAGTTTACTCCCTTGCGATCATGGCCGCTGGGGGAAATCACAATGTGATGGCTAATTATCTCCCGGTCATGCTCACCTCTTCTACTCAAGCATGGCTCACGGGGCTCCCCGCGAATTCCATAGACTCTGAGGAACTCGTGAGCATTTCATCACCAATTTTCAAGGCACTTACGAGCGACACGAACATAGTGGGACCTATACCGCCGCGCCAGAAGAAGAACGAGGCGCCCGAGAATTCATCCGCGCTTCATGCGAAGAAGAATACGATCAGGGACATCTCGGAGGCAGCAGTCATCGCAGCATTCCAGAAGGGCGTCAACGACCCCGACTTGATCAAAAAGATGTCTCGGAAGCCGCCATCCACCGTAAGGGAGATGTTTGAGCTGGCAGATCGGTATGCAACAGCCTCAGATGCTTTGGCCGAACGGCAAGATGATCGCCCACGTCAGAAGGACAAAAAGGATTACGCTGAGTCATCAAGACAACGTGATGTAAAGCTTTGCTCAAGAAATAGTGGCGACGGCCGAGCAAGACCGACAACGCGCGCCACGGGCCGACAACTATGACACGGTGATGGAGGCGATATGCCCCTTTCACCCAAATAGTAAACATGCGGCGAAGGATTGTTTCACTTTGAGGAGGTTTGCCAGAGAGTCCAGAAGGCGACCCGCCAAAGGCGAAGCAAAGGTAGAAGAGAAGAAGAAACAAGATCCCCCTGAAGATGACGACGGAGAATATCAAAAGATGGAACGGGAACTCAATTACATCTACGGGGGCTCAATGGCCTATGAGTCAAAGCGAAAGCAGAAGCTCACGGAAAGAGACGCTAACGCCATCGTACCGTGTGCCTCAAGACTTCAAATGGTCCGAGGTCCCCATAACCTTTAGCCGCCCGACCATCCGCACCACATCCCGCACCGGAAGATTTCGGCGGTATTGGACCCGTGGTTCGCAACGTCAAGCTCAAAAAGGTGCTGGTCGATGGAGGAAGTGGACTCAATGTACTCTTCTCCAAGACTTTCGACGAGATGAAGATTCCTCGCCCGAAGTTGAAGCGGGCTCTCACCCTTCCATGGAGTAATCCCCGAACTTCTTCCGCTCCACTCGCCAAATCACCTTGCCGGTCACGCTTGGAACCAAGGAGAATTTCTCGACGAGTACCTTAACTTCGAGGTAGCCGACTTCCGACGGCATATCACGCCATTCGGAAGGCCCGGCTGGCGATTCATGGTCGTGCCACATTATACCTACCTCGTCCCGAAAATGCCAGACCGAGGGGTATAATCTCAGACATGGCGATGTCAAGCGGTCGCTTGTCCGCGATAAAGAAAGTCGCGAGATGGTCAAGCTCAAGAGATAGCAGATTTACGAAAGAAGATCTGGCAAAGCGCCGCACATCGAGAAGATGAAGGAGAACTACCAACCAAGAAGCAGGCTAAGACAAGTTTGAAGCCTGATGAAGGGACCAAGAAGGTAATCCTCGACCCGTCTAGCTCCAACTAGACAGCTTTGATTGGGACAGCCTCACCGCTAAATAGAGGGCGCCGCTCGTCACCTTCCTCCGACCAACCGACATCTTCGCGGAAACCATCCGACATGCCCGGCGTTCCTAGGGAGGTGATCGAGCACTCTTTGAACGTTGACGAGAAGGCCAAACCCATCAAGCAAATGTTCAAGGTTCGCCAAGACAGAAAGAGGCCATCAAGGAGGAAATCACGGTCATAGCGGCGGGCTTTATAAAAGAAGTGTACCATCTCGACCGGGTCAAGTAACCCAAAGGTTTGTTCGCAAAAGAATAAAAGCCGCGCATGTGCGTTGATTATACCGATCTCAACAAGGCTCGCCCAAAGATCCTTTCGTTGCCTCAGATGACTAAGTGGTAGATTCCACAAATGGGTCGCGAACTCCTTAGCTTCGGATGCCTACTCAGATATCACCAGATTAGGCTAAAGGAGGAAGATCGATCGAGACTTCATTCATCACTCCGCTTGGAGCATTTTGCTACGCCACAATGCCATTCGCTTGAAGAACGCCGGGCGCGACACTAACGCGCTTATACAATGGTGCTTTCATTCCCAGATCGGGTGCAATGTGGAGGCATACGCTGATGACGTTGTCGCCAAATCGCGGTGAAGGAAGACCTCATGTCCGACTTAGCGAAACCTTTGAAAGCCTAAGGGCCTACAAAATGAAGCTCAACCTCGAAAAATGCGCTTCGAGTCCCGTGCTCGAAATTACTCGGATTCATTGTTTCACAACGAGGCATCGAGGCAAACCCAGAAAAAATCAATACAATCCTGAAGATGAAGCCTCCAGCCAATCAGAAAGACGTCCAAAAGCTCACTGGATGCATGGTGGCACTCGGCAGATTCATCTCCCTGCTGGGGTCGCGGGGAATGCCTTTTTTCAAACTTCTAAAGAAGCAAGGTAATTTTCAATGGACCACTGAAGCACAGCAGGCTTTCGAAGAATTGAAGACGTTCCTGTCATCTCCACCTGTGCTAGTTCCTCCAATGCCAGAAGAACCTCTCTTGCTTTACATCGCCGCAACAACTCATGTAGTCAGCGCGGCAATTGTGGTAGAACGGAAGGAAGAAGGGCACCTCCAGAAAATACAGAGACCTGTCTACTTCGTCAGCGAGGTATTGGGAGAGTCCAAGGTACGCTATCCACAAGTACAAAAACTACTATACGCCGTGTTGCTTGCCTCCCGCAAACTCAAGCACTACTTCCAAGAGCATTCAATCACGGTGGTTACCACTTTTCCTCTTGGGGACATACTTCACAACCGGGAAGCCACCGGGAGGATCGCAAAATGGGCAATGAGCTTGGAGCCTTTGAAGTCTCCTTCAGCCACTTAACGGCAAGAAAATCCCAAGTACTTGCCGATTTCACCGCCGAATGGATAGAGTCGCAATCACCAACAAGCGTTGAAGAGCCGGAATATTGACAATGTACTTCGACGGATCTCTCATGCTCAATGGGCGCAGAGCAGCGTGGTCCTCATCTCTCCAACAGTGAGCGCCTAAAATACGCCTTTGCGATTCACTTCCCAAAGATCAAACAACGCCACGAGTACGGCACTCATCCACGGACTTCGATCGCGATATCTCTCGGTATCCGCTGCTAACAATTCGAGGCGACTCCATGCTTTGGTGATCAATCAAGTCCAAAAGATTGGTCATGTGTCGAAGATATCATGACGCATATCGCCAGAGGTACGGAAGCTTGAAGACAAGTTTGACGGGCCGAGCTCATCCATGTGCTCCGCCGTGACAACGGTTAAGCAGATGAATTGGCAAGATTGGGTTCCACTCGGGCCATTGCACCGGCCGGGGTTTTTGTTGAAGAAATCTACAAACCCTCGATAAGCCAAAAGCAGGAGCAGAACAAGTCAGAAGAGAAATCCAACGAAGAGGAGGTCCTAGTCATCAGCACAGACTGGACGGCCCCTTTTCTCAATTACCTATTGAAAGACAAACTTCCAGAAGACCGAACAGAAGCAGAGCGCATCTCGCGGCGTAGCAAGAGTTACGTGGTGGTAGGAGAAGAGTTATTTCGGAAAAGTGCCTCTGGAGTTCTAAGGCGATGCATATCAGCAGAAGAAGGAAAGGAACTACTCAGGGAAATCCACTCGAAAATTTGTGGGCATCATGCTGCGTCAAGCACACTGGTAGGCAAGGCGTATCGACAAGGCTTCTTCTGGCCGACTGCCGTGACCGACGCAGAAGACATCGTCCGAACCTGTGAAGGGTGCCAGTTCTTTGCTCGCCAAGTACACGTACCTGCTCAGAAGCTGCAAACAATTCCGATCACTTGGCCGTTCGCAGTCTGGGGGCTTGACATGGTCGGCCCATTGAAGAAGGCTCAAGGAGGCTTCACCCACCTCTTTGTCGCCGTCGATAAATTCACTAAATGGATAGAAGCAAAGCCAGTGGCTACCATCACGGCGGCCAAAGCCAAGGAATTATTCCAAGAAATTGTGGTAAGATTCGGCGTACCAAACAGGATTATCACGGACAATGGAACCCAATTCCGAGGAGAAGACTTTCAAGATTGGTGTGATAAGCTCGGCATCAAAATCTGCTTCACCTCCGTGGCTCATCCGAAGAGCAATGGTCAGGTGGAAAGAGCAAACGGCTTGGTGCTGCAAGGCTTAAAGGCACGGATCTTTGACCGTCTCAAACCGTACGCCACCCGATGGGTGAAAGAATCGCCATCAAGACTGGGGGCCGAAAACCACCCCAGCAGATCCACGGGCGATCACCCTTCTTTTTCGGTCTCTGGCTCGGAGGCGGTCCTACTTCATCGAATTGACCTTCTGGATCCCCTCGTTCGGAGCTTCAAGGAGGACGAGTCGGAAAAGCGTAATGGAGGATATCGACAAAGTTGGAAGAGGCAAGAGATCGCCGTGGTCCATCGGCGAGATACCTTGAGTTCTCACGCCGATATCACGATCAAACGTCCAAACCGAAAGTTTTCAAGGGTGATTTGGTTACGATAAAGAGTCAAGCACGAGCACAAGTTATCTCCAATTTGGGAAGGCCCCTACATTGTGGACGAAGTAACGCATCCAGGGGCCTACAGGCTTAAGCGAGAAGATGGTGCCATCATTAGCAATTTATGGAATATAGAGCAGCTACGTCGTTTTTATTCCTGAAAGAGTTCAACAAGGTGTTAAATCTAGTCCAAATTGACTTGCTACTCAATTGTTCCTCAATTAAGCAGTAAGTCGGGGGCTACACCTAATAGTGTTGCGCATGCGCAACTACAATAAAGAAGATACTTGTGCAAGAGTAACACCATGTATCCGAGTTTTCTATTCAATTGACTTGCTACTCAATTGTTCCCCAATTAGCGATTAAGTCGGGGCTACACCTAATGGTGTTGCACATGTGCAACCCCGCATGCAAACCAGCTCCTATTTTTTGGCGATCACGACCAGATCCGAGTACTCTGAACCTTCGATTGTGAAGCCCTGAACGAAAAAAGCCTAGTCACCTAAAAGCACGCTTGAGGAAAAAACTCGCGTTGCTCGGGGGCTACGCTAGTCGGACAAGGTGCTCAAGTACACAAAGGAAAAAATTACTCGGAAAAGTCGACCAAGATCTAAATAAGGAAAAAGCAGAAGGCGAGCTGCAGTTAAAATAATATTACAAAAAGACCATCATTGTTCACGACTTCAGCATCTTTCACCAAATATACACACAAGCAAAAGTACTACTGCAAAGTTCAAAATGAGGCCGCCCTTCTACGCTTCTACGCCCTTCTACGCCCGGCGCACCCGCCCGACGGCTTCAATGAGGGCGTCCCTGGCCTTAACAAGCTTAGGGACGACCTCGATCAAAGCATCGACGGCGGTGGTGTCCCGGGCGACGGCCTCCCGCTCCACTGCTTCCGCCATGGCAAGATCAAACTCCGCCCAGAGCTCGGCATGATCGTCTTTGGGCTCCGCAGGGGCATCGTCCCCAAAATTGAAGATCAGGTCTGCGATCCATGGCACGACCGGCGGGCCTGGCGACTCGGGAGAAAGAGGCAAGGGGGAGAGAGCCTCGGAGGAAGAAGAAGAGTCCATGAAAAAGAAGAGGAGAACCTGCGAAAGAAAGGTGATCCAGCGTCAGATACAATTAGGCACAAAAAGATGAAAAAATCAAGAAGATGAACGGGCGAGCACTTCAAAGAAACCCTCATGGAAGGAAGAGGAACAGTAGGGTGAAGATGGTAGTCTTGCCGCAAAACGCAAAACCGAGGCCAACTTCGTTTATACGGCAACGCTTTGTCCTCGAGAGAGACTCAATCTCGCCGAAAATGACGCTTGTCACTATAGGCGGAAGACGGTCCACCTTTCGGACGTCTTTGCTACACATATCTCGAGGAGGGTCGTGTCAAGCAACAACGGAAACATCCGATGGCCCAGATGGCAAGCGGCTCAATAGGCCCAAACTCAACGGACGACTAAGACAAGGATTAAACATTTCATAAAGAAAATTTAGGTCCGGGATATTTCTTTTAATATCGAACAAAATCTCGAGTCCAAATCTGAGCAAGTTCAATCTACGGAGGATTACACAGACCAGATCTAAGTTTTTACCAAAACAAAGAAGAATTCTTGACTTCGGCCCATGAGGGCAAGCGCTGATCATCATCAGCAAGGCGGGCAAAACCCTCTTGGACAGCTTTCAGCTCCACTCGCGGATACAGAGACTTGGTAATCGCCAACACTTGGCTGGCACTCGCAATTGCAACATCCTCCAGGTGCGCGGTAATCTTTATGGAGGCTTGCTCTAACCTTTGAATTGTAATGCTGGCGTCATGGGGAACATTGCTGGTACCGGCTTCATCAGGACTCAAGACCCGCAACACCTTCTCCGCGCTCGCTTGGAGGCGATCGGTCCGCGCCTCGGCGCACCGGATCTTTTCATCAAGTACCCGGTACTGAGCCTGCGAGTTGACTCGATGCACTGCAATATACCAGTCGGATGAGTTCGAAACTGACAAAATGATGACGACGGAGACAGGAGACAAGACCGAGAGTGTACCTTCTAATTCTCTTGTTAGCTTGGCTACCTGTTCCTTAGCATCTGCTTCAGCCTTCTTTAGTTTTTTATTCTGGGAAGAAGAGGCTTCGAGCTTCTCCGAATCGACAAAAAGAGGAAGACCAGGCATCAAGACGAGGACAAAGCTCGACTCAAAGCATTTGGGCAAAGGAGTTACCGTCGAAAAGACTGGTCAAGTTTAACTTCTCTGCCTCAAGGGACTAGATACGACTTCGAAGTCCCTCCAGTTCCTCTCGATTCTCTGCGCGGGTGCGTGTGAGCTCCGCCTCAAACTCATTACGAACTTGCTCGAGTTCTTCAGCATAGTCTTTCCTCATTTTCATCCTCGGGAATAGTTTTTGAAGAAGATAGTTCCGGTCCTTGGCAAAAGATGACAAGCGCTGGAGACGGCAGAGCAATGTCAAGCTTCACGAAGAAAAGAAGACCTTTGAAGAAAAGTACGGTGCAAGCAATTCACCTTGCCGAGGCGTGTACACTCACGAGCAGCGTCGAAGAATGACGCCCAGTTCTGTCTTCGATCTCGCCATCCAAAAGGACTAAGTCACCTTCATCATCAGTAAATGCAGCCCGCACCGGAGATCTCGGGCGGGGAGGTGGAGGAATTTCGACGCATGGTGGTGGATCAAGAGAGAGATGGGGGAGCTTCCAAGCAAGGAAAAAGCAATGCATCGATAGAAGGCACAGTATGGGCAGTCGGCTCGAGAAGGAAAGGCGGTAAGGCATCACTCGGCTCTAGGAGGCACTCAGTCTCAGGGGCTGCCGGAGGCATGACATCAGTCGGCGTCTCAGCCTCTACCACGTTAGCCGTGCTTCCACCAGCGATCACAGAAGGCTGCAAGAGTGGTTCCTCATGAAGAATTTCTTCAACAGGATCCCTACAAGAAATAGCGATCAGGACAGGATCCAGAGGGGAGCAAGGAAAGGGTGACAAGGGAATCCAACCTGTTGGACCTTGTTATCTTGCACTTCAAACCCCTCCGGGTGGGAGGACTATCAGCAGGAGCACCAATCGGGCGTGCGAGCGAGGGCATGCTCTCGGTGGCAGGATGGGCCTGAGGCTCGGAAACTTCATGTATCGAGGACTGGCTCGAAGAGGAAGAAGTCGGGGGAGGAGGCCGCATAGCTGCGGTGTCCCGAATCTTCGGGCCACCAGTCGGGCGTACATTGCTCGCCGACTGCTTCCTCTTAGCCTCACGAACAATTGGTTTTTTCCCTTTCCCGACGGGATCATCATCAAGACCACCTACTTTGTTCCGCTTTGCAGCTGGGGCTGCAGAGGACGCACGGTCAGGAAAGGTTCGCTTGTCACTCTTATGGATAGGGAATTCAGGGAGCGGCGCATCGGAGAAGAAGGCTTCTCGTTCCTGCAAGTTCGAGAAAAGAAGAACACATATTCAGATCAAAGTCCTGGTGGGAATAAAAAAAGATTCAGCATGGAAATACCATAGAAACCTCTTACCGAAGGAGCCGGATGGAGTTTTGTAAAAGGCCTCGGGTTTCGAGGAACGATGATCTTCTCATTTGGGGCGAAGAAATCAGCAGCACGACCGAAGAACGCCGCGGAAGAAATTTCATCAGAAACCTCCCGCGTCGGGTCATTGCGGCCTCCGTACTCATACCCAGGATGAACTCGGTCCTTGAGGGGTTGAATTCGGCGGGTGCAGAAGTTGGCAACAACGGCCATACCGGTAAGCCCATCCTCCTTCAATTCGGCAATCAGCTTCAGGAGATCGGCCACTTGGTTCATTCCATCGTCTTTGGGAAACGATGTCCAGTCGGGAGAAGGCTTGGGTGGTGTCCCAGTGAAGGCAGGCAACGGAGGGTCAGGATTGGCGCAATAAAACCACTCTTGGTGCCAACCCTTGTTTGAGGTTTTAAAGGGAATGTTAAGATAAGATTTTTTCATGCCCTCCTCACCAAACCCCAGACCGCCAACCGTCTTGGGAGAATTCTTGCTGGGGAAGGGCTTGAGGAGGAAAAGATGGCGAAAAAGATCAAAATGAGGCCGAATGCCAAGGTAGGCCTCACAAAGATTAACAAAGGCGACAATTTGAAGAATGGAGTTAGGGTTAAGATGAGTTAACTCGATTCCATAAAACTCGAGAATACCGCCAAGAAAGGGGGATGCTTGGGAAGACCAAGCCAGCTTAAAAAGGATTCAAAGATGACCGCCTCTTGAGACGAGGAGTAGGCAGAATTCACTGGGGCGGGCGAAGGCAAGCATCACCAAAGGCGAAAAATACTAATGCCTACTAAATCCTCCAAATAGCCCCTCCGTCGCCACCAAGTAGCCCAATCTTTGGTCGGCGGAAGGAGGAGCGCTTGAGAGCAGGAGGTGACATCCTTGAATGAAGAATCTCGCGATCGCGAAACTAGGTAACGAGAAAAGTTAGCCCTAGCAAATGAGGTCGGAAGGAGAAGAAGTTGGAGAACAAAGGGCAAGTAGAAACGATACAAAGCCACTCTATTTGCTTCAGATTGACAAGGAAGCGGCGCCGACTCTGCCCCGAAGGAAATCGCACCACCTTTCCCAAAACCCCAAACCGCCTTAGGAGCATTTCAGTAGGGCGAAGATCGCGCGGCGACGATATAATTGCCGATGGCCCAAAAGAATTAAGTTAACAAGTGGTATGCCCCAAGATGGGCCCAAAGCCGAATCCGTAACGCACGGAGTAAATGGGTACAGCTCGAAACAACATCCTCTTACGGTATGCCTCATATGGGGCCAAAAGTCGATAGCGTTCAAAGAACGAAGTCAAAAGTCAGAAAGATGATTTTTGAAGATAAATGCTTGAAACATACAAGGAGTCACCGGCTGTAATCCCGACAAAGACAACTCAAGATAAAGAGAATTCATGAGTTCTTCGTGACCTCTTTTGCCCGACGACAAGCACTCGGCTAAAAGCACTCGGGAAGGCTTAGCAGCTGGAAGGCATTCGATCATGAAGCACTCGGGGCTACTCTTGTGGATACGATGTCCTGGGCCCTGGCAAGATCTGCAAGAAGGCCCAGTGAACTTAGGTCATGTCGATCGGATAAGATCAAGGTTACTTGGTTTGAGCAAAGCGTGAAGAATCAGGATAGACCTTAGTTAAAGAAACCGAGTCGTATTGGGCAAGGGATGATTGTAATCCAAACCGATCTGAGCTCAGATAGAAACCCCTACTCAGATCCGAGTAGGACTCAATATTGTAACCGCCTTCTCTACTATATAAAGGGAGGGGACGGGCACCTCAAACAGAGGATATCTCATCAAGAATCAACTAGCCACATATAATTCCATTACTGCAGGACTAGGTATTATCTCCATCGTGAGAGCCCGAACCTGTATACATCGGGTGTTCTTGTGCAACCATCGAGTTTGGGTCCAGCGCGTAGCCCCCTTTTCATTATTGTCGGTAACAAACGTCGACACCTCCGGCTCCGTGGTTGCGAGTGTTCACCATCTGCTGATTGCTTCGGTGGTTTAGAGATAAGGGGAAAAGAATAGGCAAGTATAGGAACTTATACGGGGGAAGCAGGTGTAACTTAAAACCCTTTAAACATTAAAGCATCGATAATAGTAGGTATGGTTTCTTACATAGTCTAGGGACTATGCAACCATAATAACAGTCACAACATCACATCAATTAGTTCATTACAACATGTACTCCTAATGTTCGAAATTAAGACGCGACTCAACACAGGTGAGTCTCAACGCAAAAGCTGATCACTACCACTCTGAAAAAGCTCACTCCTCGAGCCAACCCGGCTGCGGCTTGCCGATCACGTACATCGGAGGGTGAGCTGGCATCGGGGCAAACTGATCCCCATGCCTTCCCACTGGTCTTCTTGGGGGCACCACCATTCTTGGTCTCTCGCACTTGGGGCGGCTCCTCCTCGTCCTCGCTGCCGAGCTCCATGACGGCCTTAGGCTCCCCGTGACCGTAGAGAGCCTCCTCCAGCTCGGCAATCCTCTGAACGGCGTGCTCTCTGGCCTCTCGTAGGGCAACCTCGGTCTCCTCCAGGATGCGGTACACAGCCTGAAGCTCCGTAGTCGTGGCGTTCATGACCTCCTCCTGAGCAGCGGCGAAGCGGCCCAGGTGCACGACGGCGGCGTCATCCTCCAACTCTAAGCGCGCTGAGGTCCTCCGCGTCGCGGTGAACATGGAAGGCAAGGTCCCACAGCTTCGTGAGCCGTAGTCCTGCTAACCCGGGCGCCACCACCCGGCACACTCTCAGATGCCCGCCTCGTAGCTAGCTTCGCTTCACCGCGAGGTGGGCGACGACGGCACGCACGCTGCTGCTCGCAGCATACAAGTGAGGGTGGTCTCCCATCCGCGGTTGATCCCGTTGACTATCCAGGTGTGGGATCGGTAGAGTGGACGATTGAAGCCTCCCAACACCTGGAGCATCCTCCAGAGCTCCGTTGCGTAGCCTCTGTGACGCTCGGCGAAAGAGTGAACCATCCACATCTGCCAAAGCAACGCGTCAGAACAACAATTTTAAAAGAATACAAAAGTAATAGCAAAATACAGCAGAGGTATGAAGTAAGGAAGAAGGGATAAGTCAAGATTTCATTGATTATTCTTGTCAAATTTTAGTCTTTAGAAATTAGCTTTTATCCTTTCTAAAACGGCCAGTCTAACTAGGGCTAAGTCCTACAGTCAGCATGGCTCTGATACCAACCCTGTCGTGCCCCGAATTTACGGATTCGGACACTCTGTGTATTCGGCACTAGTCCAGGATCACGCTAGTGCACACAGTATAAACAGGTTGAAGTACCACAATCATACACAGCGGAAATTAATGATAAAATACTTCAAACACGGATATAAGCGAGTTACACGGCCTTATGGCCACCTTACAATAATTCGCCACGCAGGGCGATAATTATCAAAGTAGCACAAGTTTATCAGCGGAAGCAAAAGTAAAACAATGAACCCTTCATAGCCACAGGCAACTGAGTGCGGCTCAACCCCTAATCCTCCTGGCCTTCGATGAACTCCTCCTCCCAAGCTGGCACGGCTTCTTCTTCTGAGGTTTTGTCGATGCAAGGGTGAGTATATAACATACTCAACAAGTCATGCACAATGCAGTCTTATTTCTACATGCATGGCTTATGCCAAAGGAAAGGCTTAATGGTTATTTTGCATAAAGCAGCACTTCTTTTAAACAGGTAATCCTATTAGATTAAAAGCAGTAAACCATTATTATTGATAATTAATTTCTCAATTCAGTTCCAAGAGTTTTGGCACACAGCCCCGAATTCATTTCAATAGCTTTTGGCACACAGCCACCCATTCCACATTTTATTTTGAAAATCTAACCCTTGACTGTAATCCCCGAGCAATGTCCAATACTGCATGACACGGCTATTGAATAGATTTTACACACACTCTGCAGAGGTCAGTACACTTTACCCACAGATACGATCGCTCACCACACGTGATTGATTGCAACAAAGTCTTTGGAGACTAACACTTAGCGATGATCCTCTCGAAGATGCCTTTCTAACACTTCCCACACAGAGCCAAAGTTTAGAACAGTGAATACTGAGTAGATGGGTACCAAGCCGCAAAGACAGTACGCTCCCCATCTGATTACATTTTGTGTAACTGTCATACATGAGTATCAAAGGAAAGATATTAGAGACCTACTAAACTAGGCCCGTCCCATTCCGGACAAGTGGTTGTACGAGAAACTCAGTTCAAAGGCTCGCAAGGTAAAGTCCTTAACTGTCCCGGGCAAGACATCCATTTTATACTTCTCGGCACACAGCCTTCTCAATCTTTCATACATCCCGTTGCCACACAGGCCCACCCGGCACGAAGCCTTCTCGCCACTTGCCCCGGTCCAAAACATTTCCCACCCCGGGTTTGCATTTATGCAACACATGCCAATGCCCACTTCATTGCACGAGTAGGACCACACAGGTCGCTACCCTCAATTCCATTTCACGACATCATCGCATTATTCCCAAAATGCGTTCCATAATTGTTTAGTCAGTATTGATTTGCTAAATGAAAGACATTCAACGCATACACGCAGGCTAAGCGACTAATCACGGTCTAGCCTCCCGTGTTGGCATTAATATAGCAACCAACATAATTTAACATTCTAGGGTGACAAGGTGTTCAGGGCATACAATGACATTAACAAGGTGGCATAATCAAAATGGTATTTTTAGCTACCTTTCCCAACATAAACAATTTCATTTTTAACTAACATAGCATGCATAAATTGAATCGAAATACATTTTAAAATCTGGGGGCAATATGGTCAAAGCATGACTTGCCTTCGAAAAGCAGTTGGTTTTGGTCCGGCTATTGCGACGGGTCTTCGAATTCTTCCTCGGCGACTCCCGGCAACTCGGGGTCTACTCGTATCAAGCAAATACACAATAAATACACAATACAGATAGCAAGATAAATTTTAAAAATAAAATAAAATTCACTATTAAATAGTTCACATTTTTACAAATTTTTTAGCACTGGAATCACCCAAATCCGAGTTAAAATGCAAAAGTTATAGCATTTGCAAGTTTTCTGAAATTCATTAATTGAATAACCGAATTAATTGATTTATTTTTCTACTGGAAATCCGGTTAAATACTCTCGGTGACAGCGTCGGCACCGGAGAAGCGCCATGTCGGCTCGGCCAGCGACAAGTGGGCCCCGGATAACGTCATGCCGCGTCGGCCGATAGGGTCATCACAGCGACATGTGGGCCCCACCGAGCAATGCTTGGACCAACCGAAGGCGACACACGGCGCGATCTCGACCCTCCATCGAGGATCCGATGGCCATCTTCAACCGCGCCGACCGAGGCTACGTGGGCCGACGCCTACCGTCGGATGAGGATCCTACTGACGCCTTGCTACGGCGATACATCGCTCTGAAGCCTATGTGGCTTAATCTTGACCGCATATTCGAGATCTAACGGCCTTCATCAAACGCTGCAGCTGCAGCTACGCGGATGCACCAGCACGGTCGGATGCAGATCCAATGGCCATGGTACCCGAGCGATTTCCTATTCTCGCGCTTACGTGGACACACCAGAGCCGCACGATTACCATCCAACGGCCGAGATCCACCGGTGCATATTCAACTTAACTCTACGGGGGAGACGTGGCGCAACCTTGCCCGTTCGATGAGAATCCGATGGTCATTTTCAACAGGAGTCGATCCGGTCTAGCGCTACGGAGAAGGAGACGTGGCGTTACCTGAGCCGAGCGATGGGAATCCGATGGTGGAGGAGAGTCGCGATGCTCGAAGAAGAGGCGGCGGTGCTTGTCACCGGACTTGGAGAAGACGACGCAGCTGGCGGCGTTTCCGGGCGTCTCCGGTTGAATGAAGTGGCCCAACTGATGCGCCTTGGCACGGCGAACTCGGAGCAGGCCTTGGTTGCGACGGGGAATGGCAGACAACGGCGGAACATGATGAAAACTGAGGCAAGGAACGGATGCAACTCCGGCGAGCTCGAACGGGGTCTATGGTGGATGGCAGTGTTCGAGAGAAGGGGCAAAATGAGCGGAAGGGAGTCATGCGTGCGATGGGGTATATCATCTGCTCGGGCAAGCTTTGGAACGCGTGCAAAATCTCTGACAAAATCCACGGCGTCCTATCGGCGACGGCGGTGCACAGTCGCGCCCTCCCGAGACTGTTCGGTCACATCCGCCGTTCGATCGCGATCCAACGGCGCGGATTGAATAACGGTTCGGCGGATCAATGCCACGCGTCGACATCGGCGGTAAACGCGGGATCAACGTCTTCTGCGATAAAACCAGCGGCTCACTCCACGGCCGTCGATCGGGATCGAGCGATCCACGACACGCGGCGCTAGGGTTCAAGCCAAGCGAGCCGCGATCAAGACGCGACCCAACCTTTCAGAAAGCGATTTTCAAGGTTTAACAATAAAAATAAATCCAATAATTCAAAGTAATTAATTAGGGCACTAAAAATACCCGAAAAATTCTAGAAAAAAATTCCAGAAAATATTTGAGGGCATTTTGAGCCTAAATAAAATATTTTTATTTATTTTGATAATTATCTTTTACGATGATCAATTTTCAAGAAAAGAATAATCCAAATAAATTTTGATTAAATCCAAATAAATCCCAAAAATTCAGATAAATTCAATTAAATGCAATTAAAGGTTGATTAATTCACAAAAATTTTAAATAACTCCAAAAATTAAATTGGGGCAAATTTCGGGGCGTTACATTCAAGCTATAGCTTTTCCGACTCAAAGCTTCTGCCACCACGTTTGCCTTTCCTGGATGGTAGTGAATTCCGATGTTGTATTCCTTGATTAACTCTAACCATCTTCTCTGCCTCATGTTAAGGTCCGATTGAGTGAATATATATTTTAAACTTTTATGGTCAGTATATATTTCACATCGGTTTTCGATGAGATAGTGACGCCATATCTTAAGAGCGTGCACTACAGCGGCTAACTCTAAATCATGGGTCGGGTAATTCTTCTCATGTGGCCTTAACTGCCTTGACGCATACGCCACTACTTTATCGTTCTGCATCAACACACATCCCAATCCCTGACGCGAAGCATCACAGTATATATCAAAATTGTCCTTAGTATTCGGCAATACCAGGACAGGTGCCGAAGTCAAACGCTTCTTCAACTCTTGGAAACTCTTTTCGCACTCGGGCGACCACGCAAACATTTTCTCCTTCTTAAGCAATTGCGTGAGAGGTCTCGCAATTGAAGAAAATCCTTCAATGAACCAGCGGTAATACCCCGCCATACCAAGAAAACTTCTGATTTGGGTAACTGACTTTGGTTGTTCCCAATGTAATACTGCTTCTACATTCTTCGGATCAACAGCTACTCCTTCGGCAGTCATTACATGACCTAGGAACTCAACCTTCTTTTTCCAGAAGTCGCACTTACTAAATTTTGCATACAACTAATTCTCTCTTAACTTTTTCAAGACCATCCTTAAATGTCCAGCATGCTCTTCCTCCGACTTGGAATAAACTAAAATGTCATCAATGAACACCACGACAAACTTATCCAAATATTCCATAAATACTTTATTCATCATATTCATGAAATATGCAGGAGCATTAGTCAGTCCGAAGGACATGACCGTGAATTCATAATGCCCATATCTAGATGAGAAAGCTGTCTTTGGTATGTCCTCAGTCCGAATCTTTAGCTGGTGATATCCGGATCGAAGATCTATTTTAGAGAAGACTCCTGCTCCTCTTAGCTGATCAAAAAGATCATCTATCCTGGGCAAGGGATGCTTGTTCTTTATCGTCACATCATTGAGTGCACGATAGTCTATACACATTCTAAAGCTTCCATCTTTCTTCTTTACAAACAACACCGGGGCTCCCCATGGTGATGAACTTGGTCTTATAAATCCTTTTTCTAACAATTCCTCGATTTGCTTTTTCATTTCCACCAATTCCTCGGTAGACATCCTATAGGGTCTCTTGGCTATTGGAGCTGTCCCAGGTACAAGCTCAATTACAAACTCTATATCCCTGTCTGGTGGCATTCCGGGCAAGTCCTCGAAAAACACATCCGGGTATTCATTAACTACTGAAACATCTTTCATTTCAACAGCTTTCACACTGTTAATCATTAATTAACTATCTTGAACAGTGACTGCTTGAATCTCCACCTTCTTGCCATCTGAGCTCTTGACTGTTACTACTCTTCGTCCACAATCCAGCACTGCCTTGATGCTTGGATAACCAATCCATTCCCAAAATCACATCTATGGTCTGAGTATCTAATATGATTAGGTTCGCTAGGAACTCTATTCCATTTATTATTAGTTTTACCCCAGAACATCCTACTTTAGCTCGGAGTTCTGATCCAGGGGTCTGGACTATAAGCATATTCTTAAGTTTAACCATATCCAAATCATTTTGCACGACAAAGACTTGAGAAATAAATGAATGAGAAGCTCCTGAGTCAAACAGAATAGTAGCTGGTACTGAGTTAACCAGAAACTTACCCAGTACAACGTCCGTTGCATTCTGAACTTCATCTACCATGATGTGGTTGACTCTTCCTCACACTGCTGATTGTGGTGCGGCTCTAGCTTGAGCAGGTGCTCGGCTTCCTCCTTGAACATGAGTTCTGGCAGGTGTATTCCCCAAATTAAAACGAACAGGGGTAACTCCTCCCTTCTTAGGACAGACATTGGCAAAATGCCCCATTTCATTGCAGTTGTAACAGCGTCTTCCTGCCATTGACGGACTTACTGCAGCTTGGCCGACTGCTCTTGCCGGTGTCTGCGGATTCTGACCAGTAGGTCGCTGTGTAGGTAATGGTGCTCTTGCGCTGTTCCCTGGCTGGAACCTGGTAAACTGTTGGGGTACCACCCTCGGCCTCTGTTGTCCCTGGCGTCCTCCTTGCTGTGCCAAGCGACGCTTGCGGTTGTCATCTAGCTCTTTACGCTTATCTTCCAAAATGAGCGCCTTGTTGACAAGCTCTTGGAAATTTGGAAATGTGTGGGTGATCAGTCCCACTTGTAGTCCGAAATTCAGCCCCTTCATGAATCGAGACTGTCTAGCCTTATCAGTGGCTACATCCTCTGGCGCATAACGTGCAAGCTGTGTAAACTTGTTAAGATAATCGGCCACAGATTGGCCTCCTTGCTTCAAAGAGCGGAACTCTTCCTTCTTAAGTTCCATCATACCTTCCGGCACATGGTACTGGCGGAAGGCAACTGTAAATTCATCCCAAGTGATTTCCTGGGGATGCTCGTGGGAAGCACAATAGTTCTCCCACCATTCCGCGGCTGTTCCTTCTAACTGATGAGAGGCATACAAGACCCTCTCATTGCCTACACATTGGGATATGTGCAGCTTCCTCTCAATGGTGCGCAGCCAGTCATCTGCTTCAATGGGATTGACATTCCCAGAGAAGGTTGGGGGTCTAGTCCTCATAAAGTCTGACAATCTTGATTGGTGTCTATGGTGTATGGCTTGGTTGTTATTGTTGGTTGCAGCTTGATTCTGCAACTGCTGCAACTGTTGCATCATCATCTGCATCAGCTGGGTCTGAGCAGTCAAGAAAGCTCCTAGATTGCCTATGTCAAATGGTGGTGCAGGTTGAGGATTTGGTGCGTTGTCTTGGTTTCCACCCTGCTGAGATCCGCTTCTTCTAGCTCCACGGTTTCCACGAGTGTTCACCATCTGAAGAACAAAGGATTTAGGGAAAAGGGGAAATAGAGTGGACAAGTATACAAGAATCTTATGCAGGGAGAAAATTTGACTCGAACATAAGCACACCATTTTATTTAATATTATAGGGATATGGCCGCTCACAAGTGCCTACGGGCATTGCGGCATATACCTAGCATGCATCAAGCAACCATAAAAACTGTTCAACCACCAACCATAACAGCTCATATAGTTCAAAACAAAGTAGCACGTTCTAAGGACAGACTCGATACGACTGACTCAAAATATCTTGACTCAACACAGGAGTCAACTCTGAGAAGGAAATAAAACACTCAATCATCAAGCCATCCAGGTTGCGGTCCTCTAGGCGGGTACTGCGGCGGGTGCGGCGGCATAGGGGCGAACTAATCCTGGTGCCCCACTGCTGGCGGTACAAAGGAACCCACCGACTCTGCTGGCTCTGGGGCTGCCTGCTCGGGTGCTGGTGGCTCTGGCACCACCTGCACTGGTGCCTCCTGAACTGGTGCCTCCTGCACCGGCGCCTCCTGCTCAGGCTCGGGCTCCTCAGGGTCGGGGTCGTGCAGCTCAAGCTCCGGCTCTGGCTCAGGTCCCTCCAGTGCCTCCTCCAGCTCGTGCACCCTCCTGATGTAGATACTCAGACCCTCAGTAGCCTCATGCAGCCGAGACCTGACCTCTGTGATCTCGTCACGAGCCCTCTGCAACTCCTGGACTGTCTCGTCCTGGTCTCCTCCTGAGCGATGACGTATCTCACCAAGTGGGTGATCGTAGCGTCGTCGTCGTCGATCAGATCCCGGTCGAAACGGTCATCCCGGTGGGGATGGTGACGAAAGACAGTGCCCTCTAGCTCGGCGGAGTAGGTGCGGGCGATCTGCCGCATAGCAAGGCGTGCGGTCTCCTGGATGCCGGCCTCGAACGTAGACCTCCTGCAGCTGACGTGGACAGGACGACTCGCCCTCCCCCTGTCTCGTGCGTAGACAGTGACCTTCACGTCCCAAGCGACGTCCAACCCAGCACGAACCACCGAAGTACCTCGGTAGATCGGCCTCTCGAAACCCTCCAAGAACTGCAGCAGGTACCACAGCTCAGCAGCGAAACCTCCAGTGCGCTCGCCAAAGGTGTGGATCCTCCTCATCTGCCAAAATACACCTCGTTAGGTCTAGATTTTAAAATCATAAAATAATAACAGAAAATTGCAGCATAGGTGCGAATTAAGAAGAAAAAGATTGGTCAAGATTTCATTCATAATCTTGTACGATTTTAATCTTTAGACATTAACCTTATCTTTATCGGCCAATCTACCTAGGGTCAAGTCCTATAGTCGGTATGCTCTGATACCACCTCTGTCGTGCTCCGAATTTGCAAATCCGGACACTCTGTGTATTTTGCACTAGTCCAGATCGCTAGCGCACACATGCTAACATGGTTTAAAGTACCAACCACATACACAGCGGAATAATATTAAAGTACTTCAAACATCTATATAAACGAGTGTACGACCTTATGGTCATCCTTACAATAGTATGCCACGCAGGGCTTACAATTATCAAATAACAAAAGTTCAACAGTGGAATAAAATAAATCTTCGTAGCGATCCATCTTCATCACAGGCGCCCTGACTGAGGCTTGCTTCCCTAGTTCTTCGGCCCTTCAACGAACTCCCCTTCAGAAGCAGGCGTAGTTTCTTCTTCTGGTAAGTTTGTCCGCAAGGGTGAGTACACACCGTACTCAACAAGTCATGCACAAAATACAGATCTATTTACTACATGCATGGCTTATTACAAAGGGATAGCTTTACTGGTTATTTTGCTTTTGCATCAATATTTTAAACTACTTCTTTATTTATATTAAAAGCATCAAAACCAGATAACCATTATATATATCTCAAGTTGTTTTCCACATTGTTTTGGACACACAGTCCCTAATCAACTTTCTTCATTTACTTTGGCACACAGCCTTCCACCCCATTTTTATTTTCAAACACTACCCCTTGACTATAATCCCCGAGCATTGTCCAGTACCGTGGACTCGGCTATTCGAATAGTTTTGACACTCTGCAGAGGTTGTACACTTTACCCACAAGATACAGTCGCACACCACAAAGGCGATTAACCGTAACAAAGCTTTTTAGAGACTTCTACCTTATCATATGAACCTCTCCGTGTTGTCTTCACTATCACTTCCCTCACTCAGAGCCGAAGTATAGGACCGACAAACACCGTTGGATAGGGTACCAAGCCGAAGCATAGGCACGCTCCCCCGTACAGTTACCCCCGTGTAACTGCCACCCCGAGGTATCAAAGGTAAGATATTGGAATCCTACTAAACTAGGTCTTCCCATTCAGACATGTGGTTGTACGAGAGACTCAGGTCAAAGGCTTGCAAGGTAAGGTCCTTAACTGACCAAGGCAAGACTTCCTTCTCTCAGATTTTTGGCACACATCCCTTACAACACTCAAACCCACCAAATGCCACGAAGGCCCACCTGGCACGAAGCCTCGGTCCACTTGCCCCAGTCTAAATCAATTCCACCCCAAGTTATCTAACGGTGCAACACATGTCCGTAATCATCTTTCATGTAGATCCACACAGGTTTCTACATTCCAGTTTCAATACCAACATCATTCCACCTTTTATCAAAATGCATTCACTATTCTTTAGTCAATGTTGATTTTGTAATCCAAATAGACTTGTTCACGTTACATGCATGGCTAAGCAACTATTCACGGTCTAGCCTCCCGTGTTGGCACAAATATTATCAACCAACTAATATTACCAAATCTAGGTTATCAAAGGAATCATGGCATAATAAGAACAAGGTGACAATAACAATTAGGTTGATTAGCTAGTTCACCTAACATATTTAAATATTTTTTTAGTTGAATTAGCATGCATAGTTTGAAACAAAATATATTTCAAAACTTGGGATCAAAATGGTCAAAGCATAACTTGCCTTCAAAAAGTTGCTGATCCTTGTCCGGAGTTAATTCTTGTGCAGGAAATTCCCCCTCGAAGTTCTCCGACAAATCAACGTCTACCAAATCATATGTATACACACAATAAATACATTTTCTAGAGAGCAAACTCAACTCTAAAAATTCCAAAAAATTCACCAATAAATAGATCTTGATTTTACAAATTTTTAGAAATTGGAATCACTCAAATCGGAGTTAAAACGCAAAAGTTATAGCCATTTGAAGTTTTAAAATAAATCAAAAAGAATAAACCGAATTTCTTTATTTATTTTTTTTACTGAAAATTTGACATTTATGATGTCAGCATAACTATTTATGACGTCAGCACCGAAAAACATTTTTGGCCGAATATTTTTATTAAGAAAAATTGGAATTATGACGTCAGCATGACGTCACTGCTGACGTCAGCAATCACTATGCCAGCACTGACATGTGGGCCCCACTCATGACGTTAGCCGCTGACGTCAGCATGACACGTGTCATGATTTGGTCGTGACACGTGGTGACGAACTATCAACCGAGAGGTTAATTTATTCCTGACCGTCCGATTCAAAACGAACGGCCACGATCAAACGTCGGTTCGACTGGGTTACTCCGGTGTTGACGCGTGGCACCATCTCAACCACTGGATCAAAATCTAACGGTGGAAAATAAACCGAATAACGATTCAACTGATCCGGTCAAGCGTCAAAATTCATGCGTTGAGATCAACGGACAAGATTGCACCGACACTTCGGATCACTACTGCGGTGCTGACATGTGGCGCAATGTTAACCCTCGGATCTAAATCGTGTGGCTAAAAGTGAATCGGCGACATTGGCTGCAACGGCTTCACCGACGCCTCGTTCCTCGCACGACACGCGTCGACACGGGTCTGGCCCGGCGCGCGGCAGAATCCGGTCCATTCATTCAAAAATCAACGGCCAGGATTAAATCTAGATTCCCGTGGCGAGACGGCGACGCGGTTACTCTAGCGCGCGATGCGTAGACGCATCCGCACCGCACAGCCATGATCGAATGGTCAACACTGGTTCAATCCTATGCTTTTCAATGTAAATCCAACAGCTACAGTTGATCTAATTTACGTGGCGAAATAGAAACCATACGATCCGGATCCAATGGCTAGCAGTTGAAGATGAAGTTCACTGTTGCCATGACTACGTGGCTAAATCTAGACCATCCGATACGAATCCAACGGCTAACATTTTACTCAATTTTACAAGCACACGTGGGCGATCCCACTGCGGGCACGTGGCACTATCCTAGCCATTCATCTCTAGATCTACGGCTACGATTAGAAGATGAGACTCACTGTTTCGATGGCGACGTGGGTGAATCGGAGGCGTTGATCGTGGATCCGACGGTTGTAGAAGCTTGGCTCGGCGGTGAGGTCGCAATGGCTTGGTCTCGTCGAAGATGAAGAAGATGACCCACGGGACGGCGTTCCAGTGATGCTCCGGCGAAGTGTGATAGCTCCACGGGTGCGGTGCGTCACAAGGAGTACTCCGGCGGTCACAGCAGCGACGGAGAGTCACCGGAGAGGGCGTAAAGCACAGCGGAGAGTCTCGGAACTACGGCAACGTCGTGCGGTGTCTACGGCGAATCTCGGTAGGCGTGAAAGGGCTCAACATGTGCAGAAGGAAGTGCTTTATACCGTGCGCCGGTTAATGAGGCGGCGGAGTAATCACGGTGGCGATTTCATCGCGCGAAGTGCTCGGCAGTAACGGCTGACGGCGACGCTTCCTTTCCTCGGAGATGAAGCGACGTGGGCTAATCCCGAGCGTACACGCGTGACGATCCAACGGCACGGCAATGAAACGACGCAGGCGTTTCTCAGCCGTCTGATGCAGATCCAACGGTGGAAAAAGAGCGGCGTTAGGGTTTCGACGGCGCGCACAGTAGTGGGATTGGCCCATTACTATTCATATTGATTTTCAATTGTTTTTCAATAAAAATAATTCTAGAAATTCATTTGAATCATTTGAGGCACTTAAAATATTAGAAAAATTCTAGAAAATATTTTAGGATATTTTGAACTCAAATAAAATATTTCCATTTAAATTTTATCAAAACTTTTCATTATTAAATTAATTTCCAGATAAAACTAATTTCCAGAATTTCAATTAAATTCAAATAAATTCCAGAAATTCTCAGAAATTCAAAATAAATTACAAAATTCAAAAATAGCCAAATTTCAGGATGTTACAAGAGGTTATGCACTTTACCCACACGACATGATCATCTTTTGTTGCCACGCGATTAACACACTTCCTTTGGTGTGTCGGCGAAGAGATCATGACAAAGCTTTTACAATGCTCTGTATTAACTTAGTACCACCCGCTAAGGTTTCAACACTGAAGGGAATGGTTACCACAACAGGCCCCCCTCTTGCGCCATCTGGGTTCATTAAAAAGGATGAACCTCACCACCACTGGTAGTACCAAGATTAAGACATTGCAAATTAATCAGCTAGGCTGCCCTATAACAAACATCTGGTTGCATGATTGACTCAGGTCAAAGGCTCGCAAGGTGTCCTTAGGGTTGATCAAAGCAAGACTTGCACATACCCTCTGCCCATCGGGCCCACCCAGGCACACTTGCCCTTACCACTTGCTCCGATCTAAATCAAAACCACCCCAGTTGATTACCAAGCACCACGTGCCATCAACAATTCAATATCCTTGCGTGACATCCTTCGCCACAACAACTCAATCTCATCGTGTGACCACACATAACACACATATTCATAACATTGTTCCATATTCCATTAGTCAAGATTATTTATCAATGATTCAAGTACATGTGATGACGTGGCATGGCTAAGCAATCTAATCCGATCTAACCATCCCATGTTGATTTTTATTATTGATCAACTATAGTAAACCAATCTAGGGTGACAATAGATCATGGCATACAAACAACAAGGTATGGTGTAATTCAAAGGGTATGATATCTAAATCCCAAAGTAGGTTGAAATCATTTATACGCATGAAATAATATGCAATAAGGTAAAACAAATTAGCTATTTTGCAAACATGGGTGCAACATGATCAAAGCACAACTTGTCTTAGAAAAACCCTTATTCATACTCTGAACCTTGGTCTTGAGTTGATGAATCTTCCCCGGTTGCATCGCACAATTTATCGTCTACGCGAAACGAAAGAGAATGCAAAATAAATACTAAAACAGAGAGCAAAAAAATTCTAAAAATCAAATAAAATTCACCAACAGATAGATCTCAATTTTAAAAAATTTTAGAAATTTGAATCACCTCAATTGGAGTTCGTATGAGGGAGAACGAGCCCTCAGAAAATTCACAAAATTGGAAAATCATTATTTATCCAAATTATTTTTATAAAGAAAAATTGATTTATTGCGTCAGCGTGACATCAGCCCTGGCTCGGTTAAATCCAAGACGCGATCTGGTCCACACGTTTCTGATCTAACGGTCATTGATAAAATCCGCTACGTGGCACAACTGGAACCCTTCGATCCAATCCAACGGCCAACAGCTACCGATGCACTTCACTGTAGCCCTAATCGACGCGGCGCACTCCTGACCACACGATTTAATCTAACGGCGAAGATAACCGAGGCACTTACGGTTTTACCGAGGCGACGTGGCACGATCCTGGCCGCTTACCCTTGATCGAACGGCGACGAGTACCCGAGGCGCTCACTGTGCCCCGAAGTGACGCGGCGTGATCCCGGCGGTGCGATGATGATCCGACGGGTGACGTTCTTCGACTCCGGCGATGGCGATGCGGCGGTGCAAGGCTACCGGGGCTGGGGACGAAGACCACCCCGACGGCGTTCCAATGTTCTTCGGCGACGAAGAGGTGGCGGAGCAGGTGTGGCGCGACGAGATGAGTTCGGATCTGGAACCCACACGGTGGAAGAAGGTCTCTGCGACGGCGAAATGCGGCGGAAACTCCTCGGAAACTCCGGCGAGCGCGCGCGTGAACTCCGAAGCTACTCGGGCGCTAGCGCTGCAAGGAAAAGAGGCAGCGGACTCTGAGGATCCTCGAGAGGGTCGCCCGGGGCCTTAAATACCCAGCGCTTGGCACGGAAGCCGGAGTCCTTGCGGCGCACGGCGGCTGCGGCGCGGATCCAAGTCGTGGTCGGACACGATGACCAACAGCCACACGATCAAAATCGGACGGTTACGCAGGTCTCCAGACGCGGCACGATCTTATCCGCTTGCTCCAATCGACTGCCCGGATGGATTAGGTTTCTGAATCGGTGCGGCTTCTATCACCCGCACGATGCTGATCCAACGGCTCCTAGGCACTAGGGTTACTTGATTGCACGGCTTGATGAAGTCCGTTGGATCGCAATCAACGGTATCGTCGCCGATCCTCCGAGAACAGATCGGCCGGGCGAACAATGCGGATCAACGCGTGCACACGAGGCTTGGGCTCGCCCAAGATCGTCACGTGGAATTTTTAGGGTTTTTGCTTTAAAAAATAATTAAGAAAAATCATTTGATGTATTTAAGGCAGTAAAAATATCAAGAAAAATCCCAGAAAATTCTCAAAAATACCTTGAGATATTCTGGACTCAAATAAAATATTCTTGGCAAAACCTTATTTTAAACTTAGCTATATATATAATTAGTTTTTGGCAAAAGATAATATACTTTAATTTAAAATAATTCAGACAAACTCCAGAAAAATCCAGAAAATTCACAAAAAGCACAAATGGCAATAAAACACTATTAGCTAAATAAAAGCCAAAAATTTGGGATGTTACATATTGCTTCTTCAAAGCTAGTCGCAGTTGCTTTGGTCTCCACTCGGGTAGCTCTTTCACCACTCCAGTGAGGTGAGCTCCAAACCTTTTCACAAACAAAGTGGCCTTCCACAAGCACCTTTGGATAGGTCTCACTTTTCACTTCATCCAAGCTATCTAGAATCACCAAGACCCAAGAGTAATAAACTTTGCACAAGTTCTGTCTCTTGGTACACTCGCAAATCACACAACTAGACTTAAGCTTGAAGCTAAAACACTTGGAAAGATGAGGATTTGAGTTTTAGAGTGAAGCCCAGACTCCTTGTAAGAATGAGAGCTATTTTGAATGTTCAAAATGTCAAGGAATTCATAAAAAGGAATGATTTTCTTGGTAGATGGCTCAGGAAATGCTTATATAGGCATTTGGAATGAATATAGTCGTTACACTTACCACTGTGACCGTTGTAACATGTCAGAGTAAAAAAAATAGCTAATACACGTTTACAACGGACTAAGCAAAAAGACTTAGCGATACTGATCATGTGTATCACGGACCAATTGAAGACATTTACGACAGACCAAAATATTTGGTCCGTCATACATGGGAGTTTAGAGAATTTGGTCCGGCAAAGGAATGAGAATCTTACATGTACACCGGACCAAAATATTTGGTCTGTCATAGATAGGTTTTACAAGAATCAGTAGCCAAGACATAAAATAGGTTCAATTGAGAGTTTTGCTTTAGTGGCGGACTAAACTTTGAGTTAGTAATATCTGGTCCGTCAACAATGGAAAATTCTTGAAATAAAAATATATTTTTAACCATGGATTTAATAAGTAGAACTTCAAGGTTTGGTCCGACAAAAAGCTAAGATTTTGAACGTGTGCTGGACTAAAAATTTTGGTCCGTCAAAGATGGAAGTTTGAGAAATTTTGGTCTGCAAAAGGAATAAGAATGTATCTATATGCCTGACCAAATATTTTGGTCCGTCATAGATAAAAAGAGCTTGATTGCAGGATTTCTTGAAGAACCTTCCACTACGGACTAAAGTATATGAGAATAGAAAGTTTGGTTAGATTTGTGACAGTCTTAGGAAATGAGCAACTGAATTTTAGTTTGTCACATATTTGGATTTTTGGATGAAGGAGGATTTTAATTCAAGGAGCAGAATGACTAAGAGTTTTAACTCCAAGCAGTCTAATTTGACTTAGCCTTATGATCCAATCTACTAACTTGTGCAAAGTCCCCCTTTATAGTACAGCTAAACTGTAAATAATCCTAACTATTTGGCTCGAATCAACTCCCAAGCCATAAACTAGTAACAAAGTACCTTAATCTCGTTAGACCAACTTGCTTCACCTATGCTTTCACCCCATGCTCTTCATAGCTTCGAGAATTATTAACTCAGTCAACAACACCAAAACTATATAACAAAACATGATGAAAGAATTGAGGGGGCCTAGATGCTATCAGCCCCGTCAAGCCTCTCTTCACCAACTTGCTAATGACTTTAACAATATCATTCTCCTTGTCAGTAAGGACCAGTGAATCTTTCTCCTTCTTTGCTTTGGCCCTTTTTCATATTAGGGCCACCTACCAAGTAAATCGGAGGCGGCTACCCCCCAAAATTTTCGAGTAAAATCACCCCCACCGGTAATCATGCCATGTATCCTTAGTCGGGAGTGGGGGATACTGAGAAACCATTTTATCTTGGAGTTTAAGATAAATGCTCCCAAAAAGATCCTAGTGCTTACTATTCCTAGTATACTGATAGAAGTAGCCAAAAGGTGAACTGATAGAGGAATGCCAAGGAAAGCATCATAGAGATGCAAGAAAATACTCAAATCATAATGGAATTTGGGGGGATGGTGCAACTCAATATCGTAATGATCTAGCATATCGGCCAAGAACTCACTCTTAGGAAGGTGAAACCCTAACTTCACCAGAGCAATGAAGAGGATGAGACGCCCCTCCTAAGGCACTGGCTTCGTATCCTCCCTGCTGAGATCCCATCACAACTTTCGTGGGGAGGAATCAAACCTTAATCATCTAGTTCCTTAATCCTCCATCTGTAAGGATCAACTTATCCATAGCCATTGGTTGGGAGAAAAGGAAAGTATTGAAGGGAAGAGCTCAGAAATTATAAAAGTCTTAAGAAATTACTTTTATGCTCAAAAATAGCAAATGTGTAAAGAATCAAAGGGGATTTATCCCCTTTATGTAGCCTAACCTATGTCAGTTTTGGATACCGTTTCGGTTTCCAAGAAAGGATGAAAACTGTCTTTTTTAATAAATAATAACTAACATCGAATTGATGTTCTTAAACTCTCTTTTAGATCTTCAGGCTTTTTACCTCCTTTTCTTGATCATACTCTCTATCGTAACTAATGGGAGAAGAAAAAAGGACAGAAGATGAGAAGTCTGAAGACCTAAGAGAAGGCTTGAAAATAATAGAGTTCAAAGATATTAGAGATGTTATCCTCAAAACTTTAAGATATTTAAGCTTTTCACCCCCTTTCTTGATCATACTTTTCATTGCAGTTGATAAAAAGAAGAAAGAAGGACGGATGATGAAAAGTTTAAACAACTAAAAAGAAGTTTTAGAAAGTAATTTTTTTCTTGATTCAGAAGTCTGAAGGTATGAAGCATACAAAGGAAGCCTTTGTCCCCTTTATATATATTACACATTAAAGACAATTAATGTCGATTCAGTTATTGAGAGAAGTGTAAAGATTTTTTTTATTTATTAGCACTTAAACTGATCAAATAATTGACGCAGAACCCCATAAGTTCACAGAAGATGAAAAATCTTAAGTAATAAACTTTTATTTCTCAAGACTTTGGGGCCAGCCGACGAGGATTAAAAGCTTGTCACTTATTTAGACCCTCAATTATTCATGACTATATTCTGTTAATGAGCCTGCACTACATAAATCCTATAATATATAGAACGAAAACCCACCCTTATCTGAACGGTTAAGTCTCCGACTAGTTCTGTCAAAGTGGTCAAAACTTTGCTTCACATTGGTCGTCTCCAATCAATGAAATAATCACCCCGACCAGTGAAACTGGTCGGGAACAAACGGTTACCCCGCACATTTCTCTGTGCGGGATTCATCTGATAGGTAACATAACTACCCAGAAGTTATCTCTGAAAAAGACATTATTTAGCGGGAAGACATCTCTTGGTTACACGAGACCCCTTTAGAGAACAACTGCCACCTCTTTAACCAAGATAAATAGGGGGCCGATCCATGTTGTTGGAGGTATCTAGAATCTGATCTAATCAGGCATCATATAGAAGATCTGAATCATAATAGGCAATAGATATTTAAAAGCATCCATTCTATAATCTGTATACTCTGTTAGAGCCGCTTGGCTAATAAAAAAGCAATCCCTATATACTTCCTCCGTTCCGGTATATAGGGCGTCTTTTCTTTTTGAGTTTGTTTCGATTTGTAGGGCACATTATCTTTTGTATGTAGTTTTTCTCTCTTATGCCCCTAATAAATACGCTTGGTAATCGGTTCTTTGGCTATTGTGCTATAGTATTGCTGCTAAGACGCTTCATACTCTATGCAATACTCAACACTACATGCATGCAGTCGTACCAGCTCTCACCAACGCATGCGAGAAAAGGCACCTATATACCAGAATGGAGGGAGGATAAAAGCAAGATACACTCATCAAATCGTCAAATACAGCAGGATGGCCAGCGGCCATGGCGACGTATCATCAAACGACCTCGTTGGCTTCCAGGACGAGTTCGGCGAAGACGACATCGACTGTGGTGATGTACCGTTGGACGACTGCCTCACCGGCTTCCAGGACAAGCTCGGCGAAGACGGCATCAACCGCGGTGACCTATCCTTTGAGGACTGCCTCGCTGGTTTCCAAGATGACCACGATGACATATCGTTTAAGGACTGCCTTGCAGGTTGCGGTGTGTTTAGCCGTGCTTGGCACTAACAGACAAGTCATGCAATCATTAATGAGGCACATGCTTGCCTTGAGTTAATGATGTGCCAGCTTAATTAGGGGTAAGTTTGGAAAGATTACACCGGAATATCCCTTTCTTGGTCTTTGCAAAATAAACAAAACGCCCTACATACCGGAACGGAGGGAGTACTATTTTCCTCGTTTGGTTTACTAAGAGCCCGCGATTATATTTTTGTAAGTTTAATTTAGGACCCTAGGTTTTGGATATCAATAAAATCAATCTAAAATACAGTTAGTGAAACCATGCCACACCTGTTAAACTAACTCGATTGCTTCTGTTCAGAGTAGTAATGTCTCCTTGTAAAAATCCATCCTGATCGGGTTGAGGATGGACCAAACATGCATGCAGATTAGAGCTTGCTTTGCTGAATGTTAGATAATTAAGCTGCAGGCACCGTGTTTAAAGTTAAGGCACGGTGGACAAGTGTGCGGTCAAAGAACAGTGAACGACGTTGTAGGCACGATCTGCGGGTCAAACTAGGATTGGCGTGCAGCTCATTCCCTTGCAGGCCACGCACTTGATCTGTCACTTCTAGACTCTCTCTCACACGCACAACTGTCACTTAATAGTCTCTCTCTCACACACGTGCTACAGAGACGGAAGGGTTCCGTGCAGTTATGTAGAGACCGTAACGTAAACGGTTCTCACATGTAAGGACCATCTGAACGATGAATCGGACGGTCCGGATCAATTTAAAATCGGATGAGCACTATTTGCTACAGTATCATAAAACAGTGTTTCTTGTAGGGACTGTTTAGCTTGCAGATCTACAAAACTGTACGGAATGTATGCCCTACACAGATATTATGTCTACAGTGAACTTTGTATCTATATATTTATAAGAGACTTTTTACCATTTTAGATATTAAATTCATATTGAATCGTTATCAAGAGATAAAAGAATTTAAAAGATGGAGTTATCAACTTTTTATACTACTAAATGTAAAATTTTAGTACCTAGTAAAAAGTCTCTCTATATATAATTGAGGAATCCATGATGTAGTACATGCTTTAGTGAGAGTAAAATATTTAAGGGGCAAAAGCGAGGAACTAGGATTAAATCTATACACATGCCTTACAAAATAGAACAATTTTAGAAAACTAATTAATACGCCTTGTAAAATGTACTGGAGGAAATTAAAGTGTATCCAGCTCGTTGTCAAAAGAAAAACAAAATCCGTGGTTGTGAATTGTGACTGAAGAAAAGGAACATGTGAGCTCTTCATATGTCGGACGCACTAAAGAAATTCTTTTTTGGACAGTATTGTTGGATATGCATGGTTCGATTAAGATTAATTCTTTGGTTGTTCGAATGAGCTGACCTCTCGATCTTTTTTGAAGGTCACATATTGACATACACATAGGTGCTGTTTAGTTGTATGTATAGAAATTTATATCTACAAATACAGAATCTTGTTTTTTTTATGTTTGGTTGTCTGCATTTAATTTTAAGCCTGACTCTCTAGATGCAAGATTCTCCATGCAGCTTGACTCTGGAGATACGGAGAAAATGGGTTATCTCTGAATACAGCGCATAGCAGTCTCGTGTTCTGCGCAAGGGGCTACTGTTAGCCACAATAGCAAACCATGCACACGGTGCTACATGGGTATGTAAGTTTTCTTTTTTTTTGTTTATATCTTTTGATTAGCATCTTCGATTACCGAACCGATTTTAAAAATGGGTTCCTGATATTTTTTCGAACAAAACTAGACCACACTTGCTATATAAATTCCAAAATATTTAAATTTTAAAATATCTGCCTACTAAATACTCAACCAAACACCGTCACCGTCTCCATTATACATCTCGTATCACATCAGTCTGATTGAGTCAAACAAGCTAAACTCGTAAAAGAAGACAACTAAACAGCCCATAGTTCTCTTCAAGAGTAGCGTCAACCATGATGTTATAAAGGGATCTGATGCATTTAATGACCAGCGTGATCCGTGCATGCTAGCTTAGGGTAATGTTGGTAGGTCAGCATGTATAGTGATTCATTGATTCTCCTTGTACAAGATTAGTTAGGGTTGTCACAAGGACCAAGGTAGGTTTTCTTTCCCAGAGAGCTATAAATTCCCATAGACAAGTATTACTAGGTAGGGACGTGTGCGATGCCGCGCCGCGAGGAAAAATTTGGTCTAAGTTTTTTATAAATTGAATTTGCGGAACTACGAGTCTTTTTTTCAAAATAACCAGTAGAAGGATCTATTTACGATATAATTTTTTAAAAATCTTTCGGATCGAAAGAGCCGGCGTTTTTTTGCTTGCAAAATAACATCTTTCGGGTCGAAAGAACCGGTGTTTTTTTTTTTTGCAAAATAACTGGTGAAAAGACCTGCTCGTGATTCCAATTTTTTAAAAATCTTTCAGGCCGAAAGAACCGGCGACCGCGTTGAATTTGCGGAACTATAGGATCCTTTTTGCAAAATAATCAGTGGAAGGACCTATTCGCGATTTTATTTTTTTAAATCTCCCGGGTCGAAAGAATCGGACTATGGGGTCTTTTTTGCAAAATAATTTGTAGAAGGACCCATTTGCGATTTCTAATTTACCGTGGAAGGACCTGTTCGTAATTTCTGATTTTTCAGGACATTTTTTCGGGAAAGTGATGACGCGGCGCTGGGATTGAGCCTGAAATCTCCCCGCTTTAAGATAGATATTATTATATATTACTCACTGCTGCTGGCTAGTACAAAATATACATGTAATATTTTACATATATACATTTCACAAATTTTATGTTATAACTTTGCTTGTACTAATAATATTCATCAATATTTGTAAGCAAATTAGAATGTATTTAACAGTAAATTTAGTTATTTTTTTGGTGACTCTCATATAACCGCATCATACGCCACGGCTAGGTGCTGCAATAAAGCCTAACAATGCGTCCACTAAATTAGAATATATTTGGTAGTAAATTTTCTCTGTTTTTGTGTTAATGTTATCACACAGCCATCATATGCCACAACAAGTGCAGCAATAAAATCTAACAATGCGTCTAGCAAACTAGTATCCATTTCTCACTGTCGTTATCACATGGTCATCATACGACATGATTAGATGTCATAGCAAAATCTAACTACAAGTTCAGTGTACCAATGTAAAATCTCATTTATCTGGTATTTATTGGTAAGACTTACATTATTTTGTTCCTATTGTCGTCAGTAAGTTACTAGTGAAAATCGTTTGCGAATCAGAACTGCCAATAAAAAAGTTATGGCTAAATTAGGGGAAAAAATTCTAGTACAAATAAGAAACCCTATTTGTTGGTAGGTTGGTTATGACACTGGTTGGCTTAGTCCTCACATGAAGTGGACGCATGTGGGTGACTTGGACACGCTCGTCTGATCAACATGTAAAATAAGTTGTTCCATGTTTAGGTACGAAATAGCGTTTCTGTATATAATTAATGTTGTAAGATGCAGAACATTAATATATCCTAGTCGTCGAGTCACTTGTCATGACACATAAACTTTTTCTTAAAAATTCCTGGAAGCAAGCTGCAGACCTTTCTCAAGTGCTAGATTTGTAGTAGTTCCAATATAATTGTTTCTATTTCTGCTCACAAGTACTTATGACAATTTTGTTTCGAGGAGACGACACCATCACGCCCTTGTTTTTTAATGGAGGACGTCAGAAATGCCAGTGTCAAGTTCATACTTTAGGGGTGTTTGGACTAAGGATATTTTTTTATAATATTTTAGGATTTAGTTTAGATTTAAACTAAATCTCAAAACCTTTTAAAAAAATTACTGCTCATTCCAAAAGAGCCTTAGTGCCTACATATAATTTTTATAGAGGGAAGTGAATATATAGACGAGTAATGCTGGTATGGCATTGTTATGTTTGAAAACTTACGCAGAGGCAAGATAAACTGTTCTCTTCTAGATGGGATCTCAGATGTGCACAAGCATGCCAATTATATGCCATCTACAGCTAATGCCAAGGAAAAAAAAAGACAAAAAAAACAAGCCACCTGTATTATAGGAAGAGCAAGACTCAACAAGTGATCCCGGTTCTATGCTGGACCAGCTTCAACCCTAAAAATGTGCCTAATGTTGGGCAGAGTCTTGAAAAATTATTAAGAATGCATGTAGTAATTTATGTAACAAATATTTTATGGACTGCCAATATTTTCAACTATGAAGAAATTAATTAACCAAACTAATAATTCTTCAAACCTTTCTAAAACGTTAGCTTGAAATTAATTCTTACTTCCAAAATCACATATATAGAATGTTAAGTTTTAATTACCCTCGCAAAAAAAATTTAATTAAACAATTGAAGTACCTATATGTTTTTATATAGTATGCCACACTACATGGTACAAGCATATTTATTTGTGCATATATACATTATATAATTATTAAATGACAACAAAGTTTAGACTGTACTACATATAAAAAAATCCAAGAAACTTGGGGTGCATAAGTAGCGGATGCTCTTAACTATGCAAAGAAAGTTTATCATTAACAAGATAATTAATTTAAGGTGCACCCATTTTCTTCTCCGTCAAACATTTTTTTGGCTTAATTATGCCTCTTTTCCCAAACTATTATGTAACTATGCATGTGATGCGACCTCTTATAGATCAAGCTCCCATTTCATGTGTATAACTGATCGATCACATCCAAGATAGATCATTCCAATCTGAAAGGGAATAGTAAGAGAGAGTTAATTTACATTATTGATCATAAGATTCCATCGTTCCATATGGGTACATTTACAATTTTTCAGCTTGATTAAACTATTGCAACAAGTCAACACGTACAGCTCCAGCTGCCTTCGAAATGGGAACTATTCACTCATCTTGCCCCTCTTTCACTTTTTTTTTTCAAAAATAACTCTCTTCTATTTTTTTTTTTTTTGCAAAACTAGCCTACCCGTGCACTGCAAAAAGGATTAGGGGGGTGACACCTAGCACCTTTCGTGCCAAAGGACCTCGGGAAGCGGGCGACGCAGAACATAGCACGAAGTGTGGCACCAACTGACTTACCATGCTCTCGAGTAGCAGAAAGGTAGATGCCATGCTATACTAGCACAGGAGGAACTTTTCGTGATATTGCAGCGTGGAAGTTGCCTTCAGGGGGCTAGTTTTGCAAAAAAAAATCAGGAGAAAGTTATTTTTGCTAAAAGAAATGAAGGAGGGGCCGGCAGATGAGTGAACAGCTCTCCAAATGGTGCAAGGACACCTACATATCTTACATAGAGGTGGGAGTTGGGCTGAGGTTTTTTTGGGCTAGCCTGTGGCACAGCAGCACGGCATGACATGCATGCATATGGGTCGGATCGATACATCACGAATGACTAGGCCATGCCAGGCCTCACGGTCAGGCACAATGGCTAGTACGGCATGATGCGTCCACATAGGTCGTGTTTGGACCGGCACGGCACAACACATACCTGATGGGCTTAAAGCAGTCACTGTACGCGACAGGGTACCCTACTACGACACTATGGCATGCTATCCTCGCATGCAGAGAAAAAGAAGACAACAAAAATGTCAAAAGGTGGAGAATGGAGTCTAGAGAGTATATGCTCATTGATATCGGCGTGCACCAAGCCAACACTTCACCGTGCCGCTCGCTAACACTGTGCATAACCGTCTTCCCATTTGCCCCATGCGGCCATCGACATCACCACATTAGGCGTACGCACGCTGACCTAGAACGCATGAACGTTCTCGACATTTAGGAGTAACTAATATGTATGCATATTGTTAGGTACTTTTTCTATACCAGAGAAATCCCACTTTGGGGTTTAAGGTTTTTAACGATAAGTTTATACCTGTATCCAATGAATAAATAAAATTTAGTTCTTTTTCCTTAAATGATTGTGTAAACAAGATTCTCGCCGATAGTCAACGCTCGCTCCTCGTCCTTAGTGCCGTTCGCGAAGACAGACCGACAGTGTTGGTGTCCATCATTTCACAAATCCAATAAGACAAGACCTGAGCTAGTACGATACAACGACAACATGACATGCTTTAGACCGTGCCTAGAACTCATCGGAGACCAATCGGGCTGGCATAGCATGGCATGCTATGGCCTAAAGCCCGTTGGGCCGTACCACCTCTTCTTGCAGTACAATCTCTTGACAGCAAGAACTAAAGCAATAATTTTTTTTTTACATTTTCTCTTTTAGCTTCCATCTCTCTCTCTGCGGCACAGACACACGAGGCCCCTTTTCCAAAGCACCGCACTTCCATACCCGTCCCCCTTCTCTCCCTCTTGCCTTCACGTCCACAGCAAGGTATGATCAAATCCAACAGGCAACACTACCCAGCAAAAAAATATATATATACATATATATTCATCTAGCTTAGTTACTAGCTAATTAGCTTCTCCACAAATTCATGCATGCCAGAGTAGATCAGTTCACAAGCTTAATTAGTTAGCTGTGTTCATGGTTGAATGTCAGTAACACAATCAAGTTAGAACCCTAGCCCTAACTATGATCTCTCTTCAGTGACTGGCAAGACCATGAGCTAGGGAAGACAATCAAGAGGGAGTCGGCAGCGGATGTGTTGGCGGACCGGATGATGGCGCGGAGGAGCAGCCTGCCGGCGGCAGGTGCCGGGCCGGGGTCGGCGATCAACACGATCACGCCATGCGCGGCGTGCAAGCTGCTCCGGCGGCGGTGCGCGCAGGAGTGCCCCTTCTCGCCGTATTTCTCGCCGCTGGAGCCGCACAAGTTCGCCTCCGTGCACAAGGTCTTCGGCGCCAGCAACGTCTCCAAGATGCTCCTCGTAAGTTACTTCTGAACTAGCAAGTAGCAAGGCTTGGTTGAACTCAACTTATGAACTTATTTTTAAAGCTATTTTTTTTATGAGACCGGATGTCTCAGTCCCTCAGGGCATTTTATTTCTTATTTTTTGACAGCCTTAACACAAGGTTTTTGGCAGTGTGTTTCTGGGGAATTACCATGTTGAAAACTCTTTTGAGTCTTGGCTCTTGAACCAGACTTCTGTACATTCAGAATCCTAAATTCCCTTGATCTTTAATTATCTTTCGTGCTCCATCACTAAAGCTTATTAGTGTTGTATCCTTTTTTTTAGGCTCTCAAGATAGGAATTAGTGTTGAAGCTCCAACAGATTTGTCAAGAGAGTACATTGATCTCTATCTACTTGTCCAGAATCACACCCTGAAATAAACCCTGAATATGTCTTGTAATTGTGGATCTCTTCATTTCGGACTTAAGAATGCTCTAAAATGTGATGTGTGATGCGTGACCAAATCAACTCATTTAACTCATTCTTGAATCAAAACTCCAAAGCAAGCTTGGTGAAATTTATCATAATCAGATTAGCCCTTTTTTCTCATGAGTAAGATCAGTGAGCTCATATTCTCTTGAAAAGTTGCAATCATATGTAATCTTGGTGTATCATCTCTGTATGTATGCCTAGCTAGTTCATTCGTTCATGGCGTAATTAACTGCATGCATGCTGACTTCGACGAGACCTGCGCGCAGGAAGTGCACGAGAGCCAGCGCGCCGACGCGGCGAACAGCCTGGTCTACGAGGCGAACCTGCGGCTCCGGGACCCCGTCTACGGCTGCATGGGCGCCATCCTGGCCTTGCAGCAACAGGTTCAGGCCCTCGAGGCCGAGCTCGCCGCCGTCAGGGCCCAGATCGTCAAGCACAAGTACCGGCCGGCCGAGGCGGTGACCGACGTGCTCCCCTCGTCGCACGCTTCCCGGCTCCTCGGCGCCTCGGTGGCCGGCCGGGGGCTGTCGTCGTCTGCGGCCGGGTCGGTGGGGATGGGAATGACGGCGACGCTGGCGGTGGCCGCGGTGGGGCCTGCTGCTTCGTCGTTATCGTCGACGGTGTACGCCGCCGGGTCGAGCTCCACGGATTATAGCTCTGTGACGAATGAGAATGTTCCTTATTTTGGTTGAGGCAGTAGCAGTAGCTTCAATTGAGCGTTTCTTGAATGTATTTTCTTAGCGTTGCTTAAGTGCGCCACTATCTCAATATAAATTACACAAATCTTAAAACAAGAGAAGGATAAGTAATCACCGTCTACCATCTATTTATGTTTTAACATTTATACAACTTTCACATAGTGATGTATAGAAGCATCTCACGTATTTTTTTTCCTTTTTTTCTACATAGACTTTATGAAAATATTTTAATAAAAGGCTTTTAGGAGAGAGTAAAGTAGGTCCTGTTTACAACAGGATAATTTTCCTCGAATATCCTACAGAAATTAAATCATACAAATTCTTGTGACCATAAATACTTTGGCGGGTCCACAGGTACAACGGTTGTGGTCGTCTGTCGCACGTTGGGTTCGCATATCCTCGCTACAGTCGGAGCAATCGTGTTCTCACACAAATCTCGAACAGTGGAATTTGTGCCTACTAGACTATCCATCGGTCCTCTGGAAAGGCGTCAAAAGTTTAGTCATCCTGATTTGTTGGCAATGGTGGAAAGAGCGCAATAATAGAATTTTTCGCACCACATTCACAACCCATGATGAAATTCTGCAGACGATCAAAGATGAAGCTTCAATCTGAGCGCTCGCAGGGGCAAAGCACCTTAAAACGCTCCTAGGCCGCCTGCTTTAGCGTTTTTTCTTTATTCAGTCCTTCTTTTTTCTTTTCTCTTTTCGTTTCATATCTCTAGTCTCTCCCCTTGAGTACAGTATCCTGCACCATGTAATATCTAGAACAATGTATCTCTCTTCTTTCTTAATATAATCATAGCTTGCCTGTTTTCAAAAATAAATAAATAAATAAATACTTTGGCGGGTTAGTACGGTACATTCTTCAGGCTAGATTTCAATACGTATAATACTCCTTCATATTTTTTTACTTGGATGTTCTAGAATCCGTGCCGTCAAACTTTACCATCAATTGGTTTAAAACTATTTAGATTGTCTATACAAAATTTATATCATTAGATTTTTCATTAAAAGTAAAAAAATCAAATAAAAATGGAGGAAGTAATTAGTTGAATTATATTTCGGTACTAGATATAGATATATGTCTTTTCCCATCCCTACAACCTTTTTTGCAAAATTTATATGTTTGATTCAATCAGGGGCTGAACTTGTACTAGTTCTAAATTTTGAAACTGAAGCCCGGCCAACCTCCAAACAAGCATATGAATTGACAAATCGCTGAGATGGTTGGGGAATTGGAGTGCGTGCGCGCGCATATGTGATGTGTCTGTTTGACTGCATTTGGATCTCTGCATGGGACTCCTCACATGCTTGTCTGTGCACATCTCATTTTATGGCACACTCAAGCTATTCTCTTATGTAGCACAGGAGACAGAAGATTGTCTAACCAAACTTTGCATCTTCCCACACATTTAAGAATAAAACCAATGGCAAACATGCATGCATGAGTAACAGGTCTGATTTGAACTACTTATCGTTGACAAAACAGCAGAGTCACATTGTTTTCCTACGTTCCAAGCAATTTACTGCATGGTCACTGTTAAGTGGAGTACACTTCTAGGTGAAAATCTCCAGGTATTTCCTTCCAATAATAAGGTTCCCTTTGCATTAGTGCGTCCTACAACACAACGAGATAGTTCCAATAATTTGTACCTAGCTAGTCCTAGGCTCTTAGCTCAACGGTAGCTGCTTTTCTGAATATTACAATCACACTATAGCATCAAACGAGTCATGTTTCCGGACAGTTCGGTTTAGAGACTGCAGAAGGCCTTGGGCATCCAAAGCTTGTGACTCCGCACAGAGCTTTCCAGATAGGAACCAACATTTTCACAGGAGGGCGAAATTTCTGCAAGTTAAGCTCTATGGATTACTGAATTTTTTTTTTGAGTCAATTAAACAATGAATGAAAACAGGTAAGTTTTACCTGGAAAACTAGTATGAGCTCCTCTTCACCGCGCAGAAGCAACACCAAGCTCCAGTAACAGGTCACCGGTGTCACACACTCATTCAGCAGTGGCTTTAGAATCTTGCCAATGGGCACAAAACGACGATGAACTCTTCCGCTAAGAATCATAAATTTTTAATGTAAAGGAATCAACAGCTGGAACCAAGGCTTCCAGTAATCCAGTAGCCCTCCATTTCGCTATATTTGTCCATGACCTCGGGAGTATCCATTTCAATATATTTGTCTATAGATGAAATCTAGAGTGCAGTTATTGCGAATTTTCTGCTCTCTACCCATACTTAAATGTTTTGGAAGACGTCAAGCGGTTGTGTTATGTCATTTAATAGGAGTATGTATAGTCATTTCTCATTAACTATTTCTTATATTTAGTGCTTCCTTGTCTGTGTGCATGGTGAGTTAAGGATAAATATAGCAAAACAGAGGGAGTATTTCCTAAGCAAGAAGAAAGAGTTGTGGAAAACATATCCCTCTGAAGCAAAACACTTGACTACTTCAGCAATGTTGTCTACGAGTTTGCAACACACTGAAGCACGTGCACAAATGAAGTGATTTAGTTCACTTGTAATATGTTTCAATCGTGTCCTTTTCTGAGAGTAGAGCTACAAAGTACTTCAAGCAAGCAGGGAGTTCATACTTCATTGCCAAAAAATGGGAGGTATTTAACTCAATAACTTGATCTAATGACGACACACGTACAATCTTATCCCTCAGGAGCCGAGTTTTGCTCACAAGCATAAGCTTTAATACTCCCCAGTGCTAGAACATTCTCCTAAAGGGAACTGTTGAGCCTACAGAATATTTATATCTGCATATCATTTATCACCGTTGTCCAGAGCAACCACTGAATGGTAAATGTAATACCACAGCTCGTTAATGTGAAGGCCCGTATAATCATGTTAAACAGTGGTGAATTAGTCCTACACTGCTTATCCAAAGTGAGTTGTACTCCCTCCGTTTCAAAATATAAGGCGTGGCTTGACTTGGCACGGTCTCCTAAACTATACTTTGACCCTTGATTTCTCTTATCTAATATTATTCATACAAACAAAATCACTATCATTACAAAGTACCCAATATTATTCATACAAACAAAATCACTATCATTACAAAGTACTTTCAAATACGAATTCAATGGTACCACTTTTATATCACAAAAACTTTATATAGTTAGACAAATCATTGGTCAAAGATTTCAAAGTTTGTATCTTGAAATACGTGCGTGCCTTATATTTTGAAACGGAGGGAGTAGTAATGTATAATGCTTTTTTGGGTCCAAACATAACACCTACGAGTTAATCCTTTTACATAAAATGATGACAAAAGTGTAAGTGAGGTGCTATGCATATGTTGGCCAATCCCACGGTGGGCTGGGCTTTGAGTGGACTTTAGGGTAGGGTGTTACAGTAAATGTTTTGTTTCCCTTTCTCTTGTTTCAGTCAAAAGAAAAAGAAAATGACTTCTATAACATGAAGATTGTTTGCTCATAAGGGAATTGCACACCGACAACACCATCTATGGTCAGTGTTATTAAGGCATCGTCTAGGTGTCCCGTCGTTGGAGCTAGCACGCCATGGCCGCTCGCCTTGCCTGGCTAGGGAAAGGCGGACGCCTGGATGTTCCAGTCGTCGCCAAGGGTGTCCAGGTGTCGCTGGGCAAGGTTGGGTAGGGCGACTAGCGCTGGGTTGAAGGGGATAAGGGCACGGCCGCACAGGTGATGGGAAGTTGGGGACAAGTCGGGCTGAGTTTACGCGTGGAGAAGGGACCGGCAAAAGGGGAGGATTCCAGTACCTCGTCGTTGTTGACCTCGGTCCCCACGACCTCTGGCGCCACCACGGCCTCGCGTGTCTCTAGTCGCACCACCATCGCCTCCTACTACCATTGCTGCCGGATCTGGCATCCCGCCTCGGCCAAGACCGGATCCGACGATCATGGTGTCAGGGACTACCGGATCAAGCATCTCCACATTGCCGCCGTCCCCGATCTGGTCGCCACCGTTCCCGATCTCCTTGACCTCAAGCGCCGACTTCTTTGGAACCCGTCGCCTCCACCGTCGACTCCTCTGCGCCGCGGCGGACGAGGAGGAGCACGAGGCGATCGCCATAGGGGAACCGCATGATGAAATCGGCGCTCGGAGGGGAAGGTGACGGGAGGGATGGGAGCAGGAGCGGGCGCCGCGAGACAGAGGGAGTGAAGGCCTAAAGGGGGCAGCTTCGAATGGAGAGAGAGAGAGAGAGGGAGGGAGAGGGTGCTTAGGGAGGTCGGGCAGTTCGGCTAGGCCGGCCAAGTGGGCTGGTGGATGGGCTGAGGGGATTTAAGATTGAGAAAAATAAACTCATATTGCTATATACGCATTGGTGATATAGTGATATTAATGGACTTTTTTTGTCGCCTAATCCTCTTCTAGATGCCTAGGCACCCAGGCACCCTGGAGGCAACTCACCTCGCCAAGGCGCCGTGATAACCATGTCTATGGCTCTATCTGCAACTCTGCTTGGTAAGCAGGTATGTCCCCAGATATTTGGGTCAGTTCACGAACAAATAATTAGTGGTGAATGCATTCAAGAGCTAAAGTGGTCATCCTATTTTGACTAACTAAATATGTGAGAAGGGGGCATCCTATATCAAGCAGTAGGATTACCTACTAGTGTCCACAAATTATACAGGTGGTCAGTGGAAATATACAATAAGGTGGAGACAAGAAAGACTAACAGTATGAGAGAAATCTGAAGAATGATTGACGATTTCAGATCATGATGCTGGTATACCTCCAAAAATGTATTTCTAGCTGAACCCCAAAGGCTGGCATTATCACTACCGACTCTGTACATAATGAAACAGGGAAACCAAATAAGAAACACAATGTTCATACTTAATACTGATGTGTAAGTTTTCAGTATGGAGATCAGCAAAAAATGGATACCCTACTTTTATGCAATCTTATGGTGCAAATTAACAACAAACCATGTCCATAATATGCAGACGGGCCATACAAAGACATATTTGAGGAAGGATTCACCTTTCTTCACAGGTTTGTATTGCAAACATTTAGCAACTATAATTCCAAGGGTTATACTCCACAGTGATCCAAGGCATAACTTCTGCAATATTGACGCAGGTCAATACCAATATACATACCATTCATGACAACGTTATTAACAAAACAGTAATGCCTTTCATCACATATGAATCTAGGGTGCTAAGAACCTCATAAAAAGGATGGGCAACTAAGCCATGAAAAATTAAAGTTGTATTTCAAGAATCTGAAAATTTTCTTCATTTTTGAACCTAGAATAATACAAACATGAAATGTGCAACTGTTCTGAACAAGCAGAACATGTGAACCTGATAAGAAACTAGGGAATGTTAGCTGGACCACTCTTAAAATATCAGATAAATTTCCTCATTAACACAACCTCCTACTATCGTCTGGTGGTGATTTACCAGAGAAGCGTACCTTTGCCAGCAGTGATTGGCAGACATTTGCAAGAAGGAAAGCAACACTGACGTACGACAGCAAAACCCGGGTTCTGCACTTCTTAACAAAGATCTCATGGATATCAAGTCCCTTGTCACAATGATGCTTGTAAGTATACATGCCACTGGATGCTTCTCCATTTTGTTCTTGTTCCATGGTCTCACTCACCAGATGAAACAATAACTGCTGCATTAGGCACAACGGTAACTACGGGGGAACTAGAAATAGGCCACAGCCAGGACTGAATTGTGAACCAGAAATTGGCCATGACAAGAAATATGATCCAGATTAACAATGATTTGATCCATCCTAAAGCATGTCTCCACAAACTACATTTGGAAACAAGAACCTGTATTGACGAAATTGCATATGAACCCAACAGCAAAAGCTCCCTTACGACTGCGGTCTCTAATCTCTGTCTTTCTGCACCAAACTCATCAATTGGTTTCCCAGGACTAAGAACAGCCGTAATGTCATCGGAATTAAGTTCAACACGACGTTTCTTCGTTCAGTGTTGCTAGCTTCAGTTGATTATACTATCTGGAGATTCATTAGATGTAAACTTAGCATCATAATAATACTACGACTACCCCTCATTTCACAAACAGAAACGTCTGCACATGAACACAGTAATCTTAAGTCAGAGAGCGATCCATCACCTGTGCTTCCATACCCCCACCCCACACATACAAGCGTAGTAGGTCTGCGCGACTGATATATACCTGCGACCAAGCTGGGAAACACCAGCAGACGGCGGTTTAGGAAGAGGGCAGCCGAAGACGCGTCGGCGCCCAGTGAAGGATCCGAGGTCCCGACTCCCGAGGACGCTTTGGTGGCACCGGGGAGGGAAGAGGGAGCCGCTGCGCGCCCTGCAGGCGGAGGGAGGCGCCGGCGACTGACGACGGCGAGGACCAAGGAGGCGTGCGAGGTGGCTTGCAGAGTTGGGATTGGTTGTTGAGTTGGGCTTCTTCGCGAGGAAATGGATGGCGGAGGTGAGAGGTGGGCTCGTTGGGCTTCAACCCAATAGAATCCTAGAAAATGGGCCTAAACTTACTGGGCCTAACAAGGGCCCATTCAAACAATTTGCGTTTCTTCACTTGTAACTCACTATTGGTTCCCTTTTAATGGGCCGGGCCTCCATTTTGCTTTCCAACATAACAGAAGCACCCCTTTTTCTGCAGTGAAAGAGCTTTTTTTAAAAAAAACCTTTTTCCTCCCGCTGCCAAAGGAAGATTTCTTTTTATTTTTTCACTTTTGGAGATTCATTTAAAGAAATTTTGGAGATTAATTTGGTGACAGCATTGAATGTGGATATCAGTAAGGATAACAATTTCCCTCCGGGTCATGGACCCGCAGGGATAATCCCCACTAGGGGTGGGGGCGACGGTGGAACTCCCCCATGGGGGAATGGGGATGGGCCTCGCTAGGCTAGCGGCACAGGGCGGGGTGGGACAGGGGTCAACCTCTCCCATGGTCCGTAGGGACTTGATAAGAACTAAAAACATATTATTTTGCTTATATATTATTATGAGATGTGTATTCTTTTTTATTTTGCTACCCGTAAATAGGACGCTGGTATCGTAATGATGCAGTGATATATGTCATTAAAAAATAATTATACAATAATATAATTACCCTAAGTAGTTTACAATGACCACTTAAACAAGTAATTGCTTAGCACTACATAAGTTCAAAAATTGTTCCTTTTTTACTACCTCAAATGTACATAATAAGAAGAGGATACAGGTTTAAATTAAAAAAAAATCAATATACATATTTTAGAAAAAAAGATGACCAAACAACAAAAATAAAGAAAATGTTCACAACTTTTGGCTAATTAAGTTCCTCAAAAAATATCTTGCATGCGTGGTTTGTGTGAACTGAAGACCATGTCCTGATCTAACTATGAATGAATGAGCAACACATGTTCTAAATAGTACAGAGCAACAATTTCTAAATAGTATTTCTTTCCAAAAATCTAAAACAAGTACTAATACTACTACAAAGCCATAGTACCCTAACCACCGCCCTAACCCTCAATTATGAGCCATAAATGAACAAAAACATCCTAGTCTGCAAAACACCAATGTTTCACTCCTACTGATCAATCTCTTGCAGCAGCAAGGCCAATCATTGACTAATAATACTATAACCCCTAATATCATTAGCTCCTTAGCTGTCTTTTGGAAGTAAACAAACACAAACAAATCAAGGCAGTAATAAGATAGATACATGGATGCAGCTTAATTCGTGCAGCTGCATGTGTGTCTGCATTTGTTTTCTTTGCTCGATAAGTAGCTTCTCGTGGGTACCTGATCCAAGCGTTCACGCAAATCTATTCTATTCAAATCAGATCAGAGTTTGCATGAGCTGTAAGCAAACAAAATACTCCGTATTCTCTTCCATGTACTACTGATGCATGCACCAAAGATAAAATCGTGCCGAATACTGTAAATTAAATTGATAGTTTTGATATGTTTGATTCAGCAAAATAGTTCTATAGATATAGAGTGAGGAAAATAACATTTGTCCACATGCATATGTATAACCATCTTACTGAAAATTTAACAGGTACTCTGAAAACTACGTATGAATTTCTGATGGGAATTTAACTGTTTTTGTGCCTCCGAATTCAGAAACGTACATCAACTACACAATTGACATGTACAGACTTGGAAAACTTTTTCATGCATTAGCTCGTTATATATGTGTGATTGTGTGAAGTTCTCACTCTGTTGAGTAGTCAGTAGATCGGAGAAAAATCTGAAGCTTTCGTATCTTTTCGACAAACTATTGTATAGGTGTAGGGAAACTTGTAGTTTTCTGCACAAGATTCCCTCTCCAATCAGAAAACCAATTATTGGTGTGATTGATACGAGATGACCACTCTACTGTGACCAATGAACAACTGTGGCTGTCTATTCTGAAGTGATTTTTGTTGCATTGGCAAATGGCATTGCTACAGTAATGTGCATCACAATCGGTTTTTTCGTTATCATAGTTTGTTTTGGTGGTGATACAAAATCATTAAATAGTGATGATGCGGCGCTATCACAGTTAGAATCGTCCATAGAATTTCTATTATCAAATAAGCAAAATACTTTTTGTTTTCAACGACACAGAATATATGTTTGCACCAATAATGGATTATGCCACAATATTGGGAATATTTCGATGACATTGACACCCAAAGTGCAAAAGATCTCTAGCAGAGAACAAGCAAAGCCTTCCTCTAAAACAGGAAAACAAAATGCTTTCAGTAGACACTCTCAAGTTGCTACTATAAGGTACAATATTCACAACTGATAGGCGATAATACTATTAAGGAGAACTAATAGTCATCTCTAGTGCTTAAAATTATCTTTTTTAACAGGACGTGGTCATTGACATTTTTTTGTCACTTTTGTTTTGCATACTTAGGGCCTATTTAGTTCATATGCTAAGATTGACATGCTTTGTCAAAGTTTTTTTCTCCAAATTTACCTAAGATTAGGTCATCAAAATTGAAGCTACACTTTGACTAGTAAAGAAATTTTGACAAACTTTTTTGAGTAACTAACGTATGAGACTTGGATATATAGTCCACTAGTGTAGTAATGAACTAAACGGATGTCTAAATTGTTCAAATTTATCTAACTCGATGTGTGACAAATTATGGCAAAATTTTGCTACAACTAATTATGCCCTTGTCCTCTAGGTGGATGCTTTGACGGCATCAATCAAACACATTGAGTAGCACTGGTACAGAAGGCAAAGCTTGAAGGGGGCAGGGCACAAAGTACAAAGTTAGAATTAACACTAAACTATGCTCCAGTAGTAGCTGGCTTTACTTAAGAATGTTGCTTGCTAGGGTGTCTTTTTGTCAAACTCCTTACTAAAATTTAGGAAAGAAACCATTAATCATTCATGATCTAATGATGTATGTCTCCCACTATTAGTTAGCAAATGATGATTAGAAACTAAGGCATGATGGGAAATATAAGACTAGTTAATTAAGACTTCATTTCTAATCTAGCTAATTAACCTCCCATCTTGGTATGTGAGAACAAGCTTGCTTCCATGGATCAATTGGAGTAACCACTGGGATTGATGAACATATTACCAGTAGTTTGACCATTAAAGGATGAGCAAATCGAGCACTCCTCCTGTCGTCAACAAATAAAAAAAACAGAGGAAAAAAACAAGGAGAACAAGAGCGATTAATAGCTAGAACAAGAAATCATTCACAACCCTCCCTCTCGATGTCCATCATATATTTGTGTAGGAAGGAAAAACATTACATGGATGTACACTTACAAAAAAATTTCTGAAAAAGAAGCATACACATTAACCATGCACACAAGAGAGAAAATGACACCCATGCAAAACACCATGGTGGTGGCACATCAACCCCTTAATTTGCATAAAACCCAAAAAGAAGAAAAAGGAATAAATAAGAACAAAAATTAGTTCACTGCCTTAAGTGTCCTCATCAATGCACTCAAGGTGTGGCCTCCACACGGCCGTGCGGCTGCCGGTGCTCATCCGCCGCCGGTGCAACAACCTCTTATCCGACAGCACATCGCCCAAGTGACGACGGCCAATGCCATGATCTGATGGCACCTTGCTCTTGAGATGGCTCTTGCCGTGGCAGCTCACCGTCCTCGGCGTTTTCTGGCCGGCACCGTGCGAGGTCGCCGAGCTCTTCTTCTTCTTCTTCTCCGGCACCGACGACGCTGGGATGAGGAAGTATATCTCGCCGCGCTCCAGCTCGGAGTCCGGGCAGACGATGAGTATCCTTCGCACGACGCCCTGCGCGCACGGCTTGCTCAGCACGTGGTTCGGGTTGGCGGCGAGGATCTCGCCGGCGGCCACCGGCCGGCCGTACTCCTCGACGCGGCCGTTGAGGTGGACGATCCTGATCAGGTCCAGCGCGCCGCAGGGAAGGACGCAAGCTAGGCAGCATCTGAGGCTATTGCCCATTGTGTCTCTTTCTCTCTCTAGCTTTGCTACCTCTGGTCCTCTCTTGAGTATTTTCTCACTCTTAAGTCTCTCTCCTTCCCTCTCTTCACAACGTCGGGTGACCACTGCTTATATAGTGGCCACGCATAGAATGATAAGAGTTGCAACATGTTCAAGCGAGCCATGGGTTATTTGGTCATGGTCTTTGCATTGCTTGGGGGGCAAAAGAGGCCAAGAAAAAAAAGAAAGATAATTAACGTGCATAGTTTGGTGTGGAAATATTTTAGGGCTAATGGGTATCAAAAGATGGTCTCATGTGTTTGCCAACCTTACCTAAAGTACTTATCTAAGGACAACTACAACCCCCATGTTCACTAGAACTTATGGGGGCAATTTATTTTTATTTTATTTTCTGGCTACTCTCTCTCCTCTTGCCTCAATTATTCCCACAGCACACTCATGCATATTCATGGTCACGCTGCTTTGCTGTACTTTGGTTGTGCACAATCAATTGTTACATTACGTAATTTACCAAAAATTTTAAAATTTGAAATATGTGTGTATATATATATGTGTATGTATATATACATGTGTAGGTAGACCGCAATATAGTAAATACAATATGAGCGAAGGAATTGTATATGCGCCACCATACGCTGTACTACGCGTGTGATTGTGTTGATTAGTTTTACAAACTAACTAATTAATTGCAGGCCAAGTTGTTGTAAGAAATTATGATTTGCGATTTTGGTCAATGCATTAGCTAGCTAGGGGCTTTAGGTGCAACCGTACGTGATGCACCTAGATTAGATTGCATTACACGGGCGAATTATTAATCATGCATTTCTCGGGTTGGATACGTGCGGGTGTACACGTACGCTTGCATTTTTTTTCACTTTAATTAGCATGGTTTATGAGCTGTTAATTTGTTCTTCTTATTAGTTCTAAACAAATTGGTTGTTCTTAAGAAAGCATATTATCCGAGGAGAGTACAAATGCATACCTTATATTATAGCCGGAGAGAATGCCGCCTCCTCAACCACACCAAGTCACCCCTCTCGCGAAAATTTTTCCCAAATAATTAAAAATTGCATTCACGTCCTACCATCATTTTTTTAACAAAATAGACCCAAAAAAATCAAAAAACGTTTAGGTCCCTACATGGTTTACATTCAGGTCCTCACGTCGGTTTTTAACAGAATAGACCCAAGAAAAAAATAAAATTACGTTTAGGTCCCGAAAAAACGTTTTTTAATTGAATTGATCCAAAAAAAGAAATTACGTTTATGTCCCTCTGCTTTATTTTAAAAAAAAGACCATAGATTTACTAACGACTTATAGTAATCCACATATTCGACGATGGCTCCTATCAACCCGTTTTTTACAAAAAAAAGCCAAGAAAACCAAAATTACGCGAAAAAAGAAACCATGTTTTCACACAGTTTTCCAAAAAAAAAAGGAGAGCCCGCGGTTTCACAGATTTAACGACGGCTTCTAGCAATCTGCAGATTCACCGATGGCTCCTACCAATCTATTTTTTTTTGAAAAAAACCCCAAGAAAACCGAAATTACGCAAAAAAAGGACCCACATATTCGCAGAGTCGACGACGACTACTAGCGGTTTCACACCACACAAAGATGACCCATGGTATTACAAATTCACCGATGACTCCTAGCCAGCACTGTTTTTAGAAAACTCTGGAGGAAAAAAAATTCACGTTTACATCCTTAGACCCAATTTTCAAAAATAATTGGCGGATTAGATTTCGCGCGGTGCAGCGTTGCGCAACTGAATTTCGCACGACACAGCATAGCGCGCAAACCCTAACTAGTACGAATTTAAAGAGTGTTTTGCCAACAACCGGCATGCAATCCAGCGGGTAAAATGCATTACACGCTCCCGTATGTCATGATCAGAGTTCAAACCCTATCCTATGTTGTACACTTGTACCCCCTTCGTCACAAATAGTTATTGTTTTGAACATTGACACAGTCTCTAAAGCACATCACTTTTAACTACTAGTTTTTATTGTGATATATTTATAAAACTCAATAAAATTATAATATTGTGAAAGTACTTTTCAAGATAAATCTACACATGATTTTCATGTACCTAATTTAAATATTGGAAAAGACATTGACAATCAAAGTTTTAAAAGTTCAAATAGACCTATGTCTGAAATGATAACTATTTATGATCAGAGAGAGTATATGGGTTTTGTCATCGATATGTGGATCATTTTTGGATTGAATCGGTAGTTTCTGACTCTTGCAACCTCCTAACACGTGCGAAACCTATGTCTTTTCGATATGCTTGCATCATTCTTTGTTTCGACAAAAATATACTCCCTTCAGTCATAAATTGTTGTTGTTTTGGGCATTGACACAGTCTTGAAAATATACTTGTGAGTTGTGACCACTAATTTTTATTTAATATATTTATAAAGCCCAATAAAATTATAATATTATAAAAGTACTTTTCTAGATAAATCTATATATATGATTTTCATCTATCTAATTTAAATGTTTAAAAAGATTTTAAGAGTCAAAATTTTATCTACATCGATATCTAATACGACAAGTGTGATAGATAGGGAGTAATCCAAAAGTGCTCTTTGCTAACAGCAAGGAGAATACTTGCCTGCAGCGCTGCGCTGCTGCAATGGCCGAGGCACGATGACATTTCAGCGCCAAATCCAGGCTAGCCAGATTGGATAGAATTTCATAGCCTCATCGATCCAGGTAGCATGCATGCATACAGCAGTTACATGATAAGATCATCTTAATTTATTATTAGCATGTATATATCAATATTTTTTATGTGAAAAAGTGAGAAAAAAAGGAGTGAAAAGAGAACTGGCTCTTATTTAGTAACCAACATCGTATGAGAAAATAGGTGTTATCGCCAGCTAAAAGCCAGTGTTGGAGCCAGCACGAGTGCCTATTAGTGTTGAAGTTAGTATTTTGTCAATAGCCACAAAGATAAAGTTAGTGTTGAATGTTCAAATTAAATGCTACTCCCTTTGTTCATTTTTATAAGATGTATTTTGACTTTGCACGAGGATTAAGGTTGCGTTGAAATTGAGAAAGGTATGAAAAAAAAAATAACTTAGATACCCCCACTTAATTGTTTTAGAAGATGAAATAAATACTTTTTGTGGGTGGTAATAAATAAATGCATATGGTTGAAAGAGAATAAATGGGAGTATAGAAGGAAAAGCCTCATTAAATCTACATGCAAACTTTATATTTGTGAACAATATCATTAAAAAATTAAGCCTTATAAAAGTGAACGGAGGGAGTACAGTGTTTCTCTAGAGACAATCTTTAGAAATAATTATTGTACAAGGTGGCTTTATTGCTTATTTTAGATGACATGAATAAGAGATAGAGTAAATAACAGGCTTTGTTATTGTATTTGCTCTAATCGTACTCTCACCGTTTCCAACTAGACAGTATTTTAGGATATTAATTTTGCTCTTAAATAAATATCGTTTTACAATCTGCCAAAAATATTATCTCTGAATTCAACTCAATTGTTTCCCATACATTGGTGGCTGGCAATGGGATTTGATGCGCAAATTCGTGTGACATAATGCCCCTCCTAAATCCTGAAAGATTGCCAGCCTAGGAGCGATTTGGGCCGAGCCGGTCGGCCGACTCGGCTCAAAAAAAAATCACGATTTAGTCCTTTTGTAAATTATGAATAGGTCCTTCACGATTTTTTGTGAGAGGAAAATTTTTTCCTCTAAATTCGCGTTTAGGCCCCTCGTGCGCCATTTTACGAAAAGAACCTCCCGTTAAATTCAAATCGCGAACAAACCCTTTTCTAATTTTTAAGGATAGCGGACAGATCCAAAAACGTAACATTCAGGTCCTTACTCTTTACATCTAGGTCCTTTCTCCGTTTTTCTCTGGAAAAAATGTTTTTATCACTAGAAATATATGTGCAGCTCTATCTCTAGACTTTTTTCCCACCTCGATTTTCCATCTCGATCAATAATATTTTTTAAAACATGTATTATTACTCCACGGACGCGTCGGTCTCTGATATTTTTTAAAACATGTATTATTACTCCGTGAACGCGTAGAGTGTTAAGCTCGACAAATGAAGGTTGTCATCTCTAATAATTTTTCGCCATTTTCTCTCTAGACTTTTTTCCCACCTCGGTTTTCTAGCTCGGTCTCCAATATTTTTCAAATAATTAAATGAAAGAGATATTTCTATAGCTCTATCCTCTACTTTTCTCCCGTTTAGCTCATTATTTGACGATTTAAAGAATAAAAGCAGCATGCTGAAAAAAAAACGACACGCTTGTGGCGTGTTCTGCGTGAGTCTCTAATATTTTTAAAACATGTCATTTCTCCGTTTTCCCGAAAAAAAAGTTTTTGTCGCCAAAAATATTTGTGCAGCTCTATCTCTAGACTTTTTTCCCAGCTCGATTTCCCATCTCGATCTCTGATATTTTTTAAAACATGTATTATTACTCCACAAACGCGTAGAGTGTTAAGCTCGATAAAAGAAGGTTGTCATCTCTAATAATTTTTCACCATTTTCCCTCTAGACTTTTTCCCCGCCACGGTTTTCCAGCTCGGCCTCCAATATTTTCCAAATAATTCGTCGAAAGAGATATTTCTACAACTCTATCTCTCTATTTTTTTTTCCCATTTCGACGATTTAAAAAATAAAACGCCGCCGAGAAAAAAATAAATTTTTCCTATGGAAAAACGACACGCGCGGCGTGTTACGCCGCGAGTTTTTAATATTTTTAAAAACATATATTATTACTCGGCGAACGCATAGAGTATTAAACTCGACAAAAAGAAGGTTAACATCTCTAATAATTTTTCGCCCTTTTCCCTCTAGACTTTTTCCCCGCTGTGGTTTTCTAGCTCGATCTCCAATATTTTCCAAATAATTCGTCAAAAGAGATATTTCTACAACTCTATCTCTCTATTTTTCCCCGTTTCGCTCATTATTTCGACGATTTAGAAAATTAAACGCCGCCAAAAAAATATTTTTTCTTCGAAAAAACGACACACGCGGCGTGTTACGCCGCGAAAAATTTCCTAGTTAGTTAAAAACAAAGCTGAAATCAAGCGGTCTAAAGATGTCATAAGCCTAAGCATTAAGTAGTGCATTATTAGAAGACTAACTAAAACGACATTTAAAAGAACTGAGGAAGTATTAAGCGAAAGTGCATCTAGGCACTTATGTTATTTTGGTGATTAATGACAAACACATATAATGACAATCTATGTAATTGAGTAAATGCTTAACTTAGTGCTTAACAAATGACAAACCTCTAATATGATTATATTGCTATGAGACTAACGTATTATTGCCTAGTTGAGTATCAGTCTCATCTATTTAGAGGAAAATCAAGTGGAATGGTTAAGCAAAGATAAGGTATGCAATTTTGGTATCTGATCTATATTTGTTATTGCATTCCTTTTGTGCAAATGCATAGTGAACTCCAAGTAGCATGTTGATTATATATGCACATTGGTTCATGTCATATTTATTTGTACATATATATTCATTTGAGTTCATTATGTGCTTTGTTTTTAGTATGCATGTATTAACTAGAGTTAAACTTCATATTGCTATAGATTGTCTTGGTGCATGCATGTTTTAGTTGTGTATCTTCTCATGCACCTCTCGTAGTGAAGTTTAATCTAGAGTTGGATCACATATTTACTCCTATTCCAAATATTATCTGCACATGTACAATTCGTGTATATTCTATCATGTGCTTCATTTAAAGTAAAGACTGTGATCCATGCCATGATTTAATTGATTCATCATATCGGCAATTATCTCTCTAGTGCATATAGATCAATTACATATTCATCATGATGCACTTAGTAGAGAACATTTCTTATGTCAAGTGTTTCCATTTATGTTGTGCCTTTTTATATGAAACACTTGTGGTAATCAACTGCTCACAAATATCAATTTATTCATATCTATTGAGCTTTTGGGACTAATGTCTTTCATGAGTGGTTTGTAAAGAATTAGGTCCCGTGTGTGTATGATGACCAAGATATCTTGGAGGATGATCGTTAAGCCGAGGTCAACAAGACGGCGGTGTCACCAAGAGTTGAGGACTAAGTCAAGATCGACTTGGCGTGGAGATCGTCGGAGAGGATGATCAAGTCAAGGTCGATATGACGAGAGTCTCATGAGGTGAATCGAGTCAAGTTGGACAAGGCGAAGATGTCATCAACTATATGGTGAAGGTCGTCATGCACCGGCACTAAGAAAGAAGACGGCAAGTGATTATTTCTAGACTTGTATTATCTTTGAATTAATTTGAGTCTAAGGATTGCCGTACTATTAAGAGGGATGCTCCATTGAATGACTTTTAGATGTGTCAAGTGCTCAAGTGATCCATCCTTGTGAAATTTAGAGAGAGAGTGGTGTTGGTGGTGCCGAAAAGTGAAAATTGTAGGTCTCTCTTGGATTCTTGGTGAAATCTGGATTTATCCTTTGAGATTTGGGTAGTGAGACCTTGTTGGTTGAGTAGCCCTTGTTCTTAGCTTTCAATAGAGTCCAAAATCACTTAAATCGGAGTCCGGAATCAAAAGTTATGCTCGTTTTCGTCGGGCTGCTGAGTCCAGTCCGGAGTATCCGGGTTGGGTCTCTCGGTTAGGTCAGTCCGGAGTATCCGGATGATTCCGGAGTATCCGGACATTTAGTCCGGACATTCCGGGGTAAAAATTGTCCGGAGTATCCGGACTTTGCTTGATTCAAGCGGCTAGTTTTTTGGGGACCTCTATTTAAAGCCCCCTCTTGGGTAGCCATTGAGGGAGAGTTTTTGGGGTGGTTCCTTGGTCCTTTGGGGTGTATTCTTGGTGATCTTAAGCTCCCAAAAGCCCCTCTAACCCTAGATCTTAGTGATCCTTTTGAGTGAAGGGTTGGGTGTGAGAGATGGTAGTGCTTTCGGGTTGAGTGTGATTTGAGTTGTTTGAGCACTTGATTTTCATCTCCAAGCTTGTTCTTCGTGAGCATTTGTTACTCTTGGAGGTTGAGGACTCCTAGACGGCTAGGAGGTCACCTACGAGCCACCGGTTCTTCGTGTGGTTGGCCGTAGGAAGTTTGTGAAGGCCGGATTCCGCCTCCGCAAGGGAAGGAATCAAAGAAGTGAAGACCGGCGAGTGCATTTGTGCAACACCGGGAGGAAGAGGGTTGAAAGAGACCCCGGCTCAAGCGTCAAAGGAGTTGAAACCGGCGAGTGCATTTGTGCAACACCGGGAGTAAGAGGGTTGAAAGAGACCCCGACTCAAGTGTGACGGAGCTGCCTCAACGGAGACGTAGGATCCCCTCAAGGATCCGAACTTCGGGTGAAAAATCGTTGTCTCCAAGTTTGCCTCTTGCCCTTGCTTTATTACTTGATTTTGAATCTTGAAATTGCCCGATCTATTTGATTATTGAGTTTCTCACTAGGCATCTACTTGATCTAGGTTCCTGCTAGTGTTTATCATCTTTGTGTTCAAGTAGATTGTTTAAAAGTTGGAGAAATTTCAAATTTCATCCCGAGGCCTCCAACCCGGAGCATCCGCACAATTACCCCGGATAGTCCGGACATACCGGAGTATCCGGAGTAAAAGTCCGGAGAGTCCGGGCTAAACCCCTCGGCCATTCAAAGTCTCCAATTCGGAGTGTCCGAACCTAAAACCCGGATAGCCCAGACATTTATACGGAGTATCCGGATAAAATCCCGGACACTCGGATGAAAACTCACCCCCCTCTAGGCGTTGATTAATATAGGTATCGTTTTCAAAGGTTTTGGATTTATTGGTTAATATAAGGCACACGTGGTTTTCAAAGCAAATATGATGGTTTGTTTCCCTAGTACCCTTATTTACTTTCTTGATAATCCAACATGCCAGTTGAATTTTCAAAGCATGCATGCAATCAATTTTAGGGATGGCAATCAAACCCACAGGTTCGGGTACCCACGAGTTTTGCACCCAATCGGATCGGGTTTGAGTTCTAATTTTTACCTACGGGTTCTTCGAGTTGGGTATCCGAGATGGATTCGGGTCAAGTTCGAGTTCTAATTTTTGAAATACCGCATATACCCATCGGGTTCCGGGTACCCGCTAGGTTCGGCTCGGGTTTCTTGTCGGGTCGGGTTTTGCAAAATCCACACCTAACCCAATCTATTGCCACCCATACTACACAAACCAGTCGGGTATCCACCGAATTTCAGGTACTCGTCGGATTCATATTCGGATATAGTTTTTTACCCGATAAGGTATTCGAGTTCAGATTGGGTTTTCCAATTCGGATTTCCTATCGAGTTGAGTTTTGTAAACCCAACACGACTCGACCCGTTGCTATCTGTAATCAATCTAATCAATTTCAAAGCCAGCATGCCAGTTAAAGTTCCAAAGTCAGCATGCACGCAAGCGCTGGTGCAAATGCAATACTGCAAGGCCATGTATGCATGGATTGATTGGATTCCTTGCCCACGTTTCATGCATTAATTAGCATCATATATATATATATATACACACACACACACCTCTTTTCTACTCCATATATAGTAATTACTCCCTATGTAATTACTCCCTATGCGTATCTCAGCGTATGGGATATCTCGTGCAACGGAGGGTATGTACGCGTAGTATATGAGTATATAAGATCATTTAGGTGGTATGTACATTTTTTCAGAGGTGGTATGCACAGTTTTTGGACATACTCCTTTTTATGTGCATGTATGAAGGTATTTGCAAAATACGTTAAAATTCATGGACTCCCTTGCAATTTTTCCATGTGGCTCACATTGGAGTATCTTATAATTAGTGTATGAGTGTACCCAAAGTGATAAAAGAGCATTTCAAGTTCATTTAGGTGGTATTTTAGAGGTTGGAGTAACTATACCCAGGAGTAAAAGATATTTTTCCTATATATATATACACACACACACACACGACTTACATTTGTGAATAAGAACATTAAAAAAATACGTCCTATAAATTTAGATGAGGAAGTATATATCAAGATTTACTCTCGCCGGTCATAAAACATTGACGTCTCAGAATGCACATAGTCAAACCTTATTAATTTTGATCAAAATATTATTTAAAACATATGGTTTGAATATACGAGAACGATATGAGTGACAAATTTTGTCATGAAAAATACTTTCATAATATTGTACTCACTATTACCGAATATGTGATTATTGCCGGGTCCACATCGGCATCATTGTCGAATGTGGACCTGATACAACCTAAGTGGCGGTGATAGTCGAGGACTATCACTGTCGGATATAAACCAGCAGTGATAATCACTATCACTGCCGGTTTATACTTACCAACCGGCGGTGATAATTATTATCATCTTGCCGGTTCATACTTACCAACGGCGGTGATAATAATTATCACTTTGCCATTATTATTTACAACCGGCGGTGATAATAACTATCAACGCCACATTTTCAATAATATCCGGCGGTGATAAGTAACTATCAACGCCCAATTGTTATTAATATCCGGCGGTGATAACTAGTATCCTTGCCCTTTTTTCTTGTTAACCGCAATGATAACTCGTGTCCTATTTTGATATCCAAAAGCTGGCGGTGATGGGTTTTTAAACCTTTTGCATATATATTTTTGCAAGATATGTTGTAGCATGTATATATATTGTACAATAGATATATTACATGCAAAGATATCGTTGTGCACAATAATCTCAAGCATCGCTAAAGTGTAATTGAAATACATTGAAGCATCATAATATTTAATTATTATATTGTTCATTCACTTTTGAAGTATTACATTGTTCATTCACAATTGTTGGCATGTCACTTAAGCTACAAATACTCGTGAAACTCACCCTTGGTGGATAATTTCTCGAGCGATGAACCCAATTGCTCTCTCTTGAAGGGCATCAATTTAGGGTCGAAAGCAGTCTTTGGTGCCCAACTTTTGACGCTGTCATGGGAGAAATTGAAGCATTAATTAGTGACATCGTCTTTATAAAGAAAAGTACGGATCAACATGTAATGATCGATATACCAGCTGGCCGTTGTAGTCCGTATTGTCAGTGATGAACGCGTGGATATGTGTCATTGCGAAGTATCCACATAAATTGTTCCCTTGGGGTTATTTCAGGCATGGAAAATTGGTGTATATTCTTAAATTTTTCGTGTGTGGACGATACCGTTGGCTCTTCTTGCGGTATTTTTTGTACACCCTGTTCATGGTTTCGAGTAGTCATTAAATTAATTAGGTGCAATGGGATGGAAGATTATTGGAACAATAATGCAACGACTGAGTTTACCTGTCTAGCAAGTCTAATAATTCTTTGTACTTGCTTGTCGGTTTCCTCATTAAGTCCAAGACAGTGATGTTGCTTTCATTTAACATGATGACAAGGACGATCCAGTGAAAACTGCAGAAGCCAATTAGTCGTCACATAGTGTTGCGCATCAAACATACTAGACTAGTAGGCAGGGAAACACGTACTCAAAGATGTAGGGTAAAAGTATGTAGTCCTTGTGTTGTAGCTTTAGTAGCGCCTTGAGTACATACGCCTCAACTTCATTTATTGTGTTTTGATTTATAATAAGTTTGCAGTTGACAAGGCCCGGGTCCAGGAATCCTATCTTTTCATTTTTATCCGCTCTAAGTGTCATTGTCTCCATTCTACGTAAGAAAAGAAGTCAGACCCTAAGTTTAAGAGTACGTGAATATACATCATGAATTATACAAGAGACTTACAGAGTCCACATTCTTAATATAGACACGTCCAGGGCGTCTCGTTGGTACATCTGATATAGTTTTATGTGTTCACCCAGAAAAAGCTGTCATTGTTGTGAAAGTCCATACCTTTGTATTTGACAGGGAAAGCATCATTTTTTGTCTCTTGGACATACTGCTGGTACCATTGATGTAGACGCCGTAATTGTGTGGTCAGTTTGGGCTCCTTATTTGGATCCACCAAAGCTTCCCCATTAACGAATGGCCACTTTAGAGGTGGCTCCTGCTCTTCAGCACCACTTTGGCCTCCAGCAACAACTGCTTTATCACCATCTCCTTTACATTTCTTCCTAGAGATGCGATCGTAGTCTGATAGTTGGCTATGTTGAGAAGCTTCAGTTGTCCGTCCTGTTTGTTTAACCTTCGCTAAGTCCAGGAAGAAATCTCGTTTGGAAGCTTCGATTTCAATCTTAGTAGGTGGTGGCGTTTTCTTGAAGTGCTCTACTACAGTGGCGCCTACTTCTTTTTTTGTTTCTTCATCGGTCATTTCATATGGTCGTTTCTTGCTAAGAGTTTTGGCTAGCTTCACAGATGACGAACTTTTCCCCCCTGACCGTGTAGAATGTTCAGATCGCGGTGCTCTTTGGCTGTCTTGTGGCGTTGGAGCAGGAGGAGTTTTCTTGGGTGACGGCGGAGGACTTTTCCTGGGTGGCGCTGGAGCAGGAGAAGGAGCTTTCTTCGATGATGCCGGAGGAGGAGGACTGTTCTTAGGTGGAGACTCCACCTCGTCATCATTATTAAGATCATCATCGTTGTCATCTTCTGAGGCAAACTTTATATAGCGCTTGCGCCACGCGATGAATGTGCCCATGCTTTGTCCAAGATTATTTTGCCCCTCCTCGCCCGGGATCTCAACCTCCACTTTGCGGTATATGTCAACCATGCTGTCAACTGAAACTCTGGCGTATCCCTGAGGAATTGGGCGGTTATGCAACATCTACCCCTCGTTGCATGGCCAAGCCATCCCTTCAGCCACCTTGATGGTAATGTTAAGCTCTGGCAGTGCATCAGTAGTGTGTCGGCTCTATGATTTTGTCCACGGGGAAACTACACGCTGAGTCCTCTTTAGGAGGGCCTGCGGACGCTTGGCTGCTTTTGTGAGCCCCGATAGGACTTTGGTGCTGGTGACCTACGTCATGTGGTGATGTTCGCTAAGGACCTTTGCTACCATTTCTCGCATCATTTTCATCTGTTCTTCAAATTCGACTTCCCTTACATGCGTAGGTCTTCTATTTCGTACACGTTCATCCAAGCTGTTGTTGTCTGGATTTCTTCTTAAGCTTGTACATTTCGGCATCCTCTGGGAATCTTTGCTTTCGAGGGCACCAAGCCAAACCCTCTCAGTGCGACGAGGGTGCTCCTTATTACCCAAAGGCGCGTGTTAGCTCGTCGTTCTCCCTTCTTGGTGGAAGGAGCCTGAATAGTTTGGGAGTGGGCATCTGTGATCTTCCTCGAGATTTCCTCGTCTTTTTAAACCACGAAGCTTAAGCCGCCATCATCCGACATAGTAGCTCCTCTTAAGCGGCGATGCCGATCTTGGGGCCATCTCAGACGTTGCAGTAATAACTCCACTAAGTGTTAGCTGTTCTTCCCGTGCATCCTACTTGGGTACTTTCCTCACGTGGCCACCGGTGCCTAGCACATGGGGTTAAATGTTCTTGTCCGAATTTGCCTTGTTCTGCTGGCTGATAGCTTGAGCTTCATCAGATTTCTTATATTGCTCGAATTCATCCCAAAATTGCTCTAACCTCGAGTATTTATTAAAATCCGGCGTTTGATCCTTCTTGACACACTCCTTATTCAGCTTTGTCTTCCAGTTCTTCCATGCAGATCCCATAACGTTTAGTGCACGTTTCCTGGCAAGCTCAAGCGATCTTGAAGCTGAAACTTATTCATCAACTCTGTCCACAATGTTTCCTTGATGTCGCCGGGAACATCTGACGGGAATCGCTACCGACGTGTCTATGATTTGTAGATGATGGGCACATTATCTCTAGCAAGGACCCCACATGCTGTCCGATATGGCCCAAGCAATGACGCGGGTATAGCTAGTTCTCCGACTACATTAAGCTCAACTATCACCTTTCGTTCACCTGTTCGCATCTTGTTGGGACCTCGCCCACGACACTGGCTCGATGTACCAGATGTCGGACCATGCATTTTGATTGTTTCATTAGTCGTTTGGTTCTGCTCTAATTTCATCGGGAAGCACATCCTACGAAAGAATCCTAGTAAAAACTTACCTCGTGTACATTTATTGCCTCGAGTTGTTCCAGGTTGAGGAATCCTGTCGGGCTTTGCTCTGGGCTTTGGTCCATGGGCTCAGCGCCATCCGGCACTTGTCCATTGTGAGAGGCCATGTGCGGCAAGTTTTCTAGAATTTTAAATTAACAAAATCATGAGTTGAATCTTCGCATATATATCAACGTTGTGCCTATATAAGGCGTAATCACCATTTTGTCATGTGTTAGATAATATTGTAATGTACATATATATTAATGGTCTAAATTTCAAAATCTTAATCGCATGGATCAATCCTACGGCAACCTACTTTTGTGGACAGAGGGAGCAGGTAACAAAGAACTACGATAAGGCGGTGGATAGAGGGATCTCACATATACATAGAAATTGCTTCGAAATTCAAATTGCGTCAAAATCTCACATATACATGATACATAGAAATTGCGTCAAAATCTCACATATACATAGAAATTGCGTCAAAATTCAATTGACAATTCTAGCAACAGATTGCATAAAAGCAATTTAATGTGTCATTCACATAACTAATCATGTCTAGCATGGCAATATGGAGATAATTATGTATGATTGGTCTCAGATTATTGGGTTTGATTGAAGATTAGAATCTTCACTTCAATCACGAATCGGCAAGACTAATCAACTCAACGATACATATACAATTGACATTTCACATATACTTACACATTTCACATGATACATATACAATTGACAATTCACATATACTTATACATTTCACATATACTTACACATGATACTTATAAATTAGAAAAATTCACATGATACATATACATCTCAAAATGAAAAAATTCATATATTCTTTAGAATATTATTGCTTATTTGCTTACTAAAAAATAATGAATCATTCTTATTCCACACTAATATGATTTTCAAAAAATAAAATAAGGTTATAAATCCACAACTAGTATGTTAGTAGTCTATTGCACCAAAAGAAAGCAAAGCGAGCCAGGAGAGCGTCCGATACACCGAGAGGCGGAGCCACGAGGTGACGTGCTTGGTTGACATGTAATTTCTATTAAAATACCAAGCAAGCTGTCACACACGTTCTTCTCTATATGCATGACATCGATCGCATGTCGAACATCCAAGTGCTGCCAATAAGGTAGGTCCATAAATACTGATCTCTTTTTCCACAAAGGAGCTGTATCACCGGAACTCGGGACTGATGTACTTCCGGCTCCCTTTCCATGGATAATTTTAATATCCTTTACGGCAGCAAATATCTCTTTGCCGTTGCGATGTTTCGGAGCTGAAGCAGTCTCCTTTGTACCATCAAAAGCTCTCTTGTTGTTGCGATACGGGTGGTCCTTGCGAAGAAACCTACGATGCCGCATGTAACACATTTTTCGATAGTATTTCAGCCACCGGCTCCCTGTATCACCCATGCAATGCACGCATCTATTAAATCCTTCTGTAGTCTGGCCCGAAAGATTGCCAAGAGCAGAGTAATCATTGATGGTTACGAACAACAACGCGCATAGCATGAAGTTCTCTCTTTTGTACTCATCCCATACCCGTACACCGTCGTTCCACAATACCAAAAGATCTTCAACCAGTGGTTTGAGGAACACATCAATATTGTTGCCAGGTTGCCTCGGCCCTTGGATCAGTAACGGCATCATAATGTACTTCCGTTTCATGCAAAGCCAAGGAGGAAGGTTGTACATACATAAAGTCACCGGCCAAGTGCTATGACGACTACTCATGTTGCCGAAAGGATTCATCCCATCCGTACTGAGTTCGAACCTTATATTCCTCATATCATATGCAAAGTGTTTCTTATATTTTCTATCGATATTCCTCCACTGCGCGGAGTCAGCAGGGTGTCTAAGCATTCCATCCTTTTTACGCTCCTCGGCGTGCCATCGCAGCAATTGAGCATGCCTTTTGTTCGCAAACAGACGCTTCAGACGAGGGATTATAGGGAAATACCACACCACCTTGGTCGGAGGTCATTTCTTCTTACACTGCCCCTCGATATCGTCATCGCCGCGCTTATACCGAGATGCCTTGCAAACGGGACATGCATCCAAATTTGCAAACTCATTGCGATACAATATGCAATCGTTTGGACATGCGTGTATTTTCTGCACTTCTAGTTCCAACGGGCAAACAACCTGCTTGCCCTGGTACGTGGTTGCTGGCAACACGTTATCCTCTAGAAAGACATCTCTGAAGAAACCTAACAGCTCTGTGAAACTCTTATCGGACCAACCATTGCTTGCCTTCAACTGCAAAAGCGTAAGCACAACATGCAGCTTTTTGAACTCCTCTTTGCAGCCTGGGTACAAGGGTGTTGTAGAATCCTCTACCATACGCTGAAACTTCTGAAAATCCCTTTCACTCGTGAGGTCCTCCTCCCCATCATGCAACATCTGTTCTAGATCATCTTCATGGTTATCGATGAATGTCTCTTCATGGGTGTCACGAACGTATTTTCTACCGCGGTCAAGTCGTTGTCTTCATCATCATCAATCAGATGCCCTTCACGCACAATCTCATCTTCACCATGCTCGGTCCAACAGATATAGGCAGGCTTGAAACCCCTTCGAAGCAAGTGTGCACGGATCGCCTCAAGGTTCGAAAATTGCTTCTCATTCTTGCAATCGATGCACAAGCAACAAATATAGTCCATCAACTTATTTGACTTGTACGCCGCAGCCACGCTCAGAAAACTAGTCACACCGTTAAAGTACTCTCTATCGCGACGGTCCGCTTCATACATCCATCTTCGGTCCATCTACAAATATTTATAACAAATAAAATCTCAGTAAATCAATAAGTGCTCACAAATTGTTTTATACATTTAATTTGTTATGTAGTGCTAATTAATCTAGAAATTTTCATTACTTATAAATCTATATCCAAATCTCGATTGTAAAACCAATTAAATAATTGCTATTAGTTATATATAATGGTCCGTCCAACAAATTTGAGTACTATTTTATCTCATTTGAGTAATATTGTCTCCTCTTCTCTCATTTCAGTACTATTTTATCAAGGAGTATTGGATGAGGAACATAATTCTTTTATGCATGACCTTTTTACATCAATTATATACCTTTTCATCCATTGGACATTTACTTTTTCTGGATGATTATAATAATCAATACTCCATACATTACAAATTGAAGCATGTCCTTCGTACAAAATGTTTATATTACAAATTGAAGCTTAACCTTCATACAGAATAAAGCATATCCTTAATTATACAACTAAGTTACGATCCGACCTTCATGGTTATCGATGAGCGTTTGGCACGATGCGTGGTTGCTATTAGTTATATATAAATCTATATCCAAATCTCGATTGTAAAATCAATTAAATAATTGCTATTAGTTATATATAATGGTCCGTCCAAAGAAATTTACATTACTTACGTATATTAAATTAACATACGAAACAACAAAGAAACAATTTTAAGTAATTAGATTAAACAATAGTTAATTATGAAGTGCTACCACATTTAAATTCAATCAACGTATTAAATGCAATCACTATACATATAAAAATTGGTAATTTCAAATCTAAACTCCAGATTAGAAATCTAATTGTGTTGACTAGGCAATCAATAATTCTCACAACCTACAACAATATAGAACATAATATTGAACTAAACAAACTACCAAAAAAATGTACATCAAGATACGAACCTTAGATCACAAGTTAGAAATGAATTACACCAAATTTGAGAGCAAAAATTCACCCCCTCTCCACTCCAATCGAGCAAAAACAGAGCTCCTCTCTGTTCTGGACAGCTTGGGGAAGAGAGCCAGGGTATATATAGTGCCATATTATCACTGCCGGTTTATTCTCTTGAACCGACAGTAATATATCACTGCCAGTTCTATCTCTAAATCCAGCAGTGATAGCGCTGCCGTTACCCGCGCAATTCACTTTATCACTGCCGGTTACACTGTTGAACCGACAGTAATATATCATTGCCGGTTCTCTATCTAAACCCGACAGTGATAATGAGTCGTTTCCCACGCAAATAACTTTATCACTGCCAGTTATAGTATTCAACTGGCAGTAATAAATCACCCAATGATATTTTTTTCCATTCGAGCGTACACTGCTCTTATCACTGTCGGTTCTAACTTGAACCGGCAGTGATAATAGTATCACTACTGGGTGAATGGAAAACCGGCAGTGATAATATGAACCTTCCAACTCCCGCCGCCAACGGCCGTCGCTCTTCCCCATTCCTCTACCAACTGTTGCGCTTCCCCATTTTGGCAACTGTTGGGCTTCCCATTCCTCCTCTATATAATGCGCATCAATCTGTGGCGTTCCTCACAATCCACCATTGCTGCAAGAATGCCCCCCCCCAAGAAGTGAGCACATACTGGGCAAAGCACTGATCCGCCGCCAGAGAAGAAGGAGGAGGAGAAGAAGGAGAAGGAGGTGGAGGAGGAGGAAGAGGAGTAGGAGGAGGAGGAGGGCGACGACGACAGCGGCTGTGGCGAGCTCCTTCGGCGTTGGGGCAAGACCAACTCCGCCACCGAATCGGATTCAGAGGAGGAGGAGGAGGAGCACCGCCGCAACTCCGATCGGTCATCTGGCGGTAGCTCCGGCACCGAGGAGGAGGAGGACGACGACTTTTGGATATAGGGTTTTGCGCCATTTTGGGTTTCAAACGGTTAAAAGCCGTGGCCCGTTATATTTTGTATATAAAATTAGGACTAAATATGTAATGATGGACTAAAAATGTTCTGCGTGAGATAAATTACAAATGTTTAATTTGTTCGTTTTTTAACTAATTATGCTTTGATATGTTCTGTATCTTAACTAATTTTGGGGAACAATAATATCACTGCCGGTTCTGGAGTAAAACTGGCAGTGAAAATGGTCTTATCACTACCGGTTAAAAACAAAAACCGGCAATGATAAATCACTACCGGTTTTCAATTATAAACCGGCAATGATATTTTCTTATCACTGCCGGTTCTCTCTAAACCCGGCAATGATATTGCCTCCATTCGTGCGGAAAAATTATACTATTATTATCACTGCCGGTTGAAATTAGAACCGGTAGTGATAATATTATCACTGCCGGGTGAAATTATTATCACTACCGGTTCTAATTTCAACCGGTAGTGATAATATTATCACTGCCGGGTCGGGTTTACCCGACAATGATAGGAGGTCGCGGATGAAGCAGTCTGTAGTAGTGACTTGTAAAACTTTTTTGAATGTATAGTAATAAAATTTAGTGATCAATATAGCATCTTGTTGACTTTGAAAAATATAAAACGTCACTCTTTTTAATGATCGGAGAGAGTATCCTGCACGTGTGCTTAGGGACACGCGGACGAATAACATACCATCACAGGTCTACAACTATAAGAAGAACCTCACAACAATAGGTGGCTAATCTAACCGGTATGATACCCATGTGGCCATGTCTTACGGCTAACGATCACCTATAGAACACTCTAGCGCTGCGGCATTTGCTCTAGGAGTTTGTGGTTCTTTGTTGTACTCCCTCTGTCCTTTTTTACAAGGTATGTTTTCACTTTACATAAAGATTAAGATTGTATTAAAATTGAGAAATATATAAGAGAAAATGACTAAGATGCTCTCACTTAATATAATTGTCTTGAGAGATGAAAGATATACTTTATACGAGTAGTACGTAATGACTAAATGCATATGGTTAAGAGAAAATAAATAGGGATATAGAAGAAAAAGCCTTATTAAATCTATATATAAACTTTATATTTATGACTAAAGCTATTAAAAATAAGCTTTATAAAAATAATCGGAGGGAGTAGAACACTAGAGTACTTAAAATATCATTTCTATTGAGTCCAAAGAGAGAGGTGGGTGAAATGTCCGATACGCTTGGTGGGGCTTCATTCTTCACCGTCTGTATCCTGGTGTGCCAACGCGTCGTCGTCCGCATCTGGCACCTAGGCCCGGATGGGAGGCTGGTGTAGCATGGGCTACTGCATAGGCTCCCATTTTCTATTTACTTTTGTATTATTGTTTATTAATCTTTGTATTAGTAAGAGTAAGAGCTAATAGATGAGTAGTTGTTTTTGTTCTCTTTTTTTTCTTTTTTGAATTTCTACTGTAAAAATTCATTCCAAAGTAAAACCATGTGCCTTGATGATATTTTAAATGTTTTTGAAATAGCTAAATTATTTTTGTAATGCAATTATTGTATATATATAATTTTGTTGACAATTCCAATGACTATTGCACATGAAAAAAAAAGCTTGTATCACCACAATAGAAATGGTCATCTGGGTCGGTTCATTTTTGTGATCTGGATCAGTTTTGGTGGTGATACAAAGTCCTTAGACAGTGATGATGAGTAGCTATCACAGTCAGTTTTCGCCCAATAGAGATATAGCATCATCTAGATCGATTTCGAGCTTGGAATCGACTTGATAGAGATGCCCTCGTTATCTCTATTGGTTCTAAGCATGGAACCAATAGAGATAATTCAGGAATCACTATCGGTTCCACGCTCAGAGCTAATACTATCGATTTTGAGCGTGAAACTGATAGAAATTCCTGAATCATCTTTATCATTTCCACGTTCAGAACCAATAGAGATCACACGTCTCTATCGGTTTTGAGTGTGAAACTGATAGAGATAAATCCACCCTGCAAGTACAGGCTATTTTCACCCTATAGGTACAGGTTGTTTTCCTGGAACAACATCAGATATACACAGTACACATATCATGTTCACAGTATATAAAAACAAACATACTTAACAAGAGTACATATATCACATATTACATTCATATATATAATATTGATTACATAGACTAATACACATATCACATTCATAATATATAACATTATTTACATAGATTAGTAGGAGCATGTCGGATCTCTAAACCTACCATCCTTCGCTATAGCTTCTACCCGGTACCATGTGTATATGCAATCTCGTACTCTATTGAAATCTTTGTTTTGTAGGCTCTTGAGGGTGATATCGAGCCATTGCAAAATAGAAAGTGGTGTACTAATTAAATTTTAAAATTTGTATGTAAAAGGTTGAGTGTATTATGCATGTACATATCTTAGGGAAAAGGTGTGCACCATCGCCTAGGATCATCATATGATGCATGACATAGAAACCGCACAGCTCAACGCATCCCAACTGATGACACTGTAAACAAAGAAAATCAAATTAAAAGAGGAAGAATAGATGTCAGAAAGAATCATATGCTAGACACTTGTACCTTGAAACGCTTCCACTCCAGCTAATCTCTTCGTTTATCATTGTGTCGCCCTCCTTCGACAATGTAAGACAAGAAAGTCCTACGTACAATGGAAAGATGCCATTAAGGCAAAAAATAAATGTAGTTAAACACGGAAAGTGATAGGTTAGAGAAATGTACTTACCTCTGCAAAATAGGTTTGATCACATAGGCCATCAGTTTCTTCTTCAGTGAATTAAATATGTAGACATTATTTTCACTCGAACGATCACGAGTAGAACCCAATAGTTCTTTATTAAATGATATGCAGTGTAAGAAAATATGTTCACATAAAGTTTGAGTGCGTACAAGAAGTTGAAGGGTAAAGTAATTAAAGTAGTACTTACCTTTCTTTGTACAGGACGAGAATGTAGTCCTTTTTCACCTCAGTGAGCAATGCCTGCTTGAGGTAGTCAACAACGAACTCCAATTGATGCTCTGCCATGTTCGCAGCAACCATCTCAGGGTTGACAAACCCAACGATGTGATGTTGCGTCGTGGCTTGCTGCCTCATCATCTTGCAAAACAAATCAAATTGTTAAAAACATAATCAAAATTTTATAATAGTTATAGGCTTATGTTGTATGGTGTGATACTCATAACGTCTAGGTTTGTATAGTAGAAATATTAACGGCTTCCCTATTGTACAAAAAATCCTCAATACTCACTGGAAATGTCTGGTGCTCCTGGCAGTAGAAATGTCCCCCTTGATACCTCACATGAATATCCGTGTGAGGCTTGGCCCTATCTTCCTCATTGGCCTTATTAATGTGTCATCCATGGAGCAAGCGAATGAAAAATGGTAGAGCATTCATTTGGTTGCTTGGGACAAGGAGCTTTTCATTTATGTACCCCTTAGGTTTTTTAGGGGATATGTGGTCTTCGTCAACTTTGCCTTCTTAGTAGAAGGAATTTCCGAGGTCTCTTGTGTTTCTTTGGTTGGCGTCTTACTCTTTTTGTATACCAACTCTGTACTGTTCGTAGGAGTCAACTTGGATGGAGGAGTCATCATGGTGGTGAGAGTAGGTGCAGGTACGATAGGCGGTAGGGTTCGTCAATGACATAGAAACCTACAAAGCAAATGCATGTGTAAGTAGGTACACATGTTGTAGTACTGGAATGATCGAGAAGACGCGAGAGATTTTTACCTTGAGTAGTAAGACACCTGTCATGGGTTATTTGATGAACGACATTCGTGCTTGCCCGAGAGTGTTTATATCTTCATTCGACGAGAACTCAGCACATGAAATAGGAAGTCATTCTATACATAGTCCACTTGCACTCTCATGTAGCCCTTCCCTAAAGGGTCACCATGCATCATGTCAGTCTCCTTATATAGAAATGCAACCCTATGTCCAGCCTTAATGGGAAATCCATCTTCGAGCACGACAAGCTAGCAATTGGCAGGCGTCTGCAAGAAGTGCATAACTTGATCAGAAACATTGTTTAACATACTTCTGTATCTTTAATTCAGAAACAATTATTACCTTTAGCTAGGGACCAGACAGATCATTTCTAGAAGCATAGCTACTAGGCAGGCATAAGCCTTTCTACGAGAGGCGAGCCCATCTGACTCTGACTGTTGGAGATCATCGCCATCATCTTAGCCTTTAGACGCTCCTCACTTGCCGCCATCTGTGTCTCATGTGCCATTATCTCCTCCCTCAGCTCCTCCTTCAGCTTGGCCTTGAGGCACTCCTCACGTGCTTGCCATTGATTTTGCTCTAGCACTGGCAGTGTCCTCTTTGTCTTAGAAGAAGGACCTCTTCGTATACCCCATACTTGTGGCAAGCTCCCACCCCTTATGGTCGGGTTTCTCGATCATCAAAAAAAGGATTTCCTACAACCCTTGGCTCTAAAAGCCCCCCTGCTGCTTCCACTAGCTTACTTCCTCCTACAAAAAGCGGATATAAATTAATGCTAAAATATAACATGAAGGGTTAACTATAATGTAGTAAGTTAGATGTCTTACGAGGGCGAAGACAATATGTGCGGTCGTGGGATTTGGAACTACAAGCCGATCATCCATGGTTTTCTTTGTCCTTGCTAAAACCCAATCACATGCTTGCTCCTCACATATCTTGGAGTAAGGTATCGCCATCTCGAAGAGGGTACACTCCTCGGTTAGTCGCGCCCACTCTGCCTTCTTTCCTTCATAGCTAGCGGAACCGAGGTCATGCACATGTGTGTTCTGCCTCTGGATAGTGATGTTCTTCTCTCTTAACTCCTCCACCTAGGGCGTACTCTTCATCCTTTTGAACTCCTCCCAAATATCGAAAGTCATAAATGGATACGTCTCAAAAGGAGTATGACCTTTCAGCACATACTCTGTCATCATGATAATCCTAAAGTGAATCAAAGATACACCCATTCTCTTCAAGGTGTACCACCTAACTTTTTTTCATGTTCCTCTAGTGCAGTCTATTTCCCCTGTCGTTGCAACATCAAAAAGGTTAGAGCATTTCATGATTAAGTCACATGTTGAGAGAGAAGAATTACTATATTACCTTAACTTCGTTTCACAGTCGGTTCTTCTGCTTGACGCTGACATCCTTCCTCGGTCCTAAACCATGACCGACACTCTCTCCCTCACCAATTTGCTAAGAAAAAATTGGTACCATACCTTATACTTGGGAGGACCCATACAAACCTCGTGGAATCAAACTGGAGGACCTGCGGCATTCTCCTTGTGGCCCCTTTGTTGTCTTTGGGCCTTTCTCACCTTAATCGGCCTCTCAGTATCACCTTCTATTCAATCGGGCGATAAACCAGTGCTCTCTTTTTGTGATATTTTGAATGTATATCAAACCTAATTGAGTTTAGATTTAATCAATATTAGTTCATGATTAATTCTAGATTAACATGATTAATATTAATTCTAGATTAATATTAGTTCTGAGCATGGAACTGATAGAGATAGGGCAGCCTTGATGATACATACTTCTAGATCAATTTGATGTTCTGTATAATTATTGTCCTATGGTTCATAAATGTTCTGAGGTTGAAAATACACTCGTGTTTCAACCAAACATTTGAAACACGTAGCATTATTTTACATTATTTACATTGAGATAGTATCTTTATTTACAATATAAACATTTGAAACACATAGAATTATTTATATTGACGTAGTCTCTTTATTTACAATACAACCCTTATTGATGATCTACACACATGTAACTTGTTCTATATGTGTTAGCGTTACTGTCACTGTTAAGACATGCTCTATCTGCAAACAAAGGTATTTCATCGAATTAGTTGTACTTTTCTTCATCTATAATATTTTTAACTACAATGATCTGCCTCTTGCTATGAAGAACGACGTGCAACATTGGATTGGCTAGATCACACACGTAGAAGGCATGAGTTACTTGCTTCACAAGGACGAACCGTTCATCTTTGTAGGCTAGTCTATTGAGATCCACAAGAGTAAAATCTCTCTTGTTGACCTTCACTCTACGTGGAAATCTCACCCACTTATACCTGAATAATGGAACTTGGTATATTCCGTAATTGAGCCCCTATATTTCTTTGATCTTTCCGTAATAGGAATTCATTGCGGTTGAGGACCCTCTTTTTGAGTGATCATCGAACAAAGCATTTATGCTCACACCACTATTTTGAAATGTATTCTGTGCATCTTGACTTTTAATGTAAAATATGTATCCATTAATATCATACCCCTGCCATTGTTGTACATTAAATTTTAGTCCGTTAGTCAACTATTTGGCATCCTTATTAACAGAGACCTTCGCCTTTTATTTGAATCATGTGAGGAATCACACTTTGTGTTCTTGTGTGATGGAAAGCTCATCGATATGTAGATTCTCTTCTCGTAATATCAACTTATGTTGTTCGATGTATAGATGAACTTCTGTGATGCGTTGCAAGACTATCAAATAAGCTTTATAATACATATCAAACTGTAGACTCGTTAGTTTGAACCCAATGGTTTCTTTGCCACCAAGTCCGTCCTCATGACGAGATATAGCAATAACAATTGCTTATCTTTTACCTAAATAGTCCATGCATAACTTAATAACCTCTTTAGTTCTATAACCTTCAACAATACTACCCTTAGATTTCAGCCAATTCCTCACATATGCCTTTTGTATATCTATGTACCTCTTGAATGGATACATATAACATAGGAATGTGGCTCCATATATCTTAATCTCTCTAACAAGGTGAACAATAAGGTGGACCATGACATCAAGGAATGACAGGGGAAATGCATCTCAAGCTGATATAGAGTCTGTCACCTTACTCTATAAGTTGCCTAGTACATCGGGATAAATAACCTTGCAAAAAATCATATTGAAGAAATAACATAGCTTCGTGGTTGCCAACCTAATATCCTCTAGCAGAATATTTCTGATTGCAATAAGGAGCATTTGGGTTATCAAGATATGATAATCATGGGACTTCATACCAAGTTTCTTCAAATCATCTGTGGACACAAGCTTCTTAATATTTGCGGAGTAGTCCGATGGAATTTTAATACCTTGGAGACACTTGTAGAGGTCTTCTTTCTCCTTCTTAGACAAGGTGTAGCATGCAGCATGGATGTATAAACCTTTTCCATCCTCTATAACTACAAGCTCGAGCCTGATTTTCATGTAGGTCATGTCACGGTGAGCATTCATACCATCCTTGGTTTTCCCAGATTTGTTCAGTAGGATGCAAACTAAATTGTTGAAAACATTTTTCTCAACACGCATGACATCAATAAAATACCGAGCATATAGCTCTTTCTAGTATAGTAAGTCTCAAAATATCGACATCTTCTTCCAAATGGTCATAGGATCAACAGATTTATGACTCTTTTCATACTGAACATTGATATTCTCTACATGTGAATATACTTGCTTTCCACTCATAGGTCTGCGGGGTCGAACAAACTTTCCTCTTCCCATCAAATTTATCATCCATATTACAATATCGATGACTTCTAAGTAGAAACCTATGGTAACTCATGTATACATTTTTCTTGGATTTCAACAGCCATAAGCTCTCTATCTCCCCTTCTCAAATAGGAAATGCTTTGGCTCCCTTCGTACTATAGCCTGCCAAATTACCAAGGGCTGATAAATTATTTATGGTGCAAAATATTATAGTCTATAAGGTAAAGTTCTCTCTTTTGTATTCATCCCTCACCATGATCCCCCCTGGTTCCATAATTTTATCAAATCCTCAATCAATGGTGCTAGGTACATATCAATATCATTTTTCGAATGTTCGAGTCCTGAGATTAGTAACAACATCATAATACACTTCCACTTCATGCATAACAAAGAAGGAAGATTGTAGATACACAACTGAACTAACCAAGTGCTATGACGGCTTCTCATATTACCAAATGAATGTTCCTCATCTCAGCAACAAACTCCTCATGTTTCTAATTAATGTTTCTTCATTGAGCCAAATCAATGGGGTGTCTCAGCTTGCTATCTTTATTTCGAGATTCATAATACCAATACAACAATTTTGCCTATTTGAGATTTGCAAACAACCACTCTAAATGGAGAATAATAGGCAAATACCACAATACCTTGGTCGATGCCCCTTTGTTTACCTCTTTAGCGTCGTCGGCTCGACTCTTATGCTTCTTATCATTACACTTCTTTTTTATTTGTACCGAGGTACACCATAAACTGGACAAATGTGCAATTCCTTATGCGCGCTATAGTACAAAATACAATCATTCGGATATACATATATCCTTCCTATCTCTATTCCCATAAGACATAGTAACTTCTTCACTTCACAAATGTTTATTGGTAACTCGTTTACCTCTAGAAATACATCTAATAAAAGAACTAAAAGTGCATTGAAACTTGTATCTATCCAATGGTATTCTACCTCCAGTTTGAAAAATGCAAGGACCAAACCCAACTTGGTGTATTCCACTTTGTAACCCGAGAACAACAGTTTAGTATCGTCTTCCATCAAGCTTTTAAAATTTTAAACTCTCTTTCTGTGTAATTTTCCACCCCATCTTACTACATTTGATCTAAATTATCCTTCTCAAACATATCACGCTACAAATTATGATTGGGTTCTAGCTTGCCTTCGTTGCATACCAAACAGGTAGTACTTATCTTGCCATAATGTATCCAACACATATAATTCCTCATGATACCACATCGAATCAAGTGGTCTTCAATTCGAGCTGAGTTGTTAAATCTCTTAAGATTGGTGCAATCAAAGGAAGGACAACATATGAAGTTTACACCCCTTTTCACTATGTCTTATTCGGTAATTTTTTTGAATTCCTTAACACCCCTCTGATATTCATCACTCACATGGTTTTTTGATACATCTATTCTTCACGGTCCATTTGCAATTAAACTACGAGCACTAAATTAAGAAAAACTAGAGCTACAGCTAGTTAATTCAAATATTGAGACATTATTTAATTACCTTTGCAAACTAGAGGACGGGTTTTAAGATATATAATTTACACCCTATACCTTCTTCCCTCGTTACGAGCTTTCAATTCTCTAATTAGGAGACATACATTTACAATATTGACGAATACTTATACCAGAGGTACCCCACAAAGAAGGTCTCGATCGGGTCATGAGGGACCCTTCGCTGCTGTAGTGTGGTCTGCAGGAGCGTCGACCAGCCGCTGGTCGACTCTTTGTGGCCACACAATGACTTGGTCGGGACTTAGAGAAACTCCGGCCGTCATGAGAACGGAGTAGCCGCATGACTTCGACCCAGTGTTGGTCGGGCCCCAAGAAAGTCCGCCTCGGCGACTCGGCTCGTCAACGGCGAAACCTCGAAATTGGTCGACCGATGTCCGAAGAGCGAGAAAAGCGTTCCTTCCCAAGGCAACACCAGAGGCGCCCGTCCACACAACTCCTACCGACAAGCGCCAGAGGGCAGAGCGTGCCTTCCCAGCGAAGCATCGCCCGGCTAACCCTACCGATGGGGCATAGTGGTGAACTCGCTAACCCATCATGACATACGCAGGGACTTGTCAACTCTTAAGATCGCAAACCAGATCGCCGAGGGATAGTGTGCCCTAGTCGCTCCTCTCTCCCAAGCCTTGTGTGACCTGCTCTCTCCGTCTATATAAGGAGAGGCGGGACCTTTAGGAGGGGGGCTCTCTTTTTCACAAACCAAAAACTCCCTCCGTCTACCTAGCGTCCGGCTCGCTCCCCCGATCCGAGCGATCGGTCGAGGCTCCCGAGCTCACCCTTGAGACAGCGCCAAGGGCACATCCTTGGTCCTCGCATGTAATCTGCCATACCCGATCAACGAGATCCTCCGTCCTAAGCCGAAGTAGGGACGTTCAGCCCAAACCAAGATACATCCGAGACTCCTATGCCCGTCGAGTGTGTGTTCGAGACTCCATGAGTCAACCATCAAGAGAGAGGCGCGGCCCTTAACCTACAAATCGTCTGCGGTTTCTGAAACGCCGACAGTTGGCGCGCCAGGTAGGGGCCTCGCGCGTCATCGTCTTCGTCTCCGGATCCCCAATCATCTCTTTGATGGCTTCTTCCGCCTGCGACGGCGCGTTCTTGACGTGGAGCCGGATCGGGATCTTTTGGAAGTACATGCAAAGCGGGCCGAAGGAGGTGGCTCCCGTTCACCACCCAAAGGGGTGTCCACAGCCGCCACGCCACTCCAAGGGTCCCCGTGGGGAGGACCCTTCACCGCTATGAAGGTTCCCCAACTCGGCACCGTTCGACCTGAAGATCCAGATGGTGACATTGCACCCGGCGCACGGAGTATGGAAGGGATTAGCGCTGGGACCTACGCTCTGGCTGCCCCCGCGGCTCCTGAAGGCTATGGTGATTCAGCGGGTGTTACTCATGAAGGAAAGAGGCAAGATATTAAGAAAGATGTCCAAAAAACATCGCACCACATAGAAAAAGAAAGCGGAGGCGCCAGGAGGTTCCTTAGCCAGAGGCGTCATCACCATCCAAGCCATCGCTGCTCATAACGACGTCCCCCCGCGCCGCAACCTTCTCTGCTGCCGCCCGCACCCTGGCTCGAATCGGGCTTGCGTCTCCTTCGATCCCGGCGATGGCCGGCATCGGGTTGAAGGAAGCGTCGCGGTGGCGCGATAGGCCAAGACGCGTGCTCGCGACGTCGACGGCGACCCCGCCCTCATGAGCGGGCGCTTCGCGCAGGCCCGGCGGTCGGCGAGGCGTCATTTGCTGGGTAGGGCAGCGGGCATACCCCGATGGGGTATGCTCCAGCGGCCCCTTCAGCCTCACCCCAAGCGGCTTCAGGCTCCTCCCTATGCTTTGAAGGTCGGGCGAAGCATAAGCGAAGGAGCCTCGCGCGAGTCCTGACTCTTCGTGCGGTTCGGCCAACTCCGTCTCGGCGGCTTCGGCTCGAGCCCGCTGCGACTGCGTCTCCTCGCGCTTCTTAGCGAGCTCCTCCCGCGCGGCCTGGGCAAGGGCCCGCTGTTGCGCCGCCTCCGCCGCGAGGGAAGTGGCCCTCGCAATATGGGCGTTGAGAGAGGCCTTCACCGCCAATCGCGATCGACAGATCCGTCGTCCGGACCACCGCCAAAGGAGGGTGACCCGGAGCGATCGGAGGGACATCGAAGCCGCGCCACCCGCGTCCGTCTCCCCCGTCGCGGCGACCGCAGACGGTGACGAACGCAGACCGGGCGCTAAGAGAAAAAAAGGAAATGGCGGCGTCGAGAAAAGCGAAATCGCCACCCCAGGCCGGCGATCAAGACTTACGCGGAGAATCCTAATGCGGAAAGACGAGGAAGGCGGCGTGACCCTGTCCCCCGTCGTGGTACCAGAGGGCCCGGCGTCGGAGCGGGGCCTCTTGACGTCAGGGGCCGCAGGCCCGCAGCCGCCTCCCGTTTCCCAGCCGTCTGGTCACCACTGCCGTTGGCCATCTACCGTTCGAGATGCTGCTACCCCTTCTCTCTTGTGCTGAGACAAAGGGGCGGGGAGGGGTGAAGAAGTGGAAACGACGGAAAAGAGTGACGGTCCTCAGACACTCCGTGTAGTCTTTTCAAAGGCAAGGCGAAGTGGCGAGCGCGCGTCACAGGGAGGTGTCTTGACATCGCCTTCGGCGCCTGCTGGCGACGCGACGCACTCTCTCCATCCCTCCTTTGGCGCATCGAGATACGAGGGGGCGACAGGACGTTGCTTAGGGTGAACCGCGGCATCGACCCTTGACTTGACCATTTGGGCCTAATCACACCAACAAAAAGACGAGCCTAAACCGTCACGACGCCTCCAGCATATGCGGAACAAGAAGATAACACAGTCTTTTCCTCAAAAACTTCTTCCGCAATTGTTTTTCATTCCGAATTTGAAGCGTTGTGAAACGATCACAAGCTCGGTCCCCACAAGACCGCCGGGGCTGCAAGCCCACACACTTTCACGGGTCGGGTGACCAGGTCGGCTACATGGTCCTCCCTAGCGGTAACCCTCTCGACCCGAGCACTCGGCCCTCGCCCGGTATGGTTATGCAGTAGTGCTCTGTGGAAGAAGGAAGTACCCATCTTGCGTGCGACCCATAGCCGGTCGGGAACACTCTTCTCCCACGCAAGTACGTGCAGACAGCGACTTATACCTAAGATTCCTACACTCACGCGAGTCAGTAACTGTCGGCCATCGATCCTCCCCAGCGGTGGTCCCTCCGAGGCAGGCGCTATGGCCTCGCCCGGTGCTACTCGGTTGCGAAATAGTGCTTCGCGGAAGAAGGGAACACCCGTGTGGTACGATCCGTAGCCGGTCGGGAACACTCCTGCCCCGCGGCAAGTGCAAGAGAACATTTCATTCCCAAGCAAAAAATTTCTTATTATCTGAGCTTTCCTAAAAGATTTCAACATATCGACCTGTGCTTATATAACCCCTGCGGTCTTCTAAGCCACGGCCATCGGATGTTCATCATCCCTGGGAAGCACGAAGAATAAGAATCGGACCAGCGGGATAATCCGAGTAGCCATTTGGTTCCCCCGCGACGGTAACCCTTTCGACCCAGTCCGTGACATTTTCAGGAGTGAGAATCGCAAAAAGCAAGGGAGCAGCGATGGCGAAAGGTGGGAAAACGCCCTAGCCCTCATTACCCCAAATCTACAGGTACCTACCGAAGCACGTGCTGGCTGGACACACATCGACCGATCGCTTGCCGATCAAAGCATCGCGTGTCCTGTCGCAAACGGCACGACAAGCCGCCGGTAAGACGTACCGCCCCCTGATCATTTCGTTTCGCATTTAAATTCCCGCACGCACATTAAATACTCGCAGAGATATCGGGGTATCGCTCCGGGCAAAAAACGCCCCGCGGCCTCTTGACCATCGCCTCCGGGTCGGCTCAAGCCGACCCAAGGCAGGAGGAAAAGTCCACCAGGCCTTTGCGGCCTCGAGGTGGCGAGAAGGCTTGAATGCCTGACGATTAAGACCTGGCCGCGGGTCCCAAAGGCAGGATCCACCGGATGGATCCCTTGCCGACCCCGGCAGGCAAACGAGCGAGGGGCAAGTTTAAGGCGAACCCTCGGTGGGTCTTTAGTTGGGTTGGCGGACGACCCAATCGCCTTAGCTCGTGTCCGAGACCATACTTCAAACTCTCCCGCGGAGCCCCGAAAAAGCGGCGGCACCACCAAGCACTCGAAGTTCTGAACGGCTCGGGGTCCGAGACGGGATTGAGTAAAGAAAGGTTTTTTATGGGTCGCCCCCAGCGGGTCGGACACCCGACGCAAGGATCGTCCGCTCGGAGGTCGCTTGATCTCCAGGGCCCACTCGGATAACCCGTTAGCAGCTCCACGAGCACGGTGTTCGGCCGACGTAGGCAAACACGCGTCTGCTCACCCCCTTCAGGTCCCACACCTGCGGGACGGGGCATATACGTGGGATCGACAGCGGCCTATCCTCTTGCAGATCACCTCGCCTGACGAGGACTGGAGATGGATGCCCTCCGCCTAGCTCCGGCGTTAAACCAGCACGTCTAACCCGCCTAGCTCCGGCGTTAAACCAGCACGTCTAACCCGCCTAGCTCCGGCGTTAAACCAGCACGACTAACCCGCCTAGCTACGGCGTAAAAATAGCATTAATTCGCCCAGCTACGGCGTAAAAGTAGCACTAACGCGTCTAGCTACAACGTAAAAAAAGCACTCGGGAACCGGAACCTCTCGCGAAGGCATCCGGACCTCCCTGCCGACCACGGCCGTCCAGCTCGGCGTTAAAAAGCACTCTGAACCGGAACCTCTCGCGAAGGCATCCGGACCTCCCTACCGATCACGATCAAGGTCCGGCTCGACGTTAAAAAGCACTCGAACCGGAACCTCTCGCGAAGGCATCCGGACCTCCTGCCCACCACGGCGCGTCTAGCTACGACGTTAAAAAAGCACTCGGGAACCGGAACCTCTCGCGAAGGCATCCGGACCTCCCTGCCGACTACGGTCGCGTATAGCTATGACATAAAATGAGCACCCAGGCGTTCGTGCCAACCCAAGTTGGTCGGACCCACCTAGCAAAAGAAACCCCCGACCGGCTCTCGACTCTCACGACCTACCTGGTTACACTCCACCGCGCCCTTTAGACAAACGGATCGACCGGTGGGCGGATCTGCGCATAACTTGAAACCCATCGCTCTACGGCATGGTGAGAGACCACGAAAGGGTCGCGAGAACAGAAGCCCCGGGCAAGCAAACGACGACGATGTTCGAACAAAGCATGAGGTAACATTCGACTACTCCCACCTCCCAAGATCAAGGGTGGGCAAAAACGAGCGATAAAAAAAGAGCTAGGCGCCAAGCGCGCACCGGACCGCCCGGACGAGGGCGTCCCTTGCCTTTGTGAGCTTCGGGATGACGCCGTTCAGCGCGTCAACGAAGACGGCGGCGCCATGATCGATAGCATCGAGCCTCGTCCGTTCCGCCATGGCAAGGTCGAAGTCCTCCCTGAGCTCCGCGAGGAAGGCCTCCTCGTCCGTAGGCACCAGCGGTGCCTCGTCCCCGAAACTAAACGCCACCGGCTGGCGTCCGCAGTCGGAAGAGGGCAATCGAGAAGAAGCCATTGCAGCCCCCGAGCGTTCCGGAGAGATCAAAGATCTGGGAAGAGAGCAACTACTCAGACCCCCGCTTCCGCGCCACCTTATAAACACTCGGTGCGCGGAAGCCGAGCAGACCCAAGTTAAGGAGGGCATGGGAAGCCGAGGCATCGCCGCGCCTGCGAAGAAAATATGTCGCCGAAATCGAAGGGTCCATCCGGGAAGGCCCCGCGTTCCCGGTCGGCCCCGGGGGCTACTGACGAATACTTATACGGAGGTACCCCACAAGAAGGTCTCGATTGGGTCATGAGGGACCCTTCGCTCGCTGCCAGTGTTCTGCGAGGAGCGCCACGACCAGCCGCTGGTCGACTCTCTTGTAGCCCATAGCGGACTTGGTCGGGACTTCCGAAACTCCGACCGCCGCAGAACGGAGTAGCCGCGACCTCCGACCCACCAGTGTTGGTGGGGCCTCGGCAAAGTCCGCCTCGGCGACTCCACGCTCGTCATCGACCTCGAAATTGGTCGACCGATGTCTGAAGAGCAGGAAAAGGCGTTCCTTCCCAAGGCAACACCAGAGGCGCCGTCCACGCAACTCCTACCCGACAACCGCCTGAGAGGACGAGGCGTGCCTTCCCAACGAAGCATCGCCAGCTAACCCTACCGATAGGGCATAGCTGGCTGAACCTGCTAACCCATCATGACATACGCAGGGACTTGTCAACTCTGAAGATCGCAAACCAGATCGCCGAGGGATAGTGTGCCCTAGTCGCTCCTCTCTCCCAAGCCTTGTGTGACCTGCTCTCTCCGTCTATATAAGGAGAGGCGGGACCTTTAGGAGGGGGGCTCTCTTTTTCACAAACCAAAAACTCCCTCCGTCTACCTAGCGTCCGACTCGCTCCCCCGATCCGAGCGATCGGTCGAGGCTCCCGAGCTCACCCGCACAGACGAGCGCCAAGGGCCTGTCCTTGGTCCTCGCATGTAATCCGCCATACCCCGATCAACGAGATCCTCCGTCACAAACTGGAAGTAGGGATGTTCAGCCCGAACCAGTATACATCTGAGACTCCTATGCCCGATCGAGTGTGTGTTCGAGACTCCATGAGTCAACCATCAAGCAGAGGGGGCGCGCGGCCCCTTAACCTACAAATACGTCTGCCGGTTTTACGAAACGCCGACAAATATTAACAATGATATCGAATTATCTAGTGCAAAATTGAAGGGATTTGAAGGAATTTTCACCTGTTGGAGAAAACAACAAATGCTAGCAAATTAGAGGAAATCTTCTCAAATTAAGGCTTCAACTTTACCCCCTTTACACCCATCCCTGAGGATTATAATTTCTCACTCCAATTATTGCTAGCAATCATAGAGTATGTTATGTTTTTTAGGACGATAATAGGTTTTTTAACCTCTAAAACAACAATTAATAGAGGAGGGTTTATCCCAAAGGTTATAGCGTACTAGACAGGCACATCACAATCGTTTCCAAGATTAGAAATGATAGTGATATATGTACTATCACGATCAGTTCTAACCTTAGAAACCAATCGTGATGATCATCGTCATCACTATAGGTTCTAACGTCGAACAGATAGTGATACATATAATATTACTATCGGTTCTAACATCAGAACCGATAGTGATGACAATGATCATCACTATCGCCTCATCACCATCGGTTCTGAGGTCAGATCGATAGTGATGTTTTGCATCATATTTCTCACCCACACTGGATCATCTATCACTATCATTTTTTCTAAAAAGTTGAGAATCGACCCAGATAAATAGATAGTGTTATATCATTCTGTAGTAATGTAAAAATTGAAGTTGAAGTTCTACTACTTGCATTCTATAATGAACTAGGAAAGACTTAACGATGAAATTGATTTAATTTGAAAAAGACTAATTACAAGGATAATTCAAGATTTTGTTTCAAATAATACTAGAAGAATGGTGATTTCCAAGTAAAGATCATATATGAAATTTGCTTTTTAAGTGTGATGCATCATATAATCCTTTGTACTGTAAGAAAAATTATACTACAGTTGTAATATGAAATAATTATTTGGATAATTAACTTTTATTAAGTGTATAGCCTAATTTTAGGTTTGCCTTGCCAAAGGGGAGCTCCTGTACCTGGTGTCCAAGCACAGTGGCTAGGAGAGTTGCCGTTTTGTCCATCGCTGCCAAGTTTGAGGCCATGTTCAGGATCCCTGATGTCCTTAGTGTCATGTACACCACCCACCTATGAATCACCGATCCTTCATAAAATTATCGTATTGGTATCAGATATTATCGGATATGGTGATCCTCTGTGGTCCTTCCCATGCCATATCGGAAGGATCGGTGAAATTCAGCATTTAAAATTAATAAAAATAATCTTGATCCTTCTCCGATACTCTGCAATACTCCTCGACACTTCTAGGCTAAAAACACAAAGCCAAGCCCAATTCAAACCATCTCTCATAATCCTAAAATCTCTCTCTCTCTCTCACTTACTCACTCATTCCACCCAGTCATCTCTTCCATTGTTGACTCCCTAAAATCTTTAGACTCAATAGCTACTGCCCTCTACCTAGCCGAACAACGACTGCTACTAGTTGCCACCTCCCCTCTAGTCTCCACCGAGCCTGCGGGCAACTATTGACGCTTCCCCTTCTTTCTCCCTATGCAGTCTCACCGTGGCCACCCCTCTACCCAGACTCAGTGTGAAGTCCCTGTTTTTAGGGCTAATTGGTCATTCCCATCGTTATTGTGTTGAATTTTTGGTGGGGATATAGAAAGCTGGGGTAATTTGGGCCTATTTTGATGAATTTGAGTCTGAATTGTGTTGTTCTTGTCATTTGTTTGGGTGTCAAGATTTGAGGATTAGCCAGTGTTTAGTCGTGCACTTGGGTCCAATGCGCCACCGCCATTGACGGTCTCTGTCCATGCTCCATGGCCGCCCCTCGTGCTCTCTACTTTAGGAGCGAAAACGAAGACCCATAGACACTAACTTGTGGGCCCTCAAGTGCCACACGCTAGGGTCAGATCCAGGTCTAGCCTACTTGGTTCGACTAAATCCGGTTAGGACCAGGAGCACCACAGGTCATTTCTGAAATATGCCACCTTCGGTTACAAATATTTATTATTTTAGACACAGGTAGAGCTGAAAAAAAAACTTAAAACTCACGAGCTTACCTCACTTTAGGCTCAATTCGAGCTCGGTTTAAGTTCCAAACGAGCCAAGTTTGATCTTGATCCCGAGCTTGCGAGCTTCATCGTCCGAGTTTGAATAGCTTGTGAGCCTTATAAATTTATGAATCACTTGTTAAATATTACTACATATTAACACTTACCAGGCTTACTCGAGTTGAGTTCGAGTTTAAGCATTTTTTATTGTTGAAAATTTGCGTACATTGAATTGCTAATTGTTACCAAACTTACTTGAGCTAAGCTCGAGCATCTTTTACCGAGTTCGATCTTGGATGGTTAGGCTCACTCGAGCTTAGCTCATTTATAGGTCTAAACACAGGTGTAGTTAAACTTTTAAAACTTTGACTATCAATATCTTTTAAATATTTAATTTGGATACATGAAAATTGTATGCATAGACCTGTTTTGAAAAATAATTTCATAATATTATTATTGTATTAGGTTTTATAGATATATTATAATAGAAATTAGTGGTCAAAACTCTATTCTGAGACCGTAATGATATCCAAAATGGTAACTATTTGTGATAGGAGGGAGTACTCTTTTTATTTTAAAAAAATATTATAATGGACGTGGTGTCATAGACAAAGAGTCGCATTTTTACAGTGTGTTTTAACGAAGCCATGATTGTTCGGTGTCTCAAGATAAATATCACAAAATTGTGTTGTTTTATAGCCAATTTTACCTTGTAGGAGTTATCTATGTAGCTTCCCTACGTGAGGCCTAGGATATCTAAGAAAAAACTCAGAAGCAACTGCTTCTTCACTCCTAAATTTGTGCTGAAGTGTAGCATAACTCAAAATCAATTTTTTTTTAGATTAAGCATAAATCAACGCAACCATAGCAGCTTGGTGTTGCTACTACCGTAACAAAGAGCATGTTTGCAGCGTGCACTACGAACATATGTATTTTTTAAAAGCAACTAATACAGGATATATTGATATAGCCTCACCACCATAGCAGCCCACCCCTACCTCTTCTCCATCACTACAGCTTCGTCTCCACCTTCTCCTCGAGCATCGGTTGCAGCTCCGCACCCCTTCTCCACCTCCCCCACTAATGGTCAACGACAACTTCGCCATACCACCGTCTTCCTCTTCCCCGCTGTCCATGTCCCGTCCAACCTAATATTTAGTGCACCATCGTCTCGACGTTCCTCTATTTGTCGCACACTGCCGGACCACCCCTAGTCTTCCTCTGCATTCGGAGGATGTGGTAACTTGTCGGCGAAGACGACACCTCTTGTCGGCTATTGTAAGAGATAGGGATAAATGAGAGACTACAACAAGCTCAATCGGAAGAGGGAGAAGAAGGAGGGTTACACGAAGAACGGTTACGAGCAGGGTTAACAAAATCGGTATAAAAAATCGTATGAAATTCAAAAATCAGAAATATCTAGTCGAAAATTGGTTTTTGAAAATCGTCAAAAAATTGTAAAGTTTCAAAATCCAATTTTTTGAAAAAAGAATTTAAAAACCGGCCATTTTCATAGAAAATCGGTCGATTTACATGGAAAATCGACAGACTAGTCGATTTTTTTTTGCGATCGATTTTATTGTGCGATTTTTCACTGATTTTCGGTCGATTCTCGTCGGACAAATTCTTTTAAGTTTTTATTTTCTTTCAAATTGAATCAGCTTACCAAGCAATTTTTAAAACCGAACTGCACCGATATAACCGAAAATCATGATTTTTCAGCGATCTTGCCAACCCTGTTACGCGAGAGTAAAATCATTCCGTACTTTGAGACACGACGTAGTTAGATTTTTTCCTTGTACGTCTTGCTTTGCCCATGTACAAAGGTGTGGTAGTAATCTATTCGTACGGTACGGTCAAAGTCATTCGCACGTGCCGGTGGCACGTGGGAAGCTTCGTACTATCTGCCTCGAGCCCCGATCGACGTGCGGCGCGTCGGGCCCACCCACGTGCGCACGCCCATCAGCGATCTGTGCTCGCACGTGCTCGCCCGCTTCAAGATTCACGCGTGCTCCGATGGATGGCGCATTGGCGCTGGCAGACGTGCTGCCGACGCCTCCGCTAGAGACAACGGGGATTTGGTAACACCGGACCATTCTGTACCGACGAGGCGACGACCAACCAATGAACGAGTAACTAACTCTTTATTTTTCCATTTCCTTTGCTACAGCTGTTAGTATTTTATCCAATCTTAGACAGTTATTATCAGCGTATTTTACCGGACCGGATCCTGTCAATGGATAGGATTTCTTCCAGGACGAATAATAAGGTTCAGTAGAGAGCGTCTTCGTGGCTGAACACCCTAATGGCTCTCGTGCAAGGGATCCAGAGGTCAACAGATCAAAGAACACAAGCGTGTTTAGGTGAAGGCGATGTACTCGGAGTTCGAACACCCTTTTTCGGGCGGAGTGTGGAGTAATGACCATACGTCCTGCTAGATCTTTGTTGATATATCTTGAACTGGTTACAATGCTTTTTTCTCAAGTTTTCTGCTCTCTCAGTTTGTTCTTTTTTCGTTCCTCCTCCTTTTCTTTTTTCTCTCTAAGTCTTCGCGTTGCTTTGGGAAGGTTTTCCTCTTGGTCTCTCGATCTGTCCCCCTTTTTCATGCACACTCCGTCCCTGTGGTTGGGTAGGAGCGTAGCTCCCTTATATAGATCGGATCGACTCATAGCCCGAGGCGGTGAGAAGGTGGCGTCATACTGATCTATGATTCATTTATTACACCCATCACTGTAGTCGTGTCCCCCAAATCTTATTTAATGTTGTTGTATGGCTTCGCCCGGTCCACCGGGATGTGACTTTCTGCGACGGGTTAGGTGTGAGGCGTCAGAGAGATGGGCCGTCGTCGTGTCGGCAATGAGAACTCTTCGCAATCAATGACTCGACCTGGCGTGTCGAGGAAGAAGACTTCAAGGCGAAGTCTCCTTCTCATCCTTTAGTCGCCGCGTGGCGTGGCGAGAGGGCCCGACCGCCCTTTGCTTTCGCCAGTGGCCCGCGTGGGCGATCGCTTTCGGCGAGAGGGGTCGATCGACGCCTTCTCGCCGAAGCCGCCACGGGGCCGCTTGCGGCGAGAGGGCTGATTCACTCGCTTTGCTTTCGCTAGGCGCCACGTGGGCGCTTCGCCCGATGAGTGGGGCTGATCGCCCTTTGCTCGCCGAGCCGCCACATGGTTTTGGCGCCCGTGAGGGCTCGATCGCCGCCTCCTCGCTAAACGCGCCGTGGGCGCTTACCTAGCGAGAGGGGCCTAATCGCCCGCCTCCTCGCCAGACCGCCACGTGGGCCGCTCGTCAGACGAGTGGGGCCTGATTCGCCCGCCTGCTCGCCAGACCGCCACGTGGTCTTACTTATCTGCGACGGATAGGGTACCCTGACGTAAAGTGCATAGCGGTTATCATTTTAGATATCGATGTGATATTAAAAATAGAATTTTAATTCATAACTTCTATCAAATATATTTACAAAACTCAATAAAATTATAATATTATAAAAGTATTTTTAAGACAAATCTACTTATATATTTTTATACATATCCAATTTAAATATTTAAAAATATATTAATAATTAAAGTTTTAAAGGTTTAACTACGTCTATATCCAAAACAGCTTAAGTTTGAGATCGAAGTGAGTAGTCTATTACCATAGTCATCTTTTAAGGCCCAGTAATTAAAGTCCGCGAAGTAATAACCTACATCACATATAGCAGTTAATTAGGATAAGTTGAAAGATGACCGTTAGCCACAAGACATTGCTACCATACCAGTTGGACTAAACACCCGATCAGCAACATGTAATTAAAACTCACTCTCTTTCTTTCCGGAAGTTGTAGTTAGTTAATGTGCCATCTTTAAAACCCACCGACACAGTGATATAGATGGTAGTCATTTTTAATACTTCTCTATATTATTTATAGACAACACTAAAAATAACTTATACAATTGATCATCTATAAAGTTGTTTGTAATGATCTCTCATCTAAATAACAGACTGCCTATACAATAATACATAAAATATAAAGTCGTCTATAAGACCGTCTGTTAAATAGTAGATAGCAACTTTCTCTCTTATCATTCTCTCTTCCACATCACCTAAAATCCTACGTGGCATAGTTTTACAGACAGCTGATTTATACCACCATATATGCCCTAAGAGATCATGCATGGAGCAAATCTAAAGGCATGCACGCATTAGCGATAACCTATCTATTTTTTTCCATTCTTGCTGCAATTTCTTTCCCCACCCGCCGTCTCACGATTTTCCCTTCCTCCAAACTCCTCTTGTCGATGGATCCGTGGCGCGGTGAGGAAAGACACGACAACGGCGCCTTTTTGTGCCGGATCTGGCGACGACCCGAATCCATCTGCCCCCTCTCTTTACATTTCACCTCCCCCGACACGAGGGGAGCAACCGAGGCGGGCGGAGCCGGAGTTTTTAGATCAAGAGGACATCAACAGATGCCCGATTCCATATATTGGCTGGAAAGGATCGAGAAGGCGTCCATACATCATCACGATTACCAATGGTATTAAAAAAAAAACATAAAGCTCACAAAACCTATGAGACATTTCTCCAAAAACCGAGGCACCGATACTCAACGCCATGAGCAACTTGGGACAAAACCTTTCCAACCAACACAAAAACTCAACTCGGCTCTCACTCCCAAAGATTGAAGAGACTCTCCGAAGCGTGCAAAGAAACAACCACCGGATCGGGACATTCAAACATGCCAAACAACTCTCTAGAACGTCTTTTTGCAAAGCTTTAAACTCCAGCCAGCAACCATCATCACACGGTTATCGTCCGTCGTTTCTGCATAAATCTTGTTTGCCAAAGGTAGGGGTGCGAATGATAATCTCCATTCTGCAGAATTGTATTATCTTGCACTCCATCGCATCCACGAACAAAGGACTCCAACTCTTTAACAGAGCTAAATTTTCCTCCAAATAGTTTTCATGCTTATCCAATCCTGAAAGCGGAAAACCATGTTATTCCTTAACTTCCAAATACTCCAAAGAGCTGCGGCACAAATCGAATTAAGGGCACCATGTTTAGAGTTACTCAACCAAAAACGGGCAATAGACTCGTAATTATAACCAATTCTTAGATTGAAGAAATAAGAGATAACACCCCAAACATTAGAGGCAACCACACAATTGAAAAAAATGTGGGCAACTGACTCAGTCTCATCACAGCAGTAGCAGGAACTACCTTTATCCATACCTCTTTTCATCAAGTTATCCTTAGTCATAAGCTTGTTATGAGAAAGAAGCCAGAGAAAAAAGTGAACCCTCGGAGGAACGACCAGCTTCCAGATAGCGGGAATGAAAACCGGGATGACCCCCCTAAAATTGATAATAGCGTAAATAGATTTAACCGAATAGACGCCATTACTAGAGTACTGCCAAATCAGAGAATCATCCTCATCAGAAAAAGTAATACTCTTAGCCACCTCCACTAATTCAAACCATCTAATCATCAATCTATCAGAAAAGGTTCACCTAAAAGTACATCTCACATTCACGCCGTCCCAAATGTCGGCAACAGACACACCTTTCTCATGAACCAACATATATAAATCACAAAACTGAATCGCCAAACAAGAGCCCCCAAACCAGATATCCTCCCAGAATCTGATCTTCTTCCCATTTCCAACCATCCACCTATAACCAAATTTAGTAGCTTGCAACGCCCAAAGAACCCCTTTCCAAAACACGGAAACATTATTAGAATGACACGCAAAAACATTCGGATTATCAATCTTATACTTAAATTTAACCAACTCAGCCCACTGTTTGTGATCAACATCGTAAAGCCTTCTAATCCAAGAAGCAAGAAGACACATATTAAGATCTCTGATATTCGGAATCCCAAGCCCACCATACTCTTTCCTCATAGCCACCAAATGCCAATTAGCAAGATGAAGTTTACTATGACCATCATAGTCATTCCAAAGACAATTAGCCAAATGAGAATTTAGCAAATTGATCGCCCACTTGGGAAACTTAAAGAAAGATAATAGGTACACAGGGATACTAGAAAGACAAGTTTTAATGAGGGTTAACCGACCACCGTAGGAGAGGAGCTTGCCCCTCCAACCTGTAATCCTCTTCAAAATCTTATCCACCAACGGCTGCAAATCTTCTTTGTTGATCTTATCAAAATGTAAAGGGATCCCAAGATACTTAATGGGGAAAGAACCAATTTTACAGCAAAAGATGTTAGCAAACCTAGCAGTTTCATTAATATCACAGCCAAGAGAAATTAACTCACTCTTATGAAAATTGATCCTCAAACCCGACATTTGCTCAAAACAAGTCAAAAACCATTTAAGATTCCGCGCAAAATTTTTGTTGTTTTTAAGAAACAAAATAGTATCGTCAACATACTGCAGGCTAAGGATACCCCCTGGGCAAAAATCATCACACAGACCTTCCAACAAGTAAGCATTAGCAGCCTTCTTAAGGATCCTAGTAAAAATATCAGCCACCAGATTAAAAAGGATGGGAGAAAGCGGGTCTCCCTGCCTCAACCCTTTCCCAGTTTGGAAAAACTCACTTTCAATATTATTCAGTTTGACTCCCACAGAGCCTTTAGCTAACAAAGAAAGAATCCAGTGTCTCCATTTGAAACCAAAACCCCACTTACTCAAAATATCCATAAGGAAACTCCAGTTCACTTTATCATAAACCTTCTCGAAGTCTAATTTAAGGACGAGACCTTTCACCTTGTCATGGTGCATTTTATGTAAGACCTCGTGTGCAGTAACCACACTTTCCAAAATATACCTATTCTTCAAGAAAGCAGATTGGTTATGAGAAATAATCCTATTACAGATCGGACTGAGTCTGTTTGTAAGCACTTTTGTAATGATTTTATAACCGCAATTTAACAAACTAATAGGTCTAAACTGCTTGATATTCCTAGCATTATTTTCTTTAGGAATCAACGTAATCATAGCAAAATTAAGGCGAAACAAATCGAGATCATTATCAGCCAGATCTTTAAAAAGATTAAGGAGATCAAACTTAATCACATCCCAAAATTTTTGGTAAAACAGGAAAGGAAAACCATCCGGCCCCGGAGCCCCATCCGAATAAGAAACAAAAACTGCCTTCCTAACCTCCTCTTCAGTAAACGGGGCTTCTAAAACCGAATTCTCCTCATCAGAAATTTTATCATTCACATCAAAGAAAGAATCGCAAATATTTATGTTAGGCTTAGTCTCAAAACCAAACAGCGACTGATAATACTCGCAAGCAATTTTGAGCATCGCATCCTGGTCACAGGTCGGCCCATTTGGGCCATCTAGAACAGGAATAAAAATTTTCCTACGCCTTTGATTAGCAACAGCGTGAAAATACTTAGTATTCTTGTCCCCTTCTTTCACATCTCTATCACGGGCTCTTTGTCTAGCCTTTGTTTCCACCATAACCCAAAAATGATCAAGCTCCTTCTTAACCGACTCTAAGTTAGAGATCTGTCCCCTTCTTTCACATCTCTATCACGGGCTCTTTGTCTAGCCTTTGTTTCCTCCATAACCCAAAAATGATCAAGCTCCTTCTTAACCGACTCTAAGTTAGAGATCTCACCTGGAGAGAGATTTCTAACCTCCGATAAAACATCCAACCTAACAAATTCATCCATTAAAATTTTTTCCTTTTCTTCATGTCAGCATCAATGTTACGACTCCAACCTTTAGTTACTCTCCTTATGTTCCTTATTTTAGCTTGACAAATATCAATCGCTTTGTTAGCGCGAACCGGCACATTCCAAGCTTTAACAACAACATCATTAAAATCTTCATGAAGTAACCACCATTTCTCGAATTTATAACTGGTTTTACAATGAGAAGCACCATCCCCAGAGTCCCACAAAATTGGGGTGTGGTCACTACCAATCTAGGCATGAAGCGAAGCCATCATACGCTATGAAACGTTCTTCAAAAGAAGTACTAACGAAAATTCTATCAATAACTGCCATGATTAAATTCTTTTGATTATTGGCCCACGTAAAATGTCGACCAACAATAGGAATTTTCGTGAGACCCCACAGGTCAATCCATTCGTTAAACCTATTACACCATCTGCTGTCAACTATACCATTACTTTTATCAGCCTAAGATCTAACCAAATTAAAGTCACCTCCTAAAATAACAGGAGTTTGATTATCAATCACAAAAATCTCATGCAACTCCGAAATAAAAGCTTGTTTACCCTCATTATAGGGGGACCCATAGACCACAACCAAGCGCCAAGTGAAATCAGACTGTTTAGTCCTAACTAAACAATGCACCGAAAATTCTCTAATATCTACATGCAACACATCCATTATGTCAACATTAAAACCAACCAGAATTCCTCCTGCGGAAAGAAAGCGGTAGATGCAGTGCAAAAAAATTTCGAGAACCACAAATATTGTTAAGAAATGAACTACTAAAATTCTCCTTTTTAGTTTCTTGAAGTCCAACAAAATCAACTTGATTGTTCCTAATAAGGTCCGCCAGACATTGCGTTTTCCCTGGCTGTCCCAAACCTCTTACATTCCAGAAAAGGCCTCTCATAATTCTCTACATTTCCTGGGGTGCTTGCCCCTTCGTTTCTTACCAACTACGGTCCATTCCCCTACATTCGAAGTCTCCATGGTCTCCTCCAGAGACCCATGACACAAGTTCAGAGCAACTTTCTTATTCTTATTATCTATGGTCCTCAAGGGGGTATTGTCGGCATTAGAACTAACACCATCTCCAACAGAGATACTAGAATCAAAATTAAAAACTCTTATTGCATCGCATTCTTTACATATCTGCACATTATCAACCCTCTCATTGACAGAGTCACCAAGTGATATCCCAACTTTCTCAGACAACTCAAGGAGTTCATGAGTAGAAACCGAATCAAAAGAACTTTTAGAGGACATACCTTTCGGCTTAGTGTAATTCTCCAGATTCTTGAACTGAAGGAGTTCCTGGGCCTTTTGCAGTATGGTTTTACTCTGGTCATCATCAAGTCTCTTGCTCCTCCTCTTGATGAGAACTGGACCCCACTGTTGCTGCCGTTTTTTTGCTTGACGATCAACATGAGGCTGCAAAATGCTAACTCCCTGAATATCAGTACAAGGATCAACAGCAGTTGTTTCTACCTCTTGAACACTTTCCTCCTGAGCTTGAGGCAAAGATGAGTAAATCTCAGCAGGGAGGTCAGGAGAAAGAATATTCTGCACAGCATCATGAGTTTCAAATTCCGAACTACCCGCATCAAAACCTCCAGTATTCTCCCAGTCATCATCAGATCCGATCAACTCAAGATCCTTTAGAAGCCCATAACATTTGTTTTCATCAATCACCTCTTCCTGATAAGCTTTATGCATGTTTTCTTGTAACATTTGCACCCAAGTTTTTCCTACTCCCTTACCCAAGCTACTAGCATTCAAATGATCAACAGCTGTCATCTCTGAACCTTCCAGCATAACCACTTTTCCTTTAGGAGTAGCAGATTTACTACTAGAAGATGGCATGCTAGAAGGCTGATTTTGTTTCTGACCAGAGCCACTCAAAACATGGTCAGTGATCATTTCATCACTCTTGTCTTCTTGTTTTTTATCTTCCTCATCAAAATCATCACAGTCATCATCATCATCCTTACCATCGTCTTGTCCATCATCATTGGTATAGTAATTGAAGCTTCCTTCTCAACCACCGATTAATCATGAATAAAATCTTCTCGGCCCCATCAATCTCGGTGAGGAATTTTGGAGCGGTCCTACAAGCAATCTTGACCTAACAACTTCATAAAAACTCTTAAAAAGCCCAGTCCAATCAACATTTAAGAGCAAACCAAAGCAGGAGGCAATTTGATCAAACACTTTCCAATTACACCATTTTGGGGGTACTCCTCTTACTTGAACCCAGACCTCAGTAAGATCCTCAAAAACATCAACCTCCCCTTTCCAAGCCTCAACATAAACGGTCACCCCAGATTTGGAAAGATTAAAACTAGGCAGCAGAGCAAGATCAGCAACCTTTTTGTGGGGAGGAAACCTAACCAGAAATCTGAACTCTTCTAACTGCCTAATCTGCCAAGGCCACTTAGAGTCAAAAATATCAGAAAGATTTTTCTCCAGCTCAGCTAAGGTAATTTCCCCTTGATCTATAGTGATGATGCCACAATTGTTGAATCTAAACGAAGCGCACCTACTGGAATCAGGAACCTCCGGGTAGAAAAAACCTAAACCACTAGCAGCACTCCCAATATACTTAGCAGCCAAATGCGATTGAAGACGAACAGGACAATGATCCACTTGATGTTTAGCCTCTTCACAGATGAAACAAAGCTTCGGATTTCTACAACCCCCAACCAGATGCCCAGGCTCCCCACAATTATAGCAAATCGAGTTGGCATACTGCATCTCAGGAACCAAAAGCTCATTTGAAGGAGTACCTTTCGGAGGAGGAACCCCATCACTCTGATTGATCGAACCTTCCTTTTGCTGAATTTGTTGACGATGAGCCATCTGCGACCGATTTGGAGCTGATGTAGGGGGAAGCCATTGATGATGTGGAGGCCCCCTTGGATATCGCTGCCCCCGGAACGGCGGCAGCGGACGCCAACCACGCCCAAAAGCACCACCACCACCTCGTCCCCTCTGGTTCCACCCCCGATCAGACATCCTCACAATCTCTGCAAAGGAAGGATTACCTCTACTCTTGTCACAAAAATCTCTGGATAAACTCAAGGATCGAAGGTTTGGAGCGACAAAATCACGAACCGAGGCAGGAAAACAATCGGCAAATGAAACATTACGAGCGACACCGATTTACGGATTGGACCCGTGCACCTGCTGGCCAGGCCCTAGAACCGGAGGAACGACGAACAGGAACACTCCACAATTGACCGAAAAAATCTTCGATACATTCCTCACCTTCGCTCACTGCATCTGGGACCTCCTCAGAAGCTAGACAAATTTCGTTCATCCCAGACTGCCCCTCTAATCCACCGTTTCTATCGCCAGATGTCACCAATCGGCGAGCAGGAGAAGGGCATACCTCGGAAATCGACGGAAGCGCCAACTCACCTTTGCACGAGCCACCCACACGAGGAGAGAGCGCTGAACGCAGAGTATTCCATGGCGAGATTGACCTCGGATCGGGCAACAATGGCGAAGTCTCGCGTAACCGCCTTTCCATTGGAGAAGCGGCGAGCAGCACGTGCGAGTTCAAACCGCGATCTGGTGTCACTCTGAAGAACTGCGTTAGACCTACAGTTTTTGATTGTGCACCGGCGATCTTGCCCAATGGCCCCAGCCGCGGCATTTAAATCGAAAACATGGCGCTCATGCCCAATGGCGACCCGCCGCGTGCAAACAGGGGCCCCCACCTCTCCCAGTCGGAGATGTTCCGCTCGCGTCGCTCCGCACCGAGCGAGAGAGGAGGATCGCCGCTAAGCGGTGCCACCGACATCGGGGAAGAAAGCGGCGGCGGTAGCGGACATCGCCGGACTATCTCTGGGCCGGACGCTTTCGGTGGCGCTTTACATCGTGATGGCGCGACGCGGTGGCGGCAATATTGCTTTCGTTCTGTCTGAAATTTGTGCTTGCTTTCGCCGACTTCCTCCGGCCGTGCGATGGGCATTGCTCTGCTCCATCCGCTCAAGTGAGATGCACAACCTTCTTGATTTTACTAGCGGATTCGGCATTTCTTGATGAGCCAATCGGTTGGTCCATCTGGAGCAAAGACAAGGCACTCATCACTTGAGGACCGCACCCATACTCCATGAAGTTGCGGTGATTGCGGTCCGTGTGAAGAACGAGTGGGTGGAGATTCTGAGGAGTTGGACTCATTCTTTAGGGGATTTGTTGATCACAAGGGAGGATTTGGTGGTGAAGGTTTAGCACAAAAAACTTTGAAATAGCAATTGAAAGTTCTATCCCTCTGAAATATAGTTGGTATTATACTGGCTTATTTCTTTGGTTGCCATATGAGAATATGGCGTGCTTCTTGACTCGGATGCTACTAGTTGAAACCAAAGCGCATAGATGCTACAAACTAATTGCATTTTCATGCCATTCATTTAAGGAATGATAGGTTGTCGGTATGCATTCAAGCGATTGCTCTCGATGTGTAGTTGCTCTTTATCTTGGATCATTTCTTCCGGTTGCTAATTCATGATCTATATACTCTATGCTATTCTTGCTAACGTGAGATCTTGCTACCGAAACTAAAATGCTTAAGGGCCTATTTGGTTGCGGATAGCTTTTGGGATTTACTTAGGACCTGCATTTGTTACTTTGTCTATGTAGGATGTTTGAAGTAAACTTGGTTGGGCCTACTACCCAAGTGACACGGGGCGTGAAAGTAGGGACTTGCGAGCTTTAAGTTCTAACCGGTAGAGGCTCACGGTGTGCAAGCGATCGCAACTAACCAATCGAGACCATTAGGCTAAGGTGTTCCACCAGAGATATGAAAATGTGCACCTGCGATTATCTTTGTACCTTTGGGGCTAGCTATGAAATATGAGCGAAAGATGACACTTCCTTGTCCATTTGGACAAGGGGTCACTAATAACACTAGTGTATATATGCAAGTCATTTACTCTGAGAGAAACACATGGCAGCTCAAATAGATGTGTATATATGAAGTCATTTACTCCTGCATATATGCAAGTCATTTACTCCTGAGAGAAACCTGTGGCAGCTCAAATTCATTTGCTACCCTTGTAACTATCTGTTACCGATGTTCTACCTGTCTACTTTCTCGATTCAGAAATATAAAACATATTTTGATTTTATATAAGGATTAAGATTAAGGTGTATAAGATGTATTTTGACTTTACACAAGGATTAAGATTAGTATGAAATTGAGAAAGGTACGAGTGAACATGATTTAGATAACACTACTTAATTGTCTCGGAAGACGAGAGATAATAGTTTGTGTGTGGTGGTAATGAATAAATACATGTAGTTGAGAGAGAATAAATAGAAATATAGTACAAAAGTCTCATTAAATCTAAATACTAGTCTTATATTTTTAAACAAGATCATTTAAACTATAAGTCTTATATTTCTAAACAGAGAGAATATATATCACATAGGACAACCTAAAAATACATAACACCAAGGGAAAACGATCATATCCATACATTATCAATCGTTCCATGTATTTATATCGTTTGGCGAAATCGATCTTCCGACTACCATTTTAAAGGGTGATCGGTGCAAACCCTTAATCCGAGCATCTATCGTAAAAGGCAAAATTTATATGATACTAATTTTCACATAATTAGAAATATATATAGTTTTTAATATTTTACAATTTTATCTCGTAACTGCCGCAGATTACAGTTGTGTTTGCCACACTGCCACTCGATCTACCAATCTCTTTGGTGCATTACAGCGTCGTCACGTGCTATATACCTGCACAGCGTTGCCACGTTACCCAAGGCTCCCAATACAATGCAGTGACATGACGGGCGTACGAGTGATTAATTAGAAACATGTACAATGGTCCAAAACAGCGATCTCTAAACTATGTCATGTCACTACTCTGAACCGGCCTTCTGGCGGTCTATCACAAGCGGTTAGGTGCTTACCACTTGTGCTCTCGTCTCTAAGCGGTTAGTAGGAAAGCAGGCGGGAGGGTCTCTAAGCGGTTCTTGACACGAACCCCATGCAGAGTCCCATCTCTAAAGCGGTTCGTGTCTAGAACCGCTTCTAGAATCTAAGCGATTCGAGACACGAACCGCTTCTATAGGTGAGGATCGAGCGGTTAGTATGTAGAACCGCTTGTAGACCCTTCCGCCAGCCATTTAAACCCCATCTTTTAGCGCATTTAAACCCCATCTTCCTCCCGAGCTACTTACAGGATCCGGCAGTGGTGGGCGAGGCGATTCATGGGGAGAGTCTTAAAATTTTCAATTGAGGCTATTAGCTCAAATTAATTGTTCCTAAGGTGAGTAACATCTTTCTTGACATCCTTCTCACCTATATATTGATGTTTTTGTGCATTGGATGTTGAGAAATCATGTTTTGTTCTTGTGGGAATTATTAGTGTTTCTGTTGTTGGCTTATTTTTTTTCTTAAGGTGATATATTGTTTGGTGTATGGAATGAAATGCAATAAATGTGAAACGATGAAAAATTACAATGGTGGGGAAAAGGTAAAAAATAATTTTTATTTAGTAAAATTAAAATGCGGAATGATAGAAAAGGTTTGCATGAACATGTAACAATTAGTTAGTTTTATTTAAAAAAATGCAGCAGGATTAGAAATAATTAGTTGGCTTTAGTTAAAAGAATACAGAATGATTAAAAAAATATAAAACTATTAGACATAGTTAGGTTTAATTAAATATTGTGATAGATGTTGTTATTATTTTTATTGGCGTAGATGAACCGGCAATGGATGTACAATGCGGACCGTCGGTCAAGAGAGTTCGAGAGATGGCATGAAGGAGTTTCTCGGCGGCGGCCAGTTGCATTCTTGCCTCGAGGAAGCTTCATCGTTGTCCGTGCATAGGCGCAAGAATGAGAAGGAGCACTTGAGCGATGGATGGTTATGAGGCATGAGATCACGAGAGGTTTCATGGCAAACTATACTGCTGGACCCACCATGGCGAAGCAGGCGATTGACGGGAAGGCGATGAAGAAGGCGAAGAAGAGGAAGATAGAGCCAACGGTGTGGGACACCACTCAATACGGGTCCATGGAAAATCTGATCAACGAGTTTGGCGATGATGAGCTAGATCGGATGCTCCATGACGGAGAGGAGAGTTCACGAGAGGAAAGACAATACAAGAAGTTTGAGCATGGTAGAGGACCACAGGCGCTTTGTACCCAAAGCGTAGACGGGGCCACAAAAAGCTTGCGTACTACACTAGAGCTCATGCAATGGAAGGCCAAAAAGCGGTGTGTCGGACAAGGCATTCAATGGTTTGTTATCACTTTCGTAAAGAAGTTGCTTCGGAAGGTAACACTCTACGAATCTCACGATGAAGCGGCGAGTCCTCTGCCCTTTAGGATTGCAAGTCACGGAAGATACCGCTGTCCTAACGATTGTATCTGTATCGCAATGAGTATGCCGATTTGGAGGTTTGTCCGGTGTGCGAAGAATCCGGTATAAGGTGCGGCGTGCGATCCGAGTGAATTAGATGGGAATCGTCTGAAGAAGAGAACGCGACCAAAGTATTGTGGTATTTCCTGTGATCCCCGGTTGAAGCGTCTGTTTGCTAACGAAGGTCATGCCAAGATGATCTTGGCATGAAGAAGAGAGTAAGGAAGAAGGGATGTTAGACACCTGCGGATGGCTCGCGATGGAGGAAAGTCGATCGGGCTTACGAACTTTGCAAATGGTCGAAATGTAAGGTTTGGGTTGAGCATCGATGGGATGAATCCTTCGGTCGGTTGAGCAGCATCCATAGCACCTAGCTGTGGCGCTTTGCATCTATAACATTCCTCCATGGTACATGCATGAGCGGAAGTACATCATGATGCCATTGTTGATCGAAAGCCCAAAGCAACACAGGAAGCGACATCGATGTCTACGAAACCATTGGTTGAAGACCTTGTGAAGTTGTGGGAGGATGGTGTGCGGGTTTGGGATGAGTACAAAGAGAGTATTTCAACTGCGTGCATTGTTGTTTGTAACAATCAACGATTGGCTGCTCTCGGTAACTGTCCACCAAGCTGTCAAAGGGTTTAAAGCTCACACCGATGCATAGATGAAACAATTGCATGTACTGAAAAACTCTCGGAAGTGTGTACATGGGCCACCGCAGTTTCTTCTGGCGATCATGCTTTGAGGTGGAAAAGCGATAAATTTAGCGGGGAGCGAAATTAGTGTTAAGCCTCGGCATCGTAATAGGCGACATGTGTTTGCTATGGTAAAGAATCTGAAAGTAGTATTTGGGAAGGGTCTTGGAGCGTACAGTGTTGAGCGAGGATGGTCATGCACCCACATGGAAGAAGAAATCAATATTTTGGGACTGCGTATTAGGAAGTTTTGGAGGTTAAGTCACTCGCTTGACTTCATGCACATCACGAAGAATGTTTGCTTGAACACCTTTAGGCTACATAGATATGTATGGCAAATCGAAAGATACTTGCAAGCTCGGAAGGACCTTGAAGACATGGAGGTGAGGAGTGACCTACATCAAAAAACAAAGAAGGGACAAAACAACTTTTCTACATCCTACGAGCTACACTCCAAGCAAAGAAGAAAAAAAAGCATGATTGAGTGTGCGAGCGATTGTGAAGGTCCATACGGATACTCCTCAAATGTAAAGAGACTCGTAAACACGAAAGAGAACAAACTTCAAGGCCTAAAATCCCATGAGCGCCTTGTGTTGATGACCTGAGTTGCTCCGTGAGTCGTCGAGTATCTTTGCCCAGAGTGGGTGCGAGGACAATCACAAAGCTATGTTCCTTCTGAGCGCCATTTAGCGAAGGTTGTCGAACCGGCTAAAGCGCCTAAGTTGGAGGCGATGTGGTACAAAGTTTGGTTAGCCTCGAGATGATCTTTCCTCCTGCATTCTTTGATATCATGGTTCATCTCACGTTCACCTTGTCAAGGAGATAGGTATCCTCGGACGATGTATCACACACATGTTCCCTTCGAGAGGTACATGAGTGTCTGAAGAAATCGTCTGTGTCGTTCGCGTCCGGAAGGTTGCATTGCTTGAGGAGCTACGTGGCGGAGGAGGTGATAGAGTTTTGTGTTGATTACATGAATGATCTAAATCCTATCGGCGTTCCCATATCACGACACGAGGGGAGGCTACGGGGCAAAGGACAATAGGAAGGCAATCGGTTGCATGCAATGATCTTGTTGCATTCAAGCAAGCACATTTCAACGTGCAAGCAATCAACTATAGTGCGCCCCTATGTAGATCGGCACAAGAGTGTCCTCGTCGCGAGTTCACAGGGAAGGCAGAGAGTTGGATAACCACGAAGCACATGGATTCTTTCGGCGGTGGCTGAAGTACATCCTTGAGGAAGGGTCAAGCGATGAACTATTGCAGCGGCAACTCGGGGACCATCACAAGAAATCGTGACATTCAAGGGGTATGAGATCAATGGTTACACATTCTACACGGATCGGGATAACAGAGCACCAACGAGCAGCGGTGTCGTATAGGCGCCAAAGACAACAGGCGCGGTTGGACACATATTATGGTTTCATAGAAGAAATATGGGAGCTCGACTATGGACCTCTGAAGGTCCCTCTATTTAAGTGCCAATGGGTCAAGTGACTCCAAAGCGGTGTGAAGGTCGAACAAATCTGGCGTGACAACCGTGGATCTCACAAAGTCGGCTATAAGCGCGAACCGTTTGTTCTCATGACGATGTGATCCAGGTCTTCTATGTAATGGACATGTCAAGCAAACCTAAAAGCGAGAAGGACAAGCAAAAGGTAATGCCAAAGCGACATGTGGTTCTCCAAGGCAAGCGAAGGATTGTAGGAGTTGAGAACGTCACCGGCGAGGAAGAGTATGGTCGATTCGACGAGCTCCCTCCTTTTACGATTGATGTCGACATAAGCGTCCTGCGTGATAGTGATGTCGATGCTCCTTACATACGTCACGATCATAACGAAGGAACAATTGTAAAGCGAAGACTTAAGATGTACTACTTGTATACAAATTATTCCATATGATCATGTTGATATGTTGATGTTTAACATTGCTTGTACATAATTTCTACAAAATTTTTTCTACAAAGTTTAAAATGAAAACAAAGCCTGAAAACCAGTTGTACAAATTTTAAAATGAGAACAAAGCCTGAAAATTTATATCCACTCTATGAAGGGATCATAAATTTTAGCTTACCTAAAAAATTACAGAGACATACAAAGAAAATTCACAGCATAGTTAGCTCATAAATTCCCATACAAAAACCCCAAAAGCGATTGTAAAATTTACAACATTACAATGATAGCTATATTAACTAAAAGGAGCAACATTACAATGATAGCTATATTAACTAATTTCTTTAGCATGTCCTCTACTCTTTCCATGCGTTTTCTAGCTTTTAATACTCTTGTTGTCATCGAAGCGGTAGGATGTGCATCTCTCGGCTTGCAGAGGATTAAATATTCTGACCGTCGGCCATCATCACTTGGCGACAAATCTTCTTGTAATGCAGCAATTTGCATTGCAAGATTTTCAAGACCATGGTGGCTTTATCATTACTTGCTTAATCTGGACATCTTGTGCCCTTCAAGCGAGAAAGAATGGAGCGGAAGGTGAAAGTCAAGGAATATGAACAAATGAATAACTTCAAAAACTTACCGACATATTTGAACACTTCATGAACACTCGGGATGGATTCTTGGATGTACGGAGGTGAACACATTCTGAGGATCTCCGCGCCGAGGACCACGATAGCTTCATCCTAATGCATCTAGTTGTCTCTTCGTCTCGCCATTTGATGAAGCCGTCGACATGAATTAATAGCTTCAAAGAGTGAAACAACTTAGCATTAACAATATTTTTCATTACTCCAACATCAACATATGAACAAAACTCCTTGTGGGCATTTCACGAACACCTTGTGGGCATGAAAAGCAGAGAGCGAGGAGGGAGCGCCTTGACAGAGAGGCCTTCGAGGACTTAGAAATTTGTTGTCTGGTAGCGGGGACTTAGAAAATTTAGTGCGTGGGCGTCCTTATCTTACCGAAGTCACCTCTACAAGCGGTTGGTATTAAAACACGTTTGTGGAAGGACTTTTACAAGCGGTTAGTAATACCAACAGCTTGTAAGAAATCGCCAGAAGATAATATTCAAAAGTATCAAGGTGTGCATATCGTTCGATAAGATCTCTTCCCTCCCCAGCTAGCGCGCAGCGTTTGAGTGTCTTGAGCTCGTCCACCGGTTGAACCACTTCGCCCCTTGCCATTCTTTTTTTCCGCTTGTGCATCTTCTACAAGCGGTTGTTACTAAGCAACCGCTAGAAGATGACAATAAAGTATAACAGAAGCCCACGTTAACAAACGATTGTAAGTCAACGACCTGACAACAAATTTTGTCTCGCTCTGTACCTCGCCTGTCCAGATCAGCATGCCTATCCTCGTCACCGCAAATCGTCGGCGCTGTCCACCACACCACCATCCCAGCGCCCTCCACCCCGCGCCCTCCACCATCCGGCGCCACTCGACCCGTGGCGTGACCTCGTCGCCGCCTCCTCCCCACCTCGCCGCGCCTTTGCCACCAAGCAGCTGCCGCGTCCTCGGCCACCAAGTCGCCGCCACGCCACCATTCCCCGGAGAACGGTGGTATAGCCCGCGCTCTCCTCTTCCCTCTTTATTCTGCCCACAAGGTGTTCGACTAAATGCCCACAAGGTTTTTGTGTGTCTTTGAAAGCTGCGATTTGATAACATGAGGGCTCTGTGGACCAATAAGTTCGTTGATAACATGATATTGGATAGCATTTGCAAATTGTAATTAAATTGTAACCTTTTTCCCATTTTCTTTTGCAAGCAAGCTAGTAGAAGCTAGATTTCTCATTAGCTACACATAAGTTTACTTTTACGTACATGAGCAAGTAGAATTTAATTTAACAATTTATTATCCTTTTTCTTTTTGATTCGAGGATGCTCTTTTAATTGGTCATATATTTAGTAGTGTAGTTTTCTTCTTCTATGTGAGCAAGATAGAACCACTTTTATTGTAATGTTTTTGACAAGGTGTTTTCCCCCTCAAGGAAGATGCTTGGCTCTGCCTTTTGTGTCTTGGGATTACACATCGGACGATTCCTTCGATTGCACTCTGAGATCAAACATATATGTTCCACTAGCAAGAAGCTGATGCAAAAGGGCCTAAGCAAGTGCCTAATGTTTAGCAATGTTTGTATTGAAACTTAAAACTTAAAACTATGCAAGGGAGGATGGTAGGGTAAAAGCGGAGCTTGAGTTTGCTTATTTGCCCAAGATCTGAGGGCCCAACTCATATATTCTTTAGAATATTATTGTTATTGCTCAATAAAACAAAATAATGAATCACATGGTTTCCACATTGCATGTCATCATTTCCAAAAATGAAATAAGGTTACAAATCCACAACTATAATGGATTTATAACGTTATTTCATTTTTGTAAATGATGGCATGCAAGCAGGTACCGCGGTCATTCATTATATTTTTATTGAGCAAATAACAATAATATATGAATTGTCAATTGTATATGTATCATGTGAAATGTGTAAGTATATGTGAATTGTCAATTGTATCTATCATGTGAAATGTGTAAGTTTATTTGAAATGTATAAGTATATGTGAATTGTCAATTGTATATGTATCATGTGAAATGTGTAAGTATATGTGAATTGTCAATTGTATATCAGATCATGTGAAATGTGTAAGTTTATGTGAAATGTATAAGTATATGTGAATTGTCAATTGTATATGTATCATGTGAAATGTGTAAGTTCAGCTCCCTCACACCTCAAAGAGTTAAAATTCTCAACAATCTTGTCTTCATATATAATCTAAGCCTCGAGATTTGCTCTACTCTAGATGGCGACACCAAGGCGTGGTGACCCGGCTTTGATGGCGGGAAAATCGATGTTCGAGACCATTCTTGTTGGGTAGCACCTTAGCCAATGAGGTTTCATTAACACTCACGCGAAAATCGCGATGGTCTTCTTGCCGATTTGCCGATGAGGTCGTTAACAACGATCTGAAAAATCGCGATGGTCTTTCTTGGCGCCGACGATGAGGCCATTAACTGCTGGTACAGAGGTATACTCTTACCCATTATAAAATCACCGTAAACATGTTAATTATTATAAAATCTTTCATATTATATGTGTTTGTGTATCGGCCGGTACCTCATCGGCCACCGGTCCGGAATGCACCGAGGACCTAACAAAAGCCTTCGACAAAGTGCGTGATAACCGAATTGGGCAGCGGCGGAGTGTGCTAGCCGGAATCAGCAATTGGCCCTTTCAACAACGCTTGCGGCTACCACGTGAGGATCACGTCCCAATCGGCATCGAAAATGGGCGAAGTCCTGCGACTACCAAGGAACTACTCGGAATGATATGAAGGAAAATTTCACTTTTCGGAAGAATCTGACGAAGGCCAAGGGATGGGCTTTGAAGAAGATGGCAACTTCCTTTCGGCGATGGAAGTCGTCCCTCACCCGCAAGTACATCGACAAAGGAGAAAGGCCGGACTTCAATCAATTTCCTAAGTGGCGATCATTGGGATGCTTCGAGAATACAAGCGGTCGGATGCACGAGACGGTAGCGAGAGACAAAAGCAGGTGAATGCCGGAAGAAGAAATACCACCACCATCTCGGGACCGTGGTTACATCAAAATTGCAAAGAAATGGGACAAGCGGAAGAGGAACTTGGCGACGATGTTCTACTCAAAGCGAGGATTGGGAGCCCGCTTTGCGCAATTGGTTCTTGGCTCACGGGGGCAAACTTGCGATGTGGTAGCTTGGTGATGGCGCCGAGCAGTCAAGAAGTTGGTGAAAAGGATTGTAGAAGCCATCGGCGGACTCGGTCGAAACTTGGTGACGAGACGGGGAGAATGCGAGCTAACATATGCCCTTCAAAACCACGAGCACCGGGCCGGACACAAGGTTTCGGAAGGTGCCATGGAGGCACGGCTTTGCCAAAGACTCAAGCACTTACAGGAGGCGGAAGCAAGAGGAGAGATCGGGGTAGAGTGGGCGATTGGAGGAAGAGCTTAGAGCTCTGAAGGCTTCCATCGATGTCTGGTCACATAAAAAGTGTCCGGCAATCAGCCACCGAGGAGCACTACGTTCGACCAATGTTGGCGGCGCGGAATCCGTGATCGTCCGAGCAGCGCAAAAAGCGATTCTTGGCGTCCGCCGTGGCCTATAGTGAGATGACCCGCAAGCGCGTCATCCGTGGACAACATCAAGGTTCGCCGCCGGTCGAAGCTACATTGATATGCATAACCTCACCTTCAAGGTGGCTTACGGTATAGCTTATCCGGTGGAAGCGGGCGGACATTCCATCGCAACGGATACCCTCCGGATACTCGAAGGTCACGGTGGAAGAGGTGGTGGGGGCTTCAAGATCTCGTGCTCGAGATTGTTGGAGGCGACGACGTGACAAAGCTTGGACAGGCCCTCCATGGCACATTCATCATCGGCAAAAAGCACATCATATTTCGAGATGGTGTGGAGGCTATATCTCCGACAAGAGAGGCCCGCAATTTGAGCGGCTCGAGAGCAAGCACGCCTCCTCCACGCCGACAACCCACGACTCCTCGGCGTCGCTTTGCGGAATGCTTCCCGGTGGTCGAGCCACGCCTCCACCTCCGCTCCACAAAGCCCGACTCCGCCGCCGCCACCGCCACCGCCTTTAAAGTAAGAAGCACCCAACATCTGCAATCCTGCGCCTCGGCATCTCCCAGGAAAAAGCTCGATGTCGAAGGAGAGATCCCAGACTAGCACCTCCTCCCACGAAATCGGCATCCGTGAGCCTAGAGAATGTCAAAGCAACGCCAAAGAGGCCATATGATCATTGCGGAGGAGCTAGTTGCATCGGTAAAACGGATGTGGCGAGTGCTTCGCCAAAGAAGCGAGCCAAGCTTAAAATAGATAAAAAAGCGTGAAGCACTTTCGGTCATGCGGGCAGCGCCCACCGCTGTGATGGCGACTACAAAGGACAATAAGAAAGGCTACGATTGCAAAATACACGGGCTCCTTCAAGGAAAGAAGAAGAAAGTGGAAGATCGGCAGTCTTTGAGGACTTGAGAAAATGGCATTCTGAAGGAGGCGGACTCAAATCATTAGACCAGATCTTCCAATGGCACCAACCAAATGGAAGTATGAGTTGACAAAAGCGCTAATTGATCCAAAGGATATAAAAGATCTCCCAACCAAGATCGTCAAATGCATGAATGGTACATGGAAAGGGCATCTAAAGGATATCAAATGTTCCTCCTCCGTTTCCAAGATGAGTATTTCTTCCACGGAACAACAGAACTATGGTTTGGAATTCGATGACTTGTACCATGTGTACCAAGGAGACGAGGTCAACGTGTCTTTCATGTCTCTTTGGTGTCTGTAAGTGTCGATCTACTAAGTTTACCGTTTGCTTCCTCCGCACCACAAATTGAAAATCTAATTAACTTAGTTATCCTTCTTATGTAGAATGGAGATATAACGATGCGTAAGGCCGGGCAAACAGAGCGTTGGCTTCATCGACCCGAGATTGTCAGCGAGAAAATCTGGTCATACAACAAGCAAAATCTTTACTTGAGGATACCTTTTGCATGCATTGTTGAAACAACACTACAAACCGTACATACTTATGCCCTTCAACTTCAAGTCGTGTTCTCACAAACCTCTTGTTCTTGTATTTCTTAAGCCATTGATAGTCGAGTAGCTACTTACGCATATGTTGCAATATCTGAATAGGTTTCCTTTGGATCCTTCTAGTCATCGAGCTTGACAACGGCGGGATTACGCTTTATGACTCAAGAAGGAATCCGGTCCAAAAATACCAATGGTTCATTGGCGTCTGAACAGGACATTTGCAAAGTTCAAGAAGCGAGAAAAAGGAGAATTCGAGAAAGAATTGAAGTCATAGTAAGCACTCAGTCGTACTACAAAAACTATTATTAATATACATCGCCATATCGGTTCTTCATCGATATTCGAAATTTCTCCCTTGAAGGTTAAGCGCCGGGCAATTTGAAACAACTTATGTGGCTACTCGTGTTCCACTATATTCAAAGTTTTATCCATGGCGGCATTTAGCCGAACATTATGCCGAGGTTCGTATATGCATGTCAATTTGTTAGCTACAACTTACATTTTAATTAATTGCATGTGATCGGATATTTATATACTTCCCGCTTAATTAATTGTCATTAACATCGATGAGCACGTTAACGTGCTCGCCTCACCGGTCGCGCACTCCAAGAACAACTCATCGGCTTCATTGTCGACGAGGTTGTATCTCGAAATGGCGAGTTCCACGTAATGTTTCGAGTTGAACACCGATGAACTGGCGGCGACATCCACGTCGACCAAAGACAAAAAGAGTGCGCATGCAAGAAATGAGTTCGATAATCATTTTTTCATCATTCAAAATTATAGCGTTGGTTGCGTCTATGTATTTGTCCATTTTTACACTATTAAGTTCGTTTTTTAGTGTAGTGAGCTAGCTAGCTAGCTTGTGAACATGTGTATCGGTATGCATATGCAATATATATTTAATTCATAAAAACTCCTCCCCTCATATTTAATTTTATGGTAAAAAGCGATATACAAAAACATTGTAGAACATATTCTAAAATACATATAATCGAAAACTCTCTCCACAAGAGGTTGGTGACTCCAACCGCTTGAGATCTTGCTCTCCACTGGCGGTTGGTAAGACTAACCGCTTCGGATATTCTTCTCCACGAACGCTTGTGGAGTCCCCGTGGCGGCTCCACTGGCCTCCGAACACCTTCCCAACCGCTTCTAGTGTCACAAAGACAGTTCAACCAACAATCGCTTGTGATGCCGACGGTATCACCTTGATTTTCGCAGCGTTATAAAACCGCTTCTAAAGGGATTCTGAACCGCTAGTAGTAGCCGGTTACGTAGTAGTGTGTAGGATAAAAAATGATGTGGATAAGAGAGGGTGCATCTAGAGAGTTGAGCCATCTCTTAATCTAAAATCGACTCTATCACGAGAACCAAGACAGCTTGTGTCAGGAAGAAATTGTCTACTCATAAATAAGTTGTCTATCTATCAATTGTATGGGTTATCTCTAACGCTACATAAATAACATGTTAGCTTGTTATAGGCAATGGCCGATTGTCTATCTTGGTATCGTATACTCTTAACGAGCGACGATATCACATATAATACGAATTTAGTTGGTCGTCTCCTTCTTAAGCCTCGTTTGTACGTTTGCAACGTGCGAGCAACCATTAAGTGTACTATAATAATGGCCCAATGATGGGCTTGGACGTTCGTGCGTGATGCACTGCACCACTGATAGCGGATCCGCGGCACAGATCATCGAATGGCCTCGATCTCCGAAGATTTCTTGTTTATTATATTTCCGTTTCATGGTTTTGTCCAACTCACACAAATTAATTGAGCTTAATTTAGATCAGACCTAAATCATTAGTGCTCTAGAGAGGGAACCCTTTTTTTTCCGTGTAAGCGAGCAATTCTAATTTTACATGTTTTGTTCGTCTTTTCATCCGATGCTTCTCATTCCTAGGATCATATATATGATCAAACTAGTTCTAGTTAGATCAAATTGAGTTCCACATTTTTTTCGAGGCTAACAAATTGTTTGAGCTCAGCTCGCTCTATATTTGATTTCGTCCGAGCTTAATCTAGATCTCGTGAGTTTCAACGAGTCGAGCTCGAATAGCTCACGAGTTTAGATAAATTTACATATACTTAGTTAAATATTAATGTATATTAACTCTTATCGAACTTACTCGAGTCAAATTCGGACTTGAGCTTTTTATTAATCACCTAGGCTCAAATATTTATTGAGCTTGAACTTAGGATCTAGACTCGCTCGAGGTTGTTTGCTCTGGAATCGTCGAGCAAGCACCCATACGGCCCATTTAGGCGCAGGAGTGAACCGAATTCTTGCCCATTTAGGCGCAGGAGTATGAGCCTAGCCCATGCATGGGCTCGACGCACAATCAGTCCAGAGAGCCCATTAAATTTGGGCCCAGAGAGCGTTACTAATCTGAAGCATTAGTCGAGCAAAATGGAACAAGACGTTCATCATTTAATAAGAGACCACACAATGAGGCCCAATACTGATCGAGATGGCTTTACACCTGACGATGCAACGCATAGGAGAGAGATCAGGTTTTGTAGTAAGTCAGGAACTTCATTAATCAACATGTTGAAAAAATCACAATCCATTTGGAGCGAGAGGCTAGTGCTTCCGATGTCCGGATGCACCTTCTTATCAGTCGAGCCCTAGTCTCTACTATATAAAACAAAATTTCTTCTCACATTACTTTATTAAAATTACTCACTTTTGTCACTGCTTTTTAATTACCTATCTTTGTCATTGTTAATGCCTTTGCAAATAAACTTTTTATTGTAAATTGAGTTTCCGTTGCAACGCACGGGCACATGACTAATTATTAAAGAAAGAGCTTTTCTATACCGAGACTGTCTATATTTTTCTTTCTAATACAAGTTATATAAATTTTAAAATAATAGAAGGTCTAAGTCTTGGTGGTAGTGCCAGCTACACGCTGGAGTATGCTGGATCCAAGCTGGCGCTGAACACATTTCTGAGAACCCACTTCTTGTCAACGGGGCCGTTTGTGAGAAATGCCTTTTCTATCGTCAACACATCGCGTTTCGTTCGAGTTAGTCGCTTTCGTTTTAAGGGTACATTCGTCAATCCGTCCACCTGTGGCAGAAAGAGCGCGTGGCATAGCCTAAGGTTCAAAATCTCATCGAGATTTTTGATTTCGGCAGGGATCGAGATTCTAAATTTCAGTAAAATAAAAGCAAAATTTTAAATTGCTATAGTGATTTCATTGAATTTCGGCTAGATTTCGGTCAATTTCATCATGATTTTTGCTTTTTGGACCGGTTTTGATATTTTTAGAATCGGATTTCTCTCCAAACTTTTTATAAAGAATTGTAATGCCTTTTATAAGGAATACATATGAAAATTTTTAAAAAAAAATATATACAAATCATGTAACCCTAACCATAAACCCTAGTAGCTAATTAGTGTTAGCCACAATAAACTTGTTGATTAGTATTAGCTCCTAGCTAGATTGTTAATTCATTTATCTTGTTACTTAGTAGCTGAATATACGGTCGGATAGGTCCAATGATCACATGCATCGTATGTGCTCAATTAACGCAAGTTGATTAGTAAAATTCGTCAAATCCAAGTACTTATTTTGTTTTGTCACTCTAGCTATCATATAACTGACAAATTAAAACTTATAAGATGACTTTTTTTTATGTAGTTAGCAGCCAGCGTCTATCAAGGTTAAGATGATAATACCAATTAATCTGGAGTCTAGCCTGGACTATAGAGTATATGCCTGGTTAATCGATCAAATTGTACGAGTGCTCTACTTTTAACTAACATAAAAAAAAATGCATGAGAAGCTACACATATATCTTACACGTAATTTAGCAATTGTACGTTGTGCTGGATGTAATAGTGGAGCAATATCAAAGCTATCCGAGGATAGTATATTCAAGGAGGTAATTAAGTGGATGACGGTTGCATATCTTGTGCTTCCATGTAAAATATGCTAAATTGAAGTACTAGAATCCAAAAATCAGGTGAAATGATACCAAATTTTCTAAATTTAGGGTATTTATTTTGCATTCAAACAGATAAGAAATGTAGATAAATACTTGCATGATTTTTTCATATTTTTCCCAATTTTTTCTATCCTCGAGATACCATTTCACAGGTAGTTCAAAATGGCTAAAATTTCAGTAAATTTTGCGAAAATTTTGGTTTTCCCGGTCTCAAAATTACTAGATTTCAAATTTGCTTTTTGAATTTCATTCGGATTTTGGCCGAAATTCTGAAATCTCACCAAAATTTTGGATTTTTGCCGTCTTTGAGATGTGATTCAAAAATGAAATTTAAAACCTTGATGTAGCCCAAATCGTGTCAAAATGGTTTTATATATAATACCATTAGCACATAATATATATCTTATAGCGGGGAGAATTCCGGCTCAACCCAAGCGCCACATCATCGCATTCCCGGAAAAGCGCCTAAAAAATCAGAAATTACGAACGGGTCCTTCCACGGTAAATTAAAAATCGTGAACTGGTCCTTCTACCTGTTATTTTGCAAAAAAGATCCCGTAGTCCGGTTCTTTCGCCCCGGGAGATTTCAAACAATTATAAATCGCGAACGGGTCCTTCCACCGATTATTTTACTGAAAAAAACCTCGTAGTTCATAAATTCAGGTAGCGTTAATGGTTATTTTGCAAAAAGACCACATAGTCCAGTTCTTTAGCCTAGGAGATTTCAAACAATTTGAAATCGCGAACAAGTCCTTCCACCGATTATTTTACAGAAAAGACCCTGTAGTTCCGCAAATTCAACGCGGTCACCAGTTCTTTCGGTCCAGAAAATTTTAAAAAAAATTGGATCACAAGTAGGCCTTTCGGTTATTTTGCAAAAAAAAAACTGTTCTTTCGACCCGTAAGATTTTAAAAAATTTTAGATCGTAAATAGGTTCTTCTACCGGTTATTTTAAAAAAAGGACCCGTAGTTTCGCAAATTTAGTTTACAAAAAACTTGTGCCAAATTTTTTCTCACGTTCAGCATTTATAGTATTACGTTACTGATTCCCATACACGGCTAACACCAACGGCGCGGCGTAGCATGCTATTATACCTAGTAACAATAAACATGGGTGTCAAGACGTCACAGTGGCAACCTTCACGCTGTTAGAGATGCTGTATAGCCACTGTTGGCACCCTAGCTCACTTCCCACCCATCAGTAGACCTATTCAAAGCCCGGCCATGAAAGGTCAATCCCAGGCTCAGTGACCCCACATGGCCAAACCGAAAAATGCGCCATTGGAACAAAAAAAATCATTATTTTGTTATACCTAAATAAAAACTATTATTTATTTCACTTTTAATAAAATATATTACTATTTAATTATTTTTAATAATCTATCGAAAGAAGATTAACCGGAAAGGATGAGACATGCAAAATAGAGTATAAAACAATTAATAGATGTTGTGCGCTCTACAGATCATATTCCCTGAATAAGCTGAAAGGTTCCATCAATTATCTGAATAGTTTCAAAGTGTGTATATAGAATGTAGGATGCAAATGCCCTAAAAGAATCATTGATATGCTTAGATACTCCTGAATATATGATCCAACCAATATGAGAATGCTTATATACGGATGCAAGTGCCTGTGCCTGGTACTTTCGCCCGGTGGGTGTAGTTGGCAATATTACTAAAGAAGGTGGTATGTGTTGTGGTAGAATCTTGAGAAGACTCTAATATTTTGCTCTTCTACCATTGTTCCCACTACATAGTCTGCTTGTCTGACAGAGTAACATACTTTCTTCTATCATAGCTATATTGGCTCTAGGGCGACCTCATCCCCTATCTCGACCTCCATGACCCCAACCTCCTCCTCGGCCTTAACAATCACCATGACTACCACGATCTCCACTTTGACCTCCACCATACTGTGGGAGACTTAGGTGTCCTCTTACCCCATAATTATAACTCCCTATCATTAGGTAGGATGTAGACAGGTTTAATTGGGTCATTGCCCCAATCATTCGTAGTTGAACTTTGTCCTACATCATAGCTGAAATAGCTTCCTCCATATTAGATAGAATCGACCATCCATAGTCTGCTAACCTCAATATCACAATCACATGTTAATTGCAGTGGATCACAGTGATCTAAGTCTACCCAAACCTACTGTAACTCACTAACATAGTCCTGGATAGTCTTCTCCTAGTTTAGGGCCTCCACCTTGCTCTGAATCTCCACCATCATTATCACATTGCCTGCTCAAGAGTATATGTTTCTCAATATCTTCCATATCTTTGTTGCACTCTACATCGTCTCCATCATCTGAGTAATGAATAGAGACATCGAAATCAGCAACTACACCACCACCACATAGTTGGTTGTGTTTCACATCCTCCAATCCTTGATTGCCTTGTCTATAGGCTCAACACAAGTCTCACGCAGGTAGTGCTCTACCCTTTTCGTCCTTAGAATTAGCTGAGCCTTAAAAGACCAACTGAGGTAATTCTTGTTCCCTTCCAACTTAGCATCATTCGATATCAACTCTAGCGCGCTTCAATTTGGATGATCATGTACTAGTCCTCAGACCAATAATATATACCTATCACTAAAAGGTTCTGTAATATACTTCTTATATCATCTTGTGTGACTAGTGAGTAAGTTGACTCAATAATTGCCCTCTTGAAGTGGATTGGATGCCCATAAGGGGTGAATTGGGATTCTTCTCGCTAATAGCTAAATTAAAAACTTAAGTTTTCCTAGCCTAACCTATGTGACTATGGTTTCTAGTATAGCCAAGATAACTACTACACAAATCTAGTGAAGTTTTACAACCTATGTTCCAATCATACATAAGTCTAGTATCTAGGAATTGAATGACATGAAAGTAAGCACAAAAACATAAAAGAGAATGAGAACAACCAATTTTTTATCAAGTTCTCAGAGACTCGGCGATCTTTCCTCCTCCTCATTGGAGCACTCTCACAAGAGTCACACTTCGACTTGAAACCCTATAAGGAATCAAGCTATCTGCTTGTGGTAGTCCTTCTCCACTTTGGATAGGTAGACTTTGAACCTTCACAACACCCCTGATGCCTTTCCACAAGCTCCTACTTGAAAAATCATCGAGAACCACGCCTCCAAGCCATCTAGGAAACACTAATCTCCAAAGGTAACATGCCTAGACCATTACTTAAACTTAGAGAGATCAAGCAACTAGAGTGATACACACTAAAAGCCTATGCTATCTATAAAATCTCTAAAAATATGCTCTTGACTGCTCTTGCTCTTCCCTTGGTATGAGATGAACCTGTAAGGTGGCCAAAGGTCCTCACAAAGATGTCTATGCTAAGTATTTATATCTCATTTAGAGAAACTAGCCGTTACTCTCACTTTTATGAGAAATCAACATATTCTGGATCATCCTAAAGCTTGAAATCCAACGATAAAAAAACTAGCCATTATAGACCTAAAGTATCATCTGGTAACTATAGGATCAGCCAGGATGTGTAATTTTTTCAACACAATGAACAATACCACATTTGGCTCTAATGATCCTCTCCCTTATTCGAGAGATCCACATTTGGCTCTAATGATCCTCTCCCTTATTTCTAAACACAATGCTCTTGATCTTCATGTTTTGCCATCAATTATAACTTTTCGGAGATCCATGAATACCAAGAGCTCCCACTATGGGAAAGTTAAGCACTAACTCATCTTGAAACCTTTAAACATTATTAGTCTTGCCAATGAAATGTCATTAATCATTAAAACATATACATCACTAAAATTATGGTCTAAATGCTTACACCTCCTCTTCCTACTTCCTTATAGCTTCAATCTCCTCCGAGTCATCTCGTATAAACAACTAGAGCAATGTCGATCACAAATCTATACCGTGCGTATCTCCACATTCACGACAATCCCTCAAGCATCAATGTTAACAAAAATCACATATGCAATAGCTTTGATACACATGCAAATAAAAATAGCAAGAAAAAACTCATAAAAACCACACTAGTTTTTCCTTCTTTACCCTCTTTTTTTTTTTTTTCTTCCTTTTCTTTTTTCTCCTTCATTTTATCTCATTTATTCTTTTCCCTCGATCTCTCCTCTAGTTGTTCTCTCTCAACCCAAGCCCCCGAGGTGAAGGAGTAGTAGCTTGGAGCAACAAGCGACCGCACAGGGTGGCCCCGACCAGCGACTGCCAGCGGTGGTGGTCTGACATAGTAGCTAAGGTGGATGGATTGGATCAGGGATGAAGATGATGGATCAAATCTTGAACGATATGGCTCATGTTACATGTATGAGCACTTTGTGGTTATTTTAATTCCTATAATAGAGATCATTGTAATTACAACATATATACTAGGCATGTTGTAAACTACATATTGTAGCATGATCATGAAAACAAATACACCTATCTCATATATATGCGCTAATGAAATATATGGACAATGGGAATACTCCTAGCACTTGTAATCAACATTGGTACTGCAGGGTATTCCAAAAAGAGTTTTATCAAAGAGATTCAGATGCAACTTAAAGAAAGGAGCTCCGGTAAAGGTTGATGGAGAGTCAGATGGCGTCGCGGAAGAAGATGTAGTAGGAAGCAATGAGTAGTCATATATAGCGCTTCCCAACAATCTGATTCGCCACTTCCCATGCAAGATCAAGGGTGGGAATGGTTTAGAGACACTACCCTCCCTCGCACTAGTGCACACCAATGAAGGGATGGAGAAGACGGGCAACTTAGCATAAGAGAACCAAGGGAAGAAGAACTTTTCTATATGTTATTTGCATTGAGAGAACATCTCCTCATATAGACACAAATGACCAAGAGAGAAGACAATTATCTACATGACAAAATTGGAAACATTGTTAATGCATGCCTTAAAAGCCCCATGGAATTAGCGTGCCAACCATTTGGTTTTAAGCATGATTCTCTTTTCCAATTTATTGTGTTTAGGTATATCACATCATCATGCAGGATTAATAGGAAGCTACAGCTTCGCACACAATTAGACTCAAAATCTTCACACCATTCACACGCATGCCACGGGTGGGCGGGCGGGTGAGGGAGCACGCTTGTATGCTTCTTTTGCTTGCTTCAACTAGGCAAAATCAACCCCACCTTATAAGTTGGTCTCCTCCCACCTAGACTAACAATATAATACTAATCTTCCCACCTTTCACCATATGTGAATGGGCCTTTGGGATTTTCTAGGATTTATGAAGAATGTTAATTTGGGCCAAGCCAAAAAATCCAACTGCTCATAGGTTAGAGTTATGGTACTATGTAGTTTTGGAAGAATTGTACGAATCCTATTGGATCTCACACTCTTTTTTTGTAGCAAGAATTGCAATCACAATACTATCAGACTCTATATCTAACTTCCTAATTTATCTCTACTTGAATCAGATTCTATTCCGAGTTCTATCCCAACGATTATCATCTCTTGATTGTTTTTCTCCTAGAAAAGTCATGTTGGTGCCTCTCACGACAATGGGTTTTGCCCGTTCATATGCATCTGTTGATACATTGGACGGTTGTATATTTGTCTTTGGTGGTAGACAGTGGCGGTTCTAGGATTTTTAGAATGGGTGTTTACAAAAATATTGTTCGATGTAAAACATAAGGGTTCATAATAGCAAAAAATACAAGATACAAATTATTTTTACTAGAGATAGCACTAAAAATAATTTAGAGATTTGTGAATTGGGGATTTAAAATATACTGGCTTCCTCTTCATTTTTGAATCCTCTATATTCTACATTTCAAAAATCACGATTCACCATTACAAATCAACATAATGCTGATAAGTTTGCGAATTGGATATTGCATATTAGGGAATCAATAATGAAATAAACTTGTGTGGGTGCCGATATCAAATGCTCAATTGTTGCTTGTTGTTTTAGCGCCGCTTCCAACCCCCCAATCACCACTGGGGTCGCACCTTTCATCCCTGACTCATGCTCACTTTGCACACATGGCTGCCCTACAACACGCCCTATCTTTGCTCCACCTTGCCGGACACTACATACCTGACACGCCACTGTCACTAGTGTCACATCCTCCATTCCTGAGTCGGTGTAATCTTTGCAGCTATAGGGGCTAGAGCTACCCTATTGCGCTTCGCTCCTTGTACCACCGCCTGCCCTATAGCCTATGTCCATTTGCCAATGCCGGTGGCTACTCGGCACTCGTCTGCTATCTTGCTCCTCGCTGGCTTGTACCTACCCCATGGTCATCGTCTGTCGATGCCATCACAGAGAGAGCAAGAGACTATGGGGCGTGCGGAATGGAGACAGAGTTGGGTGTTGGGCTTGAGGAATGAAGAATGATTAGACTTTAGATAATTAGGCCATGCAGGAAAAATTGGGAGAGGGAGTGAGTGGAATGAGTTGAAACAGACTTAGATGTTGAAATAACTACTTTTAAGCTCACTTACTAGTATATACACATAATATACTTATTATACAGTAGTTTTTTGTCAAAAATTTTGGGTGTACATTTGTACACCCATGTCTATATGCTAGATTCGCCCATGGCGGTGGGGATGGCAGTTCATGGTACAACACAGGTATACTATGGTATTTTGAATGTGTTTTCCCATTTCTTTGGTATGAGCAGGGTTTTTTTGGTACTGGAATGCTATGATACAAGGTGCAACGATTCAATGATATGTCCTGTTTGAACCATCATAAAGGAAGTCTTGTTGGAGCAAGTCTTAATGGCAAAATATATGCTATTGGTGGAGATGGAACTGAAACTTAAGTCAGAAGTCGAGATGTTTGATCCTTTTCTTGGGAAGTGGATATTGGTCCGTCTTTGCTACACTCTGTATGTTCTCTGCCTCTTAGTTGCTTCTAATGATTACTTTGTTTGATATCTTGTAACTTATTTTGAAGTACCACTTGAACTTATACTCCTAGACTTGTCACGGTTGCATTGTCATAGGCTCAATGACCTTAACTTTGATACCTATAATCCTATAATGTACTTGTTATAGCTTAACGGTGTTCCCCTCCTGCATAAACACCATGCTTCATAATAATTTAGTTCAACATTGTATCCTTATTTTTCATACAGTGTCTAGATTTTTGTTGCTATGTAAAGTTAGGGTAATTGGACAGGGTCATTGAATTGATTATCCTAATATTGGTGGTAATCAAGAGAGTAGTTCAGTTAGTCCAATAATCTTGACACTGATCTCCTAAACATGCTACAATATGTTTCAGCGGTTTGCTCTTGTTGTGGCACAATTGAATGGTGTCATGATGGTAGCAAGTACTTACAATAATATCTCTTGCCATTTTCCTCCATGTTATTACATGTAACTTTGGAAAGTAACAAACACACCATATGCAGATCAACAAAAAGGTATGATCCAAGGGAAGGTTTCTGGGTCCAGCTTCCAAGTGTGAATGCAAGGAGAGGATGCCATACTGTAGCTGTTTTAGGAGAATTCCTGTGAGTAACTTCCTCTTGTGTTGAGGTCTTGATGAATAGAAAACTAATGGTGTCTTGGGCTTAAATCTTGGCAAGAAACTTAGTTAGTAGGTTGACCGTTTCATATATGATATGGGAGGGTATGATGAGGACAATACGACGGGCACAATAGGTATGGCACAGTCTAAGCCATAGCATGGCACGCATATGCATGGGCCGGGCCGGTATGGCATGATTGTCAAGGTCGTACTAGGCCTAGCAACCGAGTCACGATGGGCGGTACGGCATGCTATAGGGCACGACATGGTATTGGTATGAGTTTTTTTACAATTTTCGACAAATATTGTGGAAAAATTAGCAAAAGTGAAACAAGAAGAATGCCATCAACAATGTAAGAAGCACAATGTAATATGAGCACTTCAAGCGTGTGGAAGAAGCTAAAAGGCAATGTGTCTATTTCATCTTCTGAAGTGTTGAGCGGTCGTAATGGAATCCACGAGTAGAGATCAATTCCTATCTTGACATGCCCTTTGTGAAGAATAAATAAAGTTTAGTTCTTTTTTCCTAAATATTTATGCCCCTTGTCTTGGTCATGTGTGTCTCTGGTTCCTTCCTCATAGTAATGCAAATGGAGTAGACCTAGACTAGTATGACACGAAGGTGGCACGATGTGTCAATGGACCGTGCCTAGGCTTGCTAGAGACGAGCTGGGCCAACATGGTATGGCACGATGGGCTGGCTGGGCTTTGTCAGCATGTTATAGTCTAGACCCACAGTTCATCGTGCTTGTGCCATACCGGCTCGACCCATCAGAATGTCCAGGTCCAGTGGATGTGTGATCCCATGAGCAACCCAAGAGGTACGCCTTAACTCTAGATCAAGGTTCACAAAATCAATGAAAGTCACTTGAAAATCGCAAAAATTGAGCGTAGCAAGCCGATTTGATATCTGAAACTGCTTCGGTAAACCGGGGGAGTTCAAATTCAAATTCAAAAAATTTATAAAAAGGTGCTCAACATTTTTGAAAATTTTTTGTGAGGTCTTGAGGCAATACTAATGATTTTGTAAAATTTTTAGATCATTTTCAAACATGTGTATTTTTAAAAAATTTTAACAGTGCTACTGTATTTTTATATATTGTTCTATTTTTTATTTTCTAGGAGCACTAAATGAAATCTAATATTTGTGAAAAAATTTCAGGTCCAGAAGCAACGCTAATGATTTTGTAAAATTTTTAGATGATGATCAGACCTTTGTATTTTTTTAAAAAAATTCTAATATTGCTACTGTCTTTGTATATTCTCTTCTATCTTTTATTTTCTAGGGAACTAACTGAAGTCTAATATTTTTGAAAATTTTACTTCATGATTCTTAGTAACTATTTATGCTACCATTAAAATTTTAGAGTATTATCAAGTTTGTAAATTTTTATAAAAATATGACAGTGACTCTATTCCTTTTCGTTACTTGCTATTTTTTATTTTTTAGAAGCACTAAATGATTTCAAACATTATTGAAATTTCTCTGAAATGTTTTATATATTAATTGAGATTTTTTAATTTTTTTAAATTTTTTATAATTTTCTTATTTTTTATTTTTCCTTCCGTGTGCCAAAAATCGAATAAAATTGCTCAAAAATAAAAAAATCACTCGAAAATCAAAAAGTGAAAATCAGTCAAAAATTGGTAAAATTGCTTGATTTTTTTTACCGTTGTTTGACTACCAAGTTCAAAAATTTTGAATTCAAATTTCTTCAATTTCTACTGATTTTCGGTCGATTTTGCTGCTTTCCAAAAATAAAAAATAGTTCAAAAAAATAGTCCCTGTATTGCACCTGAATTCTCATAACCGCCGGGTGTATTCGAGTAGGTCTCCTCGTATCAGGAGTACGATCGAAGCTTTCCCTGCATGGAGATATCCTTTCCGCGTATACCTTATCCCGCTAGTTCAGGGTAAGAGATATACAAAATATCCTGGTACTGGTAAAGATGTATGTGGCGTGATTTCTGACTTTATGGCACATGCCCATATCCCATATCTAGATATTCGACAGTTTCCCAATCTTCAAAACGTTCCTTAGGGCATGTTTGGATCTATTAGCACTAATAGTTAGCTACTAAAATTAGCTAAAGTGGATCCAAATAGGCTAGCTAATAACCCAGCTAACAGTTAGTCGCTAACTCACTAATAGTTATCTCATTAGTGGTTCTCTCCTACTAATTCTTACTAATAGATGGTGAAATGACTAATATGCCTCAAGACTGCAAACAAACTATTAATGCAAGGGTACAATGGACATTTTCACCAACAACTAAATTTTCAACCACCTATTAGTTAATACCTCCAAACAAATTTCTAACTAATAATTAGCTAGCTAATAGTTAGCCAATAATTAGCTATTAGCTAGCTAACTATTAGTGCTAATGGATCCAAACATGCCCTTAGCCTCTGCATTCTGCAACCATAGAGCAGCATTACCAGAGAAGTAAAGAGATGCAAACCTAGTTCACAACCCTGAGTTAATTCCAAACACTTCAAAATAGGTTTCACATTGATCCTTCCATAACTTGGGATTTTCCCCATCAAAACTGGGAAACTCAAGTTTGGGTAGAGATGGTCGTGATTGCAGCACTGGACTATAGTACTGCCCTTCCCCACAAACTCTCTTCTCCCCCGATCTAGCATCAAACACCTGGAGAGTGGGACCACTTTTCTCCCCCCGTTTGATGACCATTGCGCCGTGTGTGTCCTCCCGTCCAGCGATCGCCACGCCGTGCGTGGCCTCCCGTCTGGCGGCTGGTGTTGCTGTTCTCCAGCGTTTCTGCTCGCAATTGCTGCCGAGCATTTGAGCTACTAGTGGTGGTTTCTAGTGGGGGTGTGGCAGTGGTGGGGGCTTCTCTCGTTTGGCGGCGCTTGTGTGCTCGTCTCCGGCAAGCTGTTTTTCCAAGGTAAATCCATTGTTTCTTCTGGGGTTTCGGACATGGAGGTGTTGAGGTTCAGTCCTCCTTAGATGCACATTACCTGTTTGAAGTTTTGTCCAGCTTGATGAGCGCTTATGGTGCAACTCAAGCTGTGATGTTTAGTTGCTCTGTGGCTGATTCATCTTTGAATTTCTCTTCACCACGTGATGGCAAGTGGTTTTCACTGGACCATGATGGTCTGTGTTCGAATCAGGTCTCGGCTCCTGTTTTTCTAGGTTCCCAGATTCCACTAGTTAAGAACGGGCATCCAGAAGCAGGATCTAGGTTTAGGGTATTAGCGGAAGATGATATTTCTAGTGTTTTATCTAGTGAGGAAGTTTGTAGATCAGAAATCTCAACCGAAGCGTTTGTGAGAGATGCAATGGCTGAGGGATTTTCATTAGATGATTTGAGGCAGGCGGAGGACTCTTTGGCTTTGGACCATGGATCTTGTTGTATTGGTTCGGTTGATCGGGATGTTCATCAGAGGGCCTTGGCATCAAGGTTTGTTGAGGCGGTGGCAGCCAGGAGGTTTGCTAAGATCAAACCTTGGCAAGGTCCTCTGCCAAAACCTCAATTTTCTCAGAATAGATCGCTTGGTGATATCAAGGTGAGCGGCCAAGATTCTGGTCAAAGATTTGGAGAAATTTTCTCGACCAATCCGGTGGCCAAGGGCAGTAATTGCTTGACGCCAGTAACAAAGAAGATGGTCTCATGTCTAGATGATATCTTGGAATTTCCAGCGCTGCCAGCTGTTCAGTATCATGGGTCCGCGACAGGCTTGGCTAAGCCAATGCATGAGCGCGCGAATAAAGGGCATTTAAACAACTTTAGATTTTCTTCAGAACTTGGTCACCTTTTTGCCAACGCGGGTAAACCGTGTGCCAGCCTGTTGTGGTGTCGTTCCAAATCCTCGCTTGTTGGTAGCTCTTCGGGTTGCTGTGAGCTGGAAACAAACTACTACATTGCCAAGAGAGAGTCGCCGGCTATGGAGCGAGGGAGGGCTTTCTTTGCAAGAAGAGGAGGCCGTGGTGGCTATAGGGGCGGAGGCAGCACTGGTAGGCAGGGGTCTGGTGGGGGAAGTTCTTATGGTTTCGGTCTGGGTCAGAGGGGAGGCAGAGCGATCGGCGATGGTGGTGAATCTGGTTTTGGTCAGGGACAGAGAGGAAGCAGAGCATTCAGCACTGGTGGTGGGTCTGGTTTCGGCTATGATGGTCGAGGCGCATGGCATGGTCGTAGTCAGAGAGGTATTTCGCATTGGCGGGGATCTTTTGCTTCGTCTGGTCATCAGGTTGGGTTTCAGGGTTTGCAGAGATAGAATGGGAAGGTGTTTAATAAGCTTGAGCAGCATTTTTCTGGTAATAATGTTGCTGTAGAGGGGCAGGCTGCTGATAGCAAGGGGCTTTTAGAGTCAGTTCCTGAGGCGATTGTAAATTCAGATAAACAGGGTCTTGATAAGCAGAGGTTGAGTCAGGAGGGGAATGGTACATCTGGGATGGAAGTTGATGGGAGTTTGGATGATATGGCATCGTTGGGGGCTGAGCAGAGAGGTGGAGCTAGATGCCAGAGGTGTTCGCAAAAAGGTCATGTGGCGGCTGTGTGCAAAACTGATATTTACTGTGTTATTTGTGACAGCTTTGATCATGTAAATCATAGATGTCCTATTCCCAAGCAGCTAAGACCGGTGGCGCATGCTGTAGGCTATGCTGTTCATGGTCTGGGTTTCTATCACATCCCTCATCCTCCTCTACCAAAGGCGAAAAAAGACAACAGAACAACTCTCATTTCAGTGGAGGGGGGTGTGCTCTCTAAAGAGCAGATTGTTGCTCAGTTACAGAGGCTTATTCCTTGCAAATGGTCTTGGGAGCTGAAAGAACAAGAGGAGGGTTATGTGACAATGTTTCCTTCAAAGACAGATTTGCAAAGATCCATTGCGTTTTGGGGAGCAGATGTGAGGTTGGAGGGTCGTCCTGCGGGTGCTAGATTGATCTTTAAGGAATGGTTAGAAAAAGAGGAAGGCTATCTCTTACCCAAAGTGTGGGTCAGGGTTTTTGGGATCAGGAAGAAACTTAGGGAATTTCTAAACCTCTGGGCTGTTGGTTCAATGTTGGGTTCTACTCAAACGGTGGACATGGAGATGACAAGGAAAAGTGACTTTGGGAGGATTTTTGTGGCAGTTTTAAATCCTAAGCTTATGCCTCCATCTCTTGATGTGGTAATCGGAGATCATTATTTCGAATTAAAATTTGAAGTGGAGAGAATTGGGTGTGATGAGAATGGAGATGAGGTATAGTTGGATTTATCCAATTCTGATGATGAAGAAAAAAAGGGTGGTGGTGGTGACATGGCAATGGATGATTTGGATCCTGATGTTACTAGGGAACCAAAAAGATCTAGAAGCCTAGATGGTCCAAAACCAGGTTCTGAAAGTTCTAAGGTTGGGTTTCAAGGAAGAGTCAAGAATTCCTTTCTGGCTACTGTGAGTGATCTGTCAGATAGTGAGTTTGAGCTCTTTTTGAGAAGAAAAGCATAGGAACTGTTAGACTCATCAGTGGACAAAGCTTTAGAAGAAGCTACTGACAAAGTTTTGGCTGAAAATAATGCAGAATCAAATTTGGAGGAGTTGAGGCAAGGGATTGTTGTTTCGGGTGTTTCTGGAATAGCTAGGAGGCAGTCTGATAATGTCAATGGGTCAGTTGATCTGGGTGGCGTTTTTCCTCAAGGAAGTAATGCCAACATTTCAATTAGTGGCGAGGATGGTTTGTCTGGGCGGTTGGAACAACAGTTCTCTCAAGATCAAGTTCACTTTGAAGTTGATGGGTCTAATCAGATGGGCTTGGGTCATGGTTTAAGTATCAATTCAGAGCAGCTGGGTGATGTTAGTCTGGAGGGAGGGCAGGAGGTATCTCCTGAGGAGGCGCTTTCTTCTGCACTTGTCAAGGATGCAGATGGTTGTGCCAGGGCAAATAAGCAGGAGGCGGCTGATATTCCTGAGGCACGTGTGTCTCCTTTCCGTGCTTCTCCGAGATTGGCAGGTTCAGGAGTTGAGCATTCTATGGTGCGTGCTGAGCGTAGGGCTGCTATGAAGAACCTGGATTTCAATGAAGGTACTGATCTTGATCTAAGTTTATCTTCTATTCCTATTGTTGACGCGATTGCCAATATTAATCAATTTGGAGTCTTTTGTGGTAATTCTCTGGAAGAGTCAGTCTCTGCGGTTAATAATCTATTCAAAGTTGATATATCTAGAACTGCTTCTTTTTTACCTTTTGATTGCAAGGCTGAAAATCATGATTCTTGTGTTAGTGATACTGAGTCACAGGAGGACTGTGACTTTTTAGCTTCCCTTACCACTGTTTGTGGTGGTCCAATAGATGAGATCTTAGATGATGATAGCTGTCACCGTAGTCGTGATTTTAAAGCTATTTATAAAAGAAATAAAAAGATTAGAGACTGCGCCATGTTCTCTAAGCAGAGCAAGTGCAAGGTTAAATTCGTCAGGAGCAATAAGAATAGTTTAAAATGAAAGGAATTTTTTGGAATAGCAGAGGTCTGAGTGACTTGGCTAAGTCTAGATTCCTATCGGATACTTCCAAAGAGCAGCAACTAGATTTTATTACTATTTTAGAGACTGGTAAAAAAGATTTCGCTACCCATACACTCAATAATTTGTGTGGGGGTAGGAATTTTCTTTGGCATTAGACGGAACCTCATGGGAGGTCAGGTGGAATCGCATTGGGTGTCAATTTAGACATTTTTGATATAGGAAGCATTGAAGAAGGGGATTTTTATATCAAATTCCGTCTGAAATGTAAAGAGGATGGTTTTCAGTGGATTTTGGTAGCAGTTTATGGGGCTGCTCAACCGAAATTCAAGGAGGCTTTTCTCACCGAAATGGTTCGTTCCTGTAGCAAAGAAACATTACCCATTCTAATTGGTGGTGATTTTAACATTATAAGAAGTTCTAGTGAGAAGAACAATGGTAACTACAGTAGTAGATGGCCCTTTTTGTTTAATGTGGTAATTGATAACCTGAACTTAAGGGAATTCAGATGTCTGGTCGTAGATTTACGTGGGCCAACTCCTTAGAGGTTCCTACTTATGAAAGATTAGATAGAGTCTTGATGAGTACGGAATGGGAACAAAAATTTCCATTAACGTCAGTGGTGGCACTTAGTCGGAAGATTTCGGATCATACCCCATTGCTTCTTAATACGGGAGCAGGATCACATGGTGACAAACATACTGTATTTCGTTTTGAAATAGGTTGGTTGTTGCGTGATGATTTCCATAAGCTAGTTGCGGAGGTATGGAACAAAAAGACTAAAGGCTCCAATGCACTGGAGATTTGGCAAAGCAAGATAAGGCGATTGAGGCAATTCCTTAGAGGGTGGGCTAAAAATGTGAGTGGGTCTAATAAAAAGATGAAAAAAGAACTCATTAGGAGAGCAGGAGAGTTAGATAAGAAGGCAGAATCTACTTTGCTTAGTCCTCAGGAGGTGGAGTTAAAACAGTACCTTAAGCAGAGACTAGCTTCTCTCCTTAGGGAAGAAGAATTATATTGGTATCAGAGAGCTAAATCTACTAGGCTTCTTCAGGGGGATAGAAATACTAAATATTTTCAGCTTGTTGCTAGTGGAAAGCATAGGAAGACTAGAATCTTCCAATTAGAGCAGGAGGAAGGGGTAATCAGGGGAGAAGAAAACCTTAAGAAATACATTACCAAGTATTACAAAACTTTGTTTGGATCGCCAGAGAGAAGTAACTTCTCCATGATCGAATCTCAAAGAGAGGATATTCCCCAGGTGTCTAATGAGGAAAATGAAATTCTTAAAGCTCAGTTTACTTATAAAGAAGTTAAAGATTCAATTTTTCAGATGAAACATAATAAGGCTCTGGGCGAGATGGTTTTCTCTTGAGTTTTATCAGAATTTTGGGGCTCATTAAAATGACCTAATGGCCATGTTTCATGATTTTCACAAATGTAACTTTGTCCTTTTAGCTTAAACTTCGGAACAATTACATTGTTGCCAAAGCTAAAAGAGGTTAAGCAAATTCAGCAGTTTAGACCAATCTGTCTTTTAAATGTGAGTTTCAAGGTTTTTTCTAAGGTAGTGGTTAATAGAGTGCTTCAGTTGCGCAAAAGATTGTGAGACCTTCGCAAACTGCCTTTATGTCGGGTAGAAACATAATGGAGGGAGTTATCATCTTACATGAAACTTTGCATGAATTAAAAAAGAGAAATCTCAATGGTGTGATGCTTAAATTAGACTTTGAGAAGGTATATGACAAGGTTAAATGGGATTTTCTCCAACAATCTCTCAGAATGAAAGGTTTCTCCATAACTTGGTGTAAGTGGATCGAAAGCATTGTCAGCAAAGGAAGTGTGAATGTCAAAGTTAATGATAATCTTGGGCGTTACTTCCAAACTTTAAAAGGATTGAGACAAGGGGATCCTTTATCACCGCTTTTATTTAATCTGGTAGCGGACATGCTTGCCATTTTGATAACTAGGGCTAAGGATAATAACCAGTTTAGAGGGATCATCCCGCATTTAGTGGATGGGGGTCTTTCTATCCTTCAGTATGCGGATGACACGATTCTCTTTCTGGAGCATAATTTGAAGGAGGCTTTGAATTTAAAGCTTGTCTTGAATGTTTTTGAACAGCTTTTAGGTCTTAAGATCAATTTCCATAAGAGTGAAATATTCCTTTTTGGTGAAGCTCAAATTTACAAGAAGGAATATGTTCAACTTTTTGGGTGCAAAGAGGGAACTTTTCCCTTCAGATATTTAGGTATCCCAATGCATCATAGAAGAATTAGCAATAAAGATTGGATTTCAGTGGAGGAGAGATTTCAAAAGAAGCTTGCTAGTTGGAAAGGAAAGCTTCTTTCAGCTGGAGGCAGATTGGTATTGATTAATTCAGTTTTCTCTAGTTTACCCATGTTTCTGTTATCATTTTTTAAAGCTCCTAAAGGGGTAATTAAAAAACTAGATTATTACAGATCCAGGTTTTTTTTGGCAGTGCGATGAACATAAGAAGAAATATAGATTGGCAAGATGGTCTGTGCTCAATAAACCTAAATGTATGGGCGGTCTGGGAATTTTAGATTTGGAATTGCAGAACAGGTGTTTACTTAGTAAGTGGTTATTTAAACTGTTAAGTGAGGAAGGCCTTTGGCAAGACTTACTTAGAAGGAAATACCTACATAGTAAATCCATTATGCAAATATCCAGGAATGCTGGAGATTCTCATTTCTGGTCGGGCTTGATGAGTGTCAAAGAGCAATTCCTGTCTATGGGGTCTTTTCATTTAGGGGATGGGAGAAGTGCTAGGTTCTGGGAGGATGTGTGGATTGGTACCGAACCTCTTATGGAGGTGTATCCTAATCTTTATAGATTGGTTAGGAAGAAAGATGTGTTAGTAGCAAGAGTATTTGAATCGGTCCCGCTCAATATCTCCTTTCGAAGGTCGTTGATGGGATATGACTTGACAACTTGGTTTGAACTAGTATCGAAAGTTGTTAATGTTTCGTTATCTCAAGACAGGGACAAATTTAGATGGGTTCTTAGCAAAAAGGGTATCTTTTCGGTACATTCGATGTATAATGCCTTGATACAGGAAAATTCCATTCCTAGCAAGTGTGACATTTGGAAGTTTAAAATCCCTTTGAAGGTTAAAATCTTTCTTTGGTACTTAAGGTCCGGTGTAATTCTAACTAAGGATAATTTAGCTAAAAGAAGGTGGCAAGGTAGCATTAAATGTTGTTTTTGTAATTCTAATGAAACAATTCAACATTTGTTTTTTGATTGTCTTTTGGCAAGATCTATTTGGAATACCTTTTCCATTACATTTGGAATTCAATCTCCTCCCAATGTATTTATTTTGTTTGGCTTTTGGCTTAAGGGTGTTAATTCTAAGCTTAAGTTCCAAATTTTACTAGGTGCAGCAGCCCTATGTTGGTCGATATGGTTGTATAGGAATGATATGATATTCAATAGAGGTTCTATTGACTCATTTGCACAGGTTATCTTCAGGGAGACGTATTGGATCAGAAGTTGGTCTCCGCTGTCTAAAGAGGAAGAGAAGGGGATGCTGTTAAAGGGATGCAAGATGCTAGAGACTACAATCTTCGAGCTGTTTGCCAATTTTGGTTGGAGAAGGAATCTTAGAATTGAGGCCTAGAGTCATGTCGTTGTAATTCTTTTGGGAACTTGTTATGTTAGTCGTTTGACTGTTGTCTGGTTCGCGTTTAGTGGCTGTATAGCCAGTTACTCTTCCCTGTACTTTTTGAATTCTGTACCGTTGGCCGCATTCCTCCTTGAGTGAAGAGGCCGGATTATTTTCCTTTATCTAAAAAAAACACCTGGAGAGCATGAGACAAATCCGACTTACCCGAGTTCTCATGTAATATTGGAGATCCAAGTATCCCCTTCCCTTGCCCCTTGAGTTGTTCAAAATCTCGATGGCCGTGGACCATGGTAGCCTCTTCGCTTGGTGGAGATGCTGGAACCGGAAGTGTCTGCTGATGTGCGATGATCGGAGGGAACACTGGACATGGCGGCATTGAGTTTGCCGCTTCTGGGAGCGCCTCCAAAACTTCCACCCTACCTCGCATAGTCTACACTGCAGATCGAACTTCCCCGACCTCCGATTGAACGCCCTGAACATCATCCAGAATTTGCTTTAGCAATGCATTCACCCTTTCCAACTGATTCTCCACCGATGCTATGGTTGTTGACATCTTCGTCTCCAATTGTGACTGCTTCTTCCGAGGTGCCAAAGCGGAATGTGGCTTTGATACCAAGTGTTGCGATCATCCAAACAAACCAGAACAGAGTTTGGGGTAGAGAGCAAGAAGAGGAAAGGAAGTTTAGATAGAACATTTGGGGATTTCTGTATTAGATTTGTAGTGTCTTTCACAAGTCACCGAATGGTTATATACTCCCACCCAATTCCCTTACAAGTGGGACCAGCCCAAACACAAGACCCAGAAATACAACTCTGCATGCACCCTTGACCCACGCCTAAGAAGCTGTTACGATTCCGCCTGAAGACCTGCTGCTGATCTATCCCAAATACGCACTGTTGGTCGTCCAGCACATAACAATACACTGCGTGTATGTTCAGTGGGACAGCGTGTTCCAATACTCTCGAGGTCATGAGCCTCCAAATTAATTCCTTTGTGTGTGTATAGAACATGCATGTGCGTGTTGTGCGTGAGTTGTGTTCGTCCGCCTTGTACCCTAAAAAAAAGAGATATTCAAGTAGGAAAGATTAGGCCCCCATATCCACTCGTGTATAACCCCATTAATTTGATTGCTTGAGGTCAAGGCTGTTGATATTATTTAGATAAGCACAATGGGATCTCAGTTATGTTTCAAGATGCTAAGTTGAGCATTTGAAGTTGGGGGAAGGAGGACAAAGAAGAATAGCGTTATCCGTCCACTATTGTCAGACTATTATGTGAGAGGGTGAGCTGAGTCAGGTTTTGTTGAAACCCAAATGCACTATGTTCCACTGTGCCAGTAAAATTGTTTGCAGAAAGGTCAAGCATTTTGAGACTTCAAAGATGGTGGAAAGAACTTGGTATGCATCCACATAACTTGCTACATAAGTCAATGAATGCCAACAATGAAGATGGATTGGGAAGAATTCTACGTGGACCTGTGGACCTGACAGCTGGTTTAATCCGAGATCCAATTGCTCCAATACTGGTAGTCTAAAAAAGTATCTGGAATTGTTCCAGCAGACAAGAGACCTACTTAGAACTTCATATGGATTACTTGATGGCTTGAAACTACGGTGAAAAGTTAATCATACTGGTAAGATTATTTTGTGAGAGAACTAGTATCTTCAGTTGTGTCAAGTTCCCAAGGGAAGAAGGTATAGGCCTTGAAAGCCTGCAATTGGCAAACAGCTAGCAGCGATGTCAAAGACGTGAGGCTGCCAATCCAAGGAGGCAGTGGCCCAGAGAGCATGCTATTGAAGAGCTTCAATGTTGTTAGTGATTTGAGGTCGCTGAGTGAAGCTGGAATTGGGCCTGATTAGGATAATCCCCACAGCTGCAACAATGTTAATGACATGGCATTGCCAATCGAGCTCGGAATGGCGCCGGATAGGCTCGTCCCTCGAGGTTTAGAACCTCCAAAGAGCAAGGCCAGCTGGGAAACCTGGCAATTGATCATGCAGAACGGGATGATTAGATAAATCAAGGACCTTGAGACTCTTGTGCTGGAGTATCCTCGCTGGGATGCATCGTTCAAGACTGTTTTCGGTGAGTTGAAGAACTCCAGGGATGGGAAGTCAGCCAAGAATTCCGGGACTGTTCCGGACGTGTCAAAATTATACTGCAAGTTGATCACAGCTAAGGAGCGAAGGTGAGAAAATGAAGGTTGCATTGGACCAGGAATTGAACAACCCACCAACCTAATAGCTTCAGCGGAGAGGCTGAGTCTGCCACTGCCATGGCATCACACCGCTCCGTGCCACTACTGGAGATTTTGGTGAAGTCTAGGTAAGCTCCCTCAAGTTGCCAAGGTACAAGAGGAGGCGTTTTATAAGACTCCCAGTGGCAGCAGTCCGTACCGTCTTTCCAGTGGCAGCAGTCGTAGTAGGAGAACTGAACAACATTGATCCATCACGAAGAATTAAAACAAGGGTTTAGGAGATATTCTTGATATGCTTGCTCGTTGTTCGTGTAGTAGTATATGCAGGGACAGGGAACATGTTGGTCAGGGGTCTTCATGGCACACCATGGATGAGCAGTCACCTGGCAGCTCTTTCTGTTTAGTGCAATCCATTTCTGCTAATGTTTTGGTAGGGGTTTACTCTGTTCATCAACATAAAAGAAGGAAAAACTATGGAACGTGGCGAATTTATATGATAACTGGAGTTCCGGACTGCAACCATGGACGCAAGTGGATGTAGCAAAGCTATTCAATCCAGGGATGTTTCCGTTTTCAAAAGAAACCCAGGGTTGTTTGGAATGTAATTTGTTTGAATTTTGAATTTCACTGGAATAATGTTGCAGAAAACAGCTCAAATCCCCCGTAATTTATTCTCCATGTTCATTTAGGCTCGGTTCGGAACGAGGGGTTTTTCTAGGAATTATATTGCTTCTTGTAGAAATTCTTCTCTAATGTCGCGAATTTTCTGAGCGCATAGATTGCGAGGAAAACATAAAAAAGCTACAAATATCTACATTAACCAAGCGATGGTGCAGTGCAAACTATTTTACCATGTACACTGACACACAGCAGCTCTAGCTCGCCGGGGACACGCCGGCCGCCGCATCCGCCGTCCTCACCGCCGTCCTGCAGACCGGGCACGTCGAGCTCACACGGAACCACGCGTCGATGCACCCGACGTGGAACACGTGGCGGCACGCCGGGAGCAGCCTCCCCAGCTCGCCGTCCTCCATCCTCCCCAGGCACACTGCACATTGCTCGGCGACGGCGCCGACCTCTTCCGCAGAAGAGTCCCACATGAACACCGGCAGCGCGCCCAGCTCCTTGGCGTCCAGCCCCGCCTCCTGACCGCACGCGCTGATCACGCTGATCACATTGAGCTCGTAGCCGTCCGGCGGGCGGTGCAGCGCGTGAGGATTGCCCGTGACAGCGGCGACACCGTCCCGCCGCTTCAGGAGGCACCGGTAGTAGAGGTGGAGCGCGGTGACGAAGACGATCGCCGCCGAGAGCGTGGTGACCGCGGCCAGGAGGACGTTGGCGTTGCAAGGAGCAGATAGCATGGCTCAATGCTGGTGCAGATGGTGCAATGTGCAATCATGCATTCATGATGGGCAATCTGGTGAGGAGCGACTGCACTACATATTGGAAGTCATTAGTACTGCATATTGGAAGTCATTAGTAGTACGTGTATATTTGGTTTGAAGCTAACTTTATCGTAACTAATATTAGTTAAATGTGATTTGCTATACTTTTTGTAGCAACAAAATTCAGCGTCATAAGTTTAGCAAAGTTCAATAAAAGACTGAGTCTATAACGCGTGAGATATGAGACTAAAAAATTATAGTATCCGTCTAAAAATTTATTGCACACCTAAAATTATACATGAGTTAGTTTGAAACCAATCCGGCCCTGCATGGCTTCATCCTTCCTGGACGCCGCATGGAATCATGGGAAGTTTTAGCTGTGTTGAGCATCATGCCATCATGTGAGCTGAGTTTCTGGAGCAAGAAACTGCTTGTCTTGTGTCCTCACATGGGCACAGCACAGGAAGACAAGACCGTTCAAAGTTTGGTAGGTGTCATGAGTCTAGCTAAGCAGTGATGGCTCATTGTTTCTAAGTGACATCAGCCACAGTAGGACAAGGAAAGTATTGGACTTGATACTTGTAGCATATGTCTGCATTCCTTATTAGTAGCAGTATGTATTTTCTTTTTGGGATTTGATAAACATTAACTGGATGTTTTTTTGTTGAAATCACCCAAATCTAGAATCATTGGATCATTGTTGAGATTCAGGAGTATCGATTACATCCAATCCTATGATTTGATCCAACGGCCCGGTGAATTTGGATGTTAGATCCAACGGCCCACATCCGATCCTATGATTTGATCCAATGGCCCGGTGAATTTGGATGTTAGATCCAACGGCCCGGTGAATTTGGATGTTAGTTAAGACAAAAACATCCGGATGATACCTATACACTCCCTTTCTTTTTACAGTTTCTTATTAGTAATATGTTTTTTTTTACAATGATCAGTAGGTATTTTCGGTCAAAAATTTTACACAGGGATTACACAGTCCAGACTCCGGAGAAGGATGAAAAATGGGAACTATACCGAGTGAATGTGTAAATCTGTATCACCGTATGACTAACCGTAGCAGCAAAACTTGCTGTTCTACTGGCCTGGCGTGTATGTATCTCCGTCCATGAGCTTAAACCTCTTCTCTTCGACACCGGTGACACCCATTTATATATCTCGATTATGATATGGAGTGGCATCTACACAAGATCAACGGGAATTATTTTAATTCAGATGCACTTTGTAAGTTTTTAATACAGCATTGAGCAGCAAGAGAAAGATTGAATGTGTCGCAATGTCGCATCTATGTCTGGAACTTCCCTCAGAGGCTTGTCGGCAAAATATGCGTACAGCGCTCGCAATACGGCCTGTAAATAGATAAACAGTTCAAGGACAGCGTCTCTGTAAAAGTAAATTTTCATCAACTGTAGCAATTTACCTGGTGGGATATTACGACCACTAGTGCACGCTGGCGTTCTAGCTCAGTGATGACGGGTTCCAACCTGAGGATTGTTACCAGCACCACACAACAGTTAGAGTACAGATAATGATAGACTTGAAAATTTCAGGGTTTTTGAAAGACAAATAATTTTTCTTACCTAGTGGATAAGAAGAGCCACCTAAAAATCAAGAACTTTGCCCTATACTTGCTAATGGGGTTTTAATGATCAGGATGATCTTAGATGACTTCTCACAAATCACAGCAAACACGAACAAAAGAAAAACAAGTCTAGAATACAATCTACTAAATCTTTATTTTCAAATACAAAGAATGGTTTCTTACAAAGATTAGTCATGTGCCTGTGCGTTGAAACGAAAACTCAATTTGTGACAAAAAGTTTATTTGCAAAGAGCACTAAGGCCATTCCCAGTGCATAATTTTATTTCCCAGTTTCCAAGAGTGCCACATCAGCTTTGTCTAGGTAACCGTGTATCTCAGGTTTCATCTAAATGAAACTCTCTCACCTCCCATGAAACTCTTTCTACCTCTCTCTTCATAATTACCTTGCTATGTCACCAAATATAATGATGTGTCATGTTATTTAATGAGAATGAAACTCAATTGAAACTCCCACTGGGAATGGCCTAACAGTGGCAAAGGTGGGTAATTAAAGAGCAGTGGCAAAGAGGGTAATTTTGATGAAGTGACGTGGGAAGAAACTCTCACTTTATATAGTAGAGATTGAAGTAAAGTTTGTCTAAATAATTGGGATATGACCTAACAAATATTCATCCATCAATCGTTTATCCTCGGTAAAAGATCGAAAAGCAATTAGAAGGAGGGAAGGCAAAACCAACTTTTGCGAAAAGTAAATGCTAAATGTAAATTTCATAATAGTAGAGAAAATGAAATTTGCATTGCATAGATAGGAAGGTTTACAAAGTCACACTACTAGATGGGCAAAGTTCACAAATGAGCACATAAGGAAACTATAAAACCTTGCTACAAACCTTGGGAAGAGGCATCCTCTACCCCTCTATTTATAGCCTAAAAGCACACTAACTTGATCACTACTCCACCCATGAATCTTGATCCAACGATCCTCCTTCGCTTAAGTAGGACTCAAATTGGCATTTCAACCATCAACTTGTCATAACGGGTTTTATCCATTTATGCTAACTTAACCGTGTCGGAACCAAATTTTCAAATCCGAACACTATGTGTATAACCACACTAGTCTAGGATCAAGCTAGTGCATATAGTAAAAACAGTGATAATAACACATCCATATCACGAATCAAATAATATTAATGTTGAAGGTTAGTGATCGACAACACACTTATATTCGGGTACCTTCGAGGGATGCAGGATCAAACACACAATCGGGGACACGATGTAGACAGGTTTGGGCCTCTGGGTCGAGTAACACCCTACTCCTGTGTCGGCTATGGATGAGATCAAAAAACAGATTACAACTCGGCGATCCTAGCTCTGATTACAAGGAAGAATATGAGTATGGGGGGTGGCTAGACTATGGCTATTGGATGGACTACTTGGAGATTCGGGCTCTAGATGGCGATGGCTTGAAGCTTGCGCTTTAAGTTGGCTTGTGCAGCTTCCAATTGGCTTGTTCTGGATGACGTCTTCCCTGGTCCTTATATAGCAGGCTGGAGTACCGAATCGTATTCGATGAGGAGTCTTCTTTCCATTATGATCTCCATATCACACCTGAATTTCCATAGCGGCCGGACGTGTTCGAGTAGGTTTCCTCGTATTGAGAATACGATCAAGTCCTGCCTTGTGTGGGAACATATCTGCTCTGTATATCTTATCCCATTGAGCTGGACTCGAGATATCTGGAGTTTACAAATGCTAGTAAATATATACCTGGCATGGCATTGGACTTTATGGCGTAGGCCCATATCCCATATTTAGATATTCGACAGTAGCCCCCGAACTCTGCTTAGTGGAGGGTCTGTTTGAGCGCTTGGTCGATTGCTGCCAAAGGTGGTTTGGTCGAACAATGCCTCGCCTGCTTTTGGTCGAATGACTCGAGTAAGTCAGGAATCGCTAAGTGTCGAGTGGGATGTGCAGGGTCGAGTGCCCTGTTGCAAACCCAGCTCGAATGCTTAGGGTAGTCTCATGTCGCTCGATGTCGACCAGTCAACCTGACTCTGAGCGGAGTTGGAACGGTTGTCAGAAATTCTAAACGTTGAGCAGTTGGAGCATTTATTGCTCATGTCGGAGGTGTCACGGTGAATGCGTCACCATCATTCCACTTTTTTCGACGATCGACGTGCCATATAGCGAGAAACGAACTGTTGTGCCTGGACACTTTTTGGCTTATAAATCTCTAGATTTGGAATTGTAGCCGTTTCATTCCTTCGTCCTCAGCCTTCCTCTCGAAGCCCCCATCTTATCTCTTTGAACTCTTTCATCTCCGCACCTTGAAAAATTTCCACTTCCTTTTTTTTGTGCAATGTCTTCTGGTTCGCCTTCTGCGGGCTGTTCTAGATTTCTATGGAATCCAGCTCTTTCACCTAAGCCCTAATTCAATCACAATACTCAGCGTCTTTGCTCATCTTTGTGAGGCCTTCCTGGGCATCAGACCCAGTCTTAATTTGTTTCGCCATTTTTATCGCCTGAAGAAGTCGGCCAAGGATGAGGTCATCGGGGGTGCTGGATTTCATCTGCAGCGGTGCTGCTAGCATATACATTTTGGTTCCGGTGACTTCTTCTTGGTAATCGGACTGGAAGAAGTGGTGGTTCTATATCACCTCGCCGGACACAGTCAATTCTCCTCTGTCTTATCAGCCTTTTCTCCTGACTCCTTCCGACCTCTGGACGAAGATCCCTCCATCGACAGCGCGGAACGCATGCTACATCAAGAAAATCGAGGAGTTAAGAAAGAGGGGTCTCTCCGGATGGCACGTTGCCTGAGACTTCCTGTCATGGCAATTGAGTCCGCTGAGGTGCCGACATCATCTGGCTTGGGAGTACTTTGGGGTCGTTGATGTGACCAGAGACAGCTCTGAGGGTAAGTAACAACGACATTTTCTATCGCTCTTTCCCTTTGCCATGGTTGGTGGCTGATGAACTGCCTTACTGACTAACAGTCTTATCAAATACAAACATTTCGCCGATTGAGCAAAATCTTCACGGTTTAGATCCTGGCCCTTGCGGCATAGAGGCTTACTCTCTGGCCAACCCTTGACCAGAGGCATATATCGAGTAACAACCGATGCTGCCGCATGGAAGCGTACATTGTGGTTTAACCAGTTTCTTCTTTTCAGGAGGTGGAGTGTAAGGAGCACAGTGGGTTGCTTGAGGGGGTCACTGACCTGGATGACGAGCCAACTTGAGATAGCGGGCATGCATCGGGCTCAGCTCCTGCTGGTGCGAGGTCGCCCACGGAGGACGCGGCACTTGCGATAGCTCCCAGTGAGGTTGAAGCATCTCAGGAGCCGGAGGCGGTGGATTCTCCTCGATCGGGGAGATTGGTGTCGCCATCACCCCCACCACTGGCGAAACACCGCCGGGTGTCAAGGGCTTCTGATCAAGTGATATTCAATTGCTCGCTCGGATGCTATGACATCGTTGCTGACATGATTCGACAGCTCTTGGAGGACCAACGGGCTACCTGGGGCGCTGAGGTACAACGTCTGGTGCTGCTCCACAGGCGTCTCCCCGAGGAAATCCTCCATTGATCGATATAGTCGAAAAGGTGAGTAACTATTTGGTAATTGCTTAACCTCTGCGCTCACTCTTCCGCATCCATGTCATCTCTCGAAGGGAGCTCATATGACACCTTTGCAGCAAGGGTGCATCTAGCAACACGGTCGAGGATGCCACCGCTGGTTCCTTGCCGCCGCCAGACACGATCAAACCAACTCCGTCTAGCATCTCGCCACCACCGGACATGGTCGCAACCACGTCTGATAGCGCTCTGCCTCTATCGTGCCCCGAATCTGCAAATCCGGACACACTGTGTATTTTGCACTAGTCCAGGATCGCGCTAGTGCACACAGGCTAAACAGGGTATAATATCACATCATACACAGTGGAATATTAAATAAGTACTGTAAACATGTATATAAAAGAGTTGTGTGACCTTATGGTCCCTTACAATAATCTGCCACACAGGGCTTACAATAATCAGAGTAATATAGTTCAACAATGGAATGGTAAATAACATTGTAGTGATCCATCTTCACATAGGCACCCTGACTGAGGCTTGCTTCCCTAGTTCTCCGGCACTTCAACGAATTCCTCTTCAAAGGTAGGCATAGTCTCTTTCTCTGGTAAGTTTGTCCGCAAGGGTGAGTACACACCGTACTCAACAAGTCATGCACAAAATGCAGGTCTATTTACTACATGCATGGCTTATTCAAAGAAGTGGCTTTATGGGTTATTTTGCTTTTGCATCAATATTTTAAACTACTATTTACTTAGATTGAAAGCATCAAAACCATACAACCATTATATTTCTCAATTTGTTTTCCACATTGCTTTGGACACACAGTCCCTAATCATCTTTCATCATTAACTTTGGCACACAGCCATCCACCCCATTTTATTTTCATAACACTACCCCTTGACTGTAATCCTCGAGCATTGTCCAGTACCGTGGACTCGGCTATTCGAACAGTTTTGACATTCTGCAGAGGTTGTACACTTTACCCACAAGATACAGTCGCACACCACAAAGGCGATTAACCGTAACAAAGTTTTTCAGAGACTTCTATCTTATCCTAAGAACCTCTCCGTGTTGCCTTCACTATCACTTTCCTCACTCAGAGCCGAAGTATAGGACCGATGAACACCGTTGGATAGGTTACCAAGCCGTAGCACAGCATCGCTCCCCGCATAGCTACTCCCCTGTAATCGCCACCCCAAGGTATCAAAGGTAAGATATCGAATCCTACTAAACTAGGCCTTCCCATTCAGACATGTGGTTGTACGAGAGACTCAGGTCAAAGGCTTGCAAGGTGAAGTCCTTAACTGACCAAGGCAAGACTTCCTGCTCTCAAATTGGCACACAGCCCTCACATCACTCAAACCCACCAAATGCCACACAGGTCCACCTGGCACAAAGCCTCGGTCCACTTGCCCTAGTCTAAATCAATTCCACCCCAAGTTATTTAACGGTGCAACACATGCCCGTAATCATCTTTGATGCAGAACCACACAGGTCTCTACATTCCAATTTCGATACCAACATCATTCCACCTTTTATCAAAATACATTCACTATTCTTTAGTCGGTGTTACATTTGTAATTAAAAAGGTCATTCATGTTATATGCATGACTAAGCAACTACTCACGGTCTAGCCTCCCGTGTTGGCACAATATCATCTCAACCAACTAAATACATTTTTAGTTGAATTAGCATGCATAATTTGAAACAAAATACATTTTCAATAATTAGGAGCAACATGGTCAAAGCATAACTTGCCTTCAAAGAGTTGCTGATCCTGGTCCGGATCTAAGTCTTGTACTGGAAATTCTCCCTCGTAACTCCCCAGCAAATCAGCGTCTAATTAAAATCAACATACACACAATAAATATATTTTACAGAGAGAAAATTCATCTCTAAAAATTCAAAAAAATTCACCAATAAATAGACCTTGATTTTACAAATTTGTAGAAATTGGAATCACTCAAATCGGAGTTAAAACGCAAAAGTTATAACCATTTGAAGTTTTAAAATAAATCAAAAGAATAAACCGAATTTCTTCATTTATTTTTATACAGAAAATTGGCATTTATCACGCCAGCATCACTATTTATGACGCCAGCACCGAAAACATTTTCGCCAAATATATTTATTAAAGAAAATCAGAATTATGACGTCAAGATACGTCATCGCCGACGTCGGCACCCATTGTGCCAAGACTAACAAGTGGGCCCTCTCGATGACGCCGATGACACGGGCATAACTGGTCGTGACACGCGTCGCACATTATCAACCGAGAGCTCAATTTAATCTTGTCCATCCGATTAAAATGAACGGCTAGATCAAATCCCGACGCTTCGTTCTAAGCATTTCGAGTCGACACGTGGCACAATCTCAACCCTCGGATCACGATCTAACGGCGAAGATCAACCCGAATGACGACTCAACTGACCCGGTCAAACGCCAAGATTCGTGCGCTGGCCACGCGTCCCAATCTGAGCCGTGCGATGAAATCAACGGCCAAGATTGCACCGACACTCCGGATCGCTACTGCGGTGCTGACACGTGGCTTAACTGTGACCATCGGATCTAAATCGTGCGGCTAAAAGTGAATCGGCGACGTCGACCACAACGGCCTCACCGATGCCTTGTTTCACGCACGACACGCGTTGACACGGATCGGCGGCAGCGTGGAATCTGGTCCATTCATTCAAAAATCAATGGCCAGGATTAAATCTAATTCACGCGGTGTAACCAGCCGACGTATACCCCGATGCACGACGCGTGGACAACCGAACCGCACATCTATGATCCAATGGTTCGATTAATTCAATCCTTACGCTATCAGAGCAAATCCAACGGCTATAGTTAAATAGACTACGTGGCTACACACGAATCACACGATCAAGATCTAACGGCTAGCAACTGCAGATGAAGTTCACTGTTACCGTGACTACGTGGCTAAATCTAGGTCGCATATCTAAGATCCAATGGCTAACATTTTACTCGGTTATGAGCACACGTGAGCAATCCCGCTACGGGCACGTGGCACAATCCTAGCCATTCATCTCTAGATCTATGACTACGAGTTGAAAATGAAACTCACTGTTTAAAGGAAGATGTGGCGCAATCGAAGACGTTGATCGGAAATCGAACGGTCGACGTTGCTCGGCTCGGCGGTGATGTCGCGGCGAGAAGAGGTGTCCAGAGTTGGAGAAGACAACGTCGGCGATGGCGTTCCGGTGTTGCTCCGACGACACGAGTTGGCTTTACGGTTGTGGCTCGACGCGAGGATTACTCCGGTGACTTCAACGGCGGCGAAGACTCACCGGAGAGGGCGCAAAGCACGGCGGAACGTCTCGGTACTACAGTGAGGTCGTACGTGCTCTGTGGTGGTCCTTGGAATGCGTGAAAGGGCTCGAAGTGTGCGGGACGACGTGCTTTATACACTGCACCTATTAATGAAGCGGCGGAGACGCACGGCGACGAGTAATGGCGAACGTTTCTTCGACGGTAATGGCGCGTGTCGGCGCTTCCGGAAAAGGCTGCGATGCTTCGAGGATGAATCCCACGCGTACACGCGGCGACGATCCGACGGCTCGGGCGACGAATCGGCACGGCCGAGTCTCATCCGTCAGATGAAGATCCAACGGTGGACGAACGGTGGCTTTTAGGGTTTCCGGTCGAACGTCCAACGTGACGCACAGTGATGGGCTCGGCCCTTTACTGTTCCTTTACTGTTCATCCGTTTTTCTAAAACTTTTCCGATTAAAATAATTCCAGGAATTCATTTTAATTATTTGAAGCATTTAAAATATCAGAAAAATTCTAGAAAAATTCCAGAAAATATTTTAAGACATTTTGAACTCAAATAAAATATTTTCATTTATATTTTATTAAAACTTTTCTATTATTAAATTAATTTCCAAAGAAAAGTAAATTCCAAAAATTCAAATAAATCCAAATAAATTCCAGAAATTCTCAAAAATTCAATTAAACCATTTAAATTAAAATAATCAAAATTTAGGGATGTTACAAACCTCCCCCCTTAACAGAATCTCGACCCCGAGATTCAGGGCTGACTAGAGAATAATTCAGGAAACTCTTTCTCAAATCTTCCTCACGCTCCCAAGTTGCTTTGCTTTCTGAGTGGTTGCTCCACTGGACTCTGCAAAAGCGGGTTGACTTGTTCCTGGTTTCACGATCCATGATGTCCAAAATCTTCACTGGATGCTCCTTGTAAGTTAAATCCTCTTACAGTTCAATAGCTTCAATAGGTGTTTGTTCCTCTGGTACTCGAAGGCACTTCTTCAATTGAGATACATGGAATACATCATGTACCCTCGCTAAAGATCATGGCAGCTTCTAGCTGTGTTTACTTCTCCTTTGCGGCTTAAGATCTTGAATGGTCCCACATACCTTGGGGCAAGTTTTCCTTTAGCATGAAACCTTTTAACTCCCTTAAGTGGCATGACCTTGAGATAAACATAGTCTTCTGGTTCAAAGCTCAAATCACGGCGTCGGTTATCTGCGTAGCTCTTTTGCCTGGATTGTGCAGTCTTCAACCTTTCTCTAATCAGAGCAATCTTCTCCTCTGCACTTGAGAGTATATCTGGTCCAAAAACATGATGTTCTCCCGTCTCGTTCCAATTCAAAGGTGTTCGACATGATCGACCATACAAAGCTTCAAAAGGCGACATTTTTAAACTAGCATGATAGCTATTGTTGTAACTGAACTCAGCATATGGCAAACATTTGTCCCACGATGTGGTATATGACAATGCACAAGCTCTTAGCATATCTTCAAGAATCTGGTTTACCCTTTCGGTCTGACCATCTGTCTGTGGATGGTATGCTGTACTGAAGTTCAAACGTGTGCCCATTGTTGTATGCAACTTATCCCAAAATCTTGAGGTAAATTGAGTACCTCTATCCGATACTATCTTCTTAGGCACATCGTGCAAACACACAATTCTTGCCATGTACAGTTCCGCTAACTTATCTCCGGAATAAGTTGTTTTTACGGGTATGAAATGTGCAACCTTTGTTAACCGATCCACTATGACCCATATGGAGTCATATCCACCTTGAGTCCTTGGCAAACCGGTGATGAAGTCCATCCCGATTTCCTCCCATTTCCATTCTGGTATCCTTAGTGGTTGTAGCAGTCCCGCTGGTCTCTGATGCATGGCTTTGACTCTTTGGCATACATCGCATAATGCTACATGCTCAGCTACTTCCTTCTTCATGTTCGGCCACCAGAATCTTTCTTTTAAATCCTGGTACATCTTAGCACTTCCGGGGTGAATGGAGTATTTGGAGTCATGTGCTTCTTCTAGTATCAACTGCTTCAATTCCGGTTTATGGGGTACGCAGATTCTGTTCTTTATCCACAAGGTACCATGCTCATCTACTCTGAAGTCCTTGGCTAAATCTTCGTCCATCTTGGATTTGATTCTATTAATCTTCTCATCATCCTTTTGACCTTCCCTGATCTGCTCTTCCAGGGTCGGCTTAACCTCCAAGGTAGCTAGGAAACCTTCCGGTACGACTTCCAATCTTAACTTCTGAAGCTCTTTACATAAATCAGTCTGTTCTTCTGCTATCATCAAACTCAAGCTATAGCTTTTTCGACTCAGAGCATCTGCCACCACGTTTGCTTTTCCTGGATGTAGTGAATTCCAATGTTATAATCCTTAATTAACTCTAACCATCTTCTCTGCCTCATGTTAAGATCTGATTGAGTGAATATATACTTTAAACTTTTATGGTCAGTATATATTTCACATCGGTTTCCGATGAGATAGTGACGCCATATTTTAAGAGCGTGCACTACAGCAGCTAACTTCAGGTCATGAGTCGGGTAATTTTGCTCATGTGGCCTTAGCTGCCTTGATGCATAAGCCACTACTTTGCCGTTCTGCATCAGCACACATCCAAGTCCCTGACACGAAGCATCACAGTATATATCAAAGTTGTCCTTAGTATTCGGCAACACTAAAACATATGTCGAAGTCAACCACTTCTTCAGCTCTTGGAAACTCTTTTCGCACTCAGGCGACCACACAAACTTTTTCTCTTTCTTTAGCAATTGCGTGAGAGGTCTCGCAATTGAAGAAAATCCTTCAATGAACCGGCGATAATACCCCGCCATACCAAGAAAACTTCTGATCTGAGTAACTGACTTTGGTTGCTCCCAATGCAACACTGCCTCTACTTTCTTAGGATCAACAGCTACTCCTTCGGCAGTCATTACATGACCCAAGAATTCAACCTTCTTTTTCTAGAAGTCGCATTTGCTAAATTTTGCATATAGCTGGTTTTCTCTTAACTTTTCCAAAATCATCCTTAAATGTCCAGCATGCTCTTCCTCCGACTTGGAGTAAACTAAGATGTCATCAATGAACACGACAACAAACTTATCCAAATATTCCATGAATACTTTGTTCATTATATTCATGAAATATGCAGGAGCATTAGTCAGTCCGAAGGACATGACCGTGAATTCATAATGTCCATACCTTGATGAGAAAGCTGTCTTTGGTATGTCCTCAGTCCGAATCTTTAACTGATGGTATCCAGATCGAAGATCTATCTTAGAGAAGACTCATGCTCCTCTTAACTGATCAAAAAGATCATCTATCCTGGGCAATGGGTACATGTTCTTTATCGTCACATCATTGAGTGCACGATAATCTATACACATTCTAAAGCTTCCATCTTTCTTCTTTACAAACAATACCGGGGCTCCCCACGGTGATGAACTTGGCCTTATAAATCCCTTCTCTAACAACTCCTCAATTTGCTTCTTCATTTCTACCAATTCCTCGGTAGACATCCTATAGGGTCTCTTGGCTATAGGAGCTGTTCCGGGTACTAACTCAATTACAAACTCTATATCCCTGTCTGGTGGCATTCCGGGTAAGTCCTCGGGAAACACATCCGGGTATTCATTCACTACCAAAACATCTTTTATTTCAACAACTTTCACACTGTTAATCATTAATTGACTATCCTGAACAGTAACTGCTTGGATCTCCACCTTCTTGTCATTTGGGCTCTCGATCACACTACTCTTCGTCCACAATCCAAAGATCGCTTTGTGCTTGGATAACCAATCCATTCCCGTAATCACATCTATGGTCCGAGTATCTAATATGATTAGGTTTGCTAGAACTCTATACCATTTATTTTAATTTTACCCCGAACATCCTACTTTAGCTCTGAGTTCGATCCGTGGTTTGAACTATAAGCATACTCTTTAGATTGACCACATCCAAATCATTTTGCACAACAAAAACTTGAGAAATGAATGAATGAGAAGCTCCTGAATCAAACATAATAGTAGCTGGTACTGAGTTGACTAGAAACTTACCCAATACGACATCCGTGGCGTTCTGAACTTCATCCGCCATGATGTGGTTGACCCTTCCTCGCACAGCTGATTGTGGTGCTGCTCCAGCTTGAGCAGGTACTCGACTTCCTCCTTGAGCGGGTGTTCTTGCAGGCGTGTTACCCAAATTAAAGCGAACAGGAGTAACTCCTCCCTTTTTGGGACAGGTATTGGCGAAATGCCCCATCTCGTTACAATTGTAGCAATATCTTCCCGCCATTGTCGGATTTCTTGCTGTTTCGATTGCTTGACGGTGTTTGTGGATTCTCGACCAAGAAGTCGCCAGACAGTAGTGGTGCTCATGCGCGCTCCCTGGCTGAAATCGGTGAACTGCTGGGGTACCACCCTCGGTCTCTCACGACCTGGCGTCCTCCTTCTTCGTGCTGCGGCGCTTGAGGTTGTCATCCAGCTTTTTGCGCTTATCTTCCGTAATGAGCGCCTTTGTTGACAAGCTCTTGGAAATCCGGAAATGTGTGGGTGATCACCCCACTTGAAGTCCAAATTCAGTCCTTCATGAATCAAGACCGCCTAGCCTTATCGAGGCTACATCCTCCGCCAAGATAACGCAAGCCGTGTAAACTTGTTAAGATAATCGCCACAGATTGGCCTCCTCGCTTCAAAGAGCGGAACTCTTCCTTCTTAAACTCCATCATACCCTCCCAAGACATGATATCGACGGAAGGCAATCAGAACTCATCCCAAGTGATTTCGGGATGCTCGTGGACGCACAATAATTCTCCCACCATTCTCGCAGCTAGCCCCTCTAACCGTGAGAGGCATACAAAACTCTCTCGTTGCCTACACATTGGGATATGTGCAGCTTCCTCTCAATTGTGCGCAACCAGTCATCTGCTTCAATGGGATTGACGTTCCCAGAGAAGGTTGGGGGGTCTGGTTCTCATGAAGTCCGACATTCTAGACTGGTGTCCTTGGTGCATAGCCTGGTTGTTGTTATTGACTGCTGCCTGGTTCTGCATCTGCTGCATCTGTTGCATCATAGTCTGCATCAGCTGGGTTTGAGCAGTTAAGAAGGCTCCCAGATTGTTCATATCCATAGGTGGTGCAGGTTGAGGATTTGGTGCGTTGTCTTGGTTTCCACCCTGCTAAGATCCGCTTCCTCCAGCTCCACGGTTTCCACGAGTGTTCACCATCTGAAGAACAAAGGATTTAGGGAAAAGAAGAAATAGAGTGGACAAGTACACAAGAATCTTATGCGGGGAGAAAATTTGGCTCGAACATAAGCACACAATTTTATTTAATATTATAGGGATATGGCCGCTCACAAGTGTCTACGGGCATTGCGGCACATACCTGGCACGCATAACCATGGAAATTGTTCATCACCCACAACCACGACAACTCATAGAGTTCAAAACAAAACAAACGTTCTAAGGACAGACTCGAATAAACTGACTTAATAAAACTTGACTCAATACATGAGTCGACTCTGGCAAAAACTAAAACACTCAGTTGTCGAGCCATCCAGGCTGCGGTCCTCCAGGCGGGTACTGTGGCGGATGCGGCGGCATAGGGGCAAACTGATCCTGATGCCCCACTGCTGGCGGAACAAAAGAACCCATCGACTCTCTGCTCCGGCTACTGCCGGTGTCTTTGGTGGCTCGCACCACCGTGACTGGTACCTCTTGAATTGGTGCCTCTGCGCACCGACGCCTCCTTCTCAGTTCTCGGCCTCCTCGTGGTCGGGTCGCAACTCTAGCTCGCTCGCTCCGGACCTCCAGATCTCCTCCAACTCGTGCACCTCCTCGATGTAGATACTCGGCCCTCAAGAGCCTCCCTTGGTGGGCCTTGACCTCCGCGACCTCGCCACGAGCCCTCTGCAGCTCTCGGATCGTCTCGCCCAAGGTCTCTCCGGGCGATGGCGATCTCACCAAGTGGGTGATCGTAGCGTCATCGTCGTCGATCGGATCCCGGTCGAAGCGGTTGTCCCGACCCGGATGGTGACGAAAGACGGTGCCTTCCAGCTCGGCGAAGTAAGTGCGGGCAATATGCCGCATTGCAAGACGTGCGGTCTCCTGGATGCTGGCCTCAAACATAGACCTCCTGCACCGACGTGGGATGTGACGACGCCCTCCCCTATCTCGCAAGCGGTGACCTCACATCCCAAGCGATGTCCACCGCCGACCACGTAAGTACCCACAGAGATCGGCCTCACGAAGCCCTCCAAAATCGCAGCAGATACTACGGTTGCAAAGAATAAGCCTCCAAAGGCGCCGCCAAAGGTGTGAATCCTCCTCATCTGCCAAAATACACCTTGTTAGGACTAGATTTTGAAATCGTAAAGTAATAACAGAAAATTGCAGCATAGGTGCGGATTAAGAAGAAAAAGATTGGTCAAGATTTCATTTATAATCTTGTGCAATTTTAATCTTTTTAGAAATTAGTTTTATCTGTCTCGGCCAGACTACCTAGGGTCAAGTCCTACAGTCAGTATGCTCTGATACCACCTCCGTCGTGCCCCGAATCTGCAAATCCGGACACACTATGTATTTTGCACTAGTCTAGGATCGCGCTAGTGCACACAGGCTAAACAGGGTATAATATCACATCATACACAGCGGAATATTAAATAAGTACTGCAAACATGTATATAAACGAGTTGTGTGACCTTATGGTCCCTTACAATAATCTGCCACACAGGGCTTACAATAATCAGAGTAATATAGTTCAACAGCGGAATGGTAAATAACATCATAGTGATCCATCTTCACATAGGCGCCCTGACTGAGGCTTGCTTCCCTAGTTCTCCGGCACTTCAACGAATTCCTCTACATAGGCAGGCATAGTCTCTTCCTCTAGTAAGTTTGTCCGCAAGGGTGAGTACACACCGTACTCAACAAGTCATGCACAAAATGCAGGTCTATTTACTACATGCATGGCTTATTCAAAGAAGTGGCTTTACGGGTTATTTTGCTTTTGCATCGATATTTTAAACTACTATTTACTTAGATTAAATCATCAAAACCATACAACCATTATATTTCTCAATTTGTTTTCCACATTGCTTTGGACACACAGTCCCTAATCATCTTTCATCATTAACTTTGGCACACAGCCATCCACCCCATTTTATTTTCATAACACTACCCCTTGACTGTAATCCTCGAGCATTGTCCAGTACCGTGGACTCGGCTATTCGAACAGTTTTGACACTCTGCAGAGGTTGTACACTTTACCCACAAGATACAGTCGCACACCACAAAGGCGATTAACCGTAACAAAGTTTTTCATAGACTTCTATCTTAGCCTAAGAACCTCTCCGTGTTGCCTTCATTATCACTTCCCTCACTCAGAGCCGAAGTATAGGACCGACGAACTCCATTGGATAGGGTACCAAGCCGTAGCACGCACGCTTCTCCGCATCTTATTACCCCTTGTAATCGCCACCCCGAGGTATCAAAGGTAAGATATCGGAATCCTACTAAACTAGGTCTTCCCATTCAGACATGTGGTTGTACGAGAGACTCAGGTCAAAGGCTTGCAAGGTGAAGTCCTTAACTGACCAAGGCAAGACTTTCTTCTCTCAAATTGGCACACAACCCTCACATCACTCAAACCCACCAAATGCCACACAGGCCCACCTAGCACAAAGCCTCGGTCCACTTGCCCCAGTCTAAATCAATTCCACCCCAAGTTATTTAACGGTGCAACACATGCCCGTAATCATCTTTGATGCAGAACCACACAGGTCTCTACATTCCAATTTCGATACCAACATCATTCCACCTTTTATCAAAATGCATTCACTATTCTTTAGTCGGTGTTACATTTGTAATTAAAAAGGTCATTCATGTTATATGCATGACTAAGCAACTACTCACGGTCTAGCCTCCCGTGTTGGCACAATATCATCCCAACAAACTAATATTGTCCACTTAGGTTTATCAAAGAGATCATGGCATATGAATAATAATAACAAGGTGGCATAAACAATTTGGTTGATTAGCTAATTCACCCAAAATAATTAAATCCATTTTTAGTTGAATTAGCATACATAATTTGAAACAAAATACATTTTCAAAAATTAGGAGCAACATGGTCAAAGCATAACTTGCCTTCAAAGAGTTGCTGATCCTAGTCTGGAGCTAAGTCTTGTACTGGAAATTCTCCTCAGAACTCCCCCAAATCGTCGCCTAATTAAAATCAACATACACACAATAAATTTATTTTATAGAGAGCAAATTCATCTCTAAAAATTCAATAAAATTAACCAATAAATAGATCTTGATTTTACAAATTTTTAGAAATTGGAATCACTCAAATCGGAGTTAAAACACAAAAGTTATAACCATTTGAAGTTTTAAAATAAATCAAAAGAATAAACCAAATTTCTTCATTTATTTTTATACAGAAAATTCGGCATTTATGATGTCAGCATCACTATTTATGACGTCAGCACCGAAAACATTTTCGGCCAAATATATTTATTAAAGAAAATCGAAATTATGACGTCAGCATGACGTCACTATGCCAAGAACGACAATGCCAAGATCTACGATGGGCCCACCGACGACGATGTCAAGATGACACATGGCACAATCTGGTCGTGACACGCGTCGGCACATTATCAACCGAGAGCTCAATTTAATCTTGTCCATCCGATTAAAAATGAACGGCTAGATCAAATCCCGACGCTTCGGTTCGGTTACTTCGGAGTCGACACGTGGCACAATCTCAACCCTCGGATCACGATCTAACGGCGAAGATCAACCCAAATGACGACTCAACTGACCCGGTCAAACGCCAAGATTCTTGCGCTGGCCACGCGTCCCAATCTGAGCCGTGCGATGAAATCAACGGCCAAGATTGCACCGACACTCCGGATCGCTACTGCGGTGCTGACACGTGGCTTAACCGTGACCATCGGATCTAAATCGTGCGGCTAAAAGTGAATCGGCGACGTCGACCGCAACGGCCTCACCGACGCCTCGTTTCACGCACGACACGCGTTGACACGGGACTGGCCCGGCGCGCGGTGGAATCTGGTCCATTCATTCAAAAATCAACGGCCAGGATTAAATCTAATTCACGCGGTGTAACCAGCGACGTGGCTACCCCGGTGCACGATGCGTGGACAAATCCGAACCGCACATCTATGATCCAATGGTTCAGATTAATTTAATCCTTACGCTATCAGAGCAAATCCAACGGCTATAGTTAAATAGACTACGTGGCTACACACGAATCACACGATCAAGATCTAACGGCTAGCAACTGCAGATGAAGTTCACTGTTACCGTGACTACATGGCTAAATCTAGGCCGCATATCTAAGATCCAATGGCTAACATTTTACTCGGTTATGAGCACACGTGGGCAATCCCGCTACGGGCACGTGGCACTATCCTAGCCATTCATCTCTAGATCTACGGCTACGTGTTGAAAATGAAACTCACTGTTTAAAGGAAGACATGGCGCTATCGAAGACGTTGATCAGAAATCGAACATTCGACGTTGCTCGGCTCGGCGGTGATGTCGCGAGAGAAGAGGTGGCCGGAGTTGGAGAAGACAACATCGGCAACGGCGTTCCGGTGTTGCTCCGGCGACACGAGTTGGCTTTACGGTTGTGGCTCGACGCGGGGATTACTCCGGTGACTTCAACGACGGCGAAGACTCACCGGAGAGGGCGCAAAGCACGGCGGAACGTCTCGGTACTACGGTGAGGTCGTACATGCTCTGTGGTGGTCCTTGGAATGCGTGAAAGGGCTCGAAGTGTGCGGGACGACGTGCTTTATACACTGCACCTATTAAGGAAGCGGCGGAGACGCACGGCGGCGAGTAATGGCGAACGTTTCTTCGACGGTAATGGCGCGGCGGTGATGCTTCCGGAAACGGCTGCGACGCTTCGAGGATGAATCCCATGCGTACACGCGGCGACGCTTTGGCTTCGTTCGCTGACCGGTTAAGCACGAAGTCGAGTAAATACATGCAAGGGGTTCGTGTTTATTTAAACAAAATTTTTTTTTGTGCTACAGTGTGCTCTGCTCGATAACCATATCAATCAAAAGAGAACTGACAAAGAGCAAAAGTTAAATCGGGTATCGAGTTACCTGTGTATTGAGTTATTTATAGCCCCGACTCCCTACTCGATGAGACTATCGGGTGGGGAGTAGAGTATAGTGACCATCATGCTACAATTCAACTCTCAGCCAAGCGTCAAGACCGTATTTGCGGTGTAATTGCGGGTCTCGTCGTTTTGACCCTTGGTGGCCGAAAATTAATATAATATATATATATTATTGATTTTATTATGAATAAAAATTTTTAGTTTTCTTTTCTAGTTATTTGCAAATTGCAAGACATCAAATATTAAAGTAGAATATTAAACTAAAATACTTGGACACATGCTACTCAATTAATCAAGTAATAAATTAAGTAGTAAGTACTATGTTAGTGACTTAGTGTATCTTATTTTGTGGGCGACGACGTGAATCTTTCAATTATGGTCATCAGGTCATGTAAACAGTAGATCAAAATGGTATCTCTCATAATTTTGTGCCAGCCGCCAAGGACCGCCAAGACCCACCAAGGAGCGCCAAGGACCGCCAAGACCCGCCAAAGACCGCAATTTCGGCCCAACCGCCAAACAGGCCGTCAAGGGCTGAATTTATTGCGTTTATAGCCGCCAACCGCAATATCGGCCGCAATATCGCACTAAGTACCGAATTTTTGAACACTGAGCATGATGCCAGCCCCCGAGCCTTGAAGCGTGAGAGAGCCATCGAAGAACATAGTCCAGTGGTCATCGACTGTCTTGGCTTCCTTTTCCTTGACGTGGGTTCATTTTGTGATGAAATCCACCAGAACTCCTGATCTGACGCTAGTTCGTGCCACAAAATCTACTTTGAATTCATTGAGCTCGACTGCCCATTGTGTGATTCGTCCTGTTGCCTCTCGTTGCGCATAGCACCTCCTTGAGTGGATACGTTGTCATAACTGTAATCTTATGTGCTTGGAAATAGTGCCGTAACTTTCGGGAAGTCATCAAGACGACGTATAGCATCTTCTGTAGAAATCCAACGGTCGCGGTTTCGGGCGGTTGGGCTATGCGAGCCAGTGACGTGAGTGGGTTCGGCTCTAGTGCAGGAAAAATAGATCGGACCAGAGGGATTCGACCCAAACACTATTCCAGCTGATTTTTAATACATTTTTTAATTAAAATAATTCAGATAAATAAACAAAGCCAAAATAAATAGCAAGAATATCAGGAAAAATCCAAAAAATTGCAAAAAAATACTTTAAGACATTTAGAACCCAAATAAAATATTTCTAATAAAAGATCACTAAAACTTTTCATTGAATAAATAAGAGATAGCAAAAGGCCTATTTCAATAAATGCAAAATAAATTAAATAAAATCTCAAAAAAATTAAATAAAAGGAAAAGCACAATAAATCCAATAAAAGCAAAATTTGGAATGTTACAATAATCCGTTGCCGATTCCCCAAATTTCTGGCGAACAGAACTCAAGTCGAAAATTCTAGGTTTAGACTTTTGGAGAAAAGTACTCATGGAGTTAGCTATCAAATAAATCTGACCAAAAATTGACTGAATTTGGGGTAGGCTTATGAACCATGTAAAAGTGGCTCCTAACAAAGAAAGCAGGAATAACCTAATCTTTAATCCATCAGATTGAGCAGCTTTACCACACTGCATAACAAAATGTCCGACATGCTCTAAAGTAGTGACGAAATTATTTCCTAAGTGCAAAATTAGAAACTTTAAAATTATTGGTAAGGCATCCGATCAATATACTCAGAATAGGGCTTACGATAGCTGATAACCTTCCCTTTAGGCTATATGCCAAATTGGTCTTGCAATACGGTGGATATCTAATCAATCTAATGCACTTTATTAGCTGATGTAGTATTAGAAGCTTGGCAATTGCCCCCCAAGCGTAAGCTCAAGTTGATAAGTTACTTGAGCTGATGGGAACTGACCAAATTGTTCATAACCCATATTAGCTCTGGTACTAGAACAAAAGGTTCCAAATATGTTACAACCTTATATGGAGCTATATTTCTCTGTGAGATAGGCTTGGTGTACTATGGGTGCCTATGAGGTTCAATTGGCTATAGGACTGATTGGGAAAAAGCTAAAACGGAGCCAATGGTGGTAAGTTGGCTGGTGTATCCATCTTAGCGGCATCAGTATATGCTTGATAATGCACAACCCCACTTGTACGAGGATCTCGCAGCAATATTACGGTACGTTGGGTTAGCATCATGGCGAGAGATGGAATCATAACTGGTGGTTTAGGATCGGCTATTAATACAAGGCTTTTCATATTTGGTGCTACTGAATAAAAAGGGTAATTCAATAGGGTCTGCATTGGATCGAGTAGGTTTCCAGCCGATGCCAACTCTTGGGCTATAGTCTTAACACTGTTAGCTATCATCGACTTAAGAGTTGTAACTAGAGTCGATGATTGGTTAATCAAAGCATGGTGTATAGATTGATTAATTATGGTAGATAATTCAACTTGCATAGGCATGTATCGACTTATCGATGTGTTAGTAATCCTTGCATCACCAAGAGCATTGACCGTCGGTAATGTAGCCTTTTGGGTGATGCCATATCTAGTTTTTTATAACAACTTAGCCTCATCTCCTCGAGCGTAGTTTTTCGATCTTTGATATCTTTGCACTAGCTTCAGTGTTGAGATCGTACAGCGGAATCAATTTCCCAAAAGAAGACATCGTGTCCCACTGGCATGCCAAAAGTGTGTCGCGTTAAAAAATATGACGAAGGATTGATCGGCTCAAACACATGAGAACGCCGGGTTCAAGTTGGTTCATGGCATGCCAGCCTATTTGATCCTACAATCAGCAAGATAGATAGAAAAAATATGCTCAAAACCGATATAATGTGTTAATGGGCAAAGATCCAAACAGCTATAAAAAGCCAATTAAATCAAAGGTATCAATAAGTCTAAACAACCGGTTAGGGCTGATTAGATTACTGGTAAAAGTAGATCTTCCAAAAAAAGGCGATGCATAACAAGATCAGAGAATAATCAAAGTTGATTGGCGTAATCGAGGATGATCAACAATCGGTAATGCGCAACTTTATTGATTAAAACTAGATTACCAGGGAGATTCTAAATTACAAAGCTATTCCTAGTTGACAAGAAAATAAATAAAAAGTAGATGAGAGTTGTTTGATTGGTTGAGTTGTTTCTTTTGCTCACACTTGATCCCTTTTTATAGTGCATCGGCCGATCGTATCCTTCTTAGTGCCTTGCCAACCATGACTCGTATTGGTTTTTATACAGATACAATTCCATCTTTGAATCAATATCAGTCATAGTTTTATCTTTAACTTAACTTTTCCTTTTTTTAATTGATATCAGCTAGAAATATTTTTTATCCTAAGCCTGATAAATTGGTCATGTCTTGCTAAATTCTGGTACTAACAAAGTTGTTGTAGCGGTGACATACTACGCCTCATCAATGTCATAGACCAGCTTCGGGTTGATGGCTTTGGAAGGGTTGACATGGCTAGCACCCATGGAGAAGAAATGTGCGGCGTTAAGTTGCCCGTCCATGATCAACTTGCCGTCAGTGCCGACCGTGTCGGCATATTGAAAATAGGGGTAATAATCTTAATTGATATTGTTGAGGGAGTTAATTTGAGTAGTCAATAGTTAAGTGCATGTGCATCGCTATGAAAATTTTCAAACACAACTTTATTAAGAAAAGTTTTTCAAAGCTACAGCCAAGTTGGTTGATGAGAAAGACATGCATGAAGCAAACTTGTTAGCTACCTACGAGTGCTTAAAATTATCAGTTAATCATTCATGCTAGTATAATTTTAACAAGCCTCAACATGAGGCAAGAACCTATCTTCGTACAACCTCCACAGGAGTTTTATTTGCTATTATTACTTATTGGATGACAGTCTATACTCCACTAAGAAAAAAAACATCTCTGGTCAACATCCTAGAAATAGAACATACATGAAGAATGGCCATAAAACTTGATGAAGAATGGAACAAAGAAATTCTAGTTTCGCTATTATTTTTAGCCTTGGAGACAACTCTTTCAGAATGAGACCTTGTCTCTCAATGATCCTACAAAGTTTTAAGTTGTCCACATCAAATAGCCAAATCTTGAATGACGTAATCAATGCAACTTTGCCACCACCTATTTTGAGTCAACCAACAAACATGTATCTATAAGATCCAAATGAGTAAACAAATGAAGCAATCGGCAAGCTAACAATCAGTCAAAAATGAGATGTGTATGTCAAAAATGAGATCTATATTTTAGAACATCGCTTCTGAAACATATATGTTAAAGACTTTTATCTCCCTTACATAGTCACATATAAAATATGCAAATCAAGGATACAACTAAAGCATTCAATATCCAAATGAAAGATGTCAGAAGCTATCTATCATTGAACAAGGTATCATCTCTTGTGTTATTGAGGCATCCTACTAGCAGCCATGCCTTGACTATCCCAAATTATACTCTTAAAATATCCTAATAACATGGCAGGAGAGATCAAATGTATAGCTCAAGCAATTCATCAAAACTAGCTTAGATTAACAAGGTCACAAAAATGAGTTTACTCCAACTCTCAAGAAACAAGAGATATTACTGAATGAAGAAGAATATTTGATGTCTTAAAATCCCTGTAAATAACTGGTTTGGGACCCTCCATGTAGGAAGTGTAGGCCTTTAGCAACACCAAGAGTAATATTCATTCTGCAGGACTAGGTAAGGGAAGAGCCACTTGAAGATTAAACATAGTAAGATAATAGCAGCAAACATGGGAGAAAACAATATAAGATATTACCAATCAAGAAACAATGTCTAGCACCGTGGTGAACACAGATTCAAAAGTCCTAGTTTTCAACAATAGTTAACAATTGAATGGACATCACCTAGAATAAGTAGATAGGTCAAATCTTAGGGTTCAACACATGTGTTTGTAAGATTGTGTTCATAATTATTGTGAAGTTTGAACTCCAAAAAATAATTTAGGGACATGACAGCATGCATATCACTTTGGAATAAAAAAGATAAACACACAATTGGCCATCTTCAGATCATTTTGCCTCTTTGGAAAAGTTTTTGTTTTTCTCAAGAAATTCAATATGTTTAACTTCACCACTTCAGCAAGAAAGTTTCCTCAATATGCAAAAATATCTAATTGCTTAGAAGGCACTGTTCATTTTTAAAATGAAATACTATGATAAATTGCTGATACATTGGAACATGGTAGTACACATAGATTGCTTGCATGAATTAGTAGTATGATGTTAGTGTCAATACAAAATAAGTTCCATTCTTAGGGTAAGAAAATAGAATTTAGAAACTTATGAGAGCTATAAGGTAAGCAAATAAAATTTAGAAACTTATGAGAGCTATAGAGCATATTATAACCCACGATTATCCCAGACACTTTTATGAGCCTATATCATGTAAGCCAAATAAATCACCTTAAGATCATTTCATATTTCCACTTCACATTGCTGAAATCCGAAGGTTTAGACTCCAAATAGTTTGTCAATCCAACAAAAAAATCTGGAATATCTGTTTGAAAAAGAATTACTTTGTATTTTAGGGAAAAAAAAGAGAACACTTACTTGTCTCAAAAGTGCTTGTAATAGTCTCTTTAGAATGACAAATGTACTTATAATGGAGTGAAACAGGCAATCAGCACACTACGCATAATTAGTTACTTGAATTGAATATTGATTCCCCATTCTTCAATAGGAGCCAGGAAGGCATCATTTAGCCCCACATCATCTTGCAATGAACACTATGAATCGATCGAGAACTTGTTGAGAAACATAAGGGAACTATAAGCATGTAAAAAAAGTGAAGAATATCCAATGTCAGTGCGTAAAAAAGTATCTTGGAATTAAGAATCGATGGCGCCATCGTATCAGGATCCAGGTCTATGGAAGGCGCACTAGATGCAACTTGGACGTGGCCGCCATTGCGCACGATGAAGAAGAGCGATGGCGCAATCACAAAGAGGAACACGAGAACCACAACCGGCGGTAGCATGCTGGAGCGGGGTGCCACTCGCCTCCCTCCTCTGCCTCCGGTGGTGGAGTACATGAGCCTATTCGGGTTGGCATCGGCAGCGAGGCGAGGGTGGGCTTCAGGTCCAAACCGACGACGAGGAGGGGCTCGCTGGAGGACACGTACGCATGCTTTCCTTTCCTCTCGCCTAGCTCCAAGGGTGTGAACTGGGAAGCCAGGATGGGAAGGAAAGGCAAGGGATCGTCTGCGTCTCTCTCACATAGTTTGGGTGCTGTGGCATCTGGGCTGGCCATTGTTTATTTAGCACAGCAAAAGGGCCTAGTTTTGATCATGAACTTGATCAACGATCCAAATTTGGATGGGCCAATCGGGCCAAGGGAGGAAGGGGAAAACTGGACCCATGTGTAGGGGTTAAGGGTGGATAACGGACGACCGCTACCAACTCCTAATAAAAAGTAGTAGAGATATGCATGCAGCACGCGCCTTTTGTGCATGGTGCTTTTGTTAGTTGATTGTTGAGTCGTGTTTAGTTTGCATGAATCCAAGTATTAGCAATAAGGTTTTTTTTGGATGTTAGTAGATTGAGTTTGTTATTTAGTCGGTTCTGTATTCATCTATATTAAAGAGAGAAAAACAGAAAAGGACGTAAGTTTTGTACGTCGCAAAACTTGTGCATATCTATGTTATTATTCCTACCTCCGTGAGTCCAGTGTGTATGATCTCATGAGAGTTGTGTCCATGAGTTCACGTGAGTTATGCTTGGTATCCCCAACATGGTGGTTGTCACAATTGCTAACTTGATCATTGCCTGGGACCAGTCCGGGTAAGCCCTCATGACAAGGGCGGCGACGCAACTGAGGTGAGGCGCTAACCTCGACATCCCAAAGATGGAGTTGAAGGTGGCGTGGTGTTGGCATTGAAAAATATGATGAAAGATTGGTCGGCTCAAACACACGCAAACACCAGGTTTAAGTTGGTTCGTGGTGTGCCAGCTGATTTGATCCTGCAATCAGCAAGATGAATATGTGCAAACCGATATAATTGGCTTAATCCAAGAAAAATAAAAAAATAAGCATCTCAATCGATTAGATGGTATGATCGGCTAGATAGATCTAAACAACTATTACTGTCGATTAGACGATAGGTAATGGTATGTTCCCACCAAAAAGGTGAAGTGCAAAAAGATCGGCATGGAAACAAACCTGGGATAACTGGTGTAATTGAAGATGACCAACAATCAGCGATGCGCAACTTTGTTGATCAAAATCAAATTACAAAGAAATTCTGTAACATCCCAATTTGTGCATTTTATTGATTTTCTGTGCATTTTATATTTTTATGAATTTTTTGGAATTTATTTAAATTATTTGGAGTCTATTGAATTAAGCCTTTTTATTCAAATTATTTAAATATTAGAAAAGTTTAAATAAAGTTTTAATTAGGAAATATTTTAAAAACTGATGAATAGTGTTGGGCCAAAACCCAATATGTCGAGCCCTTTTTTCACAGCCGCACCGGCCTAAACCGAATTGCGGCCCAAGCCAGCTGCTCATCCACAAACCCTAGCCGCCGACCGTTTGATCTTGATCGTGTGATCACGATTTCGCCTTGTAGCGCTTGCATGTATGCTTTCGGATCGTCACCATGTGGATGCTGAAGATTGAGCCACATCACCATCACCGTATCCTAACCGAATTCGCCATCACCGCTGATTCTGTTTGGGTTTCCATGCCCTACACGGAAGCTGAGACCCCTATGTAATGCATTGTTGCGCACATTGAACTCCTCATGTAACACCCTGACCTAAATTAGCTCAAAGTCCAGCCTACCGTATGGCGGACCTTCGCATGCATAGCACCCCACTTACACTTTTGCCCTTACTTTATATAAAAGGGTTAACCCGGAGGTGTTATGTTTGGACCTAACGGACATTATATACTACTACAACTCACTTTGTGCAAGCAATGTGGGACTAATCCCACCACCGCTCCACATGGGCCACATAGGCCATCACATTAACGGGTCGGGTATTACACTCACCCCCTTAAGGGTTGATGCCCTCTATAACACACCATATACATGGCCGATACCTAGAACCACCCCTTGGTACACGGCCGTGCGTCTAGTGTCGACATATATGCCATGCCATGTGGCCGCTCCGGGCCCACGCGCGACACAAATGAGTTTATTTTTAAAACAAATATCAATGTTCTTCTCCAAAGTGGTATTCTCATGCAAAATGATCTTTACAAGTGATATTTCCTACAAATAGTATCATTTGAAAAACAATCTTTACTTGTGATATCAATTGAAAAATGAGCATTTCAAGTGGTATCTCATTAAAATTAATATTTACAACTTTATGTTTTCTTTAAGTGGTATTATGAGTGATACTTCTTTAAAAACTTTCTATAAGTGGTTTCATAAAAATTTGAAGCTCATTTGGATATTTTCCTTGTTTAAGTACTATTAGGCTCTCAAAAACTCTTTTTGTGAATTTGTTTATAAATTGAAAAGCCTAATAAAATGAGGAGCTTATTTGAATGTGTTTCAAATGTCTTTCTCGTTCTTAACATAAACTATGGCCTTTTTTCAAGTTGGTTTACTCTTTTGGGCCATATAAAGAAAAAGTTTGCGGAATTCTTGAATCTTATTGAAAATTCTTAATTTTTACAAGTGGTATTTTATTTAAAAATTCTTGCGAACTTAAATAGGTCAAATGTATTCATTTCAATCTTGTTATGACCTTATTTGGAGAAATTCTTGCCGAACTATCTTTTTCAAAGTGATATTTCTTTGCCAAGCTCTTCACTCTAAAAAGTCTCCTTTTTGGATCCGTTTTCCATTTTTGATGTTTAATGCCAAAAGGGGGAGAATTTGTGCAAGCTTAATATCTCATTTGATTAAAGGGGAGTTTGTGAGAGCTTAATTTAGGTTAAGAGGGAGAATTTTTGTCTAAAAATCTCTAAATTATCTCAATATGATGATTTTCATCCAAATGTGGATATTAAGCTCTCTTTGTTGAGGTTTGTCATCAATCACCAAAATGGACTAACTCTTTTATTGAAGATTGAAAGTTCAAGCTCCATTAATTTGGTTTTACATAGATGCACATATCTAGGGGGAGTTCATCATTTAACTTGAAGGTTTCATTGTATTGATCTATTCTTTATTGACACATATAAGGATCAAGTCATTGAAACTAAATCCTTGAGTATATATTTGAATTGCCTAGTTGTAGTATACTCATGGTAATATAGGATAAGCTCAAATGTAATCAAAATTGAACATGTGCATATTATCTCTAAGTCAATTATATCTATGCACATATACATGTGGGGTTTATTCTATAGTTGATGGCTTAGAGTAATGGTCATTCCATATAGTCCACACATTATGGATCATTACTTTTCATCAACATGAGTATATGAAAACTTGTGTAGTTAATATATACTCATATCAATTTAAACGAAAATTTAAATTGAGGTTGGTTGTCTTTTAATCATCAAAGGATATTTCATCATGTGTTGATGGTATCTTTTGGATTGATTAAGGATAATCGATAGTTCTTGAGTATAACGAAGCATTAGTTGCATCGGTTACTCAAGACACATTTATATTATTTAATTTGATTTAGGTTGTGCTCAATCGATATTAGAGGCTTCCATTATGTGTTAATGGAGTGAATATATGATTGAGACAACCATGTGTCTTGGACTAACTATTTTTATGAGTTGTGAATGAGATAGGTTAAGTCCAAATGGTTGAGATGAGAAAATGGGACAGTGATGCATCAAGTGAAGATGGGCGTCAAGAGGAGATCCCGAAGAAAAGAAGAGAAGAAATTCATCAAGAGATGATGGATAAAGAAGAGAAGAAGGGTGATGATCTCGAGGAGATGCAAAAAGATCAAAGATCTTAAAAGCCCCAAAGGGGATCACGTGCGGCGGCGAAGGTATAACTAGATAGGCTAAGAACTTTCTAGTCTTTGAGTCTAATTTTTATCACCGTACTATTAAGAGGGGTCGAGTATTCTAGTTTGAGCTTTATCATGTGTTGGTGAGCTCAACCCGTGTAGCACTCAAGCTCAGCCCGTATGGTTTTTGTATGGAGCTAACCATTTGGCATGTGTTGCAAATGGGAGAAGCCTATATTTTGGTTTTCGCATAACGCATTGATTTGCATGTGTTGCAAGTGGGATAAGCGTATGCGTTGGCTTTTGCATGAAATTCGTATTTTGCATGTGTTGCGAATATTAAATTCATGCTTGGTGCTCGCATGAGCTATGTACTTGCATGTGTTGCAAAGAAAATAGCTCATGCTTGTTTTAATTCAATTTCTTATTTGAAGTAATTGCTTGGAGCTAAGTTTTGCATGTGTTGCAAAAGAAGAGGGCTCAAGCAATTTGTGTTTATGGGGTATGCATAGAGCTAAGATTTGCATGTATTGCAAATAGTGAGCTCATGCATTTAAATTTGTTTGTTTTTGCTTGGAGCTAGGTTTGCATATGTTGCAAAACGAGGATGCTCAAGCAAGTTGGATTTGGAGTTTACGTATAGTTCTTTGAAGCATGTGAATAGTATTTGCAAATGTGTTTTGCAAATTATTTTGATCATGAGTTGATCATCACATGGCTCAAGTTTTAATCTTATTGACCCTTGCTAGCTTGTAGTTATGCCTTTGATCAAGTCTATGTGAGAGATTTCGAGAAAATCAAAGTTAGACTTGAATGACTACATTAGAGTCTTTGTTTTTGTGATTTTGGAAAATATCTATGGTTGCTTAAATCTTGAAAATGAGTGGAGATTGTAGCCCTCATGATAAGCCTCACATAGAGTCCAAGATCACCTAAATCGGAGTTCGGAGTAAAAAGTTATGAGCGTTTTAGTGGCTGTAGTAGCGGTAGTACCGCAAAAGCGGCACTACCGCACGTAGGGGCCGGTAGTGCCGCCCAAGTCGGCACTACCGCTCATTTTTGTGGTAGTTATTTGCCAGAGGAGGTTCTTATGATTTTTAGGCCGGTACTACCGCTCCCCATGGTCGGTAGTGCCGGTGGTACTGTAGCAACGGCTAGTTTCAGCGTTTTTAATGTCTGTTTTGCCCCCCAACGGCTAGTTTTCTTTGTGAGGCTATAAAAGGAGGTCTTGGGGGGCATTTGCTGGTTGATTGAGTATTTTGGGTGAGGTGGTTCATGTGTTGCATACTCACATTTGATATTTGAGCTAAGAGTGAGATTAATTGCATGTGTTGCAATTAGGAGTGGGTTGAGAGTCTCTTGTACATGTGTTGCACTTGAGGAGGAGCCTAGGTGCATGTGTTGTACTAGGTGATCACTGGAAGCGCATGTGTTGTGTTAAGTGAAGCTCGAGCGAAGACTCGGCTTATCACTCTTGGTGGTTGCCGCCTCCTAGACGGCGTCGAGCGTCGTGCGCGGGAGCTCTCGAAGGAATTGTGAGAAGCCCCGACGAGTTTGTGAAGGTTCGAGTTGAGCCTACCCAAGGGATGAAAACTCCCACTAGTGGAATCGAGGCGGTGCTCATTGAGCCGGTCCAAGAGTTGGGCTAGCCTCAACGTGATTAGGGAGACCGACAAGTCTCTGAACACCACGGTAAAATATCGGTGTGTCTCTTTGTATTTGCTTGCAATTCTTATTCATATTGTTGCAATTTACATACTTAGAATTAAATTGCTTGATTGTCTTTATTCTTGCATATTCTTGTTAGAGACATAATTAGCTAGTGCACTTAGTGAGCCTAGTTGACTTAGTCTTAATTGTCAAAACCTTAGTTTATCACTTCCGCATTTATTATCATATAGATTTTGACATAAGGATACTTAGGCGAGATTTTAATTAATCGTAGAAAAGTAAATAATTTTTAAAGCCGCCTATTCACCCCCCTCTAGTCGGCATCCTCGATCTTATAAGTGGTATCAGAGCTTGGTCTCTCATTTGTTAGGCTTTACCGCCTAGAGAGTAAGGATAGCGACTAGTGATTTAGTGCACTACACTGATTCACATATTTTTCATGGCTCAAATTATGCTTCATGGAAAATATTTATGATTTCTCATTTTAAATCCATGAGCCCCCAAATATGGTGGATCGTAAATGTGGGCTTTTCTCTTCCATTAAATGAATTTGCTCCAACTAAAAGAGCAGAGAAATGCCTACATCTCGACGCTCAAGCTACTAACGTTTTATTTAGCATTGTGAGCGTAGATGTATTTAATAAAATATGCAATCTCAAGAGCGCTCACAAAATGTGGACAAAGCTTCAAGAATTATATGATGTGTCCACATCCCCTAGTGAGGGTTGCATAGAAGAATGGGTGTCGAAGATGAAACTTCAAGCTCCATCTCAAATGATGAAGAACCGACAACACCATCAACCTCAACCTCCGCCTCAAGCGACGATGAGTATCAAATGCGATCTTCTCTAACTCGTTGCTTCATGGCTAAAGGTAAAATTGAGGTAAATGAAGATAACAATGATGAGCCCTCTTATGATGATTTGATGAATTTATTAGAGGAGCTCAATGAGTACCTTGGGAAGGAGAAAGCAAAATATAAAATTTTGAAGTTTGAGCATGACTCACTTCAAAATGATTATAATGTGCTCAAAGAAAATCATGAATCCGTCCTCAAGGAACTCATTAAGCCAAGAGTGGACATAGGAATTCAATATGATTTAATTGATGATTTGCCATGCTCAAATGTTATTTCTTGCATTTCATCTAAAGGCAATATGTCCACTTCTTGTGAGAATTTAATTAATATACCTTGTTGCTCTAATGAAATTGATTCAAGTTTCTCTGTGTGTTTAGAGACTAATCTTGTAGAGGAGAATAAAGAGCTCAAGAAACAAGTCACTTAATTGAGAAGTGACTTAGAAAAGTGCTACAAAGGAAAGGCCACCCTTGACGATATCCTAAGCAAGCAACGAGTCTTGCAAGATAAGAGAGGGATCGGCTACATCTCCAAGAAGAAGGAGAATAGCAAGATAAGGCACAACGCAAGACACTCAAAGATCATCAAGTGCTTTGCTTGCAACAAGAAGGGACACCTCACCTCCGTGTGCCCAAACAAAATGGAGATCAAGCCACAATCATCAACAATGAGGCAAACCGGCAAGGAGCAAGTCAAGACGGTCAAGAGAGGGCCAAATAGCGTGACATGCTTCAATTGTCGAGAAAGGGGACATTTCGGTAAGGATTATCCCAAAGGTACCACTCCTAAGCCTATTATATATAATGATCATTATTTGCTTAGGAATGACAAAAATGGCAATGTGTTTGCCAAGTTTGTCAATTCTCCTAAGACTATGCAAAATAGTGATAATCATTTGCTTAGGAGATATAAATCTAGAAATGTATTAGCTCAAAATGTTAGATTTCTTAAGACTATGAAGAATCATGTAAATCATGTGCTTAGGAGAAATAACAATAGCAAAACATTTACTAGAAATGCTAGATCCTCTAAGCGTCCTCATTATAATAATTATTATGTTCTTAGAAAGGATCAAACTAGGAATAGATTTGCTAAAAGTGCTAAAACTCCTAAGTCTCCTCAATGCAATGGCGACAAATCGCTTAGGAGTAATAACAATCACAAATCCATTGCTAGTCATGTTAGTTCACCTAAGACTATTAACGTTAGGGCCATTTGGGTTCTTAAATCTCTTGTGACTAACATTCTTGGACCCAACAAAAATTGGGTACCAACAAGTGCCTAAAATATTATTAGGTATTTGGAGAGGCATTGGAAGCATTGGCTCGATTAAGAAGATGATTTCATCATGTGCAAAAGGGAGTCAAGTTTGAAGACATTCACTTCAATCATGAACCAATGCCATCTCGGGTAACAAGTATTTAAATTGATAATTTTAGCTTATAGCCTTGTGTAGGTTATAGTGCATTGTCATGAAAATCAATTTAAATTGCTTGTTCATATTCTTGCTCATGCTTATTAGTTGTATTGATTGCAATCTTGAGCAAGTATGGGTAGTGGCATATTAAGGAGGAGTGCTAGATCATAACCTTGTATATCACATCCCTATGTGTGCCCAAACTAATTATGTGCAAATATTAAGTTTTCAAAATTGAGCCATTTAGCCAAAAGTGAAAAATCTTAGTAACTATTAGTAATCTTGTGAAAAACTAGTTGTAAAATGTATACAAATGCTTTCAAAAGTATTTCCAAGAGTTTTGGCTTTATAAAAACTAATTTTGAAAGAAAATGAGTTTCAACTCCAAAATCTAGTTATTAGTATCTTGTTTTTGCCTTAAACTTGTATTTTCCTTAGAATTAATTATAAAATGTTTTTGAAAATAGATCCAAAATGAAAAACATAGAGTTGGTCATTCTTAACAATTCTCGTATTCAAAAGATTTCTAAAAGACCAATCTATCAATAGTTATTTGATTTTGAAACTCACCCAAAAACTATGCTTGACATATATTGGTCACATTCTAGCACATTGTGAATTTCACCTCTTGGACCGGATTCTTGAATATATCTTGGTTCCAAATGGTATTTCAACTCATACATACCAATTTCAATCAAATATCTTCTTTATTTGCTTCATTTGATACTGTCGGTGTTTCGTAAAACCGGCAGTAGATTTGTAAGTCTAGGGGTCACGCGTCCCCACTCCTTGTATGGTTAGACTCGGGAGTCTAAGATGTATACTGGTTCGGGCCGAATATACCTACTTCCAGTTCGTGGTGGTGGATATCATTGCTCGATGTATGGTGGGTTACATGCGAGGGCTAAGGATGTGCCCTTAACGCTTGTCCGAAGTGAGGGAGTCCGAGAGCTACTTAATGCTCACTCGGCCTGAGGGCATGAATTGAGTCGGGAGTGCATACAAGGTAGAATGTGAAAAATGAGAGAGTCCTCCTCTCCCAGAGGGCCTGCCTCCCTTTATATAGTCGGAGGAGGCAAAGTTACACGGAACTTGGAAAAAGGTAGGGTAGGCTACACCGGGAGTCCTGTCTTCGGTCTTGATGACCGACATTTCTGCTCATCCCATGCCGGGTTGGTAGACAAACTGATAGTGTCCTGCTGGAAAGGTGCGACCGCCCTCTGCTTGCTCGCCGATGTCGACGTTGTTCCGCCGTGTTTGCCTTGAGACGATGCGTGTCCCTTCACTGTTCCTGACGAGGCGATGGATCGTGTGCTCGACCTAGCGGCCCTTGCGCCATCTCGGGAAGGAGCCACCTACCCGACATGGACGTCATGTCCATGGGGCAGGTGGCTGGTTTGGAGTTGACCGTCGAGTGGTGGAGATTTATCGAGGCTCTGTTCGGGGGCCTGGTCGGAACCCGTGGGAATTCCCGATCAGCAGCTTTGTTCGGTGCTCGTGAGGACGTCCGACCGCGGCGGCCGGAGCACTCTGAAGACCGAGGAAAATACGATCTTGAAATGGACGATACTTTCTTTGTGGGGTACCCTTGGTATGAGTATTCGTTAGTAGCCCCTGGGCCGCCCCAAACGCAGCGTTCTCGATGGACCCTTCGGTTTTAGCCGATACGGTTTCTCAATCATCTTTGTGCTACATAACGGCAATAGTCTTCTTGAGGTAGCCTCCTTGCATGGCCGGGTCCGACCGATCCCGACGGTCGGTTGAGTCTTGGCAAGGCTAAGCCTCCCGGTGGTGTAGCCTCCGAGCCCCCGAGCGGGTCAAAGAGCTGGTCGGGGCTTTCTTGGTAGGTGTGCATCCGCCTGGGCGAATTCAGTGGACCTAGCCGGGCCCGAGCCCCTGAGCGGATCGGAAGGCTAACCTCGCTGGCGGAGTCCGACCGACTGGGTCGGTTAGTCTCGGCCGGGTGCGCGCGAGCGCACCCGGTGGGTGTAGCCCCCGAGCGGGTCGGAGATCCGGTCAGGGGGTTGCCCTTGCCAGACGGACCCGACTGACTTGGTTGGTATGGATACCTGGATGCTTTGTAGCAAGGCTGCGGTTCCCGAGTGCTTGTTTTACGTCGCAGCCTAGACGCGCCGTGGTCGACAGGGAGGTCCGATGCCTTCGCGAGAGGTTCTGTTCCCAAGTGCTCGCTTTTTTACGTCGTGGCCGGACGCCGCCGCGTGGTCGGCAGGAGGTCCGTATGCCTTCGCGAGAGGTTCGGTTCCCAAGCGCCGCGTTTTACGTCGTAGCTAGACGAGTTAGTCGGGCTGGTTTACCGCCGCAGCTAGGCGAGTTAGTCGGGCTGGTTTACCACCGCAGCTAGGCGAGTGGTATCCGTCCCGAGTCCTCGTCGGGCGAGGCTATCTGCGGGAGGAGAGGCCGCTGTCTGTCGGTCCCACGTATACGCCCCGTCCGCAGGTGTGGGACCTGGAGGGGGTGAGCAAGCGCGTGTTTGCCATACGCCGGCCGAACATAGTGCTCGTGGAGCTACAAACGGCTTATCCGAGTGGGCCCTGGGGATCCCCGAAGGGATCCTTAGCGGACCGTCTCGCGCAAGGGCGTCCACCCACCGGGGCGACCCATAAAAACCTTTTTTACTCAATCCTGCTTGGACCCCGAGCTGTTAAGAACTCGGGCGCACTGGCCGCCTTTTCGGGGCTCCGTGGGAGAGTTTGAAGTATGGTCTCGGACATGAGTTAAGGCGATTGGGTCGTCCACCAACCCAACTAGAGACCCATCGAGGGTTCGCCTTGAACCCGCCCCTCGCTCGATTTACTTCGGCTGGGCGGTCGAATCCACTTGGTGGATCTTTCCCTAGGCGCCTGCAAGCAGGTCTTAATCGTGAGGCATTCACGCCCTCTCGCCACCTCGAGGCCACTACGGCCCAAAGGCTTTTTCCTACTGCCCGGCCGAGCCGCCCGAGGCGAGATCGGGAGATCGCTGGGACATCTCGCCCAAAGCGGTGCCCTGGCGCCTTCTGAATGCATTTAATGCTCGTGCGGAAATTAAATGCGAAGCGAAATGATGGAGTGTGATACGTCTCACCAGCGAGGCGGCGTGGCGGTTTGAGTGGACGGGCGACGCTTCGTCCGAGACGAGGTCTTGTCCAAAGATTTGCCCTGCTTGATATGCTGCGCTTCGTGACGCCTGTTTTGGCTGATGCCTGTTCGGTGCCTATAAGTTCGACGCTGGAGGGTGCTAGGGCACATTTTTGCCTTTTCCTTCGCCGCCCCCTCGCTCTTGCCTTCCTTGCCTCCAGCCTTTGTTCGAGACGAGAAAAGGAAACAAGGGAATCGGGAGAGGGTCTCTTACATTCTTCCCTTCTGATTTTCGATTGCCTGCGCTCCGGAGATGTCATGGTCGGAGTGCACCGCCTAGCCCAGCCAAGGCCTTCCGCTCGAGAGGAAAGGATTTCTCCCCCCGTAGGATGTCTCGAAGTGGAGAGTACCGACAGGGGCCGCGGAACCAGCGCCGGAGGAAGGGGAGATCGTGGTGCCCGCCTGGTTTTATGAACGCGGGTTTGGGCTCCCGCTTCATCCCTTCGTCTGGGGGATGCTGCACTACTATGGGGTAGAGGTTCACCACCTCAACCCTAACGGCGTGCTCCACATAGCGATCTTTATGACGCTGTGTGAGGCATTCCTGGGGATTGAGCCCCACTGGGCGTTGTCGAAGTATTTCTTCTACGCCCGACAGTGGAGAGACAAGGCGGCGGATGCTACGGCGTCCATGGGAGGGGAGGCCCTGCAGCTGCGCTCTGGCCGCGGGTCGGAGTACATCCCCTTGAAGTTTCTGTCGTCGAACCGGGGGTGGCACTCCGAGTGGTTCTACGCTCGGAACCTAGGAGGCAGCGCTCTGGTCTTCACCGGCCGTCTCCCCGAATTGAAGGACGAGTGGGGCTGTGGCCCCGGTAAAAGGGAAAAGAAGAGGATGGAGCCGATTCTGGAGCGAATCAGGCTCCAACAGGAGTGGGGCCTAACCGGCGAAGTTATTGTACGTGCGTCCATGAGAATGCGCGTGCAACCCCTTATGGAAAGGGTGCGCTCAATGTACCTGTATGGCGGGGCATCCGACCCCATGAGTATGGTCACTGCAGAGCTTGCCGCATTGGAGCTTGAAGCCAGGGTGACCGGCATGCTAGTCGGGAGCGCCACTGTAGCGGCGGGTGGCAGCCCCGACCCTTTCTCGGCGGGGAACCCCCCGGATTTGGTGAGCCGTCCGATGCCTTTTTTCCTTTCCTTTTACCCCCTTGGCCTTTAGCATGCGGCTTGATTGGCGCCTTTGTGCTCCCCAGGGGTTAGGCAGGATGGTATCGCGAGCGATCTTTGTCGAGAAAGCAATGAGAGGGCCCAGTTCATGAGGCACCGCTTTGAAGGAATCCGACCGCAAGAAGCGGCAGGAGGAAGAAAGGGGGAAGAGGAGGAGAGAGCGTGATTAAGTTTGCGCGCGGGGAGGAGGCCTCCGTGTCGACTGCTGTCAGTATGACCGACGCGGGGTGGTCCTCGAGCGACGGTGATGGCGACAGTTTTGACGATCCGTATGAGGCCTTCCTTGGGCCGCGGTCCGGCGGCGAGCCCACCGAGGGCGCCAGTACAAGCGCCGCTATCGTCGGGTCCCAGGTCGAGGTCCCCCGAGGGGAGATGCCCCTGGGAAAACGGAAAGGCGATTCGCCTCCGCCGGGGAGGTCGGTGAAGAGGGCGCAGCTGCTGCTGTTTCCTCGCTTGATGGTGGCGTGCGCTGGAGCGGCAGCGGTTCGACGAGATCCGACGCCGGATCCGCCCCCAGTGGCGGTTGAGGTGTTGGTCGCCGAGCCGCTACCGTCGGCAAAATCGCAACCACCGTCAGAGGCTCCGGAGGGTTCGAGGCGCGAGGAGATCCTGGGGCCTCTTGACGGGTCAGGGTCCCGGTCGGAGGCTGCAGGGGATGAAAGAGAACTTCCACTGCCACCACCGGGGCCTGTGCCAACTGGCGCAATCTTGGCGCCTGTTGCGGCCTTGACGCCGGAGCCTAAAGGCCCGACGGAGAGGGTGGTCCCGACGCCGGAGGTGGCTGGTACCGAGCCCTTGGCGGCGGCGGCTGCGTCCTCCCACCCCGGGCCCCCGGCTCAGGCTAACTTTACGGCAATGATCCTACTGCAAACCGCGCCAGGCTTTGACATCGAGGCAGAGGCCAGGTTGTGGGGGGCCCTTCAAGAGGGTGCAAAATGAGTGGAGGCTCACCTGGACCAGATTCGGCAAGGTCTGGTCTTTGCCCTTGCTCGGCTGGCGGGGCGCTGAAAGTCGTGTCCGAGGTCAACCGCCCGATCTGTCAGGTAAGTCTGACCGTTCGTTCAGCTCCAGTCTTATACTTGCTTTAGCAGCCAGCAGGCTAAATGGAATGCCCGGGCTTTTGCAGTTACTGCAAGACCAGTCAGGAGAGAAGTCGGCGTCCCTTCATATTTTGCATAAGCGGCTGACGGCCGCTGCGGAGAAGGACGGTCGTCAGCACTCTGAGTCGCGCGAGGCTCAGGAAGCCCTAGTGCGCGAGCGGGCGGAGGCGGAAGAGGTTCGGCAGGAGCTGCTCGAGAAGCGTCAGATAACCGAGTCCCAAGAGACGAGGATATCCGAACTCGAGGCACCGGTGGCAGCCATAAATACCAAGGACGCCATTGCCGCCGCGCGAAAAGGCCACGCGATCGAAGTGGTGCGCCAGGCTTAACGCGACCGAGCTCGAGCGAGATGGACTCCGCTAGGCGGGATGCCTTGCGCAAGCAAGAGGCCCAGTGCAAGGTCGAGGAGAACCACCAGCAACTGGAGATCTCCACAGCTGGTGAGCAAAACAAAACCCAGCTCAGCTTCTCTGCAATCGCGGGTCATCGAACCTTCTTTTAATTATGCTTCAATATGTAGAGCTGCGGAAGGGTTTCAGTGATGCCGTAGAGGCGCAGAGGTTGGCGGTGGAGGAACGTGATGCAGCGGTCACGTCGCGGTGGAGGCCTTAACGGCGAAGGAAATGGCGGAGAAGGACTTGCTCGAGCAAACCGCCGAGTTGACGACCCTTCAGGTGGTCGGCGGGGAGATCCGTAATCAAGTGCTTGGGACCACCGGGCAGGGCCCAGGCTCGCTTGCCGCCACGCTGGCTCGCGTGCCGGAGCACGTCAAGAGCTCTGTAAGTGAGGGGATTGAGCTCGAGGCTTGCTCGGCGCTGGTCTTCGCACTTTCCCATTACCACGGCATCGACCCGGCCGTTGTCAGCAGCGGGGTCGCAGCGAACCGATCCGACGAAGAGGTCGAAGACTTCAGGAACGAGGCCACCCCGCACGCCGAGGTGATCGCCAGCCGGATACCACCGGAAAGCATCCTCCACCGACAGCAAGAAGAAAATTAGATACTTTGTAATGAACTGAAGTTTCATTTTTTGTCGGGCCGTTCCGTAGGCCTGATCCTATTTTTTGTGCCTTTCCAAAGATGATGAACATTTGATGACCGCTTTTTAGGAACCGCGGGGTTGCATAAGCGTAGGTCGACACGTCAACACTTTTGGGGGAGGCTCGAAAAAGAACAAGGACCTAAGGAGCGAAAAGCTCGCTCGCACTTATCATGGGGAAGGAGTGTCCCCGACTAGCAGTAGCTCGAATCACGCGGGCAATTCCTTTCACCACAAAGTGCTACTTCGCAACCGTAACCACTGGGGCGTGGGCCGTAGCTCTCGGGTCGAAAGGGTTACCGTTAGGCAGAGCCAAGCGGCCGGTCGGGTCACTGATCCGGGTAAGTGCGAGGATCTGCAGCCCTTGAGCGGCGCGTGGGAACCAGGCTTGCGGTTTCCACATGGCGCTTGAATTCAGAAAAAAGAGGAAGCGCGCGGGAATAAGGAAAGGCTCAAGGAAACAATTTGCCTTATCTTTTCCTCCGCGAGGTGAAGATGTCGTGGCGGCTGGGTCTTCTGCTTGGCCCTTGGGCCGGGGCGGCCCAGATAGGTGATGCCTCGCGTCAGCCGTCGCCAGAGCTACCGCTCGGGCCGAAAATCGAAGAGTCGCTGCGCCTTCTGGCGAAGCGTGGTCCTTCGCCCGCCATCCGTCGTATTTTAATGCGAGGTGGGAGACGTGGACTGGACACGTCCTGTCGCGCGGGACGTGGAGTTAATGCGCGTGCGGCTCGTTGCCTGGGGTGACGCCCGCTTCGGCCGCTCCGCCCCGCGCATATAAATATGGCGCTGAGGACGCGATAAGGGCGAAAAAGACTCAAGTGGTGATGGCGAGCGGGGACGACGATCGGAGGGCCGGCAAGCGGGAGGCGGTGGCGGATCCCTTGGGGTCGGACCCCAAGAGATCCCGCTCCCTCGCCGGGTCATCCTCTCGTGCGAGGAGAGGAGGACTCGTACTGCCCCCGTCGGCCTTCCGCATCAGGGATCCTCTTTCGGAGTGAGCTCCTTCGCTTAATGTCGAGATGGTTTTAATCCCGTCTTGCTGACGTCGAGCTTTTTCCTCCTTCATCGCAGAGCTTCTGGCTCGGGATCAAGCCGGCCGTCCCCGCGGTTGCGATGACTGCCTCTGCAAGGGAGGCGGGCACCACCGGGGCCGCTGCAGATGTTCATCCCACTGCCTCGGGTGATCCCCCAGGGGCTCGAGTCGAGGCTGTGATGACGCTGGCCGAAGCCTCCTGCGGATCCGGAAGCACCCGCCGCCGCCAGAGGCGGAGATGCTTGGCGCAGTCCTCGATCCGAAGTCTGGAGGGGAAGCTCACCGAGGCGCGCGAGGAGGCGCGGCGCAGGTTTCGGTGGGCGCCGCGAGAAAGAGCCGCTAAGGCGAACGAGGAGCGCTGGACCTCGCGAGATCTCATGAATGTGCTCGGTCCGCCTTCGAGAGCATGGCCAGAGCTTGAACCACGGGAGTGGGGTTGCGAAACCGCCAGAGCGCAATGAGTCGACATTACGCCTTGGCCTCTCCGTGTAGCTAACGCCTGCCGACCTACCTGCGCCCTCTACGCGAAGCGCTCTGCTCACGGCGGGCGGAGATCGCCGCTGCCGTGGCGAGTATGGTCTTCTCGCTGCGTTACCGCAATGCCACCTTCGACCCGATCGCGACCGGCCGACGGGTCGGCGGAGACGCAGACCGGCGCTGGCGGGCGAGTGCGGCCAGCGACGGAGATCATGGCGGGGCTCATCGTGGTCGACGCGAGCAGCGATAGCTCCGAGGATGATGACTTCGCTGGATGAGCCTCCAGGCGGTCGTGTCTAACTTTTGCTTCTCGAAGGTGTAATTGTGTGTATGCCTGATGTCATGGATGTTTTGAGGGACTTTGCCAGAAGCTTCGCATTTCCTTTTTGAGATATACACTCATCGAGCGACCATAGCTCTTTAGAAGCCGCGTGGGTCGCTAGAGCGTAGGTCGGAGTGCAAAGGCTTTGAGGCAAATGCGAAGAACGGCAAAGGGCCAAACAGCCCAAAAGACGCGTCCGAGATCGACCATGGATCAACTCGCGAAGGCTTCCCCTTTACCACGAGGCGCTACTTCGCAACCGTAGCCGCCGGGGCGTAGACCATAGCGCCCGGGTTGAGAGAGTTACCGCTCGCAAGGGATCTAACGGCCGATTGGGACGCTATCTTAAATAGCATGCAAGCAAACAACCTCCGAGCCGCGCGCGCAAGGACCAGGATGTGGTCGGTGCGCAACACTTTCGAACCCGAGGGTTTTAATAAAAACGCACAAGTAAAGATGAAGGTCAGGGACAGAATCTCCTTAGCTTCTCAATACCCCAGGCGTTTGGCACAGCGTGATCCTTGGTGCCGCTGGATCGAAAGGTGCCGAGTCGATGAATCCCCACGGCGCTCAAGGGGAACGGACGGCGGCATGTCCCAGACGGCAACACGCTCTACCGGCTCCCGGAGGCTCCGACAGCAGGCCATGGCCCCCGGGTCCCTCGGCTCGGGGACGCCGCGGGGCAGTACTGCTACTGCAGCGGCACTCCAACTGGCGTGGGGGAAGCACGGAAGACCGTGTGACCTCCTGGCCAGTCGTTGGTGAAGAAAACCATCAAGGAGGGAGATGGGAATCCGGAGATCACGAAGATGACACGCGAGGCCCCTACCTGGCGCGCCAACTGTCGGTGTTTCGTAAAACCGGCAGTAGATTTGTAAGTCTAGGGGCCGCGCGTCCCCACTCCTTGTATGGTTAGACTCGGGAGTCCAAGATGTATACTGGTTCGGGCCGAATATCCCTACTTCCAGTTCGTGGTGGTGGATATCATTGCTCAGTGTATGGTGGGTTACATGCGAGGGCTAAGGACAGACCCTTAACGCTTGTCCGAGTGAGGGAGTCCGAGAGCTACGAATGCTCGCTCGGGTCGGAGGGCATGAATTGAGTCGGGAGTGCATACAAGGTAGAATGTGAAAAAATGAGAGAGTCCCCCCTCTCCTAGAGGGCCTGCCTCCCTTTATATAGTCGGAGGAGGCAGGTTACACGAACTTGGAAAAAGGTAGGGTAGGCTACACCGGAGTCCCGGTCTTCGGTCTTGATGACTGACATTTCCTTTTCATCCCATGCTGGGTTGGTAGACATAGCTGATAGTGTCCCATTGGAAAGGTGCGACCGCCTCTATTTGCTCGCCGATGTCGACGTTGTTCCGCCGTGTTTGCCTTGAGACGATGCGTGTCCCTTCACTGTTCCTGACGAGGCGATGGATCGTGTGCTCGACCTAGCGGCCCTTGCGCCATCCCGGGAAGGAGCCACCTACCCGACATGGACGTCATGTCCATGGGGAAGGTGGCCGGTTTGGAGTCGACCGTCGAGCGGTGGAGATTTATCGAGGCTCTGTTCGGGGGCCTGGTCGGAACCCGTGGGAATTCCCGATCAGCAACTTGTTCGGTGCCTGTGAGGACGTCCGACCAGCAGCCCGGTCGGAGTACTCCAGAAGACTGAGGAAAATACGATCTTGAAATGGACGTATACTTTGCTGTGGGGTACCCTTGGTATGAGTATTCGTTAGATACTTTTTGGAATGTTGTTGTAAACTATATGCATGCATATCCTTCATTTGAGCCGTTTTGGTCAAAAAGGCAAAAATGTATTTAAAAGGAAAATATTTGTGAAAATCTTTATAAAAGTTCTCAAATATGTATTTCAAATGTTTTGCAATTCTTTCAGAGTAAAAAAACCCTATTTTAGAAACAAAATAGCAAATTTGGCCTCAAATAGATCTTATAGAATCTTGATTTTGGATTAAATGAAATATTTTCATAAGTTAAAATCTATTGAGTTTTTTGAAAAAATGATCTATACAAAACTTATATGGCTGGTCATTTCAAGCATTTCTAGAGTTCAAAGTTTTTCCAAATGACCAACCGTTCAAAAGTTATAGCCATTTGAATTTAGCCAAAATCATTCATTTGACCCAAAATAACCCATTCTTACATATTGTGGGTTTTGATATTTGAGTTGGATTTCTTTATGTTTCTTGACTTGAAATAGTATTTCTAACTCATACAAATGCATGAAAATTTAAATCTCCATGAAATCCAAATCGGATTGCATTTTGAGCATTCAATGCAAATTGAACTTCTTTATTTGCTTACAAAGCACATTTTTCCATATCTTTTGAAAGAAAATTTGTTTTGAGGAAATTATTTTTTAGAAACCTTTCAAAAGGTCCAAAGTTCATTTCTGAAAACTTTCAAATCATTTGGATTTTAGTTGAGAAAGTTTTGACTTTTCTCCTCTTTGAGTAAAAATTACGCCTACAAAGGAAAATTTAGCATATCTTTTGATTGGAGACTCCTTTTTGGAAAATTATTTTTGTAAAAGTTTCTTAGGATTCCAAAGTATGTTTTTGCACAATTTCAAATAATTTCAACTTAATGTTAAAAAGTTATGGCTTTTTCTCTTTTTGATCAAATGCTGAAAATTCAGACTTTTGTATGGTTTTGAGCTGATTTGTGATTTTTGTATCTCCAAATCAGAGCATAATTTGAGAGAAACATCTTTGTAATAATTGATCCTCAATAGTTGTTCTATAACACAAAATTGTATCAGATTTATTGTACCTCATTTGATTAGTTTTTCAACCCTCATTTAAAGTCTAAATGAAATGTCAAAATCTGAAAACCTGAAATTTCAGTTTGTGAACTCTTTGTGGTTTTCATGTTTTGAAAGTGGCTTCAAGTTGGTAGAACCTCTCAAAACAAAACTTGAGCATGTTTAAATGTATTAGCTCCATGATTTACCTTAGAATTCTTTTGGAGGTTGTTTAATCAAGTTTTGCATATTTGGAAGATGCTCTCTTTTTGGCTATGTCATGGTATCAAGTTGATCTTTAATAGACATAGTTTAAATCTTTGAGGAAAATGAGTTTATTTTTAAAACAAATATCAATGTTCTTCTCAAAAGTGGTATTCTCATGCAAAATGATCTTTACAAGTGATATTTCTTACAAATAGTATCATTTGAAAAACAATCTTTACTTGTGATATCAATTGAAAAATGAGCATTTCAAGTGGTATCTCATTAAAATTAATATTTACAACTTTATGTTTTCTTCAAGTGGTATTATGAGTGATACTTCTTTAAAAACTTTCTACAAGTGGTTTCATGAAAATTTGAAGCTCATTTGGATATTTTCCTTGTTTAAGTACTATTAGGCTCTCAAAACTCTTTTTTGTGAGTTTGTTTATAAATTGAAAAGCCTAATAAAATGAGGAGCTTATTTGAATGTGTTTCAAATGTCTTTCTCGTTCTTAACATAAACTATGGCCTCTTTTCAAGTTGGTTTACTCTTTTGGGCCATATAAAGATAAAGTTTGCGGAATTCTTAAATCTTATTGAAAATTCTTAATTTTTACAAGTGGTATTTTATTTAAAAATTCTTGTGAACTTAAATAGGTCAAATGTATTCATTTCAATCTTGTTATGACCTTATTTGGAGAAATTCTTGCCGAACAATCTTTTTCAAAGTGATATTTCTTTGCCAAGCTCTTCACTCTAAAAAGTCTCTTTTTTGGATCTCTTTTCCATTTTTGGTGTTTAATGTCAAAAGGGGGAGAATTTGTGTGAGCTTAATATCTCATTTGATTAAAGGGGAGTTTGTGAGAGCTTAATTTAGGTTAAGAGGGAGAATTTTTGTCTAAAAATCTCTAAATTATCTCAATATGATGATTTTCATCCAAATGTGGATATTAAGCTCGGATTTGTAATCAATCACCAAAAAGGGGAAGATTGAAAGTTCAAGCTCCATTAATTTGGTTTTGGTGTTAATGACAAATCTAATATTGAGACTAACTCTTTTGATAATCATATATTGATTAGTCTCAATTGTTAATTAATGACAAATCTGTTTATGAGACTAACTCTTTTGTTGAGGTTAACTCTTATTAGTCTCTTTTGGATGAAAAAGATGGAAATATCAAAGGTATGCATTCAAGCTCATGTTATATATCTTGTTGCATTCCTTGGATATAATACCCATGATTATATTAACAAATCCAAATATTAGACTAACTCTTTTATTGAGTATATCTTTGTTTAGTCTCATCTCATTGAAAAATGGAAAACCCAAGGTATGCACTCGTATTCATTTTATGATATCTTAATGCATATTTTGGATTCAAGATTAAAGGATGAACTCCACCATTATTCAGACCTCAAGATGTGCATAATGTTTTCAATTCCATATTTACATAGATGCACATATCTAGGGGGAGTTCATCATTTAACTTGAAGGTTTCATTGTATTGATCTATTCTTTATTGACACATATAAGGATCAAGACATTGAAACTAAAACCTTGAGTATATATTTGAATTGCCTAGTTGTAGTATACTCATGGTAATATAGGATAAGCTCAAATGTAATCAAAATTGAACATGTGCATATTATCTCTAAGTCAATTATATCTATGCACATATACATGTGGGGTTAATTCTATAGTTGATGGCTTAGAGTAATGGTCTTTCCATATAGTCCACACATTATGGATCATTACTTTTCATCAACATGAGTATATGAAAATTTGTGTAGTTAATATATACTCATATCAATTTAAATGAAAATTTAAATTGAGGTTGGTTGTCTTTTAATCATCAAAGGATATTTCATCATGTGTTGATGGTATCTTTTGGATTGATTAAGGATAATCGATAGTTCTTGAGTATAACGAAGCATTAGTTGCATCGGTTACTCAAGACACATTTATATCATTTAATTTGATTTAGGTTGTGCTCAATCGATATTAGAGGCTTCCATTATGTGTTAATGGAGTGAATATATGATTGAGACAACCATGTGTCTTGGACTAACTATTTTTATGAGTTGTGAATGAGATAGGTTAAGTCCAAATGGTTGAGATGAGAAAATGGGACAGTGATGCATCAAGTGAAGATGGGCGTCAAGAGGAGATCCCGAAGAAAAGAAGAGAAGAAATTCATCAAGAGATGATGGACAAAGAAGAGAAGAAGGGTGATGATCCCGGGGAGATGCAAAAAGATCAAAGATCTTAAAAGCCCCAAAGGGGATCACGTGCGGCGGCGAAGGTATAACTAGATAGGCTAAGGATTTTCTAGTCTTTGAGTCTAGTTTTTATCGCCGTACTATTAAGAGGGGTCGAGTTTTCTAGTTTGAGTTTCATTATGTGTTGGTGAGCTCAACCCGCGTATCTCTCAAGCTCAGCCTGTTTGGTTTTTGTATGGAGCTAACTATTTGGCATGTGTTGCAAATAGGAGAAGCCTATGTTTTGGTTTTTCGCATAACGCTTTGATTTGCATGTGTTGCAAGTGGGATATGCGTATGGGTTGGCTTTTGCATGAAGTTCGTATTTTGCATGTGTTGCGAATATTAAATTCATGCTTGGTGCTCGCATGAGCTATGTACTTGCATGTGTTGCAAAGAAAATAGCTCATGCTTCTTTTAATTCAATTTCTTATTTGAAGTAATTGTTTGGAGCTAAGTTTTGCATGTGTTGCAAAAGAAGAGGGCTCAAGCAATTTGTGTTTATGGGGTATGCATGGAGCTAAGATTTGCATGTATTGCAAGTAGTGAGCTCATGCATTTAAGTTTGTTTGGTTTTGCTTGGAGCTAGGTTTGCATATGTTGCAAAACGAGGATGCTCAAGCAAGTTAGATTTGGAGTTTACGTATAGTTCTTTGAAGCATGTGAATAGTATTTGCAAATGTGTTTTGCAAATTGTTTTGATCATGAGTTGATCATCACTTGGCTCAAGTTTTAATCTTGTTGACTCTTGCTAGCTTGTAGTTATGCTTTTGATCAAGTCTATGTGAGGGATTTCAAGAAAATCAAAGTTAGACTTGAATGACTACATTAGAGTCTTTATTTTTGTGATTTTGGTAAATATATATGGTTGCTTAAATCTTGAAAATGAGTGGAGATTGTAGCCCTCGTGATAAGCTTCACATAAAGTCCAAGATCACCTAAATCGGAGTTCGGAGTAAAAAGTTATGAGCTTTTTAGTGGTCAGTAGTAGTGATAGTACCATAAAAGCGCACTATGGCAGTAAGGACCGTAGTGCCGCCCAAGTCGGCACTACCGCTCATTCTTGCGGTAGTTATTTGCCAGAGGAGGTTCTTTTGATTTTTAGGCCGGTACTACTGCTCCCCATGGTTGGTTGTGCCGGTGATACTGTAGCAACGTCTAGTTTCAGCGTTTTTAATGTCTGTTTTGCCCCCCAACGGCTAGTTTTCTTTGTGAGGCTATAAAAGGAGGTCTTGGAGGGGCATTTGCTAGTTGATTGAGTATTTTGGGTGAGGTGGTTCATGTGTTGCATACTCACATTTGATATTTGAGCTAAGAGTGAGACTAATTGCATGTGTTGCAATTAGGAGTGGGTTGAGAGTCTCTTGTGCATGTGTTGCACTTGAGGAGGAGCCTAGGTGCATGTGTTGCACTAGGTGATCACCGGAAGCGCATGTGTTGTGCTAAGTGAAGCTCGAACGAAAAAGACTCGGCTTATTAGTTATTACTCTTGGAGGTTGCCGCCTCCTAGACGGCGTAGAGCGTCGTGCGCGGGAGCTCTCGAAGGAATTGTGAGAAGCCCCGGTGAGTTTGTGAAGGTTCGAGTTGAGCCTACCCGAAGGGGTGAAAAACTCCCACTAGTGGAATCGAGGCGGGTGCTCATTGCGGAGCTGGTCCAAGAGTTGGGCTAGCCTTAACGTGGATTAGGGGAGACTGGCAAGTCTCCGAATACCACGGTAAAATATCGGTGTATCTCTTTGTATTTGCTTGCAATTCTTATCATATTGTTGCAATTTACATACTTAGAATTAAATTGCTTGATTGTCTTTATTCTTGCATATTCTTGTTAGAGACATAATTAGCTAGTGCACTTAGTGAGCCTAGTTGACTTAGTCTTAATTGTCAAAACCTTAGTTTATCACTTCCGCATTTATTATCATATAGGTTTTGACATAAGGGTACTTAGGCGAGATTTTAATTAATCGTTGACAAGTAAATAATTTTTAAAGCCGCCTATTCACCCCCCCTCTAGTCGGCATCCTCGATCTTACAAGTTACAACCCCCTTAAACTTTTGTCCTCGCTTCATGTAAAAAGATTAACCCAGAGGTGCTATGTTTGGACCTAACAGATATTATATACTACTACAACTCACTTTGTACAAGCAATGTGGGACTGATCCCACCACTGCTCCACATGGGCTTTCTCATTAATGGGCCGGAGTATTACACCTCACCTCGTGCCTCACATCCTACCCTAGCCACACAAGCCGAGACACCGTCGTTTGCCTACACGAGCTCATCGGATTTCAAGAAGGAGACCAGCACAGTTTGTCATCATTTTTATCACTATTAAAGCCTATCTACCATGCTTTAGCCTAGTTCTGAGTTCCTCGTGTTAAGCTGCATCGAATTCGAGTGACAATGTCGTTGGGAAGCTAACGCTCTGTTGAAACCGTGGTCATCTTCCTTGCGTCCGGTAAAGCTCCACCATCGTGCCATTGCCATCTTCACAATCTATCTCAATCGTTTGATCTAGCGTGTGCGGTCAGGATCGGGTCACGTAGTCGCCGCCCCATGTGCAAGCCATAGTCGTCGGATCTTAAGTGAACAATTGGATGATAATCGCATGTCATGCATCGGGCTAGCCAAGTCATCGCTTCACATCATCACTACTTGCGTAACCATGGCCGTTCGATCTGTAGCCAGTGCACCAAATTTCGCCATGTAAACGTGGTGTTAGTTTGCTGCGTGCTCTCATCATCGTCGTTGGTTTGTGTTATGCACGTCACTGATCGGGTGGTGCCGCGCGTCCTGCCCTATGTCTTGCCTCATGTGTGCCTAACGTCATCGCCTACGTCAGCCAGTACCCAACATAGTGGATCGAGTCCACGGTGGACCAGAGCTGGCCGTGGACCGATTCCATGCACCGTGATGACGTGTTGGCTTCCGATTGGTCCAGATGTGGTTCTGACATCATGCTACTGCAATAAACCTATTTTCCAATTTAAAAAATTCAATTAATTCAGTATTTTCTATTTTCTAGTTTTTTTCCTATTTATCAAAACTTTAGAAAGCCGTTCTCCCTCGTACAAGCTTCGATTGAGGTGATTTTGGTTTCTAAAAATTTGTAAAATTGAGCTTTATTTAATGGTAAATTTTATTTAATTTTTTGAGTTGAGTTTGATATTTATTTTTGATATTATTTCTTTCTTTAATCATTTCATGTAGATGTTGAAGTACCCGAGATGTTCGTGAGCGAGGAGCCAACTCAAGAGCAAGGTCTGGAGCAGGTTCAAGAACTTCTTGAAGGAAAGTTATGCTTTGATCTTGTTGAGCCCTTATTTTGAAAGTTATATTGTTTTAAATTATTGCATGCTTATTCAATATATAATTATTTCAATTAATTTAGGGTTAATTATTCAATCTAATTGAACTTATGTCAACCTTGTAATTTGTATGCCATGAATCATTGTCACCGTAGTATGGTTTTTCTATTAGTTGGTGACTATTAATTGCCAATGTGAGATAGTTAGAATGTGAGTAGTTTACTTAGCCATGCAACGCATTTTATGTATGCAAAATTAATTTTGCATAATGATATATGAAACATGTTTATGAAAAGGTGTGTCAGGAGTTATCACACAATGTTGTTGTTGGCACGCGGTGCATGGTAATCAACTGGGGTGGTAAAATGATTTAAATCGGGGCAAGTGACAAGAGTTGTGATTTATGGTGGGCCAATGTGGCATTTGGACGGTCACATTTTTATTTTGATAAATAGAAATTGATGGTATGGATAATGGTTTTTGTGAGTTTTTGGAAAGTCATACCTTGGTCAATTAAGGATTTAACCTTACAAGCATTTGAACTAAATCAATCATACAATCGCATATCTGTTATGCGACAAACCTAGTTAATTAATTTGTAATGTCTAGATTTTGGTACTATCACAGTGGTGTTTCGTGTGCACGAGCAGACTCATATGGTACAAGAGGGGGCACTAAGTGTAGTAACCAGTTCTATCAGTGTTGAAACCTCAGCAAGCAGTACTGAGTTTAGACAGAGCATTGTAAAGATTTTGTTATGATCATTCGCCTTTATAGTGATATAATTATATCTTGTGAGTAAAGTGTATAACCTTTGTAAAATATCAAACCTATTCCAATAGTCGTGTTCGTGGTATTGAGCAATGCTCGGGAATTACAGTCAAGGGTTAGATTTTAATAAATGAACTTGGAAATGGAAGCAGTGTGCTTATGGAAGAATTGAAATTGATTTAAAGTTATGGGTCGCGTCATTTGAGAAATAACTAAGAAATTTATTATTTGTTTTACTATCATTTCAATCTATTTGTCGACGATCGGGATCGCCAACCGCAAGAAGTGAGGTAGGGGTCGAACGTTACGGGACCCGGAAAGCGCATTTTACTCGAGCGGAGGAAGAAAACCGTCGCGGAGGTGGTCTGAGCAAGACGACAACGAACACGAGACAAAGGTTTATACCGTTCGAGCCCCGTCAAGGTAATAGCTCTATCTCCGTGCGCCTTGGGCGGTGATTCTTGTTATATGGGTGTACAAAGGTTTGCAACTCAAGGCAATAACGGTGAATCCTAGCTCGAGCTGCTATGTAATGCTTGGTCTTTGTCCTCCTCCCGAGCTCATGCGTCCTTGATCTTTATACTACTTCGCCGCAACGACAGGAGCGATCCTTAAAAGGGCCTTCGTAGCTTGAGGGCCTGCAAGAATCGCCTTCGAACTTGCCGCACCTCTTAGTCATCCCATGACCCTCTCTGAAACGCCCACCAAACGCTAGATCCGAAATCCTTGGGCGGACCAGGGCCAGACGAGACCCGCCAAGCCAGAGGTCGTCTGCGGAGTCGAGCTCGGGCACATCGCGCCGAGGTCGAGCGGCCAGTCTTGCACCTGTGTCGCGGTCGGGCCTTCCGAGCATGGGGATCCGCTGACCGCCTCGCCGCCCGGTCAAGGAGTTCCTGTGCCTCGTCGGCCAGCCCGAGGCTCTAGGTCTGAGGGAACCTCAGACGACCTCGAGCCTTATTCTGGTACAAGCAAGACCTTCAGAGGCCTCGACTCCTTGGTTGAGGTCGAGCGGAGGCCACAAGGCAAGTCCCTTGGCCTCGACACTGGCGACCTTCGGACTTCTTGATGTTGGTACGGATGTGAACATCGGTGGGCACTGGCGGCGTCTCGACCAGAGCCCAAGCCTTAACTACTCCTCACAAATCGCGGCTTGACACGCTTTTGAGGCGCCGTGGACTAGATTTGGCCGTGATGCGATTTATAAATCAAATACCATATCGCTTGGCCGAAAGGTCCTGCCCTGCGCCTTCGCCTTCCAAGCCTCTCGCTTAGAAGCAAAGCTCCCTTTCCTTGGACCAAACCACCACACGACCGCCATGACTAAGTTAGGAAGGAGCATCTTTGTGGACTCGAGGATGAGGGAGCTCGAGTCCCTGGGGCTGCTGGATCCGTTCACATGGCGGCTGCCGGGTAACGAGATCGAGCCGCACCCCAAGGACGACGAGATCGTCTGCACCGAGCACTACGCCCTCTTTGGCTTGCGGACCCCGGAGAGTGAGTTCGTCGCGAAGGTCCTCTCCAGCTGCGACATCGAACTCATCAATCTGGTGCCAAACTCCGTTCTTCTCCTCACCATCTTTTCCCATCTATGTGAGGGGTTCTGAGGGATTCTCCCACCCTCGCTTCTTCTTTGATTTCGATCTCTTCCGCCCGAAGGACCCTGTGGTCGGTGCGCTTACTTCCTAGGCGGGTCGGGCTCAAATGGTCCTTCCCCAAGTTCCAACCTCGGGATTCCCTTGGCCCGTGGAACGAGCGCTGGTTCTACCTGAAGAGGGGCGAGACCGGGACGCTGGTGTTCGAAGGGACCCCCATCGCCAACCGCAAGAAGGAGACCCCGGAGTCGGACGACCTCGAGGTCGACGAGGAGGCCATCGCCCTCATTCACATCTCGCGGCTTATGCGCGATCTCAACGAGCAAAGCGATGCTAACGATTTCTGGAACCGTGTCCCCTCTAGACGGAGGGAGCACCCGTTCTCGAGATTCGGGGCGACGATCCGACCTGCGTGAGGGCACGCTCGTGAGTTTTCTCTCCCAAAGTCGGCTCGTGCATACCCCCGACCTTCTCCTCGACAACCGCTTGCCATGCAGCACTTGAAGAATCTGGGTCTCTGCCAGATGGTCGAGATGTTTGGGAAGTCGGGCGCGAAAGTACGCCGTTGGCAATCCTGCTCAAGAACGTGTTCACCAAAAGACGAGGTGAGTCTTCGACCAAGCGCCGAAGTCCTTTTGGCGTGGTTCTTCCTCGAAGCTTCGCGCTCACGAGCCCACTAAGAGTTCTTTGGACACGGCCAGAGGATGCTCCCGCTACTGGGCGAGGGGCAAGAAAGGGAAGAAGCGACTTCCACCGGCGGACCAAGCCAAACGGAGGCGGGCGAAGCGCCATGTCGAGTGGGGGGATCGCGCCACGGTGAGGGCCCTTCTGGTCGAGCCCCCGAGCTTTGCGTTTTTCCGTGCCTTGCCGCTTTTGACATACCTTCCTTCGTAGCAAAGAGAGCATGGTCTGCCGCCACCGTGTCTTCGAGCACACCCCGCCCCAGAGCCTCGAAGACGAACCCCGCAAGGCGATGATGAGCCTGGCTCGACCCCGAGACCTCAGGTCGTGAGGACACGCAAGCGTGGCGTGCCCTCGACATCGGGGCAACAAGACCTCAGACGGCCCTCGGCGAGGAGGAGACTCGTGGCCGTAAGCTCCCCGAGACCCCGTCTGCGTCGCCCCTTTTCGCATCCTTCTGCTTAGTGTATGCTTTTGATCGCAGAACTTGAGCATCCGAGCTCGAAACTTGCCCGTTTTGACGATGGCTGTTGTTCAGGGCGAGTCCGAGTCCGAGGAGGAGAACGCCTTCGTGCTGGCCCCGCGCCACGGTCGTCGTGGGACATGCACTCCCCCGGGCCAGCCCTTGGTCGGCGAGTTCTACCAAGGGCTCGACGACTCGTCGGAAGAAAGCGAGCCCGCGGCCAGCGCGGACTTCGACACGGGCGAGGCCCACGGCGCAGACGCTGTCGATGAGCTACCCGAAGCCACCGTGAGGGAGGAAGCTCAGGGCTTTGGGGCCGCGCTTGAAGTGACCCCCAAAACCCTGCCAGCCACGGTTGCTCCGGGCACTGAGACCACGACCCCGCCGGTCACCGGGGATGAACGGGTCGTAGATGTTCGCCGACTTCCCAAGCCGCGATTGCGCCGAACGCTGAGGTCGTGGTACCCCCGGCCACGGAGGTCGGGGTGCCTTGGCGACCCAATCTTGTCCCTCGGCCCGGGGGACGAGCGGGGCCCACCGTGGGGATCGGGGATAGCACCGCTGCCCCCTGCCTCCCCTGCCGTGGATTCAACCCACCGGAGGAGGCAATGATAATCAGCCGCCTCCATGGCGAGACTCGGGACCTCTGCCCAAGTCGCGCCAAGTGGCCGAGGTCGATCCCCAAGACCGGCATCATGATCGTCGAGGAGGAGGAGGAGATCCTCGCGATCGCATTGAAGATCGTGAGGAGTTCACCCGAGCAAGTGCGGAGGGCGCCTCCATGAGGTAAGGATTGTCCCGCATGCTAGCATCTTGTAGCTTGACCTCCTTGTCCTTCTCATTTTGGGCCACCCCCCTTTTTTTTTATCGCGAAGGCAACCGACCATGCCACTCGAGGGTTACAAGGCCTTCGAGAGCACGCGGACGTGCTAAGGAGCCTCCTCAACGTAGTAGAGGCGCGGGAGGCTGAGCGCGACAAGCTCGTCCGAACCATTGAGGTCGGCGAGGGGGAGCTTCGGCGGAAGGACCAAGAGCTCGACGACCTGCGCCGGATGATGAGGTCGCTGGAGATAGCCCACGCGAACGAGCTCGAGCAGACCAGGGCCTCCGAACGTGACTTTGCTTTAAGGCCGTGGAGCAGGGCGCGCGCTCGGCCCTGGCCTTCGAGGCAGAAGCGGGCCAAAGTTGAAGCTCTGGAGAAGGCCTCTGCGGAAGCGTTGACTCCCGAGCTCAAGGCCAAGATACTCCAGCTCGAGGAGGAACTCAGGAGTGTCAACAAGACGCTTGAAACCGAGCAGGCCAGGGTCAAGGACCTGGAGAGGGCCGCTTCGGAGCAGGCATGCTTGACAAAGGCGTCTTCCGAGCTCGAGGCCAAAATCCTCGAGCTCGAGGGGAAGCTCGATCGTGCCACCAAGGCGCTCGAGGTCGAACGCGCCAAGGTCGAGGCGCTGGAGAAGGCTCCCACGAAGTCACCTCCTGGGTCCGAGACCAAGGTTCCCGGGCTCGAAGAGAAGCTCGAACGTTGGTAGGCAGCGAAGAGTGCCCTTCAGCTTTGAAGACAAGCGACGTCGGGCCGTGGGCGCTTCCCAAGCAAGCCCTCTAGCTCGAGGGGAGATCGCAACCTGAGGGCAAAAGTGGCCAACAGCGAGCAGAAAGGCTTGCCCATGAAATGGCCAACACATGAAAAACATTAAAGAGCGAGGAATGTACTAACAGAAATGTTTTGCTTTCTAGTGAACAAAGAAACCTCGTCCCAGGCCAGAATTGCGTGGTTTGGGGATCGTTGAACTTTCCTTTTTTTTTTTGCCCGGCATTGTTCGCGTGCTCTTTAGGTCACGTGCAGTAGCGTAGCCTACCAGCCCGTTGGGCGAGGTCGAGTGGCGCATGCCTTGGGCACAAGACGAGGTACAGACGAGAGCGACACGACCTGCAAGGTTGAGGAACAATTCGCAAAAGCGAGAAGAACACGAGCGAACAGCTAAGTAGAGTTGTGTTCACGACGGCCCTAGCTGACCATGCATGCGTGCTCGTCGTCAAAGCGGCGAGGTTCAAGGTTCGAGCCCTGCGCGGGAGAGCTAGATTGCAAAGGTTAAACTACGTTTAGCTCGTCGGCCGGGGTGAGCGTAAAACCTGCATCACTTAGACTAGGAGCTTAACGCGCATGATCGAAGGTCATGTTGAAAAAAGAGCCACCGAAAAGAAAAGCGGCAACACAAGTGGAAGCAGGTATAAAGGGAAAGAATGAAAGACCGACTTTTATTGAAATGTGAGGCATAGAGGTTACACATAAAATTTCCGGTCGATCTATGTTCCTGAGCTAGAAAGCTCTCTGCCATCGAGCAGCTAAGCCAGTAAGCCCGTCGCGATCTGTTGAAACGACTCTATAGGGCCCTCCCATCGGGGATAACTTATTGGTCTTGAGCAGGCTCTGAATCCGCCTCGGGCGGGTCCCCAACAAGGAGCCTCCTAGGTCGTCTGGCCGATCGAGACGCATGTCTGCAAAGAGCTTGCGGTGGTGCGTTGATCGTAAAATCTGCGGCATCTTACTTCTTCTGCGAGGGTAAGGTCGAGGGACCGTTCGTGCTCAAGTCGACTTGGTCGACCAAGTGACCCCGGCAGAGCCCAGCGCGTGACCTCGGGAGGCGGGGCGGCTTGATGCAAAGCGAGCCGAAGGGCGTGGACCCCGTGGCTCGGCTTTGTCGGGTACGAATAGACCATAGGGCGGTGGGAAGTTCGCCCACCAGTGCCTTGCCAGTCGGTCGAGCTCATCTCGCGATTCGCTTCTTGGCATACACGACGGTTCGCTGTTGGCTGCGTTCACGCTTTCTGTTCGGGGTGAGCCACCGGCGAAGCATATTTGATGCCGAAGTTCTCGCAAAACTCCCGAACAACTCACCGTAAACCGTGTACCGTTGTCGCGATAATTTTGCACGGAACCCCATACCGTGACCACGCTCAGCGGAAAAATGAACCCGCTCGAGCCGTTATGGTCGAGACCGTTCACCTCTATCCACTTGGTGAAGGTGTCGACAATGACGAACAGAACTTTTTCCTGTTGCTTGAGGAAAAGGACCGAGGATGTCGATCCCAGTCGAGAAGGGCCATGCCGGGATGGTCTGGAGCGCGTAAGCGGGTTGGTCACGATTTTCGGCGTGGAATTGATAAAGGTCGGCGAAAGCGGACGATATCTCGAGCATCCCGGTTACCGAGGGCCAATAGTACCCCATGCGAAGGCCTTCCCGACCATTGTCTGTCTGAAGAGTGCGCCTACGAGACTGAGTGAATGTCATGGAGCAGTACTTACCCTCCTCCGTGGAGATGCACCGTCGTCGATGCCGGAAACATTGCGTCTGTAAAGCTCTCCCTCGACAAGCGTGTATAGACTCGCCCGCTTGATCCGCTCCTTCGGCGGTCGGCGGCAGAGCGCCGAGCAAGGAAATTGTGGATGGCCTCGGCCAGAGGGGATACCGACCACGGGCGACGGGTGGCCCTTGGTCGGAAATCGACGGACCGAGCGTCTCAAGATGACGTCGGGTGGGATGTCATCGTCGGAGGAGCCGAGCTTGGAGAGGAAGTCTCTTCAAATTGTCACTTTGAGGATGTGCACGAGCTCAAGTTCGGAACCATTTCTCCATCTTAGCGCACCTCGGCGAGGTACTTTGCCATCGAATCTCCGAGCATTGGTAGTCCTTGTTGAACGGTTGATGACGAGCCGAGTCGCCCTTCACGACCAAAGGCCCGACACCCAAAGCCTTGCAAGCTCGTAAGCCGCCAGAGGGCTTCATATTCCGCCACATTGTTGGTCGCTGGGAAGCCAAAACGAATTGCGTACCTCAATTTGTCGCCGCGGGGGGTGAGGACAAGTATCCCAGCCCCCGAGCGCTTGAAGGACCTCGAGCCGTCGAAGAACATGACCCAGGGCTTTTCTTCTTCGACCTGAAGCTCGGGAGCGGGCTGCGACGTCTGCTCGACCACGAAGTCGGCGAGCACTTGCGATTTGATGGTCGTGCGTGCCACGATCTGGACGTCGAATGCCGCCAGTTCCATGGCCCACTTGGCGATCCGTCCGCCACCCTCCGGGTTCCTCAGAATGTCCCCGAGCGGGAAGCTGCTCGGGACGACCACTTGAGTGCGCTCGAAATAATGTCTGAGCTGCGAAGCCATGAGGAGAGCATATAACGATTTACAGACCTATGGGTAGCGCTCTTCGGCCGTGCAAGACCTCACGACATAATAAATAGGGTGTTTGTTGAGACCCCGTTCCGCCACCAGACGGCACTAACAGCTTGAGGGGTGGCCGCGAGATATAGCAATAACTTCTCACCAGTTGCGGCGTTATGGGAGGGGTGGGGACGACAGTACGCCTTCGATCGTCGAAGGATCGTTGGGCCTCTGGAGTCCACTCGAAGCCCCCATGCTTGCGCAAGGTCTGGAAGAATGGGAGCCCGCGCTCGCCGAGCCTCGAGATGAACCTGCTGAGGGCGGCCATGCGGCCAGTGAGGCTTTGCACCTGCTTGATTGAGGTCGGGGGTGCCATCTTCTCGATCGCCTCGATCTTCTCTGGGTTTGGACCAACCCCGAGCCCCGATCATGTAGCCGAAAGCACCTTCGACGCCGCTGAACACGCACTTCTCGGGGTTGAGCTTGATCTTGTGTCTGCTCAGTTGGCGAAGGTCTCCTCGAGGTCATGAACGTGGTCGCCCTCGGCGAGGCTTTTGACGATGATGTCGCCCACGTAGACTTCAGGTTCCGCCTCGACCTGCGGCTCGAAAGTCTTGGTCATCGATCGTTGAAAGGTGGCCTCGCATTGCGCAGACCGAATGACATGGTCGATAGCAATAGGTGCCAAGCGGTGTGATGAAGGAAGTCTTGCTCGCCCTCGACCGCCCGGCTTGATCCGGTGGTACCGAGTAAGCATCCAAGAAGCTCGGCGTCTTGGCATTCGCGGTGGAGTCGACGATCCGGTCGATGCGCTGAAGCGGAAGTTGTCCTTCGCAAGCCGAGTTCAACCCGATGGTCGACGACATTCTCCACTTTCCTCCTTCTTACGCAGACGATGACCGGGTTGGCGGCCCACTCGGAGTAGTTAATCTCACGAATGAAGCCGGCTTTCAAGAGCTTATCAAGGTTCTCCTTGATGACCGCGACCTTCTACGGGAGAAACGACGCGGCTTCATCGTGACTGGTCGGGAACCGGTCCCACTTGCAACTTGTGCTCGATCACCTCCCTCGGGGCGCAGGCATGTCCGCTGGCTCCCAAGCAAATATGCCCTTGTTGGCGCTGGCGAAAGTGACGAGCTCGAGTTCCTATTTGAACTCAACTCGCCGAGACGTGGGCCTTTTGCCGGAGTCACTCTCATCGAGCAACCACGGCCTTCGTTGCCCATTGGTTGGATTACGCCTATCCGGCGGGCGTTCTTTGTCGTTGCCTCCGGGCGCCTTGGGCAAGATGCGGCGAGGGCTGGGCTTTGGTCTCGCGACCATGTGCCGCCAGTCGCCTCGCGGTGATGACACCGTTTGGACGAGCGACTTCATGCACCGATGGCCATAGTGGTTGGTCGCCATGAACTTGACCAGGTGGCCGCCCGAGGATGGCGTTATGAGGGAGGTCACCTCGACCACCTCGAAGGTGATCACCCTCGACCACCTCGAAGGTGATCAACTCGGTCGCGAAGTTGTCGAGCCGCCCGAAGGTGACGGTAAGACGACCGCCCCCAAGGGGTGGTTGAGCTCCCGGACTATCCCAAAGAATGGTATGGTGATGCTCTTGACCTTCGACGGGAATCTGATCCGTCGAGCGCTCCCTTTGCAATAAGTTAAGAGAGCGCCACCATCGACCATGACACGACCGACCGTGGTGTTGCTTATAGTCGGGTCACGACCAAGGCGGTCTTCGTCTCTCGGCCATACACAGGGAGCGCGTCCTCTGGAGAGAAGGTGATGGTGGCCTGGCCCACTTGCGGTTGCTCGAGGGCTTCAAAGAACGACCGGCAGATGGTCCGTGCAATGACCTTGACCTCGCTGTGATGGTAGGCCGACGAGCCACCAAGATGGCGTCGATCCGGCGCTTCGCCTTTGCTGGAACTCCAAACCCGGGGTCGTCGTGCTCAGCCGCGTTTACTTGGCCGGCCGGTCGTCATCCTTCGAGCACGGGCATCTCACCCCGCCCATCGAGAAGGCGCCCAAATTTTATTTCGCCAAGCCTGCAGTTCTGCGTCGTGGCCGGCCGCCCTGTGGAATAAGCAGAACTTTGATTCGTCATATCCCGTGCGTCCTCCGGTCTCCTGCGGCCGAGCATCGCCCACCGGGGACCAGCACGCTGGCCCTCCTGCTGGGGCTGGTCCTTTGCCTGGTGAGGTCGGGGTCGACCTTGGCGAGGCTTAGAGTCCTCCCGAGCCCGGCCTCGGACTTCGAGGACCTCGCGCTGGCCATCCGCCGAGACGATCACCCGCGGTAGCCCTCCGCCTCGCTGCGATCGCTTTCGCTTTGGAGGTGGTGCCTTGGTGGTGCCCACAGGTTGGACGGGCGGCCTCGCTTGGTTCAGACCAAACTTACCTTGAGTCGTAGTCGCGTTTCAGCCGGACGGCATCGTCGCGTCTGCTGCACCGCTCCGCCATGCGGAAGAGTTTGTTGACGCCGAGCCTCGATGTGATCTCTGTGTCCTCGGTGAGGCGCCGATCACGGACCCGAACTTGAAGGCCTTGATGGCGGCCTCGTCGAAGCGCCGATCAGGTTCCTTGTGCGGATGAATCGCCGCACAAAGTCGCGCGATGGGCTCGTTTCTTCCTCGATGACCACGATCCGTGTCTTTCTCCTGTCCGCCGCTTCGTAATAACTCTGAAGTTAGAGCGAAGAGCTGCTTCGGATCTGGGCGCCACGACCAAGGAGCCAAAGCCGATTAAAAGCCAGTCCTAGCGCCCCGCCGTAACAAGAGATAGTTAGCTATTACGAAGCTCGTCCCTCCGCCGCCAGATAGCGGTCGAATAGATGGACAGAATTCGTTAGGGTTCTTGGTCCCGTCGGCCGACGATCGGTCGGGGCTTGAACTGGCCGCCACCAGTCGCGACGAAGGCCGCCTGAGTACGCCATGCAACCGAGGTCGACAGTGCCCGCCGGTCATAGTCCTCGCCGACAAGATCCCGGCTGCTGCCGGACTCGGAGTCGAGGCTCCCTCGGCGGCCCGACCTCTGGCGGAAACGACCATGGTGCCGAGCGCGGGAATCACCTGGTTGGTAACGCAGCGTCCCGGACCGCGGCGCTCGGGCGGAACGCCCCGGAGTGGTCCGCAGATCCGCCGCCACGACTCGAGGCGGCCGGTTCGAGCTCGGTCTGGTTGGCGCGGTGCCGTGGGGCCGCCGGCTCGCTGTCGAAACGCCCCGAGCCGACGCCGCTGGGGCTAACTCCAGCCAGAGATGTCCGACGCGGGTGACGGCGTGACGTGTTATCGTTGCTCCTCTGGGAACGGGTCCCCGAGTGTTGACTTCGGTGCTGCGGAGGTTCGACCTCGGTCGCAGCCCGATCGAGCTCTTCGGCCAGGGCCCGGCCAAAGAGCTCCGACCTTGCCCTATCGGGGTTGGCCATGACCCGGGCGATAGCGCGGAGGCGCTCCCCGGTAGGGAGGAGCCTGGGCGGCCCAGAAGACGTGCCGGCCTTCTCCTGGGCCTCCCGCCGGAGAGCGGTTATGGCTTGGTTGATGGCAACTTGCACCATCCGGCGAGCGTCTTCAGGGGTCTGCGGATCACGGTCATCCGCAACTCCCTCAGCGCCTTGACCGTCCGCCACCGTAACGTCTTTGCCGAGCGGCGGCGAAGGCGTGAAACGAGGACACCGAGTCCGTGCAGGAAAATCCATCGACGAAAAAGCGCCATGCTCCACGAGATCTGGTGTCGTTCTGCGAAAAGCAAAACAATCGGGCCCCACGGTGGCGCCAATGTCGACGATCGGGATCGCCAACCGCAAGAAGTGAGGTAGGGTCGAGCGTTACGGGACCCGGAGCAGCGTTTTTACTCGAGCGGAGGAAGAAAACGGTCGCGAGGTGGTCGGAGCAAGACGACAACGAACACGAGACAAAGGTTTATCTTGGTTCGAGCCCTGTCAAGGTAATAGCTTATTCCGATCGCCTTGCGGCGGTGATTCTTGTTATATGGGTGTCTGTTGCGGTTGTTTACAACTCAAGGCAATAACGGTGAATCCTAGCTCGAGTGCAGGTGCGATGTCTTTGTGTCCTCCTGGAGCTCATGCGTCCTTGATCTTTATACTACTTCCGCCCGCAACGACCGGGAGCGATCCTTAAAAAGGGGCCTTCGTGTAGCTTGAGGGCCTGCAGCAACTGCCCCCGAACTTGCCGCACACTCTTAGTCATCCCCGCGACCCGCTCTCTGGAAACTGCCAGTCAAACGCTAGATCCGAAATCCTTGGGCGGACCAGGGCTTCAGACGAGACCCGCCCAAGCCAGAGGTCGTGCGGAGTCGAGCTCGGGCATACCAAGGCTCGAGGTCGAGCGGCCGATCTTTTGTGTCGCGGTCGGGGCCTTCCGAGCATGGGGATCCGTTGACCGCACGCCGGCCGGTCAAGGAGTTCCCAAGCCTCGTCACTATTTATGTTATTCATTTGTAAATGCTACTTTATTGCAAAATAACCAATTCAATCATTCATTAGAATAAGCCATGCATATAGATATAATAGAATTGCATTCTATGCATAACTTGTTAAGTGCTTTTTGTACTTATCTCTTGCAACAACAAATCACTAGTTGGAGAAGAGTCTACACCGGCTTATGAAGAGGAGTATCAGGAGGAGATGATCAACTAGAGTGCGAACCTTGTCAGTTGGTTGTGGCAAATTGAAGGGTTACTACGAATAATTTATTTTCACTATAGTTTTATTTATTTCTTAGTCTATGCCCTATGTGCGTATTTATGTAAATTGACCTTAAAGTTGTTCGACAAGTTATATTTAATAGAGGAAGTCTTATTTATGTTTTTGTTGTGTATGATTATAATATTCATCTGTGTTGAGACTGTGAGTACTAGCATGATTCTGGACAATTGTAGAATACACAGAGGGTCCAAATTTATACATTCAGGTCCTGACAATTTCTAAATTACAAGACTACTCCTAGTTGACTAGAAAAAGTAGATAAAAGTAGATGCGAGTTGATTGATTGGCTCTGGGCACGTTTTCTTCTCACCACTGGACCTCTTATATAGCACTTAAGTTGATCGTATCCTCCTCCATTCTTGCAAACACATGATTTGTATTGACCTCAACTTCCAAAAGATAAACTTCTTTCTAAGCCGATATTGGCTAAGACTATCCATATTTAACCTTATCTTTCTAAATCGGCTATACTTGCCAAATTTTGGTGTCAACAATATTACTTAGGCTGATCGTGTCCTTCTTTGACTCCTTAAGATCCACAATGAGTATCGGTCTCAATTTCTGGGAGATAAATTACTCTTTGAGCTAATATCGGCTAAGACACTCCATATTGTACTCCATATCGGCTATAATTCCAATTGTAACTTGTATTTTCCCTTTTTAACCGATATCAGCCAAAAATATCCAATTTCATCTTTGACATAACAAATTGGTTATGCCTTACCAAATTTAGGTGCTAACATATGCCCTCTATTTTTGGGAAATAATATATTATCTTCCAAAAATCTTATTCATCGGCTTGAACATATAGTTTATTATCACAGTCAAAATTTAACTGTATCGAGTTAATTTGCCTTTCAGATTGGTAATCGGCCAACTTGTATATCCGTAGTTGATAGTAACGATTTGAGCTTTAGGCAATCAAGATCCAACCAATACTTTGGGTTATACCTTTTCAAGTATTTGCTATTAATAGCTTTAAGGAATAGCACCCCGTCTAATGTTTACAGAATATAGGAGTTACCATGCACAAGTTGATGCACACTATACGATCCCACGTTGCTTACTTACCAAATCGACTATCTCTCGAGCCAATGGGTGGTATGGTTTTCCAGACTAGATCGGCTTCGTGGAACTAAAATCATCGGCCGAATCCGGTTTTTTTCTTTCTCCACGCTTTTCTCACAATTTTAATCGGATGACCCCATATGAAAAAGGACAAGGCTAGATTGATTTATCAATGGGTGAACACTCTACTATACTAGTATGAGTAATAGTTACAGATGTATCCACACTGTATTGCATACAAGAGAAAGAGAGTGAAAGATGAAACCACATATTACCGACAGATATAGTTTTTAGATATGAGATTTATAGATTTTGTTTTGTTGATGCTGCTGTTTTATTATGTATTTATTGAGTCTCGGACTCACCTTTATTTTATTTGTTATTTTAGGTGACCGTTGAGGACGTCATGCATGCGATGGGATAGCACACATATATCATGTGCATCACAAATTTATCGAACACTTTAAGTTATTCTTCGTTCACTCTTAAAGTTTTAGTTCATATAATTAGAGAAAATTAATGAATTCTTATGGCATATTAGTAGTTGTGTGGAACAAAGTTATCATTTGCACTTGTTTACTTGCTTTATCTTAAATGTTATTTATCTATCAATATCGTCGTCGCTAAAGGTACGATGGCTCCTAGGTGCATGGTGCCGGCCGTTATTTGAGTGCATGGTCTTAAGAGTTCTCGAGTGTGTGGGTCACAAGCGTTGTTGGGCGTGAGGTTCTAAAATTATTATTGTGCAATTTTATCATACTTGTTGTTATTTGGTCTGTGTTTATCGTGTACTTTATTTTGAGAAGTTTTATCGTCAGGGAATTGTAACCATATTCTTGGTAAAGTGGTTTAAATTTAGAGAGAAAAACGATAGTGATGATATTCTGGATACTTGGATGCAGTAAGGTGTTACTTGAACTCTTAAAAACGTTCCAACCACTTGAGTGCCATTTTGCAGCTTACAAGGTTTTTGTGTGCCACTTTTCTGAACCTCCGAATTTGGCCCTGGCACATCTGTCTCTTGAGGACAAACGTATAAAAATTCATCACAACCCAATTTACTTTAGCTCCAAAATGACCGTCAGAAATCACCTACATGGAGTACATGACTGTTGAGTAATTTGACTCGAAAATCCTCTGCCTCTTGCTCCTAGAGCTGCTACTGTACACCATCTCTGGGAATGCGGCGTTGGCCAGCGCCTGCCTGACATTCTCCTTCAGAGACTGGCAGACACTCGCATTGCCCTCGTCACTGCACAGTATGAAGACATTATGTGTCCTGCCTCCAAGGGAGGTCACGTCTGCCCTCACCGCCCTCATCCTGAGGCCATGGAATGCTCTAGCGAGGTCGGCGAAGAGGTTCGGCCGGTCGTCGCAGCTGACGGAGGCCCTGATGTACGTGGTCCAGTCGTCGCCGACGGCGGCTCGGCTTTGCCCGATGTAGCATTGGACAGTGACCTCGTTGGCCTCCAGAGGGATGGGCGTCGCTTGTGTGACTTCAGTTGCTGTTCTCTTCAGTTCCTTCACTTGGTTGACCACCCTGGCTAACAAGGTGGCCTTGTCCATCTGTTCACAAAAGACAAAGCGTATTAGCAATGTTGTTGCTTGTGGTACAGTACAAGACTTTCACAAACGGATAATGTAAAGGAAATTCGTGAGTAAAACTATTACTAACTCTGATTTGAATTGAAGGAATGTCGATCAGGCTGCCTCCTTAAAAATTCACTAATTTAGGTGTTTTGTCAGAGTTGCCGAATAGTATTCTTGGAATAGAAGAGTTGTTGAGCCTGAATAGTTAGTTTTGTCTGAAAAAGATGTTGATAAATTATCGATTTCAAGAACTGGACTGTTGTCAGCTGCAACTTCAGTTGCTCTGTTAATTTAACCAGAAGGTCCAGAACTGCCTATGTACTTGGCTACATGTTCTACATGAACAAGGACTCTGACACGACAAATCTAGGAGAGTTCTTTGCAGACCTGCTTAGCATCAGGGATCATTCTCCTCAGAGTGGCCAGGTGAGCATTGATCCTCTCCCGCCGCCGCCGCTCCGCCGCGCTGTGGATCTTCAGGGCCCTCTCCTCCGTCGCGCTCCTCCCCAACGACGACGACAGCTCCGGCGCGGTCGGGGGCGGCGCCAAGCTGTCCTGCCGGGGCAACAGAACCGTGCCTCTGTACACTGAAGGAAGATCACAGCCACCGTGATGCAGATGCTGCTGCTGCTGCTTCCCTGCTTGAAAAGGTTGGCATGTATCCATCTAAGCCACCATTTCTCCTCGCCAATGAACCTCAACACTTCAAGAGAGAAGTAATTAAGCCTCAGCTCTCAGTTGTGACGAAACAAACCGTAAAAGAATCTCATGAAACATCAAGAACAAGAGCAAGGAAATGAGGAAGCAAATGGATCGATGGATAGTTGTAGCAACATTCTCCTCACCTATGAGAACCTCCGTCGGTGCAAGAAGAGCAAGGAGTGTGGTGAATGAAGTGAGGAGGCTAAGGACTACTTAAACTGATGCAAGAAGAGCAGCAGCAACACGCGACATCATCCCATTTGTAGGATGGATGGATATGCTTGCGAGAGTGAGAGAGTATGATCACGACATTATAGATGTGCGTGTGCTTTATTATTAGCCAACCACCCCCGAGAGTGAGATGATGATCACCTCATGATAGATGTGCGTGTGCTTTAGTATTTGGCCAACTACCCCCCAGTTAGGGCATTGTTTTTCCACGTTTGTTCCCCACTAGGGGATGCTTCTTTGGACTGGCATGCATCCATGTAAGTCATCCTCTTGGGACTCTCATGGGTAGAGGATTACTCTATGATAACTGAATTTTGTAATCTCAGTGAGCTTACTATCCAATTTCACGCGTACACTCCTTCCAAACCCAAAGTTGTGTGTATGAAGGTGCCGTGTATGAAAAGTCACTGACAAGCGGACAAGTGGATGACTGTCTAAATTGATCCACTTGTCTATACGATATTTCTCAAAAAGGGTCTACCCTTTCTGTTCAAAAATATAAAGTGGATTTTGACTTTACACAAATATTAAGGTTAAGGTGAAATTGGGAAAGGTATGAATGAAAATAACTTGATGCCCCCACTTAATTGTCTTGGAATATGAGAGATAATATTTTATATGTTGTGGTAATGAATAAATATATGTAGTTGAGAGAGAATAAATAAGGGTATAGTAGGAAAAACCTTATTAAATCTACATGCAAACTTTATATTCATGAATAAAATCGTTCAAACTATAGGCTTTATATTTTTAAACGGAATGAGTATATTATTGGTACGTGCAGCTACTCTGTGTAAGGTTAACATCTACATGTACTTAAATTAGAATACGTGACGAGTAGGATTACATGGTCATCAAGGCACGCAGTTCAACCAATTGTTTATAGGACGTATTTTTTTTATGGTACATCGAAAAAAGAGATGTTAATAATAACAAAACTATCTCTAATTATGTACAATGAGCATTAATTGCTGGTCCTAAAAATTACCATATAGGCAGGAAAGCTGACATGGAGGGGAGAGATGGGAAGGAGAGAGAAACAGCGTTGTTTCGTGAAACAACGACTTTTGCTCAAGATCAAAAAACAACAACGCCGAATGTTGGAGAGCCAAGTATCTCCTATAAAAGATTATTTAATTATCGGGCATTTAATGAAGAGACAACTTTAGAGAACATCCGACTCTTCTCGACGTGGATCGCTTAGAAGATTGAGTCAGGCTCAACCTTTATGCATGCTAACAATGTATGTATGTAGAGAATGTCAGGTAAATCTGATTATTTATTAGGGATATAAAAAAACGTTACACTGATTTTTACATTGAAACATAAAATAGGTTCTATACTTATAAACAAAATTATTAAAATAATACTTCATATGAATGTGAAAGGCCGTTAAAAATGAAATAATTGATAAAATGTTATTATTTACTTGTGTTATTTATAAAATACTCTATGATATCTCACTAATACTATATAGACTCTAAAACTACGTGTCATTGAGAAAAATAGAATATTTTATCGATTGCACCGGTAAATTAGGACGTACATAGAATCCTCTGGAAAAATACGTGCGTGGCACGAACTTCCATGGAAGGAGCACTTGTTAAAGACACGTTGACACGGAGAGACGAAGAGACGGGTAACTGATCAAATGGGCTGAGCAGTGGATCCAACAGTGGCAGCAAGGCTTGGCGTCTAGCTGCAGCAGTGCAGCCGCCCTTTGCTTTGCTTTCTTTCACACTCGCTTTGCGGCTTCACACGCAGGGGGCCCTACTGGCCCACTCGGCCATGGCATCGCAGGTTTTCTACGATTCCGCGCACCATATTTATCCTCGAATTATTCCTTAATTTAAAAAAATGGGAGAACCACCACTGGCATGTGGGCCCACGAAGAAATGTATGTACCTATCAAGGGCTCGCCTGTCGCCGCTATCGAATCTAGTTCCTGCATGCAGTTTATAGAAAGAGAATCCGTTGTTCTTGCATCGTTGTGCATCTGGTAGAGAGGCAGTGAGTTTTCGAGGAAGCAAGCAAAATCCTCCTCAGATCTGGAGAAGATCTCATCTTGAAGCGTGCACCGACACACGATCCAAATGTCCTTCTCTTGCTTTTGGCCTTGTTCCGAAGATTTTAAACCAACTTTAATTTTTGAAAAGCCAATGAGCTCACAAATTACTCAGCTTTTAAATGTTTTGAGGTATAAGATAGAATTTATATATAACTAGTAAAAGTTAAAAGTTGAAAGTTAGGTTGGATCTACTTTTACAGTTTATTACTGAAATAAATTAGCTATTTATCAAACGGTCTTTTACAAAAAGCTACAGTCGCTTTTCAACCTAGAAAGTAAAAAAACAGATTTTCATAAAAGCTATAGTTCCTCTAAACAGACCTTTTGACTCGTGAACAGAGAAGAGATGGATGCCGAACTGTGTAGGATTGAGTCCTGACATCTTTTTGATCAACTACATACATATGCGTGATGCCATGCCAAACAAATGTGCAACGTCGTGCAATGGTGATTTTCTAGAACCTCGATTTTTAATTAAAAAAAGGCATGATCCGAGTCTGAAAATGATTCTCTTAAACTATAAGGTCTTGAGGTCTTTTTAACTCGAACTTGTAGAACTATAAGTTTTTTTTTTGGCAAAATAGGTGGTGGGAGGACTTAAACATATTTTTAGAATTTTCGAATGGATCTTTTGTGAAAGAGTCGGTGGGGGACTTAGATGCAATTTTTAGAATTTTTAAAGGGACCTAAACATAATTTCAGATTTTCTAAAAAGCCTTTTTGCAAAAAAGCCAATAGAGAACTCGAACATAATTTCAAAATTTTCAAAAGACCTCTCCAAATTTTTCAAAAGACCTCTTCACGAAATTGGTGACACGGCGGCTAGCCGCCTCGGAATCCCCATCTTTAATATACCTGCCTTGAGCCCAGTTTGGAACAGCTTCTAATTGTGCAAATTATGGATTCTCTAAGAATCAAGTGGGTGATGATTCTAATTATCCAAAAATTTAGATTCAAAATTCTCCAAAAAAACTTTTCTCACAATCAAAACCAGATGTATATATAAAATCAGAAGTTATCACCCCACCCAAGTTTTAAAAAATCTAAAATCTAGATAATCAAAAGATGTCCAAATTAAGCCTTAGACTGACTACGTACTTGCCTTCCATGCGTCGGAACTTGGCATGTCACGAGCTGCACCGCAGTAATCAGACAGGCCGGCCCAAAACCATGGGAGAACGATGTTGCTCACGCAAAGATATGCCGGAAATTAGGGTTTATAATCTTCTACCAATAATTATTAAAAAAATCACATTTTCTAGATTTTATCGCACATCAGTCCATTGCCATAGCACAAAATGAATTTTTTTAATAATACATTTTTATTCGAATTTCAAAAATATTCCACGGAAATTTTTTTTCGAAAATACCTCTTATGCATACGTTGGACGTGCGGCGAAATTTCTAAATAGAAAAATACAGGCGGCAGTGCCGAAGGCGGCAATGTATACATGTACAATGGCGTCGCGACAGAACCGAAGCGGCGCTTGTCGCGCTTCGTCTGACAATAATTATTAAACCAGCGTAGTTACGTGAGGTATCGCAGACTAACGAGCAGCGGCGAACAGAGAATATTGAATTTTTGTATTTAATATTTTTTGTTGACAATTTTTGTTGTAAATTGGTTGTACATAATTTGTCCTGTAATGAATCGGAAAAATTATTTTATTTCGTTAGTGATACGCATTTCACTTAGAGGTTTTCGTAGCCTCGTAAGGTCCGCCGAATATGGCCGAAAAATGACGGGAAAAAGCACGGGCGGCGTACGCAACGTGGCATACCACTTCAGTGCTGGCGAGATGGTCGGACGTTGGCCCAGCATTTTGTTAACAAAATCGGAAAAAGGCACTCATCAGTACGCAAACGCATGGTAATAGTGGCCACTTAGGGTTTTCGTAGCCTCAGGGGACAAAGCCGACATGGTCCAAAAAATACGTAAAAATCAAGGGCGGCTCACATAATGCGGGCTACCACTTACGTATGGGTGAGATAATGGGACGTTGCCTCGGCATTTTGTTGCGAAAATCGGAAAAAGCACTTGCGGCCACGAAACCATGGAAACTTTTACGGCGTCGAAAAATTTTGAAACTCTTTATAGAGGTTCGATATATCGATGATATTACCATAAAAATTTCAAATGATTTTAAGATATGAGGATTTTTAAAATTTAAACAATACATATATAAGGGCACATACACCAAAGTTCGGATGATAAAATAAGCAAAACATTAGATGATATTACAAGGGCATTACAACGTTGGCGAACTAACTACTTGAAGTTAATGTCGTCATGGTGGAACAAATGATCGTTCCGCCTATCTAGGTACAACGAGTAATGATTTAAGACATTTTCTCGTGATATTACGATTTGTTCTAATTTTGCGGCGTGTCATCGGACCTTTGCTCAATCCCTACTATGAAAGAACTCCATGGGGTTCCAGGTGCTCCATTGCCGCCCATTGGGTGGCCTATGCCGTGACGTCTCGGGTGTATAAGACTTAAATTTTGGTTGTTGTTTATGTGGATTTCGCCCTCCCATATGGGCATGTCATCCCGATTCCTTGCGTCCCCTATGTTAATACCACCCGGTTTCGGATGGTCTCATAACGAGTCAAGGATTTGTTGCGTGTTGCGGACTCTCGGCCTTTGCTTCCCCTTGTCCCTTCTTCTTCGAGAAGAGGAACCTCTGCCTTCTTTGTGTTGGCGTTAGCGGAGACATGCGAGAGCGCTTTGCTGCTGTTTATTTCGCACTCCACTATATGGTGCGCAGAGCTTTGTGTTGGGCTTATCCTTGAACAACCGGAAGCGTGCCTATGATCAATCTGATATGCCCGCCTTTGGTCATTGAATAACACCGTAGGCGTACGAGATTTGGCTTTTCCCGGCGGTAGTGGCACCACGGAGAGGGTTGCTCCCCGTTATCCCATCTGAGAAGCATGAGATGTGGGTGAATGCGTCTCGGGTCCACCCACTTGAAGTACCAAAGACCGTTTCTTCCTCGGCCAAGGGGCACGCAGAGAATCTCCGTCCGCTAGATCACCGTGGCATGTATCAACCATCGCCTCCGAGCCATGTCGCAAACGTCGGGGCTTTGGGTGGCCACGGAGGAGGTTCCTCCTTTGACTTGTTGATGTTCGCAAGTGTCCTTTTGAACTCACGTGGTGCGATGAACTTGTTTAGAACTACTACTTTGTGAGTTCAACATGAGTATGTCGCATGAAACTCACCGTCGGTTGGCCCCTTGCACACCGCCCTAAGCTCTGTCGATCTAGAAAAGGACATATCTGGCGGCCTCTCCACCGGGTGAAGTTCTCGGTAAGCGGGGGTAGTTGTCGTGGCGCTTGTTGAGAAATTCAGATCACGTTGTTCGGCCCATCGATCCATTGGAAGAAGCAACACCGCCTCGTGTTGAGAAAAGAAAGAAACGATGCATGAGATGGTAGTGTTACCTCAGATTGTGTGGGCGCTAGTAGGTTTACCTTGTAGGTGCGGGCTACAACAAAGAGTGAGCGTGATGCGTGTCTCCATGGGTAGATTGCATCATCTTGGCGGTAGGTTGCGATCCACATTCGGTCGGGGCAACTCCGGGAGAATCGGGCGTCGGCAACTCTCATCCGGATATTCGAGTGGATGACTTCGCTTCTCAAGAGGCGATTTATAGAACGACATTGTGGCCTAAGCGAGGCGTCGCGTGCGGCCGAGTAGCTCGCGTCGGTGGTGGCACTCCGTCGCCGACTAAAAGGCTGCGTCGGTGGTGGCGCTCGTCTGGTGACTAGGCCGCGTCGGTGGTGGCGCTCAGTCGGCCAGTGATGATGATCCCCACCCCCAAAGGCGTCCGTGGAGAGGTAATCACACAGGTAGTCCTCCGAAGTCTGAGGGCATCGCCACAGTCGTCGTAGTCGTCGGGGCGTGTCGGATCGTGCCGAGAAGTGTGCTGCGGGCTGCACTCAAATAAAGAATTGTTTTGAGCATTATGTCTGCGATTGTAACACTTGAACAAAGTGCATTCCAATTACTCACCGAAGCCCGACCCGGCTCTGAAGCGTGCCCTCTCGCAGTCTGCGGGCGGGACCGTGTGAAGATGTACTGGCGCACCCTGCCCTCGCTGGCGGCACGACTGCGGAATGGTAGGGAGGCCGCACCCGACTTGACTTCGAGGGCGCGTGTCGAGTTGTCGAAACCTCCGACGCAGAGGGTGATGTCCTCTCGTCCACGAAGCTCTCGATGGTCACCGACTGTACAAGGCTGCGATGTACGACATATGATAATGCAAAGCGCTTGTCATCAGTGCGATGAGTCTCGCAGATCCTCGTGAGGACGATCCTTCCCACCGCCGGGTGACCGCCGTTTCCTCCTCCGTCTTCTTCGTTTTGTGCTCCGCAATTCTTGAGCGTATGTCCTCGTTGGTTGCAATAATGAGCATTTCTTCACGCATTTGCCGACTTCGACTCATCCATGTCATTTCTTATCGCCTTGTTCTTGACGCCACTGCTTTCCCTCTTCTCGCATCAAAATCGGGGACCCGAACCTTTCATCCACACTAGGAGTTGTGGTGAAAGAACCCACAACACCATAACCATAAAGCTCCTCGCCCAAGTTGCCATCACCCTTTCCTTCATGTAATATTCAGATAGGTATGTACCAGTTGCATTACAAATAAAGCACATGCGGCTATAACATGAGAACATGGCCTATGCAAAAGGTATGGCTTGTTGCACGAGCATTTGCACTCACCAGAAGATGCACTCTGAGTGACAACCCTCCGTTGGTTCCACGCCTTCCTTTATCCTGCGAGATCACCTCGAGCGCCAGATGTCGTGCACCAACTTTGATAGCTCTATGTTTGGCCGTATACGAGCCTTCTCATGCATGTATTTAGTGATCATCGAAGAGTACAAGAACTTCTCATCTCTCATTATTATCTCGAATGCATGCCCGTCCACAAAGTACTTGGTTGTACCCTCGGCCTCCTCGACAATTCCTACCAATGGAAGACACCTCATCCCTCGCATTACCCAGTTGTAAACTTCTGCAAAGTTAGTGGTCATCACACCGTATCTGGCACCATGTGTGTCATATAATGATGACCACTTCTCTTCGATTCGATGCTTGATCGATCCGAGAAACATTTGATTGGCCTTTGCCTCCGATTTACTGTTAGTCGCCTCGTCCTCTGTTGGCGGGGAAAAGAGGCTCCGCCCGCTTCTTGTGTTCCACTTGGCGCTCTTTGTTGTTAAATGCGCTCCTTGTGTTTCCTTGTCGGTCATCAAGATTTTTCCACGAGTTGAACTTCCTCTCTGGTTGGAGTTACATAGTCTTTTGAACATGTTCATCGGTTCCTTGTTCTTGAATTGCTTATAGAAGTTTGCACCCAAATGCCTCATGCACCATCGACTCTGCAAGTCGAGCCATCGGAATGGCTCATCTTCCCTGTTTGCGGTGGTTGATAGCACTAAGCAACCCACATACTGTCATGCAACCGCACAAATCGGGCGAGTTTTGACCACCGATCTTTAGGTTTCGTAGGAACCACGGCCAACTCTCGTAGTTCTCGCTTTCTCTGAAGGCAAAACCTTGAGCAGAATCTGGTTGTTCCCATCGACACCCACACCGCCAAGATGTTGCCCTCTGTATTTCGGTCAAGAATGTGCCGTCCCACGCACAACAACGGACGTGATGATGAATGCCTTAATGCAAGCGCCCGATGCGAAGAACACTCTCCTCGGATGCATTTTAGTTGGCCACTTGTCCGGCGGACAATCTTGATAATCATAGTAGGTCGAGATTTCTTCCCCGAATACAAGCGAAGCGGTCTTGGGAGGTTGTGGTACGAGTCTTCAAACTTCCCAAACCTCGTTTCTAGTGCCTTCGCCGCCCTCCACGCCTTCCCGTAGCTAATTGTGTCTCGATATCCGTTCTCGTCGCTTCCGGATAATAGCACAGGGCTCAAAACTCGGAGTTCTCCACTATCTCTGCGTACATGATGTTCGCGACATACCCGTATGATAGGTTCTGTGAGCCATCACGCTGTTTCTCGATCATACATTTATCTTTGCTCAACCTTGAACATATCCAATGGGTGCCCCATTTGGGCTTGTCTGCGTGCACTCTCCACGGACACCCATGGATCTCACACACCACGTCGTAGCAGGTTGGGGTGGATTTCTTAACCCTGAAAGTCCTTCTTAATGATAGAGCTCAATCTTTCACGGCATCCCCATGCACTGACCTCTTTTGTCGGGTACATCTTGTTATGCCTAACCTCATTATCACCTGTCTTGCCAAGGCATCTCCTCATTTCATTGACAACCATATTTTCAAATTGTGCGTGCTCCACTCATACTTGCACAAGCGGCTGCGTACCTCCTCCATCTTCCTCATCCGACTCATCGCCGTCCTCCTCTTCGCTTCCTCTTGTACTCACGGTCTTCCTCTTCCATCCTAGCTATTATTTCCTCAATTTGCTCACCTTCGTCTACAGGTCCCGCTTCTTGGCCAACATTTTCATCATCCTCCCGAATCGAACACGTTCACCAATTTCTTTGAACATGTTGCTCATGGCTAGATCCCCAAATTTCAAGGTCACCGGCCGAGCTCATTTTGAGGTGACTACACTCACCGGCGTCCAACTGCTGCTGGGAGGCAACATGCCTCTCATATGCTCGCACTAAAAGCACTCGATTCCATCCCCGTTGCTCTGCCCCCCTCACATATGATCTCCACGATGCGGTTCCCTTTAGCTCAACTAACTCCCAGTAAATAGTATCGTTTAGCTTTTACTACATAGGCAAAATACCTTCAACTCACACTTGTCTTCTTCCATCCGAAAAGTATAATACAACCATTTCAACACGGAACCAAATGTGCGCTCCTCGAGCCTACTCAAACTTCATCCACATCTTGCATGTTACTTAGATCTGCACCCTCCAAACTATGCATTACAACCCCATCTCCATAATAAATTCTAAATGGAACTCGTTACGCCATATCTGTAATCTATTCATTCACCCACTAATTAATTATCTTCCGTAAAAAATACTATGACGTAACATAACTATACCTACATGGTACGAAAATATATATCTAACAGTAAGAAAATCACATTTTCTAGATTTTATCGCACATCAGTCCATTGCCATAATATGTACCGATATACTCCTATCCGTAAAAATTCATTCCTAACAATATATACATTAAGTATCGATGTACTTATATATTAAAAAATACTCATTAAGTAACTATATTTCCTTCAATATATACCGATATACTCCTATCATAAAAAAATATCTAAATTTTCTAAACTAGAACTAGTCAGTGACCTATCAATTTACCTACATTTATCCGTAACCTAAATCTAAAACTATTTCTAATCTACCACTATTTCTTCGCTACAATGCTCTAGATCTAACTATTTCTAACATATCATAATTTCTTCGCTAAGAAAAGTAAACAACAAAATTTTACCTCAAAAGCAATGGCGCAGAATCTCCCTTCTTCCTTCTCTCTTCCCTCTCTCCTTTCCTCTTCCCTTCCTCTCCTCTCTCGTTCTCTTCCCGCGCACAAATGAGAACAAAGATGCAAGGCGAGTGGCTCATATAGCGCTCTGTCGCACTACCATCGTGGCGGCGAGAACCCGCCCACCTACTCACCACGACCATCGGTCGATTTTCTCACCGCCGTTAAATGCGTGGCGACAGGTTTTTGCTCTGTCGCCGCGTTACGCCCGTCTGACAATGCTGCTCGGTTCTGTCGCACGTTCGCGCGCGGCAGTACGTCGGCCGCCGGGCACTGTCGCCTCGTGTATTTTTCTATTTAGTTTGCCGCACGTCCAACGTCCGCGTGAGGTATATTTCTGAAATTTTTTTTTCCGGTAGAATATTTTTGAAATTCCGAATAAAAAATGTATTATTAAAAAAAAATTCGCACAAAATTGTGGTAGTTGAGGTTAAGACCCAATGCCCCATTATCCTTTTGCAGTTCATAATCATCAGAAATGCAATTCGTCTCAATCATAATACCGCATTTGGGTTTGTTGTTTACTATTTTTTTCTTTCAATTTTCATTGCGAACATGAATTCCGTACTTTAAATCAACTTGAGTTTGATAAATCTGATTCACGATTCAAGAGAGTTACAACAAATCTAATAACTATGTTGCAGCTCCTCTTATGTATTCTCATGACGGGCGCATCAGTCACACTATTAAAAAATGAGTCTTTTATGAATGTTCTTCGCTCCTGATCAACCCTTTTTAGTGGTACTGCTGCCAACAACTTGTTCTGTTTGTGAACTGTACAACAGAAGATAATAGTACTAGTATAATGAGTGTGTGATTCTTGTCTAGTCCAAGTTTTCGCTGAAAGAAAATCCTGTGGCTTATTGTCCCTGACTTTATTGCAGAGATCCACAGAGGTGCCCTGTAATCTCCAAACCCTGATCTCAAAAGAAGATCCTTTTGCACCACCTTTAGATCTCCAAGCAAAAACTACCTCCTTTTGAACATGCTAATGCCTTTTTTGACGATTCAACTTACACAGGAATTTTTTTTAAATGATACATTTTAAAATAATTTTAAAAAATAATATGTTAAAAAAATTATAAAAATACACCCTTGTCGCTATTTCAAATTGCGACAAAAGCTGTCTGTTTTGTCGCGGATTGAATTGGTCGACGAATTATTTTGTCGTGGATTTATTTGGTCGACAAGGCCGAGGCTTCTATCAATTGGCGAAGGATCTGATTCGATTGCCAATTCAAATAATGATAGAGATGTATTTTTGTAAAAAAAACATATTATTTTTGTAAATTATTTAAAAGAAATTATTATTTAAAAAAATCCCTTGTCCACCATGATATGCACTTCCATAGTTTGGGATTTGCACATTGTCCCTGTTGAACAAATCCTGTATCTTAGCTTACGCCGTCGCTTTCTGCTTTGCTACAGCAAGTCGGACGTGCATATGTTACTGTCTTCCAAATTCCAATTATGCATTGTAGGGCCCACCTAGCACAACTTCCAAGAACAGGTGTCGCGTTGTTAGAAGAGTTAAATTGAAGCAAAAGTCCTTGAGATTATCTGGTTAAATTGGTTGATAGCCACAAGTTGTTACATCTATCTTACGCGAATTTGACCAAATATGGCTAGTGCTACAGGAAGACAACACGGAAGGAGAAGCTTGTTCAGGTATCAACTGGAGCTCAACAAAAGTTTCCCTTAAGAACTGAACCAAACCAATTAAACCACCATTTCGTTGTAGCTTGTGTACTGCATCGAGAACCTGAGACTTGATCTCAGCATTGAGACGGAGTAGATACTTGCAGATTGGATAGGCTGCACTTCGTGTAGGCCCAGGCGCGCGGCATCATCCACATCGGCGGCGGTGCCACCGATTCGACGGCAAGAAAATGCGACGCACGCGGCGGCACAATGGACGCCGCCGGAGGAAGCAGGGGCGTACGCCGTGGTAGCAGCTAAAGACCAGTCAATCCCATACTTGGAGGCAGCCCCATTGTCCGTGTCCTGTGCTGAAGTGATTACTATTCTAGTTTTTTTTTTAAAAAAATAGCTTCTATCTTAATAGAATTGTAAATAGCCTCTTATCTATCACAAAAGGTATCTTTCAAGCTTCCCTATCGTGGATGAGCCTCCCGCGCTCCCCCTTCGTGGCACCGTTCCTCCCACGCATGCCACCTTCACTCCTGCACTCCCCTCTGCGGCTCTGACTCCTTTCACACCTCCAAAGCACTGCAACAGCCTGATGTCGCACTTGTCGCTAGTTGCCGCTCGTCCCACAGGAGCGCGGTAGATGAGGGAGATTTGAAAATGTTTTCGAAAGTGAGCCATTTTTTTTAAAAAAAAAGAGATGAAAAGAAGGCTAGAAAAGTGATTACTTCTACAGTGGTGTACAGCATGATGATGATCGCTGCCGTGGGGGTAGGGCTAGATGGCAAAGGTCATTTTTTGAAAGGGGTTTTCTATTCTTAGTAATTTTCAAAAGAGGTGTCAAGATCGATCTGTCTTAGGCGCCTGGTAACCATCAAATGTAATAGTAGCAGTCTAGATCAAGGATTTTTTTAAATAATATATTTTATAATGATATTTGCAGAAATAATATGTAGAAGGAAAAAATAGCAGAAATAAAGGCTATCGCTAGTAGGGCACCTGTCTATCGCCATTCCATTTGGTGACAGAGTCTTATCGTCAAATGAATTAGCGATAAAGATATTTCTGCAAATGGGACCAAAAAATCCCTATTTTTTTGTTGAAACGTAGTGACGATGGGACGCGAAAATACTAAAATGACAAACGTATGAAATGGCAACAGCTAAAAAGTAAGTACCCGTAAAGAAAAAGTACAGTCATAACAAGGAAACATAATTCACAACCGTGCAAATGTACTCATCCACAATGAAAAGTACAGCTAAAAAGGAAAAACAAGTACTACCCGCGGTTCTTCCACAGTGCAACTCCCCATGTGGTGCCAGGCTGACTAGCCCGATGGCGTTGCACATGCTCGAATGGGTACATTAACCGATCTGGTGGCACTCCATGAGTACTCCTAACAGGACATATCGGGCTTAGAGTAACAAAGCCAGCCTGCGATGGCTGGCTAGGTCTGGGTGCATCCAGGAGCTGCGAGGAACCAAGTACAACACCATCGACTGATGGGGGCCGCTGGAGTGGGTTGTGCTGTCCTCTTGTGATACATCAATTAACAAGAAACGTTAGAAGGCACCTGTCATAGAGAAACCTCCTAGAGGCACCACGTCCGTCCTGCTTGTCGGGCGGTTCCCCTCCATCATCCATGCTAAAGGAAGTAACCCTACTGCTCTTGACCTACAGGAATACATTGTCAGAACGTTTGTGTCACTCGTACGATACATCCTAACGCAATTATGAATTGAGTGCACTCATCTTGGGATCCGTCGCACGTCGATCCGCCATGCCCTCATCGAGTGTGCAGGCGGAGGGAGCCAAGCTCGATTGGTGCCGACCCTCCGTCGGGGCCAACTTGGACAAGCAACTATGATGTGACACGTCAATCTTTGGGTCTAGCAGCTCGTACTCTGGTTACGCACGTGCCTCGTCACCCGCCATACCTACAATTTAAGCATTCACTGTTAGTACCATTAAAAAATGGGTTTGTAGCTACGGAACAGAGGCATAAAATTTGAACATTCAAAACTGTAACTAGTAATGACATACACAAGCATTGATAAGTCATGTATCTACACAAATATTACCACGTCCTATATCTACACAAGCATTACTCTATACCGTTAATTACATACAAGTCTAAGTCTAACTAGATGTGTACGTGCGGCAACATGCGCACGAAGGTGAATTTCGAGTAATTAATGAAATTTAAATACATCAGTAGCACTTTAAAAATTCTAAAAACTTGCACAAGTTTGATTATGCTTTGAAATTTTTATGGTAGCTTAGACATGCTCTCGGGCCCTCCTCAAAAAGTTTCAAAAATTTGCAACATTCTTTAACAATGTCAGATTTTTTAAAAATTGCACAAGTTTGATCATAATCTAAAATTTTTATGGTAACTTAGTCATGCTCTTAGCACACTTCTCAAAAAGTTTTAAAAATCAAATTCATTTCATGGCTCTAGAAAACAAAAAAAGCGAAATTTAAATACATTAAGCATTTATAAAAAATTGCACAAGTTTAATCATGGTATAATTTTTTATGGTATCTTATGTATGCTCTTAGGACCCTTATAAAAAAGTTTCAAAAATTTCCAACATGATTTATTATCTCAATTAAATCAGTGGATTTGTTCTGAATGCATTAGTAGTATTGTCAGAATTTTTAAAAATTGTACAAGTTTGATCATGACATGAATTTTTTTATGGTAGCTTAGGCATGCTCTGAGGATCCTTATCAAAAAGTTTAAAAAATTTCTAACATTTTTGATAGCTCAATTACATCAGCAACAAAATTACCTCAACTGGTGAAAGGACCTAAATGTAATTATGTATTTTTTGAGGAATTTTCATGGAGGGAGGACATATGGGGGCTCCCTGGTCGATAACTCTATGGAATGTAATAAAGGTAGTATTAATCTAGTTAATAAGTCATGTATCTACACAAGCATTGCTACTCTACGCCGCTAATTACATACATGTCTAAGTCTAATTAATCTAGTCGTTAAGTCGTATTTGGAAATGTAATTTGATTTGAAAAAATATACCTACGACATTGCAGACGACTTCCTCCTCCACCTCCCCTTCTTCCTCCTCCTCTTCTCCTCCCCTTTCTCCCTTTTTTTCCTCTCTTCTTCCTTCTCTTCTCCCTCTTTGTTTCTTCCTCTCTTTCTGTAGCCGTAGCACTCCTACCTAAGCGTGTTGGCCTTTATAGCGCTCCTCTGTCACCATTTGTAATGGCGACAGGTGTGAGGACCCCCATTTTTACACCGAATGCAAAAATGGAAATCTAATGTGCTTGCAGTACTAGTCTCTGGATCAGTAGCTAGCACGCACATTTCAACATTTGGAATCACAACCATACAACATATTAATTAAGCGGAAACGAATAATTACATAAATCTTACAACTCAGAGAATATAGCAGCGAAGAAGCAAAGCCTTGTAGTGTACCCAACCGACCCCGCAGGCAACTGACCAGGCATAAATCCTTAGAAACACGACAATTAACATCCCGCAACCTGCGACGAACTTCGAAGCTTCGCTTTCTAAACCACCTACAATAATAATTAAGCAAGGGTGAGTACTTTCGTACTCCGCAAGACTTGAGCCAAACCTATCATACATGCAGGCCATTTCAAAGGAAAGGCTACTACAGTTAATTTGCATAAAGCGAATTTGAATTTGTAAATCAAGTTATTTGCAAACGGAATTTGTAAGAGCATTTGATTGATAACAAATAAGTAAAGCATATATGACACTCACAGTCCTCCATGACGTGAGCGACGAATCATTCACATTCCTGAAATTCCATCAATGTCGGCCCTTTGACATAAATCACAATTTGCAAAACAAATGATACCAACCCATTTGAGAAATAATAAAACGCCTAACATTGGAATGACTTCACCAAGTGCTCATGATCAAGCAAGGCCAAGCTAATCGATTAGATTTAAACTCCGCAGAGGTGTACAACTTTACCCACAAGGAATGATCAACCTTTTTGCTCGACGCACTTCCTCAGGTGGCCAGCCAGGAGATCATACATAGTCATTACATTACCTAGACATGGCTTTGGTCCAGCCCGGGACGTTAATCCCCCGCCGTAGAACTAGAAACACACACCCAAGCTGTGGATCCACTTTCACACACCCAACACAACGTTTCTAAACACGGCAGGGCGTACACCGTTGCACGGGTGGAAACCCTTCGAGCAGACGACTGTAATGCATGCTAAGCTCCCGCCTACCAATGAACAAAGCCATGTCTAATTAGCATAACAAGCTATGGCTACCCCATCCTCACCCTTGTGGTTGCACGGAATTCTCGGATCAATAGCGTCCCATTGCTCGGTCCTTAATGTGACACGGGCGACACTTCACCCTACACTACGTGCAATTCCTTTCGCACATCCGGCTATTGCCAATAATCGCCCGCATCAACACATAGTTTTATTTTGGGTTTTTAATCAAAGTACCAGCAACCATTTTCCCAAAAAGGATCATTCGGGTTCCATGTAAAACATTTCAAAAACAACTTTAATCATGATCATCTGTTCCTCAAATACTAAAGCATGGCTAAGCAGGAATAGTATGAACGGATATACCCATGATGACATTAAGTGATGTCTAACCTTAATCTATGGTTATCAAGGTTCACATGTTCACAATTTATCAAAGGAGATTCACGTGACAACAGGTATATCTACCAATACCACAAAGTAGCAATTTACAAAAATAAACGATGCATGAAACAATTTGATGCACAAAAGGAATATAAAATACTGGGATCAATATGGTCAAAGGATGCTTGCCTTGCTTAATCATTGCTTATGGTGAAGATGAGGCTGCGACTGACAAAGATGACGACGAAGTCGGCGACGTCGGGTTCTACACGTCGATCAACGGAAATAACGCAAATAAAAGACTTCAATAAGAGCAAAAGAAATAGACAGCAAAACAAATAAACTCTTTACAAGAACAGGGATTGCTCTTTATAAAGTTATTAATCTTATTTTACGAATTCAAGATGCAAAGATTGGTTGGATTAATATAATTAATCATTAGTTGCAAAGTTCATAAATTTACTATTCATAATATGAGTTTCTGCCAATTCTTATTACCTAAGGGTTTTGCTTTATTAGGATTCAGATTCAAAGCAAGACGAAATAAGAATATTTTCTTAGATTACGGTAGATTATATCCTATAGATCATTTCTAAGCTGTTCTTTACTAAATTCAGATTTAGATGAACTGCTTTACGAGTTAATAAAAAGGCTTAAACGATCATATTAGATTTCGACTAAATAGTTCTTTATCTTTGATTGATTTCGCTTAGAATTAGTTTTATACAAGTTGAGTCTATTGATTTAGGCTACTGGGATTATTTTCAAGATATTTGAGAAGGTTCTGGTGATACAAATAACTTAACTACGGATTCCATCATTATTACCTAAAGTTTATTCATTCGCATTAACGTCTAAAGTAATGTGATTACTTAGGGTTATTAAGCTAATAGAATTAATATGCAAATCATGGTGAAATGAGATTATCTTTTCATAGCAGGGTAGTATATACTTTGGAGAGCATTACTGGGCTAATTTCATAAGTTTTAGGATTTAGACACGCTATTATATTCATCACTGAAAAGGCTTAAGTGGCATTGCAAAGTTTACACTATTCGGAATCGGCAGGAATGTGAAGTGGAGTAACACTTAAGGGTTTTGGGCTAATAAGAAGAATATGCAAACCTTAACGGAATAAGATTCTTTTTATAGAATATGGTAGTATGAACTTTGCACAGTGTTTCTGAACTGATTTTACTGATTTTAGTATTTGAATGAGTTATTTTATCTACTGCTGAAATAACCTAAATGATCATATTTGAAATCTTAAATCGGCCTACTTTCAATCTTAATTTCCAACTAACCTATACATGATTCTTGATTCATTTCTCAGGCATCAACAGAATACCATCCTAGAAATGTTATAAAGTTGGTTTGGCATTATTTTAGCTTTAATTGCAATAGATTATTTATTTACTTCTTGTTATAAGTAACATTTCCTTTCATTAAAAGAATGCAACTTAAATCTTATATTAAATATTTTCACATACACAGATCCTTACTGTTTTTAAGAACTTATTGCAAATTACATTATCATTTTGTGAGCCATTATGCTAGTATTTTGCTAATGGCCATAATAAGGTTAATAAATGATTTATGACGCAATTATGTTAAATTGAGTTCAACATTAGACGATTCTACATAGTTGAGCTTATTCTGAGTCCAGAGGCAAACAAGAATTTATTTTGTAGTTTTAAAAGTTATATCTTTCTCATGTGCCATAATGTTCATAAATAGTGTATTTGTCTCATTCTTGATTTCAATAGTTGTTCTATGATTCAAAAACTGAATATTTTTGTATATTTAAATCCATCCTGATCTTAGCATCATATTAATATTCATTTCACCATTTCAGTTCTTATTATTCACAAGTTGCCATTAAAAACCATATTAGCATCATAATCAAAGTTTAATATAAATAATTATTCTGCAGATCGTAAATTAAATGTTTTTACATATTTATATTCCTTGTGATTTTAGATGATTATACAAATTTATCCCACTGAAATTGAATTAAAATTACATAAGATATTCAAGTCTCAATTATCAATCAGCTGGAAATTGCTAGAAAAAGGAAAATACGCTTTCAATTAGAAGGAGGCGCCTTTCACCATTTCACTGGAGTTTTCCTGCGTCACTGAATGGGGGTCCCGATCGGCATAGAGACAAAGCAGAGCACTGGCTAGGGCTTCGCGGCAACGGCTCTCCGGCGATTCTCCGGCGAAGGCGACCACACCAGGAGGGAGAGCTCGGCGAGGGGAGTCTGGAAGTGGAACCGATTCGGCCGGAGAGCTTCCAGGGAGGCGCGCAGCCGAGCTCGGGCGCAGCCAACAATGGCGGCTCGGTGGAGAAGAAGAACGGGGCATTAGGAGTGAAATCGGTGGCCTTGTGAGCATCAGGAGGTTCTAGGGGTTCCATTTTCGAGGTTCACCTGAAGGGAGAAGGCCGGAGGAGCTTAGCCACTGGCGGATTTGGAGCGTATGGCGCCTGGCAGGAGCTCCGATTCGCATGGAAGAAGACGATTCTTGTTGAGGGTCTTGATCGGCAAAGGTGCTGGTGATGCTCTAGCCCGGAGGGATGTAAGAACGTTGGCTCGACGCAAGAATCGCGGTGCTTTGAGCTCCAGAGCTTCGGTCATGGCGAAATGGGGAGGGAACTTCATTGCTGGCTGAGGAGGAGGGAGAAGGAGTGGAGTAGGAAGTGGAGCACTACCACTGGTGGTTCCCAAGGCGCAACGTATTTGGTTGAGGGCTGGCTGGATTGGTGCTTCGGGAGAGTTCGGCTCCTGCGCTCAGTGGAACGAACGGGGTTTGGAGAAGACGAGCCTGGCAGGTGGGGCCTGGGTCCAATGTCAGTGGCTGAAACTTCAACATTGTGCCAACGGAATGGAACGGCAACGGATGGCCCACACGGCGGTGACTGATCAAGTCTCTTGTTTCGGATTTTGATTTTTGATTGAGATGAACTGAAGTCTATTATTTTTCAAATTTTGTTTTTCAAAAGGATTTGACCTCGGAATGCCTCTATAAAATTTTCAAGTCCAATTACGGTTCCATTATTTTATGTAAATTCTGACGATACATTATTTTGATTTAAAAGTTGTCTTTTCATTTTGTCTCTTCATTTCCTTATGCGTAAAATTTCAATTTCTGGCTAAAATGATTTAATTGAATGATCAGGGTTCTCATGGCAATTTTTCTAAATTTTTACTTTTTACATTTTTGCCTTTTCCTCTTCTTCATTCTTTATTTCCATTTGTTGGATTTTCATACAAAGAATAATTTCGAGAAAATCCAAATAAAATTCAATAATGCCAAGAAACTCAAAATTAATGATATTCAAATTCAAAATATATATTTTCACTTTATTAAATTTTTGGGATGCTACAACAGGGCTTTATCGCAAAGGCTGTGACCATTGGCAGCAACTCTCTATTGCTGTTTGAAATGGTGATAGAGTCTTTGTCGCCATTTCAAATGGCACTACTACGAATCGACCTTTGCTACGGCCCATCAAGATCGGTTTGATTTAACCGGACCGATAGTTAGATCATCCTGCTCAACGGCTACAGTTCTGCTGGGAGCGTTCAAGACGGTTCAAAACACGAACCGCATCGATGGTATAACATCGATCGGTTAGAACATCCCAGTATTATTTAGCGAGGAGCTAAATAGTACCGGTTCGTGTCATGAACCCAGATCGATAGATCACATCAAGACGGTTTGTGCCTTCAACCCAGATCGAGTCCCAATTTAAACTTCTTCCTCCTCCCGCTCTCGCCAGACCAGATCATTTCACCGCGCTGAAAAGAACAAAGGAGCTTCGCCAAGAGCTTCAAGGAGGGAGGTGCTACCCAAAATTTCAAAATTTTGGTCATTTTACTCACAACCAAGGTAACTAAGGTTAGTAACATCATTCCTCACTTCATTTGGTGTTAAATGGAGCCTCTTTTTGCTTGAATTATGAAGAAAATTTGATCTTTTCCCATGATTGATGAAAGATTATGAATGTAGAGGAGGTGCTGTCCAAATTTCAAAATTTTGGTCATTTTACTCGCAACCAAGGTAACTAAGGTTAGTAACATCATTCCTCACATCATTTGGTGTTAAATGGAGCCTCTTTTTGCTTGAATTATGAAAAAATTTGATCTTTTCCCATGATTGATGAAAGATTATGAATGTAGAGATCTAGCTTGATCTTTTCAAATAGGATACAAAAACTTGTTGTGTAAGCTTAGAATTTGCTTGGATTATAATGTAGCTCGCATTTAATGTGTGGATCTAGCTTAAATTTAGGTTTTAGTTCCATCGATCGATGAAGGATGAGGTTTGGTTGCACGTAGTTGGGGGGAGAATGGTGCATGGAAATCATGGAGTTTGGGATCTTCAAATGGCAATAGTTATGTGGAAAAGAAGAAATTTAAATTCATTTGCTAATTAAAATAATATCGAAATATGAATGGCTTTATAGAAAATATAAAATGAGTTCAATATTTGAGAAAAGTTTTCAAAAATACTTTGGAATATTTTAAACTTAGAAAATTACTTCTAGTATAATTTTGGTTTTAATTTCCATCAGAAATTATTTTTAAAACATCATTAATTAAGTGCTAGAGATTTAGAAAAAATAAAAATAAATGATTGAATAATAATTTGGAAATTTTAGGGTGTTACAATTTCAACAGAATTTGCAAACAAAGTCGTCGTGAATTTTGTTCGTAATTTTGAATCCGCACTGATCGACCAATTCTTTTTGTAGGTTGCAAAAACTTGTTGTGTGAGTTTAGATTTTGCTTGGATTATTATTTAGCTCGGATTGAAGGTGTGGATCTAGCTAATATTTAGGTTTTGGTTCAACAATTCATTATCGCAAAATGAGCTAATAGTTATCTTGATGTGACATAATGTAGATGGACCGGCAATGGATGTACATGGACCGACGCTCCCCGGAGTTCTTGTAGGGTTTGCAAGATTTTCTTCGTGCGGCCGATGCACACACGACGTCGGGCTACATATGTTGTCCATGCATAGACTGCAAGAATGAGAAGGAGTGGCCAAAATCCAGCCACCTTCACTTTCATTTGCTCACAAGAGGTTTCATGTCAAACTATACCTGTTGGACCAAGCACGGTGAAGAAGAGATTATACAGGAAGACGGTGAAGAAGAAGAGGCGGACAACAATATCCCAGACGCTGGTCAACACGGTTCTTTCGAAGATACATTGGGGGAGTTTGGTGATGATGACCTAGACCAGATGTCATGTGATGGAGAGGAGAATACATCGATGAAAGACATTACGAAAAGTTCCAAATACTTATGGAGGACCACGGAACACTGTTGTACCCAAACTGCCGACAGGGCCATAAAAAGTTGCGTACCACACTAGAACTGATGCAATGGAAGGCGACCAATGGATTGTCTGATAAGGGATTTGACGAGTTGTTATGCCTCATAAAGAAGTTACTTCCAGAGGGGAACACACTGCCCGAAACTACGACGATGCCAAACAAGTTGTCCGCCTTTGGGGTTGGAGGTACTGAAGATACATGCATGTCGAATGATTGTATCCTTTATCGCAATGAGTATGAGGATTCGGAAGCTTGTCCGTGTGCAAAACTTCACGGTATAAGACCAGCGTGATGACCTGTGAGGTAGAGGGCAAGAAGAAGAAGAGACCTCCTGCTAAGGTGGTGTGGTATTTCCTGAATCCCCGGCTGAAGCGCTTATTTATAACAAAGCGCATGCCCGATGATGCGCTTGGCACAAGGAAGACCGTAAGGACGACGGAAGGCTAAGGCACGCTTGTCGATGGCTCCAAAGGAGGAAAGTCGATAGAACATACCCGACTTTGCCGAGGATGCAAGGAACATAAGGTTTGGGTTGAGTACGGATGGGATGAACCCATTCGGCGATATGAGCAGCAATACACAAAGACTTGGCCCGTGACTCTATGTATCTACAACCTTCCTCCTTGGTTGTGTATGAAGCGAAAGTACATTATGATGCCATTGCTTATCCAAGGCCCGGCAACCTCGAAACGACATTGATGTGTACCTCAAACCGTTGGTTGAAGATCTGTTAACACTGTGGAACGATGGTGTACGGTATGGGATGAGTACAAAGAGAGCACTTCACTCTACGTGCATTGCTATTCGTAACCATCAACGATCGCCTGCACTTGGTAATCTATCGGCCTATCTATCAAAGGATATAAAGCCCGCATCCACCGCTTAGAGGATACGGACAAAGCAAGTACCTAAAAACTCTCAAAGGTTGTGTACATGGGCCACCGTGAGGTTCCTCCATATGAAGGACCCAAGCATGGAGGAAGGGTGAGAATTTTGATGGGACGAAGAGAACGAAGAAGCCCATGCATCGCAAAGGGGACGCTTGTATTTTCTTTTGGTAAAGGATCCGAAAGTAGTATTTGGAAAAGGTCCGTAGCAAACCTGTCCCTACTGAACAAGGTCACACGAAGGCCATTTGGAAGAAGAAGTCAATATTTTGGGACTTACCTCATCGAAAGACTTAGAGGTCCGCCACTCATCGGACTTCATGCATATCACGAAGAATGTCTCATGTGAACTCTACTAGGTTTTCTAGATATGTACGGTAAGTCAAAAGATACACTTCAAGCACGAAAGGACCTACATGCTATTGGGACTCGTGAACGACCTACATCCGAAAAGAGAGAGAAAGGACAACATTACCTCCACCCCATGAGCTACACTCGAGCAAGGAAGAGAAAAAAACATGATTAAGTTCTTGAACAGAGTGAAGGTCCTTCCGGATACTCCTAACATAAGGAGACTCATAAACATGAAAGAGAATAAAATCGTACACATAAAATCCCATGATTGTCATGTGTTGATGACACAGCTTGCTCTCAAAGTGGTGGTGCGAGGTATTCCGCCAGATTGGGTACGAGGGACAATCATAAAGTCGGTTCGTTCTTCAACGCGGTGTCGCAGAAGGTCATCGAGCCGAATAAGGTATCTAGTCTGCATGATGACATGGTCAATAGTCTGGTTAGCCTTGAGATGATCTTCCCTCCATCCTTCTTTGATATTATGGTCCATCTCATGGTCCACATTGTTAAAGAGATAGAAATTCTCAGACCTGTGTTCCTCCACAATATGTTCCCTTTCGAGAGGTACATGGGTATCCTAAAGAAGTATGTTCATAACCGGTCTCGCCTGTAAGGTCATTACGCAGGTGTCAAGACAGAGGAGGTGATCGAGTTTTGTGTTAGTTACATTGATGATCTGAATCCGATTGGCCCCTCAGATCACGCCATGAGGGGAGGCTACGGGAAAAGGGACTTTAGGGAGAAAAGAATCCTATAGCGACGATCTACTTGCATTTAAACAAGCACATTTCACGGTATTGAAACAAGCAACTCAGAGTGGCTCAGATATCTATGATCACGAGATGAGTCTACGCTACCAATACCCAGAGAAGTCGATAAGTGGATCGCAGGAGCAAATGGATCATTTCGCAGCTTGGTTACAAAAGCAATCATTGGGCAAGCGCATGACGATGAACAATTGAAACTCTTGGCTCGAGGACCGCCCACAACAATCATATCATTTCAAGGGTATGAGATAAATGGGTACACATTTTACACGACAACCCAGATAGCAAGAGCACCAACCAAAACAAGGGCGTCCAGATAGATGCCTTGGACAAAATGGAAAGATGGACACCTACTATGGTTTCATAGAGGAGATCCGGGAGCTAGAGTATGGGCCATTAAAAGTCCCTCTGCTTTGGTGCCAATGGGTCAAACCGACATACCGTGGATATCGATAAGTACGGTATGACAACTGTGGACCTCAAGCAAGTGGCCTATAGGGACGAACCGTCGTGCTCGCTAATGATGTGACATGTATTCTATGTGATGGACATGGATAGCAAACCGAAAAAGCGTATGAGAAGACTAGCAAGAGCGATCACCAAGGCGCCACGTGGTTCTTCCAGTAAAAGAAGGATTGTTTGAGTTGAGGGCGCCACGGACGAAGAAGAGTATAATCAGCTCGACGAGTCCTCCTTTCACGGTGGACGAGACATTAGTGTCCTGAATGATACAGAGGAATCTCCCCACGACGCCGCGATCATAATGAAGGATCACTTGTAAAAGCAAAGTATGTTAGCAAATAAGGATTGCTTTGCTTTCTTTTGGTGTAATAGACTACTAACATACTAGTTTCTCATTCCTCTAGAGGTTTTCCTGATTTTCTGCTCAAATTGTACTAATATTTGACTAACAATATTGTTCAAAGTCCTCTCTGTACTAATATAACAAGGTGACAGCTTGCAATGGAATTATAAGAGTGCAAAAATTACTTTATTTCTTACAATTTTCTATAATGTTAATTTATATTACATGGTTGGAAAAAATATTGTAAAGACTATCTTTAAAAAAGGCTAAATGAATTTAAAGTGGTAAAAACATTTTTACAAATTATTTAATGAAACAATAGTTAAACAAGACATTTTAAAAAGAAATCTTAAAAAAAGGCTAAATGAATCTAAAGTGGTAAAAGCATTTTTAAAAATTATTTAATGAAACAATAGTTAAACAAGAGATTTAAAAAAGAAATATTTAAAAAAAGGCTAAATGAATCTAAAGTGGTAAAAGTATTTTTAAAAATTATTTAATGAAACAATAGTTAAACAAGAGATTTAAAAAAGAAATCTTAAAAAAGGCTAAATGAATCTAAAGTGGTAAAAGCATTTTTAAAAATTATTTAATGAAACAATAGTTAAACAAAGAGATTCAAAAAAAGAAATCTTAAAAAAAGACTAAATGAATCTAAAGTGGTAAAAGCATTTTTAAAAATTATTTAATGAAATAGTAGTTAAACAACAAATAAAAAAGAAATAAAAGAAAAGACGAAAAAGAAGGGCTAGGGGCACGAAGCGGGGCTCGAACCCGAGACCTCACTGGCCGGGAGAGCCTGCATTCAAGCGCCTCGCTAGCCAAGGGGAGGAAGATTTCTTGTCGATTAGTATGGGCGCTAAATTGTTTTGAGTCTTTAACATCATCCCCGCTGGTGTTTTCAACCGACCGATAGTGCCTAGGGCTCCTTTGCGCTGAGGTGACCCATCGATCCCGTTGGTGTATTCAATCGATCGATTTCTATCGATCAAGGTTGGAGTATCGAACCCATCGATGTGAGACATCGTTGAATACACCAACGGACCGATGGTGCACCTATAAATCCCTCCCGCCTCCTCTTCCCCAATTTTTCTACTCCCGCCATTGTTCCTCAATCTCCTCCTCCTCCCGCTGCTTGCAAAGACCTCCGACGATCGACGCCTCCAACGACTCCCACTGCTGCCCTCCTCGCCTCGACGACACCCACCGCCGTCCTCCCCCTCCGGCCTTGCCTCCGCGCTTTGCTCCGCTGTTCTCCCTCCGCCTTCGCCAACCCTAGGGTTTGTGCCTCCTTACCCGATGAGATCACTTGTCACTTGATAAAATAATATGCGGTTGGGTGCCCTCCTTACCCATCGTTTCCTCCGCCTTCACCAACCCTAGGGTTTTGTTCTGTTTTGCAAATTTTGCTTGGGTTGCAACGACATTCCCGGTTGGTATCCTCAAGAGTGAAAGTGCCGAGTTTGTGTCGATTCTAGAACTAACAGATGGTGTCACGATTCCCGACATGGATGATGGTTTTCGATTGGTGATCCGAAACCATGTGGTTTTGCCTCATTGGTGCCCGAGTGATTGGTTTTGGTTGCGTTGCCGCGTTTGAGAAGCAAATTTATCTGTTGGTGTTGATTCAGTGAACCGATTAAGAAATTTTAGGGACTAGCCATCAAGCTAGAGGCTGTATTTCTTGATCTGGAGGCACTGTTTTTGTTCTCTTATGCTGCTCGATGATGATTAAGTTGAATGAGGCAATATTAATCTGACTAGTTAGTGATTATACTCTGTGAGTCAGCACTGTTTAAATTATTGTGTCTAAAACTTCAACTTGGCTATCCTAAGAATAGTTCCTTTCATGTGACTTGATTAACTTTGATGTCCTGGTCTAATCTGGAACTCAATTCTCACTGGTTTGGCATCACCGTCAGAGGCAAAATTATTGCAATTCTATTGTTCAAGAGCTTTTCATCCATAATTGAGTATTAGTGAGTCAATTTTCTTAAACTGTCTTTGAATGAATAGAATCACTAATTTCAGATTGATATACCCTGTGATATATTGCTTAAATTTGGTGTTGAGGGCTCATTTGGAGCAACCCATCAATTTATTAAATCTGAGAGCAATAGTTGTATGACTCCATTATTGCTCCTTGTTATGCTGCATTTGATCCTTGCTAGTGGAAGGGAGAGGTATTGCTCGTGATGTTATTTGGGTTTCTTAATGAACATGACGCTTAATGAAATGATCTAAGCCTTGAACCGCTAGACTTGCATGATTGAAATTATTGGTTATTTTCATCGTTCATACAATTTGGATTTCATGTGGTAGCTCTGATCCTGCCATTGTAATGAGCTGATTGTGACATGAAATTCTGTTATCCTCGTAATGAGTATATAGCATATGGTCATTCTCATATCCTTGTAATGAGTATATAGCATATGGTCATTCTCATTATTCTCATTATCTTTGTAATTTTGTTATCCCGTAATGAGTATATATCCCGTAATGAGTATATAGCATAGTAATGAGTATATAGCATATGGTCATTCTGTTATTCCATTATCCTTGTAATTTCTATCCTGTAATGAGTATATATCCCAGAATGAGTATATAGCATAGTAAGGTGTATTGAGTATATAGCATATGGTCATTCTGTTATCCTTGTAATGAGTTGATTGTGACATGAAATTCTTGATACTTTACTAGACTATTTATAAATATACAATATATACTTTCTTTCTATGCAATGCATCATATTGACAATGTTATGGGCCAATGTTATGGGCATCATTCATTATGCAAAGATATACTTTCTTTCTATGTATGTGTGAGATTTCTATGTACAACAATTTTCTTGTGCATGTTAAGGTGGTAAGAGTTCAAGGCTTAAGTCACTAAATTAAATTGTCTAGCCCATTTGTGATTGAGGTGAAGATTCTAAATCTTCATTTAAACCCAATAATCTGAGAGCAATCAAACTAGAGTTTCGTGAATTTTGAAATTTCTATTTTTATTGATCGGCTTATGTATATGTGAGATTTCTATGTATGTGTGAGATTTCTATGTATATGTGAAGTTTGAAATGTATATGTATCATGTCAAATGAATATGTATCATGTGAATTATTCTAATTTCTCGTGAATTTTGAATTTCTATGTATATGTGAAGTTTCTACGTATATGTGAGATTTGTATGTATATGTGTCCCTACAAGCCCATGTATATGTGTCCCTACTACCTAGTACTAGCTTAAACTTGTATGTATATGTGAGATTTGTATGTATAAAATTGTAGGTTCAGATTATATTCCGAGTTATAAAAAGAAAATTCCCAAGTTTAAGCTCTTTAAACTTGTCAATTTTCTTTTTTGTAACTCTAAGAATATATTTTCTTAATAAAATAATGAATCATTCTTATTCCACACTAAAATGATTTTTTAAAAATAGCTCTCACCGATAGCTCAAGATGTCACCAGATCGAGCTATCTGTGAGAGGTAAGTACTCCAGATCAATGAAGAAGAGGAGCGGAGGAAGCCTATGGACAAGGGTACGCAGAAGAAGACAAAGAACAAGTCCATTTCAAGCTTAGCCCGCTTTCCTCATGGCTTCGCCTTTGCAATCCGGACGCCTCGTGACATCCATGCTTCTTGAACTTGCAGGGCTTATTTTTTTTAAATCATTTTAGTGTGGAATAAGAATGATTCATTATTTTTATTACAAATATATTCTTAAGTATATGAATTTTTCATATTATTTTTTCATTTCGAGATGTATATGTATCATATGAATTTTTTCTAATGTATAAGTATCATTTTAAAGTTACATGTGCACATGTTTGTAGCATGAGGTCACAACATCACTTGATTTCCTCTCAACTCTAGCAAAATTACCATCGTGATAGTATTTGGCCGATTTACATTCGAACATCTTCGACGCCACCACCATCCTCTCTACCGCCTCTTCCCCACCGCCTTCCACGCCGCTTTAGAGTAGTACCATCACTTTACATGAAATGTGATCTATTTTCGTTAATTTTCGCTTCTTCTAGCCTAAGAAACGATTTATGGACGAAGAAGAATTTATGAGAAGTTTGATTATGGAGGTGATGATCATGAGATACGCCATTGCCACCGAGGCCATCGAGGCCATCGAGGCCAATGAGGTAACAGATCACGATGAGGTTCCACTACCATGCTAAGCCATACTTTCAAATCGGTCAACCAGCAGCAATCACGCCATCAAGGTCCAAGCAAGAAGAAGAAGGCAAGACATGTTATCACCGGTCGGCGAGACGGCCGACCTCTTGCACCCTCGGGCGCTTGGGCGTTTAATTGCAATATGGCGCCCACGTTAGGGACCACGTGGCAATTAGCATAGCAAAATGGGATCAGTCCTCAAGATACGAAGAACATGCTTTGGAACGATGTGAAGGAGACATTCACCTTCCCCAAGGGACCGAAGAGAAGGTGAAGAGTTACACTCTCAAGAAGATGGCGGTCGATTCCGGACTTATAAAAAGAAGTCGAACACGGAGTATATCAAGAAGAATCGAACGCCTCGACTTCAACAAGCACCCAAAGTTGCAAGATCACGGGATGCATTTAGAACTACAAGACTTTGACGAAGGTCAAAGTTTGAGTGAGAAGAATAAGTTGAATGCACGAAAAAGAATTATCACCACCGACTCGCCCCGGTGGTTACCGCCATGCAATACCAAAATGGCAGAAGAGGAACAAGACTCGCTAGCGAAGGGTATCGCACCAACAATGGATTGGCCCGACAGAGCAAAGCATTGGTTCTATGCTCACGGCGCGCCTTGATGATAACGGCAATGCTTTGTGTTTGGGGAGGTGCTAAGAGATGTGGCGGTAGGCTTGTAGTCCATCGAGGAGTCTTCCTGGGTAGCTTTGTGCCAAACAGGAGAACGACGAGCTAACAAGGGCCTTGCAAAATCCAGAGCACCCTGACGCACACGAGGCGTCGGCGTTGTCCCGTGGAAGGTTGGTTTCGCCGGACGCCGAGACCTATAGGAGTCGGGCGAGGAGCAAGGCTCGACAGACACAACAAACTTAGTTCACTTGAAGAACGCTGAATCAAACAAATGAGAGAATGCAAGAAAAGATCCAAGAGAGGTGCAACTAGCCTTGAGCCAACAGCGCGAGACAGGCCAAGAACCTCCAAGTAATCCTAACATCATCGGCCCCTCCGGCAGCAATGGCAACAAGGCTTCCGGTGCTGCCGTCAAGCGGACTTGGACAAGTATCCCAGAGATTTACATCGACAATGGACACCTTGTGAGCTGCATATCCAAGCGCGAACCTTACCTTCAAGGCGGCCGATGGAATGGCTCACCCATTAGAGCCGGGGCAGCTTATCCATGGCCAACAGATACCGTTAGGATATTCCAAGGTCTCAGTGGAGGAGGTCTGCCCAGGGTACGAGGACCTTGACCTCGAAATTCCTGGAGGTGACGGGACTACGGCTAGGAGAGGCAAGACACAATTTCATCCCGTGGCATAAACGGTACATAATTTTTCGAGATAACATGGACGAGTCCTCTCCGCTGAAGAAGCCCGAGAAGAAACCCGCTCCTCCCAAGAAGGCGCCGACTCCTACACCACCTCCTCGCATATAAGCCCGACAAGAAGCCCGCCTCCTACACCATCTCCTCGCGATATAAGCCTCGAAGAAGCCTGCTCCTCCCAAGAAGGCGCCGACTCCTACACCACCTCCCCGCGCACATAAGCGCCACAAGAAGCCCGCTCCTCCCAAGAAGGCGCCACCAAGGAAACAAGCCACCTCGCCAAGAGCTCCCAAGAAGACGGGTCCTCCACCCAATCCAAGAAGTCGGTGAACTTCCGGCGGCCAGTATGATATGAACGATGAGGAGACCAAGAAGGTGGTAAAAGGAGAGGTAACTAAATTTCTTAAACCCAAGTCACCAGAGAAGAAGGTTCAACTCGCATGCATGAAGCATTTTATAAAGGCTTAATGACTATTAAAAATTTGAAGGATAAAAAGAAATGCCTCGCCAATCAAACTACGAAGCACATTGAGTAAGGAATGCCCCAAGAAGAAGATGTCAGCTGAGGGGAAGGGTAAGGAGATGCTAAAATTCTTCGATGAAACTGGCCTTGACGCAGATCAAATATTAGGCACTAAGGAGATTGAGTTTGCCCAAGTAAGATGGTCATTTAAAATGGGCGATCATTGGTCGAGGAGGAGTCGCCTTAGTTAACGACAAAGATGCGACAATTTCATGAATGGTACTTGGACGCCACCAAGCATGGTCTACGATGTTCACCGTCAAGTTTAAGGAACAAGATTTTTTTCGCGGTGAAGGTGAATTTGTTGTTGATCGACTACATATATGATCTATACGCACAGACGCCTCGGCGTGAGCTTGATGGGTTGTTTGGACTATGTAAGTGTCTTAATTATTTGCAAAAACTATCGTGCACTTCCTTGTACTATACTAACTTGCAAGCCTAACTAATTTCTTATGTAGCATGGAGATACAAAGATGCCAAGGGATTGTATTTTCGACATAGGCTTCATGGACCCAGAGTTATCAACAAGACAACCGTTAGAGACCACCCAATGAAAACAGAGACTAACATATTCAATGCGCTAATGGGTCAAAGATATATCTAGCCTACTCATTTGAGTACGTGTTTTCGCATTCACCTCATTCTACTCCTTTTTCATAACACGATGTTAGAACTAATTAGTTATCTACGTTGACACATCTATGTATAGTTTTCATCGGATTCTTCTTATGATCGAGCTAGATCGTAGTTCGATCACAATTATGGACTCATAAAGGAGACCGGTTGAAAAGTATCAAAACTTTATCGACATGCTCAACCGGTATTAATTCTTGTTCCTTTCATTATCGTACTAGCTCTATTTCCTTCAATTTGAAACAAATTCTAATCATGTACAATTCAGAATCACATGTGTAGTGCATTCACACGGTTCCGTGCTAAAAACGTATGATTCAAGGAGAAATTTGACATTGCAATTGCCTCTCATGTACGTATATCATAATGCTAGTTTTTAGTTAGTTAACTTAATTTCTTTGCATCCATTTCACGCTTTCAACTTTTTCCACCGCAGATCTTGACTCAGCCGCCCGGGAACAATTTATGCGGCTACTATGTATGCGAGTTTATGCACACCCAAACCAGAGCCGCCAACCGCATGCTAAAAGGCAACAAGGGGGTGAGTAAATATAATTACTAGCTTTAATTGTGTATAGGTACTCCTTATATCTTGTACAAATTCAAGTATTGATTAGTTAATGACTTAACGATAGGTGCCTCAATATTTGGCGGAACAAGGTTCGAACTCTCACCAAAGACGAGTGAGAGCAATCCAAGAACAACTCGTCGGCTTTATTTACGATGAGGTTGTAAATCCAAAAGGTGAGTTTCACGAACCAAACTTTAACAGTGGGGCCCTTCGATAAGGACCGTGAATCGTCAGTAATTTACATCTACAGCTAGCAAGAGCGATGCACGTAAAAGATCCCGATAAATAGAAGGAAAAGAAATACTAAAGTTGTAATTAAAGTTGTGTACATATATATTGTAATACATTAGACGATGAGCGAAGAACAAATATGTGTACATATTTTAATACATTAGATGTAATTAAATTTGTTAATGAATGTTCATGATTTAATTATCGTGCAAAGTGCATGATTGATTATCTGTGCTTTTAATTAGTTGTGATTTAACACACACACATATATATAATAGCTACTGGAGAAATAGACCTATATATATACAAAACATCGATACGGTTGGTTGGTTCAACTGCATCGTTGAGAAACTAACCGATCGATGAGGTGCTCATCGATCTCGGGGTTCCCAACGCCACGCCACGCAGTGAATTCAACCGCATCGATACTCTATCAAGACGGTGAGTGAACCGATCGATGCCCTTGAGCATCGGGCCCCGATGGCTGCACCGTTCAAAACCCGTACTAAAGGCAGTTTTGGACCGACTAAATGCCCTTTCCGTAGTAGTGTGGCTACAGAGACTATCACCCATTCAAACAGCTATAGAGATCGAGAGAGACAAAAGCGGCATGGTAGCTTTCCGTAGGAAAACCCTCTCCTGATTCAAATTACAGCAACCAGCCCCGAGCTGGATCGTAGATACTTCCATGATCCAGTTTAGGCCACCCTTCCACCGTCCGATCGAACGTTTGTGGCTGAGGCTGATCCATGGCATTACTGGCAACGTACTTTTCAAGACAACCCTGATGAATTGTACTGCTCAGTCCTTAATCAGACGCCTAGTTTCAAAACCACCTCACAGTCCAGCAAAAATGCAAATGGCACTTGGCCTCCACCACCGCGTTCGCCTCTGTCCCTTCTCCATCGTTCGCCGCCGCCTAGCCCTAGGATGAGCCCATCACTTCCATTCGTGGGTGTGTCTGCCCCTAGCATGGTGATTACATGCAGGCCTACAAGGCTACAACTAACTACCTGCTCAATCAACATGCGTGCTGCTTCGGGAGGAGAGAAGGGTCACGCAGGGATTGGAGGCGCAACCTGTTGGTTGCAAGAGACACAGCGTGCAAGGAGCTCAAGGAAGAAGAAGCGATCGCCGCGGCCGCGCAGTGCAGGCATCAATTGTAGGCCTAGCTAGCAGCGGAGGTAGTGACGTATGCAGTAAAAAAATAGATGAGGTACTCAGTGCTACTGTGCTTTCTCGCATTCAAGGAGAACAAGAACAGTATGGCGCATTAGAAGACTACTAAAAAAAAGCTACTAGACTAAGTACCAAAGACAAATCGGTTGAAGCCGATGCTCTAACCCTTTCGTGTTCCCTCCTTGCGTCTGCTACTGGGTGGAAGTTTAGTTAGGCTGGTCTTGAAAAAAGTGAAAGCCCAACTATCCAAGTTGTTGTCCCCCTTTTTGTGTGCAAGGGATTGTGGCTGTTGTTGGATCAAGGCTCTAACACTACTACAGAAATGACTATATTAAATGCCTTATCATAGACGGTTTTTAAAAACTATCTGTGTTAAATCTAATTATAGACGGTTTTAGAAACGTGATCATCAAAGTTATTGGTTTGAGTAAGAACCATCTGTGACTTGCTTTTATTTAAAAACCATTTATGAAGATGTTATATCACGACGGTTGGTGGGTAAAACTATCTATGAATTATCACAGACGGTTTTATTTTAAAACCATTTATGATATATATATATATATATATATATATATATATATATATATATATATATATCACAGACGGTTTTACCCATCAACCATCTGTGATATTGCAATATCACATATGATTTCTTGATAAAACTGTCTATGATATCTCTACCATAATTACTCTCTTTATCTCCCTCCATTCTCCACCATAATTACGCCCCTTCGTCTTCTCCCCTGTACTTGCCCCTTCATTTTCTCCCCCGTACACGCTATAAGTATCACCTCTTCATGGTTAGTGCCCTCACTGCCTTGGCTTCTCCCCAATACTCAACTTACCCCACCAATTTTGTCCCCGCCGCTGCATACCCCACCTACCCCCACTCGTCGATCTCCTTGCTATGTGCCACCACCCATAGTAGTACTACCCCTACAAGCATCCCTAAGGTGGGCCACCGCCATCCTCCTGAGCGATGGCCACTACCATGAGTCTGTAAGAGAATCCCAAAAAAGCTCTTATTTTTATCGTCACACTTGCACACTTTTGATCTAATTCGAATGATCAAATCAAATTGCTACGCATAGGTGGAAACGGTGATGGTGGAACGCGACAAAGATGGTCTGTGACACTAGCACTCATGACGTGGAGGAGTCCAGCGACGAGCCTATTCTCATTCCAAAGATACTCCCTATGGTTCTGAATGTGCTTTTTTTTCCATTTTCAACGATTCATAGATCAAAATTTGTGACAAAATTCTGGGATGTGCTACATACCTGCAAAAGATCACAATCAAATCCATCCATAGTTGAAGTAACCAAAGAAAGGCTAGTACACATATATATTTATAGATTATGTGAACTATTAATTGTCTTTTGTTTTCATTATCTCAATATAATAGTTGTTGAACATAATACAAGAGAATTATAAAAAGAAAGTAGATTAGTTATTGAACATGGTATGCTTGATATAATGTTAAAGTAGACAATTCAACCATAAATTTTAAAAAAGATGTCGTCCCCTCATTCTTCGTCATCGAACGAATCTGATGTGCTGACCATAGAAAAACTGAGGCACGGTCCAAAAGGAGTAAATAAAAGGCCTTAGGTTTGACCCTACATACAAGGCTATGTAGGATGCTTCTCAAAGTAACAATACTTCATAGGAGTTGATTAAGGTAATATAGCATTGTAATTCCTTTATGCATTTCATTGCTCAGGTGGTGATGTAAGTGCTATTTTAACTAGTTTATTGTATTCTTGTAACCTAACAAGAAATGCTTCAAATAGAAAAAATTATCCTATTTTTGAATGACTGCTTTGTGCCTAGAAGTACAGTAAGGAAAAGGTTGCTATTGCAGTACAAGGCTGCCAGAGGAGAGTTAAGTTAGTGGATTGAGCTACTGATTTTAGCATTAAATATGTATCCATAAATTAACACTGTGTAGAGATATTTGGGTTGTGATGTAATCTGTTTGTAAATGTTGAAATAGTCAAAGCATGCCTAATATATCTGAGTTGATTTATGTTGTGATGTGACCTGCTTGGAAATGTTGAAATAGTTAGAGCATGGTTAATATATCTGAGTTGATTTGTGCTGTGATGCGATCTACTTGTAAATGTTGAAATAGTCAGAATATGGTTAATATATCTGAGTTGGTTTGTGTTGTAATGTAATCTGCTTGTAAATGTTGAAATAATGAGACCATGGTCAATATATTTACTTGTAATCTGCTTGCTAACATCTAATGAGTCATGAAAATAAAAAATCAGGCACCATCACAAGCAGTTTTATTATAGAACCGTCTATGATGAGTTATCAAATAATGCCTCTATATAAACCTCCATAGGATTTGACATACTCAAACCCGTGCATCGTCCTCCTTGTGCCCCCTCCTCCTCCCCATGCGTCCTCCTCCTCATGCGCCCTCGTCCTCCCCATGCACCCTCATCCCCGTGCGCCCTCATCCTCCCTATGCGCCAGCCTCCCCATGGGTCGTCATCCCTATGGCGCCTACCTCCCCGTGCGCTGATCGTCCCCATGTGCCTCATCCTCCTTTTGCGTCATCGTCCCCATGCGCCCTCATCCTCCTCATGCGCTAGCCCCCCCTAGGCCTTCGTCCCTATGGTGCTCGTCCTCCCCATGTGTCGTCCTCCATGTTAGCATATTCTTCACCTAATATGTGCCTTACATTTACATGCTTGATTTATGTGTTTGATTGACCTTGATCTATGCCGCTTGTATGCTCGATGATGTAATTTGGGTCAGTAGAAGTTAAATTACACAATTGCAGTTGTAATCTTGGCCTTGAACTCGGTAATGACCTTTTATTAATGCTAGAAAGTATTACATTGTTGTTTCATTGGCTATGAGGTTGATGTTCATATGATTATCATATTATTTTAATCAATAGCCTGTGTTTATGTTGGCATTGGTCTGTCATATTGATATTGTCATACTCTGTTTTGGCTGAACAATACTTCGCACAACTAGTTTCTATTAAATAGTGAATATCTGATCTTACTGCTTTCTAGTGCATAATTTAGGAAGGTAAAGAGCTCAAGGCCTTATTTACTTAGATAATAGTCTAATTCAATTAGTGATTATTTGACCCTAGTAAAGAGGAAGCAAGAAATTAATTCTCTAGTAGTCCTACACATTGTGGCGAGGAGGCTGAGAATTTCATCTCAAGCAGCTCGATACCTAAGAGCATATTTATTTACTCTATCTTCAATTATTCATTAATTGTTAAGAAGGCATGATTCATTACCAAATCGACATTTCAATATCCAAATATGAATGTATGTGCATATATTTATGTGTGTGAATAGTTGAGTATAGCAAATAGAAATATGGCTTAAGGATACTAATGCTCCTGGACACTTTTGTTTTCTTTTTGTATTTGTTGCTACACCTATGCGTATACACTACAAGAACACTTAGATACTATTTATAATATGATACTAATCATTTAAATAGTGAAATTGACTTTACATACTCTATTATATAATTATTCATTAATCTGTTAAGTACACAAGATTTAATGTGAAGTTGACGTAATAATTATGAATTGCTTTATCCTTTCGATTATATCATTTTTGCAAGCTTTGAATTGTACATATTATATTTCAAATACATCTATATGCTCAACTTCAGTCGTGATTCATCACATATTTATTTATGTCCTAATGACTGCAAATTGCACACATATGTATAATGGATCCTACAAACATGATAGATGATATAGAAAAACTATTGATCTATGAAATAATATTGTTTCTCAATATATACTTGTGGTATCATATCTTATTGATGTATTATCACCTAAAATTATCCTTAATATTTGTTCATCTCAAATCTAATGATTGAATAGTGTCTTGCTTGTTGGAACCAAAAGTTTTTCTTTCTCTCTTGGTAGAACTTTTATGAATACTACCTATTGTTTGAAATTTTTTCTCTTTAGATATTTCTGTAATGATATTTACAAAGCACAACCAGTTATAAATTTTGTAATTCAATATCTAAATATCCTATATGCATCGAGGCATATTTTGTCTAGCCGGAATCATCTAAAAGTTTGAACACTTGTAGCACTTTTATGCACTTTCTTATTCTAATGTTGATAGATTCCAAGGCAAAATCTATTTCTTTTCATAGTTCATCTTGAAAGTTGTCATGCTCTGATTTATCGCTTCCAATTCATCCTCATCTCCGAATGAGAATAAAATATGCAACCTATTCATTCACTCTGGTCTTTTACAAGAACATGATTATTTTGATGGTTCTCTATTTAATGAAATCTCTTTGAGGGAGAAATTCAGAGCTCAAGGAAAAGAGTTCATCAAATAGAAAATCATAAAAATGATCCTACTGCACATGATCAGAGTGAATGAAAATAGTTTATCTATGTGGTATTCTCATTCAGGATGAGAATGAAGTATAATGGAAGATAAATCAGAGAATAATAACTTTCAGGACGAACTGTAGATGGAATTGGATTTTGCGTTGGAATCTATCAATATTGGAATAATAAAGTAGAGAAAAGTACAATAAATACCTAATACTATCGATTAAACAAGTCCAAAATGAAGGATACATTCAGGGAAAAATATCACAAAATGTGCTTACCCTTCTAGCTTATAATTCGTAGGTTGAATTTGTGAGAAGCTTGTGATTAAGACGAATTAAGATTATTACTACAGGAAGATACCATGGAAGGAGAAGCTTGTTCAGGTATCAACTGGAGCTCAACAAAAGTTTACCTTAAGAACTGAACCAACCCAATTAAACCACCATTTCGTTGTAGCTTGTGTACTGCATTGAGAACCTGAGACGTGATCTCAGCATTGTGACGGAGTTAGGGGTGAAAACGGATTAGATATAGATAGATAATAGCTCTATCATATTTGTTTCATATTTTTTTTCTCAAATGTGAATACGGATAATGTCGAATATAGATATGGATCGAATACAAATCAAATTAGATACAGTTTTGAATATTTATCAGAAAATGATAACTCTTAGATTGTACATAAAAAATCAACAAAAACACATAACTAGTTAATTTGATCAAAATATTATTGAAAATTGAACAAATATAAGCATTTTCATTCACTTAGACAATAGTTAGATATCGTATAAAAATGATATAAGACCTAGTTTATCACACACGATAATTAGTTCATCATATACATAGGTCAAAACAGAAAATAAAGATAATCCTTGCTCGAGATACAAATGAAAGCAAACAAATAACACACTAAAATTTTAATAATGCTTAGATATCATGTCTTTAGAAAAGTATATAACATTTATATAATGACCCAAGATTTATATTCTTTGTTGAATTATGTTTAAAATAATAAATTATGTATTTATTAGTTTTATAAATTTTAGCTACATATTTAAAATATTTTCCTATTAAGAATAGGAGTGTTTGAATTTTGAGAAAATTTAAAATATAATAAAATCTTGAGAATAATTTTTTAAATGTTAGATTGCTTCAGAACTTTCTCGAATTTTTTTGTAATTTTAGAGTTGGTTTGCTAATTTTAATAATTAAAATTGCTTTATAGATTAATTAAATTAGAAAACAATTATGAAATTAAGAAACCTTTTGGGCCAAAAAGTAGTCTTGGCCCACCCACATATATATCTGGATATCTGACCTATAAATATCCGGATTATTTGAATCCGTATCCGTATCCGACGGGTAGTGAGCCCCCAAATCTGTATCCGTATTTGACAAAAAAAAGTATCTAAATCCAATCTGATACTATCTAACTTATATTTGATCCGACAGAATCCGTTTCCGAAAATATCCAGATCGATCAGAAACTATCCAATTCGTTTTCATCCCTAGACGGAGTAGATACTTGCAGATTGGATAGGCTACACTTCGTGTAGACCCAGGCACTTCTACATATATTACAGATAGTTCTTAATAAGAATTGTTTGTGATAGATATATATCACAGACGATTCTATATAATAACCGTCTGTGATATACGTTTCCATATACAAATTATCTATGATAAGTGTTTCACATACGGTTCTGAACCGTCTATGATCAGATGTATTATCACTGACATATAGTTACATATGATTCAGAAAATTATCTGTAATAATATTTTTAAACCGTTTGTGATAGTCTTTTCTATCGTAGTGTAAAGAAATCGACTGCAATGAGATTGTTTATTCTCTTTCTAAACAACATTATTTATTCATCAAACCTGCATGGCTGTATGTACAATCATCTTAAGGTGATCCTTCCACCGATACGGTTGAGCCTACTACCCGATATTTGCTAGTTCTTTTTATTACAAATTCACACATGCACACACATCACACACACTTGATTAGAGATGAAAATGGATCACATAGTTTTCGATCGATTCAGACAATTTTCGAATACAGATTCTATCAGATCGAATATTTATCAAATAGTATCGGATCCGATACTTGTCGGATAATATCGGATCGGAAATGAATACGGATTTTTTTATTGGATATGGATGCAGATTCGGTAGCTCACTATCCATCAAATACAATCTATCATTTAAAAATTATTTTCAAGATTTTAGTGGCCTTTAAATTTTCTAAAAAATTCAAACATTGTTGTCCTTAATAGGAAAATATTTTAAATATGTAGCTAAAAATGTATAAAAACTCATAAATATGTAATTTGTTATTTTAAATATAATTCAACAAAGAATACAAATCTTAGGTCATTACATTTTCTTCATGAATGTTTGAAGTAAAATAACTAATTATATTTTTTATTTTGTGTGTACAGTTTAAAAGGCTTTCATATTCGATAAATATTCTAGATCAGATTCATTTTGATTCATATTCGCTTCATATCTCAGATTCGACATTATTTGTATTCGTATCCGTATCTGGGTTATCTGTATTTGTATCCGTATCTAAGAAAAAATATGACAATAAATATAGTAGAGCCATTATCCATCTTATTCAATCCTTTTCTCCTTACACATAAGTACACTCTCTTAGCACACGTTTAAAAATAAAGAGACCAGAGATAAATTCGTGATCTCACACAAAATTCCTACCAAAAGCATACTCACACGTGTATAAAAGTAGACATCAGAAGCTAAACTCTAGTGAGTACAACAGACACTTATAACTCCACCACCTCATCAAACTGCGGTTGGTGGTTCATGTTTCCTTGCTAATTATATGGCATTTGATTTGCTTCATGAGAATGGGGCTTGCATTGCAATCTTCTCTAGTGGGTGGCAAGGTTTCAACCGTGCACCCTTGCATGCGTAAGACTAAGGCACTGTTTGTTTAGACTTAGGTTTTTTGGCTTATAGCTTAAAGCCAGTTTTTGGTTTAAACAGCTTAAAAACTAACGACTTTTGTACATTATAGATGTGGATAATTTTACCTAACTTTAGTATTATTAGTCTAAAATCAACCATCAATAAGCCAAAAAATCCTCTCTCTAGTGGCTTTTGGCTTTTAGTTATATAGAGGCTTATGGCTTTTGAAAAGCCTAGATAAAAAGTTACTCGTTTGTTTAGGCTATAGTTTTTTAGTTTTTAAGCCGGTGAAAAAGCCTAAACAAACATGGCCTAAGAGTGAGCGCTCAAAGCTCAAAAACTTCAAACTCGAAAGGGTACGGACGCCGATCTTTTGTGTCTTCAACTCTAAAAATTGTTCTTAGAACTACTCTTCTTCTACTTGTAAGGTCCTAATAAAAACATAGATGATTTTTTTATTTATGCAAATAATAGTTTTTTTCTATTTGAAATTTTCGTGTACTTGCTAGGCCAAAAACACAAGCTCAGGTCTTGTTTGGATGTTAGGGGAAAAATCCTAGGGAACAAAATCCTAAAGGGGAATTCTGAAGGGCATATGGAATCTGAAAGGCCATGTGGAGATCTACCCATGTTTGTGATGAGTATTTGACTAAATTTGAGTTTGGTTTGTTTTGGATTTGAGTTTGATTTAAATTAGAATTTCAATTTGAAGTAATTTGAGATTTGGTTATCTCTTCTAGTGCTACCAGCTATGGTAGCACGGGCGGTAACACCGGACCCCAGTGCGGTGTGGAAAAACCCGAGAGAATGTTTTTAGGGGTTCAGGCAATCCGGTGCTACCGACCATGATAGCGTGGTGCTACCAGTGAAGTGGTAGCACCGGCCTTCTTGGGCAGTTTGAAAGTTCCCGAGAGGGTGTTACGTGGGTATTGCAGTAGAGCGGTGCTACCGTCCTAGGGGCGGTAGGACCGAACTTTCTGAGTGTGATTGATTTAATTAATGATTTTGTGATGATTATTGTATATCTTTTTGGACATTGCTATGTGATGGATTTTCCTTGTCTTTGATAGTTGCAAGACAACGATGCTCGATCATGGTGAGGTGGAGGATGATCGGGACTAGACGAGGTGCATTGGAAGTCTAGACAATCGGGGATCGGCAGAAGATGATCGGAGATGGAGTTTGTGCAAGCCAAGAAGACAAGAAAATGATATGATGCTAGCTAGATGCCACGTGGATCAATGAGGGCCGTCGGATCATGGTCTAGTTGATAGGATTAGCGGGTCTAGGTAGTGTACTTTGAAAATCATACAAGATTCCTTTGTGTGTGTGGGTTTTGGGGTTAGCCCTTGCATGGCTGGTTGAGTAGATTAATCCTAGCCCTAGATGAGTGCTCTAGGGTTGAGGGGCTCATCCAAGGGTGGTAGGTGGTCCAAGAGTAATATAAATAAAGGTGAAGGGGTAGCCTTCCTCCTTGAAGGTTGTAGAGGTTTTGTGTGCTCCTTTGAGCTTTGCCCACTTGTTGTGAGGCTTTGTAAATCTCCCCTTCTAGAAATACAAAAATTTAAATTCTGCATTTATATTACGCATTTTACATTACGCATTTAAATTTCATAATTTAAAATCCTCATTTACTTTCTTGCAATTTACATTACGCAAATTGGATTTTCCTCCTCTCCTTATATATGCTTACGTTCTTATGCCGAGGATGTTGATTGATGGATGAATCTCTCTTTAGATCATATCCCAATCATCTAGGCAATTCATACGTTCTTCTTGCAAGAAACCAGTTTTTGCACTCTTGAATGAATGATGTAGTAAATTGCGTTTCTTCAAGTTTAGACTTGTGTTTTTTGCTTGCTGTGACATGTGGGTGACTATTCAAAATCATCTTAATCATCAAATTCCCATGAGCAAGTCTTGAATCAAATTCTTTCAATTTACTCAAAACTTGGTGTGTTTTTCCTTCCCGGGTAAAAAGGTCAAAACTTTGACGTCAATTCTTGTGATTGAAGGTTGGAATAAGTTACTGACATCCTTAGGATCATATCTACCAAGTTTCATGAGTTTTTCTCCAGCCGATCAAAAGATTCATCGTAATTTGCTTTAGGTTGTGATGATTTTTTAGTCTGTTCTTCAGCTGTTCTTGAGCCCTTTGCTACTGCTCCTCATGCGGCGCTACCGGTCCTTCTACGATAGCACAGGTCAGACAACACAAGTAGCTCATTTGGATTGGCTCCTTTTGCGTGTTTTTCTTCACGGGCTTGTTTGGATTATTTTTGGGGGGAAATTTTAAGTTGTGACCATTCACTCCCCCTTTGTTCGCCATCTTGATTCTTTAGAATCTCTCTCATCTCCTTGGGGAAATAATCTCTCTTGAAAAATATTTCCTACCATCATTTGGAATATATGGGATGCAAATCCTGGACATTAAAAAATCTCCGAAAAATAAGCAAAAATTCAGAAAATTCACGGGAAAGAACCATGTGTGATTTTGTTAGCAGTTTCTCAATTGGTAGCAAATCAATGCCACCAAAACCGCTAATCGGAAGGAAATCTAATGCCTGTCAAGCAGCCAAGAAAGAAGAAAAGCATGACACCTATTTCAGTCAAGGATCTCTGGCGTAGGTCTTGGATCACCAAGCGTCAAGGAGGATACAAGCATGAACAAATACAAGACATCGCAAGTCAAAGGTTCTCTTCTATCGATTAGTGATCGCATCAACTACAGGTGCTGAATCTGTACGTTAGTGCCTTTAGAACTGCCTATTATGATCCTATGGAGATTACTGCACAAAAGCTACGTCAAGCTCCCTCCATTGATGATGCAAATCGAAGGAGTTTTATCTAATTGGCGTGATGGGATGCTGAAGTTATAATCAAGCATGATGAAGTTTTTTGTTTCTTTTGTTTAGTCTGGTCTGCTCTAGACTAAGTTTATGGTCAAATGCTTGGTCTGGTGTCTTGAATTGTTATAGTACTAGTCTACTTTGTCAGTTAGTTGGAACAATAATGAGTAGTGCTAGTGTGCTTAACTGGTATTTCTGGTTATGAATTAATCTAGCATTATTAATCTTGCTAGACTATTTCGCTTGTTATTTTGCTAACGATGACCATAGACAATTGAAACAAAGATTGGAAGAACCTGGTATGAGCACGGCTTCGGAGGAAATAGCCGTGTTCGCTTATGGATTAGCTGCCCGGTCGGCGAGAGCGGCGCCAAATAGGAGTAGCACCGCCCAGTAGGGAAAAGGCAAGAGTATGGAACGACAATACTTGATGAAAGGCAACAGGTATTCCTGATGCTTGATTTCTTATTGCCTCCTGGTGGCTAATTATATAGCCAGATCCAAATATAACAATCCTATCCGGATTCTAATAGCAAACCAACTCCTATCCGGAGTCTAATACAAACCCAACTCAAACTATGGAAAGTAATACAAACTACCAATTAAATCTTTAACCCTAGCCAGCTACCATTGCGTCAGGACGGGTGCGGCGTGTATATACCGCACCGTCGAACCTGACATCTCTCCCCTCCTCTGAAAACAGCTCGTCCTCGAGCTGGAACTCCGGGTACTGTCGCTGAATTGTACTGACATACTCCCAAGTGGCGTGGGACGGCGGTTGATCCTTCCAATGGATAAGAACCTGACGCTGGCCGCGAACAACCCGCCCACGAAGTGCCCGTTCAGGAAGTGGCACAGCCTGACCATGAATGAGCTGAGGCAACGGGGTGAGAACTGGAGGGGGTGTGCCATGGAATTTCTTTAAGAGGCCCACATGAAACACATCGTGAATTCGCGTCCCAGGAGGAAGACGAAGACGATAGGCGACCGATCCAATGCGTTCAGCCACCTGATACGGCCCATAGAAGCGGGGACTTAGTTTGCCATGTTGCACGGTTGGTAAGGATGAAGCAGGACGCTGAGCGATGCGGAGCCAAACCCAGTCATCAACTTCAAAGGTGACCTCCCTATGCGAGCGGTTGTAATAAGCAGCGGCGGTTGCTTGAGCTTGGAGAAGGCGTTCCCGAACTTCAGCTAGAAACTCATCACGGTCAAGCATTTGGGACTCCACGGCTGGTGTTCGAGCTTCACCTTTCACAATAGAGCGGAGGCTGGGAGGATCTCGACCATACACTACGCGGAAGGGCGTCGTCTTCAAGGATGACTGGAATGATGTGTTGTAGCGATTACTCATTTACCATGGCGACCATCGGCCATTGTTTTTGACGATCGTCAAAGGGCACCGTAAATACATGGCAATAATTTTGTTGGTAACCTCAGATTGGCCGTCCGATTGAGGATGATAGGCCGAGCTCATGTGTAGACGGACACCAGCCAACTGAAAAAGCTCTGCGGAAAGGAATGGTGAAACCACGCCACTGCCGGTGACGATAGAGGTCGGAATACCATGCAGACGAACCACATTGTCAAAAAAAACACGGCTCACAGATGCTGCTGTATAAGGATGAGCCAGGGGAAGGAAATGCGCCGCTTTAGAGAAACGATCCACCACGGTCAGAATAACTGTTTTGCCACCCGATCTGGGAAGACCCTCAATAAAATCCATAGCAATATCCGCCCACACGACCTGGGGAATGGCAAGAGGCTGAAGAAGTCCCGCCGGATGGAGATGTTCTGTCTTGTTGCGCTGACAAGTCGGGCAAGCACGAATGTACTCCTGAATAAAATGGCGGATGCGAGGAATATGGAAATCCGCGCGTACCCGATGGAGTGTCTTCTGAACCCCTTCGTGACCCATGGTATGACAGGCTGCCACAATGGTGTTCACAAAAGGAGAGGAGGCCGGAATGAAAATGCGGCCTTTGTAGAGAATTAAGTCATCACAAATAGACCAAGGTGTCGAGAGATGGCCCTCACGGATGGCGGTCAGTGTGGATGCCCACTCGCCATCGGCGGCGTGTCCCGGAGGTCGCCGAAGAAGGTCAAAGATGGCACCGAGATGGCCTGTAAGGACGCCATTGGTGCCTGACCATCGCGTCGGGATAAAGCATCGGCGACGGTATTGAGGCGACCGGCCCGATATTCCACCGAAAAATCAAAACCAAGTAACTTACTTGCCCATTGATGCTGTGGAATAGTAGATAGGCGCTGATCCAGAAGAAACTTCAAGCTGTAGTGGTCGGTGCGGATGATGAACGGTCGTCCCCAGACGTATGGGCGCCAGTGATGCACAGCTTGAACAAGGCCAATAAGTTCACGTTCGTAGGCTGCCAATTTGGCATGACGGGAAGCGATCGGCCGACTGTAGAAAGCGATAGGCCCTGTGCCTTGATGAAGAACTGCACCGAAGCCCGACCCAGAGGCGTCGCATTCAATAATGAAGGCGCGAAGTCGAAGTTGAAGCACGGGGCGACGCCAGGCCCTCGCTTGGCGAGAAGGCTGGAGCCGCTCCGGACTCCATGTGAATGCCTCGCTACGCAATAGGCGAGTGAGGGTGCAAAGAATGGCGCCAGTAGTTCGGATGAAGCGTCAGAGTAACCTGCCAAGCCAAGAAAAGCGCGGATTGTGCGGACGGTTGTAGGGGTTGGCCAATCCTCCACGGCTGACACCTTCTGCCGGTCCATAGAAACACCCTCCGCCGAAATGACATGACCGAGATAGGCCACGGAGGAGGTCCCAAAGGAGCACTTGGAACGCTTCAACACCAATTTGTGGCGTGATAGTTCCTATAATACTAGCCGCACATGACAGAGATGTTCGGCCCATGACGAACTATAAATAAGGATGTCATCAAAGAAAACCAGCACAAAGCGGCGGAGAAATGGCCCCAAGACATCGTTCATGAGGGCCTGAAATGTGGCGGGTGCGTTGGACAGCCCAAAGGGCATGACCAGAAACTCAAAATGGCCGTGGTGGGTACGGAAGGCTGTTTTGTGGACATCATCCGGGTGCATGCGTACCTGGTGGTACCCTGATCGAAGGTCAAGCTTGGTGAAGAAACGGGCGCCCTTCAGTTCATCCAAAAGCTCTTCCACCACAGGGATCGGAAATTTGTCTTTTACTGTCCTGTCATTGAGGGCACGGTAGTCGACACAAAATCGCCACGAATCATCCTTCTTCCGGACGAGCAGTACCGGTGCTGAGAACGCTGATGTGCTAACACGGATGATGCCTTGCTGCAACATCTCACGGCACTGTGCTTCAAGTTCATCCTTTTGCAATTGGGGGTAGCGGTATGGTCGTACTGCAACTGCGTCGGTTCCCTGCGTGAGATGAATCCTGTGGTCATAGGCGCGCGGGGGAGGAAGGCCCCGGGGCTGCGCGAATACCGCCGGATGCTCTGCTAGCAAGGCTCCCATTAGATCCGGTCTTTGCCGCCATTAGCGATTTGAGGGTCAAGTTGACTCGCCACTTCTCGAATCGCGGCGCTGGTCCTTACCCAGCTAAAAAGACATTGTCAGCTCCTGGAAGTCCCATGTAATAGGACCCAGCGTCCGCAACCATTGAATGCCAAGAACGAGATCAACGCCAGGGAGTGGAAGAGTATAGCAGTCCAGGGTGAATTCATTCTTGCCGATGCTGATAACCACCCCACGGCAGGAACCGCTGCTGCTGACTCGTTCCCCATTGGCGACGGCCACGCGGATGGGAAGAACAGACCGGACCACCTTCAGTCTGCGGTTAGCAGCGCGCCTCGAGATGAAATTGTGCGTAGAGCCGGAATCTACCAAGGCCGTAAACTGATGCATGCCAATCCGGACTGGCACGCGCATCGTGCTGCTGTGTGTGATGCCCGTGAGCGCGAGAAGTGAAATGGACAAAACCTCCGCCGCCGTCTCTGTTTCATCCCCGAGCAGAGTATCTGGGATCACCTCCATATGAAAAATCTGCTGACAGACGTGACCGGGGACGTATTTGTCGTCACAGTTGTAGCAGAGGCCAAGGCGGCGTCGTTCTTCCATCTGAGCGCGGGTTAGCCGCTTAATAAGTTTGGTGGCGGCTGTCCGTTCTCGCTTCCCCTTATTGCGCCTTCGCCGATGCCATGTGCTGACGATGTGAGAGCCCCTGCCCCGGCCGGACCATGCCCGCCCGATGTGGCCTTGTGACTCCCCCCGCTGCCTCCTCTGGCGGGCGTCTTCAGCGACATGCGAGTATCCTCAGTTCGGCCGCCGCGGCCTTCGCCGGGCAGGCTCATGGCGAGAGCAAGGGTGGGTGGTGCGGCCAAGTCGACGGCGATAGCTATCTTCCTTCAATCTCGCCGTGAACATCTCAATCTTACGGTCTTGCCGTGATTGGCTCGTGGAAGCAGGCTTGAACTCTTTTGATATTGGGCCACCGTCCCCGGTTTGGCGGAGCTGCTTGATCTCCGTGAGATGGTTACGACGGTCGGTGGTCCGGCGAAGGTTGATTTGAGCTCTTTGAAGCGCTGGCCCATGTCGGCTCCCCACCTTCCTCTTCCAAAGAAGATGTACCATTGTTGCGCCTCGCCTCATGTGGTATGCCATTGTCTTGACCTTTCTCCAAATCAGCCGTATCGCTTCAAAAAATAGCTCGCATGAATTGAGCCAAGACAAAGGTCGCCGGTGCCGTCAGAGAGGGCGAATTCCCATCGCCGGGTTTGGGTGGGCGCCCTCGGTGATGTTCATGGCGCCACCACTGAAGCTTCCCGTCGCGGCGATTTACCGGGCGGAACATAGGTTTGTTCGTCAATGTCCTTGCTTTTTTCTACGGGTCCCATCGCCAAGACCGACGAGGCCGCCCACCTTGGCGATCGCGGCTATCATGTCGGCCAAGGCGTGTGGTGATGGTGGCAAGTTGCGCCGATTGTCCGCCCCGACCATTGACATTGCTTCGAAGCTTCCGCAAGATCTCTGGAGTTTGTCGTCGCGGAACGTGAACCGTCATTGGCGCCATGATGCCGCAATGATGTGCTCGATACCAAGTTGGTATGAGCACGGCCGAGGAAATAGCCGTGTTCGCTTATGGATTAGCTGCCCGATCGGCGGCGCGCAGACGGCGCCAAATAGGAGTAGCATGCAGGAAAAAGGCAAGAGTATGGAACGACAATACTTGATGAAAGGCAACAGGTATTCCTGATGCTTGATTTCTTATTGCCTCCTGGTGGCTAATTATATAGCCAGATCCAAATATAACAATCCTATCCGGATTCTAATAGCAAACCAACTCCTATCCGGAGTCTAATACAAACCCAACTCAAACTATGGAAAGTAATACAAACTACCAATTAAATCTTTAACCCTAGCCAGCTACCATTGCGTCAGGACGGGTGCGGCGTGTATATACCGCACCGTCGAACCTGACAAACCTATGTTGGAATATTTGTGGTATAAATTCGGCAGATAAGCTTAGGTCCATCAAAGATAAAATTGATGAGTGTATATGTTCTGTTGTGTGCATTCAAGAAACAAAGAGGGAAACTTTGAACAATTCTTTCATCAAGAAATTCACCCCTAGATGTTTTGATAAATTTGCTTACTCTCCTTCAGCTGGAGCTTCTAGGGAACTGTTGACAGTTTGGTCCAGTTCTAAATTCACTAGTCGAATCATATACAAACTACCATATGCTCTGACGGTGGAGTTCACTTCTACTGAGAATTCAGAAATCAGGATCTTGACTAAAATTTATGGACCATGCGAAGGAGACCCACGAGAAGCATTTGTTGACTGGTTGTATACAAATAGCACAAAATGAAAACTGTATACTTACCGGAGATTTCAACTTCATCCGATCAACCCAAAATAGAAAGACCATGACGAAATATGAATGATATTATGATTTTCAAGATTATTATCAGTCAATTGGAATTAATCGAATTGCCTCCAAAAGGATGATCTTTCACCTAGAGTAATATGTAAGGGAATGCTTTACTAGAAAAGTTGGACTGGTTCTTCATCTCTACAAACTGGACACTGAGTTTCCCTAATTCTATGGTTCATGCTCTAGCAAAAAAATACTTTTGATCATGGCCCCAGCATAGTCAGCATTGAAACTTCCATGCCCAAATCCTCCATATTCCATTGTGCCCGGCGTCACGGCGTAAGCGGTGACATGGCGGAGGTTGTGCCCAGCATCGGCCACGGCTGTAATCGGGTCTCAAGGGCAGTCTGGCTGCATTATAGAATTGCAACAATGATGTCTTAGGTGAGGTCAAGTCTGTGTCATAGTACGAGTAGGCCATGTTACTGTTTGAGGCTTGTCTTCCTCGCCATGGGGTTAAGGACTAAAGGAATTTCATCGAATAGGTGGCGTGCAAAAGAGCCATAGAAAGGTGTTGTCGGTGTATTTTGCATTAGGGTATTCTCTCGTCATAGAAGTAATATGTCCAAGAAACGGCCTGGCAGGCAGGTTGGTGACCACACCCTGCCCGCCGGGCGAGGAGCTCAGCGTGACCTGGCGAGCGGTGAGCGCTTACGCCTGCTGCCCCCGCGGCCGCCAGCGTGCCTGGGCGGCGGTGGGCGACCACGCCTGCCTGCCGGCGAGGAGCGTGACCTGGCGAAAGGTGGGCGCTACGCCTGCTCGCGGGCGAACGGCTCAGCGTGGTGCCCTGGCGGTGGTGGGCGACCACGCCGCCACGCCGGCGAGGAGCCCGCGGCCTGGCGACAAGGTGGTGTAGGCGCCGCTAGGCGAGCGAGCTGCCACGGTGCCTGGCGGGCGGTGGGCAACCAAAGGAATGAGAGGAAAGCTTACTCAAAGTCTCCCTCCCCGGCACCTTATGTCGTGGTCATTAATGTGAAGGATTCTACTATCGACACGACGACGGCTCGTCCCTCTCGACGCTCTTACCAAACCCGTCGCGAGAGCGCTATATCTCGAAAGGACCAGCGGCCACTCACCGACATTAAATGAGGTTTGAAGGACAAGGCCACAGAGGCGTGTGTAATAAATGAGTCATGGGTCGACGTGAAAGTTGGAATGATGGGTGTAATTAATATGTTGTAGATAATTATAGTGTCACCTTCTCCCTTGTCCGGGCCAATCCGTCTATATAAGGGCGCCTTGGTGCATGGGAGAGGGGGGGGGGGACGAAGGGACGAAAGATCGAGAGATCGAGAGGCTGAAAGAAGAAGAGAGAACTCACCCAAGCTGAGGAACCATTGTAATCCCCTTCACATTTCTCAACAAAGAACCAGCAGGACGTAAGGCTATTATCCGAGCTGGGGGTCTGAACCTGGGTACATCGCCGTGTCCATTAACCTTTTGATTCCCGGGATCTATCGTGGAGAGACATTAGGGTTTCCAGCTCTGAAAATATCCTCTACCGAACCATACCTTCCGTCTAGGAAGTAGTCAATCCTGTTCGTTGACGGGGTCCTGTCAAGTGGAATACGCCGACAGGTGTAATTAAAAAATGTTGAATTGTGGATTCACAAATATATGGAACGTAGAGCTAGAAACAATAGTCCAGTACTTGAGTGCAAGAAGCAATCGAAGAACAAAGAGGCAAGAAGAGTAGAAGCATGAGCGTTCTTGAGTGCTCTATGCATTTGCGGTGCAAACCGAATTCCCCAAGACAAAACTATGCCTGCTGCACATGTATGAGCTAGCAGAATTGACAAGCAAATGCATAGGCCACGATGTTGTGATCACAGATTGAGGTTGACAGTGAGGCATGGTGGTGGTGCTGACTAGAGGAAGGAGGGACAGATGCACAAATTTGGCAACAGGAGTAGCTCGATGGTAGTGAGCTAAGACCATAGGCGACACCAACAAGTTCTTGGCTGAGAAGCATCAACATAGGTTAATCTATCATCGGAGATGTAAACTGGGACAGCACCTCATCGATGACCGATGAGGAGGTAGCAAGCTAGTGGCAAGGAATAGAGAAGGCAATAGAGGCACGAGGCGGACGGGTGAGAAATCCTAGTCGACGAAGGAGTTTTTTCCCAGCCCCATGATCCCTCAGGATTGGGCCAGGATATTTCCTTCCGCTCTACTACCCAAACACACCATTAGGCTATTTTTCCTTGCGTGCATTTCTCCCCCGTGTTGGGCCAGTATTAGGTCGCGATCCCGACAGGGATTTGAGTTCCCAAACAAGCCCTCAAGGTTGGGGCTCTGAAGCTTTGCTATTTTTGGCCCTTAGTCTATTTTTTTGAAAGCTTGGCCCTTATTTGAATGAGATTGCAAATATGTTCTCTTCTTGACTGTGTCAAACGTCTACCGTGATCTTATATCATGACAGGTAACACATATTACCTTCCGATCATTTCATGGTAAAAATGGAAAATATCCTCAGTAATCACCTTCCGGTGAAACCACTGTGCAACTGAACTAAAAAAGTTTCAAAAATTCTAATGGATGTACATCTCAACTTACCCCACCTACATATAAAATTTCATGATCAAATTCATCTTATACTAGCAGTTACAAAAAGACAAATTTAGCATGAACAGTGATTTTTACTGTTCATCACTATTCATTTTGCTGCTTGCTTTTTTGTAACCGCTAGTATAGGATGAATTTGATCATGAAATTTTATATGTAGGTGGGGTGTTGAGATGTACATCCATGATTTTTTCAGAATTTTTGAAACTTTTTAGTTCAGTTGCAACTGGTTTCACGGAGGGGGTTGCACCGATATGTTGCCGTAAAAATGAGCTAGATTTTTTATTTCTTTCGATAAAACCAAGCTTAAAAAAATTAGGTCAAGAGAGAGAAAGGAAAGCATGGAAAACACTGTTGTGCTCCAAAATACTCCATCCAGCTGTCCCTGATGAGTCAAAGGATACGTCATGGTGGAGCAAGGAGATCCTCCTCTGACTGACATGCAACGTGGCCGAGATGCAGGGCCTTGACCCTCCTCCGAATACCATACGGGGCCCACCTTCGTGCACGACGTTTGAATCGCATCTGCTAGGGGCCTAGGGCCAGGCGGATGGGGCAACACGCAAGGCACGACTGCTTCTACTACATGAAAGAGAGTTTCACCACCGTCCGATCGTAATCCGACGACTGCCGCTTGCCACGGTGGCTTACGCTTTTGGAACAGTCTCACAGGACTAGAGGTGTATATCGGGCTGAGATTTTTTGGGCTAGCCCAAGGCACGGCGAGCACAGTTTAGCCCAAAGCCCGGCATCACAAGAAGTGGGTCATGCGGGTGTAGGAACGAGTTGGCCTAGAGAGGGGGTGAATAGGCAACTCTTCAAATTTTAATTCTTTGTTTACAGCTAACTATTCTATGTAAGTGAATGACTTAAAATCAGAATGTACCAAAGGTAAATGCAATACAGAAATAACAGCGAAAGCAACACAATATAAAGCAAAGAACAGAACGAGACAAGTATTTTATCCCGTGGTTCGGAGCACTTCTCCTACTCCACGTCGAAGCACTTCTCTCGAAGTATTGCTTCTCCCACAGCTAGTCGCAGTAGCTTGGGAACACACTCGGGTAGCTCTTTCACCACTCCAGTGAGGTGAGCTACAAACCCTTCACAATCAAAAGTGACCTTCCACACTCTTCTTTGGACAGGTCGCACTTTTCACCTCCTCCAAGCTGTCTAGGATCACCGAGATCCAAGAGTAATAAACTTGCACAAGTTCTGTCTCTTGGTTCACTCGCACACTACAACACTAGACACAGGCTTGGAGCTAAAACACTTAGAAAGAATGAGGTTCTTAAGTTTTAGAGTGAAGCACAGACTCCTTAGTGTGAATGAGAACTCTTTGAATGCTAAAATGTCAAGGAGTTCATAAAGTTCTATGGTAGATAGCTCAGGCAATGCTTATATAGCCGAACAGGATAAATATAGCTGTTGTACCTACCACAGTGACCGTTGCACGTGTTAGAGTGTCAATTTTGAGCTAAAACACGTTTACAGCGGATTAAAAGTTTCACCTTAGCGATACTGATCATGTGTATCACGAACCAAATTCAGACATTTATGATGGACCAAAAAGTTTAGTCTGTCATACATGGGGAATTCAGCAAGTTTGGTCCATCAGAGTAAAAGGAGTCTCACATGTATGGCGGACCAAATACTTTAGTCCGTCATAGATGGGATATGACTGAGATCAGTAGCTATGAACCATTTTTGACATAAAAGGTGTTTAATCAGAATATTTGATTTTTCCATGGACTAAACTTTGAATTAGCAATATTTAAACCATCATAGATGGTAAATCTTTTGAAAAGGAGTTTGATTTTGATCATGGATTCAATGAATGAATGTCAAGTTTTTGTCTATCAGAAAAGATAGTCATCTTTGCATTTATGCCGGACCAAAAAGTTTGGTCCATCATCGATAGACAACTGAGAGATTTTGAATTCAACCAAGGTATGTGTATGGCGGACCAAATAATTTGGTCTGTCATAGATGGGCAACAGAGAAGTTTTGGGTTAGCTGAAAGCACATGTATGCCGGATCAAAAAATTTTGGTACGTCATAGATGGGCAAAACATGATAGCTGAAATTCTTCAAAAAATTTCACTACGGACTAAGGTATATAAAAATATGAGGTTTGGTCCGTTGAAATAAATAGAATTTGGTCAATATTTTGACACAAGTGCATTTTAATATCAAACTGGACTGACTTTTGTTTGAGATGAAGACTTCGACTATTTTGTGACAGAATAAGAAGTGATCAACTGAACTATGGTCCAGCACTAAGTTTGGACTTGTTGTATATAGGGATTTTGGTTCAAGGACCAGAAAGACTAAATGATTTAACTCCAAGAAGTTTAGTTTTGTCTTATCCTAATGAACCAAGTTACCAACTTGTTCAAAGTCCCTCTTTATAGCACAGCCAAAGTGAAAAATAATCCTAGCTATTTGACTTGAATCAATTCCCAAGTCATGAACTAGTAATCAAACATCTTAATCTTGTTTGTCCAATTAGCTTCATCCATGATTTCAGCATATGTTCTTCATAGTGGGCGGAATTATTAACTCCGTCATCAACACCAAAATTATTTAATAAAACATGATAAAAATTGAGGGGGCCTATATGCTATCAATCTCCCCCTTTTTGGTGATTGATGACAACATACCTTTCTAGTTAATAATTTCTCAAATTTTCTACAAAACAGAGTTAGCTTGACAGAGTATAAATGGATATTTGAAGATGCATGTGCTCCCCCTCAATAAGTGCATGAACTGAACTTACAATAGTTATGGTATTTTGGACTATATTAGATCCTTAAACATTTAATTTTCAGAATTATTATAAATAGCAGATTTCATATCATTAAAAGTTTGAGCATCTATTAAAAGTTTGAGCATCTATTAATCTTAGCAATATACCATAGCATAAATTTTACTAAACTAGAGCATCAGATTCAGTATCAGAGTAATGCTAAGAATAGTAGGCATAACCAGTACCAACACTTATATTATAAAAGAGGGTATCAGAGCACAACAGCTATACTTCAGATATCTCAAATATCATTTTCTGCTATTAAAATAAAAGACCAGTTAAGAATAATATCAGAGCAAAGTGAAATGAGTGACAGATATTAGCAATACCATAGCACAGGAAACTTCATAGCACATAGCATAATTTTACACCAGACACAGAAGAACTATTGTTTTAACACAAACACAAAAGTTCATCCTACAGTCAGTCTAGAACCTAGGAAATTCTCCCCCTTTGGCATCAATTGCCAAAAAGGGTGCTATTTGCGCCTTGAAAAAGTTCTCTTGAGCTGACCAAGAACAGAACTTTTCCTTGGAGGTGACACAATCTTCACATCATCATCATCATCACCACCATCAGAGTGTTCTGACTGTGCTTGAGCCGGTTGACTTGGTACATGAGCCATTGCCTGATCATGCCAGCTCGGATAGTTGGGATCTCCAGGTTGAAGGACCAAGTTATGAAAATCAGATTGCAGCTGGTACAGAGAATCATTTATATTCTCTATCGTCATAGACAGGCCAAGCAGTTCATCAAGGTGATGTCTGGCAACATGTCCATAATCGTGAAAAGCATCCTCAGTAAGCTCCTTGAAATCTTCTTGGTCTTTTCTAATCCACAACAGATTACTTGCTTCTGATGTATGTGCAGCTTCAATCTGATTTCTTAGGTGCTTGTGATTTGTATCAAGTTTCTGATTCATATCATATAATCTGTCTTTGATCAGGTTCTAATTTGTGCCAAGCTGAGTAACCCAGTTCCTTAAATCCCCAAATCTGATCAGAGCTTCATTTCTGAAGTTGGCTTGCTCTTCATATTGTTTCTTCATCTGTTCTTGAACTTGTTCATTATACTGTTGAAGAGCTCTCATTTGTTCTTCATGCCTTTGAGCTGCCAAATGTTGATCGTCAAGATGTGCAGCTTGGAAACCCCTTTGATCAGCATAATACTGTTGCTCAAAAGATGTAAACCATGAAGGTTGAGAGCTAAAAGTATTTTCTGGAGCTTGATAAGACTCTTGCTGCACTTGCTCATGATGTAAATGTGAATGAGCAACCGATGCTGATAGTCAAAGAGATTTTCCCATCCAGGAAAAGTATTTCTTTGATCATGTTCTGGATGTGCTGCCTGATATGGATAATAAGATTCAAAGACTTGAGGCATGCCAGATCCTCCTGCCTCATGATCATGGGCACTAGGCCCAAAGCCTTGATCTTGAGCAAACTGGAACTTGAATAACAGGCCTTGGAGAGTGACCATGACTTGGAGTTTTACTCTTGTGTCCACTTTGAGCACTAGGCTCTTTTCCAGATTTACTTTTGCTAACATGTTGAGCACTAGGCTCTTTTCCAGACATTCCCTTGCTGACACTTTGAGCACTAGGCTCTTTTCTAGATTTACTCTTGCTTATACTGTGAGCACTAGGCTCTCTGTCATTTCCAGACTTGTTCTTGCTTGCACTGTGATCTGACAGCATCTGTCTGTGGCTTGAGCTCATTTGTGCTGCAAAACTGCCAGATGGATGATTACTGTTAAAGGAATGATAACTTCCATAAGACTCATAATGGTCACTACCACTGTCATGAGTCTGAGAGTGTCCACTATGACTATTAATGTCAAATCTGTCTTCAGCTTCATCAATTGACTCTTCTTCTTCTGTGGATCCATATTCAAGAACCAATTTCTTACTTGGTTCCTTTATTTCTTCTTCTTGATCATGTTACACTGGTTCTTCTTCTACAGGTTGATTTGCTTGTAACCCTTGGAGAAAACCAGTAATCCTCAAATTCTGTACTGTTGACTTGTGCATGTTATATTTCTTAGGAAAGCACTTAAATTATCTGTTCATATCATTCTGAGAAATGATTCCTTGAGCTAACATAACTTGAGTCACTTGTTGGGCAAAAGGCAAAGGACTACCCAACTTTCTATAGATTGCATCTTCCATTCCCCAAAGATATAGTCCACTAGATCAATGGGTTGCCTTGACAATATCAGGTGCAGTAACCAGGCAAGGGTTGGGGTCACACCTTCTTTATATCCTGACTTTGGGAATATGGTGTGCCTTAATACCAGCAGCAACACTTTTGCTTCTTCAGATAAGCAGGAATCTATGTTAGGATTAAAATCTGCACTAGTGACATCCTTATAAATATGAGCAGATACTTTTATATTAGGCATGTCACCAATCAATCTCCACCTCTGACCAGGATACATCTTCTCAAATATTCTGGTCCTGTTTACCAATGGACTTGAGGCTCCAATTGCAGACTCAAACTGTGCAGCTCTTATTTTTCTTATTTTTCCATTAATACTGAACATGATATGATTTCTCTATTTGTTCACTAACAAGGATGCATAGAACTCTAGGGTTCTTGAAACACTCCAGGGTATGGTCTTGTTAGACATTAAATATGCCAAACCAGGGGGAGTTTATGTAGTCGAACAGCCTATTTGATCCTATAATAGAGTTCGCTTGTGCCCAATCCACATATTGGTGATTTGCCAATGCTGAGATTACCTTTCTTTTTCCATCTAATCTGTTCAGATAAGTATTGTAAATGTTCTTATGTAGTAAGGACACAAAATTTTCACCCAGTGCAGATTTTATTGCAGGAAACCAAGCCTTCTCACTTACCAATCTTACAACCCTTAACTTCCTGCCTCTAAGGACAGATAAATCTTCACTGCTCAGTATGTTTAGTGTTTTCAGATGAAGATTCACTATCAGGTTCATATTCACTATCTTCAGAAGAAGAGCTAGATTCCTCTTCAACTCTGTTCTTTCCCTTTCCTGGATGAGATGTGACTAACTTTCTATTTTTCCTTTCTGCATTGTGCACATCTTGAATCAACACAGGACCTTGAGGCTGTCTAGGCAGAGATATTCCAGGGGATGAGTTTGATGTTTTCTGTTTCTTGCCTTTTACTTTGTCAACAATCTTTCCAATTAAACCTCTTTTGTCTGGATTCTTCAACCTCATTCTGACACTAGTTATATTAGTTCAGTTCTTGTTCAGATTAACTCAATGCAGAACCTTTTCGCAAGCGCACAAACCAGACCTAGGCAAAAATAAAAACTAGAACCTAAGAACTAGGTCTAGGGTTTTGAAAAAGGAGACAAGAAAGGTTTAGGATAAAACTTACTGAGTTCTTCCAAAGACTCTTGCACAAGATGACCAGAGGAACACCGTTGCCAATGCCCGACTTGGGATTGCTTCGGTGAAGACGGAGCTAGGGTTTCTGGTCCAGAGGATATTGTGCAAGATACAAGGGCAGTAAAAGGAAATTTGTGAACCAAGTAAGTTACTGCGTTGAATGTGGAAGGATAATATTGGGGAATCTTGGAAACCGACGCCATTTAACACATGGTAGTTGAGGAATACAGGCGCCCAGTAAAAAGGTGGTGGTGAAAGTGGTGGGACCCTCTTTGTTTCTGTAAAAATCGTATGGGCTATAACATAGGGTCCCAAAGTCAAGGACAGGTTTAGCAATAGACAAGTCCTAAAACAATAGACAAGATTTTGAATATGTTTTTGAAACTGAGATGAGAAGAAAAGGTTTTATGAAAACCGATCAAATCCATTTAAATTTAGATAAGAAATGAGCTTAGAAACATTTCTTCGTATGACAGACTATAAAAGAAATTTTACCATTTGCGCCAGACCAAATGACTTGAGAATCTTATCCAGCCACGGACTAATTATTTTGGTCCATGACAAAGAGGTTTTGTTCCGAAAGAACTTGAGTCCAGGACTTCCCATGTATGATGGACTAAATATTTTGGTCCGTCATGCATAGACTTCATGTATTAAATTGGTCCGTCACAAATAGGCTCTTGTCAGTACATACCAACTGATTTTAGTCTGTCATAAGAATGTGTTTTTGAAGATTGAAATTAATGGACATTACTAAGATGAGAGACCAATACAACAACAAAAGCACAAATTTGGCAGGATTGCAAATTTAGGAAATGTTTGAGTTAATTTTCATGTGAGCATTAGTATTTGCAACTTAAGCTCAGATGAAATACTCAAGTGTTGAATAGATGTGTTTAGTTGAGTTTTGACACAAAGTTTTGAAAAGACACAGGTAATGACTCAGTTACTATGTTTCAGATGAGACAAGAAGGCAGCATAGAAAGATAAGACTTTTAGCGGCATTTTCTTTAAACTCTTGAGTTAAAGCAAATTTACAAGAATATCAGTTTTGACCTAAATTCAGCATTTTGAATCTATTTACACATATAATGGGTATTAAGAGATGCATAGTAAGCAAACTTGCTCCCCCTTAATGTGGTATCATCAAACAACATTTGAATAATCAATTATATTCAGTTCATTTCTCAATTTTGAGAATCTTGCCTCATCAAATGGTTTAGTAAAAATATCAACCAATTGGTCCTCAGTTCTTACATAACTAAGCACAATATCTCCTTTAGCAACATGATCATGAATAAAATGATGTCTGATTTCAATGTGCTTGGTTCTAGAGTGTTGGACCGGATTGTTTGCTATTTTTACTGCACTTTCATTATCACACAATAGAGGCACATTATCAAATTTAATCCCAAAATCTAGAAATGTTTGTTTGATGAATAGAATTTGAGCACAAAGAATCGCCAAATAGCTACATATTCAGCTTCGGCAAGAAGGAAAATGCTACAGAATTTTGCTTTTTAGAACACCAAGAAACTAAAGATCTTCCAAGCAAATGACAACCCCCAGAGGTGCTCTTACGATCAATTTTGCAACCGGCATAATCAGAATCTGAATAGCCGAGAAGCTCAAAGGGAGCACCCTTGGGATACCATAAACCAATATTAGAAGTAAACTTAAGATATCTAAATATTCTTTTTACAGCACTTAAGTGAACTTCTTTAGGTGCAACTTGAAATCTAGCACACATACATACACTAAACATGATGTCAGGTCTAGATGCTGTCAAGTACAGTAAAGAGCCAATCATAGATCTAAAAAGTTTTTGGTCAACAGACTTACCTCCCACATCTTGATCAAGATGTATGTTTGTTGTCATAGGAGTCTTAATTGGCTTACATTCTTCCATTTTGAAGCGCTTGAGGAGATCCTTGGTGTATTTTTCTTGTGAAATGAAGGTTCCTTCCTTCAATTGCTTAACTTGAAAACCAAGGAAGAATGTCAGTTCTCCTATCATGGACATCTCAAATTCCTTTGCCATCATATCACCAAATTTCTTGCAAAGAGAATCATTAGTACATCCAAAAATGATATCATCTACATAAATTTGACAAATCATTAATGTTCCATTGATATCTTTTAGAAATAGTGTTGGATCAACCTTCCCAATTTTGAAGTTCTTAATTATCAGAAAGTCTCTAAAACATTCATACCAAGCTCTAGGTGCTTGTTTTAAGCCATAGAGAGCTTTAGATAGCTTGTAAACATGGTTAGGCAAGTTTAAATCTTCAAAACTAGGTGGTTGCTCAACATAAACAGTTTCATCAATGAATCCATTAAGAAATGCACTTTTCACATCCATTTGAAAGAGAGTGATATTAAAATGAGTAGCAAAGGCAAGAAGGAACCGAATAGCTTCAAGACGTGCAACAGGAGCATATGTCTCTCTATAATCCAGTCATTCCACTTGAGTGAAGCCTTGAGCTACCAGTCTAGCTTTATTTCTTATTACCACTCCATTTTCATCTTGTTTGTTTCGGAACACCCATTTTGTACCAATAATATTGTGATCCTTTGGGCGTTCTACCAAATTCCAAACTTTGTTTCTTTCAAAATTGTTGAGCTCTTCCTCCATAGCTATTATCCAATTAGCATCTTCTAGAGCTTCTTCTACAGTTTTAGGTTCAACACAAGAAACAAAGGAGTAATGTTCACAAAAAGTAGTTTGTCTAGAACGAGTTTGAACACCCTTACTGATTTCACCGATGATTTGGTCAGAGGGGTGATCTTTAGCAATAGTATGATGACTTTTGACGATGACTGGTCGTTCTTGATTCTTTTCTTCTTCTTCTTCTTAGGTTCCAGCATGTGGTACCATTGACTGAGTAGGTGGTTCATCTTTGTCTTCCTTGGGCTTTATATCACCAATTTCCATTTTTCTCATTGCTTGTACAAGCCCATCATCACCTACATCATCTAAATTCTCATGCTCACCTTGTGAGCCATTAGATTCATCAAATTTGACATCATAAGTTTCTTCTACAAAACCAGTTGAATTATTAAACACTCTATAAGCTTTGGACTTAGAAGAATAACCTAACATGATGCCAGTATCACATCTAGTCTGAAACTTACCCAAGTGTGTTCTCTTTTTATAGATGTATAGTAACCAAAAACACGAAAGTATGATATATTTGGTTTTCTGCCAACTAATAATTCATAAGAAGTTTACTTAAGCAGTTTATGAAGATAAAGCCGGTTAACAGCATGGCAAGTAGTATTGATAGCTTTAGCCCAGAAAGCATCTGAAGTATCATATTCATCTATAACATTGACCTAGCCATTTCAATTAAGGTTCTATTCTTTCTCTCAACTACACCGTTTTGTTGAGGAGTATAAGTGGCTGAGAGCTCATGCTTAATTCCATGTTCATCACAATATTCAATTATATTAGTATTTACAAACTCAGACCCATTGTCACTTCTTATTTTCTTAATGGGACAATCAAATTCATTTTGGGCCCTTTTTGCAAAGGTTTTAAAATTTTTTCCAACTTCACTTTTGTTTGGCAAAAAGAAACCCAAGTAAATCTAGAATAGTCATCAACTATGACTAAGTAATATGAGTTACCACCAATGCTGGCATATGAAGTGGGGCCAAAAACATCCATATGCAACAGCTCAAGTGGTCTAGTGGTGGACATGATACTTTTGGATGGATGAGAATTGGCTACCTGTTTGCCTGCTTGACAAGCACTACAAAGCCTATTCTTTTCAAATTTTACATCCTTCAGGCCAACCATTAGCTCATTTTTGAAAAACTTTTGAGATTAGACATACCTACATACCCAAGATGCCTGTGCCAAAGCCATCCAAGAGAAACTTTGGCCAACAGATAGGTCGAGATACACGAGGAGTTAGATTTGAAATCTACTAAGTAGAGATTTTGAAATCTGAATCCTTTGAAAATAAGCTTTTCATTTTTGTCAACCACAGTTACCCCCTCAGAAGAGAAGTTACAATGGAATCCAAGATCACATAGTTGAGCAACAGATAGAAGGTTGAAATTTAGAGAATCAACAAGTAGAACATTATCAATTGAGTGATCAGTTGATATATTAATCTGACCAACCCCTTTTACCTTTTTTTTTACTATTATCTCCAAACGTGATCTTATGACTTGGATAACTCTCTCCTTCAATTGAGGTGAACATTCTTGAGGTCCCGGTCATATGTTGGGTGTATCCACTATCAATTACCTAATGCCGGCCTCCACTCTTATAGTTTAACTGCAAGTTCATTTCTTGATTTTAGGTACCTAAATGCTTTTGGGTCCTTTGATGTTAGTCTCAATAACTTTGGGTCTAAATGGATTTAGCAGCATAGCTTTAGGTACCCAAACAACCTTAAGTTTCTTATCAAGATTTGAAGGGCCTACATATTTTACATTCATTTTGTCCCTAAAATTCTTGAACAACATATAATGAGCATCTACCATACAAGTCCGATTTACTTTAGCATGAGGAGCATTTGCAAGAAAACAATTTTTAGATTCATGATTTGATTTATGACAATAATAGCATTGAGTGCTTTTCTTGACAAAAATCTGTTTGGATTTGAACAATCCATTTTCCTTAGGCAAATTGCTAGGTTTGTATCCTAAGCCCTTTTTTCCTAAGTTGGATCTCTATTCAACAAGAATTTTGTCAAGAGTTGCACTACCCATAAAGCATTTTTCGAGACCTTTATCAAATCTCGCTACCTTGTCTTTTAGTTCTTCATTTTCTGTCTTAAATTCTTTAGCACAGGTAGCATGCATGCAGTTTTTATCACAAGTATTAAAGGAACCAGAGACATAGTTTCATTTTTCAGTAAATCACATGAAATTGATACATCACACAAAGAAACATGATCGGACTTGTTAGCTAACATTTCATTTTCAATTTCTAGCTCACAATGTCTATTTTGCAAATCTTCAAAATTCTTGACAAGTGAAGCATGACTTGAGACTAAATCATTATAAGTTTGCATAGATTTCTCATGTTCAAGAGTAAGCTTATCATGCTTGTCTTTTAGCAACTCAAGATCATTAGCCATGCTAGCAATAGTTTTCTTAAGAGCTCTTGTTGAAGTTGTTTTAGCATGCAAAGCATTATTTAATTCTTCAACTATTTCTACTAACTCATCATAAGAAGGTGAGTCACTAACCTTTTCCTCATCAGCTTTTGCCATTAGACACAGAGGAAATGAAGGTGCTGGTGGAGTCGACTCATCCAAGGCAAGGCCAGCCAGTCCTTTTGACCTTGAGTCTTCATCGTCAGATGAGGATTCTTCACTTGAGTTCTCATCAGTGAACCATTCTCCAATATGAGCTTCACCTTTTCCTTTCTTAGATAATTTCTTGAAGTAGCTTTTCTTGAAGTGTTTCTTCTTGGATTTGTCATGAGTCTTCTCCTCATCTTCACTTTTATATTTGTTCTTCTTCTTGCCTTTGTTACTATTAATCCAAGCAACTATGTGTCCTTTTCATTACACTCAAAGCAAATAACATTAGCAAAAGGATTTTTCTTTGAGTAAGAGTTTGACCTTCCCTTGTCCTTGAAGTTTACTCTTCTCATAATTTTATTAGCCCTTCTCATCAGTAGAGCTAATTTCTTCACATCTTCATCCTCGGCATCACTCGACTCATCATCACTCTCATCTGACGAGTCTTGTACAATTTCCTTTGCTTTGAGGGCAATAGACTTTTTCTTGGGAGCATCTTCTTCAGCCAATGTAAGCTCATGTACTGAAATTTTTCCAAGTAATTCAGTGGGAGTGAGCCTCTTGAGATCACCACTATTTGATAAGTAGGTGATCAAACTGTGATAGGCTCTAGGAAGTACCCTAATCATCTTCCTGCAAACCTCAACATCAGATATTTTAGTGCCTAGGCCTTTTAGTTCATTTACAATAGGATTAAGCCTAGAGAACATATCATTAGCATTTTCTTGAGGAAGCATTTTGAATTCAAATTTTTCTCGGACAACATAATATTTTTCTTCTTTAACATCAGTAGTTCCTTCATGTATTTCTTGCAGTGTTGTCCATATATCATATGCAGAGGTAAGGTTACTTACTCTATCAAAAACTTCTAAACTAAGACAAGAAAATATAACATTTCTAGCTTGGGCATCATACTGCATATTTTGAATCTCACCAGGAGTGGGTTCACCATACACAGTCAGCCCTTCAAGCAAGATGCGAGAAGGCAAAGGCTTCTCTGTAACCCTCCACACATCATACCCAACAGCTTCTAAATAACATCTCATTCTAATTTTCCAATAAGCATAATTAGTACCATAAAAAACTGGTACTCTTCCTATACTAACAATTGCAGATCCATTTCCCTTGGCCATTTTACCAAAGCTAGTTAGGCTAAATTAAGGTAAACTGGCTCTGATACCACTTGTAGGAACGAGTTGGCCTAGAGGGGGGTGAATAGGCAACTCTTCAAATTTTAATTCTTTGTTTACAGCTAACTATTCTATGTGAGTGAATGACTTTAAATCAGAATGTACCAGAGATAAATGCAATACAGAAATAACAGTGAAAAGCAACACAATATAAAGCAAAGAACAGAATGAGACAAGTATTTTATCCCGTGGTTCGGACCACTTCTCCTACTCCACGTTGAAGCACTTCTCTCGAAGTATTGCTTCTCCCACAGCTAGTCGCAGTAGCTTGGGAACACACTCGGATCTAGCTCTTTCACCACTCCAGTGAGGTGAGCTACAAACCCTTCACAATCAAAAGTGGCCTTCCATACTCTTCTTTGGACAAGTCACACTTTTCACCTCCTCCAAGCTGTCTAGGATCACCAAGATCCAAGAGTAATAAACTTGCACAAGTTCTGTCTCTTGGTTCACTCGCACACTACAACACTAGACACAGGCTTGGAGCTAAAGCACTTAGAAAGAATGAGATTCTTGAGTTTCAGAGTAAAGCACAGACTGCTTAGTGTGAATGAGAGCTCTTTGAATGCTAAAATGTCAAGGAGTTCATAAAGTTCTATGGTAGATAGTTCAGGCAATGCTTATATAGCCGAACAGGATGAATATAGCTGTTGTACCTGCCACAATGACCGTTGCACGTGTCAGAGTGTCAATTTTGAGCTAAAACACATTTACAGCGGACTAAAAGTTTCACCTTAGCGATACTGATTATGTGTATCACGGACCAAATTTAGACATTTATGACGGACCAAAAAGTTTAGTCCGTCATACATGGGGAATTCAGCAAGTTTGGTCCGTCAGAGTAAAATGAGTCTCACATGTATGGCGGACCAAATACTTTGGTCCATCATAGATGGGATATGACTGAGATCAGTAGCTATGAACCATTTTTGACATAAAAGGTGTTTAATTAGAAGATTTGATTTTTTCCATAGACTAAACTTTGAATTAGCAATATTTAAACCATCATAGATGATAAATCTTTTGAAAAGGAGTTTGATTTTGATCAATCTTTTGAAAAAGGAGTTTGATTTTGATCATGGATTCAATGAATGAATGTCAGATTTTTGTCTATCAGAAAAGATAGTCATCTTTGTATTTATGCTGGACCAAAAAGTTTGGTCCGTCATCGATAGACAACTAAGAGATTTTGAATTCAACCAAGGTATGTGTATGGCGGACCAAATAATTTGGTCCGTCATAGATGGGCAATAGAGAAGTTTTGGGTTAGCTGAAAGCACATGTATGCCGGACCAAAAAATTTTGGTCCATCATAGATGGGCAAAATATGATAGCTGAAATTCTTCAAGAATTTTTCACTACGGACTAAGGTATATAAGAATATGAGGTTTGGTCCATTGAAATGAATAGAATTTGGTCAATATTTTGACACAAGTGCATTTTAATATCAAACTGGACAGACTTTTGTTTGAGATGAAAACTTCGACTATTTTGTGACAGAATAAGTGATCAACTGAACTATGGTCCGTCACTAAGTTTGGACTTGTTGTATATAGGGATTTTTGTTCAAGGACCAGAAAGACTAAATGATTTAACTCCAAGCAGTCTAGTTTTGTCTTATCCTAATGAACCAAGTTACCAACTTGTGCAAAGTCTCTCTTTGTAGCACAGCCAAAGTGAAAAATAATCCTAACTATTTGACTTGAATCAACTCCCAAGTCATGAACTACTAATCAAACACCTTAATCTTGTTTGTCCAATTAGCTTCATCCATGATTTCAGCATATGTTCTTCATAGTGGGAGAAATTATTAACTCGGTCATCAACACCAAAATTATTTAATAAAACATTATAAAAATTGAGGGGGCCTAGATGCTATCAAATAGGGCGTGCACGCAGATCAGTAGCTTAGGTCATGCCGCAGCACAGATTATAGCTCGAGACGTGCTGAGCCGTGAACGGGCACAATGGGCAGCACAGTCGTTTGGGCTAGGTCCATGCCAGCACTGCATGGAGGCAACATGGAGGCACGACGGCATGGCGGCAGCATAGAGGCACTTCAGCACAGTCGGGCATTGCGGCACTGTCATGGGCCTACGGTAGGGCACGGCTACCTGCGGCAAGCCACGTCGACCGCAATAGGGAGGTGGCCAAAGATGGGCTGTGGGGCAGACGAGTGGGGCCTCATCACGCGGTCGATGGTCGTCGCCTCGCCCACCATGCCACCTTGTTGCTACAGCCTCGCCTCCCGTGCCACCTTCATCCATCGATCGGCCCTAGCTTAGCTGACCATCTGCCTTTGCGCTCCTGGACTCTGCGTTGGGCGCCACAGCCCGCTAGCCTAGCTCAACTCACCCGGCCAACCACTACTTCGTCATTGGCGACTACCCACCTTCCGACGCCCGCACACCATCCACCTCCACCTCAGCCAGCACGCCTCTGCACCACCAACCTCCACGGCTGCCTCTGCCTGATTCGCTTGTGGTCGGTGAGGCCACCGTTTGCCTCGCCAGACTGGGCCCTAGCTCCTCACTGTCACTTGCTTATGGCTGGTGCCCTGCCTTTGGCCTCAGCCCCCTTGCTCGCTCGTGTTGGCTTGCAACTCCGACGCCGCTCGAGCTGGCCAGTCCTCATAGCCTTATTTGCGCACTCATGAACCGAAGAGGCCCGAAAGACAGCCATTAAAGCTAGCCAGATTTGAATAGATCTCAAAATGAATTTAATTTTATTTTAGGTTCTAGCGGGGGTTTCTTTGCAATGCCAAAAAGGTGGATTATTAAGGCTACTATGCCTATTATTGGCAGGATTTCTCGTGGAATTCTTATGCAATTCAAAATTTCATGTCTATTTAATCCAAATAAAATTATTACTGATCCAGGGTATCACATTGAGCTGATATCAGTATATCATCTCATCGAGTTGACATTAATCCATTGAGGTTTTGAGCCTACCCTCTGTTTCAATTCTGACTTGGCCACTTACCCTCACTCTCTCAATCCCTCTCTCCCTCTCCTCGTTCGGCACCACACTTAGGTCTCTTCATTCATCTCGCTGCTCACTCGCTCTTTGTCATGAGAGACATGCAAGAGATTGAGGGAGATGGGCAAGAGAGGGAGAGCTAAGAGAGGGAACAATGGGTGAGAAAGAGAGCCGAGAGAGATTGAGAGAGATGGGTGAGAGAGAGATAAGGAGATTGAGAAAGAGGGAAGAGAGAGGAGAAAGCAGCTTCTTACAACGTAATGTCTTTGTACTAAGGAGTATCGTGTACTCACGCAAACACTATAAATATCACTTTGTACATTTTAAAAATATATAAAATATTTTTAAGCTATTCCACATATTTACTGTTTTGCTACTATTCTAGATCCTTAGAGAAAATTAACTAATGTGCAAGGCGCCTTCAAGGAATAGGTGAAGCATTCGATTTTGATTTTTTTGAGGCATATACTCATGCTTATAATGAGTTTTTTAGAGTTTTCAACAAATATTATGAAAAATTTGGCAACAGAAGTGAAATAAGAAGATCTACCTTAACAACACAATAAACACGAGACAGTTCGACCGCTTCAAACATATGGAAGAAGCTAAAAGGTAAAGCGTCTAGTTTGTCTTTTGAAGTACTGAGCAGGTCGCAATGGAATCCACAGGTAAAGATCAACCACTACATCGAGACGCTTTTCGTGGAAAGTGAGTTTGACATGGACGAGGACAATTAACTCAGCTTGCTCTTGTGGTGGAAGAATCACAAACTTATTTACCCCATGCTATCATATTTTGTACGAGATGTACTTGCGGTTCCAGCATCTACTGTCTTATCGAAAGCCACTTTCAGTTTGGTGGAGAGGATACTTGAGCCGAGGAGGTTGTCTCTCAAACTTAAGATGGTTGAGACAATTACATGTCTTACAGACTAGCAACGTGTAGATGAAAGGACACAGTATTAGAGTGAGGATCCGGATATCGTAGGCGTGATAGTCAACTTTGACCATCTCGAGTAGTCTATGCATATGCATGTAGTTACTATACTATTTGTCTTTTTGGGAGTACTCCACATCGGGGCATATGGTTTTTAACGAGGCAACTATGTATTTTTTCAGGAATGAATAAAGTTTACCTCTTCTTCCCCCAACATTTACATCTATTGTCTCAGTTCCGTGCGTTTCTGACTCCTTTCCTCTCATTGCAATAGTGCAAATAGGTCGAGTCTAGGTCGGCATGGCACGAAGCAGGTACAAAGCACAAATAGATCGTGCCTGAGCTCGCTGAAGGCGAGCCAGGCCAGCATGGCGGGCACGACAGACAGTCTTAGCCCAACACGGTTCAGACACGAAATACGATAGGTCCGTGCCGGACTAGCCTAGCATGGCACGACGCCCACCACTACATTGGACGCCCAAGCGCGTATCCAGTAAAACCCCACTAGCACGTGTGGTTGATGAGCTTGACCCAGGAGTGCTCCCACATGTCATTGACTGTCAAAGACAACCATGTAAGACAACACACGTAGTCCTCCGTTGCGCCACCCCAATTCACGGCACACCGATCGGGTAGGCTATACCTTTGACAGGTGGGCCCAAGACCTTGGCTGCAGTACCGTTTTTAACACTTGATAGTCTTGTTAAGGGTTTGAAATCTCATTTTTGATTGACATCTCGGGGTAGGTGTAATTCAAAATTTCATCGAGATCTCAGAATTTTGGACAAATCCCAGATGAAATACAAAAATCAAAAATCAAATCTGTTTTTTTTTCAACCGAGATTTATGTAAAATTGGACTAGTGAAAAATAGGGCAAAACACGTTGATATTTTTTGTATTTTTTTGTGGATGGTCCTGACATAAAACTAATATTTCCATAAAAATTTCAGATGATAATTAAGCTTGAGAAATTTTTAAAAATTTTGACAGTGGTATAATCATGATACAAGACTGATCAGCAAATTTGAACCAAATGAAAAATGGAACAAATCGTGTTATAAAATTTTATAAATTTTTATGGGTGGTTCTAATGCGATGGTTCTGATGTATCAATAATATTTTCATAAAATTTTCAGATGATGATCAAGCTTTAAAAATTTAAAATAATTCTGACAATACTACTGTTTAGATAAAAGCCTTACCGGTAAATTTCAACCGAATGAAAAATAGTCCAAAACACGTTAGAAATTTTTAAAAAATTTTGTGGATGTTCTTGATGCATCATCAATGTTTTCAAAAATTCTGACAGTTCTACTTACTGATAAATGTGTGATAATCAATACATAGATTTGCTTGAGTAACTAAAAAAGATTTAAAATTTTTGAAACTTTTATAAAAAGATTTTAAGAAAATAATTAAGCTATCATAAAAATTTTAGATCACGATCACACTAGAGAAAATTTATAAAATTCTAACACGCCATCGCCTAATTTTTATTCATTCTATCTTTGATTTTTAAAAATAACAAATGAATTTGAATTATTTTGAAAATTTTTCTATATGATCTTAGACTTCAAAAGATAATACTATAATTTTTAGAGCATTATCAAAATTGTATAATTTTATAAAAATCTTATGGTGTTTTTGTCGAAATTATAAAATACCTTAAAATTTTGATTTTTAACAAATTTTTGTGGATGATGACTTTCTTAAGGGTTAGTGAGCTAAATCCGGCTCTCAAAACTCAAAATCCAGTTATAGTACTCGAGATTTCAACGAGATTTGGTGAAATCTCGCCAAAATTTTCTTGATTAATGTAGCATTTGATTTTTTTTTGTAAATTTTTTACCCTGTCTGAATTTTAAATCTCATTCTAAGCCGAAATTTGTGGGATTTGTGAAATTTCACCAAATTTTAAAACCTCTATCTCATCATCCCGCAACGTAAAAGCCCCGAAGCGGACGATATTTCTGAAATTTGGTCGAATTTTAGAACCTCGATCTCATCATCCCACAATGTAAAAACTCCAAAGCTTTTCGCCTCTCACCATCCACCGGTCCCCCTCCTCTCTTCCTCCTCGACCGGAAGAAGCTCCTGTTAGAGATCTAGGTATTATTTTAATTTTAGATTTGAATATAAAACATAATCCCAAAATAATCAAACACAACAGACTAGACAGAAGATACCACATATTTCTGAAAAGTGGATCTAGAAATGTTGTATACGAGATGAACAGAGGGAAAATAGGAGAATTCTTACGATGGGCTTGATGACGAAAAGGAAGCAGCGCAGTAGCGACCGGTTGTAGAGGAAGTAGTCGACGCAAAGGAAGTAGTCAACGTCGTGGATCGTGTCCTACGTCCAATAGTAAGATGAAGAGCTCGAGCGGTCGCATAGTTGCGCTACCCAGAAACCTTATTACCGCCCCCTATGCAGGTTCTCGCAGCGGCAATGGTTCGGAGATTCCGCTCTCCTTGCCTCGCGGTGCACGCCGAGAGGAAGGTCGGTGAGGAACGAGAGCAGCACTAAGACTCAACACAGATCATAGTGGATGAACGCGAGCACAAAAGGCCTATCTATCTGGATGTCTCCAGATTTTATAGTCTCGCACCAGTAACGGTCAATGAATTACAGCACCATTAAATGCTAGTAACCGCAGAATTAATTGAATGTTTAAATTGGTCATTCAAACAGTCAAAATAACTGTTTCAATTCTCAGTAAATGACCCCATTAATTCACTAATAATGGAGAGAAACCGATAATTAAAAGAGTTTAAACGTGCTAGGAATTTAATCCACGGCACGGTGACTCGCCACGTCACATCACAACTCACAAGTCACGCGGTAATTCGCGAAATACGCGCGTGCACGCGTGTGACTTTAGCCATGCTCCTCACCCTCCATATACCTCATTACAAAGCATGATGGAAGCTCTCCCTTTTAAATTGGTATTCTCCCCTTTCAACTAGCAATATGATACTATTCTTTATAAATTTAACATTAGATATAAATAGACCACATGGACCTCATTTCTAACAGCTCCAATCCCTAGGAGAGCAACCCCCCGAGCCCTCGAGCGCGCCGCGGCAATCAGGAGCTTGCGAGGTGGGTGGCGGATCGAGCTCTGGGACCAATGGGGTTTGATGCGGAGTTGAGCGGTTTCGGGGCGTGGTTAATTAATTGTAACGGACCGCCCTTTTCAGGGGGTGCGTATAAATACCGTACAGCTACCCAGGAATTCAGCTGCTGGTAACCAAGTGTACATTGCCAGGTGAAAAGCGCAATTCAACAGTTGATATTGAGAAATTAAGCCTGACGACTAAGGTTTTTACAAAATGGCGCGACATGCGCTAAGTACAATACCAAAAACAAGCCCACGGGAAACGGCTCGAGCAGCAGATCAACACCTTCAGAACCAAACACTGTCGTCATCTAAGGAGTCTTGAAACTCTCCGGCTTTATGAAAGTCTATTGGAGGGGGTAGGAAGCAAGGGTGAGTACTAGACAGTACTCAACAAACCACACAGGAATATTCTGAATATTATATGCACGGATTCACAAAGGGTTGGTACATGTTCATAATTATTGTGGATGCAGTTTTAAAGATCAAATTTAATTACATTTGAAACACAAACCATAAGATAACTAGTACAGGGGGGTTTCTGCAAAAATCCAGCGTTTCGACCAGTTTTATTATTAAGATTAATTTGAGCTCAGATTCGGGTATCACCCCATATTAACTCAGCTTCATTAACCGGAAGCACAACATAACCGATTACAATTTAAATGACTCTGCAGAGCTGCTCAGCTTTACCCACAAGATATCTACGATCGTTAGTGCCACGCGATTAACATGCAACTCATATGCATGCGGGCGGACCGAGATGATCATAGCCGTTTGTTGAACTTCCCCTTTTTAGCTCCTACCCAGTAGGCTATCCAAGATCCGCAGTATTCAGGACCCACTGGCCGCCGTGGGAGACGCGATCTGAATATTATGGATACCCACTGCTGCGTGAACCGGTGAATGGCCTCTCCATTCCCGTTCCGCCCCGATCGCTATGCGATCCATTGCATCACCAGCACATGGTAGCTACTTCCTGTAGGTATTAAAAAGGGAAGTACAATGTACTAGGCTACGTTGGAATGGATCAACAGGGTTGACCGTCCCAACCTGCGGTTGAGCGATTACTGATGTTATTTACTTAGCTCAAAGTGATTAATCCTTATTGTGCCGAAGACCAAGCCAACATCCACACAACACCTTGGTAACCATTGTACCACCACCGTCCCATCCATTGACTTGTCATCGGTTGGGGGTCGTCGGACACGTAGCCACCTCTCGTGGGGAGTCTAACACTGTCCCCCTAACCGTAGCAGTTTTTAAAGATCATCCGAACCAACCTTCGGAGATTAAGCATTTGTCTAAAAGTAATAATTGTATGAATTGCCACATCTACAAGGGTTCAATATTTTATATCCTAGGGTTAAAAAGGAATTAAGGCATAACAATGAGTCTAGCATTGGGTGGTATTTAATCATGTCATTCGAAACTACTATATTTCTTAGTTTCTAAAATACCAGTAAATAATGCAGTACAGAAGATATATATATATACTGTAATGGAACTGGGTTCAACATGTTCAAGGGGTGTGGCATGCCTTGCAGAGTTGAAGGTTCTCCTACAGAATAGTAGCCAGCATCCTGCGGTGTCCCAAACGGCTCCTGCTCCTCGTGCGGCTTGGCGTATTGATCCGGCTCCAAGTACTGCTCCGAGTAGGGTGCCAGCGTCGAATCTAGCGTGTAAAAGCAAATACAGTAAATAAACGAACAAAGCAAATAAAAGAGAAGAAAAATCGGAAAAGAAAATGGATTGGGGAGTCGAATGCAGCGAGAAAGGGGATTTTTGGAATTTCTGGAATTTATTTTGGCAGAACGAAGACCGTAGTTGGATTTAGGGGCTCGAAACGGATAAGAAAACATATTTTTGGGTATTTGTGGATTTTTGGGAATTTTTGGGATTTTTCTGGTATTTTTGGAGATTTTTCTGAATTTTTATTCGATTTTCGGATTTTAAAATGACATTTAAATCCGAAAAGAAATGAAAATCAAAATCTAATTTTTGGGCTGCATAGTGCTCCCGACCTAGCACTGTGCTTCGCACAGCACCGGCCCACACGGTCGCGTGGCCCATGTGAAAGTGCATCTAGGCTCCTTAACCGTTTTGGTGATTAATGATGACACAATTAGAGAATGCTAATTGTTTAAGTGAGAATTTATGGAGAAATCGAAAGTCTATCATATGTGAAAGTGATCGGACACCCCTACAAGCATTTAAAATAATGAAGGCGGCATCAAGACATGAGCTGTAATTTTAATATTTATTTGTGTCTAAGGATAGTCGTACTATTAAGGGGGATACGACGTAAAATCGCTTCTAGGATAGTCTTGTACTCATTGGATGAAAATTGCATTGCAAAAACCAAAAATTCATTGCATTTCCTTTGGCTATCTCTATGCTGGACGAGCAAGTCAGTCCGGAGTATCCGGATATCAAGTCCGGACATTCCGGGTTGCACCCCTTGGTAAGTGCTGACACCACCTATCCGGACTATCCGGGGTTTATATCCGGATACTCCGGTTATGCGCAACACCTCTTAACGGTTGGATTTTGGAGCCCCCTATATAAGCCATAACACTCACCCACCAGGCTCCAACGGCTCATTCATTGAAGTTCAAGCTCTCTAGCATTCATTTCTCATTTCCCTTGAGCTCTAGCCTACTTCTCCAACATTAAATCTTGTGATTTGAATCTTTGGAAGAGGGGAGTAGATTAAAGTGCTTTGACATTCATTTTTCATTCTTGAGCACAAGTTTCATCCTCCAAGACGATTTGGCGACGTATTTGTTACTCTTGGAGTTTGAAGGGATCCTAGATGGCAAGGAGTCACCGGGAGCCTCCAATATTTGGTGTGGTGAGCCCCGAGGTTTGTGAAAGCAAGTCACGCCTCCGAAAGGAAAGAGGCAAGAAGTGAAGACCGGTGAGTGCTTTGTGCAACACCGGGAGGATAGTGGTCAAGAGGGACCTAGGCTTTGTGCCTCCTCAACGGAGACGTAAGATTCCCTTCAAGAATCCGAACTTCGGGTAAAAATCTTTGTCTTCGTGTTCTTCATTTGTTCTTACTAGGGTTTGTGTTCTTGGACTTTTCGGAGCCCCGATCTACTCTATCACTGTGTTTGATTCTAGATCTACATCACCCTCAGGTACCTAATAGTTTTTAGAACATTTGTGTTCAATTAGATTGTTGGAAAATTGTAGAGATTTAAAATCTCACTTCGAGGTCTCCAATCCGGAGTATCCGAATCCATTACCCTGGATAGTGTGGACATACCGAAGTATCCGGACAAAACCCCGGACACTCTGGGCTCAGACCCTCGGGAGATTTTATTTTGCTGCAAAATTTTTATTCGCCTATTCACCCCCGTCTAGGCGACATCTCCGGTCCTTTCAATTGGTATCAAAGCCAAATCTCTGTAGTTTGGCTTAACCGCTTGGAGAATTAAGATGTCGCAAATAGAGAAGGTTACCGAAATCCGTGACGAAGGTAAGGCCACGGGTTCCGGTAAAGGTGTTGAGATTCCATATGATTATCCTTCCTTTGGAGTCTCAAGCTCCTCATCTTATGTTTCCGTATCCTCCGGTAGAGCGCCTCACTTCGATGGCACTCGCTATGCCGCATGGAAACACAAGATGAAGATGCATTTGAGATCACTTCATCCTTTTATTTGGAAGATTGTAGAAATAGGTTTCAAGCCCGTTGATCCAAAGAATCTCACTCTCGAAGAAGAAAAAGCTCAACATCTCAATGACCTGGCCGTCAATGCCTTGTTCAATACTTTGGGTGATTCCGAATTCAACCGAGTTGATGGAGTCGATAATGCCAAGGAAATATGGGAATGGCTCATGATTGCGCACGAACGTATATCAAGTGTTCGTGAGTCAAAGATCGAGCTTATCATCGGAGAGCTAAGCCGGTTCACTCTAGAAGATGGAGAAGGCTACAACAATATGTTTGACCGATTGATGGTGTTAGTCAATCAAGCTAAAGGACTTGGATGTACCGAGTTAACCGACAAGGCCGTGGTGAAGATTATTCTTCTTGTGATCACTCCCACCAACTGCAATCTTGTTCAACTAATCCGAGACCGGCCAAACTTTGACACCTTGACGCCTCATGATGTTATTGGATGGTTAATGATGGATGAAATGATGATCAAGGAGGCGGAAGTTGTAGAAGAGCTCAAATCCGGCAAGAAGAAAGAAATTGCTTTGAAGGCCGTCAAAATCGCGCGTGAAGCAGAAAAGAGCACTAGTGACGATGAAGAGTCAGGTGGCCCCTTAACCAATGATGACATGGCCCTACTTGTGAGAAGATTCAATAAGTTTCTCAAGAAGAAGGGTTACAAACCGGGAAACCACTCTAAACACCAATGGAACAAATCAAGAGGAAGACACTCAACTAGAAAGTGCTATGAGTGTGGGGAGCCCGGCCACTTCATCGCCAAATGCCCACAACGAGACAAGAAAGAAGACAAGCCCTACAAGAAGGACAAGTACCGGGGCAAGGACAAGGAAAGAAGCAAAAAGTTCAAGCATTACAAGCACAAGGGACAAGCCCACATTGGAGAAGAGTGGGATTCAAACTCCGACTCCGACTCAAGCTCCGAATCTGATGAAGGAGGAGTTGCTTCCGTCGCCATCGCCGTGCCTTCTACCTCAACAACGTCGAAGGGCCTCTTCGACAACTTGAGCGACGACGACGACGTTCCAATGTGCCTTATGGCCAAGGGGCGCAAGGTATCAATCAAAGCATCATCCCCTTCTATTGTTGACTCATGCTTAGATGATAGCGATGACGCTAGTGACGATGATAGCGCGTTCAAGTCCATGAAGGACTTTGATGTTCAAAAGTTAGATTTACTCTTAAAAGATATTGAGAAATTGGAGGAAACCCTTGAGCAAAAGGAGGCTACTCTCGAATCTCAAGAGGATTTGCTCATTCTTGAAAAAGAGAAAAATCTTGAGCTAGAGAAAAATCTAACCAATGAAAGAAGAAAGTATGAGGAGTTGGTCAAAAGTTCAAAAATGACCAAATCCGAGTTAGCTAGTCTTGAGATCACCAACGCTTCACTCGTAGAGGAACTTGTCAAAGCAAAGGACGCTTGCAAGGCTCTTGAAGTGAAGCTTGTTGATCTCTCGAATAGCTCTTCTAACTCCTCGACGGGTAACTCCAATTCCTCATTACCGTCTACTAGCAATGGATGTGCTAGATGCTATAATGTTAATATTGATGCTTGTATCACTAACCTTGAGACTTTGCAAGTATTAGCTCATGAAAATGAGAAGCTCAAGGGAATGCTTGAAGATGGACTTCAAAAGTCCTATAAGGCTAGCAAAGGATTAGAGAAATTCCTCGGTAAGGCCAAGGTAACGTTATGAAACATGGGCTTGGGTATGTTCCGCCCAAGGGAAAAAAGAGCCACATTATGGTTGCCCCGTTGAACAAGCCCATTCACTTTGTCAAGAGCGAAGGAAATTCTAAGTATAAGGCTCACGTTACTTTCTTTGCTTCTTATGTGCTCAAAAGAACTAACTTCGGGCGTGTAGTTGCTTATCATATTGGGCGTAAGCCCAACAATGCTTCTCATGTGCGATCTATTTGGGTTCCTAAGTCTCTTGTCACTAACGTGCGCGGACCTAAACAAGTTTGGGTACCAAAAGGCAAAATCTAAATTTCGTTTTGTAGGCCTACATCTCCTGTGGATCAAGTTGGATTTTGGATAGCGGATGTACACATCATATGACCAGAGAAAGGGCGATGTTCGCACATTTGGATGCTAATGGGGCAAATAGTGAAAGCATCATTTTTGGCGACAATGGAAAAGGTGAAGTGGTAGGTTTAGGTAAGATTCTCATTACAAATGATTTTCATATAAATAATGTTTTGCTTGTTGAGTCTCTTAGCTACAATTTATTGTCCGTTGCTCAACTATGTGAAGCGGGCTATAATTGTGTATTTAGTGATAAGGGTGTGGATGTCATAAAAAGAATAGACGGTTCAATAGCCGTTAAGGGACGTTTAAAGGGGAACCTCTATCTTGTAGATTTTACTACGGATAGAATCAACCTTGAAACGTGCCTTATGGCTAAATCAAGCATGGGTTGGTTATGGCATCGCCGACTTGCCCATGTTGGTATGAGGAACCTCCACAAACTCCTTAAAGGCAATCACATCCTTAGATTAACCAATGTTATCTTTGATAAAGATAGGGTATGCAGCGCATGCCAAGCCGGAAAGCAAGTTAGAGCCTCTCATCCCGCTAAGAATGTGATGACTACCACAAGACCTCTGGAGATGCACCATATGGATTTATTCGGTCCAATCGCCTACATAAGCATAGGAGAAAACAAGTATGGTCTCGTTATTGTTGATGATTTTTCTCATTTCACTTGGGTATTTTTCTTGCATGACAAAAGCGAAGCCCAAGGAAGCCTAAATAAATTCATGAGAAGGGCACAAAATGAATTTGAAGTGAAGATCAAGAAAATCCAAAGTGATAACGGCACCGAATTCAAGAACACCGGCGTGGAGGAATATCTCGATAAGGAGGGCATAAAGCATGAGTTCTTGGCTCCCTATTCCCCTCAACAAAATGGGGTGGCCGAGAGGAAGAATCGAACTCTCATCAAGATGGCGCGCACGATGCTTGACGAGTACAAGGTCTCCGACATATTTTGGGCGGAGGCTATCAACACTGCGTGTCATGGCACCAACCGCCTATATCTCCACAAGATCTTGAAGAAGACGGCTTACGAGCTACTTACCGGTAAGAAGCCAAATGTCTCCTACTTCCGAGTCTTTGGAAGCAAATGCTATATCCTCAACAAGAAAGCTAAGTCTTCTAAATTTGCTCCTAAAGTAGATGAAGGTTTCTTGCTTGGTTATGGGTCAAATGCTTACGCATACCGAGTTTTCAATAACACCACCGGTGTGGTTAAAATCTCGCGTGATGTAACATTTGACGAAACTAATGGTTCTCAAGTAGAACAAGTTGATCGTGCTGTGATTGACAGGGAAGAACCACCTTGCAAAGCAATCAAGAGATTGGCAATTGGGGAGGTGAAACCTCAAGAGCAAGAATAAATCCCGAGCACCCCAACCCAGAATGTCCAGGATGATATCCGGAATAGCCCGGAGTGTCCGGGTTCAACCCTGGATACTCCGGACTGTGATGCTCCGGGTAATATTCCCTCTTCGTCCATGCAAGTTTAGGATGGCTCGAACACTTCTCAAGATGATGAAGAGCCCATACAAAGAACAAGTGCAACCGTTCCTCACCCGAGAGTACATCAAAGCATACAACGGGATTATCCAGTGGATAACATACTCGGAGACATTAACAAGGGGGTTTCTACTCAATCTCGCATTGCTAATTTTTTGTGAATTTTACTCTTTTGTTTCCTCTCTTGAACCTCTTAAGGTAGAAGAAGCACTTCAAAATCCGGATTGGGTGATGGCTATGCAAGAGGAGTTAAATAACTTCGAGTGCAATCAAGTGTGAAAGCTTGTCAAAAGGCCCAAGCAAAACGTGATTGGAACAAAATGGGTATTTCGGAACAAGCAAGACGAGCATGGAGTAGTGACTAGAAATAAAGCCCGGTTGGTTGCTCAAGGTTTCACGCAAATTGAAGGTTTGGATTTCGATGAAATTTATGCTCCCGTAACTAGGCTTGAGTCTATTAGAATATTACTTGCCTTTGCTACTCACCATGACTTTAAGTTGTATCAAATGGACATAAAAAGCGCCTTCCTGAATGGACCACTCTCCGAGATGGTCTATGTTGAGCAACCACCCGGCTTTGAAGATCCAAACTTTCTGGACCATGTCTACTTCCTGCACAAGGCGCTATATGGACTCAAACAAGCACCAAGAGCATGGTTTGAATGTCTTCGAGATTTCCTTCTCGATCAAGGTTTTGTAGTCGGAAAGGCCGACCCTACTCTCTTTACTAAGCATATTGATAATAATCTATTTGTTTGTCAAATTTATGTTGATGACATTATTTTCGGGTCTACTAATGAACAATTGTGTAAGGAGTTTAGCAGGATCATGACCAAGAGGTTCGACATATCCATGATGGGCGAATTGAAGTTCTTCCTCGGTTTTCAAGTCAAATAATTCAAGAAAGGAACTTTCATATGCCAAACCAAATACATCAAGGACATGCTGAAGAAGTTCGGTATGGAGAACGCCAAGTCGATCAAGACACCCATGCAAGCCAACAGATACCTAGACCTCGACAAAGAAGGTAAACCGGTCGTCCAAAAGGTATATTGTTCGATGATCGGTTCTCTTCTTTACCTTTGTGCATCTAGACCCGATATCATGCTTAGTGTGTGCATGTGTACACGATTTCAAGTCGCTCCTAAGGAGTGCCACATGGTGGCGGTGAAAAGAATCTTGAGATATTTGGTGCACACTCCTCATTTTGAGCTTTGGTATCCAAAAGGTTCGTCATTTGAATTAGTTGGCTATTCCGATGCGGATTATGCCGGTTGTAAAGTGGATAGAAAGAGTACTTCGGGGACTTGTCAATTTCTAGGAAGATCTCTTGTGTCATGGTCCTCTAAGAAATAAAATTATGTAGCCCTATCCACAGCCGAAGCCGAGTATATTGCGGCCGGGAGTTGTTGTGCCCAATTGCTGTGGATGAGGCAAACCTTGAGTATTATGGTCTAACCTTCAACCATGTCTGTGTGACAATGAGAGCGCCATAAAAATAGCCAACAACCCCGTCCAACATTCTCGTACAAAGCATATTGATATTCGTCACCATTTCCTAAGAGATCATGCAACTAAGGGCGATATAGATATTCAACATGTGAGCACAAATGATCAATTAGCCGATATTTTCACCAAGCCCTTGATGAAAAGAGATTCTGTGAATTGAGAAGTGGTCTAAATATCTTAGATTCTCGAAACGTGGCTTGAAAAAGTGCTCACACCTTGGTTGATGATTGAAAATGTTTTCAAATTTTTGTTGATCTTTTTCTTTGAGCTTTCCGTGTTATCTCAATTTTTTGATCTTTGGATCTAGCCTCATTACTATGTGACTATAGCCTTTGCCAGCAAGCGCCCCTCCGATGGCTTCTTCCCAGGGAGGTTCCGGTGCCAGCAAGCGCCCCTCCGATGACCCTCTTTCTTCATCTTCTGTGCCTGGCTCTTCTAAGAGACAAAGGCATGTTGTGAGGAAAGTTAGCCAGGGCCGTGTCAATCTGCTCACCGCAGCTCCAGCTGCTCCATCTCCTCAAGCTACCGAGGAACATCCCGCTGACACTCACAAGAGGCTTAGGGAGCAGAAAAAGAAACAGCATCAAGAGTCTGGCACAGTGATTGGTCCTCTTCTGAAGAGCAAACCGGTTTGGAGGTACCCCGGTCAAATGAGCCGTCTTCGTGTGGTCGACTACAGAGTCAGATTTCAAAAAGGAAAGGCCATAGTGGAGTAAAGGAATAAGGATCCGCTTGATTTTCATCAGGATGAGAATGTGGACAAGCGATTCTGGAACAGATTCCACTCAGATTACTATGAGACCGTTCTATTCCCTTTGGAGCATCCCGTGATGAAGATGAAAACCATCGACTGGTCGTACATGTCGGATCTTCACAATCCCATCTTCGATGAAGTCATCCAAATTTGCGAGCGCCACCTGTGAAAAATATAATGAGTTGTCATTACTCCTGGAATGATGGAGTAATTATGCAGTTCTACTCCACTTTATATTTTGATAAGACTCAAGATGCCATATGGTGGATGACTGATGAGATATGGTATGTGGCTACCAAAAAACGTTTGCTCGAGTTTTGAAGCTTAAGTCACAAGATGGCGAGGCCAAGTTCCATGACAAGAAGCCACTTTCTCCTAATCAGATTGAAGCCTTATATGATTCGTCTCAGAACTTTGTTGTTAGGACGATCAAGGGTCTGAAGGAGGTGCCATCGGTCCTCTACAGGATACTCAGGGCTACTCTATGGCCCAAAGAGGGAGATGCTTCGTCCATCAACTCATATGGGTGGAACCTGTTATTTCATTTGGTGGAGCGCACCCACAGTTTTGACTTGGTGGATTTTATCTGGGAGGCCATCCGCCATTACTCCATGAGCAACGTCAGCAGCTGCGGGTATGCTCCTTTCATTATGGCTTTGATTGATCATGTGTCCGGGCTCGATTTCATCAAGGATGTAGAGCACTTGTCATACAAGGTCCGAGCCCCTTCAGCTTCAGTCCCAGCAGCTCCTGGTGTTCCAGCTAGTCGACAGACTAGGCTTGTAGGGTTCTCGTGCCAGCACTTCCGCTCCTCCTCCAGCTTCAGCCACAGCTCCAGTTTCTGCTCCGGGGTCTCCTTCCTCCAGCAGAGACACAATCAAGAGGATGCTGAAGTGCCTTTTTTGCTTGTGTCAAGATGTCTCCTCTCAAGTCAAGGAAACTCGCAAGGAGATCCGAGAGCACCGCAAGGAGTTTCGAGCTTATCGACGCTAGCAAGGCGAGGACATCCCTCCTAGTGAGTCTGATGAGTCCTCTGGTCAGCCTAGCACTAATTCTGCCACGCAGCACCTTTTTGGTCTTCGGCCCAAGCAGCTCAAAGTAGTGGCGATGGCGAAGGCGATGGCGATGGCGCATGGAGATGACACCGAGGAGGCAGAGTATCGGCCTTCCGTCAGTGACGACGAGTGATCCTCTGTTTTCTTTTCTTTTGGTGTCTTGATGCCAAAGGGGGAGAAGTGCTTAGTTTGTTGCCTAGCTTGTTGCTTCATTAGTTGCTTATCTGTTGACTGTTATGTCTTGTTATGCTGGTACCTTGTGCTTTTAACTTATTGGTATTATCTTTATGCATCTTTATGCTTGTGAGTTATTTATGTTGTGTGCCCCATGCCATGTCATAATGCATATTATTTGCTATTATTCTCTCTCGGATGAAATAATATAGGGGGAGCTCCGTCAAAATTTCCCGTAAAGGCGTGCATTTGAACTTTATCTCAAAACTTTATATTGCATGCATTTAGGGGGAGCTCCACCACATGTTTGGTAACCGATAATTTATTCCTTTTCGAATTTCTTATAAGTCCTTAATTGTGTTGTCATCAATACACCAAAAAGAGGGAGATTGAAAGTGCATCTAGGCTTCTTAACCGTTTTGGTGATTAATGACGACACAATTAGAGAATGCTAATTGTTTAAGTGAGAATTTATGAAGAAATCAAAAGTCTATCATATGTGAAAGCGATCGGACACCCCTACAAGCATTTAAAATAATGAAGGCGGCATCAAGACATGAGTTGTAATTTTAATATTTATTTGTGTCTAAGGATAGCCGTACTATTAAGGGGGATACGACGCAAAATCGCTTCTAGGATAGTCTTGTGCTCATTGGATGAAAATTGCATTACAAAAACCAAAAATCCATTGCATTTCCTTTGGCTATCTCTATGTTGGCCGAGCAAGTCAGTCCGGAGTATCTGGACATTTGTATCCAGAGTATTCGGGATTAGTCCGGAGTATCCGGATATCAAGTCCGGACATTCCGGGTTGCACCCCTCGGTAAGTGCTGACACCACCTATCCGGACTATCCGGGGTTTATATCCGGATACTCCGGGTTATGCGCAGCACCTCTTAACGGTTGGATTTTGGAGCCCCCTATATAAGCCATAACACTCACCCACCAGGCTCCAACGGCTCATTCATTGAAGATCAAGCTCTCTAGCATTCATTTCTCATTTCCCTTGAGCTCTAGTCTACTTCTCCAACATTAAATCTTGTGATTTGAATCTTTGGAAGAGAGGAGTAGATTAAAGTGCTTTGACATTCATTTTTCATTCTTGAACACAAGTTTCATCCTCCAAGACGATTTGGCGACGTTTTTGTTACTCTTGGAGTTTGAAGGGCTCCTAGACGGCAAGGAGTCACCGGGAGCCTCCAATACTTGGTGTGGTGAGCCCCGGAGGTTTGTGAAGGCAAGTCTCGCCTTCGAAAGGAAAGAGGCAAGAAGTGAAGACCGGCGAGTGCTTTGTGCAACACCGGGAGGATAGTGGTCAAGAGGGACCTGGGCTTTGTGCCTCCTCAACGGAGACGTAGGATTCCCTTCAAGAATCCGAACTTCGGGTAAAAATCTTTGTCTTTGTGTTCTTCATTTGTTCTTGCTAGGGTTTGTGTTCTTGGACTTTTCGAAGTCCCGATCTACTCTATCACTGTGTTTGGTTCTAGATCTACATCACCCTCAGGTACCTGATAGTTTTTAGAACATTTGTAGTCAATTAGATTGTTGGAAAATTGTAGAAATTTAAAATCTCACTTCGAGGTCTCCAATCCGGAGTATCCGAATCCATTACCCCGGATAGTTCGGACATACCGGAGTATCCGGACAAAACCCCGGACACTTCGGGCTCAGACCTTTGGGAGATTTTATTTTGCTGCAAAATTTTTATTCGCCTATTCACCCCCCTCTAGGCGACATCTCCGGTCCTTTCACCATGACGCCAGGCGCAGCCAGACGCTGTGTTCGAGGTAGCAATCGGCGCAAGGGCCCAGGGGAGCGCCTTGGCCGGGCAAGCGGCCCGGACGACAATGAGAGGATAGAGCAAGCCAGACCAGGGTGGGGCGAGCTGTCGGTGGGAGGGAGTGATGCGGTGGCAAGCTTGGCACCGGAGTGGGAAGAAGCAGGGCAAACTAGCGAAATAGCGCACGGGAGGAGGAATGGAGTGGCGAGGGAGAAGGAGGAGTTTAAGGCGAACTCGGGGAGGTGGAGAAATGGGGGAGGGAGGGATCGGAGAGTCACGGCGACAGAAAGCAACCGGAGATGGGGAAGAAGCTTCTGGCGCGGCGTGGGGAGGCGGCCGGAGAAGAAATGGATAGGCGGGGAGGGAAAGGAGAGCCTTGGTGCGCTCGGAGCAACGAAAATGGAGGCTTGGCGGGGGTTTTTATAGTGTGCACGAGGAGGAAGAAAGAGCAGACGGTGGGAGAGAGAAAGGGCACTGGTGGTGGCCAAAGGAACAGGAGCAGAGTGGCGCTCAGAGCGAGCACGGAGGTGAGGGAGGAGGGCTGTCGGGTGGCGGTGTCAGCGGGCGGCGCAGGTTGCTTCATGGGGCGGTGGCGCACGGAGCCGGGCGTGAGGGCGACGGTGGCAGTGTCGTGCGGGATGGGTTGGGCCGCGGAGCGCGGGGGAGATGGGCCGCGCAGGATTGGGTCGAGGCGGAGGGAGCGGGGCAGGCCGACTGGGTTGGGAGGGGGAGAAGACGCGTTCAGGCAGGGCGTCAGCCAAAGGGAGGAAGCGTAAAGGCAAAAGAGGGAAAGCGAAATTCGGGAGAGGGTTTCTCGAAAAGGAAAGTCTTCAAATTAAACCGGATAAAATCAAAATAAATTCAGGAAAAATCCAAATAAATTTCGGATAAAAAGCAAAGGCCAAATTTAACTCATTTTGAAATTTTGGGGTTATTTCATTAATCTCTTGCGCTCGTGTCGTGTAGGTGGCGGTGAGAACGGCGGCAAGGTCGGGCTGCCGGCATTGGACGTAGCGCTCGCGTTCCCGCAGGCCACGCCGGCGTCCCACTTCCCGCCTGCCGGTGAGATCTCTCGCTCACTCTGTTTCTTTTTTCGTTCAAAGGTAGAATTTTCTTTAGATTTAATTACATGTGTTGTACCTGTACAATCATACTGGCAACGAGCGTGTTCTCATTTTCCATTAGAAAAAATAATTGGGTCAGTTGTCTTGTTCAGAGGAGGGTGCACTATTCTATTCATTCGTTTGTAGTTGAATAGTAATATTCAATTCTCGGTTGCTTAATTGGGTCCAAATTGGCAGTAATCAAGTGTGTCCTGTAAAAAATGAGGGTTTTGTTGGGTACCTGGAGGCCGGAGATGTATTTTGGAATTAGTTTTTGTGGAATGTATTTATGATTTTTTTTTTCTGTCGTTATACTTGGTGGAAATAATTATTGTACTACTAGTGCTTCTATGTATTACTCTTAATATAAGTTGCATAAATCTGGTAGCAAGTGAAAGGGAATGTAATCACTATCTACTCTTCATTTATGCTTTAATAGTTGTGTAACTTTCAAAAAGTGTTGCATAGAAGTTATAAGCAGTGCCGATTGGATAATAATTGGGTAGTTTGCTTGCACAACTTGCGCTATACCACAGCAGAAATGGACTTGTTTTCTTATGTTGTTGTTGGCAAGTAGTTGTGTTCTCTTGGTGTGCATTTGGTTCAAGGGCAAAGGCTAGATTGGATGGCCCATCCATCTGTTTCAATCCTTCCTGCTATTTGGTTGGATGGATGGGCGGATGAAGATAGCAACTCTCAGCAATATTCCTCGTAGATGCTGGATGAGCCCATTGAAGTGGCCTAGGTAAATTAATTTCACAAATGGGGTCATCAACACAACTCAAGTACACATAAGTAATTGCTCAACAAAGTAACCACCAACTTTATTGATTTTCAGACATATCATCCAATTACATAATTACAAGGTGCTACCAATAATAAAGTACATCAGAAAGAAGATTACAAGAAAATTTAAAATTCCTAAAAATCTAAGCTTGTTAACCTTTGACCTTGATCTTTGAAAATGGTTAGTCATACATGCATATATATAATAATCAAAAGACAATTGAAGTAGGAATTAAAAAAAAGGGGTTAGGAGTTGCCGTCAGACCCAAATAAAATTGGTGCCGCTCATCGAGATACCAGACCATCCGAGGCCAGTTGGCACCTCTCAATAGACCGGATTTCATCATTCGGCAATAAAACAAACCTGTATTTATCGGGTGACCATAGCATCACATAAATAGTGCACAAATATCCCATAGTAAAAAAGGGTAAAGCCCTTCATGGTAAAAAGATAAGTAAATCATTGTAGAAAGGATAAGAGCAAGCCTCCTAGCCAAACTCTAGCTCATAGCTAGACCACACAAACCAACTAAGCCTCGAAGCAAAGCCACAAGGCAAGCAAACTCCCAAGAGAGCACACCACGAGAGTCACCTCCCTCCAGAGCAAGCCCCTAGGCAAGCCACACAACCCTCAACCATCCAAGCTCAAGGAAGCCAGGAGGTCACCAAGCCATCATCACCAAGCAAGTCAAGAAGCACCAGAGAGCAAGGAGTCAAGAGGCCAAGCCACAAGCTCAGGAACAAGAAGGAACTTCACAAGTACCATCCACAGCCTTGCACTCCTCCTTTCCCAAACGCCAGGTGAGATACATTTTGACCACAGTGCGGATTTAGAGCCACAATAGCAAAATCAATATAGCGAGTAAAGCAGTCGCTAAGCTAGTGGTCTCAGTAGAGGAGTCACCGCAAGGGCTGCGCCGTGCGTGCCCAACAACATTCGCATACTCCCCAACGTATGGAACATTGTGGGTATCGTCGTGGCACCTCCAAAACTTGGGAACTTAACCCTTGAATCATCATCAACCCAAAATAAAAGTATGCATAATCATGATTCACATCTCAGATCAATAAAGCGTCGCCATCAGTAGCTTAGTGCGAAGAAAAGGGGGGAGCCTGGGTGTTGCCAAACCCTAGTGAGCCAGTTCTTAGGCCATAGCAAAGGGGGAGCTCCAGGGAGCAGTAGAAGAAGAGTGGCGACCGAGGGAGGCAGGGCCAGAGGTGTTGGACGAGGTGGTCCGAGCAGACAATCGGGTGGGTGACCCGGTGGTGCAGGCACACGCGTGCAGGCCCAAGAGTGCACTTGCGCTCGAGGATGCTCAAGTGCAAGGCCGGAGGAGAGGCAGCCTGGGGCAAGGTTAGCGAGGCTAGAGTATGCAGTCGGCCTGGGACCTAAGCACGACGGGCAGGGGGCAGCTGAGGGCAAGGTCGAAAGCGGCAGGGCCGAGAGGCATGGCCTAGGGAGGCAGGGGTGGCGCGAGGCATGTCCTGGCGGGGAGGAGGGCAAAGGCTGCAAGGCTGAGTCCGGTGAGGCCGGCGGGAGCAAGCGGCTCAGGGAGGCAACAGCAAGGCCATGAGCAGCGTGAACGGAGCCGGCACCGGTGCTAGGAGAGGAGGAATCGGCCGGATTTGGATGAGGAGCCAAAGAAGAAGAAAGGAGGAGTAAGGGATAAGGGATGGGAAAAAAGAGAAGAGAAGAGGATAAGTGGCTGTTGGCTAGAGAAGAGAAAAGGCGAAGGGAAAAAGAAAAAGAAAAGACAGAAGAAAAGAGAAAAATAAGAAAAGAAGAGAAGAGAGAAGAGGAGAAAAAGAAAGAAGAGAAGACAAATAGAAACTTTTACGCCAAAAATCAGTACATCATCCAAATTGATTTTTACCAAACTAAAAATCCGATAAATTAAACCAACTCATCAATAAAGTATTTAAATGATCAAGGTTAAAAAATTTAACAAATCCAAAATGCTAAAAAGGGTAGCCTATGTATGCCCAATGAGAAAATTTTTGAAATCAGGTTGGACGCCATAAAACTTGCTAAAATCTACTAAAAGATAATACTCTGTAATTTTAAGGATTAATTCAAATCCGACAGGTGATCTTCAGTAATAGCCGGGTGAGGACGATTATAATTACCAAAATCTAGGCAAGTTTCCCCTTAACTATATTTGAGAAATTGTTTTTAAATAATTTCAGATTTATGCAAGCTATCATCAATCCATGGGAAAATACCTTTTAAAGCAAAACCCCAATTTGAAGGTGGTTGGAAAGATGGTTGTGATAATGACTGCTGCGGCAGTGGTTAGATATAGTGATGTAGAATGGAAGTCGCTGCTGAGGCAGTGTATAGATAGATAGTTGAGATGTTGAAATGGCTCATCCATCGAGAGGAGCTGGTGACATATTTATATGTATAGTGGGTAAAGGGCGCCGATGGGAAGGATTGCCATACTGGTGGGGCCCTCTACATGGGCTATAATATAAGATCGAACAACTATAGTCGAACAATGAGCCGTAATAACAATACCAACCATAATGTATGAAATCGGTCAGGAAAGGTGGTCCTATGAAGGTATTATGATCTCCACATTGTATAAGAGTAGATAACTAGGAAGTGTGAAGCTGGAAAAATGCTAGAAAGGCCCAGTGAGGACTCAAAATCAATGGTGGTTGATTCAGGCGCTATATTTAAAGCCTGAGGTGGAATATCTCCAATGTTAAGTAGGAGTACAACTGGCATGATGCAAGTGGGTAGGGAACATTGCTGAAGAACACCACAGCTCGTCGGTATGCCAGGGTTGGATTTCTAATATTGGATTAGTGATAAACATTCTGGGGCTTCACAGGATGGAGTCATTATGGGTAAAGTGGTACCAATTTGCGCAGAGTTAAATCATGAATTCATGCCCATCTTCTAGATTAAAGGCTACAGAAGCTAAGTCTGTATCACATACGAGTGCTAGTAGAAATTTTCATAGTTTTAAATACTCAAGCCTTAAAGAAAACCCAAAACCTAATTTCGGTAAAAATGGATTTTTGAGGTAAGGAGTACATTGGATGGTTATGAGATAAATTCACATTTGCTATTAATGCTTGCTGAGTACTTTTGTATTTCCCCTTGCTTAACTCACTCTTTGCTTAGAAAGTGAGCAATATAGATCCCTCGGCGAGGAATGGGTAGAGGATTACCCACTGGGTCAGGGTAACAACACAACAGAGGACCACCAAGAGGACTGGGCAGATTAATGAGCCGTACGGTGGAGACCGTCTATCTATTAGGCACTGTGGAGACCGTCTATCTATTAGGTACCTAGTCACTATATAAATTAAATATGGATGTGACATGTACATTATGTAAGACTTGATAATTATGGACTGTAGCCTGTGTGGTAATAGATTGTAATATGTTCCATTTTAGTCTCTAATTATTGTTCTGTGGTAACCCTCTGAACACCATATCTGATAAAATGTTGGGTGTGCTCGATAATTTGTTAACTAATATGCCGAGATTCATGTAGTTATCTCAGAGTAATGGCGGTGTTACTGTCATTCCTTGAACTAATTATGCTGGTCGCCACACCCATCCCATGAAATTGGTTGGATGAGCTTATCCAATTTTCATCCCACCCATCTTATCCCTCCAAATTTGAACTTTCATCCCACCCATTATCCAACTCTCATCCCTCCAACCAAACAAAAATTTGGCTTATTCCATTCATCTCTCATCCCTTCAACTAAACATGAACTTAGATAACTTCATCCCTACTAGGATGGATGGCCTCATCCTATCCACCCTTTGCTCTTGAACCAAATGGACCCTTGTTTCGCAATTTTGCACCTCCTTTTAGGCTTACTACAGACATTAATTTCCTTGGCAGTTAGATTATTCAACATTGTACAGTGTTCCTTGCCACCATGAACAGCATGTAAATTATGCACTATACTACACATTATCTGTTTATAAGTTCAACTATAATCTGGAGTGGTTTTACGGTGAAAGATGTCTTTTGTGCTGAACCTTTGTAGTAGATAATGCGGCTAGTTTTGTCTTGTGATATTGGGATGTCTAGTTGTCTACTCTTCCCCGGACCAATGAAGCCGGAAACGCGGAACGTGGCACAGTTCCTCGTCCCGGGAACTTCGTCCCGAAACGAGGAACGGGGAGAACACGGAACGTCGACCCGAACACTACCGGAACATCGATCCGAACACAGTACGTCGAGGGACGCGATGGGAACTGAGAGGAGGAGTTGGGGAGAATGAGAACCTGCGCTTGGACTCGGGGAGAAGAAGGCGCCGCCGGAGCTAGGGCTGTGGCCCGCGGCCCGCCAACGCCGGCGATGGAGAAGACGAGAAGCGGCGGCGGCGCTAGCGCGCACGGTCACCTCCGTTCCCAGATTCGCTGCCGCCAGCAGAGATTTAGGAGGAGGCGACGCCGCGCACCAGCAGACGAGGAAGCGGCGACTCTCCGTATGGCGCACCAGGCGACTCTCGGCGTGGTGGCGGCGGCAACCTGACGTGGTGGCGGCGGCGGCTAGGTTAGGGCAGGGCGTTAGGCGATTGGAAATTCCAAGGGTTAGGCGGCTGGCGTCTAGGTTATGGGCCTTATGGCGTTAGCGCGTGGCCTTTTATTTCGTTGCAAGTTGCGACGCGTATATACGGCTGGAAATTCCAAGGGTCACTAAAAAAAGAATACGAAGGGTCACACACTCACACCAGGTCATCGTATATACTGGCTTGAGCAGAAGTGCAGAACAGCCACAACTAGCCGGTCGCTAGCCACAACTCAGCAATGGCCTTTGGATTCTGGATCATACAGATTCTAGATTTCCATCTATGTTCTGGATCATGCTTTTGTGTGATTGAATTCTGGATCATGCTTTTGTATGATTATAGTTGCAGGCTTGCAGCTTTTAGTATTTATCGTCAATATCTATGATCTTATTAAAACTCTCGAACTTGTATCGGTTAAACTTGGCTATGAAATATGATATTACTATTATATTTAATTCCGTTCCTACGTCATCGTTCCTACTACATTGGAACGCGTTCCTCGTTCCGAGGGATCGTTCCAGGAACATCGTTCCCAACCAATTGGGAACACGTTCCAACTCTCGAACGAACACTCCGAAGAGGTATACCTCCCTTCGTACCATAATTTTCAAAGTGGCATCCCTCGTCCCGCGTTCCCGTTCCTCGACCCCCTCGACCCGGGAACTTGGCTTCATAGCCCCGGACTAGCTGCTGTGCACAATACTGCCTGTCATTGTCATAAAACTGTCATTTGCTTCTGCAGTTCTGGGAGAAGGCAGAATTCCCATTTCATGCCATTCCCAAACTTGCAACTCTTGGCGTAGCTGGGGGTACAACAAAGGTACAAGCCACTCAATCTTCTATTTATGCTCTACTTTGGAATGTCGAGTTTCATCTACGTGTGCAAATGTTATAATTTGATTTTTCTTTTTTCAAATCTGTTGTGACATTGCAGGGTGCCCAGGACTCTCACTTACAGCCAGTGCCATTTGCGGAGCAGAAGTTGCATGGGTTGATGCAAGCTGCTTCACATTTATTCTAGTGCATTCTTTGGCAATGATCACAATCGGTAAAACTAGCACTTTTTTCAAAATATTATACTTTATATTCTGTTATACTTTGACCAAGAACAACTACTTTTTACACCTGAGATCAGCATTTTAATTCTTAATTTTGTTTCAAGAATAGCCCTTTGTGGATCAGAGGCTCAAAAGCAGTACTTACCATCACTTGCTCAGTTTAAAACTCTGGCTTGTTGGGTGAGTTACATCTGTAACCTTTTGTAGCTTCTACAGTATTCAGTGTAATAATTGATACTTTGCCTTTCTACAGGAATGTGTCTCTTTCTGTAGGCATTGACAGAGCCAGATTATGGAAGTGATGCAAGCTCCTTGAGGACTGCAGCAACCAAGGTTTAATTTCTTTTGAAGCATAGTTATCACCGTAATTTGAAGTAGTGGCAAATAATTTGACTTTTTTCTGCACTATCTTATCATGTTGATTTTTTTTATATTGGAAGGTACCTGGTGGTTGCCATTTAGATGGCCAAAAACGCTGGATAGGCAACAGCACTTTTGCAGACGTGCTCATAATTTTAGCTAGGAATGTAGATACAAACCAACTAAACGGGTAATCATCTTGTTTTGGACTGCTGTTGATAGCGTTGTTTTTTCTAATGTTCTGTACATGCCAATATGAAGTTTTTTCCATGCTTGTCAGTGATCAATACAAGGACTATCCTGCTCACTGATAATGAATCTGATGCATTTCCTCCAGATTTATTGTGCAGAAGGGAGCTCCTGGTTTGAAAGCCACAAAAATTGAAAACAAAATTGGACTCAGAATGGTTCAGAATGGCGATATTGTTCTGAATAAAGTATTTGTCCCTGATGAAGACAGATTAACAGGCATCAATTCATTCCAGGATATAAACAAGGTACTGAGTAATCTTAGTTAGCCAATTTGAATGTATTGCTTGGTCAAGTAATCCTAGTTAATTATCCACTCAAAAACTTTGTTAGCCAATTTGAATGTATTGAGTAGTCTTAGTTAGCCAATTTGAATGTATTGCTTGGTCAAGTAATGTTAATTTTTAATCCATTCAAAAAATTTGAACTGCTGAAATTGGTCCTTGAAATTTCACGTGTTATGGTGGCATGGCAGCCAATTGGCATATCAATGGGCGTCTTTGACATGTGCCATCGGTGCGAATTTCCCCTATTACTTCGTACATCTTTGTTCCAATTGATATCTATTTGACTTGTCCATTTGCCATTGAATAGGTATTTGAAAGAAAGGAAGCAGTTTGGAGCTCCACTGGCAGCCTTTCAGCTCAACCAAGAAAAGCTCGTTCGGATGCTCGGTAACATTCAAGCCATGCTTCTTGTTGGCTGGCGCCTATGCAAGCTGTATGAGTCAGGCAAAATGACACCCGGCCATGCTAGTTTAGGCAAGGTTCGTAAATCATAATTTTGCTGGCAGATGCTCTCTTCCTTGAATCACGTGGTGTTTGACTCAATATTGGCCTCTTATGTTAGGGATAGATGCACGGCAAATAACTGGAGGTAGAGATTTAACATGAAAAATCCTTGCGAAAAAAAACCTATAGGAAATAATTCACTATAATGCTTCAAGATTACAAATACATGGAGTTGGCTTATATAGCCAAAGAATCCTAGTTATAGACAATTTGGACTAACAACCTATTTGAATAGAACCAAAATATATAGTAGTTAGAGATATTGAGTTATCTCCAACAAACCTCCCCTTAACTCAAAATCTATGAAGAAATTGTTTGCAGAAAACCCTGAAGGGTAATAAAGCACATGAATACAAATATATTAGAAGTCTAAAGGACTATTGAACAAGGAAGACTGGAACAGTCAATCTAAACACTTGTAGTGCAAAAAACCACAAAGTGTATAAAAAACTAGAATAATTTTATCCAAATGCTTCTCACGAAGCAAGATTGAACAAACCACTAGTAGATCGAGAGAAAGATTGGAACAATTAATCCAAATATACAGCTATAACAAAGCAGACAAAGAAAATTGAGTCTTTAAGGATTCATAACCCCAGTAATGTCTGAGTCTGTGCAACTGACCTCCTGAATCAAACACTCAATCATCAATGGTATAAGCCAAGATATCACCTAAGGTGCTAGGTAGATAGTGAAGAACTTATAACGTGAACTTTTGACATGCTCTACATGAAATATAAAATTGACAAACTGCCTACTGAAAATTTATAACATAGTTGAAACTGCTCTTGCAAAAATGTTAAGATGAAGAAAAGCTATCGTGTCATCAATGGAGTATAAATTACAGTAGACCGCTCATATCGAGCAAAGACAACAAAACAACGTTGTAGTATCACGCATAAACAAACTCCTTTTTGCACTTTAAACCTTCATCTTAAACTGACATTGGAGCAAAACCCTCATTAGAAAAACTTCGAAGAGTATAATGCTACTATCAGGATATTATCAAATTCCAAATTAACGTTGCCGAAACCTCCATAATGGTCAACATATCTAAATGGTGAATAAAACACCCAAATAATGGTGATGAAATACTAAGTTCCAATTAACGGTGATGAAACACCAAATTTAATTATCTTCTCAACTGACATTATTTTTTTCTTCAAAGTTGATGATGAAACGTCAAAGAAAATTTCCAAGAATCTGCCAATAATAAATTGGCAATGAAACGTCGAATAAATCTCCAGTGATAAACACTTGTTAGGGTAGATGAACATGCTTTGATACCACTTGTTAGGAATAGATGTACGACAAATAACTGGAGAAAGATTTAAGTTAGAAAAACCTTTGGGAAAAAGAAATAATTCACTATAATACTTCAAGATTAAAAGTATAAGGGTTTGGCATATATAGCTAAAGAGCTCTAATTGTAGGCGAATTGGACTAATAACTTATTTAGATAGAACTAAAAGATATGGTAGTTAGAGATATTGAGTTATCTCCAACATCTTATACGCTCCACTGACAACAATTGAGTTCAGGCATCGACGTCCAGGAAGGCTAGGGAGGTGGTTTCTCTTGGTCGAGAGCTATTGGGCGGCAATGGAATTTTGGCTGATTTTCTGGTAGCAAAGGTAAAAGGACCATTTACTGATATTTCTCCTTTTGATCTCCTCCTAACATGATAAATTGGATTACGAAATTAAAGTATCCCTTAGGATTATCTGATGTCTAATTATTTGTCATAGCACTTTGTAAACCATGCGATTAGCATTAGTATCATTTGTAAATTAAAGAACGTGTCCATCAATATCCCTATCCTTGCTGTTAGAACTAATGAACAATATTAGCTAGCCTAAGTCATGATCACCAAAAACGTAATGCGGAAATAAATCATTAAGTGAATGCATTGACCCGGTGAAGAAGAAGTAGCCATTAGGGTTGAACCACATGCGTTCAAATTGTCCTAAACTTCGGAGTAAATCATCAAGAGAGGAGGACAATGACAAAAGAAAGAGAAGAAGAAGTTCTCTCCAAGCAATAAAAAGAAAAAGAGCTTCATCAACAAAAGGTTGTTCATCGGTTCTTTCGGCTCTTGAACAAGTGAACTTGAGTGATGTGGATTAGGAGAGCAGTGAAGATGACACAACAACTCCAAGCAAACAGAATTGACGAGGTTGTGTCTCATGGCTAGGAGTGATGAAAGCTTCACGAGGGCGATCATGACATGACTTCAATGAGGTAGAACCTTCTTACGATGAATTAACTATTGTTGTTGTTCGTCTTGGAAAATTGCTTGACAAAGCGCGACAAGAAGATTAAGAAACATGATGTTCTTGTGGGATCTTTGAATGTTGAAATTGCTAGACTTAAATCTTTGATTCTGATGATGATGCTTGCAAATCATGTGACTTAATTCTGATGAGCTTCTTGTGCTTAGGAAAGAACATATTTCTTTGTTAAAACAAGTCAATCTTTGAAAAGAAGAAAATGAGAAACATGTTAAAAGCGCTAGTGTTCAACTGTTGATTTGCATGATACAACTCATTGTTCTAAATGTGCTATCTTGGAATTGAAGTTGCATGATGCAAATGCTAGAGTTTCTCAAATGACGGATGCTATGCTCACTCATGAAGTTCTGTCATGCTCAACTTATGCATAAGCGAAAGGAAAAGTGGGCGTTCCATGTAATAAGCTGTTTAACTCTTTCTCGAAAGGTTGATTACTTAGAAAAATCTTTAGAGCGGTTCACTCTTGGAAAAAAAACCTAAACATGATTTTGGATCAATCAAAAGTCGATTACTCATCACAAAGGTTTAGGTTTTGATTCTTATGCTCATCATAAATCACATGCTCCAACTGTTGTGAAGAAACTTGAAAGTGGAAAATTCGAAATTGTCAATGAGCCTAAGAAAACGATTTTCAAATCTGCTGGTATGTTATCTTCTACTATAATGAATGCAAATGTTACTTCTGTTACTAAAGCTAAGCATCATGTTAAGTATACTTGCACTCATTGTGGTAGAGATGGACACTTAGTAGATTTTTACTTTAGACTAGCCAAACAGCAAAAGAAAGAGAAGACTAAGGCTAGGTCTAATTCAGGAAGACACATTTTACTCCTCATTTTGTGCCTAGGGTGATGCAAACACCTTTTGTTGCAAGAAACACGGGAAAGGGCAAATCTGATTTTGTGAACAAGCATACTCGTGTTGTGCCTAGGGTGATGCAAACACCTTTTGTTGCAAGAAACACGGGAAAGGGCAAATCTGATTTTGTGAACAAGCATACTCGTGTTGTGCCTACTCGTCGTGTGTCTCAGTACTGGATTCCTAAATGCTTCATTTCTAACCCCAGTACCAAGACCTCGACATCTCTTAGTGCTATGTAGGTTTTTCAGGATTGGGTTGGAGAACAGAAGCTTAGTGGATCTTGGTCTTTTGCAAGATGGGATCAAGACTTGGATGGTTCTCACCCTTGAGATGGTTTTCAAGAGGCATGTGCAATAATTCTTCATCTATTTTGTGAGCTATTTTTTACACTCATGTCTTTTACATTCACAGATATATAATTGTGGCATGAGATGAGATAGTTGTTCATATGCTCATGTGTATCCTCTGCATATTCAATAATGTTATATCTTATATCATGCCTTTCATGCTCGAACTTATTTGTCATGATTCATGCTTATGTAGCTGAACATATCATGATAACTCAAGCACATGTATATCATCATCTCCTCTCTGTTGATTTCATTGGTTATCCCTTAGGATTATCGATGTCTAATTATTTGTCATAGCACTTTGTAAACCACGATTAGCATTAGTATCATTGTAAATTAAAGAACGTGTCCATCAATATCCCTATCCTTGCTGTTAGAACTAATGAACAATATTAGCTAGCCTAAGTCATGATCACCAAAAACGTAATGCGGAAATAAATCATTAAGTGAATGCATTGACCCGGTGAAGAAGAAGTAGCCATTAGGGTTCGGTAGGTGTTCTTGGCGTCGGTGAAGATCAGTGTTGAAGATGGCACCAAACCGTGTGAGGAAGGAGAGGGACACCGAGACCTTCTTCGGTTGCGATAGGGGTCTTCGGCAACCTGTGCGCCAAAATCCTAGGTCGGAAGGGGTGTCCGGAAGATGGTGAAACTCAAGTCCTTTTTCTCTTAATCTCTTGAGTGCTGGCCTCTTCCTATCTTATATGGTGACGGTTATCGAGACTAAAACCAACAATTTTAGAAGGCTCCCGATCAGAACGCGTTAGAGGTGGGCCTATCCCCTAATCACGGACCTTCTTCCTTAATTTTCGGTATTTTCTGTTATGACTGAAGATCACAACTAACACTTGCAGGCATTAGTGATCTGGAGCCAGTCTTATCGTACGAGGGCACCTATGACATCAACAGCCTGGTGACTCGAAGAGAAATTACACGGATCGCGAGCTTCAAGCCTGCTGCATTAGCAAAATCTCGGCTTTAATTTTTTTCTCTTACTGATGCAGCTACAATGAACAAACGAGGAGTACACCTTGTATTCAGGCGAGATAGCAATAAGAGCAATAGAAAGATCATGTGAAATTGTAAGGTGAATGATAGCATGTAAATGTTCGTACCCCTTGCATATAGCCTGGAATTAACAGGTCATCAATGTTGGAAACATGCGATGGATGATCACCCGAGGCATCCTGTGATTTGTCTGTTTCTTCTTGTAGCTGTTTGGCAACTTCTCATGCGTTATCTGTTTGTTGCAACTTGTAATAAGCACTAAGCAGAGCACCACTGTCCTCTTGCTGAACTATGCATATGATTTACCCTCCTTTTTAGTGAAAGGAAGCCATGACCAGGAGCTTCGTAAATTTGAATCCATGATATTACAATAGGTAAACTTAGGGCGCTAAGAATGCATCACCCTCAATTCCGGGTTGTACTTGGTTGAACCAAGTGTCAGTTTTCTTGCTTTAGTGCTTACAACACGATTATATTCCTGCATATTAATAAATCAGAAGCTTTTTGTCTAAAAAAAAAACCGAGGGCGCATATTTCGCCAACCCAGAACTACATCTTGCAAATTGGTAAACTTGGCACAATAGTGTTCAGTATTGTTAGCATCACATCTATTACGGAGGATTCAGAACCTAACCTTGCCAATGGAGGTGTTATTCAGGTTTGCTATTTCTAAGTTGTATGACTTTTTGCTTTTGTCTGAAAAGTGGAGCTGCTCTTTTTTTGGTTTGATTGTAGAAGACTTATTTTTGGTTTCCTTAATGAAAACTAGCGAATTAGGCTCTGTTGCGTCCGGCCCGATGATGTAAGTATAAAATTTGGAAAATTTGGTCTATTTTTCGTTTTTAAAGGCCCTAGGCCCCTCATAAATCTAATTCTATAAATCTTGACGAATCTATTTTTTTTGTGGAGCGTATTTTATTTTTGAGTGTGCTTCTCTAAAGGATAGAAAAGCGTAAATTATAGGAACCTAAAGTAATCTATTTTTGGGGTCCATTCCCTAAAAACCACCGAAGGACCTAAATGTAAACCCAGAGGGACCTAAGCGTAATTTTATATTTTTAGGTCTATTTTATCTAAAAACATTTGAAATGCCTAAATGCAATTTTAATTTTTGGAGGGCCTCTCCATGACCGTGATGGCAGGCGAGCCAGCAATCCTCATCACTTTAATATATAGTATACATACATTGGGGCAAACACTTTTATTAAAAAAAATTGTATTATTTTTTTGCCAACTAGTCAATTTTCTTGCCTTCGGGTTAGCTTAGAGATGTTTGTGTGTTTGATTCTAGATTACTCCGGTGGTTCAAAAAGGTGAATTCTACTTAAAAACACGTAAGTCACCTTAGAAATAGTCACCCCCAAATTATATATCAGATATGCTACTTCTCAGTTGCCTAAATATCCTTATAATTGGTCAATTTTTCTGACTGTTGAACCCTCCAAGCGATTGTGCTCCTTCCTCACTCTGGCTGCAGCGAGTTAGGGCTCAAGTTCAGATGGCTTCGGATATGGGTTCACTCGGAACGACCATTACCGGTTGTGGAATCGGAGAAGGGTGGTAATCGGCAGGCAACCGATGGAACAGCAAAGACTTGAGCAGAGTCTTGGGCTCCTCCCCCTCTCCGTCCACTCGTCCAGTGGTTACACGTGTTTTCCCCCTCAAAAAGCTCTACCGGGGCAGCTCTCATCCCTCCTACACTTCTCACCCTCCTCGTCCTACGTGCCGCACCACTCCAGATGCGAGGACTAGATCCATACGTCCTTCCTGGCCTCCGTGACTTCGTACAAGTGTACTTTCAGTTTCCACTATTTTTCATCTAAAAAATATATGAATTTCAAATGCTCCCGGAAACTGCTTCACTGCTTGTCGGTTAATAGGCTGTTTGGTTCTTGTCTCTCGGTCTGTCTTCCTCGGCGATTTGGGAAAAATCATAGAGCTCATTTCTCCGGCATCGATGCTTTGTCATCGTCTTTGGTCTACTCCCTCCCGTCTGATAACAACAATTTATCTTGCATCGTGGATCAATTCTTAATCTGACGAGTAACAAGGTTCTGGTTCCCGCTCCCATGATCGGTGCGTGAAAGGGTAACCAAACAGCCCCTAAGAAGAGAGGGAGGGAAAGAGAGGGCAGTATATTTTTATGACTATGACATTCATGTGGCCCTATCATAACACATGCATTCGATTACAGGATATTCTTGCATTCTAGATGTATTATGTATTAAGTAGGATGTTTTTTATTCATACTGGACAAGATGTCATCTAATAAATGTGTACTTTGCTTGATATATACGTCGAGAATTTTAATGTTCCATGTACTATTTAAGTCATATTAGATAATATTTATCACCCTCTTTTTAAACCGTGTTGCAATTCCCTCATCATTCTCACTATGAGGCATATTTGGTTAGAACATAATGCAAGAATTTTTAACGGTTTATTCAAGCAGATATCGCAAATTAAAAAGGAAATCAAAGAGGATTGTGATAGGTGGACTGTAGGGGCTGGCTGCTTAGAAAAATTGTTCTTATAATATATACCCCTTTATAATTCACCAGTTGATTCTTTTCTACATCCACACAGTATTCACACACTCAAAAAATCCCCTTCCTCAAAATCAAGCGTTAAGATGTTTTCTCAGAGCACTTCATCAAATCTAATGGTCCTAATCAACTGGTTCATCTTCTAATCTTCTGTGAATGACTAATCGCGCAACTGTTCCCTCCCCCCCCGCACTGATCGCGCCGAACCCCCCTCCCTTCCCCATTCGTGCAATCGCGCCGCCCCGCCCCACCCGCCTCCCTTCCCCTCCCCGCCCCGCACTGATCGCCCGCCCGCCCCGCCCGGCCTCCCCTCCCCTCCCCGCCCTGATCGCGCCGCCCCGCCCCCCTCCCTCCCCTCCGCCCCAGATCGATGAGGACTACTCCGCCAATCCGCCACCCCACCGCCGCTTCCACGTCCCCGACGTCCTCCACCTCCTTCCCGACGTCAACTCCCGTGCGTTCCACCTCTCGGAACCTAAGACCGTCGGGGGAGTCTCCACCTTCGCGCTCTCCTCCGACCTCGACGTCACCCTAGCTGTTCCCCTCCCCGTCGCCCGTCGCCCGGCGGCCCGTCCCTGCCGCCCTGTCGCCCGGCGCCGTCGCCCCGTCGCCCGAAGCACATCGCCCGGTCCCTGCCGCCCCGTCGCCCGGCGCCCCGTCCCTGCCGCCCCGTCGGCCGGTGCCAAAGCACCGTCGCCCCGTCGCCCTCGCCGACCCGGCCTTCCTCGCCCCTCTCCGCTCCGCGCACCCGCGCCTCCTTGCGGCGCCTCTCGCCGACGCCCTCGCCAGTGCCGCCTTCCGCCGCGAAGCCACGCTCGCCACCCAGGCGTCCGACCTCGCTGCCGTCGTGGGCCCCCCGCCGCCTCCGAGCTCATCGCCCGCCTCGCCCGCGTCCTCTCCTCCGGCTCTGTAGGGCCTCTGCTTTGGTTGATACGTCCGAATGCTGTATTTCTGTGAATCATCCTTTCAGTTGTGATCGTGCTCTTTTGGGTAATAGGTTGCAACAAGGAATGATGAATAGGTGCCGGAGTCAGTCGATTTACGTCGGGAACCTCCCTGTCGATATCAAGGAGAGGGAGGTAGAAGTCCTCTTCTACAAGGTTGGTGGCTCCAATTCTATCATCTTTCTTCTATTTATCTTGAAAACAAGGAAGCAATGAGCTAATCATGTGTGGAAGAACCTGCAGTTTACATAGAACTGCTAATTCAACTAATTTCATATTTTTACGTGCTGAAGTCTAGCATTAGTGGTTGCGCTCTATTCACTTAAAAAAACTGCAGCCCTGTGAAAGGAAATGTCACTCCAATTTTGTGTCAACATCTCATATTGCGATTTTTTTTTTGCAATGTGGACAGATAGTTGAGATTGGCTTAAAGATTCCCCAGGGCTACGTAGTTGTGCTTTTGTTGAGGTAACTTACTTGGATATTATCAGGTCCTTTAAATCTGTCTGCCCTCTTTATTGATTGCTACTAGATTGGTTGGAGGTTACCAACAAGTAATACAATCTCTTGATGCGAATCAAGAATTTTCACTCATTTAGGGGCTACTGATTTATGGTTGGGTTAGTGCAGAGTGCTCAAACTATTAACATTTGTTACCCTGTTATGCTGTTTGAAGGTTGCTGTAATGCTGTATAGAACCGTATGCGAAAATCCGGTGATATTTGTTACCCTCAAGTATATCATGATGCCAGTGGTGAGTTATTTTGGGTTCCTGTACGGTTTGCCATTGCGTCACGTTCTTTGTGTTATACTGCATTATACATTCAGTAATGCTCGGATTACATTTGTGTTATCGTGACGTCATTGCGTAAATGCAGGGAAAACATACGGAAATCATTTGTGTTATACATGCAGGCAAAACATACGGAAATCATTTGTGAAGCAGTAATGCTCAGATTATGTGAAGCAGTAAAACTGAAGCGCTGTAGGAGATGGAGTTCTGTCCCCGTCCGAAATCAGAAGGAATAGATAGCTCAGAATGTCGCTCAACCATTCTGCCTATTTTACTGTTTTGATCCCATGTTTACAACAACACACTTTAGTTTTTGTCAAATGCTACAGTTCTTCGCCTATTAGCTAATGATGAATTTTGCATTGCTGTAATTTTTTTACAGCTATTGTTGTTGTAGTTTACCTCAGTAGATTGTTCTAGATTTTTCAGTGAGTATCATTTCCTATGACAATTTCGTTGAAATTACAGGATTTAGTGAAATCATGGCTGTCCTGTCAAAAATCGGGTTTTTTGGTGCTGCAAATCATCCACTTCTTCAAGAATCTAATCGCCTAACATATAGGGTTTTTCTCAATAAACTCCTTAATGTATTCCTCTTATCATTTTCAGGGATACGAAGACCTCAAACCTTTTGCTGAATAACCGCGGTGAGTTGAAAATATGTGATTTTGGATTGTCTCATCAATATGGGAGCCCATTAAAACCTTATACTCAATTAGTTACAATCTGATACTGCTTTCGATTTCGAATAGCTTTTCTTCAAGCAGTCGGCTTGCATTTGAGAACTCATCGGTCAAGTCCGCCATTTTTCGTAACGTACACCGCCTGGGTCGCGCCCCGTCCCGTACACCACCCGGACACGTGGGCGCGTCACTTCTGGTCACGGAAAAAGCAGGGGGCATTTCCCTCATTTCCTCTCCAATCAAGCTCACTGACTTGTGGGTCCCCTCTGCTTGTTCACCCCCAATTAACATCTCTCCTCCCTTCGCCCTATAAATACCCCCACTACCCTTCTCTTTCGCTCGAGGAAGCAACAGCATAAATTCGCAAGAGGGAGAGGCGGTTGCGTGCTCGCGGGAAGAAGAGCGACCGAACCCTCCTCGCGGCGGCGGAGGGAAGGAGAAGCGACGCCGTTCGTCCCCGCGCCGATGAAGTCAAGCCGCGTCGATTCGAGCAGCGAATCGGCCGCACGCGAAGGTATACCTCCCCTCCGATTCTCTCCCCAATCCCGCCTAACCCCGTCTTGTGCATCCGATTCGGTCGGGGAGTTGCTTTGATCGGGGGGTTCGTGGTCGGGGACTCCATTTCTGGCGGTTGGTTGGTTGCTGATAGGAGTAAAGACACCTTGCGCGATCGGTAGCTGCAAGTGGATTTGAGGTGTTACGGGAGAGAGAAGATGAATGATTCGCGGTCAAATTCATTGGGGGATTCGAGGTGGTTATTGTTCGTATTATTAATCGGCGGGATGGGTGTGATTTTGAGAGGTAAGGTTGGTCGATCCTGTTCCCGGATTGGGCTGAGCTCTTGAAATCGTGTGATTTAGGATGGGAAGCTAGGTCGGTCTCCGTGAATGCGAAATGTTCCCCTAATACGTGGTGGTCTCTCTACGACGGTTTTTTGGGTTTTGTGTTGTTCATCCGTTGGAGTCAAAAAACGCTGCGCGCTGCAACGGTCTTTGACCGTGCGATCGATTTGCATAGTGGCATTGTGGTTGGCTCCTTGCTCTCTGCCGTATCTTTTGACTATAGCATCTCTTAGAGCATCTTCAACAGTTCCTAATATTTAGACTCCCAATATTCTTAGATTGGGACCTTCCTAAAAAATTTTGGGTCTACAAAATACCTTGTTCTCCAACAGTTCCTATATTTTCTCCCAAAAACACCTTTGAATTGGTCCGGTGGGCCATCCTGGGCGCGAAATAATGTTGATTGGGCGCGGACAGAGCGCACAAAAATGAGGAGTCGGGTGCTGTTTTTGGGCGTGCAAATTTGAGGAGCTAGAAAGAGGAACTGTTGGAGTACTTTTTTGCAATCAAGCCCAAAATCAGGTTTTGGGAATGGATTTTAGGCACTGTTGGAGATGCTCTTAGGCCCTTTTGGTGAATTGATCATTGCCCAAGTCCCATCACTATGCTTAAGCTTCTATAGATGGGTCATAGGTTCTTTAAAATTGAAGGTCACTGGTTAGAGGGCACTTGAACCGAGCTCCTAAGATTTAGGATGGGAAGCACGATCTCTATAAATGGAAAATCCTCCTAATCCATGCCAACCTCAGTACCTAAGCTTGTTTTGTAGTCATGATCGGTTGATGTCAAACAAGCTGTGCACTGTAATAATAGTTGATCTCCTAACGATTGATTTTCATAATTGCATTCCAGCCATCTCCTTGCTGATGTGATCTATTACGACCATTGCATCTTTTATACCCTTTCAGTGGATTGGTCATGATCCGTGTCCTTCACTAGGTTACTTCTCAGTTGAAGCTTTCAGGCTGTGTGGATGACTAGTTAATGTCTGTTCGAGGAGTCAATATTCTGTCCCAATTTTCTTACTCTTTTGGTTCAGGAACGAGCTACCAATTAAAAATTTAGGAAAATTTCTTGTTATCATCTAATCTAGAACCACATTCATGAAATGAGTTGTTTGATCTCCAGTGCTTATAGTCAGAGAACTCCTCCGTCCTGTTCTGTTTATTAGCAGGGGATCTTTGGTAACAGAAATACACACACACACAGACACACACACACACACACTTGGAAAAGCCTCTAAGTGGCCTGTTTCCAAAGAGATAAGGCACTTTAGGTTTCAGGATTTTATACTCTTAGTTTCCCTTGATAAAAGTATCCAACCAAAGGGAGGAATTCTAATATAAGGGAAAGACTCATATCAGATCACACACACGCACACGCGCACGCACACGCACATATAGATATGTGTGTGTGTGTGTATACATATATATATACATAAACACGTGTGTGTGTGTGTGTGTGTTGAATGTCAATCTGAAATCATGCATATCCGCTAGTTAGTCTTGAGTTATGTGAAATTCGATTATTTCGGTTGAACTCTTGTAAGTTAGTCTTGAGTTATGTGAAATTCGATTATTTCGGTTGAACTCTTGTAATCTGGTCACAGTTTCTTTTGTGTGTAAGCATAAACGACGAGAATATTCGCAAAATAATAATTATGTAATACAAATATAGTCCATGTTATTATGTAATACAAATATAGTCCATGCTATCTCTTAGTATCTAAGTGATCACAAGATAAAAATCATATGATAACTCGTGCCATATCTCAGCCTTCATGTGTACCTTCTTCCTGTGCTGATTCTCATACCATTAGATCATGGAAGGTACCCTTTGATTCTTCCATCCATGTTGGTTCTTTATAAGTTCCATGAGACAGAGTACATTTAAGTTATACAGCCTCAGTTTATTCTTAGAAGCAGAAATGTTCTATGTGTTAAAGGTACAACACCGTTGTCCTTTGCTTTGATGATTATGCATGAATTCTACATCACTTGCACCAACATGTCTTCTGCATCTTCAGGTATCCCTTGCTGACATTTTAAGACTATCTATATATTATTTTATTTTGTCAGAAATGGCACAGAAACCTTTATGTCTTATGGAAATGCAGGTTATAGTGAGATTTGGCTTCCACAATAGCCCATGTTCTTGAAAGCAACGATTAAGATTTGTTAGTTGGAGTTCAATTTTTGGGGACATGATTCAGTTGTGTTGTTTGTTTGACTTCAAATTGGGGCAAATGCGGGAAATAGGTTGGGTAAGCAAATTGCCATTTCCTCCAATTATCTGATGGTCAGGTACTCAGGTTAGTGAATACTGAATAGCTCCAGAAATATATGATTGTGAGTATGTTTGAATATATCACTTCATGGTGATAATCTTAATTCTTTGGGCACAATCCTCACCTTTTTTAGGAAGTCACACGTCCCTTTTCTCCCTTGCCTTGAGATTCCATGGATTAATGTTGGCCTTTCTTTTCTCTAGCTCCTCCAGTTTGTTGCTGTTCCAACTAAATCCTGAAACAAGGGGAGTGCATTTCTTCTGGAGGATTATCTAGCTTCTGGTCTTTTGAGATACTAGTGTAGCCTTAGTGTTTTTTTTTTTGGGCTAGAGTGCTAATACTTGATCATTTGAACTGAGCTACTAATAACATTGCAGGTGCTAGTTGATCTTCACTGTAAAGGAGAGTTTTGTTTTCTTGTTTGACATCTTGATTTGCCAAAATCAAGCTCACATTAAGGTCAAACAAATGGGCATTTTGGGCTCCTTGATTCATTTTGTCGGTGCTAAGTGCTGATTGCTGCAGCAGATAATGGAAGAGCTCTTCCAGTTGATGTATGCCATTTGAGGGCCTATACTTTGTCCTCAGTAAGACCATATGTTCAACATCAATGTTGGACCTGTGCTGTCCTTAGAGTGAGGGAAGGCGTCACCTCTTGCAAGATTGTAACAGCAATTATATTCTTAACCATACAAGCCAGGCCTTCCAATGTGGTTTTGGAAGAGGCAATTGTTCCACTGTTACATTCTTCCGATGACTGGAAAAAGTGCACCTTACTGCTGCCACGCTTAGCAGTTAAAACATAGCACTTCAGCCTATTGGTGGTTTGTATGGTGAGGGTCATGGATTAAGTATGTTGATGATGGTATATGGAGATCATTGATAGTTTCATGGCCCATTGTTAACCTGTAGAGAAGGATTTCAGGATACATGGAAGTATTGGCTGGAGCAGTGTAAACACCCACTTCATACAAGAACTGTCAAATTGCTAGTCCTGATTTGGATGATTAATATACCAATAGATGGATGTAAAATCTGGAAAAGAAAACTTAAGAGCTAATCTTTCCTACCAAATTAGTTGATCTGAAGCTGCTTTTTCCAAGTCAAAATCAGCTTAGTATGTAGAACTTGCTGTAACGAGGGATGAGTGTAGCTGCACCCTTGAAACGACAGTTGTGTTCTGATTGAGTCGAGAGAATGTTATTTCCAGATAGCCATTTGATGGAAATTGAAAGGAAAGATGGCTTGTTGAAAATAGGTCAACTGATGATGTTGGAACCAAGATGCATTTACTTATAAGCAGAACAATTGGGCACAACAATTTCATGGAGGAACCTTAGCAATGTTGTACATCCGGCATCTATTTAAATGGGGCATATTTCTACCTGACATGTTATGACCACCTGCCTTGATGATATTCTCTGGCTCTTCTGAAGCTGATAGGCCTTACATATCCAATTATGTTCTTTTGTTTTCACGTATTATGTACAATCTCTCCCCTATGACAGTAGCTCATTATGACAAGCTTATCTCATGCCATGTAAAGATTGAAGATCCAGTCGGAACTTTTTTACTTGCTAGAATGTAAATAATAGCTGTACTGTTGGAAGAGGGCTGTCATACAAATTAGTTGTAAATCTGCGTCAACTTCTTTGGCTACTTGCCGTTTTGTCATTGGTACATATGCTTACAATAGGTTTTCACCATTTAAGATTGGTTGTTTCACCTGGTGTTGTTCAGAGGCCTGGTGTTATCTTTCTATGGGTCTTTCTGTCACGATGAAAAAAATACTCTAAGACTGTTTTTCATGGTTCACACTCAAGTATTGCAATTTTATTTGTAACATTATCCTAATATTATTCGTCATATATGCAAATATCGTGTTTGTCTATCACTTGAAGAAAGACGTATGTAATCTTGATATGTCACATTCTACCTATTTTGTCTAAAACCTGTCTAAAATTTGAACATATAATCATATAAAAAGTCTTAAGAGTTTGGAAATAATATCTATCGAATTTTGAGCTTCAAGTCAAAATATCTTCAAATAAACATATTTTTTTAGCTAACACTTGAACTTTCAATATCTTAAGGGTGTAAGTAAAATTTATATGTACAACTTCAGTTTGGATTGTAGTATATATTAGGTACCCAAAGACTTAAGATGGATAATATGTATCACAGAGAAATGTTATCAGCGTCAAATGGCTATCCTGCAAAGTAGTTTTTAAAAGATGGAATTTTGAACAGTTTGCTTATTTATATGGTCTACTGTTACTTTCCAGCCTGTATAACCATTACCAAATATATGCCATAATACTTTGCTACTTAAATTGAGGAATAAAATGGTGTTTTCAGCAAACAAATATTCTGCAACAGATTGTTTTGCAAACATATTGATGTTCACTTCCCTGTTTAAATCTGTAAATCATATTCTGTGGTCAAAACTTTTTTGTTTTGGCTTCGTTATTATCATAATGCTCAGTTTTTTCTACGTGTTCCTGGATATGAAAGAAACTTCATATGTGTTTTGTATGTTGTGCTAAATTAAATATGACACTGGATATGGCGAACCATTTGTATTTGCATCTCAGATCCGTGTGACTTATCTCACATCTCACAGTTGTAAGGTTTGAAATGCTCTTTTTTTCCTGAACTTTATGCATTTGTGATCCTGTGTAAATTCTCTTGCTGTTTAATTCTTCTTCTTTTAAGTGTTAAGTTTCCATTTGCAGCAGCAATTTGTTTTGCTTGAACACTAATGTTGAGCCTCTAATTCCAGATTAAGGAAAATCTTATCACTGTTCATGTGTTATGGCTGGACATCAGTATAACAATTCTCAGATGCCCAGGATGGATCATATGAACCGACTACATAATGAACCTCCGCCTTTTGGTACATGGACTTAACCAAGATACTGCTCTTTTTTTTTCTTTTTTTTTGCACATATCTCATTTATGGTAAACTCATTCCATTGTACCCTTTTATGTCAGGTCAAAAGTTATTTATGCATCCTAGAAATGATGCACTAAATGGTGCTGTATCATCAGGTTATGGTGCTGCAACAATGAGATCAAATGACCTTCCATCCTCTAGTTTCATTGGGCAATCTTATGGTCAGCAGATTGGAGCCCCTGGAACCTTGCATACTTCCTATGCTGGCTATCCTCCTGCTGGAAGCTCTAGTAGCAGCTATGCACCATACAATACTGAACATCTGCCTGCTTTAAGCTATCCACATAGATCTGAGGATAATTTCATGCCCAGTTCACATGTGGATGACGGAAGGGTTCCATTGAAGCGGAGAAATCCCATTACTCATCCTGTGGATGGAGTCAGTACTGGGGGTTATTATGCTGGCAGTTCTTCCAATTCTCAGTTCTCTGGTTACATGCCTCCAAATCCTGTTCCGATTCCTGAAGTCTGCCCTCCACAAATGCCTTCAAACTTGGGTCCAAGCCACTGGAATGATGGTCACTTTGTTAACCATGAAGGTTCTCAGAGGAATGTGAGAGGACGCCACGATCATAATTCTATCCATATCCATCTGGAACACAATCCAGCTGCTGCTTGCCCATCAAGCAGCATTCGTGTGCCACCATACCATCCAAATGCAAGTGGACCTTTTCTAAGTACACCAGTACAGCGGGATAGAGCTCCTTTGTCTCTACCTCCAAGAATTGTTCCCCAAGGTTAGTTGCAGTCTCTTCTGCTCTAGCTGTAGCTATGTTTTTAATCTGATGTGCTTCCGTAGTGTTTCACTTCTGCTGTTCCTAAAAGATTTTAGTTTGGACTTTGGATATCTGGGTAGCCAGATGAAATAATTATCTCTCATATGTCAGCTGGATGGAATAATTCATCATAAAGTTGATATTATATCCGCCATCAGGGTCTTTAATGATTATATCATCCTATACCAATATATTGCTTAAACAGAATTTTTGCCACTCAATTTAATTGGTGGTATGACAATTCTTTGAATTTGATAGCATTCAAGATTGTCTTATTGTTGTCCAGGGACTGATGGAAGCACTAGCGTAGCATTCAGAGAGAGGCTGTATTATCCTGCTCCGCAGAGCACTAGCATAAGTGCACCTGTGTCAACACATCCTGGTTCTTCGGACAGTGCTCCATTTGTACATGGTGGATATGTCCCCAGAGCAGTTCCTCGTAACACTGTCCACAGTTATCCCCCGCCAGCTTTTGCATTTCCTTCTGACTCCGGAGCAGTCTCCCTCGACCCTGCTAGCACTAACTATGCACCTGCTATCCCTAGCTATCCGCCTGCTACCTCTGCAGCAGCATCAAGTGTCCAGCCATTTCAGGCCGAAGCTGCTGCATCTTTGAGACATCCTAGGCATCTATCTGTAGGGCCTGGTGGTGCTGCAAGGAGTAGAAGGACGAGGGATTCCTATCATGGTTTTCACCCTTTGATGATTGAGGACAATAATTTGGAAAGATCAGCAGCTGAGGTAGATAATGTTTATGTTTTCTCGTAATTGTATATTATATAAAGTTTGAACTTCTATCTAATTTAGTTGCGCTTTCTTTGTAGCGATTTATGATGCTGGACCAGTTAGTTATCCATGAATCGAGAGAAGCATTTGATCCTCACTGGGACATGAGACTGGACATCGATGAAATGAGCTACGAGGTAAGAAAGAATCTAGCTTCTTTTCATCACCCACAGCAGCATCATAATGTTCTTTAAACCAGTGCAACTTTCTATGCTGTTATATACTTACAGGAGCTACTGGCTCTGGAAGAACGAATCGGCAATGTCAACACTGGCCTGGCCGATGAAAAAATTTCAGGCTGTGTGATGGAGGTAGCCTGCTGCAGGTCTGCTCATACACAGAATGATCAAGGGAACGGAAGCTGCATAATTTGCTTGGTAAGGTTATACCCATGTAGTAGACTAGCCCGTTTCATACTCATTAAGCAATCCTGGCTCATTAAGTTCGTTCGTCTGTAACCTCTGCGACGCAGGAGGAATACAAGCACAAGGACTCCCTCGGGGGGCTGAAATGCGGCCACGACTTCCACGCCGACTGCATCAAGAAGTGGCTGCAGGTGAAGAACGCCTGCCCAGTCTGCAAAGCAGCTGCTGCAGACGATGATAGTAGCTGAGGGAGAAGTGATCACTTTTCTAGCTCCCTTATCTTGATTTTTTTTGCAAATCTAGTCTCCTGTGAATGTATTTACAAATTTAGCCCGCTCCCCCACCGTCAGGCGATAGCTGCCCCTTGCCCCTGGCAAGTGCAATAGCAAGTAGGCTGCCACGGCTGGCGAGGGGTGCTGCCGTGTGGGAGCTCCGGTGATCTTCTGCGGTAGGGGAGCATGGAAGGTGACCCATATCACCTCCGGCGCTTCCGCAGTTGAGAACGGGGCTATATTTACAATTCCGTTCGGAAGGGAGCAAAATTTGAAAGAGGGGGGGTAAAGGAGGTTAAAAAAGTGATCAATTCGCTGAGGGACCAAATGATGCGTCCCACCTCATTATGCTCAATGTAAATATGTCCTTTACTCTGCAATTTGGGTATGTAAATAAGTGGTCCAGAATGGAATTATTTATGAGCCGACTCTAAACTCAAAAAACTTATGCTCAATGTAAATCTGTAAGCAACTTAGGCATCTAATTGTTTCGTAATTTAATTACATGAAGATGTCTTTTGTGGATGGTTTTGCTGTTCACATCTTAAGCAGGCCAGGCCGTCTCTTCTCATGATTTGAGGGGCTGGCCGTTAAGAGGCTGTTCTCTTGCCAGTTGCTTCACCTCTCCTAGCACAACGGATGGTTCGGTGTTCAGACTCAGTGACGTTACACGCGATCTCATCGAGCTACTTGCTTGCTTCACTGTCCGTAAATTTCTTCCTGCCTGGCACGCCGGATTAACAACTTTACCTGCTAACTATGGATGCACCACCCTCCTGATCTAGATGGTTGGGTCCAATGTTAGCGTCTGCCAGTTGATGAACAAGTCGAAGAGCAATCTGTGCGTCTAAACTGGAGGCCCATACAAAAAATTCCCGGGACAGCCCTTATAGCCGCCCGATCATGATACAAATAACGATCGGACGGCTGCAGAGGGAGGTTAAGCAGTCGTTGCAGGCCTGAGTATAATCCTCCAGCCCATCCATCCATCGATCACTGTCTGTCCCGAGTTAAGCAGTCGTTATGTCCATCATCACCTACCTAAATTAAACTCAGAAGGGCAAGAGACCCCAATGATCCATCCTTAAACCCCACTAGTACTACACAACACACTTGCTGCTCCACTAAGCAACCAAGGCAAGCCATCTGTTAACGTTCCATCCATCTCCCAACTCACCATGAGTAGCAGCAGCAGTAGTTCACGACACCCCACCATTACATTTCTCGGCTTCCATTTCACTCTACAACCTCTTTATAATCAACCTATCTCACTTCCACTGCATCGCATCGCATCGCATGCACGTAGCACTAGAGTACGCCAAGAACAGCGAGCACAAGGCATCAATGGAGATGCGATCCATGGTGGCGTTTCTCCTCGTGCTCCTCTTCCTGTCCGCGGCAGCCCCGTCGGCTTGGGGACAGGCGGCCGCGGGGCCGGCCGCCCCCAAGCCGGCCACGGCGCCGGCCCCTGCGCCGGCGCCACCAAAGACGATCACGGCGGTGCTGACCAAGGCGGGGCAGTTCACCAAGTTCCTGCAGCTGCTGCAGTCGACGCAGGAGGCGGAGCAGATCAACAACCAGATCAAGAGCAAGACTGCCACCGGCGGCCTCACCGTGTTCGCGCCGACGGACAACGCCTTCTCCTCCCTCCCCTCCGGCACCCTCAACTCCCTCTCCGACCAGCAGAAGACATCGTTGGTGCAGTTCCACGTCCTTTCCATGCTTCTCCCCATGGCGCAGTTCGATACCGTCAGCAACCCGCTGCGGACGCAGGCCGGCGACACCGGCAGGGGCAAGTACCCGCTCAACGTCACGTCGGAGGGCACGCAGGTCAACATCTCCACCGGGGTCGTCAACGCCACCGTCGACAACACGCTCTACTCTGGCGACAAGCTCGTCGTGTACCAGGTCAACAAGGTGCTGCTGCCCTGGGCGCTCTACGGGCCGCCGGTGCCAGCACCGGCGCCGTCGCCGGCGGACAAGGCCAAGAAGAAGGCCGGCCCTGCGGTGCTGGCCGACGCGCCTGCGGCAGATACCGCGGCGGGGACGACAGCATCGGAGGCGGTGGCGCGGGAGATGCGGGGCTTCGGAGGTGGTTTGTTTGGGGTGGCAGTCGCCGTGGCGGTCGCGTGGTGTGGCGTGTGACGTCAGCGATGAGGATGTGAGGGCTGGATGCTGTCATGCTGCCATGGGATTTTTGTTCCTTCTTAACTTGTGGAGATGTGTTCGATCTTTTTTTTTTCTAATCACGCATTCAAATTGTTTTCTCGGTTTGATCTTTATTTTGTGTCTTCTTTTGTATCATCATTGTATTTGGTAGGGTTTTGTAACTGTTGTGTTCTGTGTTGTTCATTGTTGCTATGTAATAACGAGTGCATGTATATTGCAGTATCTTATTCTCAATTGGTATTATTGATTTATACCTTTTTTCTTTTGTTTTACTAATACACGGGACGATATGGTTGCTAGAGATGGTGAGGAAAAACCTTAAACTTACTGATGAATAAAAATTGATCGCCGTATATCAATCCCAATCCTAATTAAGAATACTCGAAGAACAATCATAATAGATGAACACCGGGTATAAGAGATCTCAACTTTTTTCTCTTTATTGATTGTAAATTGATTCTCTTGTATAATAAGGTGTTATATTTATACCTAAAACCACTCAGATGTATTTTTTGGAATTTGCCCACCAAAACCAAAAGTTCGGTTATATCTCAACACTTCCCTTGACCGAATACCGCGCAATGCATATACCTCATCAAAAACTCCTCCAAAAACCTAATGAGAAGAAAGTATAGAGAAAACTACATTGGATCCGCATATTGTGTTACAATCTGTACATGCATTGAACATGAACAATAAGACAGCTTCACATTAAGATCAAATGATGATATAATATAAATAGCACAGCCTTATTAGTTTATATAGCAATGCAAGAGAAACCAGACATGTCATTTTCAGCCAAACTTGACAATGAATCCAGCAAAATTGGCATGGGCATGAGGTAGGTTCAGGTGCTAATGTTAGTACGGCTTTGTATATTTTGATGGAACCATCTAAAAGCTACCATAGAAGTCAACATTTTAGTCATGTGCTCTGGCAAGCAGGACAACCAATGTTAGTATGTAACTTCTTCAAGGAAAAACACTGTATCTTACCCTAGAGAGAGCACTCCTCCTTTGGCATGTTTCAGAAGAACAACCGGACAAGATCGACTGAAGCAATCCTTCTCTTGAGTTGGTCCTTGATCATTTCCAAAATCTAATTAAGCAGAAAAACTTTATACGTCTATGGTGTTTCTCCAATAAAAAATCTCCTCCGCCACAGGAGGATTTATCTTATGGCTGGAATCCCACAGTTCTCTGTAGTCTGAAAGGAGCAAATTATGCCTTCCAGGTTGCATTCACATTGATGACAATATGTTTTTCTCCTGGTTCGGTGAGACTATTTTAGAAGACTCTGTTCCCTGGGCTGAAACTTCCCTAGGGTCACGAACTACCATAGATAGTATAGCACCAGAATGAAGAATCTCAGCATGATCAATGACAGATGCTTTCGAAAGATGAGAGCCAGTGGTGGAATCCAGAGGAGGATCAGCTGATGTAGACAAATTACTTGTACTAAGTACCCTGTTGATTATACTTGAACTGCATTCATTAAAAAAAACATAAATTGGCATGTGTGGACATCATTGTTTTGACAGAAAAAAAGAACTTGCTAACTGGGTTCAATATATTCTTAAGAGATTGCATAGCTAGAATTGGAAAAAAAAATTTAATAATACATTTTATATTCTTAAGAGTGGCTGCCATTTCTCCTTGCCAGATATTTTCCCCTAAGCCAGCAACCGACTCCCCCCATTCTTCTCTGGTATCGTCGCCCAAGTGGCGCCATCCTGCCATCCTGGCTGCCTCCTGCCGACTCCCCGCTTCCTCCTGCTGGCGCCTCTCCCCTGCCTCCCCCGGCGACGACGGCAATGAAGAGAGACAAAGACAAAACGCCGCCTCCCTTCCTTCTGGCGTCGCTCCGGTCCTAGCCCGCGCCTTTCTTCGCCCTGCCGTGCCTCCTGCTTGACTCCCTCTGCCGGTGTCGCCCCCCTCCTCTCTGGCTCGCGCCTTCTCCTTCCCCTGCAAAGAGCACCACAGAGGGTCGAGGATGCGCCTAGAGGGGGTGAATAAGCGATTCTGAAATTCGATCGCTCACTAATCAATTCGCTCTAATCAACCCCTATGTCAAAACCTACACAATTATAATGCGAAGCGATAAACTCGGTTTTGACAATTAAGGCCTAAATCAACTAGGCTCACTATGTGCACTATCTAAATTATGTCTCTACACAAGAATTGCTAAATTGATCAACTAAATAATACTAGCAATTCTAATTCAAGCAATTGATGAATATTCAATAATGTAAAGTGCTTGAATATAAATGAGACAAGAGACAACCGATATTTTTCCGTGGTGTTCGGAGACTTGCGGTCTCCCTAGTCCACGTTGAGGCTAGCCCACACTTGGACCGGCTCCGCTCGAGCACCGCCTCTTTCCACTAGTCGTGGTTTTTCACGCCGCGTAGGCTCAACCCGAACCTTCACAAACTTGCCGGGGCTCCTCACCTCGAGAGCTCCACAAGACGACGCCTTCGCCGTCTAGGAGTCGGCAACCTCCAAGAGTAATAAGCCGCTCCTTCACTTGAACTTCACGGGCACAACAAATGCGCCCTCGGTGATCACCAAGTGCAACACATGCACAAGGCCTCCTCAAGTGCAACACATGCACAAGAGGCTCTCAATCCTCTTCCTAATTGCAACACATGCAATTAGGGCTCACTCTAGCTCAAGAAGCAAATGGAAGAGGGCAACACATGCACACAACTCCCACACACTCACAATAACTCCAGCCACACCCCCAACACCCCAAGGCCTCCTTTTATAGCCACCAAGCCAAAACTAGCCGTTGGGGGTCGAAATGGGCAGAACTCCGAAAAATCCGTACTTACCGCCCTACTAGAACCCAGAGCACTGGCCTCTGGCCAACGGCTACAAAACTAGCCGTTACCAGAAATCCGTAGCACCGACCAACTAGGAGCGGTGCTACTGCTTTCGCTGCTTGCACCGGCCTCAAGCCCGACCAGTAGCACCGACCACCGCGAACCTCAAAACACACCCTCGAATTTTCACACGGGGTTGGTAGGTGCTACCGCTCCTCAGTAGCACCGGACCACCATGGCTGTAGCACCGCCCTGAGGCACAAGAACACCCTCCGAAATTTCACACTGCCAGAGGCGGTGCTACCACCACCCAGAGCATAGGGCTACCACCACCGGTAGCACCGGTCTCACAGAGAAAACATGATTTTCAATCCCAAAATCATTTCTCCAAAAACCAAATGCTATTCTTTGAGCCATATGATGATCAACACATGATCATATACTTATGCAAAACACATTTGCACCAACACAGCTCATGCTCAAAGAATTTCAACCAAATTGCAAAAACATATTTCGCAATCAACTCAAGATCTATTCGCAAAACGTATTAAGCAAATCAAACTCGAGTTTATGAGATTAATTCCCCTAGCCATGTGAAGGTCAACACAAGACCCGGTCAACTTGCCAACACCCGTTGCAAGCCCCACTCACATGCTCTCGGAATTCCGGACTCATAAACCTTAGTTTATTCGCACAACGAACTTGCAAATAACGCAATAAATACATTTCATGCTTGAGCACTACTCTTTGCAACACATGCAAAAGTCTAGCTCGAAGCAACATCAAATCAAGATGCATGAACTCTCCAATTGCAACACATGCAATTCTCTAGTTCAATGCAACCACAAATCAAACTTCGACTAAAACCAAAACCAATTCAACCGATGAGCTCTCTACTCGCAACACATGCAAGCCTCTAGCTCCATACAAACACACAAACACAAATTCGTGCTTGAGCTCTCTCCTTTTGCAACACATGCAAAACTTAGCTCCAAGCAACCACACGGTTTTACAAGAGTTGTATTTAATCGTGCCCCATCCGGGAATGGAATTGAGTATGTGTGCGAATCAATTAGATGATTATGAAGGTAGTTCAAATTAATTGCGTTAATTGCATGACAGAAACGCGGTAATGTGTTGCCATGTCTTATTTTTGAATCTGATTAGACTAGTACCGCTGGCAACTTATAAATGTGAGAATTGGCTATGTTTATGTATGTGGTTATGGTTATGTTAGTGTTGGCAACGAATGAAAGGTTGCATTTCATTCATTTAAATTGCATTGTGCATTCATTAAAGGAAGAGGCAACCCATTCTGATGCGGGCCTCTATGTTCATACGTAGTGAACACGAAAGTCCTACCTCGTAGTCTCATTCATCGAGGTGAATGGGAGCGAGATAGTAAGAGTAGGCACCTTCCACGGATGGAAGGGACGTGAGGGTGCACACCGACGGGTGGGCACTTTCGGCGATCTGACAATGCGTGCATCGAAAAGAGCATTCATGTGCATTGCATCTTTAATAATGAGTTTTATGCTAAATGGTATGTTATATGGGTTGCGACTATGGTAAAGGAAGGTTGAGTCGTGGACTCAACCCAAAAGGGGAGGTTGAATTGAATTTGATGAATTAGCGCATTTCACTGCCTTGCTAATTATGTTGTATGAATATCGTGGAGTGAAGTCGAGTTATGAACTCAACTAAAATTGATGAAAATGGTTTGAGTTGCAAAAAGGGGTGGTTGAGTCGGGAGACGTTGTGATTTAGAGGCAAGTGATGCTTCTTGGTCGTTGAAGGGCTTTATTATCTAGTTGATGGCTTGATTGCGGTAATTTTTGGTATGGTCAAGTTATTGCTTTAAATGGGTATAAATGTGTATTGTCCGGATGTTGCTTCATTTGTATTACTTGCTCTTATGGTCAAGCTCTTGTTTTACTTACAATAAATTGGAATTGTTATTCTCATGTACTTTGCTGAGTTTGACTCACGCTTGTTATTTAATGTTTGTAGGTGTATTGAAGCCGGCATGCATGGATGGGGTTAGTATCACAATCACGTTTGCATCATTACCGTTCCATCATGTTGATTTATATGTCTGATCTTAATAGCTCGTGAAAAATTCTTGTAAAAGGTTGTTTGCGGTTATGTTTAATGAGTCCCTATCCTGTAATAATTATGTGGTGGAGTTTATTAATTTCTATTGGATGTGTGATTGGTTAACTAAGGACCTGCTAGAGTGATATCATATAGCTGCAAATGTTTTCTGTCTGCCGAGTGGATGTCCTAGTTTTAGGGGAGGTGCTTCCGAAATTTTTAATAAATTCGACAACCTCCTAGTTGTTTGCTTGCTTTGCTAATATTTATTCTTAGAGATTTGTAATTGTTGGTGCTAGAAGGTGTAACATTCGGGGCTGTAGGGTCGAGGATGCGCCTAGAGGGGGGTGAATAGGCGTTTTACAAAATTCGATCGCTTGCTAAACAATTCGCTCTAATACACCCCTAAGTCAAAACCTAATCAAAGATATATGCGAAGCGATAAATAGGTTTTGACAATTTAAAGCCTAAATCAACTAGGCTCACTAGTGCACTATCTAAATTAAGTTCTACACTAGAATTGCTAAATTGAACAATCAATTAATACTAAGCAATTCTAATACATTCAAGCAATCAATAATATGCACAAGGTAAATACTTGAAAATAAAGAGACAAGGGACAACCGATGTTTTTCCGTGGTGTTCGGAGACTTGCTTCTCCCTAGTCCACGTTGAGGCTAGCCCACACTTGGACCGCCCCGCCGAGCACCCGCCTCTTTCCACTAGTCGTGGTTTTTCACGCCGCAGTAGGCTCAACCCAACCTTCACAAACTTCGCCGGGGCTTCTCACACCTCGAGAGCTCCCGCGCACGACGCCTACGCCGTCTAGGAGTCGGCAACCTCCAAGAGTAATAAGCCGCTCCTTCGCTTGAACCTCACCGGGCACAACAAATGCGCTCCTCGGTGATCACCAAGTGCAACACATGCACAAGGCCTCCCTCAAGTGCAACACATGCACAAGAGGTACCCAAACCACTTCCTAATTGCAACAAATGCAATTAGTCTCACTCTTTAGCTCAAAACTCAATTGAGAGTGTGCAACACATGCAACACCTCTCCCAAATACTCAAACACAGCAACAACCTCTGCCCCAAGCCCCCCAAGGGGTGTATTTATAGCCCCCACAAGAAAACTAGCCGTTTGGGGGCAAAATGGGCAAAAGTCAAGAAAATCCGGCCCGACCGGGCCTCGGCCGTCCGACCGCCCTCACAGTTAACGGTCGGAAACCGACCGTTACATCGCGGCCGCACCACGCACGGCCGGCCAGACCGCCCGTCCCGCCACACGGACCTCGCCGGTCCGACCGCCAGTAAAACCTCAAACGCATTCCTCTGGAAAAATCAGGCCGCCACTGTCCGACCGGAGGTCTTGGCCACACTGCCGGCCCTTCACCCGGTCAAGTGCCTTCAACCGCCTCAGGTGGGTCACACCGCCCCTGGCAGACTTGGCACCGGTTTTTCGCAAACTTTTCTCCGGAAAACCAAATGCAATTCTTTGAGCCTCAAGGATGATCAACACATGATCAAACACATGTGCAAAACACATTTGCACCAAAATAGCTCATGCTCAAAGAATTCAACCGAAATCGCGAAAACACTTTTCGCAACCAACTCAAAGACTATTTGCAAAACGTATTAAGCAAATCAAACTCGAGTTTATGAGATTAATCCCCCTAGCCATGTGAAGGTCAACACAGGACCCGGTCAACTTGCCAACACCCGTTGCAAGCCCCACTCACATGCTCTCGGGATTCCGGACTCATAAACCTCAGTTTATTCGCACAACGAACTTGCAAATAACACCATAAACATATTTCATGCTTGAGCACTACTCTTTGCAACACATGCAAAAGTCTAGCTCGAAGCAACATCAAATCAAGATGCATGAACTCTCTAATTGCAACACATGCAATTCTCTAGTTCCATGCAACACCAAATCGAACTAACACCAAAACCAAATCTCAAGTATGAGCTCTTTACTCGCAACGTATGCAAGCCTCTAGCTCCATACAAACACACAACATAAAATCATGCTTGAGCTCTCTCCTTTTGCAACACATGCAAAACTTAGCTCCAAGCAACCACAAGGTTTTAAGAAAGATTGTTTTGCGAAACCAAAACATGAAGCATCAACTAATGCAACACATGCAAAAGTGAACTTCACGCAAAAGCCAACGCACTAGCTTATCCTATTTGCAACACATGCAAATCAAAACATAATGCGAAAACCAAATACAACCAAGCATAAGTTTAACCCATTCGCAACACATGCCAAATGGTTAACCCTCATGCAAAAACCAAATCCAAATGGTTTGAGCTTGAGTGAACGCGGAAATGAGATCATCAACACATGATGAAGCTCAAGCAAAGGGAACGACCCCTCTTAATAGCACGGCGATAAAAACCTTAGACTCAAAGACTACAAAGTCCTTAGCCTATCTAATTATACCTTGCCGTCACAAGCTCAAGCAATCCCTTTGGGGTCTTTATGATCATCACTTTGATATTCCCCGGATCTCTACTCAACTCTCTTCGATCCACTTTGACGCCCATCAACTCATGATGCCGTCCTTGTCCCGTTTTCATCATCTCATCCATCTTTGGACCTAACTCAATCACAACTCAAGAAACTTGTTAGTCCAAGATGCATGGTTGTCTCAATTATCTCTTGCACTCCATTAACACATAATGGATGCCTTTAGATCAATTGAGCACAACCTAAATCAATTGAAATGATTTAATTGTGTCTTAAGTATAATAATGCAACACATGCTTAATTATACTTAAGAACTATCCATTTGTCCTTAATTAATCACAAAACATCATCAACACATGATGAAGTGTTCTTTAACGATTAACAAGACAAATGAACTCAATTTAAATTATCATTTAAATTGATATGAGTATATATTAACTACACAAGTTTTCATATACTCATGTTGATGGAAAGTAATGATCCATTATATGTAAATTGTATGGAAATGATCATTACTCTAAATCATCAACTATAGAATACACCCCACATGTATATGTGCATAAATATGATTGACTTGGAGATAATATGCACATATTCAAATTGATCGTATTGAGTATATCCTATATTACTATGAGTATACTTATAACTAGGCAATTCAATATATACTCAAGGATTTAGTTTCTTTGTCTTGATCCTTATATGTGTCAATAAGAATTAGATCAATACAAAGAGACTTTCAAGTTAAACTATAAACTCCCCCTAAGTGTGTGCATCCATGTAATATATGGATTGGGAAACATGATGCACATTTTGTGGTTAATATAACGGGGACATTCATATTTCAACTTGACTCCAAAGTATGCAACTAATATTAGAATGTATGCAAACATACCTTGGGTTTTCCATTTTTCCATGCGATGAGACTAATCAAAAGATATTCTAAACAATCATGTTAGTCTCGATATAAGATTGTCATTAATAACAATATCGCATTAGGGGATAAGCTCAATATTTGATTTGTCATTAACACAAGATTAGATTTGTCATTAACACCAAAACCATAACTAATGAATGTTGAACTTACAGGGGCACGGGGTGCCGGGGTGTTACAGTCGTGATTCCGATAATATTTAGATCATTGACATAGAGATGATACAAAATACATTATAGAATTCAAAACTCAGTAAGTTAGTTGTACCACATTCTTTCCGACTGTTTTAATCCATATAACTACCCCTATAGTTTGACACTATACATGTTACAGATACTTTTATTAGGATCCAGAATTTTAACTCCTTTAGGGTCTCTTATATAAATATATGTATCCAGTAACCTATATAAATATGCGGTCACTACATCATTCAACTACATTGATAAGTTAATGCTAGTTGCCATTGATATCAAATATTGGAATGTTATTCCACTCATCGTAGGAGAGTAAGTTTCATCATAATCGATGCCAGGTCTCTACATGAATTATTATGCTACAAGATTCGCTTTGTATCTCACTACTTGGTTGTTTTCAATTCTCTTCTAGATGAAAATCCATTTGGATCTTACAAGGAACACTTTAGAAGGTATTCGGTCAACGAGACCAAATACTTTTCTTTTGCTAAGTGAGTGCAATTCTTCCTCAATTGCTTCTTTTCATTTGACCCAAGCTAAGCGCTTCTAGAACTCTACTATGGACGTTGGTTTTAGATCCAGAGTAAGATTTTTAGCAATTTTTAAGGCAAAATATATGTCGATAATATAGTCTTTTTTTATACAACTCACCTAAATCTATATAATTTGTGGATATTTCTTCGTTTATTTCTTCCAACTCCTCATGATTTCCCACAATGATGGAGTTTAGGTGTTCCAACTTCCTAGCGTCGAATTGTATGTGCAAATATTTGTTAGGGTTACCATCATCAAGATGGCTAGCTTCAGGTTTTTCTTTCAACATCAGGTTGAGCTTATTCCACTGTCTTAGGGAGTGTTTTGACTTATTTGATTCTTTGTTTCCAGTTTCTACAAACATCTCTCCAGAATTGAGAGCCTACTTGGGGATAGGGATGGCAATGGGGACCCGTTCCCCGATCCCCGGCGGGGAATTCCTCTATTAGGGGATGGGTATGGGAAGAAATTATCCCTCATGGGATGGAAACGGAAACTTATTCCTCGTCTTGGGGATAAGGGGGGACGGGACGGGAATTTTTTTCCCCGTGGGGACCCGGTTGGGGATCCAAATTTAGTTTAGTCCAATTTAGTTATTAGATTGCAAACATATTCTCTAGCCCATCATATTCACATTTTTCATAAACGGGACAACATAATCTTCAATGAATGCATGCATTATTTTTTTCCTTGTCTATTGATATGATTTTAAAGTTAAAATGGCTATAAGAGCTCTTCTCTTGTGTGAAATTTTCATGGATGGGTCCTCGACGGGCCCGATACTTAACGGGATGGGGACGGGGGGATTTTCTCCCCCGAGACAGGGAACGGGGATGGGGATGGGGAAAATTTTGGATCGCGGGGACGGGGATGAGGAGGTACTCCCCGACGGGGAATGGCCCCGTTGCCACCCCTACTTGGGGAGCTGTAGCTTTTCTAAAAAGCTATTTTTGGGCTTTTTAGTTTGAAATAAGAGACTGTTTGATAAATAGTTAATTTCTCTCAGTAATAAGCTACAAAATTAGGTCCTGTCCATCTTTTAGCTTTTTGCTTTTGCTAGTTATATATGGCTTCTAGCTTATGGCAAAAGTCGCTTAAAAGTTGAGCTATTTGGGGGCCTTAGTAGCTTTTTAGAAGCTGAAGCTTACTTAAAGCCCCTCTCAACAGGGCTTGAGTCCTGTGCGCTTGGGGTCTCCCCTCTTCTTATCATGAGGTGATTCAATATCCTTCTAGGGTATTTCTACTCTTTTTCGTATGTTTACTGTAGGTATATTAGATTGTATCACTCCTTATGATTAGTGAAGGCATCTGGTAAATTATTAGCTATTTATTGTAGATTTATTATCCTTCAAACAAGTTCGATTCTTTAGTGCATGAGTCTAAGGAATGAAAGTCTGTGACATTCTAGTCTATTTAATGGTATTCTTCAGTATGGTACTTTTCTCCCCTTAATACCGAGAAATTGTCCTTATCAAAGATACAACCAATGTACTGAGTCATATACAGATCCCCTGTTATAGGCTCTAAGTATTTAATGATTGACAGATTCATAACATACATAGATCCCCAACTTCCGATGAGGGCCCATGATTATATGCTGTGGTGATAAGATTGGTATGTATACAACACATCCAAATTTTCGTTGATGGAAAATACTTGATTCTTTTCTATGCACTATCTATAAAGGAAAAATGTCATACTATGCAGTTAGTCTGAATTGAATTAATACAGCAGCGTACAACAATGCGTGGCCCCAATAGCTAGTGGGTAGCCTACAATTCTACAAGAGTGGCCTAGAAATAAATTTTATTATTTTAATAATGGCTATACAAAATCATTTTGTGTGTTGATATGAGGTGTTGGATGCTCTAAATTTATACCTAGAGCCATACAATAATCATTGAATACCTTAGAAGTAAACTCGCTGGTATTGTCTATTTGAATAGACTTAGTTCTTTCATCTAGAAAGGAGGATCTTAATTTAATAATTTAGGTGATTAATTTGGAAAAACCATGATTTTGAGTAGATAAGAGGGATACATGGGACCATATATTAGAAGCATCTATCAATATCATACAATATCTAAACAGGCAAGACAGAGCAAGATAGGTCCACAAATATCACCTTGAATTCTTTTCAGAAGACTCTGTGATTCTTTTCTAACTTTCATAAAATATGGTCTAGTTATGAGTTTCCCTTTAGTACAAGTAGGACATAAGTCTTCAGGTTTACGGAAGTCTGTAGTTTTTATTATATGGCCGATAGAATTATTGATGATATTCAACCCAGGATGACCTAGCCAACATGCCAAATCTTAAAGAGTTATGTGATTCTAAGTATTGTTTTCATCACAACATAAACTTCAGGTTTTATATATGTATAGTATAATCTTGAGAAGACTGAATGAAGTATTTTAACCATACGTTATTGCACCGTTAAACTTAGTTATGAATAGGTATTCTATATCATCCTCTTTTCTATCTTTATGTGGAAACCATTCGAACAAATGCCTTTGAAACTTAATAGAGTACTGCTGAACATAGGGGGGAGATTGGCACCAACGACACTTTTTAAAATTCGTGATTCACTTTATGGCACCCTGGCCCACTGTCATACACTCAGATGGACCCACATGTCATAGACACACCGCTAAAAACCAACAAATTGAGTGTCACTGGACTAATTTTTCCGAACATAGGGTACAAGAGAGCATCCTCCACTATTATACAAATACCCATAAGGAGAACTATGATGGCACTTTGAGTGCCAACAATGGAGGCATCGTGTCAGGCAATGGTCATATTATTTCCAGTTTTCTTAGTTAAAGTGTGAAAATATTTAGTTTCACTAAGAATTACATTTGTGGTACAACTGTACAAGACATATTTCCTCCTTCGCCATTGGATTATATGTTGTTCTATATTAAAGGTATGTTTTTAGCATTAAGACATTATTGCATCAGGAATATATTATAAAATATAAAACAAATATAACATAATAAATGAATCAAATATTCTAAAAAATAACAATTTATTTAATTTAAAATAATAATCACTCAATAGAAACATAGACCAATGTTCATTCAGAAACTAAGATTAATTGATAAGGAGACTCATAAGGAATATATGGCATCAACTAGCAAAGCAAACGAATATTTAGGAGAGTAGTTCAGGCCTCCATATAAATCATGGGTGTCCTTTTGGGACTCCTTGAGCTCAGTCCCAAAAAGGTCATCTTCATCTATAGGAGTACTTCCATATCCGAGAAGGTCCTTTTGAAACTTCTCCATATGATCAAGAACTATATCATCACTCTTCTCGGTATCCATGTCAACAATAGGTTAAGCGGTGAAGTGTGCCTCAATATTGTTCCCCTGGGTCTTCTTGACTTTTCTAGTGCATTGCATGTAAAGCTTCGCAACATGCTTTCCAGGTACGATAGGTGCGGGATCAATAGCCAGTGCATCCATACCTAAAGAAGGGTTGTGTAGGACAAGTAGCCTTGTTTACTGAGTCTTTCTTATGGAAACTCTCTGTCCCTTTACCTTTGCTTCTTCATTGGGACTTGCCTCTCCCCTTTTGTATTTCACTATTCTTCTATTTCCCCCTTGATGTCTTTGGCTTTTTTTTGCGGTCATGGCTATTGATAGCCTACTAAGCATTGGCATGCACTTTGGTCTGCTATGCTCTGCTCTTGCTCTACTTCTTGCTCTCTGCTTTCATGCTCTGCTCTTACGCTGCTTTTTGCTATCTGTTTTCAAGCTTTGCTTTGCTTTGCTTTGCTTTGCTTTGTTCTTTGCCCTGCTTCTTTTCTCGTTGCTTCTTGCTTTCTTTTTTGTGCTATGTGCTCTCTACTTGTGGTGTGAGGTATATTCATTTAATTCCCAATCATATGAGATATATTTATTTAACTCTTAGCGATATAAGGTAGCATGGTCAAGCTACCCTCTTCCTAGACATGTGGAAGTGGGCGTGGTATTATTTGTTATGTTTATTACCACCCTCTAACAATCGTCATGGTGGGCATGGGTGCCTAGGCACCTAGGCATCTTGGCGCCCTGCGCTTGCCATGACATGCTAGAGCACCGTCACAACCTTGGGGCCCATCTCTATCCAAACTACTCATTCTCTTGTTCACTAGCTACAAGATTTAGTAACAAGCCAAAAGATATACCAGATTTAGTAACAAGCTAAAAGATACAAATTATTGGGAGTGGTTGACTGGTTGTATCTAAAATCTCATCTAAACATTTTTTACTTCTCTGGTAACAAACTATTGGGAATGCCCCCACAAATTGTGGTAGGTTGAAATTCATCAAGAAAGGGAATGCATTCTTCATATTAGCAATTTTAATGTGTAGATTACGAAGAGAAACTGTGGTAGGTTGAATATTCATCAAGAAGGGGAAGAATATGCATTCTTCATATTAGCAATTTCAATGTGTAGATTACCAAGAGAAAATGTGACAAAACTATAAGCACCACATCAATTACATACCACAAAAGATTTAGAAATTATAAGAAGATGGAATTACATAGAATACATCCCTCTTTTTGTGGTTCTACAATCCACTCATGAAGACTTTTTGTAGTTGTTGGCGCCAAAAACTTGAAGTAGGGTTTTTGGCCACAGCACACCAGATGAACGCTGGGTTCAGAGCGTGCTAATCGATTTGACCCTATGTTTGGTAAGGAGGAAGCGTGAAATCTACTTAAAGCCAATCTCGCGTGACTATCGGCTTAACTCTAATCAGCCAAAAGCCGATAAGGTCAAAATCAGTAATTAGCCGATCAAGGCTGATTGAAAGATAAAGGCAGATTGACTTTGAAAAGGTGATACGTGACAAAATCAGAGTAGACCAAACCTGGGGTGTAACTGATGAAGACCAATAATCGACGATGCACAACTTTATTACTCATGATCAAATTACAAGACTAAATTACAAAACTAAAACTAGTCAACAGAAAAATAAAAGTTCATGTGAGTTTGGAATTATGTGTATTTTCTTAACTGGCCCTGGTCCATCTTTTATACTCTTCAGCCGATTCGAGTCCTACTACAACACGTTTAACAAGCAAATTCCATATTGGCCTCTATTTCCTAAATAATCCCTTGTCTATCCAAATATCTTGAAGTTGTATCCTGTTCGTACTCTGTTGACCCCGAACTACCGATTTTAACCGCATCTGCCAAATTTGGGTGCAAACATATGCCCCCATTGTTAGGAGATAACTTGTTATCTTTCAAAAATCTTATTCATTGGCTTGTCTAGCGTCGGCTTAACAAAAACTTAAATCAGCAACTACCCTATTAATGGCGCCATAAAAATCTCAATACGTTTTAACTGCACGTGTCACTTCGAAATTCTCCCCCGCCGCTTCAAAAATGTTATCGTGCTATAAATATGTGGCCCCACACCGTCATTTTCATGCTCCCAATCTCTTCAATCAACTGAAACTAGCTTTCCTCTTCGCTATGCTCAAACTTCTCAATCGGCTTCACCTTCAGGTCGTCTGAATGGATCAGAATCAGGTATTCATCCCAATCTCTGACAGCGATGATCAATACTATCTAGGACCAGTAGGAAGTTTAGATGCTGACACAATCATAAACAAAGAATTCCCTAGACTCCCTTTGTCGGCCTCTGGTTACAACATGGAGGAGTGGAGCAAGAGTTTCAGGGCTTGGCCGATAGCCCTCAAAGGGTGGAGATCCTGGTACATTCACGTATCGACCCAGAAAAGAGAGGAATGGGAAAGAATGGGCATAGCTGAGTGTCTCCCTCTTTCTTTAACCGATCTAAAGGCCAATGAGCCCTTAGTGACCACAGCTTGCTACTTCTGGTCGGATACCTTTAATGCTTTTCTATTCTGGACTGGCCCCATCAGCCTAACTCTTCTTGATGTAGCTGAATTGTGCTACCTTAGACCGAACAATGAGCAGATATCAGTTTTCAGTGGTAAACCGAGATACAAGCTGATTCAGTCCAAGGGAGAGGGATGGAGTAAGTACATCTAGCACAATAATAAAGTTAATGGGCTAGTATCGGATGAGGAGCATGTGGCTTTCCTAACTCTATGGCTAGATAGATTTTTATTCTGTGGGGCATCTCTTGGGCTGACACAAGTCTACCAGTTGGTAGCAGAGCATCTAGTGGAGGGGCATCGGCTTGCCCTAGGTAAAATGCTGTTAGGGGCAGTCTACCAAATGATGTACATAATAAGGAGTCAACTATTTTCTAGTTTCACCAAGTTTGTTGTCAGCAATATTGGAGGGCCTTTGTGGTTCATCCAGATCTGGCTATATTGCCTTTTCAGCTGATCGCTTATCTCCGAGCCTCTATAAGATACGGCGTTTCCTTGTGAAGACACTCTAGAGAATGTGATTCCCCAGTATAGAGCCACCGATCTCACGAGGAGAGGTACATCATGTGTTCGGGCAATGAGACAAAAATTACCCCCGTCGCTTGAAAAAATATCTATCATTTTTCTTGCAACTGAACAGTGTGGTCTTTGGCCAGCAAGATTTTTTTAGTTATAGTAATGTGGCCGACTACTAATGCCCCTCTTTTCTTCACCTGGAGGCCGACAGCTCTTTAATGCCCCAATCAACCTTGAATCTATACAGAATTTTTATTTCCCCAAGTATCCTCCATGTCGGCCTAAATACGAGAAATTGGACATTCCAGCCATTATATGAATTCTGTCATCCTTCAGTTTATGCACATCAGCTAGGCTTTGGCTAGGTTATCCCAAGCTTCCCGCTCCTTGTTCGGCTTCAACCTAGGGCCAGAGTAAGGAATGCCATTACAGCGGACATTGTCTTGGAAATAGCCGACGAGCTCCAGATCGAGAACTTGCCACACTTTTTCTTGAATTTGCATCGGGCAAACCAATTTTCCACTTGGTGGTCATCAGTGGTAGAAGCTCTATACCTGGACAGGACTCAATCGGCTATCATTGACACTTTTCTTCCTAACTTCCATGAGCCAACGGTAGTCCCTAGCAATGACTCAAGTGAGGATGATAGTTCCTCTGGTTACACTAACTCGTTAATAGACTTAGAGGTATCAGTCTTTCAAAGGATTTCCTTTCTTTCTTCTTTTGTTTAGTACTAGTTACTAATCGACTTGCGTCCTTTTTTGTAAACAAAAGCTGCTAGCAAGAAAGCCACTACGGGCTCATCAGGAAGTGGCCATCCCACAAAAAGGCCTCACCAGTTGACAGGCCTCACGGGCTACAGCTCCGGCAATTTGGGAGTCCAGAGCCCATCTCTATCGGAGATTGAAAAACAACAATAGCCGAGTAAGTATACTTTTGACCGATAATCACTCCTGATTCCTTTACAACACTAACTTTTGGTCGATTAACTTCACAAAGAAAAAGGCCAAGTCTACCAAAGCTCCTGCCAAGAAGGGGCCAAAACTTCAAGAGCGCAGCGCGAAAAGTTCCCCCCGTGCATCGGCCATTGGAGAGGTAAAATTTCCCACCGAGTTTCTTTTGAACTTTGATAACACGATTTTCAATTGACTTAATAGTTATTATCTTCTAGCCGACTGTATCTGTGCAGGTGGCCAATATCTTGGCTAATATGCAAGGCACATCCTCGGCTATCCTGCCATAGTATTAGCCAACGCCTCCTGTTCCAGCAGCCTCCCCTCCGGCAGCATCGTCCGACCCAGCCGATTTACTGGGTTTCACTCTAGATGAGTTAGACGACCCTAAGATCATGGCAACCGATGACTACCCCGCCAATATTAAGAAGATCCTTGAAGTCTCAATGGAGGCATCGGCTACGGTTACCTCGGCACCAGGCATGTAGCAAAGACATAATAAACATTTCCATGAAGTAATGCACTGAGGCTAGTCTACTGTCTGACACTAAGCCCCTCAGGGATGCCATGGCTGTAGTAGAAGCTGATCTCCCTCCTAAGGCCATGAGTGCCCTCCTGAATGTCTGTCATTTAGACGACAAAAAGGCAGAGGTTGAAGCAGCCAGGACGAGGATCGCTCAGAGGGCGACTCAAGAAGCCGATTAGCGCACCCTGGACAAGATGGTGGCAGAGGCTAAAACAATAAAGACGAAATTTGATGAATACGCCCTGTCCCTCAAGTTCGACAAGGCTGCCGTCTAGAAGTTGGAATCAACAAAGAAGCTCTTAGAGGAAGAACTGGCCAAGCTGAACAAATAGCTAGCCAATGGTCAAGCCAAGATCATTGCAACAGCCACCTCCCTTAGGGATCAGAAGAATGAAATTGGCTTGGTTGTTGCAAATGTCAAGGAGTAGTAGGCCAAAATGATTCCCGTACCTAGCAACACCAAGGCAGACCAGCAAACTATTGATGAAGTCCAAGAGACAATTGCCAAGGCGGCTGTCGCGCTGTCGGCTTTGGGATTAAGACTCCCTGGCTCCGGTCTATAAACAATGTGATGTAAAACTTAAGTGTTGCTAGGTTGAAACAATACTTTTGTAATTCCTTTTAACTTATTTCTCAATCGACCATTTTGCCGATTTATGTTTAATGTTTATCATTCATGGTTAACTTCATCTTGGTTTGCGAAATGATACTCTAACATAGCCGATTAAGATTCGATCTAAACGTTAGGATAGTATTTCTTTAAGTACTTCCCGTTGATCGCCTTGGGCAAGCAACAACACTTCCAATGTCTCAAGTATGTAGGAATTCCTGTCAACATGTCGATTTATTCTGTACGATCCTTCCCACGTAGGAGACCATTTACCAAATTGGCTATCCTTAGAACCAACTAATAGTATAGTTTTCCAAACCAGATCGGCTTTACTAAACGATTTAGGCATAACCCTCCTATTATATGCCCTCGCAACTCTCACCTTATTCCTCTTAAGCCGATCCAGTGTAGACAGGTGCAACGCCGCCAAGTCAACTAAATTGTCGATCATTGCGTCCTTATAGTCCTGAGCTGACAAATCATGTTATCTGGCTATGCGTATTGAGTCAATATTAATCTCCACTGTTAACATGGCCTCCTGACCATAAACTAGTTGATATGGTGACAATTTGGTCGATCCATGATACGCTAGCTGATACACCCATAAAGACTCTGATAACGTCGAGTGTCAATTCCTTAGTTTTTCATCAATCTTTCTCTTAATTAACTTAATTAAGGCCTTATTGGATGACTCGGCTTGTCCGTTAGCCTGAGCGTAATAAGGCGATGAGTTGAATAATTTGATACCTAGGCTTTTGACAAAACTCTAGAACTCATCGGACATGAACACAATACCTTGATCGGTCGTGACAGTTTGTGGAACACCAAACCGATGAATAATGTGCTCATTGACAAACCCAATAGCCTCGATGTTTGTAACCTTCTTGAGGAGTGTAGCCTCAACCCACTTGGAGAAGTAATCTGTTGCGGCCAAAATGAACTTATAGCCTTTGCTTGAAGCCGGATATATTTGGCCGATCACGTCTATACCCCATCCTCTGAATGGCCATGGCTTGATAATCGGATGCAAAACCGATGCTGGTGCAAGTTGCATATTACCAAATTTTTGACAGGTCTAACACCCCTTATAATACTGGAAACAATCTTCCAACATTGTCGGCCAAAAGTACCCTGTACGCCTAATTACCCATTTTATTTTATGAGCCGATTGATGAGACCCACAAATTCCTTCATGTACTTCACCTGTTGCCACCTTAGCTTCATCGGCTCCAAGGCTTCTCAGTAGTAAACCCTCCATTGTCCGATAATACAATACCTCATCCAGTACAACATACTTTAATGCAAGCTGTATGACCTTACGCTCGGTCAGCTTAGATGCATCCATCAAATAAGCTTTTATCTTTGCTCTACAATCGGCAGTATCAGCACACATTATTGCTTTATCAACCGATTCAGGCATTGTATATCGGCTAAAATCTTTGTACCCTAACGCCTGTTGTGCCAACGAATTAGCCCTATCATTCATCTCTCAACGAACATGTTCAATAAAGAATTAAGTAAATGAGCCGATAGTATCAAGACACTGTTCTAAATATCTTAGTAGTATTTCATCATTGCACCGGTATTCTTCCTTAACTTGTTGCACGATCAACAAAGAATCACGTTAAGCCTCGGCAGCACCTACTCCGATAATCTCTAACAACTGCAGACCCTTAAGCAATGCCTCGTACTCTGCTTGGTTGTTAGAACATCAGCTATTTAGCCAATAAGCAAATTCGAAGTTCTACCCCTTTAGTGAAATCAACACTACACCAATGCCATTGCCTTCTCGACATACCGATCCTTCAAAATACAACTGCCAAGGGGCAACAGCAACTAGATCGGTCATGGTTTCACATCCTGTCATAAAATCGGTTATTGCTTGCCCTTTCACGGCCTTAGCCAATTCATATGTTAGGTCGAACTCAATCATGGTGTATGCCTATTTACCAAGTCGACCGCACAAAATCGGAGTTGACAACATATATGTTATGACATCGGTTTTACATACCACTTTACAAGTTGATGCTAAAATGTAATGTCTTAACTTGGTGCAAGCAAAATACAGAGATAAGCACAATTTTTCCATGAAAGGGTACCTAATTTTAGCGTCCAGGAGTCATCAATTTAAATAGAAAATCACCCTTTCCTTACCGTCGACTTCTTGTACCAAAATTGCTCTGATTGTTTCTTTCTCAGCTGATATGTACAAATTGAATGGAATCCCCTTCTTTGGTGCGGCCAAAACTGGAGGTTTGATTAGATACTCTTTAATCTCATCGAAAGTCTTTTGCTAATCGGCTCCCAAACAAAATCCTAATTATCCTTTAGCTTTAATAATGGGGTGAAATCCTAAATTCGACCAGATGAATTTGAAATAAATCACCGTAAATAATTAATTTTGCCGATCAACTTCTGCAACTCGTTTTTGCACGTCGGCGACTTTGTGTTGGTTATGGCCTTGACCCTCTCTTGATTAACTTTAATTCCTCTTTTATGGACCATAAAGCCTAGAAATTGTCTACCCGATACGCCGAACGTGCACTTCAAGGGGTTCATCTTCAATCCGTGCATCCTTGTGTTTTGGAAAACCTTCTCTAAATCACCCAAATGTTGCAAATTATCCTTTGATTTTACAGCAACATCTTCTATATAAATTGCAACAATGTAGCCGATTAAATCATGGAAGATTAAATTCATTGCCTGCTGATAAGTTGCACCAGCGTTCTTTAAGCCAAACATCATAACCGTCCATTCAAACAACCCTAAGGCACCAAGGCATCTAAAGGCGGCCTTAGGTATATCGGCTTCCGCCATGAATATCTGATTGTACCTGGCGTTTCCATCAAGAAAGCTAATAATTTTATTACCCGATGTAGCATCGATAAGCATATCGGCTATTGGCATTGGATATTCGTCCTTTGGCGTGGCTTTATTTAGATCCCTGAACTCTACACACATCCGGAGTTTACCATTCTTCTTCATGATAGGGAGATATTGGAGACCCATTCAGTGTATCGGTAAGGCTTAATAAACTTGGCCTCCAGCAACTGCTATATTTTTTCTTTGATAACATTATATAAAGCCGGATTAAAATATCATGGATATTGTTTAAATGGCCGATACCCTGGTTTTATGGGTAGCCAATGTTCAACAAGCTATCGGTTTAAACCAGGCATCTCACAGTACTCCCAAGCAAAACATTCTTTATACTTCTTAACTATTTCAACTAACCTTGCCTTATATGCTACATTTAAATTTGCACTTACAAAAGTAGGTTTTTTCTTATCACCTTCCCCTATATCAACTTCTTCAAGCAAATCGGCAGAAGTAAAACCTTGGCCTAGTTTTTATACTTCTTGAAAATCTTCAATAGCATCACAACACTCTGTTATCTGCCGATAGCTCTGCATTTTGTCTTATAGGGCTTTCACTGCTTCTGACCCCATCTACGCAAAACTTCGTTTACCTAATCAAATGTGTCTGGCTTAACACTGATCGGCACAAGCCCTATTTTACCAATACAAATAAAGTCACAATCATCGAGTACTTTGCCCAATATACATTCAGCCTATTTGTGTGGCCAATTCGCATCTGAACTAGCCATCACAATATGAGCCGATGTATCGGTCAGGACGACTTCGACTTCATCTTCATTCCATTGGACAAGTAACTAATACATAGTCAATGGTATACAACAATTGGCATGTATCCAGTCTTGTCCAAGTAACACACCGTAGTTGCCTTTGGCATCAATAATGAAGAATGTTGTCGGCTAAGTTTTGCTACCCACAATCAGCTCTGTGACCATGATTCCTTTAGCCTCAGTGGGATCGCCTGTGAAGTCATTCAAAACCATATTAGTTTTGATCAAGTCTTCATCGGACTTACCCAGTTTTTGCAGGTGGTATATGGCATCAAATTAACAGTAGCTCCTCCATCCACCAGCATCTTCGAGATTGGCTTGCCATTTATGTCCTTTCAAGTATAATGGTTTCAGGTGCTGATGAGCGTCACGTGGCTTTTCAAAAACTGCGTCCTGAGCCCCTAGACACAGCTGAGCAAAGGTTTCCTTAGCCGATTCAGTTTTAATTTTGAACTCGACTGGCAATGTGAACACCATATTGATGTCCATCGGAGCCATGCCGTCCTGAATCATCGGCGATCCCAAGTCATCGGTTGAATCCATTTCCTCATTGACTTCTTCTTCTTCTTTTCTTCCACTCCTTTTTCATAGTTTTGATCGGCCGAAGTTCATTGAATACCTGATCCCTTAGTTTTTCCTGTTCAGCCTCTCTGATTTCCTGGGTCCTTAGGCGCTAAAGCTGTCTGTGCTGTGATCAACTAAGACCTAACGGGCACCACCTCGGTTTGGGCTTGATCGGCCTACGGACTTTTCCAGCCAGATCTTTTACCGCCACAATAGGTTCCACATGCTTTTTAGCTTGATCTGGCATAGAAATCCGTTCCTGGATCGGCTTCCTATACCTTTGGCCAACTCGACTTTGTATTGGCCCGATAGCCTATCCTTAGCCGATTGTCTAGGCCAATCGTCTTGAGGATAATGCTCCATAGGGCATGAATACAATGTCGGCAGTGCTACCCCTCTCTCCCAACAGAACTGCCAAAAGGGGCACCGTTGATGGGCCTTTTCCAAGTTGTTAGGCCAATACAGATTATTAGGCCGACGAGGATACTGCCATTTCCGATTGCTTATCTTCTCTTATTTTTCCAGCAACTGGGCGAATGTTGGTTTGGGTCTATTCACTAGGCTTTGTGGTGGTGATTTCTCAGCCTTGTACCATTGGCCGACTTGCAGATTTCCTTTTGGCTTAATAGTCTTGGAGTTCTTGCCATCCTGATTGGCTTCTATTTGCAATGAGCCAATTGTTATCTTGAGGGTTTTGTCGCTTTTTGAACTGGATTGGATGTCGACGCATCGAGCTGTAGGATCGAGGATACGCCTAGAGGGGGGGTGAATAGGCGTTTATAAAATTAATCGCTCACTAATTCAATTCGCTCTAATCAACCCCTTATGTCAAAACTTAATTAAAGATATATATGCGGAAGCGATAATCTAGGTTTTGACAATTAACGCCTAAATCAACTAGGCTCACTAGTGCACTGACTAAATTATGTCTCTATACTAGAATTGCTAAATTGAACAATCAATTAATACTAAGCAATTCTAATACATTCAAGCAATTGATTAATATACAATAATTAAAATGCTTGAATATAAATGAGACAAGAGATAACCGATATTTTTCCGTGGTGTTCGGAGACTTGCCGGTCTCCCCTAGTTCACGTTGAGGCAAGCCCAAACCCTTGGACCGGCTCCCACTCGAGCACCCGCCTCGATTCACTAGTCGTGGTTTTTCACGCTTTTGCGTAGGCTCAACCCGAACCTTCACAAACTTCGCCGGGGTTTGTCACAACCTTGAGAGCTCCCGCGCATGACACCTATGCCGTCTAGGAGTCGGCAACCTCCAAGAGTAATAAGCCGAGACCTCCGCTCGAGCTTCACCTTGCACAACGAATGCGCAACCGGTGATCACCTAGTGCAACACATGCACCAAGGCCTCCCTCAAGTGCAACACATGCACAAGAGGTCACTCAATCCACTCCTAATTGCAACACATGCAATTAGTCTCACTCTTAGCTCAAGAATCAACTTGAGGGGATGCAACACATGCAAACCACCTCTCAAATACTCACACAAGAGCCAAAACACCTCACAAGCACAGCAACCCTTGCCCCAAGCCCCCCATGGGGTCTATTTATAACCCCCAAAGAAAACTAGCCGTTTGGGGGCAATTTCAGCAAAATCAGCAAAACCGGTCCAACCGACTCATCCCATCCGACCGCCCTCACAGAGCAACGGTTTAAAAACCGATCAGATTACGGCACGGTAGACGTGGAGAAGGTCCGTCATACCGCTCATCCGGTGTGACTGAGGACCTCCTGTCAGACCGCCTCATTTGTACAAGAAAACACATGTTCTGGAAAAAACGCACCGGAGAGAGCCCGGTCGCACCGGAGGTCCAGTCACACCGACGGAGGTCCGGTCGCACCAGAAATCCGGTATGACCGCAGGTGGTCCGGTCATACCACTCGACCAGCCACTAAAACACTCATAACTTTTTACTCCGAACTCCGATTTGGGTGATCTTTGATTCTATGCGAAGCTTATCACGAGGGCTACAATCTCCACCTATTTTCAAGATTTAAGCAACTATAGATATTTTTAAATATCACCAAAATCAAACTCTAATGTAGTCATTCAAGTCTAAAATCTAATTTTTCGAAATCCCTCACATAGACTTGATGAAGGGCATGACTACAAGCTAGAAAGAGTCAATGAGATCAAATATTGAGCCATGTGATGATCAACTCATGATCAAAACAATTTTTACAAAATATATTTGCAAATTCAAACCCGAGTCTATGAGATTAATCCCCTTAGCCATGTGAAGGTCAACACGAGACCTAGTCAACTTGCAAACACCCGTTGCAAGCCCTACTCACATGCTCTCGGGATTCCGGACTCATAAACCTCGGTTTATTCGCACAACAAACTTGCAAATTACTCAATAAACCAATTTTATGCTTGAGCACTACTCTTTGCAACGCATACAAAAGTCTAGCTCCAACACCAAATCAAGGTGCATGAACTCTCTAGTTGCAACACATGCAATTCTCTAGTTCCATGCAACCACACTAAAACCAAATCAAACGTATGAACTTTCTACTTGCAACACATGCAAGCCTCTAGCTCCATACATACACATAAACGCCAAATCATGCTTGAGCTCTCTCCTTTTGCAACACATGCAAAACTTAGCTCCAAGCAACCATTTTGATTTAAGAAAGATTTGTTTTGTAAACAAAAACAAAACATGAAGCTTCAACAATTGCAACACATGCAAAAGTGAACTTCACGCAAAAGACAACGCATTAGTTTATCCTATTTACAACACATGCAAATCAAAGCTTTATGCGAAAACCAAATGCATATGCTTTTCTTCTTTGCAACACATACAAATTAGAGCATAATGTAACATCAACCAAGCATAAGCTTAACCCATTCGCAACACATGCCAAATGGTTAGCACAATGCAAAAACCAAATCCAAATAAGATTTGAGCTCGAGTGAACACGGGATTGAGATCATCAACACATGATGAAGCTCAAGCTAGGACTCAACCCCTCTTAATAGTACGGCGATAAAAACTAGACTCAAAGACTAGAAAGTCCTTAGTCTATCTAGTTATACCTTGAGCCTCTGCATGCAAGCAATCCCCTTTGGGGTCTTTGTGATCTTCACTTATACGCTCCCCCAGGATCATCACTCGACTCTTCTTTTTATCTTCAGAATCTACTCTTGATGCCCATCACCTCATGATGCCGTCCTTATCCCGTTTTCATGATCTCATCCATCTTTGGACTTAACCTAAACTCAATCACAACTCATAGAATAGTTAGTCCAAGATGCATGGTTGTCTCAATTATCTCTTGTACTCCATTAACACATAATAGATGCATTTAAATCAATTGAGCACAACCTAAATCAATTTGAATGATTTAAGTATGTCTTAAGTACAATAATGCAACACATGCTTCATTATACTTAAGAACTATTCATTTGTCCTTAATTAATCAAGGAACACCATCAACACATGATGAAATGTTCTTTAGTGATTATTAAGACAAATGAACTCAATTTAAATTATCATTTAAATTGATATGAGTATATATTAACTACTCAAGTTTTCATATACTCATGTTGATGAAAAGTAATGATCCATTATGTGTAGACTATGTGAAAATGATCATTACTCTAAGACATCAACTATAGAATACACCCCATATGTATATGTGCATAGATATAATTGACTTGGATATTATATGCACATATTCAATTTGATCACATTGGAGCATATCCTATATTACCATGAGTATACTATAACTAGGCAATTCAAATATATACTCAAGGATTTAGTTTCTTTGTCTTGATCCTTATATGTGTTAATAAAGAATAGATCAATATAATGAAACTTTCAAGTTAAATTACAAGCTCCCCCTAAGTATGTGCATCCATATAATATATAGATTGGGAAACATGGTGCACGTTTTGTGGTTAATACAATGGGGACGTTCATACTTTAACTTGAATCCAAAGTATGCAATTTATACTAGAAAAAATACACATACATACCTTGGTTTTCCATTTTTCATCCAAATATGAGACTGCTAAAAGTATGCTCAATAAAATATGTTAGTCTCATAAAGATTAGGTTTGTCATTAAATACAGATTTAAACATTAAGTAACATCAATCACCAAAACCACTCCTTTTCACGCTTTGATCGGCCAAAGTTCATTGAATACCTGATCCCTTAGTTTTTCCCTGCTCACCTCTCGATTTCGGGTCCTTAGGGCTGAAGTCGCTCGTCTTTGTGATCAACTAAGATCTAACGGGCACCACCTCGGTTTGGGCTTGATCGGCCTACGGACTTTTCCAGCTAGATCTTTTACCGCCACAATAGGTTCCACATGCTTTTTAGCCTGATCTGGCATAGAAATCCGTTCTTGGATCGGCTTCCTATACTTTTGGCCAACTCAACTTTGCATTGGCCCGATAGCCTATCCTTAGCCGATTGTCTAGGCCAATCGTCTCGAGGATAATGCTCCATAGGGCATGAATACAATGTCGGCAGTGCTACCCCTCTCTCCCAACAGAACTGCCAAAAGGGGCATCGTTGATGGGCCTTTTCCAAGTTGTTAGGCCAATACAGATTATTAGGCCGACGAGGATACTGCTATTGCTGATTGCTTATCTTCTCTTATTTTTCCAGCAACTGGGCGAATGTTGGTTTGGGTCTGTTCACTGGCCTTTGTGGTGGTGATTTCTCAGCCTTGTACCATTGGCCGACTTGCAGATTTCCTTTTGGCTTAATAGTCTTGGAGTTCTTGCCATCCTGATCGGCTTCTATTTGCAATGAGCCAATTGTTATCTTGAGGGTTTCGTCGCTTTTTGAACTGGATTGGATGTCGACGCACTGAGCCCATTTAGGCTCTTCGTCACTCATTGGTTCTTTACCCTTACGCGAGCATTGAACCATGTTGATTGGGAAAGGGTCGACATCCACTTGCATGGTCATCTCATCTGCAAACTTTAGCCAACCATCTTTAATAGCCGATTGTATCTGTTGATGGAAAATATTGCAGTCGTTAGTATTATGAGAAAAAGAGTGATGCCATTTGCAATACCTTCACTTTTTTATTTCATCAGCTGATGGTATAACGTGCTCTTCAGGTAATCGTATTATTTTCTCTTGCAATAATAAATCAAAGATATGGTCACTGGACATGTCAAATGCATATTTGATTTTTGACTTATTCTTTGTCGGCTAAGCCATGAACAGACTAGAGATTTTTTAGAACCCTTTATCTATTCGGCTATGTTTACCTCTACTTCATCGTCCTTAGAGTTTTCACTTGAACTATAATCGACCATGTTAACCATGGCTTTTTTTTTCTTCTTATTACCATTTATTCTAAACTTATCCTTGAATCCCCTATTATCAGGGTATCGGCTTTCTTGAGCCGACACACGATAAAGCAGGTGGCTTAGATCGATAAATTCTTGCCTAGCAAACTTTCCCTAAGCGGTGGAATCAACCCTTGGAAAGCTAAATCGGCTAATTGGTTATCAGGCAATGTGACACTAAAGCACTGATTTCGTACTTCCCTAAATCTCTTGATATAATCAGTTACCGATTCTCCAAACTTCTATCGGACGGAACTTAATCTAAAATTCTGAGCTCAAGATTGCCAGAGAAAAAATACTCATGGAATCGGCTTTCCAAATCGTTCTAAAAGTGGACCGAATTTGGGGATAAACTGGTGAATCAAGTAAAAGCAGCCCCTGATAAGGACAATGGAAACAATCTAATTTTCAACCCGTCAGACTGGGTAGCTTCACCACATTGGGCGATAAATCATCCGACGTATTCAAGGGTGGTGACAGAATCATCTCTAGAAATTTTAGCGAAATCGGGAACTTTGAAATTATGTGGATAAGGCGTACGATCTATATAGTCTGGGTACGGCTTCCTATAGCCGATAACTCTTCCTTTCAACTGTAAGCCGAATTGATCCCTTAACACGGTAGAAATCTGATCGGCCCAATTGACACTGTTAGCCGGCACAGTACTGGGGTTGTGCCAATTATGGTTATAACTGATATCCTGCACCCCGAGTGCAAGCTTAGGCTACCGACCAGGTCGAGCTAATTGATACTGATGAGGAAATTGATCGTATCCATCGGCCTTTCCAACCGACGGTTCTGGCACAGAGACAAAAGGTTCGGTATATGTTACTACTCTATGTGGAACTGGATTCTTGGGTGGAATCGGTTCGTGAAATTGAGGATCCCTATTAGATCCAATCGGTTGCAGAGCCGTTTGTGGAAAAACATGGAATGGAGCCGATGGTGGCAAACTAGCCGACATGTTCAGCTTTGCAACATCAGTATATGCATGATAATGTGTAATCCCGCCAGAACGGGGGTTGCCTAGCGACAACACAATAGGTTGAGTCAGCATTAATGAAGGTGTTGGAGTCGATACTTTTACCATGTTGGTGTTTTGCGCCACTGAGTAAACAGGATATGTTGGTAGCGCTTGCAATGAATCGAGCGGACTTACATACGAAGCCAACTCTTGAGCAATTATTTTCACACTATTTGCTATCATCGGCTTTAGGGTAGTAACCAAAGCCGATGATTGATTGATTAACGCATGATGCACATATTGCTCGATCATAGCTGATAACTCGGTTTGAGTAGGCATATATGGACTTACCGGGTCACTTGAGATGGCTGCATCGCCGAGCAGGTTTAGCGTCGGCAGAGCAGTCTTCTAAGTAACCCCACATTGGGTCTTCTAGTAGCAGCCTAACACCATCTCCTTCAAAGCGCTTTTTGATCTTCAATTTCTTTGCGTTGTTCTAGGGTCAAATCGTCCAATATGGGGACAATTATAGCTTCAGTGTTGAGATCGGCTAGTGGAATCGATTTGTCTGTCGAAGACATCTTTCCTTGTCCCATCAGGCGTGCCAAGAGTGTGTTGGCGCCAAAAACTTGAAGTAGGGTTTTTGGCTACAGCACACCAGACGAATGCCAGGTTTAGAGCGTGTCAACCGATTTGACCCTGCAATCTCGTATGACGATTGGCTTAATTCTGATTAGCCAAAAGTCGATCAGGTCAAAATCAGTAATTAGCCGATCAAGGCTAATTGAAAGATAAAGGCAGATCGACTCTGAAAAGGCAATGCGCGACAAAATCAGAGTAGAGCAAACCCGGGGCATAATTGATGAAGACTAATAATCGGCGATGCGCAACTTTATTGTTCAAGATCAAATTACAAGATTAAATTACAGAACTAAAACTAATCGACAGAAAAATAAAAGTAGATGCAAGTTTAGAAATGTGTGTGTTTTCTTCGCCGGTTCTGGTCTATTTTTTATACTCATCGGCCGATTCGAGTCCTACTGCAACACGTTTAACAAGCAGATTCCGTATCAGCCTCTGTTTCCTAAATAATCCCTTATCTGTCCAAATATCTTGACGTCATATTCTGTTCATACTCCGTTGACCCCGAATAGCCGATTTTGACCGCATTTGCTAAATTTGGGTGCAAACAGTAGTCACGACTAAGCATATGTTTTCAGGGACAAACTACAAAATCAAATCTATTGGGAATACAAAAATTTCCTAAGATTTTTGTAAGAAATAAATATGTTTATATAAAAATATAGAAGATTTTTCTAGTAATAAATAGAGCCTTCCTCATTTGATACGTGGCAATCTCATACGTTTCCTACTGGAACAAGGGCATATTTAAAACATAAGAATTTCAAATAGGCCTTTTTTAGCTTGTAACTCCAATAGAGGACTTAAGAGTAGGGATTTTTCCAGAATCTGCACATTTAAAAGGACTTAATCGAAAAAAGCGCAAAATCTTACACATGTCCCCCTCCTGGACGGCATCATTCGTGTACTCATCACTCGCCTCTCGCCCGCATCGCGATCACCTCCTCCTCCTCCTCCTCGCCGGAGATCAGAAGAGGCGCCGCCGTGATGGACGCCTCCTACCGCCGCGCCGTCTCCGGAGGCGGCGGTGGCAGCACCCCCCGCTCCGTCGAGGACATCTTCAAGGACTTCCGCGCCCGCCGCTCCGCCATCCTCCGCGCCCTCACCCACGGTACGCACCGCCGTCCAGCCGTCCCCCCCAAACCCCGAACCCTAGCCCTAACCCTTCCTCCTCTCCTTCGCAGACGTCGAGGAGTTCTACGCGCAGTGCGATCCAGGTGAGTCCCCTTCCCACCCCGACGCGATCTCTCCTAGTCCTCCTGCCTTTCGATTCGATTGGATGCGCGTCGCCTCCTCAAATCGCGATGTGATTTGGTCTCGATAGAGAAGGAAAACCTGTGCCTGTACGGGTACGCGAACGAGGCGTGGGAGGTGACGCTTCCGGCGGAGGAGGTGCCCACCGAGCTACCGGAGCCGGCGCTCGGGATCAACTTCGCGCGTGACGGGATGAACCGCCGCGACTGGCTCGCGCTCGTCGCCGTTCACTCCGATTCGTGGCTCGTCTCCGTCGCCTTCTACTATGCAGCGCGGATCAACCGCAACGACAGGTATGATTCCTGATCCGCCTCTGTTCCTTTGGGTTTGAATGACGCTAGTGTTGCAGTATTAGTGTCGTGTTAAGCTACTAAATCCGGACCGGTTGGGGAACTATTATTAGTTCGTAGGGGCGATTTGTTACTTGGTAGCGTGCTGTCTATCTTGGTGAGGAAATAGCAAGTTCATGGGCTCTCCCTGGAGCTTCTTATGATTTGAGGTTCATGTCGTAAGTAACGTGTGATATATGTATTGTGTCCTGTGCGTGCCCGTGATATTGTGGCCTTCTTTGGATTCGATGCTTGCTTTGGTGAGTACCGCTGTGATACTAAGTATATCTCTAGATGGGGAAGTTTCCATCTTCTCAAGTGGTTATTATGTGATCTGATGGAAAAGGAGATTTAATTTATTGCTAAAACTATAGTCTAGGCTATCATTGTTGTCTGCATGGGTAAGTGCATCGGATTGTTTCAATGGCACCACTTTCTAGCAGAGGAAGGATAGCTAAGTGAAGAAAGATTAAGGTTATAAACTCATTAGAAATTCCAAGCATGCCTGCTTGCCTAGTATCCACAGGGATTTCAGTTTTTGTTCATAAGGCAGTGATGTTAAGTGTTATGCGGTGTGAATTTGTTTTCCTTTATAGGTCAATACATTTGCACATTGTTATTTTCTCTTGGGAGCAATAGGTTGTTGCAAATAACTTCAAGCTTGAGGGGTATCTCTAAATTTAGTGCGCCATGATCTCTAGATTGCTTATGTTCTTTTACTGTATGTTAGCAACCTTATTTTTCAGAAATCTTGAGAAGAGAGTGCCGATTTGTTGATTTAGGGATGGAGCAGAGGTGTTGTCTTCGATTACTATTGTTAGTAGGCAATTATATGGGGTTTATAAGGAAAAGTAGCTCATGCAGAAAGTTCTGTGTTTTCTACTTTCATTTTTGCATTTTTGGCGTTCTTGTGCTTATCCAAGAGGACTTTGAACTGAGCAGACTAGCATTGGAGGACTAATATTAGTATGTTTTTTTTCCAGTGAATTTCAGTTTCCTGTAATTGCTCGTTATTTTAGCACCTGTTGTCACCCAACTCTTGTAGTTATGTTTTCCCTCAATCTTAATTGAATGGCAGAGTGCTGCCTATTCCCTGAAAGTTTTGTTTTACATTTTGTGGTGCTTTGTGAATTGTGATTGAAGCAGAATTATGTTCTTTAACTTTTGATTGCTTCTGTGGTAGAAAGATCTCTAAAGTTTGTTCGGACCAACATTTTTTTCTGAGTTTTATTGAGTTACCCCTTTCCATTTTGACATGGGCAAAGAAGTTTGTGCAAGTCTTAACTGCCCTCTTAAGATGTATGGCCTGCGATCATATTTAAGCCTTGACCAGGCAGTGAATTACATTTACATACACAACTATGTTATTTACTTAGCCCTTGTGCAAACACTAAATTTCAAAAATTCTGTCTCATCTCATTCCCCCATCTACATATAAAATTTCATGATCAAATTCGTTCTATGTTAAGAGTAATAAAAAGACAAATTTCGACAAACTTGAATAGTTCAAATGCACCCCAAATTTGTCTTTTTTGTAACTTCTAGTATAGGATGAATTTGATCATGAAATTTTATATGTAGATGGGGTAAGATGAGATGTACATCCATGATTTTTTTCAAAATTTTTTGAAACTTTTCTTAGTTGGATTGCATGCTGATTGCACCAAACTGATTGCAATCGATATGCCCCTTACTTAGCCCTGACAAAAAACATTAGGCTGAATTGGCAATGTACTTTTTTTTAACAATGAGGGCCTATTTGTTTTTGTTTTTGATTCTGGATTCTAGCCCCAAAAGCAAAATAAAAAACAATTCTAGAATTTGATTCTCATAATCCAGCCCACCCATATACACGAAAATCCACAATCCACTTCATATGTACTTTTGGATTTCAGTTTTTGGAGAATCAGCTTCTCTACAACATAATCTAGAATCAGCTTTTAGAGAATCCAAAGCAAAAACAAACAGGCCCTAAATATAGTGTGTCTTAGATCTTGGCAGCACTTGTTCTTTTTGCATGATAAATGCCTCACATGAATAAACTGTGCCTTAATCTGTGGAGATTTGAAAACAATATGTGAAGTTGGAATGCTCATCTTTTATAGATTGATGGATGATGTGCCATTATTGGGTCATCAAGTAAATCCCCTTGTATGCCAATATTGATTATGGCCAGTAATCCTGTAATAATCTAGCTACGTTGTCAGATGGAACTCAGGAGCCTGTAATTCTTCATTTGCTATCACCATTCATAATGGTCCTGCCCTTTGTCAAAGAATCCTACAGGTAGCTTTAGCTACACAATCGTAAGCAGACTTGGCTTGAGCCCTCTTTTGGCTTTTGTATGGAATTTACTTATAGAAACTAGATTATGTGTGGGCCTAGGGGGTCATAGGATCTACCAGGATAATAGGTTCTACACCATCATTTCCCCCCATGACCCCTCTCAGGCTCTAAGTAATGCTTGCCATCATTTTAATGTCTTATTAATGTGGGTTCATATACTGGCATTTAATTTGAAATTTCCATTTTTCGTTTTAGGCTATTTTTCTACTTTGGCAACAGTAGCAATAACTGGGGTATCAGATCTCATTTTGGGGTCAAAAACCAGAACCTGTCTGGTTCCAGAGACCGGTTGGTTTTCGGACCCAAAACCCACCTGGTTTCATTTTTCGAATATCAAATTTGAGTTCTTAAGTTTTCGATGGAATATAACTCACAAGTCATAATATGTATATCTAGCAAGAAGATGGGATCAAAAGGGTATTATGGTCTTGAACCAGGGCTTGGAAAACCAACCAGAACCAGTGCTGGTTTCTCAGCAAGTAACAGGCCGGGTCCTGCGGTTTTCGATACCATTGCACTAGCCCATGGTACAAGTATAGTAAAAGTTACCATACTGTAGATAACATTTTTTATGGCAAAATAATCTAAATAACATTGTGAACGTAAATAGAAAAGAATTGATTTGCTGCATGCTACTTGAGCAGTTAGTTTCCATATGTTTTAGAAAGTTCATAATATTATCATGTTACTTTATTGTTTCACTCTGCAATCCAACAGGAAGCGTTTATTTGACATGATGAATGATTTGCCAACCGTTTATGAAGTTGTCTCGGGTGCAAGACAATCTAAGGAGAGGGACAGATCCAGTATTGACAACAGCGGTAGAAACAAGCTGTCAGCGAAGGTAACTACTAACAAGCATTCTTTACTGTTTTTACCTCTTTCCTTCCCCGTGTTCAGCTCATTCTGTCTCCCCAGCATACAAGCGAGGCACGTGTGGAAAATAATGCCAGGGAGAGGGAGGTCGACGAAGGATACGATGAAGATGATGGTGACCACAGCGAAACCCTATGTGGGACATGCGGCGGGATATATAGCGCGGACGAATTCTGGATCGGGTGTGATGTTTGTGAAAGGTGGTACCACGGCAAGTGTGTGAAGATAACTCCGGCAAAGGCAGATAGCATAAAGCAGTACAAGTGCCCGAGCTGCAGCTCGAAGAGACCTAGGCAGTAGTAGCACCGTCCTCCAGCGAGGAGGGCGGCGGCCCCCCATGGAAGGGGGCTTGAAGCGGCAGCAGTTGAGAGTGTAGACTCCTTGTGCAAGGTTACTATCGCCTTGCTATGTTTACTGTACCTTTGGTTTCAGCTTACATATGATATGATGATGCTAATGTGAGGAAAGATCACACACATTCATCGCCTTCTAATGTTTCCATGTCCTGAAGAGAGGAGTTAAGGTCAGTGTTGTACGTTGGCGGGGAAGGATAGGAGAGTGACAGAGAATATGTGTAACTTTGCACGGAAAATCTGGCAGTTTATGTGACAATGATCCGAGAGGTTTGTGTTACTACGTCCGTTCCGGTGTCTTGCGGAGCCTGTGGTGAAATAAAAATGCTAGTTGGTTTACCCTCCAATGTGGAAGTCATGACTTTTGTAGTCCTCTTACCTCCCCCCTCTCTCTCTCTCTCTCTCTAAATCTAGCCTCCTGAGTGAATTTTTATTTCTAGCCCTCTCTACCATACTCCGATGCTCCCCTATCGCAGGAGCTGGCTTGCCGTGCCCTAGGAGCAGGCGGGACCTAGCGAGTGAGGCAGTCGACCGATGAGTACGGGAGCGCACACACTCCCACGGCCAACGTCGGCCGCGAGTGTGGCTGTGGCAACCGGGCATGGGAGGCAAGCAAGCGATCTCAAGATTGTTCACACGATTGAACTCATTCGTGTTTCAGGCTTCAAATAGAGTTTATCATTTGAATATTAAGGTGAGAATTTCGCTCATCTTACTCAATTGTAAATGTGGGATTGAGTCTCATAGTGAAATTCTCATTCACAATCCTCTATATGCTTGTGCTTATGGTCTTAAAATAAATGGTCATACATATCTTCCAATATGTATAATTTGTGCCATTAAAGAAAGATGTCTTGCTTATGGAAACACCCTCATTAGCCATCATTTTCTCTCTAGATGATGAAGTGTATAAATAAGAAACCAAGCTTTGATACCACTTGTAAGATCAAGGATAACTGACTAGAGAGGGATACATAGGAGGTTTTTCTAAAATTCTTTGGCTCCAATGTAATAATTAAGCAAGTATGATACAAATTACAATTCTATTATAATCAATGCATAGATAAGTTAGGTTATGCTACGTGTACCAACAAGCTAAGGTTGTGTTTGTTTAGGCTGGTGCTGGAGGAGAAGTTGCTGGAGCTGGAAGAAGCTATTTGGCCTGCTGGAGCTGGATGAGGATGACAATTTTTCGTAAATAATAGTTAAGTTGTAAAGGTACTAGGAAGTGGGATTTTCGAAGCTCAACCACCGAGAAGCATCGTTTTCCTTACTTCTCTCGCGTAGTGCAAATTGAGTTGGAGTTTCTTCTCTCCGTCTGGCTGAAAAAATACTGTTTGTTTTGGCTTATGGCTTATAGAGGTCTAGAAGCCAAATAAGCTCAAGCTCAAGCCTAAACAAACATACCCTAAGTCTAAGTAAGAGAAGCAATCCTACGAGACAATTGAGTACAATGATTGCTAGAAATATAAATTGCACAAATTAAAAGGACAATGAGCAAACCACAATTGGAACGAAAGAATTTTTCCCGTGGTTTCGGAGACTTACTGGTTTCCCCTAATCCACGTTGAGAAAGCTTAAACGAATAAAGCCGACTCCTTGCGCAATTATGCCTTTCTCGATCACTAGTGGTAGCTCTTCCCTGCTCTGGGTAGGTGAACTCTAAGCTTCACAAACGTCGGGTTCTTTCACAAAATTCTTTGAAAGAATCACCGGTTTATCCTCCAAGCCGTTTAGGAGTTGGCAAACTCCAAGATAATGGAACTGACGCTCGCTTGAGGATGATTAAGTGTTTAATGACTCAAAATCAAAACTCACACTTGAAATGCTCTCAACTACTCATAAATATTTAATGCACAAGAGTGAAGAGAGTGTTGCAAGGGCTAAGGAGACATTCAATGTGGGGTCTAACCTTACCCTTAGTGCAAGTAGGGGGGATATTTATAGTCCCTAGCCCAAAATCTAGCTGTTAGGGTCGAGATCATGTTTTTCTAGCCAAAGTTGGCACTATTGCCCATGTAGAACCAGTAGTGCCAGCCATCAGCCCAACGGTTGAATTATGCATTTATGTGGTAGGTAGAAAGAGAAAGGCGCTGACGCTACAGAACCCCTGGCACTACCGCAATGCAGGATTGGTATTGCCGGTCTTGAGTTTCAAAAATGTCCCTTTTAACTCATCTTTGGAAAAAGACTACCGCCGTAGAGGGCTGGTACTATACTGGACTTATAGCAGTACCGATCCCTAGATGGCCGTAGCATCGGCTTGTGAAAATGTACCAAAAATACATCGTTATAGAAAATAACTACCGCCCTAGAGGACCGGTACTATCGGACTTGCAGTAGAGCCGACCACACAGATTTCACAAGAATGCCTCATTCTATAAAATGGCTACCACCCTAGAGGGTCGGTACTACCGAACCTGCGGTAGTACCACTCCTACATGGCGGTAGTGCTGAATTTTTTTGGTCAACATGGTTTTTCAAAAGATTTTTTAAGGAATGTACACGACTAATATGAGCATGATTTGAGTCATGAATTTTAATCATATTCAAGCTACCAGCCAAAGTTCCTTCTTGATGGTACGACATCTATGCTAACAATCCGATCTTTTCTCAAAATACCGAGATCAGTAAAAGCTATAAAAGATCCTTAAAGTTTTATACCTTAGCCTTGAGCTTGCTCATTGATATACCTTTATCTTTAATAGTTCATCCTTCATGCTTATGCAACGACAAGGACTAACTTAATCGTGTACACTTAAGAAATATGTTAGTCATTTAAACATGATTGTCATTAATTACTAAAACCCAAATAAGTTACAATCTATGTCTTGCATTGGCATTGATGCCTGAAGGATTGCCATGATCGTGAAGATATGCATGGCATAGTTTTTTTTATTGGCATTTCTCTAGTTGTTTGGACAAGATGAACTATTGAAGATTGAGGCTATGCAGAAGCAGGAGGAGGTAGCCACGATGAAGGTGGTGGAAGAGAATTGGATAGCGATTGTTGAGTCGACTTTCTCACTAGTAACACAAGGTGATATGAGAAGTATATTATAAGACATTTTGGCGATGGGTATGATGGGAAGTTGGAAGAGTTGAAGAATTATCTAAGTTGGTCTTGAAGTGCTCAGTTAATTCGAGGACAAAGGGGGTAGAGCACTACTTGTAGAAAACTTGTGTTGAGCCTGTAAACAAGGAAAACTTGGATTGGAGGATGTGAAATACCATAAACTCTGTGGTGATGGCTTGGTTGTTGGCTTCAATGTCTCCATCCATCGCTCGGATGGTGGAGATAATGCGGAATGCAGTAGAGATGTGAAAGATACTAAGCAACAAGTACTCTAAGGCAATCAATGCGATGATGATGAAGGTGGAGACCCTTAAATGTAAGGAGAAGATCGTCTAGGACTGTACAAGTGAGTTACAACAACTATGGGCAGACTTGGATCACTACGATTGAAAGTGCATCTAGGCCCTTTAAAGATTTTGGTGAATAATGACAACAGGATTAAGTGACTAATGAGATTTGTAAGCTGTGTTAGCAAATTATCGCATCCGGTGATAAAGTCTCGAAGCAAAGGGTCACTGATGAGGACATCACCAGCATGGATACGATCAGTGTGACCGCTGCCCCTCCTTCCTCTCCGGCTGCTCCAATGACTACCGACGCTGTTCCATCTTCGTCACATACGATCGACGCTACGGCATCTTCGTTGCTGAGAGGCCTTAATCCAAAAGCTCAGCTATTCAAACCCACATCAACAGACAAGGGCCTCAAACACACACTCCGAGGATAGCCCACGCGTCAAGGAAGGCCCATATGGAAGCCCAAGATGCCAAAAAGCCTGGTTCGGCCATCCAGCAGCATGCCAACTTCAAACGGGCATAACTCGGGCTCTCGGACTCCGTTTTCAGCGTGCGACCACCCGTTTGAAAGCTTAGGAGATAAGCTTTCTAATGGATCCAGCCCTACTTCTAAATTCACTCTAGAACGACAGGAAAATGCAGAACAATGTCACGAGCCAGAAATTCAGGGCGCCAGATCACTCACTTTTGCCTATGGCCCATGTATCTTAGGGTTTTGGTGGCCACCGCTGTTTTGGCTGCCCTACACCTCCTGCCGCCGCTATATATGTGGCCGCCACCGTTCTTTACGTTGAGGTTTTGTTGTGTTTTGGTAGACCCCTTGTGCGTCCCTCCTCATGTTCGCGTGTCGACTAGACCACCGTTACGAGAAATGTAACCTCACCCTTGTATCTTTGAGATTATTGATTGGAATTGCTCTCACCTTGTTCTTGCATGTTCTCGGTTGCAGTAGGTACAAGGATCGATCGGTCTTTGATTCGGTTGATCGCCTCGTGTGGTGACGCTATGCGATTGCTTAGTTGTTGATCTCGTGGTTAGTAGCCGATCCATCTACTTCTGCGCGCTATCAAACCGACGTATCGTTCTCATCAGAAGATCGGGCCGACCTAGTGCGCATCAAGTGGTATCAGAGCGACGGTTGCCTGGTGAGAACACCCTTATCTTTGTTTAGTTCATCTTGTTTATCCTAGAATTCAAAAAAATAGCCCAAAAAAATATATGTTCGCTGTGTGATCAATCTAATCCGAGCCCCTTTTGGCCTTTACTATTACTACCTAATTTAATTCTTGTTGAATTTGTGTTGCATCGTCGTGTCGTTGCTGGTCTTAGTGTTTTGATCTTTAGAGTTTCGAGTTCTTGTCACGTTCTTGTCACTGAGTTGAAACTCCATTGCGTCGTCGCGTCCAATTCGGATCCTCCTCTGTCCAGTTCGGTATTTTGGTCATAACTCCCTCATACGAACTCGGATTTTTCTGTTCTTATACTTTCCTGAAAGCTTGAGAAATTTTCTACAACTTTGTTCATTGTGATACCTTCCAAAAATGCTGTCTTCTTGCCCAAAATCCCATCGGATTGAAATCTGTCTTCATCCTTGATTTTCTGAGCAGTCTGTATTTCGGGGTCAATATCTCTGTCTTCCCATATCCAAAATAGACGTTCCATATATGCAAATTGATTAGCTCGAAAAGATCTACAACTTTCTAGTTATACGTTTTTGCATTGGAAGCCAATAAAAACCCGAAAACAGCATTTGAATTTTCTGTATAGTAGATCTGTTTGCAGCAGAAAAAAGTTTGAGTTGTAATTCATCATATGTAACACTTTTGATATAGAAGGAAGAAAAATAAGAAAAGGCAAGTGCATATAAAAGAGCCGCACTAAAAGGTGGAAAAAGGAGCCCTAGCTATTTGCGTGTGTGCTGAGGTTGTTTCTGTTTCTGTGACCTCATTGGTGTCTAGGCTCGTGTCTCTAGTACGGTCTAGCCTAGGACCAGCAAAGTACCGCCGTTGAACATTCTTTCAACTTGTTTTGGCTAGTGTGGTTCTAGTATATCCTTTGCTACATATTATACCTATCCAAGCTCCACCTACTATTAACCACAGGAGAAGCACCTTGCAATCGCTTTGTCACCCCTGAGTGCAGATTACCATCATCCACCGATTGAAACTTGAAAAGCTGCAGGGTAAGAACGGGTAAGAACTCGGTGTGAGCTTGAGCGTATGAGATCCTCCACTGTCCACATATTAGTAGTTCATAGGAACTAATTCTCTTGTGAGTTCTCTGTTTGTTGCCCCTAACAATGGCAGGTTCACATAGCAAGACAACTTACGAGGATGATATTGAGGATTGTCCATTCTTGACAGAAAGAGAAAAGAAATACTAGCGAAAACTTAAGCGACTTGAGTCCCTGTAGAAATCAAAGGGTGAGAAGGTCGAGCATGGGATTATCCCTTCGACCAAGAATGAGAACACACCACTGAAGAAAGATTTGAAGCCTACCTCACCCAAGAAGAAGGATAGTAAGTGTATTTCAATATATAACGATACGAATGTTCTTGCTATTCCTACGACTAACCCTATAGGCAAGAATGATCAAGATGGTGTGCACTTGAGTGTCAGAATGACGAACGACTACAAGAGCCTAAGGTCGAGCGTGTACTTAGTGCTCCACTCGGCACATGCTAGTCAAACTCAACGCAATAACTTATTCCATACTAAGTTTGTTGTCCGAGAACATGGGGTACAAGTCATCATAGATGGAGGAAATTGTAGCAACCTCGCAAGTCAGAACATGGTTGAGAAGCTTGGCTTGACCACAACTCCACTTCAACAACCTTATGAGATCGAATGGTTCAATTTCTGTGGTAAGATTTAGGTAACACAAACTGTGCAAGTGAATTTCTCTATTGGTTCATATTATGATTTTGTTGATTGCTATGTTGTACCCATGGAAACATGCTCACTTTTATTAGGAAGACCATGGTTATATGATGTAGAAGCTATTCACAATGGTAGAACCAATCAATATTCCTTTATGTATTATACAAAGAAAATGATTTTGGAACCAATGACTACTGCTGAAATAAATAAAATTATTGCAAATAGAGTTAAAAGTCAGGGCAAAGAGGGTGATGAAATTGTTAACCATGCACAAAAGATTGAAACAAAGATAAAGGAGGTAGTTCATTTAGATAAGGTTGTGTCCTCCCCTGATACCGCATTGCAAACACATGTTTCTTTGTCTCCTATTATTACTAACCTTTTGCAGGATCATGAGAAGGAGTCGAGGGCGACTCCAATTCAAGAAGGGGAGGATGATGAGGACATCACCAGCATGGATACGATCAGTGTGACCGCTGCCCCTCCTTCCTCTCCGGCCGCTCCAACAACTACCGACGCTACTCCATCTTCGTCACATACGATCGACGCTACGGCATCTTCATCGCTGAGAGGCCATAATCCAAAAGCTCAGCTATTCAAGCCCACATCAACAGACAAGGGCCTCAAACACACACCCCGAGGACAGCTCACACGTCAAGGAAGGCCCATATGGAAGCCCAAGATGCCAAAAAGCCCGGTTCGGCCATCCAGCAGCATGCCAACTTCAAACGGGCATAACTCGGGCTCCCGGACTCCGTTTTCAGCGTGCGACCACCCGTTTGAAAGCTTAGGAGATAAGCTTTCCAATGGATCTAGCCCTACTTCCAAATTCACTCTAGAACGACAGGAAAATGCAGAATAATATCACGGGCCAGAAATTCAGGGTGCTGCATCACCTCACTTTTGGGCCTATGGCCCATGTATCTTAGGGTTTTGGTGGCCACCGCTGTTTTGGCTGCCCTACACCTCCTGGCCGCCGCTATATATGTGGCCGCCACCGTTCTTTTACGTTGAGGTTTTGTTGTGTTTTGGTAGACCCCTTGTGCATCCCTCCTCGTGTTTGCGTGTGTCGACTAGACCACCCGTTATGAGAAAGAGAACCTCACCCTTGTATATTTGAGATTATTGGATTGGAATTGCTCTCACCTTGTTCTTGCATGTTCTCGGTTGCAGCGGTACAAGGATCGATCGGGTCTTTGATTCGGTTGATCGCCTCGTGTGGTGACGCTTGCGATTGCTTGTTCTTGATCTCGTGGTTAGTAGCCGATCCATCTACTTCGTGCGCTATCAAACCGACGTATCGTTCTCATCAGAAGATCGGGCCGACCTAGTGCGCATCAGTCACCCTCAAAATAAATGAGAAGAAGGCATTTTTAGACTTAATATTGTGCATGTATTTCTTTTTTTATTGAGTCTAAGGATAGCCGTACTATAAAGAGGGATATGACAAGAAATAGCTTTAGAATGACTCTATGTGCTCAATGATGGATCCTAGTTGTCAAAAGTGTCAAAATATCGAGTCTTAGAAGCATTTTGCTCAAATTCATTCGGAGTATCCGAGCTCAAGTTTGAAATGTCCGAATAGACCCTCTCTGTTAGTTCTGAAAAATATCCATTCGGAATATCCGAAGATATCTTCGGAGTATCCGAGTGGACCCTCTCTGTTAGAACTAAAAATTGTCAATTTTGAGCTAAGTCCTATTCAAACTGTCCGAAGATTTCTTCGGAGTATCCGAACACTTCGGACTGTCCGAATGAATGTTCGAACTATCCAAGCTAGGTCGCTCTGTCACTTGTTATTTAACCCGTTCGGACTATCCGAACTTGAGTTCGGACAGTCCGAACTGACTCAGGGCTGAATTAAAACGGCTAGTTTTAGGAGGGCTATAAATGCCTCTCCCCTCCCACCTACCAGCACAAGACTTCATTTCAAATCATTTATTGCACTTCCTCATCCTCTTGAGCTCTAGCATTCACTCCCCTTTTGAGCTTTGATTCTTGAATCATTAGAGGGAGAGTGAGAAGAAATATTGAGAGATCGAAGAATCCTAGATTCATCTTGAGCACCGGGTTCATTCTCTCGTGGATTTCTCGCCGATCTTTTACTCTTAGAGGTTGAGGACTCCTAGACGGCTAGGAGTTGCCGTTGAGCTCTCAAACTTGGTGTAGAGAGCCACCGGAAGTTTGTGAAGGTTGAATCCACCTCCAAAAGGGAAGGGTTCAAGAAAGAAATCGGTGAGTGCTTTGTGCAACACCGGGAGGATTAGGGTTGAAAGAGACCCCGGCTTGGTGCCGCCTCAACAGAGACGTAGGATCCCCTCAAGGATCTGAACTTCGGGTGAAAAATCTTTGAGCTTTTGGTTTCATTTCTTGGATTTCTATTTCACCATTCTTGGTTTGATTCAAATCTTGGCGATTTACTTGGTGATCTACTTCGAGTGAAGTGTATTGGTGGTTATTCAGCTCCTTCAGGTATTCTAGGCCAACAAATTTCATTTGGTGCATCTACTCTCCTCCAAATAGCCTAGATCTACTTTTTGCGAGTTGTGTGCTCTGAAACATTCGGACTATTTGAACTAACCTTCGGACTATCCGAACCACTCGGACAGTTCGAAGCATATTTCGGATACTCCGAACAGTTAATTTCCGCTGCGATTTAAATTTAATTTTTTAAACGCCTATTCACCCCCCCTCTAGGCGACATCCCGATCCTTTCAACGATCCACTACAATTGACATGTGTTGGTGAAAGACCATGTGGAGGTCTATCCTTGTGTGTGATGAGTAATTGACAAGAGTTGAGCTTGGTTTGATTTGAAATTGAGTTTGATTTGAAATGGATTTTCAAATTGGAGCAATTTGGATTGCTTCTGCCAGGAGGCGGTAGTGCCGGCTCATTGAGCAATATGTGGATTTGATGTTTGGAAGTGTATGTGATTTATTACATATCATGTTGGGCAATACTATGTGATGTGTTTCCTTGTCTTTGATGATTGCAGGCGCTGCTTGCTAGGTCATGGTGAGGCGGAGGATGACCGGACTAGGCGAGGCGTCGAAGGTCCAGACGGTCGGGAGATCGCGGAAGATGATCGGAGACGAGTCCGAGCAAGTCAAGAAGACAAGGAAAGGAGATGATGCTAGCTAGATGCCACGTGGATCAATGAGGGCCGTTGGATCGCGGTCTAGTTGATAGGTTAGCGGGTCTAGGTAGTATGCTTTGAAAACCGTGCAAGAAAACCCGGTATGTGTGTGGGTTTTGGGTTAGCCCTTGCATGGCTGTGTGAGTGGGTTAATCCTAGCCCTTAGATGAGTGTCCTAGGGTTGAGGGACTCATCCAAGGGTGGTAGGTGACCCAAGAGTTGTATAAATAGGGGTGGAGGGTGGCCTCCTCCTTGAAGGTTTTGAGTTGCTCCTTTGAGCTTTGCCCACATGAAGTGAGGCTTTGTAAACCTTCCCACCAGAAATACAAAGAAATTTCTTTACATTATTGTGAATTTAAATTCGCATTTACATTATGTCTTTACTTTACATAATTTAAATTCAGCATTTACATTACGCATTTACTTTCACGTAATCTATATTCATGCAATTTGGATTTGCCTCCTCCTTCTAAATGCTGATCTTGGATGTTTTGAGTGTGTTCATATGGTTTTACATCTCTTTTGCACTCTTTGATTGAGTAGAGATCATCTCTTCTTTCAAGTTCCAGTTCTGTCCAGAACTTGTTCTTCGTGCAGTAGTTAGTCTTTGATTTTTAGAAAAATCTAGAAAAATCCTTCTTGAGTTATTCTTGTTTGAGATTGTGCGGGACTCCTATACCCATCTGTAGAAAAATTTTGGAGTCCACTGGTTTCACCGTTTGGGTGCTATGAGGTGAAAACCGAGCCCCAAATTTTCTGCCCGAAGTTTCTGACTGTCTGTGTTCATAGATTTATGATGATTTTTTTACTTGGCTTTTTGATCTAAATTTTGGTGGAGAGCTTCATGACTCATCTGCTCATAGGGAGAAAATTTCTCATAATTTTGTGAGTAGCAGAAACCCACCAACCTCCTGTTCAAATTAAAGACAGATTCCGGAAATATCTGCTTTTGCTTTTCTAAAAGAGACTTTTGTGACTTGGCTTGATCTCTTTTAGAAAAGAAGTATTTGAATTGATTCCTCTTTCTTTTGGACACTTGACAACCAGGATTGTGATTGAAAAATCCCTCACATATTTTATGGATAATATCCATGTAAGCTAGGGATGCACATAGTTGTCTAGTCGTTCGGTTTTTACGGGTTTTCACGATTTCCTTAGCGATCTTTTCTCGGTTTTAGTTGGAGTATTTTGGGGGAAAATTTAGTTGCGACCATTCACCCCCCCTCTGTTCGCCATCTCGATCCTTCAGTTGGTGATATGGAGGTTGGCAGATTATGACTCAACATAGGTGGGTCACACACTTTTCTAAAGAGGTTGAACCTAGAATTTGAGAACAGAAGAGCTACCATGTTTCTCTTGGTGAACATACCTACTATGGAGGAGGTAATTTTAGCTATAATACAGGAGGGAGTTCGACTATGAGTGATGGGAACAACAACTGAATCAGATCTGCTTATGTTGTACTTAATGATAGGGAGTGCTACAAACTGTGGGGTAAGAGGACATCTGAGTCATGCTACAATTGTGCTACAACGGTATGATGGAGGCCAAGGTAGAGATCTTGGAGCCGAGGAGGAGATAGAAATCATGGAAGTCACGCTGGAGAACATGGAGGTCAAGGCAGGGGCAGGAGTGGTCGCAGAGCCAATATGGCTATGGAAGAAAAATGCATGTATGTTACTCTGACAAGCAAGCAAGCTGTGTGTGTGAGCAATGGCAGAAGGGCAAAATATTATAGTCTTCTCAAGATTCTATGATAGCGACTACCACGTCCTTTGGTAATATTACAACTACAGCAACATAGGCGAAGGAACCCACGCACATGCACTTGCATCCACATATAAACATCCTCATATTGGTTGGATCATAGATTCATGGGCATCTAAGCATGTCATAGGTTCTCTTTGGATATTTGCATCATACATTATATATACACATTTTAAAATTGTTCAGATAGCTGATGTCCCATCCTTTCTAGTTAATCTTCTTTTAATTAGTTCCAACATCAACCAATTAAAATGCATTGTTTTATTTGATAAGGATTCTTGTCTATTCCGGAGAAGAGAACTGGAAGAGGATTGGGACTGGAATCGGCGTAATGGACTATGGTAGGTTGATCAAGTGGATACAGCATTGGCTGTAGTTGCGAGAGAAGTTTAGGAAGAGGTTTTGTCACATCATCGTCATTTGGGACATTTTTTGTTTAAGGATTTGAGTCAGATATATCCTGAGTTGTTTAATAAAGTAGATAAGGGTAAACTTGTGTGTGATGCTTATGAGGTTGGAAAGCATACACGGTCTACTTATAGTAGTAATGATCTTCGGAGTTGTGTCCATGATCAGTTACCCTCGTGAGTAGTTTTAAATGGTTTATCACATTTAGTTATTGCTGTCCTCGTATGACATTGATCTATATGATGAAGCGCAAGAGTGATCTTTTTTTAAAATTTTGACTTCTATATTAAGGATAGACTCACTAAGTTGGCCTAATTTCTTAGTTTTCACTAACCCTAGATTCTTTCGGAGGTCTTTTGGTGTTTTCAAGACTTCCATAGGTTTGTGGCTACTCAATTTGATACAAAGGTTCGAATTCTTCGAACAAACAATAGAATTGGGTATGTTAACAAGGAGTTTGCATCATATCTATTAGAGAATGGGATACTTCATTGAACCACTTGTCCAGAAACCTTGCCTCAGAATGGAGTGACTAAGAGGAAGAATCGATATTTGTTGGAGGTAGCATGTTTACTAATGTTTCAGATAAATGTGTCAAAGAGATTTTGGAGTGAGACGGTGATAACGGCTGCATATCTTATCAATCATATGGCGTCTTAAATATTTTAGATAAAGTCTCCTGCTAAACTTCTTTTGGGTCAACGGGAGTTCAAGATTCATTCTAAGGTGTTTGGTTGTGTGTGCTTTGTGTAGGATCACGACCAACTGTTAGCAAAGTGAATCCTTAGGCTATGAAATGTGTCTTTGTATGATATTCATCTAGTCAGGAGATATAAGTACTGGAACCCAATGGAAATAAAATTGTTTGAGTATGGATGTAACTTTTTAGGAGTTTGAGCCATACTACACGAGTAGCAGTGATCTCGGTCAATTTTTAGAGGAATTCTCTCCTGTAACCGAGGGTAATAGTTGAGAGGGGGAGTACAAGGAAAGAAAAAGTGAGAGTGGTAGCCAAGGGGAAGAAGTTGTTATTGTGGAAATAATTCTGTATCCTTCTTTGAATTCGGACCTAACAAAATGTGCAAGAGATGTGACAGATCCAAAAGAATTGAACGTGTATCAAAGAAGTTGCTTTAGAAAATAGGAGAGAAATAACAGCTGCTATAAGCACTTGAGCATGTTCTATCAAAGGAACTAGGGAGACGGTGGTAGAAATAGCAGCTACCATTAGCACTTGAGCACGTTCTATCAGAGGAACCACAACCTGAACAATTAGTTATTCCAGTTGATTCAGTCCCAAATCTCTCAAGTCTCTTTTCATCAAATTCATTGCCTCCCCGTGGGGCAAGTGATAATGTTCCTTCTAATTCCTATCATTTAGGGTTAGCTCTTGCACAACGTAGAGTAATTAGAGCTAATGCTAGAAAGCTTCCGCTGCAATGTGGCTTTGAGCATGATATTGGAAATTTCATCTCATATTCTCATATCTCTCATTTATACAAAGCATTCATTGTTTCTGTTTAAACAATGTTTGTTCCAAAGGATTGGCGAGTTGCTAAGCAGCATCCTAAATGAAGGATGCCATGAAAGAGGAGTTTGGTGCTCTTCAGAAGTACAAGACACGTGATCTTGTTCCACTTTTAGCAGAAAAGAAAGCAGTGAGATGCAAACAAACTCTTGAAAGCAAGGTGGATACATAAAAGGTGAGGTTTGTTGCAAAGCTTATAGTCATACATGTGGGATAGACTATGATTAGACTTTTGTATTGGTAGTGAAAATGAGCATAGTGAGGATGTCGATTTCTTGTGCTATTAATTTTGGATAGTTGGATATGAAGAATGCATTTCTCCATGGTGATTTGCAAGAGGATGTTTAGATGGAGATACCTCCTAGCTTTGAGAATAAGCAGACATCAGAAAAGTGTGTAACCTTAAAGTCTATATATGGCCTAAAATAGTCTTCACCGGCATGGTTTGACATATTTAGAAGTGTAGTTTGTGGTATGGGCTGTTCTTCATGCAATAGGGATCGTACGGTGTTTTATAAGCATAGAGAATCACGTATCACCATACTAAAAATCTATGTTGATAATTTTGTGATAACCAGAGATGATAGTGAAGAAATTAAGTACCTGAAGGAGATACTAATGAAGCAATTGAGGTGAAGGATCTTGTATCTCTTCAATACTTTCTTGGAATTGAAATCACTTGATCACTAAAAGGTGTAGTTCTCTCTCAAATGAAGTATGTCTTTGATCTATTAGCAAAGACAGGTATGCTTGGCTATCACCCTATTGCTTTACCTATTGATAGGAATCATAAACTCTATGTTGATTTTGGCAATCCAGTTGACAAGGAGACTTATCAAATACTAAACTATTACCAAAAATATTTAATTTGAGTTCTAGATGCTCTAAAGTATTTTGCATAGTTTTTTGTTATTTTTTCAAATTTATTTGTTATTTATTCAAAGATATTTGCATTTTCTATATTTCTTTCAAAAAAAGCATTTGAAAATCCAGAAAAGGCTTTTGGGCTGAAACCCTATGTGCCAACCCAGTCCGACCTAGCCATTCCAAGGCCCAAGCACCTGCGTCGTAGCCTAGTTAGCGTAGCCGTTAGCCAACCTGGCCCATTGCCATGTGGGCCAACCTATCAGTGCGTCATCCCCGCGCACAACGCGGACTCGAAGTCTCGACCGTGTCCACTGCAGACACCTTTGCCATTCTAGCCAAGGCATGGACTTCTAGGGCTATTTAAGTGGAGCATCGTGTTCGCTTTGAGCCAAGCTATACAAACCCTAGATCGTTTCCTGAGGTTTCGTCACTTTTTCACTGGATTTTGGAGTTTTCATTGAGCATCATCGAGAAGAAGTCATTGTTGATTCATCGTAGTCGGTGAGTCTCGAGACTTGAGCCCTACCCTATCTTGTTCGCCTCATCATGTTCTAGCTGATGCGCACCTTGGTTTGGCTGGACTGTGTTATCGCCATTGAGCCCAAGCCACCATCGCTTTTCTCATTGTCACCATTGCCAAAGAGTTCCATTGGTCGTGCTATCCGCGTCATGTTGATCACTAGATTGTGGGCTTTCCAATGGTACCATCCGGGGTTGCGAGAGTTGGCCACCGATGACCACTGGGTCATGCGCGCTATCGGGTCAACATGGCATGACCAAGTGTGCAACATATGTTCGGGATGTCAACCTAATATCACGGTGACATCAATAGAGGCACTGGCTTATGGGGCCCACATGTCAGCCTCTGGAGGTTTTTTATTTCTAGAAAATATTTATTTTCAGAAAAGAAATTCCGTGAGGCCCACTTGTCAGGGAATATTCCAAGAATATTTTGTCTTCTTTTCTTTTTTGGTTTTTATTTTGGTTAATCTTTCGAGAGTATGTTCTTCATACAAACTCCGACTAAGTGTATTCAAATTTCTAAATTCATATAAATTCAAGCTATTTATTTTGATGAATTTTGAAGTTTGTTTTACCTTTGTTTTGTATTTATTTTGGTATTTGCATTTTGTTTCGCATAAACGTTGAAGTGTTAGGAGCATTCAATGGTGAAGAGTTGACTCAAGTTCAAAGTTCAGATCAAGACCAATAGTTGTTCCAAGGCAAGTTGTGTTTTGATCATGTTGAACCTGTTTTACAAATGCCATTTTGTTTTAATCTATTCCATATTATTTTATGCTTATACTTGTTTTCAAATAATTTGTAAATTAGTTATTCAACCCAAGTGGATTATGCCCACCTCATCATTTGTTATGCCATATTTATTTGTTACCCTAGGATGGATAATTATTAGTTGATTGCTAATAGATACCAATGTGTGGGTTGGTTAGACTTTGTGTAGCTTATTTAGCTATGCCAGGAATAACTGATATCTTTTCAAAGTGCAAATCTAGACATGACTAATGACAAATGGAACTTGTTTATGAGAAAGGTGTGTCATGTGTTATCATACAATGATGTTGAGTTATTGATATCAAATATTGCATAATAATCAACTGGAGTGGTAAATGATTTAGATTATGGCAAGTGACAAGAGGCTGTGCTAGAGTGGGTCTGAATGATATTTGTATTGATGTTAATTGGAAATCTTACCTCGGTCAATTAAGGACATAACCTTATAAGCCATTGAACTGGGTTAGCCATACAACCACATATTTGTTATAGGCCAAACCTAGCTCACTAAGTTACCGAATCTTAACATATGATATTTCAGGAGGATAACCAAACTATGTGTGAGGTTGGGAAAGGTGTGCATTGCAATGGTGCCACATCATGAACAATGATTGTTCCCTCTTATTCTTTTGCTCTGTGAGGGAGGAATAGTGAGACTAGGCTTATCAGAAGAGTTTTTATTCGGATAGCATTCTCAAAAGGTTTTTGTTCTAATCTTCTTAGTCGCACGTCGATTTGTACATGTTTTAGCCGATATTATATGATTGATCATATCTTGTGGATAAATGTGCATAAACTTTGCAACGCGTTAATCTATTCAAATAGTTGTGTCTCTGGTTTTGGGCAATGCTCAGGAATTTCAATTAAGGGTTAGATTTTATAAAATAAAACTTAGAAAGAGAGGTTGTGTGCCAATGGAAGTAATGGAAGTTGGTTTAGATTTTGTGCCAGTTTATTTTGAGAAGTACCTAAAAGCTTTAGTATTACTATTGTTATTTTTTACTATTGTTTCAATATATTTATTGTATTCAAGTGAAAATACTACTTTATTGCAAAATAGTAATATCAACCATTCTTTGGAACAAGCCTTACATGTAGTTATAATAGACTTGCACTCTGTGCACAACTTGTTGAATTCTTTATGTACTCATCCTTGCCACAATAAATACATCAATTAAAGAGGAGTTTACACCTGTTTTGAAGGAGTTCCAAGAGGAGGTGAGTTACTAGGGGGCAAAACTCGCCAATTGCCACTAGCATATTGATGGGTTATCTATGAAATTTTCCGTTCTACTCCAACTTTATTTCTTAGCACTTGAGCCCTATGTGGCATAATAATGTAAAGTTGACCATAATATCAATCAACTACCTTTTATTCAATAAATAGAATGTTTTATTATATTTTCGTTGTGTATGATTGTGATATTCTATCTATGATGCCACTATGTGCACTAGTGTGATTCTGGACTAGTGCAGAATCGGTTAGGCTGAGGATAGAATTAGATATTTCTTGCCAATATCGGTTAAAAAGGAAAAAGATCAAGTTGGAGATAGATTTTCTGTACAAAGGCCAATAGATTTTCTTGCCAATATTGATTCAAAGATGGAATTTTTCTGTACAAAGGCCAATACGGATCACGGTTGACAACGCATTGGAGAAGGATATGATTAGCCTATGCACTATAAAAGAGGATTAAGGGTAGCAGAAGAACAACAATCCAATCAATCAAACAACTCGCACTACCTTTTATCTACTTTTTTCTGTCAACAAGGAGTAGTCTTGTAATTTAGATTTCTTGTAATTCGTTGTTGATCAATAAAGTTACGCATCACCGATGATTGTTCTTCTCTGATTACACCAGGTTTGGTTTTCTCCGATCTTGTTGCGCATCACCTTTTTCGGAATAGTGTACCTTTATCAATCTTCTAATCATCCCTAACAGATTGCTTGTTTATCGTCACCTTTGATTTAATTGGCATTGCGTAGCTATTTAGATCATTGCTGATTATCACATTAGATTGGCTTTAAGCATATTTTCTATCTATCTTGTCGATTGTAGAATCAAATCGGCTAGCACACCTCAAATCAGAATTTGAACTTAACGTTCACGTGTGTTTGAGCCGATCAATCCGTTGTCATATTTTTCAGTGCCAACACAATATTGGCACACCTGGTGGGACCCGATGTCTTCTACCAAAAATCAATTCCATTTTTCGATCTCAACACCGAAGCTATAATCATCCCAACATTGGATGATTTGACACCAGAACAGTGCAAGGAGATCGAGGATCAGAATACCGTGCTCGAGGAGATTATGTTGAATTGCTATAAAAAAACTTGATGTGGCGTTACTCAAAAGACTGCACTGCCATGGGTCAATCCCTTCAGTGACACGGTGACTACTGATACATCGGTAAGTCATTACATGCCTGCACAAGTTGAATTATCTGCTATGATTAATCAATCTATGCACTATGTTTTGATCAATCAGTCATCGGCTTTAGTAACGACTCTTAAGCTGATGATCACTAATAGTGTTAAGACTATAGCTCAAGAGTTGGTATCGGCCGGAAGCCTGCTCGATCCAATGTAAACCCTACCTAATTATTTGGTCCATTCAATAGCACCAAGCATGCAAAACTTGGTGTTAACGACTGATTCTAAGCCATCGGCTACAACTCCATCTCTTACCATGATGCCAATCCAGCTAACCATAATATTGCCATGAGATCCTCATACAAGTGGGGTTGTGCACTATCAAGCATATACCAATGCCGCTAAATTGGATGCACCAACAAACTTACCATCATCGGCTCCATTTTATGCTTTTCCTCAATCGGGTCTACAGCCGATTTAAACCCCTAGGCACCCAAAATACACCGAGCCGATTCCGTAGAGAAATATGGCTCCATACAAGGTTGTAACATACTCAAAACCCTTCATTTTGATACCAGAGTCGATTGCTAGGAGAGCCAACGTAGGTTATGAACAGTCTCATCAGCTCCCATCAGCTCAAGTAGTCTATCAACCGGAGTTTACGCTCGGAGGGCAGAATGTCAATTATGAGCATAATTGGCAAACTTCTAATAATTTATCGAACAATATAGTGAATTGGGCTGATCAAATATTCGTCGTATTGCAAGACCAATTTGGCTTACAGCCTAAAGGGAAGGTTACAGGTTATCGGAAGCCGTACCCTAATTATATTGATCGGTGCCTTATCCAAATAACTTCAAAGTTCCTAATTTTTTTTTAAATTCTCAGGGGATGACTTTGTCACCACTTCGTACAGTGCGATGAAGTTACTCAGTCTGATGGATTAAAAATTATGTTGATCTCGCTATCTTTGTCAAGAACTGCTTTTACATGGTTCACAATCTTACCCTCAAATTCAGTCAATTTTTGGACCAATCTGGAAAGCCGGTTCCACGAGTAATTTCTCTGGAAGTCTGGAACATAGAATTTCGACTTAAGTTTTGTTTGACATAAATTTGGTGAATCAGTTATTGATTATATTAAGAGGTTTAGAGAAGTGAGAAATAGGTGTTTTAGTGTCGCTTTGCCTGATAATCAGTTAGCCGATTTAGCTTTCCAAGGGTTAATTCCTCAACTGAAGGAAAAATTCGGTAGGTAGGAATTTACCGATTTAAGTCACCTGTTGTAGAGGGTATTGGCTCAAGAATGCTATTTTACCTATAACATAGTCTTTAGGGATAAATCTAGACTAATAATAATAAGGATAAATATAAAACCAAAGTTAATTTCAGAGTACAGCTCAAGTGATTCCTCTGAAGACGACAAGACTGAAATAAATATAGCCGAATGTGTTAAGAGATCTAAAATGTCCCTAGTACGTTCCTAGCTCAAGCTGACTAAAAATAAGTCGGAAGTAAAATATGCTTTTAATATTTCTAAATGTGACCATGTTTTTTATTTATTACTGCAAGAAAAAAATAATACGGTTGTCTGAAGGACACACCATGCCGTCGGTTGACGAAATTAAAAAGCGAAGGTATTGCAAATGGCATCATTCTTTTTCGCATATTACTAATGATTGCAATATTTTCTAACAGCAGGTACAATCGGTTATAGAAGATGGCCAACTCAAATTCACAGAAGAGCCAACGATGCAGTTGGATGCTAATCCCTTTCCAATTAATATGGTTCAATATTCTGGGAAGGGAAAAGAACTGATACAAGATACAGGGTCACAAGTTGCACGTCATGTTGACGTTCAGTCGAGCTCTAGCAGCAAGAAGACCCTAAAGATCACAGTCGGTTCACTATAAATAGAAACCAACCGTAAAGGGAGGAATTCAAGGTCCATCAAGCCTAAGGGAGACTTCCAGATCGGCAAGTGGTACAAGGCCAAGAGATCATCGCCACCACAAAAGCTGATTCACAAGCCAAAACTAACTTTCTTCCAGCTATTAGAAAAGTATGAAAGAAGAAGCAACAAGTGTAACATCCCGAAATTTGCTTTAACTGTATTTACGTTATTTCGAATTATTTAGGAATATCTGAAATTTATTTGGAATTTTTGGAATTTATAAGAATTTAAGCTTTATCGAATTAATCATATAAAATAAAAGATCATGCATTTCGCGTGCGCATAAATTCCAAATTTAGTTTAAAATAATAACATCTGAAAAATAAGGATATTTCTTTCAAATACCCTCAAAAACTTGTTTATAGATTTAGTTTGTCGATTTTATAAATAACCGTACAAGTGTCTGATCCACTAAAAGAATTTTTGCAGAAAATCTATATATCGAAAAATCGTGAAACTAATTTTGTTAAATTCCAAATATTCCCTAGTATTTTAGAGAATTTTTCCAAGATTTGTGGGACCATTCTACTATTTTAACTTGAACGTCTTTTCCTCTCAGCACTATTCAAATTCCATAAATAAAAAAAAACACACGTGGCTGCACTGTAGATCGTCTTGTTCGCTCGAAGCAAGTCCAGAGCAAAACCATTTCTCTCTCCTCCATTAGAAGGCAGGGAAACCTTTGAGATCACCTCCAATAAATCACCAAAAATTTACTAAAAATCATAATCGAGATCCACAACGCATCCTTAATCTTCCACAGCTGTTAGAAAAATTAATCACCCATTAACCCATGTTATGAGTAAAGAGCTTCCAGCCGTTTCTTTCCTCCATGCGCCGGCCAAAGTCTTTCCATACATGAACTAGCAACGCTATGAATTCCACACACACATGAAGCCATTACCTTTCCTAGCCGTTTCCTTTGTTTTCCAGTCGAAACCATTTATTTGCCGTTTCCTTCCTTCTATGAACGTACATGCATGCTAATCGATTTTTATTTCCATGCATGTATGGAGTAACAACAAACAGCTGTTTCCTTCATTTCCTGCGCGCGTGACTCAAGGTCATGCCTTCCTTCATTCAGCCATTTCACCGTTTCTTTTCCAGCCGTTTCTTCTATCAGTTGTTATTTCCATTCTCTAGCAACGCCATTGCTTAACTCAAGAATCTGCAGTGTTTTGATTTTCTTTTTCCTTCCCATACGTCCTGATCTAAGGTACTGGCTCATCTTTTCTTTGGCTAGATTCTTTCTCCACCTCCATTTCCTTCTCTCCTCATATCGCTTTCTTTGTTTCAATTTCAAGCGACGACTCGGCCGACCGATATCGCCGCCGCTTTGCTTTCGTCGCCGATCGTGTGCTCGATCCTTTCATCGCCGCCGTCGCCGACGTCGTCGCTGGACATCTCTTCTGCGTCACCGCCGTCGCTGCTCTCATCAATCGGTATTTCCTCTTCCCTTTTACGCACGCTTATTCTTTGTCGATCGATTAGTCTCGGGCTCTGCTAAACATGCATGCTGCTTTCTATTGCGTATCCGGCAATAGCGCCAGGCATACCAACTCTGGATTTCTTTTAGCGACAACAACTAAAACATCAAAACGAGTAAACTATCAAAACAACCAAGCGTTGACGTTCTCGCAACAATTCGGACTCCACACACCAAAGTTTATCTAACATAAATGCATTAAAGATAGAGATTTTGTATCACCTGTAATTCAGATAGATTCAGATAGATATTGTTAGTTGTAACAAATCTCCTAAGTTGTCGCTACTGTAACCAATCCGGCAATAGTGTTGCAATCCAATCCGGTAGTCGGTTGTACCTTATAAATACATCAATAGCAATACAGAGAAGGCTGCGCTTTGACAGCTTCTTCAATCCATCTTCTTCTTCTTTCACCGTTTAGGCTCGCGCCGCCGCCGCCGTCGCCGCAGCCGTCCGCCGCCGCCGCATGATCTTGATCGAGCGTGTCAGATTAGCCTGATCTCTGAGCCGCTTCTGTCCTTCTTTATCTCTCTCGAGCAGTGCATGCATGAAGAATAGACTTGCGTACAGGCCACGAAGAATACACATATATGCTATGAACAGTGCCATGCATGGCTAGATAAATTTTGTACGTAAATTTGTAACTAAATTGCGGATTTTGTCTTTTTTGCTACAAATTCGTTATAAGTCTAAATCGCATGCAACAAGTTTTGTAAATTAGTAAAAATTAATACCTTCTCACAATAATTTTTATGAAATTTTATAAATGAATTTATACTGTTAAAATATTCAAGGAAAGTTCAAACTTATGAATTTTGCAGCTCTTAAACTATACTTTCAAAAATGTCGAAATAAATTTTATAAATCTTAGAAAATGTTAAACTAATTATCTGGAAGTTTTCATGAAGTTACGAATTAGTTTGATTTGTCGCATTTTTTCGAATGTGTGTTTGTACGTTGTTTTGTGTGCTTCTTGGTTCTTTATACATTACAGCGTGAGGCGTTGAGTGTGTGAGAACACGAATTCCAGGACCAAGCTCCAGCCCAAGACTCATGCTGCTTTTCGAAGGCAAGTTATGCTTTGACCATGTTGCTCCTAAATTTTGAAATGTATTTTGTTTCAAACTATGCATGCTAATTCAACTAAAATGGTTTAAATATTTTGGGTGAATTAGCTAGTTAACCTAATTGTTATTGCCACCTTGTTAATATTATTTGTATGCCATGATTCCTTTAATAACCCTAGTTTGGTAATATTAGTTGGTTGATGATATTGTGCCAACACGGAGGCTAGGCCGTGAATAGTTGCTTAGCCATGCATGTCGTGAACCATTCTATTTGGATTACAAAATCAACACCGACTAAAGAATAGCGAATGCTTTTAATGAAATGTGGAATGATGTTGGTATTAACCTTGGAATGTAGAGACCGTGTGGTTCTACATGAAAGATGAATATGAGCATGTGTTGCCTTTGTTAACAACTTGGGGTGGAATTGATTTAGGCTGGGGCAAGTGGACCAGAGGCTTCGTGCAGTGGGCCTGTGGCAACTGTGGGGTGGGTTGAGTGTTGTGAGGGTGTGTGCCAATTTGAGAGAAGGAAGTCTTGCCTTGGTCGATTAAGGACCTTACCTTGCAAGCCTTTGACACGAGTCTCTCGTACAACCACATGTCGAATGGGAAGACCTAGTTTAGTAGGATTCGATGTCTTACCTTTGATACCTCGGGGTGGCGATTACAAGGGGTAATCAGATGGGGAGCGTGCACGTGCTTGACTTGGTACCCTATCCAGCGGTGTTCGTCTCATCCTATACTTGACTCTGAGTGAGGGAAGTGATAGTGAAGGCAACACAGAGAGGTTCTTGGGCTAAGATAGAAGTTTAAAAAGCTCTGTTATGGTTAATCGCCTTTGTGGTGTCTGTTGTATCTTGTGGGTAAAGTGTACTGACCTCTGCGAGTGTTAAAAGCTGTTGAATAGCCGAGTCCACGGTAATGGACAATGCTCGGGGATTACAGTCAAGGGGTAGTGTTCTAAAAATAAAATGGGATGGTTGTCTGTGTGCCAAAATTGTGAAATGAAGTTGTCTAGGGACTATGTGTCCAAAACATTGTGGAAAAACAACTTGAGACATATATTGATTATATGACTTTGATGCTTTCAATCTAAATATATAGTAGTTTAAAATGTTGATGCAAAAGCAAAAATAACCAGTATAGTCTTTCCTTGGTAATAAGCCATGCATGTAGTAAATAGACCTGCATTTTGTGCATGACTTGTTGAGTACGGTGTGTACTCACCCTTGCGGACAAACCTACCAGAAGAAGAGACTACGCCAGCCTACGAAGAGGAGTACATCAAGGAGCCGGGAAACTAGGGGCAAGCCTTCGTCGGAGCGACTGTGGAGAAGATGGACATCACGACTTTTATATTTCCGCTGTTGAACAATGTTTACTCTGATTATTGTAAGCCCTGTGTGGCAGACTATTGTAAGGATGACCATAAGGTCGTACACTCGTTTATATAAATGTTTGAAGTACTTTATTTAATATTTCGCTGTGTATGATGTGATATTATACCTGTTTGCTTTGTGTGCACTAAGCGCGATCTGGACTAGTGCAGAATACCTGAGTGTCCGAATTTGTAAATTCAGGGCACGACAACAAGCCACGGCCATATAATATGTGTTGGCCGGATAACTTGGAAAAGGCCCACCAATGATACCCCTTTTGGCAATTTTGTTGGGAGAGAAGGTCAGCTTTGCCATCACCATATTTTTGTCCGATGGAACAATATTCACGCCAAGGTGACTAACAAGCAACGACAGCTGGCTAAAGATAGGATACCTGAGCCGATGCAAGACCATCATGATGAAATCCGTAGAAGATCGGTTCATGAAAGGATTTCTAGATTGATCCAGCCGCAAACGAGATTGGAAGAGTGGTTAGGTTCTACGGCCAAGGTTAATCTGGCAGGAAAAATATATGAGTCGATTGAACCTAAAGCCAGATGGTGTCCTCTAGGGCTTAGCCGATCACAATGCAAATGACTTCAAAGGCTAAGGACCCAGGAGATGAGAGAAGCCGAGTAGGGAAAGCAAAGAGAAGAAGCATTTAATGAGCTCTGGCCGGTTAAAATCGCTAAAAAATAGTGGACAAGAAAGGAGCCTATTGAAGATGAGTTTGATTCAGCCAATGATTTGGATTCACCAGTAATTCAGGATTATTCTCTACCTCTAATGGATATGAACATGTTGTTCACCTCTAATGAATTTGATAAGATATAACCGATTTGTTAGGCTAAGGATAGAATTAGATATTTCTGGCTGTTATCTAGATAATTTATGACCGATATTGATTCAAAGATAGAATTTTATATGTATAAAGGCCGATACAGATTATGGCTAACAACGCATTGGAGAAGGATACGATCGGCCTATACACTCTAAAAAGGAGATCAAAGGCAAGCAAAGAACAACAATCCAATCAATCAAATAACTCGTATCTACTTTTTATATACTTTTTTATCAACTAGGAGTAGTCTTGTAATTTAGATTTCTTGTAATTTGTCATTGATCAATAAAGTTATACATCGCCGATTGTTGATCTTCTCCGATTATGCCAGGTTTGATTTTCACCGATCTTGTTGCGCATCGCCTTTTTGAAAAGTCTACCTTTATCGATCTTCTAATCAGCCCTAACAGGCTACTTAGATTTATCATCACCTTCGATTTAATCGGTTTTGTGTAGCTGTTTAGATCCTTGCTGATTATCACATTAGATAAACTTTAAGCAAATTTCTATCTATCCTGCTGATTGTAGGATCAAATCAGTTGCCATGCCTTGAATCAGAATTTGAACCTGAATTCACGTGTGTTTGAGCCGATCAATCCATTATCATGTTTTTCGGTGCCAACAGTAGTATACAGAGAGTCTGGATTTGCATATTCAGGTCCTAACAGATGTCACCCTATTGTTTTACCTATTGATAGGAATCACAAACCCTGTGCCGATTCTAGTAATCCAATTAACAAGGAGACTTATCAAATACTGGTTGGGTGTCTCATCTATTTGTATCATACAAGATCTAATATTTCATATGTAGTGAATGTAGTAAGTCGATATATGTATGATCCTAGAACGGGACACATGGAAGTTGTCTTTTGGATCCTACGATATTTGAAGAGCATCCTTGGGAAAGGGCTTTGTTTCACGAAAACTTAACACTTGAATTTAGAAGGATATTGTGATGTTGATTAGGGAATCTGTATAAATGATAGGAGGTCTAAATCTAGTTACTACATCTTTGTAGGCAGTAACCATGTGTCATAGAGGAGAGTAAAAAGTAAGAAGTTGTGGTTGGATGTATTGTAGACAAAATATAGAGCAATGGCATTAATCTTGAGTGAAATGATATTGATGAAGAGTCTATTGTCTGAACTTCGGGCATTGAGAAATTGTCCCTTGGTATTTATTGCATTGTGAGTTTGTGACAATAAATCTATGATCAATATTGCTAATTATTTGGTACAGCATTATCGTACCAAGCATGTTGAAATCAATATGTTCTTTATCAAAAAAAAGCTAGATGATAGAATACTGAAGCTAGAGTACATCAAGTCTAGTGAACAGTTGGTTGATTGCTTCACTAGAGGGTTAGGATCTAGCGAAGGTGCTACAATATATAACAAGATGGGTATGATTGATATTTTTAGTCCATCTTGAGAAGGAGTGTTGGGATAGAGTCCAATTAAATTAGAGATAAATTAGAAAGTTAGAGATAGAGTTCAGTTGTATTATGATTGTTATTCTCGCTATAAATAAAGGGCACGGAATCTAAAAGGATAGACACAATTTTCCAATCTATAAGGTGCAAAGATTTTGTTCATGAGACACTAAAATGTAGGTGGTGCATTTGTCAAGCCAAATGGCATGACCAAGAATTGAATATGGCCTTGATGTGTTTTAAATGTAGTCTTTTCCTCATATGTTTCCCGCAAGCGGATCTGATGATAAACGAATTGATGATCCAGCTTGGAAAAGAATTTGGTACCATCCAATTCATCAAGAAGTTCGTCCACAATTGGTAACGAAAATTTATTTTTCACAATGTTAGTTGAGTCTCCCATAGTCCGCACAAAATCACCAAGTCCCATCCTTTTCTTTTTTAACAAGTAAGACCGATGAAACATACAGACTCATACTCGATGTGATTACTCCAGATTCCAACGGTTTGCCTACTTGACGCTCTATTTCATCTTTTAGCAAAGGTGAATAATGCTATGGACAAGAATTAATAGGAGGAACACCTGGTTCTAAAGTAATGGCGTGATCATATTGACAAAGACATCTATGTACTGTTGCAACAGAGGCTAGACTGATAATGTAGGAGTGGCTTCTTGAGTGTGTTGTTGTTCTGGTTGGCTTTCCAGCATGGTAATGGACCAAACCTCATTGCCGGAACACCATTTTTGTAGTTGCTTAGAGGAGCTCTTGCAAGGACACTTGGAGTTTAGTGTTAAGACCCCCTTCATAATCAAAGGCCATTGTTTTGTTAAACTAATGATAGGCCATGGGGCTAAACGGTTCAAGCCAATCCATTCCAAGAATTGCATCATATGCCCCCAAGTCCAAAACATGTATATCGATGCAAAAAGTTGTGCCTTGAATCCATCGACTCAAGCTTGGCACCATACTATTGCATTGCAACCTATCACTGTTGGCTACCTTAATTGTCACAGTAGGAATGGATTACACTTGAAGATTAGCACAAGCAAGGAATTACCTATGAAACAAACTATGAGTGCTTCCGAAATCAACCAAGTTTAGCATAACCTGATTCCCCAAAAAAGCCCTGTGGTGCATTGTTTCCACCTCCATTCTAGCCACTACATGGATTGAAATTTTGTAGCACTCATCAGGGGCTAGAGGGTCTGTCAGTTCGAGGGACGCAATGTCTCAGCAGGTAGAATCTCACCAAAATCACCAAGCATGATCGAGGGCATAATGTCTCGGAGGTTGAAAAGCTCATGGTAGAATCTCACCAAAATCACCAAGCATGATCGTTAGTAATAGCATTGGCTTCTTGCATTTATATTCTTTGCTATACTTGTGACCACATTTGAAATAGAGACCATTCGGATGATGATTATCTTGTAGTTGCCTTCCTTTCCAATATTCATTGCCTATTGGATGTTTAGTTAACTTAGAACCTTCTGTCAAATTAGCATTAATTTGATGCCACGGTTGACTAACTTCTAATTCTTCCTCTTAAATAAGAGCCAAGACTGTAGCTCAAGTGACACTAGTCGGGGCTTGCAAATGAACAACTCCACAAATTTCATCTTTCAGTCCCAACAAAAATTGAGTGACAAAGAATTTGGTATTCAGCGTAAAGTCCAGAGACAATAAATGGTACATACTCGCCTCGAATGCAATCCGGTATTCAACAACCGAACCATTCTGCTTGAGTTGGAGCATACCAGGAGGAACAATTGTTGTGAACTAACCAGCTTCCTTTGGAACTTGCAACGAGGGTGGCTATTGTTGTTGCGGTGGTGGTGGTGGTGGTGACAACTAGGAAAATTCCGTGTGAGGACGCTTCACTTCATCCAAACTGTCCTGTTGAATCTCTACTTGTTGCCCCAAATTCTTCACCTCCATTGTCAATTGCTCAAGTTTCACCGATTGTGTATTGAAATGGGAAAGAATTTCACCCAATTGCATATGAATCTAATCGGGACTATCCTCAATCGCCATGATGATTTGCTAGGTTTGGAGAGAGAAGGTTTCTTGGGCACTATATTGAATATTTCTTTTGTCCATCCAACCTTAGATCGAGATTACGAGACTGATTGGGCACCAACCTTTCCAGGGATTTCAAAAACGCACTTTTTTGTGTATTTTGTGGCTCTAATACCAAAATTGTAACAACCCGATCATAGCCAAGGAACTTGCTACTGATCAGGAGAAACAAATTGGATCAATTGATAGAAAATTGGATAGAAGGATAGGGATGAGAACAAGAGAAATGAGATGGAGAAAAAAGATTTCATTTCTTTGATGCTTTGGTTAGTAGTACAGGACATAACTTATGCCCCAATTAATTCACTACCAGCAGGCCCTTTGGCCCATGCACCTATTCTGCACGCACATCTACCACTAAGCACATACAGCTATCCGCAGCACACACACACACACCACACTAACCCAACCCCACTTACAACTTCATAGCACACCAATAGCTAGGTCCCTCGTCTTCTTCCATTTAATACCGGCCTGTTTGGTTGGTTGGTTGAGGCTGTATCACATGAGCTCATACAAAAGAACTATTGTTTGGTTGCCTAAGGTGCTAGTCGGGGCCAGGGCCGCGACATGCAAAATCGGCCTACGAGCTTGGCCCGAGGGAGACACGCTTTTCCATTGTTTTTTCGCAACCTGGCTTGCGGGATGCATAGATGGTATCGGAGCCTGTATCCACGTGTGCGCGCATCACCTCCTCAAAGATGGCCTCGCATTCATTCGGTGCGACTCTCCATATCTCACTCTTGCTAGGGTTACGGGGGGCAATTCGGCTCATCCTCCCCAGATCTGTCCTCCTCGGAGGACCTAGCCGTCATCGTGGTGCACGCAAGGCAGCTCTCTAGTCTCTTTCCCCTGGTCTGTAGGAGCTTTCTCCTCGCCTCCTTCCCCTTCTCTGCCTGAGGTTTCCTCCCCATCTGCTTCCCCGATCTGTGCAAGGCTTGTTCTCTACATCATTCCATGCTTTATTACATTTTTCCATGTTCTTTTGCTTTGATTTGAGTATGACTCTGGTAACTTATATAGATCTGGTAGTTTTGGTTTTGTTCATAGCTTCGGGGACATGTAGATCTGATAGCATTCCGTGCTTTATTCCATTTTGCCATATTCTTCTGCTTTGATTTGAACATGACTGAGGTAACTTGTGTAGATCTGGTAGTTTTGATTTTGTTCATGGCTTCAGGGACATGTAGATCCAACAGCATTCCGTGCTTTATTCCATTTTGCCATGTTCTTTTGCTTTGATTTGAGCATGATTGTGGTAATTTGTGTAGATCTAGTAGTTTTGGTTTTGTTCATGGCTTCTGGGACATGTAGATCCGGCTGCATTCCGTGCTTTATTCCATTTTGCTATGTTCTTCTGTTTTGATTTGAGCATGATGGTGGTAACTTGTGTAGATCTCGTAGTATTGATTTTGTTCATGGCTTCGAGGACATGTAGATCCAGCAGATCTTGGTTCTGCAGTGTATGAAAAATGCATAGATATGCTTAAACCAAGGATAGTAGAATTGCATAGATCTGTAGTGTAGAAAAATTGCTTAGATGTGTTGATAACATGAATAGAAAATTTGCATAGATCTACACTGTAGAAAATTACAGTGAAGGGATGGATTGTTCGATTCATTTTGGTTTTTGGGAAGAGTGGATTCTCTTCAGTTGCACGAGGGCACTGGACATATCCATACACCCATTTCAATTTCTATCTTGGACTGAGCTCTGATTGTTCTACCTAGCTAGAACTCGTTCTCTATGATTGAACTTTCATGTGCAGCATGTTACATTTGGTTGTTCATTTGTGCTAATTGGTAATCAATGCATTCTAAGCATTACACATATTACTGAGCATTGCATCCATTGGTCAATGATGGCATTCTACCAGAGGCGCATCCTTTCGATGCTGCAACCGTGTAATTAGAGGAAGATTGTGTCAGCACCATCGTGGAGTATGTTGGACTAATCATTTCGTACTACTATCTTTCTTACATAGATGGATGAGTTGGCTCGTAGACGGCACATGCTCATTTTAGAGGGGTTGGTATAGCTACTGTCATGTGTTTGTAAATGCTCCTTAACCTATGAAGACAAAGGGCACGTATTACCTATGCTCCAATGTTTGAAAGGGACATCGCAAGGCACATTGGATTGTAAGTGTTAATTGTTAAGTTTTCAATGAGATGAGCAATTAAAGTGTGCTTAGATACGAAAGTCCTCTTCATGATATGTCGGACCTTGCATTTCGGCTGATAGATAGGTGTGTACCTTAGTTGCAAATCCTAGAAAACTTATTACTCCGCTTGAACTAACACGATATTCATTGTTCTATGTTGTTTGCCTAAGAGGAATGCTTGGTGATGTTGGCAGTAGTGGAGCAACAGACCTCTTCAATTGTTAAAAAGGGTGCTTCCTAGTGAATCTTAAAAATTGTAAGTCTCTTGCTCGTCGTTCATACCATTTTTCTCTAAAATTTGTTGAATGTCGATCCCTTGAACTGAAATATCTAATAAATGTCATATATCTTGTATCAGGAAAATGGGGTGTGAAAAGCAAGGTTATTTTACTTTGGTATGCATTACTTCTAGACACTTCAAATTGTTCATCGGTATAGTATCATCCTGTCCTTTTTGAGTTTTGACTAACAATACTCTATTGACAAGATGAATGGAGAACTGGGTTGAAAGCTTTGCGAGCTGATAGTATCAGCAAACTGAAGAAAGCATTTCTCAAACTAGTCCATGATAGTATCAGCAAACTGAAGAAAGCATTTCCTGAACTAGTCCAAAAAGTGAGTGTTTTGTTCTATCCAAATATGTAATTTGCTATGAAATGCATTTGAAAGGTGTCATAGTTTGTTCAGGGAAGAAGTTATCTATGGAGAGTTCTACAGCTTCCTGGGACAAAATTTGAGTAACAGAGGCTTAAAGTGCATCATCAGGAAATACTATTTATCCTGTGAATACATAGCCATACATTGCCACCTAGATTGGAATGGAATAATGAGTCACCAATAGCTGATGATAATTCAGTTGACATATTGTAACTGACTTGCTGATAATTCATGGACTGTTTTCCTTTTTGCATGTATTTTCTTGCAATTACTATGTTCATGCCGATTTTCATTATTGTCCTGTTATATTTTCAGCACCTTGGGAGGCTTTTGGAGTATGCAGATTCAGCTTGTTTCTGACTGCTGCGTTTGGAGTTTGGTTTCAAAAATCTCATCATCGTCAATCGCCTCCTTGTATTTTGCTTCCGCATTTTTGATACTAGAAACAGTTTGGCGGAGATGTCATTGAGAAATTTTGAATCAACATTCTCTATATTTGTCCACACTACATATTGCTATGATTACATTCAACAATGGGTTCTTATGAATAGTTGAGAATGCAAATTTTCTAGAAGGCGCTGCTTCAATTAGCCTGTTGGCATGTTTATTTGTGAAGTTTGTTCCCTCCTTGAGTGTGGTCTACTTGTTCCCTTATTTGGCCATAGTTCGGTGTGTACTGGTAAACTGGTAAAGCCATATGCTGCTCGGCAAAAACAACCTCAAATGTCTCGCAATTGTGTAAAAAAAGTAATAGCATCCATGTCGAAGAAATGAATGTAAAAGTGCAAAAAGCATTATTTAGAAAGGAAGCTTTAAAGATGCATTCACTATAGTTTAGGCAGCCTAACATTAACAGGAGGTAATCTCCCCACCTTATGCAGGAAGGTCACTACACTCGACAGATGCAACCAACCAAACATCTCTTGCATCCAATCATTCCTCATCCTTTCTCATACATCCAACCAAACATCTGCTCAGCTCAGCCAGAATCAACGCATACATGCAACCAAACAAACCATCTTATATCCACCAGCCCGTATGGCTCATACAGGATGGCTCGTACAGGCCAGGTCAGTGATATGCAAGCAACCAAACAGACCCTACATTTCCATTTTTGTGTGTCCATCACCTCCATTGATGAGACAACGGTAGTGTGACACATATGTTTTCTGCCTAGACGTGTTTGCTTGTGCATATATTGTGAAACCTCGCCACCATAGTTATCACGATGGTCCGGCTAGGCATAGTGAGCCCAGAGCGCCTAGACGCCTAAGCACCTAGGTGGCCATGTAAGCAATGATTAGACATGAAGAAGCCGCATCACCAAGCAGCAGTAAGAAGTAAGAAGCAACAGTAGGCCAACAGCATCAAGCATCAACGGCAGTATCAGCAAGCATCAGCAGTAGCAGCAACCTCAGCAAGCAGCAGCAGTGGCAACATCAGCAAGCAGCTGGAGCAGTAGCAAGTGGCAAAGCAGCAGCAGCAAGTAGCGACGTATGAGCACGGCGACAGCAAGCAAGCAGAGCAACAGCATGAAGCAGCAGTGCCAGCAGCGATAGAAGTCACGGAGAGGGACAGCGGCGATAGAGCAGCACTGACCTGGTGAAAGAACGACGGCGGAACACGGCCAGAGAAGGACGACAACGAAATATCAGAGAGGTGGAAGACGGCCGCACGCACGTCACTCCCTCCATTTGCCTGCTCGTCGCCGAAGGGACCCTCCATCGCCCACCTCCTACTCCTCACTTCCTCTGTGGCCAATGACCCCTCATCGGCCACCGCCTCCTCTCCAGTCGTGGCGGGCATCACCCCTCCGGCCACAGCGACTAGACGTCACCACACTGCTTGCAACTATGTGCTGATGTCTCACCTCTCTTCGATAGGGAGGGTGGCATCATAAGTTGATCATTGTTAATTATTCGACCATAATCGTGAAGGAAGCTGCGTTTTACAAGACAGCAAACGCAAGCACCATATCAGCCGTTTCCTCGCACGACAGCGGGTACAACTACACTGCTCTGTTACCCAGCATCAACTAAAGAGCTCCCACAAAAAAAGGATAAAGGCACGACAGAAAATGCAAAGGATCCAAAAAAAAAAGACTTCTTTCGAGTATCCTTCGCAAGAGACTTTCCAGCTGCTTCTGTTTTGAAATGGAGAAATCGTTTTTAGTATGTTAGCCGCGTCAAACTGGGTCACAAGACCAAAAACAGCAGTCATGGAGTGGGGTTTGTGTGAAAATGGATATAGAATGTAAAACAGACATGCGTGGGCTGATCACAGCTTGTAAACTGGTGTTATCCCGAGGAGCTGGAAGCACTGGCGCATCACGACCGCTGTCGCTTGGCAAAGCAGTAGCCGGCTAGTCTCCTCCGGCGATCCAACCACCTGTTGAGTTGGACGCAAAGCAAGACGATGGTTAAATCTCATGTGGTTCATATTATTACTACTAATTTGTACAAAACAAGCAGAAAACATTGGTCGAAGTTGTTGCAAATTTTAAGATCCGAAAAAATGTGAGCTTCACTTAAAAGGGTACGGAAAGATGGAAACAGAGAGAAGTATACCTGACAATTGGTGTAGAACTTTGTGAACATTTCGGATAAGTTGTATAGGTATTCACACAGAACATTGGGAAGGAGATTGGTGCATGCCTCTTCCACAACCTGACAGAGATAGCAGCACATAATCAATACAAAAGGAGAAAAAGATCAGTCCCATTAAGCCATACCCTCACAAACGAAAGAATCATTGGTGCATTAGTGACATCTCAAAGGAATGACACCTGAATAATGAAGTGCCACAATGCTTGACTAGCATTTTGGTGACTAATTGGCGCAACAGGTTTGTACACACAAATAAAAAACGTAGGCCTTGTTCATTTTTTATTTGTAATTTCAGTTAAGTTTGATGGCATCTAAAGTAGAATGGAAACAGTTTCATAGATAATGATATAAAACCTTATTTGTGCCAAAAAACACACAACTCAACCACTGACCAAAATGTTTGCTAACCACCATGGCTGATTTTTAGTTCCTGGATCTGACAAAATAAATCATACCTCTGCAAATCGGATAAGATATAATCCCAAGACACGCTCATCTGGATGGCCAAGAGAAATTGTCCCGATCTGAGAACAAAATAGGAAATCAACAAGTTTAAGTCCGTGTCTGATGGCCAAAAGAATTTGATGCTGAAATTATACGAAATCAACAACAGCATCAGTTCAAAAAATAATACAAGTATTACCATTTTTAGCTCTTCTACATCTTTGTTGGATTTCCGGATAATGGAGCAAATCCGAGCATGAGCATACTGAAGGTAGACAGCAGTATTTCCCTGTCAACAAATGTGGATGTAAATGACAATTAATAAGAGTAAGCAAAAGGGTGAGTGGGTTCAGAAACCACTTATGAATATAATTTTCATTTCACGCAAAAGAATAACCATATAAGACAGTAATGCCAGCAATAGAAAGACACAAAATAAATCAGCAAACTATTTAATACAGAGCATATCGATCCTTCCACAAACAGTGGAGTAGGCTGTAAACAAATGTATGCTTAAGACAAGTTGAGAACAAACAAATAATGAAGCGTGCCAAGGCTCCCACATAATCCAGTGAATAAATACAGTCTCAAAATACCTTATCATTTAACATCTGTTCAAAGCTAAATGTGTAATTGGTCAGTCGATTATTCTTCAGATCTGCATACCTGTATTTAAGTTGTAGAAAAACATGAGAATACTACTAGGATTAGAATTTGAAAAGCTTAGTTGTTCATGTTTCAGTTTCAACGTATTTGTCTTCCTAAAAAAAAATTCACTACATACTTGACAGCACCATATCCTACTGCCTCTGAAGTTTTTTCTAGTTCCTCATCAGTCCACTCAACAATTTTACCTGAATAAAATCATGATCATATTTAACCTGAAAGATTATTAAAATAACAAAGAAAAATTCCACAATAGTACTACTTACCATTTTCAGTGAGACGCTGGAGAAGTTCTGATTTACTCCGAGATTTAGCCTCATCAAGTAGCTCTACCAATCGAACCACCTCAGTACTACGAGTTCGGAAGCGCTTGCCATCTGCTCCAAGAACAAGGCCAAACCCAACATGATTCGTTTTTGGAAACTTCTTTTCTTTTGGATCTGGGAGCCAACCAGCCATCCTGGCAGCCTGTAATTGAATAGAACAAAAGATTCACTAAAAGCCCATCGGGGGAATAAGTATCTACATTGGTTCTCTTCATTTAAAAAATTATTAGGACAAAGATTACAATAACATGTTTTGAGTAAGATAAATGGTTCTTTGAGCTTACACTGAAAAACATATCAAAATGCTGTTGTTGGCCAACATCTGTTACATATATTATCCATTCTGCCTTCTCGACATTAAGACGATACCTCCATAAAAGCAGAGACAAAAAAGGTTAAAATTCACAAAATCTATAGCTGTGACAAAATAGACTACAACTACACAAATATATCATATCAATTATTATTTAGCAACTAACCAAAGAGCAGTTAAGTCTGTTGATGCATAGTTGAAGCCACCATCTCTTTTAACCACTATCAAAGGGATTTGATGACCTTCGATGAATATTACCCGAGCACCCTCACTTTCCTTGATCAAACCTTTGTTATTCAACTCCTCCAAAACTTGTGGAATATAACGGTTATAAAAGCTCTCCCCCTGAAAAGTAAGTAATTAGCTTGTTTTTCTACATTCAAAGCATATAAATCAATAACCTTCTTGGCTGCTCCAGGAAAGAGGCAGACAACATAGCATGAACATAAGCATTTAGAACGCAAGTAGATACAGATGCTTTCGTCAAAACTGGTTCAGATGAACAATAGAATATCAAAAATGGACAAATATTGTGAAAAATAAAAAATCTCACAGACAAATTCAAGTAAAACTTGCCGTTTAGTGCCCCATCAGAAGTTCAACAAATACATATCAACAAAAGAGGTTTCTGAAGACTTGTAAATATCTCCACAAATATTGGCTGATAATACTGAAACGCTCATGAATTTGGACCAAAAAAAAGTTGAAGTTTAACAAATTTAATGTTGGCTTCAAACATCCCCTGGAATACAGGATATCAATGTTGCAATAGGAAACTCATAGGTAGGTCATAGCAGTGCAAATCGGGAACATCAAGCAAAAGGATGGGTAGTTGGGTACCAATTTACAACTGAAGCTAATTCATAATTTTGACGGCAGTTGTAGAATTTTCAATCTGAGTCTCTTCATATGACGATGAAGGAAATATGCCTTGTTGGGGCAAATCAACTCAAAATAAATGATTGACTATCGCAGAATCTTTTTCAGCATGGTTCAGATGAGAATATGAAAATAAAAAACTGTTCAAGCAAATTCGCTAGAAATTAGCAACAAATTGTATGACAAGCATGGATGTTATTATGGCAAATATTCCAGAAACTGATGTGTTCGTTAACTAGGATGCCCGGATACGCCGATACCGATAAAGATAAGCGATACACCATTTCCCCAAAAAACACACCTATATGGCGATCCGTGTGTGTATATATAATTAAAAAATAATGAACATACATGAGATATGGTCATATGGTATATCATATACAAAACAGACATAAAAGAGACAATAACAAGGAAAATGAAGAAATAAATGGGCTAGATCATCTCAAAGGCCCATCAACCATAGCAAACAGCTTAGGGCATCTAGTCCACTACTGACCCCAAACGTCTTCACAATTTTGCGCTTCTATTCTTGCCAGTTGCAACCATATGTCTTGCCTCCTAGCCGTTGTTGCCCTCACTAGTTTCTGGCTATCGTTGGCTACCTAGAGTATACCACACTACCACAGTCAATAGGGAAGAGTACTAGTGGGAAGACTCACCGTGCGTGAGGACTAGTGGTACTATGGTGCTAGCACGGAGAGGGGTGTAACGCGCCACTGTCTACAAGGGGAGAGGAATATTGGTGCGAGCCCGAGGGGAAGAGAGGAGCAAGGGCGGAGTAGAGTGTGTGATGGGAGTGAGAAGAGACTATGGGATAGTAATAAACGATTCCAAAGCATCTACTTCTAAGTTGGTAGAGGTATTATACTTGAGAAGTACTAGGGAAGTATCAAGCAAGTATCGGGAATTATTCTTTTTAAAAAAATAGGAAATTCACCGATATGGGCAAGATACGTATCCAACCGTATCAGATATGGATAAGTATCCGATACCGATATGGCAGTTTTCTGAAGTATTGAGTAACATAGTTGGTTCATCTAAATTCCAATTGATACAGAAATTCAGGATGCAATTTGCAACTACATTTTGTTGATACTTGACAGTTGATAAGCAACCTTTTTAAAAAATAATAATAAGTCAAATCTTAGTAGAAAGTAATACAACCTTTTCTTCAAGCTCTACATGTAAGCGCTTGTAGACCAAATCAAATTCATCCCTGCTGATTTCACAAATCTTTTTCCAGGCAGCTCGGTATTTCTCCTCCCCTCCCTGCAGATTATTAATTGATTAGATGAGAATGAGAAAATGACACAATCCACCCAGACTCCACATCCAGAAGGACAACTCACCTGTAGCTGAACTACCGCTTGTTGAGCCCTATCTTTAAATTCTGGATCCTCATCAAATCTTTGCTTGGATGCTTTATAGAAAAGCTGCAGCAAATAACCAAAATGAAACATGACTATTTGTCTAATGAATCAGAAATTCTTATATGATGCAAAATTGCAAACTAGTCATTACTTTGCACCTTCGGCAAGATAAGCACAAAAATCAGACAAAAATAGGTTGAATTGGCAGCAATAAGAAGCAATGCCATATGGTAAAGGCACAAATGCATGTGCACATGCACCCAGAGGCAACAGATATCTAGATAACATATGCTTGAGAATTATGTATGATTATTTCCTCCTGACTGCATGCCGAATGACACCTAAATTCAAATTTCGCCCTGAGCACGACTTTGTTGGGCACCATTGATTTAAATTTCAGAAGTGTACATTGATGGACTAAAGTAAGGGAAGCAGGTAACCGCCCAAATTGGGAACAAGCAACTACAAGCAAAATCCAATATGCAGAGATACAAAATCAACCCTCATGGCCCACACTGCTCAAGCTGATGAGATAAAAACAAAAGGCAATGCAATATAATATAGCATGCAAAACAATAACATCGCATGCTTGACTAATGCCATCCACATGTTATTGGACTTGCATAAGGCATAAACCAGTACAGTGATAATACTGATGCATAATTAAGCAGTTAAAGATACCGAATAAGTGATACAGCTATCTGAGTGTAGTAGTGTAGAGTGCTACCAAGAACAATACAAATAATTCAATAATGCAATTTATGTTGCCGCAATAAATTACCCTATGAGTCACTGTTCCCCTACACGGCCGCCTAGCCTGCCTAGGCGCTAGGCTAAACCCTCCCACCTAGCCCGCATAGCTTATTTATCCGGCCTAGGCAGCCGCCTAGCCCACCTAATCGGCGATTAGGCGCTACGCGCCAATGTGCCGCACTCCTAGCGCCTAGGGGAACAAAGCCTGTAACTTATATTCCAGTTTTCTCCCAAGCGTATAGCTTTTTAAGTGGATATCTAGTACCAAACTCCATGTTTATATGCTAGTTGAGCATGCCGTACTTGTAAACACGTCTCTGTACGCTTTTATGGCAGCGGCAAGCGACATATATACTACTCCTTAAAGCGGAAGGAATCAATGGCCTCCAGCAGCGTCTTTGCGAAAAGGCCCCACCTGCAAATTCTGAAATTGCGTCGAGACCCTACCGCCAGCTCTTTTGAAAAAAAAACCTCTTGATTTCGGAAGAAAATGGTTTCCAGAACAGGGCCAAGCTCTTTTGAAAAAAAAAAACTCATGGTTCCGGAAATTCCTCTCACATCCTAAATCCCCATTTTCACAAAAAAAGACCATAAAGTTTCCGAAACCTTGTTCTCAATCACCGTTTCTACAAAAAGGCCCCCGTGAATTCTGAAATTGTGATTATTTTGATTTTTCTTAGATTTTTTAGGTTTTGCCAAAGGAAAAATGACATCCACCATAGAGGTTCGTTTTGCCATCTAAGCACTCTATAAAAATTCACCCGACGCAACATTGCGCGTAGCACTATCTAGTGCTATCATTAATGCAAGGAACAACAACTTACCTGAAGGTCACCAATGGCCTGGCTACCAACTTCCTCCCAATTTGGAAATTTCTCAAATAGATATTCTATGAGCATTCCAAACTGCATGATCAAAGAACATAGTTTAGTAAGCACATTTTTCTAGTTCCTACAAAACAAGCAGAAGTGTGTGTGTGCGCGCGCTGATAAAAGATGCCAAAACATCAATTTCTCCAGCACTGCACAAAATCATTTGGTCAAGTATCATTTCAGTTTTTACTGGAAGAAAATATATAAAAAGGAAAGCCTACATATTGAAGGTACAACATAACAACTACAAGGTTATAACAAGATGTCAAAGCACAATGATGACTGGATAAACAAATCATATTGGACCTAAAAGTGGAGACAAGCTCTAGCGTCTCTTAATATTGGGGGCACAAAGAGCAGCACCAACTGAACCTCTAGTGCATCAGGGTGTAGCAAAATTGAAGATACATGAAGGAAAGATAGGTAATGGAAACAGGCACAGAAAAGGGTAAAGCAATGAAAAAAAAAGATGAATTGTTTTGCTGTTTTGCATAACCACATCTCTCTGTGAACCAAACAGGATTGACATATTAAAGGATCATAACGGCATTTGTCACCAACAAGAAGTACGCACTAAAGCAGCTCAAAGTCACAGCACAAAGCTTGTTACCTGTGTACCCCAGTCTCCCACATGATTACGTCGGAGAACTTCAACATTTGAGAACTCAAACATGCGCGCCAGGGTGTCTCCAATGATTGTTGACCTTAGATGCCCGACATGCATTTCCTTTGCAATATTAGGGGATGAAAAATCAAGCACTGCCCTCTTAACTGGCAGAATTGGTGCCCAAATTTTGATACCATTCACAAGCATGTCATGTATTCTCTGCAATGATGTAGTTCATTGGCACTTAACAGGAAAGAATTATAGTACCATAAATACCAGCATAACTTATTGATAAGACATCTCAATCAAACCTTTGCAACCCAGCTGTTGGATAACACAATATTCACAAAACCAGGACCAGCAACAGAGGTTGATTCAATGATATCAGAGGGAGGCAGGTTCTTTGCAATAGCCTGGAAAATGTCAGGGTCCAGTATGTTAAGTCTAAGAGAGTTTCAGCATGAATGAAAAAGGATAAATAAATGAGCAAGAAAGTACTAGTAGCTGAGCCTACAGAAGAACGCTCCTACTTCTTGAGATTTTCTTGAGGTAAAACATCAGTACTCCAAAGAGTTTCAGATCATTCTAACCTGTCCAATTGCGTTGGGGTTTTTGAAGCTTGTCCCAGATCCTTTAATTCTTGACCATAAGCCCATAGCATTGTTACTGCACATGGTTTGCAAAGAATCACTTGATGAGCAAATTCAAGGGATGCTAACAAGAACAGGAGTAGCAGATACTGAGATCGTAAATGAAATGCTCGCAGCAGTCCAGACAACAACATACCACTGATAATCGCCAAATTTTGCTGTGCAAACTTCAACCATCGGTTCTGCATCGACTTCAGGCACCGTTGCCCGAAGTGACAAAACCACCAACTTGGAAAGCTGGTGCTTGACACTCCCTGCTCCCTGTGCGGCCAAGCAACACATTCACAGTCATTACCAGCTGAAGCAAGTAGGGAAGAGGAAAGCACATGCGACGCAGTCGTCTCCAGAACCAGCAACCATAATACTCACTGACGCTGCAGGCTCCTGTGGCTGGGCCGACATAGAAGTGGAGGTCTCATCTCCCATGGTGGTGGCGTAGCAGGCGCTCCTCAGTAGCCTCACGGAGGAAGATGCTCTACAGTGACCTAACTAGATAGGCAGCAACAAAATGAGCCAACAGGTCTAAATTAGGGCAACAAAAAGGCACTCTGAGCTGAATTTGCCACACGGGCAAAGATCCTGTCCACGGATCCCCCAGCTACAACCTAAACCTAGCCTGTTAGTTAATTTGAGCTAAAGGAAGAATAAACTCAACCCTTTTTCACCGAAAACAATTGCTGCATAGATTCGCATGATCAATAAGCAGGAGACCCACCGATTCAGCAAAAAAACCATGCCCAGATCAAATTTAGAGTAGGGTGATGAACTCAAAAACCGCCCAAAAACTAAATTCGAGCATTCTAAACTCTAAACCGCGGACCCCAAAAAAATACAAATACAACCCAGTAACTAATCCACCGTTTCCGCTAAATCTCCAGAGAACGTAGGGATGAACCCTAGACCCAGAACCGCACCAAACGCAACCCCGAAAATCCCCAGATTTTTTGCGGTAGAATCGGACCTAGCAACCCGCAACACGGTGGGGGCACGGAGCCAGATTTAGCGGGATTAACCAAAGCTTGCGCTACGAGGCCAGATTAACCAAAGCTTACGCAGATTCAGGGGGGAGGGCGAGGAGAATCAAGGAGCTCACCGAATCGCCGGGCGCGGTGAGAGGCGAGTCGGAGTCGCGCGGGGGTAGGCGCCGCCACTGCAGTTGCTGCTGCTGCTGCCGCCGCCGCGAGAGCTAGCATCTCTCGTCGCCCGATAAATACTCTCACGCGTCCAGCGAGGCGGGGCGAGGGTTCCCATTCCTTATCGGGCCCGTCGCTTGGGGCTTTGGATTGGACCTGGCTCGCGCTCGGCCGTTGATTCCGACCGCATCGTGCGGCCATGTGCCAATTGGGTTGGGTCGGGTCGAGTATGATGCTAACCGTTGGATTGGTTAGCGTTAGCGCTAGGGTGCCCGTACGGAACAACAAAGGTCCAACACATGTGAGTGTGTGGGAGTGCAAGTTAGGGAAAAAATTATAGTTTAGATAGGGGTGGCAATTGTATTCGCGGGTTCGTATCCGTGGGTTTTGTATTCGATCGGTCGTTCGGTTTTAATTTTACCCGGGTTCTTGGTCGATACCAAATAGGTTCGTCGGTTCGGTTTTAATTTTCACCACGGATACCCATCGGTGCAATTCGAAATACCGTGATATACCCATCGGGTTCGGTACCCACCGGTTTGGGGTCGGGTTTCGAAAATTGTCGGGTTTGACTTCGGGTTTTGGGTTTGGGTTTCTTGTTTGCCGGGTTTTGCAAAACCCACACCCGACCCAACCTATTGCCACCAGATATACAAACCCATCTGTGCCACGGATTTTGGGTACCCGTCAGGTTCGGTATAGGTTTTTACCCAATATGGCATTCGGGTTCGGATCGGATTTTTCAATTCGGATTTTGGATCGGGTTGGGTTTTGTAAAACCCGCACTCGACCTGACCCGTTGTCATCTCTAAGTTCATGGCAATACACACACGCATCCATCTCAATTCATATGAGACACCAAACATACTAGCACAGAAGGATATCACATTGCCTCTGTCAATTTTCAACAGGGCATGGAAACATGTTGTCCTAAAAAAATCTTAGTACGTCACTTATGCATGCCTAAAACCACGTGTCTCGATCGATTGAGGAACTAGAAAATTTTTATTTAGAGTGTGTATTTCATACGTACAACTTTATAGTCTAGTACAATAATTTTGTAATATCATAAATCCAACGCATATATTTGAAATTTATTCAAAGTATAATACAAATAGTTTTAAGTTCTTAAAAAATCCCAAACTACTAAAATCGAAACTAATTCAATTAATAAATTTGGTCTATTGAAGAGGTAATCTTGTAGCGCTTTTCAAATTTTTGAGATCCCGACACCCCCTTAGGGCATGTACAAAGCTATTTAATATAGCGTTTCTTAGTGATGAGGTGGACATGCTTCGCTGATGTGGCAGGAAGAAAAGTGCAAAAAATGCTAGAGTCGACTCTTCACAAACTCCTAGGCAGAATTAGAGAGGAGCAGTATTAAATAGCATGTTGGCTCTTGTGCATGTCCTTTGTACATGCTTATCTTTTTTGCTTAGAAGAATGTGCTAAGAGACACTCTTGACTCTCCATTGTACATGCCCTTAGGCTATTCACAATGTATTGTATCTTGTCACAATATCCAAAGCTGCCATGTCATATGATATTATAGAAGATACAACTATCCCAATGCATGGTATCATGTATTGTTTCTTAGTCCCCACAAGATAATTAAATGCTAGATGTGTATGAAAGTATGAATTGTGGACCACTTAGATAATTCAAGTTTCAATGTCTATGATTTCGTGCCCAAGTGGTATCTTTCTCAAGATACAGCTTTCTTCTCTCCCCTCTTAACTCTCTTGCCACATCATCAAAAATACTTATGTGTCATACATTAAATGGGTATATTACCATGCACTGAGAATAGCCTTATTAGATCCGCAACTGGCCTCAATGAGTCATACATTATTACAAGCCTAAAAAGAACCATCGTCCAGGACCATCGGCAATTGTGTTAAAACAACAATAGGTGTATTACATCAGTGACAGAGATAGAAAACAGAAGAATTGCAGTTATATGTATGTACATACAAATGCATTGCCTTATGAAATGAGATATACCAGCATACATACTTATTCCAGACATGTTATGTACACAATTTGATCTCCTTCACAAGAATAAAAATAATCACTTGTACATATTGATTGTTTATGAAGTTGAAATATGAAATCACTTGAAAAAAGAGGTCAAGAGATATGGATTGTCACCAAGAGAAGGATTAGTTTCAGTGGTTTGGGATTTTTTTAAGAACTTAAAACTATTTGTATTGCACTTTGAATAAATTTAGTCCACTGAAGAGGTGATTGTAACACTTTTCAAATTTTTGACATCCTGACACCCCCTTAGATCCCCGCTGGTCTTCATGAGTCATACATTATTACTGTTGGTAAATTTGTGTTACCTCCAAATTTCAAAAGAAATGGAAAAAAAATTAATTCGGTAGGTCAACTAGGCCGGCCCCGCCCGTGAGGCCAAGCCAACCTAGTCGGCCCAACCGGCGAGGGGGAAAACAAAGGGGCAGCTCTGTGCTGCCCTGTCTTTCACCGACTGAGCAAGGGAATCAGATGTTGAGGTCTTGCGCATGGGAGGAGGCGGCGGCTTTGACCGCGTCGCGTGGAACTGGGGGCTTCGTCTGCACCACCCGGGTCACCTGGCAAGCTTTTGTGGCGGCGCAAGACGGCGGCAAGGGCGCCGTTGTCCTTCATCACTTCCCCGAGACCCTATATATTCCGATGGTTGGCTTTCTCGGTGAGATCTATCCAACACTCTTCTTTGATCTGAAATCACACAATCTGGTTGGAGTTCTTAGCGTGCATCACTGGTTCTCCCTGGCTCTATTCATCCTTGATTCAAACTATGGACGACCGCATTCGCGTGTAACCCTAGTTGAATCACGGCTTGATTTTGGAGTCTAGGGTTTGCCGGGTGATTAAGTGATCTGTGCTAGGCTAGATCATCCGATTGTGCAGTGTGATTGCTGCCCTTTAGACCCGGTTGCTTGTGATTTTCGGATTGACTTGCTTGCTGTGGTGGCTGACCTGTGTGGTCTTCTTCCTGTGTTCGGCTGGTTCATCTCTTTGGCCGAAGGGTTGATTCTGTGGTCCTGCGTGGTTGCGCTGCATCTCTAATCTTTTGGTGAATTGCCTCATCAAGAAGATTGATTGGCTTTGTATCTCCAAAGACATACGCTTGCGAGGACTGTGGCATTACAGGGGTGTTGTTGTTTTCTGGGTCAACGTCTTTGATGTGCCTAGCCATTTGTGCTGTCATTCAGGCAACGATCAGTAAGTATTCTCATACTGTTGTATTGGGTTCCTTCTCTGTGAATGCAAAGGGGCCAGTCAGTTCTTTTGGCTTAAGGACCTTGCTTGTGGGGCTTAGTGTTCAATGATGATTTAGGGACTGAAATAGACTATTTGTGACAACAAAACTTGACAGTTTATTACAGCTTGATTGATTAGTTCAACTGTCATCTTTCTGTATTTGCTAGTTTAGACACCTTGTGCTTACTGTTGTTTATCATCTCCTTGCGGCTGTTTTGCTCTGTTAATATATCTTGGTATTGCTTCTCGTTCTGTCATTTTGTTCTTGCCGAATCGAAATTATCACTTAGTTGTGCTCTTGGTGACAATCTTGTCTCGATTCGGTCCACTCTGTAGATTTTAAGCGGATCAAGAAGTCGTTATTTCGCCCAAAGAAGCTTATTAGATTTTATGCATCCGTGCATCTGAATATACAATTGATTTGCTTTAAAGCGTCAAGTAGTAAAATTGCAATAGAGGTAAGTTTGTCACAAATCGCCTATTGCTCGCTTCCCGTGGCGGAGGGCCTTTAGGCAACCCGACATCTGAGAACACTCTAAAATTAAAACAACTTGAGCTATATGCTAGTTGATTTATTAATGATCATGCCATTGTTGATATCTCTGATTGTGTGCTCATTCAATATAATACACTCTGTTATTATAAGTCAGTATGATATCTTGTGCTATTTTGATCATTCTGCTTCATGGTTAATTTTGATGCTTGGAATCATTGGATTGATAAAATTGCTAATACCGCATTTGTTACAACAATCCAGAAAACAACAATTAATGGCTTCTAGTTCCGATGTCGTTAAGCCTAAGGTATTTAACGGTGCGAGCTTTAAATGCTGGCAAGCTAAAACTAGGCTGTGGTTGATGGACCTCAAATTATTTTGGGTCATCGCAAATCCCCGAACTTCCTATGGAAGTAGAGGTGGCGATGGGAGGAAGCGAACCACTCGACTCTAGCTAGGTTGTTGGCCATCATATCCAATAGGCTTTTCGATGTTTACTCAAACTTTACCTCTGCTAAGGCACTTTGGGATGAGCTCGAACTGAAATTTTCTGAAGGAGACAATGGGAACGAATCATTCATGGTTGAAAGCTATCTTAACTATAAGATGGTGGACGGCAGATCTGTATTGGATCAAGTCCATGAGCTCTAGCTTTATATCAGGGACTTGACTCAATACAACTGCAATCTACCTGAAAGCTTTCAAGTGAATGTGATACTAACGAAGTTGCCACCTTCGTGGCGTGACTTTGTGACCGCTCGAAGACACATTAAGGAGCGACTGTCTCTCTTAGAGTTGACAGCTGCCATTAATGTAGAGGAGCGGGCACGAGCTAGTAGTAAGGGTCCCATGCCTCAGGTCCAGGCTCATCATGTGGAGACAAAGAATGCCGGCAAAGGGGCTAAGAAGAAGATCAAAATTCCTTCCCAGACCAAGCCAAAGCAAATGAAAAAGAAGGAGAATTTTATTTGCTTTGTTTGCGGAACCTCGGGCCACACTACTCGTAGGTGTCGTGAACGAAAGGGCAAAGGACCTACGCCTCAGCAAGGGGGCCAAAAGGCCGTGGCAAACGTCGTACTGGCTTCAGCTAGTTCTGACAGGTATGTACCTAGAGCCTTTATTGCTAATCCATCAAATGACTGGTGGATTGATACAGGTGCTACACGCCATATTTGTGCTGATCGCAGTCTATTCTCCTCATTTCAGGGTCAAGGAGGTGGCTCCCTTTTAATGGCCAGCTGTGCAGCTGCAACAATTCGAGGAATAGGGCAAGTCAGCTTGAAGCTTACTTCAGGCAAGACACTATTTCTTCGAGATGTGCTGTATGTACCTGCGATGAATCAGAACCTCCTTAGCGGAGCTTTGCTTTGTAGACAGGGTCTTAAATTAGTTTTCAAATCAAATAAGGTCGTGTTGACCAAGTTCAGAACTTTTGTTGGGAAAGGATATGAAAGTGGCGGAATGTTCTGCCTTTCTATTTTAGATCTTAATAACATCTCTCTTTATAATGTATCTTGCAATAAAGTGGATGATATTTGGCATTCTCGTTTGTGTCATGTGAACTTTGAGGCCATTGTGCGGTTAAGCAAAATGAACTTAATTCTAAGTTATAACCATGAGAAAGGCTCAAAATGTGAAGTATGTGTGCAAGCCAAGCAACCTCGAAAGCCGTTCCATTCGGTTGAGAGTAGAGACACTTCACCTGTTGAGCTTATCCATTCTGATCTTTGTGAGATGAATGGTATTCTAACTAAAGGTGGCAAAAGATATTTCTTAACCCTCAAAAATGATTCGACTAAATTCAGTTACATTTATTTACTTAGATCGAAAGATGAAGCACTAGAACATTTTAAAATCTATAAAGCCGAAGTGGAAAACCAACTAGAAAGAACAATTAAATGACTAAGGTCGGATCGAGGAGGAGAGTATGTCTCCAAGGAATTCTCCCAGTTCTGTGAAGAAAGTGGAATAATTCATGAAATTACTCCACCATATTCACCTCAATCAAATGGAGTTGCCAAACGTAAGAACCGAACAATTTGTGACTTGGTGAACGCCATGTTACAAAGTTCTGGTATGTCGGACTCATGGCGGGGTGAAGCAGTTCTCACAGCTAACTATGTCCTAAATAGGGTTCCACCTCGCAATCGCGAGGAGACACCTTATGAAGGATGGAAGGGGAGAAAACCGAATCTGTCCTTTCTCCGTACATAGGGATGCCTTGCTAAGGTTAATGTTCCATTACCAAAGAAAAGGAAGCTTGGTCCGAAGACCGTTGATTGTGTTTTTCTAGCTTATGCTCAAAATAGCACGGCTTATAGGTTTCTAGTGGTCAAATCCGAGGTTAGTGACATTTCTACAAATGTCTTAATGGAATCTCGTGATGCGACATTCTTTGAAAAAGTATTTCCTATGAGGACAAAAGAAATCATTATTCCTTCGAGTTCAAATGAACACTCTATTCCTCTGAGTATAGATGACATCGCTCCTGATCTGGAGTTGAGGAGGAGTAAGAGGCAAATGATTGAAAAATCCTTAGGCGATGACTTTGTCACCTACCTCGTGGATGATGAACCACGAAACCTTTCAGAGGCATACGCATCTCTAGATGCAGAGTACTAGAAGGAGGCAGTCCGTTGTGAGATGGATTCCATCATTGCTTACGGAACATGGGAGATCACTGATTTTCCAGTTAGTTGCAAGCCAGTGGGTTGCAAATGGATTTTCAAGAGGAAGAGGAGACCTGATGGTACTATTGAAAATTACAAGGCTCGTTTAGTGGCTAAGGGTTTCACTCAAAAAGAGGGAGAAGATTATTTTGATACCTACTCCCCTGTGGCTTGCTTACCCACAATCCGCGTGCTTTTAGCAATAGCTGCCGCATGTAAACTCCATGTCCATCAAATGGACGTAAAGTCCGCTTTCCTAAACGGAGAGTTGGATGAGGAGATTTACATGACTCAGCCAGATGGATTTGTGGATAGCGGTCATGAAAATAAAGTGCGTCGATTGATTAAATCTTTGTATGGTCTCAAACAGGCCCCCAAGCAATGGCATGAGAAATTCGATAACACATTGACATCTCGCCGACGTATGTAAACGGTGAAAAATGTGTGTATTATCAGTTTAGAGGGGGCACAGGTGTCATTTTATATCTATACGTGGATGACATATTGATGTTTGGGACTGACCTGGAAGTAATCAATGAGACAAAGAGATTCCTTTTCGAAAATTTCGATATGAAGGACTTGGGTGAAGCTGATGTGATTTTGAACATCAAACTTCTAAAGGGTGAGAATGGGATTACATTATCACAATCCCATTACGTGGATAAAATCCTGAATCGTTTTGGTTTAAAGGATTGTAAGCCTGTGGCCACACCCTATGACCCAAATGTCAAATTGCGCAAGAACACTGTACTTGGAAAAGACTAGCTAAGATATTCTCAAATAATTGGATCCCTAATGTATTTGACGAGTGCTACAAGACCTGACATCTCATATGCTGTAAGCAGATTGAGTCGATACACGGCCAATCCAGGAGATGATCATTGGATAGCACTTGAAAGGGTACTTAGGTATCTAAAGGGAACCATGAATCTTGGGATACATTATTCTAGCCATCCGGCTGTCATAGAAGGATTCAGTGATGCTAACTGGATCAGTGACTCGAATGAGATGAAAGCCACAAGTGGATATGCATTCACTTTGGCTGGTGGGCTGTGTCATGGAAATCCTCCAAACAGACTATCATTACACACTCTACCATGGAGGCTGAATTAGTAACGCTCGATTCAGCGGTAGTAGAGGCAGAATGGCTCAAAGTGCACATTTCTGACCTTCCTGTGCTGGATAAGCCGATACCAGCATCCTAGTTCATCGCGATAACCGGATCAGTAATAGTCAAGGTTAAGAGTAGAAAGGACAATATGAAGTCCTCGAGGCATATAAAGAGAAGACTTAAGTCAACTCGGCATGCGAGAGAGACATGTGTTGTTTCAGAGAATACATCCATCCGAAGGAACTTGGCGAGATCCTTTCACAAAGGGACCGCTAAAGGACCTATTCAAGCGAGATCAAGGGCATGGGACTCATACCTGTTAGTGGTTTCCAACAGTGGCAACCCATCTTGTAAGACCGACGATCCCGTAAAACAGGCTCTGGGACAACTAAGCTATGTAGGAATCAGAAACACAATCTCTTAGAGTCCCATTTTGTGGTTGTGCTTATTCTGTATGGAAGGTTGAGCGAAAGCTCTTAATGAGCTCAGTGCCTTATGGCCGGGAATTGTCCTACAGAATTTCCCGAAGAATTCACCAATGTGAGCTGATTGTGAGGTCGCGGTCCGGGAGAGTTCAGGGGTATACTCTCTAGTGAGCTCATGAAAAGATACAAGGACATGACCGTAAAGTCCTGCCCCGATTGAGATGCAGTTTTGCCGCCTAGTACTGTGTGTTACTAGAATGAAAGCTCTCATGTCAAGACCTTGGATCAAGGCCTAGTCCTCCTTTGTTTGTGCAGAGTCGTAGTTCTTCTAACTAAGCAATGGTTCAAACCGATTCAGTACCTTGTTGAATAACAGTATATAAAACAAGATCTTTCAGAATCATTGGGCTTGTCGAAATTTGAGGCAATGGTGGGGATTGTTGGTAAATTTGTGTTTCCTCCAAATTTCAAAAGAAAAGGAAAAAAATTAATTTGGTAGGTCAACTAGGCCGGCCCGCCCCGTGAGGCCAAGCCAACCCAGTCGGCCCAACCCATGAGGGAAAACAAAGGGCAGCTTATCTGTCGCTCGTTTTCACCGAGTGAGCAAGGGAATCAGATGTTGAGGTCTTGCGCATGGGAGGAGGCGGTAGCTTTGACCGCGTCGTGTGGATCTGGGGGCTTCATCGGCGCCACCCGGGTCACCCTGCGCTTCGGTTGCACGCGGCCGATGCGGCGCCCCGTTGTCCTTCATCACTTCCCCGAGACCCTATATATTCCGATGGCTGGCTTTCTTGGTGAGATCTGTCCAACACTCTTCTTTGATATGAAATCACACAATCTGGTTGGAGTTCTTAGCGCGCATCACTGGTTCTCCCTGGCTCTATTCATCCTTGATTCAACCTATGGACGACCGCATTCGCGTGTAACCCTAGTTGAATCACGGCTTGATTTTGGAGTCTAGGGTTTGCCAGTGATTAAGTGATATGTGCTAGGCTAGATCATCCGGCCAGCAATGGTGATTCTTGCCCTTTAGACCCGGTTGCTTGTGATTTTCGGATTAACTTGCTTGTCGTGGTGGTGACAATTGTGGTCTTCTTCCGTGTTCTACCGGTTCATCTCTTTGGTCAAGGGTTGATTCTGTGGTCTGCGTGGTTGCGCTGCATCTCTAATCTTTTGGTGAATTGCCTCATCAAGAAGATTGATTGGCTTTGTATCTCCAAAGACATACGCCTGCGAGGACTGTGGCATTACAGGGGTGTTGTTGTTTTCTAGGTCAGCGTCTTTGATGTGCCTAGCCATTTGTGCTATCATTCAGGCAGCGATCAGTAAGTATTCTCATACTGTTGTATTGGTTTCCTTCTCTGTGAATGCAAAGGGGCCACAGTTTTTTGGCTTAAGGACCTTGCTTGTGGGGCTTAGTGTTCAATGATGATTTAGGGTAAAAGCAGACTATTTGTGACAACAAAACTTGACAGCTTTATTCTGACTTGATTGATTAGTTCAACTGTCATCTTTCAGATTTGCTAGTTTAGACACCTTGTGCTTATCGTTGTTTATCATCTCCTTGCGCTGTTTTGCTCTGTTAATATATCTTGGTATTGCTTATCGTTCTGTCATTTTGTTACCGCCGATTGAAATTATCACTTAGTTGTCTTCTTGGTGACAATCTTGTCTCGATTCGGTCCACTTTGTGTAGATTTTAAGCGCATCAAGAAGTCGTTATTTCGCCCAAGAAGCTTATTAGATTTTGTCTCATCTGTGCATACGAATATACAATTGATTTGCTTTAAACTGTCAAGTAGTAAAATTGCAATAGAGGTAAGTTTGTCACAAATCGCCTATTGCTCGCCTCCTCGTGGCGAGGAGGGCCTTTAGGCAACCCGACATCTGAGAACACTCTAAAATTAAAACAACTTGAGCTATATGCTAGTTGATTTGTTAATGATCATGCCATTGTTGATATCTCTGATTGTGTGCTCATTCAATATGATACACTCTGTTATTATAAGTCAGTATGATATCTTGTGCTATTTTGATCATTCTGCTTCATGGTTAATTTTGATGCTTGGAATCATTGGATTGATAAAACTGCTAATACTGCATTTGTTACAACAATTACAAGCCTAAAAAGAACCATCATCCAGGACCATCTGCAATTGTCTTAAAACAACAATAGGTGTATTACATCAGTGACAGAGATAGAAAACAGAAAAATTGTAGTTATATGTATATACATACAAATGCATTGCCTTATGAAATGAGATATACCAGCATACATACTTATTCCAGACATGTTATGTACACAATTTGATCTCCTTCACAGGAATAAAAATAATCACTTGTACAAATTGATTGTTTATGAAGTTGAAATATGAAATCACTTGAAAAAAGAGGTCAAGAGATATCGATTGTCACCAAGAGAAGGATTAGTGAGACCATTGTGCAAAGCATAGAACCTGTGTTAGCACACATTGCCAGAAGGTGTCCTCTTGGCACTTGCTGTGATCTCCCTCCTCCCTAACAACTACTACTACTTCTTCCTTTCAAAGTTGTACATAAAAAAATTGAAGAAATGCATCACCAATTTGGAGAATGAATGCAAGTTACTTGATTCTTTATGAGGAATGGAAAGGAACATTTTTCGATAAAGTAAGCACATTAATTAAAACCAAGTGCAGTACATCAAGAATATAAAAAGCCTTGGCTCGCTTCCAGCTTCTATTTAAAACACACAGCCATAATGAAAAAGAAAATAAAAGACAAACACACTCTAGTGATCCGCAATCCGAAGACTAGACCGCCACCCATGTGCCTGGGAGAAAAAAGACTTGGCCGCTTGTACCAGAAGTTGCGACCCCACCACAACCCACGCCTGTAAATCCTCCCTCTGGAGAATAGCCTAACTGGAGAGCCAGTAAGCCGCCAAGTGGATAACCTGTAAAGGAGATAACAAAAACTTCTTGTTAAAAACCACATCATTTCTGCAAATCCAAAGTGACCAAAGACAAAACCGTCGCTCCAAGCGAAACAAAGGTTTCAAATCTTTATTGAAACTATGAAGCCAATTCCCAAACAAATGTTCCACGTTGATAGGTTGTTTTAGCCCTGTTGCTAAATGAAAGACACTCCAAATGCATCGAGCGGCGGCATTCAAAGAACAAATGTTTGATTGTCTAATTTTATGGCGTAAAACACATGACAAATTTCCCTTCCAATTTCTTTTAGCTAAATTATTTTTTGTAAGCACCACACCCCATCGCAAGTACCACAAGAAAATTTTAATCTTCAACGGAGCTTTTAACTTCCACAGTTTTATATTCTCATTAGGGATGTTTCTGAGCATTGAGGCATCATAGTGAGATTTTACCGAGAACTGGCCATTTGAGGTTAGATTCCAGTAAAAGATATCCTGATCTTGCGATAGAACAACTCCTTCAATGCGAGCCAGCAAATCATTCCAAGCAACCAGTTTTGAACCAATGAGAAGTCTACGCCAAGAGAGGTTTGGAGGAGAAGAACATAATGCATCAGAAATCGTTATAAATTTTGGTCTGGTTATGTTATATAGGGAAGGATACTGATCTCTCAAAGGAGATCCACCCATCCAGGTGTCTTCCCAAAAGCGAACTTGTGATCCATCTTTCACAATGAAGGTTCCGAAGCGAAAAAAGTCTCGTTTCACCTTCATTAGACAAGACCAAAAGTGAGAGTCTCCGTTTTTCCATTCTACTTGGGCTAAATGCTTTGAACCCAAGTACTTGTTTCGGAGAATTTGTTGCCACAACCCATCTGAAGAAAGCAATTTATATAACCATTTGCTAAGGAGGGCAATATTTTTTATATTTAGATCATGAATCCCGATACCTCCTTGTTCTTTTGGTTGGCATAGTATGCTCCATTTGGTAAGTCTATATTTCTTCTTATGATCATCTCCTTGCCAAAAAAATCTAGAGCGAAAATAGTCTAGCTTTTTAAGGACTCCTTTGGGCAAGGAGAAGAAGGACATCATGTACATCGGAAGGCTACTGAGCACCGAGTTAATCAAAACTAGGCGCCCTCCGATAGAGACATTCTTCCCTTTCCAACTACTGAGTCTTTTTTCGACACGTTCTTCGACCTTCTTCCAATCACAATTTCTTAGCTTTTTAAAGTGAATTGGAATGCCAAGATAGTTGATCGGAAAATTACCAGCTTTGCATCCAAATAAGTCAGTGTAGTAATCTTTATGCTCTTGGGCTTTTCCAAAGCAGAAAACCTCACTCTTATGAAAGTTGATCTTAAGACCCGATGCATGCTCGAATGCATACAGAAGTAGCTTCATGTTACGAGCTTTATCCAGATCATTATCCAAAAAAAGTATAGTGTCATCTGCATACTGAAGAATGGAAAGCCCCCCATCAACTAGGTGAGGTACTATTCCATCAAATTGCCCATCCAATTTTGCTCTGCTTATAAGCACTTTTAACATATCAGCTATGATATTAAACAGCAATGGAGATAAAGGATCTCCTTGTCGAAGGCCTTTTCTAGTCTGAAAATAGTGCCCGACATCGTCATTAACATTCACAGCTACACTTCCCCTCGATATGAAGGTCTTAACCCATGAGATCCATTTGGGCGAAAAGCCTTTCATACGGAGGGTCTGAAATAGAAAGGGCCATCGAACTTTATCATAGGCTTTCTCGAAATCTAATTTAAGAATTATCCCGTTTTGTTTTTTACGGTGGAGTTCATGTAAAGTTTCATGAAGGATCAAAACCCCTTCAAGAATATTTCTTCCTTTCATAAAAGCCGTTTGTGTCGGGCTGATCACTTTATCAGCCACCAAGTTTAATCTGTTTGTGGCAACTTTGGTGAAGATCTTATAGCTTACATTCAGCAAACAAATCGGTCTATACTGCTGAATGATGTTAGCCTCTTGAACCTTAGGGATTAGAGTAATAACCCCAAAATTGAGGCTAAAAAGAGGAAGATCTCCATTATATAAATCATGGAACATCTGTAACAGGTCTCTTTTGATGGTTTCCCAGAAATGCTGATAAAATTCAGCCGGAAAGCCATCTGGTCCTGGCGCTTTATTGTGTTCCATTGAGAAAATTGCTTCTTTAATCTCCATTTCCGTAAAATTAGCAGTCAGGAGATTATTCTCACAATGCGAAACCTGGGGAATATCTAGATTACATGATTCATCTAAAGTGAAGAAGTTTTCTTCCAGTTCACCAAATAAATCCTTATAGAAACCAGTGATATAGTTTTTGAGATTATCATGACCCTCGATCATACTATCCCCATTTTCAAGATAGTATATTTTCTTCTTCCTATGCCTCCCATTGGCAACCATTTGAAAGTATCTTGTATTATTATCTCCCAAAAGAATATCCTTTACTTTGGCACGCTGGTAATACTTAATCTCTTCTTCTCTAAGAAGTTTAGTCAGAAGATCTCGAGATTGAGCCAAATGATTCTGTTCATTCTCGGTCAGATCTCTGGCTTCAGCAGTTGTATCCAACATGCTTATAGTATTTTGGAAGTCAAGTTTCTTTTTCTTGTAATCACCATTTGATTGGGCCTCCCATCCCCTGAGGAATCTATGCAGTGCACTCGGCTTGTTATTCCATCTTTGGACCGAGTTCTTCCCCTTATTCGTTTTGTTCCAGATTTGAATGACTCGATCGTCAAAACCATTCCGATGGAAACAGCTAAGTTCAAATTTGAACTGTTTATTAATTCCCGAGAAGGCCGAAGTGCCCGTATCCAGTAGTAGAGGTGTATGGTCAGATACCCCCCTATCTAGAGCCCGAACTGTGACCAACGGGTATTTAAGCTCCCATTCAGTTGTCACGAGAACTATATCTAACTTTTCATAGGTAGGATTAGGCAAAGAATTAGCCCAAGTGTATTGCCGTCCCGTTAAATCAATTTCCCTTAAATCAAAGCTATCAATGATAGCATTAAAAAGGAAAGGCCAACGGTTGTTAAATCTATTATTGTTTTTTTCCTTACTACTTCTCATGATATTAAAATCCCCTCCAACGATGGTAGGGAGTGAGTTTACTTGACAAGCCTGAACCAATTCCGCTAGGAAAGCTGACTTGAAATCATCTTGAGCTGGGCCATAGACAGCCATCAAAATCCATTTAAAATTATCCGTCTTATTACAAAGGTGAAATTTAATGTAAAATTCGCCTTCGACGATTAGGGATACATCCAGAATGTCAGCTCTGACCCCCAAAAGAATACCCCCAGATCTACCATGAGGTGGAAGGCAGTGCCAAACGAAATCCACCCCTCTAGAAAGACGTGTAAGATTCGTTTTTGACATATCCTGCTTTCCGGTTTCTATCACAGCAATAAAGTGTAAATTAAGATCCCTAACTACCTCAGAGATATACCTAAATTTAGCCAAGTCTGAAAGACCTCTGCTATTCCAGAAAAAGCCTTTATTGGGATACTTTCTTCTTAGAATTCTTGCCACCTTTCATGTTTCTCCGTTTCTTTGGTGATTTCTTTGATTTTCGCGTGGAAGCCATCAAAACACATAACTTTGTATCTAGTTCCACGTCCTCAAAGTCAACCTCCGAAACATCTTTTATTAGGTGAGTGAGAAGGTCATTGTCCAAATCATCGACCTCGTCAACACCATTAATAAAAGGATTTTCACATTCTTTATTCTTACTTTTTTTACATGGGGAATTCACTACTGGCTTTTTTAAAGCCGACATTCTATCCACTTCTACACGCTTCAAAACGTTGACTGACAAATTAACCACCAAGTTATTCTTACCCAAGATTAGCCCAATATTGTTAAGTCTTTGTGCACAAATTGAGTTTGGTAGTGAGCTAATAGAAGGGGTGTTCAGAGAGTTTGTCATACCAATCTGATGCTGACAAGCAGGAGAAACCGAGTGTGGCATCAACTTTGGATCAGACCCCTTTGTCTCATCCATGCTACCATCCAGATTGCGCACCGAGGCTCTTCTCATAGCTTTCAAAGTCATATCTTCATCGGCAGGAGAAAACCCATCAGCTGCAAAAGAATTATTCCTTAAGCTTCTACGAGGCTCAAATAAAGCCTCAAGATGGTTACTACAATGCTCTTGACTCAAACCTGGGATAGGATTAAGTTGCACCGTATGGATGGAAGATTTATTTTGGACCACCACATCTTTCAAACTTGGCACAGCAACCACGCTCAGCTGCACACCCATATCATCAGTCCGCCCAAAAGGGGCAATTTCAGTAGAAACATTGGTACTAGTTGAGGCTACGAGTGAACTTACCCCCATAGCAGACAATGGAAAAGAAGTAGGCGGCGCCGAGTCCGATACTACATTCTTGATCAAACTGTCAGTACCCACTCTCACAGTCACCGCATTCTGCATTAAGTCCATTTGCTCAATTGGAACATTTTCAGAATAAATTTCAGAAATGGAGATGCCATCACATACCTTGTGGCCATTAATTTTTGGAGAGTCTGGTACTCTAGGAGACATAGTTGAAAACTCATGTCCATTTACTCCCAGCGCAAAATCAAGCTCCCTATTACCTTGGCCTTTCATGTTCTGCACCAGAGGATAATTAATCGACAGCCCATCCATTCTGTTATCCCTAAAAGCCGTCCCCCCAACAGCAGGAATAGGACCAGCAGAGAGTAGCGTGAAGTCATTCAGAGCGGAGCTGGTCAATCTTGGTGAACACTTGCCCATTTTCTTTTCAGCCTGCACCACATTCAAGCAATCAGAAATACTAGTCTCAGAAGTAGTATTAGTAATCGCAAGATCAGCACATACCTTGAGCCTATTGTTTTTTGGAGATAAAGGCAACCCAGAGGCATTAGTTAGACTAGCTAGTTCAACTGCTTCTGAATCAAAGTCTCCCTCTTCACTCCTAAGGGCTGACAAGGTCTGCATCAAAGAAGAAGCTGACGGGTGCTTAACCAAACCATTTTCAGTACTCAGACAGTGAACCAGAGGGTTGCACTTTGTCAGATTTAAAACCGGATGGGCATTCATTGAACAAAAAGACTGCTGGACAAGGGAGCATTTTCCCAACTGGTTTGTTGGTTTAATAACAGTAGCCGGATTTTCAGTAGAAACAACATCCTTGACAGGAACAGTAGGAGTTCTCATCGGTGTAACCGCCACCTCAGATAAGCAAATGACTCCATCAAAGACGATAGGTTTGCATTTTTGCACCGGCCTTCGACCAAAAGGCACTACGGCCAACTGCATAGGAGTACAACTGCTGCCGCCTACCGAAGGAGTAGGATCTAGACCATCAGTAGTCTCATTGTTTTTCAGTTTTTTTGCAATCAGATTCGGGTTAACACCACTGTTTTTATTCATCTTGTCCACTCCATCATCACCTCCATTTGAGGGATCATCCATGTTATTTGAGGTGACTGCTGGAACAAAACCACTCTTCTCCACCGAAAATACTATGTCATACCCAAATTTGCCAAACACAATATCAGTAGAGAAAGGAAAAAGCTCTCGGCTCAGCATTCCAACAAGCAACCTTATGACTCCCTTTTTTCAGTATGTGAGCATATCAACCTCAAGGGTAACCCCTATGATAGACCCTAGTGCCCAGAAACCTAAGTAATGTCTCCATGCATGAGGGACTCCAGTGACATGGACCCAAACCTCATCCAAATGATAAGAAGGCAGCACTTCCCCAGCGTCATCCCATTCAAGAATGGTGAGAGTAACCCTATGATTTCTAAGCCTAAAATCAATATCAGCCATCCCCTTTAGCTCTTTTACCGAGGGGAAAGAAACAAGGAAAGAGTCCTCACTGTGAGGTAGAGCCTCCCACACCCAATCCTTAGTGATCAAGCGTGCCAACTCAGTTTGGACAGCATCAGCAGCAATCTGTCCACTAGATACCTTGACAAGAGCAATAGGAGACGGATCCGGTGTCTCAAGCTTGAAATCATAGTCTGGAATGCGAAAGAATCCAAGCTCACTTTTGCCAAAACTGAATAAAGAAGCCTCAGATTTTGGCATCTTAAGAAGTGAACATTTTGCTATGATATGGGAATTTTTCTTATTGCATATAACACGGTCTAAGTCAGCCTTACAATCATCATTCACATGCCCAATACACTTGCAACGGAAACAAAGAGGGGGTCTCGGCTTCTTAGCCTTTGATGAAGTACCTTCTGTTGTCTCTGAGGGCTGATTCACATCGGCAGTCACACTTCCACCAGGCAGAGGAACGCTACCAGGAGCTGGTGACTCACTAGCATTAGAAGCCCCCCTTCCATCTTCACGTTGCTGGTATCTTTGCTGTGGGGGAAAGCGTCCACCACGACCAGCATTACCCCAGCCAAAAGGACCTTGTGATCCACGGCCTTGGAAGCCACCACGACCAGGTCCTTGACGGGACTGATTTCCTCTCCAGTTGTCACCAGCCCGGGAGGAATTCATCATGAAAGCTCTATTATTTGTGGTAGCAGGAGGTCTCATCTCAGGGCCACCATGGATTTGTTTAGGAGGTGGCGGTTTGGCGGCCATGGCGACGTAGGAAGGACGAGACACAACAGAAGGGGCGCAGGTATTGCTCGGCTCCTTAGAGGAGAGCCAGGTTGAACGCCGGGGTTGATTAGGGCGGAACAAGCACGATCTGGATCGTCCATATCCCTTAGCCCGTTGGATTAAAGACCCCAGCATAGCAGCCGAGAAAGATTTTTGAGTATCCCGCTCATTACGGCTTAGCCCAAGACCTTTCGATTCCCGTTCTGGATCCGCCTTCAAGCACGCGTGCCCAGCAGGTTTTTCCCACGTGTCAGCTGTCGTATCATACATCGCCACAGACTCCCGAGCCAACGGAACGCTCGGCGGCAAGAATGCTGCCAGCGTCACCACCGTCGCCGGTCGAGGCCGGGGCAGTGGCCCTCGCCATGGGCGGATTAGGCACGCACGACGCGGGAAATTCTTGCCCAAACGCTTATGAGAAATCTCGCCTTCACCAAGAAAACAATCTCTTCCTAGCTTCGAGACATCATCCATCTTGTTGCCCCTAACAATGTTTGGACAGTAAAACACAGACGATCCATCAGCCTGATTGACAAGAGCCCGACTGTGAGCTCGTTTGTCCAAGTCTGATGCGCACTCTGTAGTTCGTCCAGCAACGTGATTCAGAGCAGCTTCGTTAAGGTGAGGAATCGATTGATCTAGTGACATTAGACCCGATTTCTCCCACCAACGCGCTTCCCTAGGAACCCAATATCCTTCCAAAAATCTTCACCAATTTGAGCATCTGTGAGGGAAATTTTACATTTTGAACCAAATTGAACCTCAACCGTAGCATCCTCAATGCACACACCGAGAGACCCGAACTCCGGCGCGTGAGAGCTATCAGAGCAAGGAAAAATACCTTTATCGAGGGCAGCTTGATGAAGAGGCAGAAGATCCTCCCCCTCCATGACCGCATACCCGGACCTGCTTCTCGTCGCAGCGATGCAGCCTACTGAAGGCGCAACAGGCCGCCACCTAGGAGCTGATGAGGGCGAGACGGCGGCCTCGGAAGCACAGGCGCAGTCGTCTCCACAGTCGCCGCCGAAGAACGACTCGAGATGGGGGCTGATGACGGCGAGACGGCGGCACCGGAGGCGCAGGCGCAGTCGCCACCACAGTCGCCACAACAGTCTCACACAGGTGACGAATCGAAGAGACTCAAAGGAGCATAAAACAGTAGCAACACTATCCATCAATTATGAGATATCAGGCTTTATATAACTTGGCCATACTACCGAATATCGATCTTGGGAACAAAAGGAAAGGCGTTTCCTTTGCTGACAATTCCTTAAAGCAACTAAACTGTATCAATTCTAACGGTGAACATAAAAAATAATAATGCAAATCCTTCTCCAATCGCCGAGATAATATGTGCATCTAACGATGTGTAGCTATTCAGCACACAAACGATATGTCCCCGTGACCAATATTAGAAATGCGATTATATTTCCTTATGATCCAATCACAAATTTCGCCAAAGATTGTATAACCATTTGAGAATAGTTTCATGGCAACAAAATGGAACGCATGCCAGGCAAAGGATTCTCTTGGTAATCCCCGTTCCGTCGCGAGATAAATTTGCCCACTGTGTAGATTGACATGCAACCATAGGAAAACATCGAATTGTGTGGTTATTAAGGTCCTGTTTGGGAGAGCTTTCAGATCTCGGCCAAACAGAAATGAAACTTATAGGCTAAAATAAAGTGAATTAAGTTTATATTTTTAGTCTAAAATGTAAACAAGGTGATCTACCTAAACACTCTTAATGTACCCACGTACTCCAACTCCACAAATTTACGAAATTGAAATACCTGCTCCACCAACTCCACAGATTTTGATGGAAATTTGAGCTGTCCCAAACACCCCCTAACTTGCACTCAGAACAAAAACAAATAAACATATTCAGTTGCATTCAGGACCAAGGCAGCCATCTTAATATTAAAAACCAGCAATGAAAGCTTTATTGCCTGAGGAATGATGGCATAAAAGCAGCTAGTGAAGTGCTGGTGCGTCTCCGCCAGACAGTGGTCAGGTGATGACAGCATAAGAAGCAGCTACAAGATCACGGTTGGCATTCATAAAACTAGCAGACTTATGCACGTAACTATGCGGCTAGATATATTAACATACAATTGTCTTTGATATATAATTATACTTCTAATGATTGAAATACAATTGTATTTGTTATATTACTATAGTATCTATATATGATTAATCTACACCATTATAATCTAGTTCACCAAAATAAGTGGTGGAGATCTTTTTTATTCCAATTAATATGAGAATTTCTAGGTTTTTCATTTTTAGGATTATTATGGAATTTTATTGCACTTAAAACGAAGAAGGTGCCTTAAATATCACCGATTATTTATATATATAGATCAAATCAGCCGTGCCCTTACTTTTATTGGTTCATCTAAAAAAACACCATTGATTCAGCAATTGTGTGCATTCTTTGTGAGAACTACATAATACACACAGTAAAATATGCAAAACATGATCCGATGACATTACTACCTTAGATTATTAATCAATGAGAAACATGAATGCTCTGCACATATTTCACCATGAACTAGAGCAGTACTTCTTTTGTCAAACAAAATATCGAGACTACACATTTCCTTATTTGAGAAATATACAGGAAATCATGAATACATCCATGTGAAGAACGCAAAACAAAAATATATAGTGCATTTTGCTCTTGGGGGAAGAGAGAGATCCTTAGATCTGGGAGTGACAGCTGAGGTCTCTGAAATTTTCCATTTCCCATCCGTCCTCGGTCCTCCGCTGGAGGCCTCGAGCTCACACAGCGGTCAGCGCTAATATTTCTACTGCTCTGGTTTGGCACGGCGGCTAGCTCCTGCAGATGCTGACGAGACGGCCGACGCAACCGTGCTTCCATCATCCAGACGCAAGCGTCCATGGTGTCAATTATTATTGGTCGATAATTGGTCGTACACTAGCTAGGTCATTAGTCCAGTACTGATAGCTCTCTGTAGATTCTATATAAGCAGGCAACCACAAGTGTGTTCTTATCTAGATCAGAATTCAGAGACGCCTAATTAATAACTCAGGCCACCACAGTTCTACAACCGCAGAGCCGTGATCCAGGCTCCATGGTCCACGGCACGCATCGGGTTCTTCTCCGCCGCAGGCGATGGTCGTCATCCGCAGGAGAGATGACGCCCACGCTGGCCGGGTTCACCTCAGCTGGCTGGCCGGCCAGCGGCGGCATCATCTTCCTGTCGATGACGACCGTCGTCAGCTGTATATAAACACACGCACACCGTCCGGCCGGCCAGTCACTCGAATTCCTGATCCGCAGCTTGCAGCAGGTTAGTGTGTCAGCGAAACTCCTGGCCGGACAGGTGGTTACGAGTTCATCAGGTAAAAGATCTTGTCAATCGAAGACATGCATATTGCTGTAGGATTACTGATTAATTTCGTCCTACTAACCAGGAAAGTTTGTGAGATAAAACCAGGAATACATCAAGACATATATGTTCTCTCCTATCTGAAGTTCTGAACCAAACAACTGAACATACGCTGCAACAGGTTAGTGAGCTGCGTGCAGGCAAACTCCCAACACTCTGCTTCAGTTGTTCATCAATTCGAACAAAAGATAGATGTGCATTTTGAGTTGTAATTCTTAGTAGAATCCAAATATCAGCGGCCAGGAATTCCAATTTTGGCTCCATTTGCTCGTGCCGGCTCCAAACAAGTCGTAATAGATTAATGGCACGATGTTAGAAATGTTTATTACCTATGTGAAAGACTCGTTCAGCAAGGTTGTCAAAATCCGATTATAATCTCTATGATCACGATTTTCGAGGCACGATACTATCGTGATCATAGGATCAGATGTGGGATGGTTGTTAGATTCGATCTCACGTAATCCAGGTGTTGTTGGACTTAGCATTGGACGGGAATCAACAGTGGCAGAACTGAAAATTTTCATTACGGGTACACACTTCATATGTACAACTTTATAGTTTTGTACAATTATTTTATAATATCATAAATCCAATATATATATATTTGAGGGGTACAGTACATATGTACTTTACAAGACATACATACTAAGTTTTGCTAGTAGATTAGGATCTTGTACCGATTTCTAATGATCAAGCCATCACTATTTTGTCAACTCTCTCCCATCAGCAAACACTACATAGATATGAGACATATCATGTGGTTTCCACCATAGTATCATACGGTACATGTTAACCCCCAAATCTCATTACCAAATAGCCATCGGCGGGCCTTACTCCTTGAAGCTTTATCAGAGGTTATATCATCTTCAACATGGGAAGATTACCCTGATGCTCATATAATGAGACCTAAGAGCTAAAATAATTGCACAAAAGGGCCATGCTGGAAGAAACAGTTCTATACTCTCAGAAAATGTGCAATCCAGTTATGTATTCCTGAAATGCTGCATATGATCCCTATACTTAGAGGAAAACGTTCACCACTGCTTCTTGCTCATTTCTGAATATATCATACAGTTTCCTTCTCTTTTAACTTCATCAATTAATCCCTCAACAAGAGAAGCTTCCCATTGCAACTATACAAGGGGCAACCACAAAGCTTCGATTTGACATTTCCAAAGCTAAAGCAATAGTATTGCTATTGACAGAGGAAAACATGCAATTTAGTGAGTAAACTAGTCATACCTACCAGTCGAAAAGATTGAACGAACCTACTCTATCAATAGCAATTCCAACTCTTTCAATGTTATTACACAGTAGCTAACAACATTTCCTCCTCAAGGCAAGAACCTTGACAACATTCCCTCCTCAAGGCAGGAATCCAAACCCTACTGATCAACACATTGCTCCTCAAAAGAAACTATTCTTCAATCAAACACCATCTTGCAAAGAGATGCTGCATGCAATTTGTAATGCTTCCAATCACATAGCCAAATAAGAACTACTAAAATTTTTCGGGGTGCTGGGGCATACCCGACACCCCCCCCTAATTCCGCCTCTAGGACTCAAGTACGAGAAAATTTAACTAGTCTGCTCCTTTAGGTAAAAAGACTTTGCATAAATTTTGAAACAAGCAAAGGAGTAAGTAATCGTCATTTGCCTCTCATTCATATTTTAATATTGGAAGTGATTAGCGCTGAATGTCCAATCCGGAAGCTAGCTCCGTACACCCTCGTTTACGGTCAAGTCCTACTACAAGTGTTTTCCATTGTCTCATTTCCCCACAAGAAACACACTGGAAACAGCGGTGGCTGATGCCAAGGTCTTAGCATTGGGGGATGGCTAGATTCAGTAAGGGAAGGCTAGCCTGGTGCCCTTACAACTGCCACTGTCACTGTGATGCCCCCTTTATTTGGAGTCAATGGAGAAGGAAGAGAGAGAGGAGCCAGACGAACTAGATGGTGGTGGTTGTAGCCTTCGCCAACGCTATGTGAAATCTTCCCCCTTCGCGCCCGATCTCTTCTCTTCCTGCCCCAATGCGCGCGCGATTTCTTCTCTTCCTGCCCCAACGCGCGCTCGATTTCTTCTCCAACGTGGCCGAGTTTTCCTCCACAATCCAGTCGTATGAAAAGTGCCTTCAAACTGAAATAGGAAGAAAGAACTATTTAAGTAAATATGACTGTTCCTGTTGCAGGTTGATGATTTGTTGGAGTAAAAGTTGGAGAGAAGATCTGAACTTGTGATGGATGAAGGAACGCTGGATGCAATTGGGCTCCATCCTGATGGACCAGTAAAGAGGTAAATGCATGTTCAGGTGTTGATATGTGTACCCTAATCTTTGTGACAAGATTTATAATAACCTTGGTTTTCATAGCAATTATTTCACAATCTAAATCTCTTGAAAATTTTTAATTAGTTAAGGATGAGACCACGCGTTGGTTTACATGTGTTAATCTGTTCTCTTTTGGTGCATTTCAGAATGATGTATTGGCAGTCAGTTGCTGGCAAGGCAGTAGATTCATCGGAGACACTGCGGTTCACCACCAGTGCGATTGAGGTTTTGAATTCAGGTTGTTGAAGTTCCAAACGTCTCTTGGGAAGATATTGGTGGACTGGATAATGTCAAGAGGGAACTGCAGGTATATAGATGCACATTGATTCTAGTGGTCTTTTATGCTAATAGATAGCTCATTATTGTACAACATTTTTTTTTTGGCAGACTGTTTAATATCCGGTGGAGCACCCAGAGAAGTTCGAGAAGTTTGGCATGTCCCCATCCAAGGGAATTCTGTTTCCTGATTGTTCACGTTGCCTGAGCTTCTTGCATCTAGTTTCCTGTTAGCGATAGACTTGGTCTGGTTTGTTAGCTTTGTATGCTGTTGTAACGGTCCCGTAGCATTCACCGGATCTCGCATAGGATGTGGTCAATTCTGTTAGGCTTGCGCTTCTGATTGCTGTCTTATATATGTAAGCACCTTCTGTCAATACAAGTGCGGCACATATTCTCACTCTTTCACTTCCTACTGAGTTATCAGTGTTTCTTGCCGAGGCTTGCAACCAGGTTTGTTCACAATTGCACTGTATTTTGTGCACAACTCTGCCATTGCCTTTTACTACATACGTTGTCATGACTTTTTTGCCTCTCTCTTATCCTTTGCTGCAAGGAACTAATAATGTTTTGAATCATGTAGAACCTCAAAGAGACAACATGTCGTACCAATCTAGTCCCTCTTCTTGTTCTGACGATGTCGACAACACTGACAATTTTGACCCAAGCGAAGTATACATGTGGGAAGACTTCATCGCCGAGCATGATATCCTAGACCGAATCGGCATGCAGATCGGTGTTGAATTGACGGCCAATCTACATGAACAATGTGTTGAATCATCTCGACCCAGGAGATACATACCGAGGACCATGAATCCCCACAAGGAGCTCGTGGCAAATTACTTCTCTAAACATCCTCTACACCGATGAGATGTTCCGTGAGAAGGTTTCAGATGAGAAGGCCCCTATTCCAACGAATCGTGAGTGCTCTTGAAGAGTGGGATCCCTATTTCACTTATAGGGTAGATGCCACAAATAGGTTAGGTTCTTCACCACCGCAGTAAGTGTACCGCAAAGAATTGTTATGTTAGCTTATGGCACCCCCTCACGACCAACTTGATGAGGTACTAATGATCGGTCCAAGCAATGCAATGGAGTGTTTGGGCAAGTTCGCGCAAGGGGTGATTGAGAAGTTTGGGGGAGAGTATTTGCGACACCCCACATGTGACGAAGTGGAGCGTTTGCTTTAGATCGGCGAGTCTCGTGGCTTCCCGGCATGCTAGGGAGCATTGATCGCATGCAATCGACAAAGGAGAGAAATGTCCTGTTGCATGGAGAGGCCAATTCACACGTGGTGATCATGGTGTCCCTACTATGATCCTCGAAGCGGTTGCTTCTCATGACCTTCGGATATGGCATGCTTATTTTGGTGTTGCCGGGTCAAACAATGATATCAACATGCTTAATCAATCACCGTTGTTCATTGCACAGTTGAAAGGGGAAGCTCCACGGTGCAAGATAACATCAATGGAAGGCAATATGACCAAGGTTACTATCTTGCTGACGGAATTTACCCAGAATGGGCTGTCTTTGTCAAGACTATACCCCTCCCTCAAACAGAGAAGGATAAATTATTTGCACGACATCAAGAAGGGGTAAGGAAAGATGTTGAGAGGGCATTTGGGGTATTGCAATCTCGTTTTAACATCGTCAGGCGTCCAGCACGGTTGTGGAAACGCAATGCTATCGGGAAAATCATGGAAGCTTGCATTATTCTTCATAATATGATTGTTGAAGATGAACAAGAAATGGTAACCGTTCCTTTAGACTTGAACGAGACTCTAGGGACATCATGCGTTTTACCGCCGGAAGTCAACAATGGCCCTAATATTTGCTTCGCCAGCGTACTACAAAGGAATTCCTCCATTCGTGCTCGGCCGACACATACACAACTCAAGAGGGATTTAGTCGAGCATATATGGGAAAAATTCGGGACTAGGAGAAATAATTTCAGAACATTTGAGTAGCTTTGGTATGCAATATTTTTATTCGTTCAGAGACAATTTCAAGAATAAGTGAAATAATTGTGCAATTTTCCAGTAGCCTTATTATGTAATATATCTCTTCTTTTGGTACACAATTTTCATATGTACTCATCGCTTGCAAATTCAATTTCTTCCACTAATGCTGTAATTGCTTGAATGACTCAGAATTTCTAAAAATTTAATATGGACAAGCCTCCTGATGCATGTGGAAATTAATCGCGAAACTAAGCAGCCCATATATACAGTTGCGTTCACGAAGGATTATTACTACTATTTGCATAATGTAAACGCCAGTGCTAGTATATTGCTACGTGGAGTATGAGAAGGGCAGGTCAACAGGGTGCACAGTGCACTCTTTGGCAGGAATGGTTGGCACGTCGACTTCGTCACCTAGGAAATTTTCATTGCTTGTTGCTGACAGAATGGACGCTCCTCTGGTTGTGCATCTCATTCTCATATGACCGAGTATGTGACATTGATGCCTGCCTGACTCTAATGGACGCTCCTCTGTTAGTGCACCACACCAGACTACAAAGTTAGCATTCTCTATTGATCACCATGTTTGCAAGTGCCATGCAAATATAGGGAATTTTATAGATAGCCTATAGACAACCCATTATAAGAGGTGTCTTTAGTGTTGTCTATAGATGACTTAGCATGCTATTATAGACAGTAGTTGTCTAAACCATTGTACATGCCCTTAGCATGCAACAAAAAACCATGGCAACAACACATCGCAACAAAACGTAACTGTTGTTTCAACAAAAAAAATGCTTACCTGCAACAAAAAAAACAACTTACTACAACCTTTCAAGATATACATTACAACAATCAATGGTTACAACATGTTGTAACAAAGTATAATTCTTGTTGCAACAAAAAAATGCTAAGCACAACAAATCATCACCTCAATTGCAACATAAAACAACTTACTTTAACAATTTTAAGAGAACATATCGCAACAAAGCTTAATATTTTGTGCAACAATTAAGAAAAGACGGTGCAACAAATTGAGAAAACACTTGAAACAACCTAGTTGGGATGGATGGGTGTGGCCAGTGCCAATGACATGAGCTCGAAGCAGGAGGCAACTGCAGCCAAATCCAGTTTCTCGGCATTGAGTGGGATGGACAGATCTGACAGGGCAAGGGCGGTCTGATGACCTTGCGACCACCGCCGTCATGAGCGCGATCGCCTGAGAAGGAAGAGACGGAGGGGCTAGAGGAGTTTACTAATGGTGGACTTGGAGCTCGGAAGCCGTCACCATGGCCTCAGAATGTGTCATCGTTGTTCATCGCTTTCCACTATGTGATTTGGAAAGCCTCATTGCCTCCACCGTAGAGTAGAGCAAAACCTGTTGCAAGATGTTTCCTCTGGCAGCAAGTGACTTGTACATAAAGGCTCAGACTGAGATAAGCCTTCAGTAATCAGACTGTACATATTTCGCCAAAACGTGGAACATCTGGAAGGAGAGGAACGGCAGGATCTTTAGTAATCAGTACAGATCCGTGGACTCCGTCGCCGACGCCGCGGTTGATGATATTCGCAGTCGAAGAATGGCTGTAAATATCCGCCATACATAGAGAGGCTAGGCGCTAGCTGCTGTTGAGGGTTGACGCATAGAGCCAAATTTGGTGAAATAGTCTTGTCTTGATATCCTCACCCCCAGTGGCCGTTATCCGATCAAATTTTATGTTTTTGCTGTATTCCTGACTATCCTTCTTTAATACAAGGCAGAGCTCCTGCTATTTTCTTTAAAAAAAAGTGAGATAAGCCAACGATGTTGGCAAATTCATGGAGGTGGAGAGATTTGGAGGGGTAAGAAACTGAAGGTAGGGGTAAAAAGATGAAGCACTGTGTCGGTGGAATGAGGTGGATGGGTGGTGTGGGGGAAGATGTTTGTGGACATGGCAGTGACATTTGCATTTGAACGCCCGATTTTTTATTGTGTCGAATGCCTGAATACAAGCAATTCCCTTTAATATTTCTGCAACTTTCAACAAGTGATGCATAGAAGCACCTCCCAAGCTCAAGAAAACACTTACCTTTGACCTAAACATCCTTGTCACAGTCTAGGTTTACTTGTTATCAAGAGGAAGAGGTCATCGAGAAGATGAGTCACAACTAAGATGGTGGGCATGTTCAATAAAGAAGGAGAAGAAGAAACGGTGGTAAGCAATGAAACGTGCAGGTTGATGGGCTGTGTAGGCCAAATTTTGTATCAAAACTCTTGTACAAAGAAGGCCCAAACTATAACATGGAACCCAGCTATAAGTGGGTATAGACAAGCAATGAAATTGTCAAATTTCCTGGCAATCTCCTTCTCCAATATTCCGATTTCGTGACCATACTCAACCTTAAGCTTGGATGGCAAATAACATACAAGTACATGATAGTCCAAATTTAATCAAAACAAATATTAAAGAATAAAAAAGCTCACGCCTCATAACCAACAAGAATCTTGGCACCTCACAGAAAGATCCAACAAAACTACAGTAATAAAGCCACCGATCTTGTGGAGAAGCCTGAAATTTCTAGTTGTTTCTTAGATCCTGATTGGAATGGCTTCAACTTCGGCTTCTCCTTTGGAAGTCGAAACTTGTTATAAATGGCTGGCTATTCCACAGCTAGGCCAGTACCTCATTTGTATTACAAGAAGCTAAAAGCCAAGCGTTGGTCTAGGGTAGCTTCACACGGCTTTGATGGGTTGAGATTCTAACTTTGCCACTAGAGTTGAAGGAAATTACCCCCTCCTACCAAGTATAAAATCTCAAACCACACCCCTCCCATCCTCATTCCTAACACGCACGCCTCACACTTAAAATCTATACTAAAAGCCAGACTGACAAACACCACATCTCTCTAGCCTAGCCATTCAGGCGTTTAGCCCTTTAACTATGCAACCCAACTGAAAGCTACTTTTTAGAAAAGTTACAGCCATACCAAATAGGGCCTTAGATTTTAGTTCGTGCTTCTTAGCTTTAGTCATAAAAGAATTTCCACATAGACATAAAGCAAGAGCAGAATATCTCTCTTTCTCTTTGAGAGAAACGAAGTAAGAATAATACCTCTTAGTGTAGTGGTGGAGTTGTGGACGTATGACTCCACCCACCAGGGTTCAAATGGTGGTGCTCACCTTTTACGCACACATGAGTGCACGTCAGTAGAAATTTTGTGAGGACGTGTTTTTACCTTCAACCTTCATTTGTCTACACGTGTGCTAAGAGGGCGCACCTGCATGTCTGTATATGTGGTGTGTGTGCGTGATGATGTGTATGCATCTGTGTCTTCCTTGTAATCGCAAAAACAAAAGGCAATATCTCACACATGATGCTTCAAACTTACAAGTCCATTTTATTCTGATTCTGTTGCAAAATGCATGGAAAAATATAAGGTCACTACTACAGAATGATACAACACTATCTCTTCATTTGAATCGGTTTCCAACTTTTTAGGAAAAATCTCTAGTGATATATGATTCAGCGTGGGTGAGAAATATGGTGCAAAACATCACTATCAGTCTGACTTCAGAACCAATAGTGATATTCTACTGTCTGTTCTAACCTCAAAACCGATAGTGATGTTATTGATATCACTATCACTATCGGTTCTGAGGTTGGAACCGATCATGATAGCGTATAACCCCTTAGGTTCTCTTTCGGTACTTGACATCTCGGCTTCTCCTCTCGATCCATTCAAATACCAAAAGGCAAGGCATCCACCTCGCACTTGAACACTCGGCTTCCCCTCCGTTCTATAAAAAGGAGTTTACTCCTCTTCGTCCACATCGCCCCTCCACCTCCCCTCGTCCATGTCGCCATCTACCTCTCCTCCTCTCCATCACCCATCTACCTCCCTGTGCACATCACCGCCGTCTCCTCCCCGAGCACATCGTCGCCTCCTCCCCGAGCACGTCATCATCTCCTCCCCTCCCCCCGAGCAGGTCATCTTCGTCTCCTTGAGCACGTCACCATCATCTCCTCCCCTGAGCACGTCATCGCCTCCACCTCCCCGAGCACACCACCGTCGGCTCCTCCCCAAGCATGTCGCCTCCTCCTCCTCCCTGAGCAGTGTTAGCTACACTAACTTTTCAGTTGGTGTTTTGTGAGTATAATCATCTCAGAGTGATTAATTTCTTTACTGTTATTGCAAAGGGGCTAAGCAATTTACTTATCTTGGGGACCTTGCATGTGGGGAGGCATTGTTCGATGAGGAGTTGGGTTGGTTAGACTGTTTGTGACAATATTGATTAATCCCTTACATCTTGCAATACTTGATTAGTTCAATTGGTACTATCTGTTAAATGCTACTAGATATATGTTCATGCTTATTGTGCTTACTTGTCTATTTGTGCTTGGTTGTTATTGTTTTATTCATGTTATTGTTCGCTATTTTTTGCATCTAAACTGCCACTAGCAGCCTTTGTTTATATGCTTTTACAATCTATACTGTTGTAGTTTCAGTAACTTTTCTTGAGTATTGATTCTCTTAAATATATCTTGGTACAATTGATTAGGTTTTATAAGCTGTTAACTATTAAATCAGTTTTTAAAGGTAAGGTTATCACAAATCAGTCTAATATCTTGTCCATAGTGGCGAGAAGGCTTTTCTAAGGTAGGTCGACCTCTGAGAACACCTCAAAATCAACTTAAGCTTGATTGCTAGTTGTATGTCTCTATTAATGTTAATTGTCATGCATATACTTAATTACCTAATTATAAGTATATTTACTTTGATATTGCACAGTATCATATATAAAATGGAGCCTACAAACAAGATAGACGATATGGAAAAACTGTTGAATGCTAAACGAAAACTTGAGGTAGAGATAGAACAACTGAAAGGAAAGTCTAAATTAACAAAAAAAATTATAAGATGAAACAAAAACTAAAAGACATAGATGACAAGTTGCAAGATATTGAATTTCTTAACCATGTACTCATCAATAAGAATCGCAGGGAGAATGCAGAGTTGGAAGAAACCAAAGCTGAGCTTATATAGGTCTCTAGTATTTAATTAGACATGGTAATCGATAATATACCAGGATGGCCTATTTTCACAATAAAATGACAGCTTTTATAGTTATTAAGAGAAATAATTGAAAGTCAATCAGTTATTAGTGTCAAACAAATAGGGACTATACCAGAGCTTTGGAACTATAAGAAGAATCGAAAAGCCTCTGTTGTAGAAACTATGGTACATATGATGGCAGATATGAAAAGCCCTAAGATCTCCTTATCTTGATCTATCAAATAATATTGTTTCTTAATGCATGCTTGTTAATATTTAACTAGTTTATTTTATCCTTGTAACATAACAGGAAATACTTCAGACAAAAGTTGGCTATAAAAACGATACAAAAGACTGCTTTTGTGCTAAGAAATTCTGCAAGGAAATGGCTATCAGAGAATTACGCCATCGATTTCTACATTGAATATGTTTAGTGGACAATCTTTGTGGTACTCTAGATGCAATTGCTTGGGGTAAAGAGCTACCGGGACGTCAGGGCTACTTGAGGAAAGTTATGTTAGAGGATTATGCTACTGATTTATACATTGAGTATGTACACTATCAACAATATTGTGAATGTGAATATACTATGAATTTATCGATCTGTGGGTATACTATGAATTTGTTAATTGTGCATATATTGTCAATTTGTAAATATTCTGTGAATTTGTCAATCTGTGAGTGTAAATATAATTTGAAGGTGATACATGGATTTATCTCTATCGGTTGCATGGTTAGAATCGATAGAGACGTGTAATCTCTATCGGTTTGAGCATGGAACCGATAGAGATAATTCACTAATCTCTATCAATTCCATGCTAAGAACCAATAAATATTATAAGGATTTCTCTATCAGTTCTGATCGTGAAACTGATATAGATTTCTAATTATCCCTATCAGTTTTTAGCTCGAAACAGATAGAGATAATAGGTCTTCGGTCGTTTCCAACCTTAGAACCAACATAGATAATGTTATATCTCTATCGGCGAAAACCGATCATGATAGCCGCTCGTCATCATTGTCTAAGGACTTTGTTGCTCTTGATGCCATGAGGGTGCCACCCCTGATAGTTGTCGCTTTGGATCTTTGTCGCGTCCTAGAGTCTCCTTCTCGAGAGGCGTAGATCTTAAACCTTAAGCTTTAATAACACTTGTTACAAAATGAAACAACTCAGAGTTTTAATCATTGCAAATGATATCATCAACACAAATTAATCACACATAATTATATTACTTAATAAAATTAATTATCAAATTTATTTATGATCAAATGGTACACAAATGTATAATTACCATGTACATTAAAAATAAAGTTACATCAAAAGAAGATTACAAGAAGTTTTAAAATTTGTAAAGGCTATAGCTTCCCTTATCCTTGATCTTGATCCTGCTGGAATTACACACCCGACTTGAGGATCGTCGCTTCGAAGGTCCCCTTGGGAGGATCTCTAGGGCCCGCTCGGATAACCCGCTAGTAGCTCCATGAGCACGTGTTCAAACCAACGATGGGAACACACGTTCGCCCACCCCCAGTCCCACACTGGGGACGGGACATATCGTGGGACAAGCAATGCTACTCCTCCCAGAGATAGCCTCACCAGATGAGGACTGGGGCGAGGCGCCCTCCGCCTAGCTCCGACGTTAAACCAACCTTACAAGACACGTCCAGCTACGACGTAAAACGAGCACTCGGACACCAGAACCTTACATAAGGCATCTGGGCGTCCGCCGACAAAGGCAACGTCCAACCACTGACGTAAAGCGAGCACTCCGGACACGAGAACCTTGCATAAGGCATCAGGCGTCGCTACGACTCAGCCAACGCGTCTAGCTACGACGTAAAGCACTTTCGGACACGAGAACCTTGCATAAGGCATCTGGGCGTCAGCGCGAAACTAACGCATCGCCCAACTACGACGTAAACGAGAACTCGGATACGGAACCTTGCCTAAGACATCTGGCGTTGTGCCGAAGCCTGACAACGTCCCATTTCGACGTAAAACGAGCACTCGGATACCAGAACCTTGTCTAAGGCATCTGGGCGTCCGCGCTGACCTAGGCAACGTCCAGCTACGACGTGAAACTAGCGCTCGGACACCAAAACTTTGCCTAAGGCATCTAGGCGTCTGTACGCGTGCGAGGCAACGTCGGGTCGGATCCCGTCAACCAAGTCGTTCAACCTTCGCCAAACCGTAGTAACCCCAACCAGCTCTCCGAGCCGAGGTCGGAGGCTCAACACTTCACCGGGTGCTTCTTACACTTTCGGCTGAAATCGTCTGACTGTAAGTCGGTCCGGACTAAACCAAACTAAAGCAAACCCCCTAAAGAACCGTTGCTTCACCACGCAACACTGTGGCTAAGATCCGAGAGATCGCGAGGACAAAGGTTCCGAAATGGCGATTTATATTACGCACAATTTATAAATTGTTTGCGTCTTAACAGATTAAGAAACGACAAAAGCATCAATCAAACTCGAAGACGTCAAAGATGGCGTATGGATCTAAGTGCATGTAGCCGCCGCCGATAAGGGCATCCTCGCCTTGACGAGCCGGAACGGCGGCGATCATCAAGCGTCAGCATGGCGGCGCGACGGCGACGTTTAGCTCGACCCATTCGCCGCAGCGAGCTCGAGTCGGCTAAAGCTTTGCTAAGAGGACCTCCTCGTCGTCAGATCGTCGGGCGTCCTTCATCTCCAAAGCGAATACCGGCCCCTCCACGAAGAAGGCGGCGGCGAGTCCGTCGATAGAAGAAGAAAGGCGGAAGAAGCCATTGAAGATTTAAGCTAAGTGTTATGAGCAATGGGAGATTTGTGAGGCGAGCAATTGCCCCAAATGCTGCGACTGCATCTTTTATATGCTTCACGACCAAAGCGAATAGGTTCAAATAAATGAGGCGTAAGAAGCCGAGGCGTCATCACATTTGCAAAGAGACCGTGCCGCCGGAGATGGTGGGCCCATCCAGAACAGCCTTGATCAAGAAAGCACGTAGCACGCGTTCGGGACGGCCAGGGACTCTTGGCGAATACTCATACCAGGGATACCCCCAACAGGCCGGAACACCAAATGGGCCGTCTTAGGCCTAGCTCTGGCTGAAGGCCTCATTGGGTCACAAGGATCCTCGCCCTCGATCAAGCCCACTAGGGCGCGCTCAGACTGAGCCTCGGGTCAGGCGCCTTGCGAGCTCAGACACGGCCTCAAGTCTGGTGCTCTCGCGAGCTCGATCTGTCCTCGGGTCGGGCGCCATGCTTCGACCTGGCCTCGGTCGGGCCCCAGGCTCAGACCTACGACCTCCGCCTCGCCACGTCGACTTCAAGTGGTCACTGCCCGAAGACACGACGGCCATCTTGGGGCGGTGGCTCCTTCCCAAGGTGGCCAAGGGGCGCAAGTCAAGCAGCCGGTCCTTCACCCCGTCATGCACGGAGAGACTGCCTCCCTCCCAAGCGACACGAAAGCCTGTGTCGTGCGTCAACATCTGGACAAAGCACAAAGGCGAGTGCACCCTTCCCAATGGGGCGCCACTGGCGGTGTGTCTACCAACCTGCATGGGATGAATAGGAACACAGCGATCACGAGGACGAAGACCGGACCCCTGCAGTAGTACATCCCTACTTTTCTTTTTCCAAACTTCCTGTAACTTTGCCTCCTCTATATATAAAAGGCGGGACCCTTAGGAAGGGCATCCGAACTCACTCGAGCATATCCGAAAAACCTGAGCCGACCAAGCACTCAGGCACACACGAGCAGACCAAACACTTCAGAGCACTTACGAGCATATAGCTCTCACTTCTCCCACTCGGACGAGGTGCTCAAGGCCTGCCCTTAGCCCTCGCTTGTAACACCGTGCAGTCTTCTGCACCCCAAGCAATAAAGAACCACCACACGAACTGGAAGTAGGGACATTCAGCCCGAACCAGTATACATCTTGGGCTCCCTGAGTCTAATCATTCAAGGAGAGGGAACGCGCGGCCCCTTAACTTACAAATTTACTTGCCGGTTTACGAAACACCGACACTAGGTGGGTCATCATGCCACGCCCTAGCCACGTCCTGATGACATCCTCTTCATCTTTTCATGTTCCTTGTTAATCTGTACATCTGATTTGAAATCCGTTTGTGTCACCATGTGTAGGAGGTGATGATGATCTTGGTGGATGAGGTGCGGGAGTATCACGAAGTGTGAAGGAGTGCAATACATGAGGGGATCGACGAGGATCGTTAACACCAACGGTTCTGATGAATCTTCAGGTCTCAGGTATAAACCCTAGGTTAGTCTTGGATATGCAAGCGCTATAGTGCAGAGTGATGGTATGGTTGTTTCATCGATAGATGTGGTTTTTAGAGGGGCACCAGATTGGTTTGGGTGAATTTGATATCCGGTTAACAATGGTTTATGTTTTCAGGTCATGTTTTGAGGTATGTATGGTCAGTTTTATGGCCTGCAAAAGTTGTGAAAAATATAGATTATCGGCTAAGATTTAATTAGAGTATAATAACATAAAATATGTTTAAGCGGTGTGAAAGTTATGGCAGGTTGAAACTTGTTGTCTAAAAATCGGTTGCTGCTAAGAGAAGTTGTGGTAGATTCTTACCTAGAGAAACCTAGATAATTTTTCTTAGATTCTAGTGATGTTATGGTTTTCTATATTTGGAATTGTATAAAAATAAATATAGAATTATGAAGTCTGTTGTCTAGTAAAACTACATATTGATATTCAGGACCGAAAGCAAGGGGTTAGATGAATTAATTAAAAATGTTGATAGCTAGAGATTTATAGGTAATCTTCTATAGCTTTTAGAAAATATATGGTTTGTTGTGTTTGGTCTCCTAAGCTAGGAGCTATGGCCTTTCGATCGTCGAGACACCAGAGAGTAAACTGTCTGGTGAGAGCGAAAGTTAAGTCCGGAGATACGCATAGGAGCGATGTTATGCATGTAGGAGCAATGTTATTATGTTTGATGTATGTACTGTTATAGTATGTTTTTTAGATGGTTTACCTACTGCAGGAGGCACAACTTCGGGTTTGGTTTCATCCGCGCATCACTCCGTTTCACGTGGTTAAATGGCAAGTGCATGGTAGAATGGTAGACCGTTGGTGAAACTGTTATCTAATGATCGGTTGGTTTATGATGCTAATTTATGAGTACTTTTATTTTGTTGAATTATTATTAATGACTTAACCATGAAAACCGAATGGCACAACATGAGAACGATGATTAATACATTGAAAGGTAAATGTAGCATCATATGTATCATGAGAAAGAGATAGATGGCCTGAGCGGCATCTGTAGCCTACTGTGTGTAAATGTTCTCACAGGAGTGAGAAGATGAAAGACCTTCTGACATAGACACTCAATGGGAGTGGAGGTTGGACCCTGTATGAAAACAAACAGCACGAGACCCCATATGAAAAAAGGAGGGGCCATGAGTCATTCATCGAGGGTGGACATTCCGCTATATCGGTATAAGCTAAAGAGAAAAAGATGTGCATGAGCATTTGCATTTGCATTCTTTTTTAAAAAAGATAAAGTTACTTTAATCAATATGAAGAATCTCTGAGCCAGTAAACAAAGGCCGTTAAGGCCTTTAACTTTATATGATCATCAATGTTTTAAATAAAGGCTATTAAGGTCTTGTAAACAGTCATTAAAATGGTAAAGGTCTCCTGCCTATTCATTTATGGACATTTCAAGGTTTGCTCATTTTATCGGGCCGTTTATTCAGTTAAACGGCCATTAACATTTAACATGTCTGTTTTATCAGGCTATTTATTTGGTAAAATTGCAAGATTATCATATGACATGGAGCGTTATGATATACAAGAGATGAACGCTAGCTTTACTTTTTATTGCCACTTGAGTTGTTCATTCACTCAACTATGATTCCTTGTTATATTCACATCATGTCATCTTTTTTCTTCGTGTCATCATTATAGGCAATTGTTGATAGCATGGTTGTTTCATTCTATATGCATGAAAGGAGATAAATTAGATAATTATTTTGTTACTTCAAATACATGTATATATTTCTCTTAATTTTAAATAGTAAAATCATTTACATGACCGTTTACAAAGTCACTTACCGTATAAACACTAAAAGGTGGGGTGATGGTTCGTTCGCCGTTTACCATTGTTTAGTACGTTGATGACCATAAATAGAGATCCCGATAAGGCAACTTATGCTTTTCTTAAGTAGAAGTTTCATATTTGAAGCATTGCATCCAAAGAAACTAGACACAAGATACATCTCAAAGCTAATCAAAGGTAGAAAGAAATGACTCAGAGCTACAAAACCAAAACAAAAACAAAAACAAAAAAACATGCACTAAAGGCTTTGTTTGGTTGGAGGCCTGCGCAACCTGCCTAGGAAAAAGTGTTGCCTAGAGGTAGCCTAAAAATTTGATGATTTTTTCTTGGCCAGGCAAGCCTGAAGTCTGCAGCCCCTCAATGCTCCGAGAATTTGTTTTTTGGAAGAATATTATCAGGAATTAAAAGAAGTTGTTTTCATCCTTCTTTGAGAATTATGAATTTTATTTATTCTCGTCTTAAAATAACTAACAGCAGAGAGGATTTCATGCCATTATTAAATCGCTGATACCGGGCCATGTCACCTGCGGGCCCGTGTGTCAGTGACCCTGCAGGCCCGCCCCTACAACACAACAACAACCGGCCCGCGCTGCCACACCGCGTCATCTGATCCGTCGGTCTCTCCGCCGCCACATCGCCGCCACATCGCTCTCCCTCTCCGTCTCGTCGCCGACTCATCGGCGGTTAGGGTTCTTGCTACTCGGCCGCTCGCCTCGCGGGTGGGTAGGCAGGTGCACCAAAACCCCGACCCGAATCTATATTCCGCCGCAATCCTTCGTGCGTAATCTTGCCGTTTTGTCGGATTGCCGCGCGCGTGCTCGCTTCTCGATTTGTCTCGTGGTGTTCTTCCGTCCCGTGTGATTCTTGTCTCTGCAATGGGCGCTCTAGAAGCCGCATTTCTTGTCTTAATTCGTTCGTAATCTCTGCATTGCGGTTTTCGCTTCTCTCTTTTCCGCCAAGATCATTGTAGAGTCGATGCAAAGTTGTTCTCGGCAAAGGAATTTGTAAAAAGGGGCGCTTCCTAGTTAGGGGTTCGGTAGCTTTTTATAGGTTTGACCAAGATTTGCGCTAGGGTTTGCGGTATTACGGTGGCGGAGGACTGATCTTTATTTTGTTAGTTCTTGTTTGCAGCTCACATTTTCGTTCTTTATTGTTTCGAGAATCATGTCAAATGACAAATTTCAAGAATTCTCTTTGTGCTATGTCTGAAAAGTTTGACATTTGAGTTAACTACTATGCTGTTGCAAAGCATGATACAATCTTCTACTGGAATTATTCTCCGGTGTATTCCAAGCTTCCAGCACCTCCCTTTATAGAGGGAAAAGTTTATTTCGATGAAACTACACTGCTGTTTGTGTGGAAATTACATAGAAGCGTCTTAGTTAGTAATAGATAGACCAATGTACTGAGTTAATGATCATACAACAGGTTTAATGAAAAGTTGGATGCATAATGCATTTGCATGTTTAGACATGTTCCTGTTATATGATGTTCTTGGTGCTTGTTTTGATGCGCTCAATCATGTCTTGCAGTGCAAGATGCCTCGGTATGATGACCGCTACGATGCCTATGACCAATACGGCGGTAACACCAAGTTGTATGTAGGCCGCCTTTCTACACGCACCCGGATGCAGGATCTTGAACACCTTTTCAGCAGATATGGGAGGTGAGCAAACTGGGTCTGAATTTAAGCATTTTGTGTTCTTTGGTAATTACTTCTGAAATGTAACTGCACCCTACTTGCAGATTAATTAAAGAACAACATATTCGTCCTATGTAGCCTTGAGTCTAGACTACTAGTGTATTACTGAAAGTGTAATATTAACTCCAGTCGTATCGGTAGGCTATGTTAGTTTACTATTAGAACATGTGTCCTGTAGCATCATCATAGCTTCACAATTTGATCCGTTCTGGTCTTCTGGACATGTTTTTACTTACTAGCAATTGTGTTCTCACTTATTGACTTCCTGATTAGAGGCTAGTGACTTGAAATGTCCAGTTGTAGGCTTCCATCCCATATGTTCCTTACAAACAGTTTTGTTTGTTTGTTTGTTTGTTTGTTTGTTGTGATATAAATGTAAGCTATTATGAAAGCTTAGAAGCTTATGAATAGAGAGGTTTGTGTTTTGCTTCTTGTCCACGAAGAGGAAACTAAAAGTTTAAGGTTCCTTTTTTTGGATGATTCTGTTGATTTCACCATTTACATAGTGTTATTAGGGAACAGGGTGTGTGTGTGTTTGTGTTTTACTTCTAGATTGCTATGCTGTCTGAGTAAGCAGGTTGCATTTGTTGGCCTTTCCCCCCTTTTATTAATTGCCAATTTGCTGTCACACGTCCACAAACACTTACGAGTTTTGATTTGGATAATCTTGTTGAAGGTTTTGGGGATATCACCCAACCTCAGTTTCCACGGTGGGAGGGTGCCCGTGGTGGAATCGATGAGTGTTGCTCCAAAGTTTAAAGCAGATTTTGACTATTCGTTTGAAAAAAAGTGTTCTGTTGTCTATTTTATGGAAATTACAAGCATCATAAAGTGTGTTTAGTTTGACTGCTGACAGGTGATGCATTTTTGTTAGTTGCATCTTGATGATTTTACTGTTTGTCAACCATTTCCACAGAGTGCGACATGTGGATCTGAAGTATGATTATGGCTTTGTTGTAAGTAGAACCCCTTACTACTCTTATTTGCAAGATTTACTCCTGGAATCTTTCCAGTTATTTGGGTACTTCATTACATTATACACATTTAAGGCCATCCCTATTTTTGGTTTGCTGGATCATAATGCAGGAGTTTACTGATCCCCGGGATGCAGATGATGCAAGGTATGAACTTGATGGCCGAGAGTTTGATGGGAGCCGCCTCATTGTTGAGTTTGCTAAAGGGGTAAGCTGTTGTTGTTTATCTATGTTTCTTATTACTATAATATTTGCCCAAATTCTATGTACATTTTTTATGCGTGTTTTGCGGCTACACTGGAGATTTCCTGAAGTACGTCCAGAGCAATAATAATGTTTTCTTACTTGTTGGCTGCCCCTTTGATGTATGCTTTACTTTCCCGTTGCTGTCTTCCGTACTTCAGATGACATTCTTGTGTTGATTTTCTAGACCCCACGTGGTTCAGGAGGTGCCCGTGATTATATGGGCAGAGGACCCCCTCCTGGTTCTGGCCGCTGCTTTAACTGTGGGCTCGATGGGCACTGGGCTCGTGACTGCAATGCTGGTGACTGGAAAAATAAGTGTTATCGCTGTGGAGAAAGGGGCCATATAGAAAGAAACTGCCAGAACAGTGCTAAGAATCTCAAGTATTTTCTTGACTTCTCTAGTGAGCTTACTTGTGCCCTTTTCTTAGTGCACATTTGATTTGTAAGTTTCACAAATACAGGCGAGGGAGAAGCTACTCACGGTCTCCACCTCCTCATCGTGGAAGGAGCCGAAGTAGGAGTCACAGGTATGAACAGTGTTTCCTAAATTTGAACACAGTTGCCATGATGATCTTGTGGTGATGTTTGTGAACTGTGCTATGCTTCATTACTTGTGGTTGTGTCAAAGATGAGTATAATATGGTATACTAATGTATCTTGCTAACATTAAGATTGACCGTGTAGAATACTATTACGAGAAACATCCCGCTAAAGATTTGTGTCAAAATTCAATGGTTTCTGTGACATATGTTATGCATGTGCTGTATATATTCCATTTAGGCACATACTAGCCATCTTACCTCCGATCTATTCATGTCTGCTACTGCTATATGTTCATATGTGGTAAGGGAATGTGTAGCGACCAAACTTCTGGTTATGCTCTGCTGGGTAATAAGTCAGATGCTTTCCTTGGTCATAAGGCTCATAATTTGATGGATGCTACTGATAAAATAGCGAATGACTGCTGCCGTACAATCGCTCCAACAAGAATTTCATATATCATATGCCAGTTGTGCTTTTCATTCTCTGTGTTGAGTTGTTTGTTTTTTTAATTATTAATCATCATCAACTTTGTGCTTTTCTTATTAACAGTCGATCGCATTCTCCAAGGAGGGATGGCCGTGGCGCTGGTCGTGAGGAAAGGCTTTCTCCAAGTAGGGACGGCCGTGGCGCTGGTCATGAGGAAAGGCGATCAAGAAGCCCTGGCTACAGCTCCCAGGGGAGAAACCGCAGCCCCACACCAAATGTCATGAGCCCCCCACCAACGGAGCGTGCTGAACGCAACGGTTCGTATCACAATGGAAGCCACTGGAGAGGTGCAAGCCGGAGCCCATACCGCAATAGATGCCCAGCCGCCAGTGGACGGAGCCCAAGCCCCAGGGAACGGTGATGAACTGATGATGACAAACACCGTGCATAACCCTGAACTCGAAATCTTGTGGCCTTAACCCTTGGAACAAACTCTCCTGAATGTTGGTGGCTGACTATGTTGAGCTCAGCATGAGGCTTCATGTCTGAAGAATTTTGATCGCGTTGCGTACATCCGCCCTGTCGGCACTTAACGGAGCTTTCATAACCGTGATGATAATGTTGTCTGTGCTTAAACTAGCTTTTATGAAGTTGCTGCTGTCAGCGAAATCCGCCTTTGTTTATGCTGCATGTCTTACCTAGCTTTGATAATTGATAATGAACGTGAGACAGCAAAGGCTGTCCAAAGCGTTGCAAAAGAAGCTTCATAGATGTGACCCTCAAGTGGGAAATGAGCTCAGCTGCGCGTATATGCAGCGTGCTGTATTGCGCCCATCAGATGAATATGTTAAGCGTCATGTTGAACAATCTCTTAACAAGGCTGCTGCTTCGTAGGAACATAGCGAAAAATACCTTCCGCTCCTGGGTGTAGTTACTCTCATCTTTGAATTACCATTTAAACAAACTTGGAATACTCTTTTATCACTTTGACTTCACTTATATACTACTAAATATAAGATATTCTAATATGAACCATATGAAAAAATTGCAAGGCTGTACATAGTTTTTAGCACATTTTGCAAATATCTTTATATATAAACATTAAAAAGAGTTTGTATAAAAAATGTACATACCACTTATGAAAAATGTAAATACCACCTAACTAGTCTTATATACTATGCGTACATACCCTCCGTTGTGCTAGATACTAACATGGCATTGGGAGTAAATACTCTTGAGTAGAAAAGAGGCTATACACACACATATATATATTGTATGTATGTATATATGTATATGTGTATATATGCATATGTATATATATATATAGGCGTGGCGTATTCAATGCAAACCTCTTTTGCTTTGACGCAAATCCTATTCTGTCTACTTCTAGATCCTCACTCAATGGCTAGATTAAAATTGGTGAGATTCCTCTAATCCACTTATAGCTCTTTTCCACAAAACCCCTAGAAACATTTTCTTCTCTCCACTTCCTCCTCTTAGACCTAGAACACGAGCAGGAGCACCGAGAACACGAACGGCGAGGGCATACGTAAATGCCGCCCGTCATCTCCAGCGAGGCCGACGCAACCGCAGGAAGCGGGAAGGTTTCAAGAACCAATCGGATCAAGAAACCAACCGCGGGATTCAGAGAATGCTTGCAGCTCGCGGGCGAATGCAAAGAGGCGGGGATTGGGAAATATTAGATTTTTACAAGCGTAAACGAAGACGAGGAGACTGAGAGCGATTGACAGGGACAGTCTCTCAGATTGGGGAGAAAGAAAGAAGGAAATGCTCGGCTAATTGGATCTTGCGATCTGGAAACTTCGAAAGGGGACTTTTAAAAAAAACTGGCGAGAGTTCTTGGGAGGCAGCAGGAGAAGCCAAGATCAATTGGAGGTGCAGAAGAACAGAAATCGGGCAAGCAAGAGGAAATGGAGAATGGCGCCGCGCCCTAGGCTCCAAACGGATCAAATCCCGCCCAAACCTCGCCCATCTTGGAGATCCGTGAACCGCGAGAACAAACCAAGAACAGCTAAGAACGGAGCAACCGACCAAACAGCTAGAAGAAAAGGTTTCTAGGGGGTTTTGTGGAAAAGAGCTATAAGTGGATTATGAAAATCCCACCAATTTTAATCTAGCCATTGAGGAGGGATCTAAGAGATGAGATTAGGAGTTTGCATCATTACAGAAAGAGGTTTGACCGAATCGCCGCCATATATGTGTCTATATATATTTACACACATATCACCGATAAACTTCCAACGCATCGATTCATCCAAGAACACATGTTTGTCACATATCAGGGCAAAATCACACAGTTTAGACAAGCACGAAACATCTCTTTTTCTTTGACAACGTATTTCAACTTTTTTCAGTGACTCTTGAACGGTTTAATCGAATTCACCTCCCCTCAGCATTGATTAGCTGCGAGAAGGCATTGCTCGTTGACATCTGAGAGTAGTCAATAGGCGTGCGGCTTTCATCTGCAGTGCCGATCTCCAGAGAACTTATCCTCTTGGCGTTTGAAGGGAGCTCAGAGATCTGATTCATGCTGTCAATGTTGGAGATGTCCGGGCCTGCCTCCTGCAGCTGAAGCAAAAACTCCAGGTTCCACAGAACATCTCCCATCGTAGGGCGATCAACGCCGTACTCAGCAAGGCATTTCTCAACTGTTTCCCCGTACTTCCTCAATGCTTCAGGCCTGATTGTCCCTGCAATCCTTTGGTCAATGATCTGATCCAGATCTCCTCTTTTTTGCCACTTAATAGCCCACTCAGCAAGGTTAATCATTTCTCTCGGAAGTGTCGGGTCGATGACCGGCCTTGCACATATCACCTCCAGCAAGACCACACCAAACGAGTACACATCCGACTTGTCGGTCAGTTTCTGCCTCCTGTAGTACTCAGGATCAAGATACCCGAAACTCCCTTTCACCGCTGTGCTAACATGTGACTGATCAAATTCAGGTCCTGTCTTTGACAGGCCAAAATCAGAAACCTTGGCCATGAGATTGCCATCAAGGAGAATGTTTGCCGACTTGACATCACGATGGATGATCGATTTTGCAAAACCGGTGTGGAGGTAGTGGAGCCCTCTTGCAGCTCCTATGCAGATCTCCAGCCTTTTCTTCCAGCTGAGAGGAGGCAGGTCACTGCCATACAAATGACTCTTCAGAGTGCCTTCCTCCATGTACTCATACACCAAGATCATCTCATTGAGCTCATCGCAATAACCAATGAGTGACACGAGATGACGGTGTCGCAGCCCTGATAGCAGCTCTATTTCCGTTCGGAATTCCCTAATGCCTTGGTGAGACTTCTGGTTGCCCCGCTTGACTGCAACTTTGGTGTTGTCCTGCAGAACTGCTTTGTAGACCTTCCCAAATCCTCCAACTCCGATAACCATCTGATCATCAAAATGATTTGTCGCCTCTTGCAGCACAACAAAAGGAATACGGTAGCTCGGATCACTGGCAGTTCCAGATGTAACAGTGGTCCGGCTGGTTGTTCGGGTACCTGTACTAAGGAAGCTAAGACCATTGAGAGACAGTGGTGTCCAAGAACTTGAAGGCCGACTTGTTGATGGTGGCTGTGGCTTCTTCTTCTTTCTTCTGAGGAAAACACAAAGAACAGCAGCGATGATGATAGCACCAACACCTCCAAGAACAGAGCCCAATATGATCGCTAATTGCTGCTTTGCCACTGATTGTGGCTTCACAACAGCAACAGATCCAGTACTGATGTTCATCTTCATGATCTCCAGGCCATTCAGGATGCCATCCGGTGCAGCATTCTTCAAGCTAGAAGGCCCAATGCTGATACTGAGCTTACCAGACGGATCACTTGATGGCAAGATGATATCCATGTAATATGGCACGGCCAAGATACCAAAACCTTTTTCGGAGAGATCAAGATCTTTCGCTGCTGACCAGCTATCCACATAAACATCAAAGTAGAGTGCATATGTAGACTTGCTCACTATGTCACAGAAATGGAACCGGATCAGATAGCTTGAACGACCGTCGACGTTGAATTGCCATGTCATGTTGGACGCTGAGCTGGCATTATTTTGCGCAACCAATTGCCTTGCAGTATTATACACACTGTCCGGTGCATCTTCCTCTGTTGCTGCTCCTTTTTGGTAATTCAGCTTTCCTTGGTAAGTAACTTCTTGAGTGGCAGTGGAATTTAGGAAGAAGCTCTGATCAGTAAGCCATGTTCGCCAGAGCGTGTCATTCTCAGCGGTCACCTTTGGTCCTCCCACATTGATCCTGTAGGATGTCTGCAATGGCTGTGTTGCCAGGCCGAGATGCTGCCCAACAGGATCCACAGTTTGCGCAGAATCAGTTATCAGATCATCAGGAACCGAGATGACTTCAATAGCATTGATGAAGGATATGCTGTTCCCTAGTGGCACGAATGTAAGAATGAGCATATCCCTAGTAATGTTCAGCGAATACTCCCTGAACACCAGTGAGGAATTGCTCGGCGGAGTGAAATTGTTAAGAAGCACAACATCCTGTGTCGACACCTTGAAGTTCGCTGTAGCAAGATCGTAGCTTTGGTATCTGAAAGGGAAGAAGTGGAGCCGGACAAAATGCCGGCCAAAGCTCTTCATCTTGAAGGAGTAGGATGATGGAGCGGTGAATATCCTCGCAGTCTGATACAGCAAGGCATTGTCGAAACCCGAGACCGAATTCGGCGAGGTGCTTGCGGCAGTGCTCGGAGCCTGAGGGGATGTCAGTATAGTCGACCCGGAATTGTCAGCTGCGAAGACCCTCTGGCCGACAGTCGCGTCGACCGTGGAGCCGCAGTTGATGAGGTAGTTGTCTGCAGGAGTGAATTCAGCATTGCAGGTACCAAGAAAGGCAAGAATCCAGATGACTCCAAGTAGGACTTGAACTAATTTTAGCTCAACTGTGCTGCTACCCATGACGAGTTCTAGTGCAAATTGGGGCTAAAACGATCAAAGGCCCTCCATGAATTGCACAAAGATATAGAGAGGCAGGTGGTCCATTTCAGGTTGCAAGGACACGCAGAAATTGGAAGGAAAAATGTGAACAAACTCGATTTCTTGGAGGCAGGAAGGGATTGAGGAATTAAAGATACAACCAGAAACCCTCCTTATCGGGCAAGAACCTCCTCACCGAGAGCACTCACATCACATTCACAGCATTCACCAAGAACTCGATCTGCAAAACAGTTCCATACGAAATTGTCAGTATCTTCTCCAACATGCAGGAATCCAAAATAGAACAACAACACTCCAGCAATTAACCCAGTGTCCCAACCAAGAGAAGTACAAATCTAAAGAGCGGTAAAGGAGTTAATTACCTTTGCTGGCTTCCAAGCACTTAGTTCTTGCCTCCGCACAAAATTTCAGTTTGCATCACACAAAACCGAAACCTTCGCACCAAAACCGCCCAAAGAATTAATCAGGCCAAAAAACTCAACACCAAAAAATGAGGGCGTTCTTGGCCGGAGCAATGGGAAAGAAGCCACACCACACCACACCACACCTCCACCCTTGCAGGCCTCTCTGTACAGGCAGTTTCTTGAAGCCAAGAACAAGCAACCGGTGGAAGCAAACGATGGCGTCGCCTTTTAAACAAACCAGGTGGAAGCTGCTAATCCGAGACAAATCTTTGTAGCGACGGTGATTAGAGATTGGCAAGCTTCTCAATGGAGGAGGGATGGGTCGGTTGTTCTCCCGGTGGAGTGAAAGATGCGGAGCTGGTCTGCACAAGTGAAAACGGCAGCTTCGGATGGTTTCCTTCCTCCCTTTGGGTACGAAATGAATGTAGGAGCAGGGTCATTAATTAGGGATGGGCCCACAGGGCAGAGAGAGGTGAGAGGAAAGTTGGTGGGAAACCTTATCAAACCTTATCAAAGAGGTGTGAGCTGGGCGTGGGCCGTAGCGGATGAGGTGAGCACGAGGTTGCTACTGAAATTGTGTCACTCAGGGTAAGTTGAAAATTTTGGGATTAGGTTATTTTGTTAAAAAGTTTGCAAAAGTGGGTGGAAAATAGACTAATCACATCGATGATCGAGACTGCCGACGTGAGTTCATTTCCCTTACACCTCACTCCGAATAATTAAAATGGGTATATACTATACACGTGTTTACGTTTGGTGAGATAGCGTGTTCCCGTGTTACGGAGATCTCAGAGCTTCCAATTATTTCCTTGATTCGTGTAACGGATATGTATGTATGTGTATGTGGGTGTTGTGTGCTCTGACTTGTACGGGAAGGATTAATCACATCCAACTGATTGTTTGGGGCTGAAAGCAAACCTAGGCCGAACATATAAAATTTTACAGTTAATAAGTAACAGTATAATTCTTACAAGAATTAGCGGCTTAGGCTCCTTAAAAACTCATGAATTTGTCTCGATTACTATAGAAATTAAAATTTTTCCTTGACGTTCTTTAAGAATTCTCACGTTTCAAACGGTGCCTTATTTATTGGACTATACTCCCTCGGTGTTATAGGCTTGTGCGTTTTTGTAGCCAATCAAACTGATATGTATCGTACTTTTGGATAAATTGGTTGAATTGAGGATTAATATTTTCGGTGGGGTAGGTTAAATTGTAGTTATGCTACGGTATGCAAAACTCAAAAAAAAAAAAAAAGCGTTGTGTGCATTTATTTCATCCGTCTATTCTACACGAGAATCAAATCAACCTGTATTGTTGGAAGCAACTGTTATAAGATTAAGGGCTTGTTTGGGAGAGCTTCACTCTAAAAAAATCAGCTCCACTCTACTAGCTCCACCATAGAGTAGCTCCATCATAAAGTTGAAGTAGCGAAGGGAGGTATTTGGTTTGCAAATTAGATCCAACTTCAAGAATAGATGGTTTTGATGTGGATACCCATTTATGCCCTTGGATGTTGAACCAGTGGCAAAGGTGGGTAATTATCTAGGAACTTCCTCATGTGTGCAACCAGTGGCAAAGGTGGGTAATTACCTAGGAACTTCACGAGTGGATATGAAACGGTGCTTCTTGGAGTACCCCTTGAGGAGCTCCACAAAAACCATGGAGCAACCCCCTAGATTCGCATTTTTCCTAAAGCCGGAGTTCTGTGGAGCTGGGGTGTTTGGCTACGCGAATTTGGAATGGAGCTAAAAATTGAGGAGCAGAGCTCTCCCAAACACCCCCTAAGAGTTTGTTTGTTTTTGCTTTGGATTCTTTAAAAACTGATTCTAAATTGTGGCTGTAGAGAAGCTGATTCTTTAAAAGCTAAAATTCAAAAACACATATGAAATAGATTGTGAATTCTAATGTATATGGGTGAGTTGGATTGAGAGAAACGGATTCTAGAATAAGGTTATTTATTTTTAATTCTGTTTTTAGGGTTAAAATCTAGAATTAAAAGCAAAAACAGACCCACCCTAAGTCTATATTTAAGCTAGTTTAACTTTAGATTCAAATGTAAAGTCGTTGGACGTACCTTGTTCAAACCATTCTCCGGACGCAAGAGGAATTTATCACCTGTTCTATCTTAGAAATTGACCATATATATACTAACACCCCTAGTACACTTGATGTATCTCTTACCGTCCTTATTCAGTCAATGCTATAATTACACATTTATCACTCCCTCTGTTTTTTTTCGTCCTGTGATCCGTGTTTTCAAACCTTTTCTAAAATTTGGCCACCAATATATTCAAAACTATCCAGATTACTTATATAAAACTATATTGTTGGATTAGTTGTTAAAAATGCTTCTACAATTAATATTACAAATTTACATAAAATTATAAAAAGAAATCGACTGAGAGAGTATTCTTCAGCTTGATCGATAAGCTTTTAAAGTTTTTCTAGGTACTCTCTCTAATTACAAATAGTTATCGTATTGGATATAGGTGTAGTCAAGTTTTCGAACTTGACTATTAATTAATATCTTTTAAATATTTAAATTGGATACATAAAAATTATATTGTGTATATTTGTCCCAAAAAGTATTTTCATAATATTATAATTTTATTAGATTTTATAAATATATTATAATAGAAATTAGTTGTTAAAGCGTGTTTGAAGATAGTCGATTAGCCGTGCAGTTTGGGTGGTCGATCGAAATTACAATATCAATGTTATTTATGACAACATTTATGAGGAGTCGATTAGCCGTGCAGTTTGGGTGGTCGAATTCCTAAATTATGAATATCATATGTTTTTCGAGAACTTAAAAAAGAAAAGAAAAGCTTGGCGTGTACGATAGGTGCTGCTTTCAGACGGTGCAATACTGTTTGGCACTCGTGAGACACGTAAAAGCATGCAGGGATAGCTACAGCTAGCCATAGTCCGAAAGCGGCCTGCGCCCTTTACGTGTCTTGAGCAAGTCCCCCGGACTTCCCACCAAAGAGTCCAAATACAAGACACGCAAATTAAACTCACATTGCTCTCGTTCTTTCTTCCTTTTTATTCTTTTTCTTTTTGAGAAAATAAAAGAAGAGCGCCTCTAATATAGATAGCTGTTTTGCACTGGTCAGGAGCAATGGAATTTCTCACGCCACCCAACAAAAAAAGAGGCTGAAAATTAGAGAGAAAAGGAATTACTCTAACACAAGCCAAACACCCAAAAAAAAAAATCTTGCGTGAAAAGGTAAACAGAAATTAAGAAAAGAAAAATAAGACTGGTTCAGAATTGAGCAGGAAAGAGTCTTACAAGAAAACAAAAGAAGAGCTTGTGTAGTTGTGTGTGCATGTGTTCATCCACTCGGCAAAGAGACGAGACCAAAATAAAGGTGGTGGGTGAGAGTTGAGGAGAAGACGTGTTGATATCGTCCCCGAATTGCTCGACATAGGGATTGGATTCAATACTTAGTGAATTGCTACATCAAATATTTTCAAGAGGTGCTTTTATGCTTTTTTTTTTGCTAGTTACACAAATATTAAAACATAAATTAATAGTAGATAGTGATTATCTATCTCTTCGTTTGCTTTAAAATTTGTACACAACTTGTATCGGGAGGAAAAATATTGAAACACTGCTCAATATTTTCCTAAGAAAATCTTGATATTTTCCAAAAAAAATGTTTTGACAGCCTATACAAAAAATGCAGGAAATGTTAGCGGGAAATGTCTCTTGGAAGCTGGAAGAGAGAATGGGAGAGAGCTTGTGTCTTGGACCTCCCAAAGGAATTCTTAGTTTGAGTTAATGTTTAAAAATCCTAAAAAAAAACCGAAAAGATGATTCTATGGGATTTTTTCCCTTAAAATTGTGCTAGTCAAGTCTCAAACCCTGGACCTCAGCTTGCCAAAATCTTTTCTTTATTTTCTGAGGAACCAAAAGGCTGAAGTCGTTGAGGAAGGGCGGGCAATATAATCATACAATCATACTTCAAAATAATTCATAGGAAAAATTCTTATGGGATCCAATATTCCGAAAATTCCCAAAATTATACCCAATGATTCAAACAAACCCTTGGAATGGAAGATTTGCCAAATTCTTATAAAATGCTATAGTTAAAAGCTTTTTTTTTTTTTTTTTTTGAGGAAGCATCCATTTGAAGAGCCACTCCATATATAGATGCCATGGGATCAACATCCTGTGTCGTCACCTCAGATATGGGGCTTCTCATGCGACGCCCATCCGTTGATCAATCGAAAAAAATCAGATGGCGCGTAGGCATGAAAATGAGACGAAGTAGGTAAGAAAATGAATGCAAGTTAAGATGCTAATTCAAAGCTGATAATGACCCGGAATGAGAAAAATCATCTCCTCTACTTCTCTGCATGCTTTTATTCATTGCTCAATAGCTACGTTTTTTACCGAATAAAAGAAGACTCACCGGAATGACCGGGCAGACAGTCACGTCTGAGATGCCATCCACAAAAAATAGATGACGGTGGTTGATGGACACGGCCAGACGCTGAGTTGCTGACAGATGGTAGAGATCACGACGCCAGTTTCGGCGTGCTCCAATCCAAGGCAACATATCGGTGCAACCCCTCGATAAAAGCAACTGTCTGTCAAAAAATTCTGAAAAAAATCATGGATGTACATCTCAACTTACCCCACCTACATATAAAATTTCATGATCAAATTCATCCTATACTAGCAGTTACAAAAAAACAAGCAGCAAAATGAATAGTGATGAACAGTGAAAATCACTGTTCATGCTGAATTTGTCTTTTGTAACTGCTAGTATAGGATGAATTTGATCATGAAATATTATATGAATTGATTTTTGAAACTTTTTAGTTAAGGTGATTGATTGAGATATTTTCCCCAATCAAGTCGATCTCCCAACGTATTTAGACGGCAGCTTCATTCGAATTGATTCGGTGCCACGATAGCTATTCGTGAAATCGGCTTAGAACATGGGAAAAATTTGATTGATAAGAGTTTACTCCGTTATTATCCCCCCGTCTAAGTTTATGAGGCATATTTCTTTTGAGCATATAGATAAAAAAAAAAGACATTGAAAATGACTATATTTCCCCAAATTATTATCACGAAACATTATACTCAATGCATGCATGTAGAGAATATATAAAGTGAGGATGGATATTTATCAGAGGTATAGTGAAGCATCACACTAATCTTTTATTGGAATATAAAATATGCTCTGTATTTATAGATAAGATCATTCAAAAAATAAGTCAAATAAACTTGGACGGAGGGAGTATTAATAGTTTTCCTTATAAATTGCTAGTTTAGAAGAGTTTATTATATTGATGTGAAACTTGCTAGAGGAAATATGCCACAAAAAGGTGAGATGCAGGGTCAACGTAGAAATTAAGAAATAAACTTGGAGAAGATGGGATGAGCCAAGCTTCCTTCTTTCCGCTTCTTCTTTTTGTTCTTAAATCAGATGGGGTGTATGAAGCTCTCACTTTACCTCAGTGCCTTCTTTTTTTCCCTCTCAAAGATAATGAAAAGAAGAGGGCATAGAAAATGACTGGTATGGGTAAACTACTCCACTTTTGTTCAAACATATAGTCATTGTAAATCAAGATACTAGGAGTGCTATTCCTATCCTTGAGCAGAATGCTGTTTCTTCTTCATCGTTGTAAAATCTTATATACATAATTACATAGGGTGTCTGATTCAAAATAGGTATTTTATCTATATATCGCATGCGAAAATATTTGAAAATTTTAGGATGTTAAGTTTAACTAGCTTACTAACTAGCTCAAATAAGTTTGAATTGAAATTCAAACTAAAATTTTCTTTTTTGATGATAGTTTGATTGTAGGTATATGTTGATTTTATATATAGATCGACAAAGCATCGATTTAAATTCATTCAAAATCTTTGAATTTGAGTATATTTTTTCTAAATGTTATGTTTCATTTAAATTGTTATAGATTAGTATATAACTTTAAACTATTTTTTTAAAAAAATATTTGAATTTAGCTTGAATTCGTGTATTTGAAATCATGGTGCCCCATTCCACAAACACATATATTTGTATATGTGTATGTGTATGTGTACGTATGGGCAGGTCCAAATGGCCTTATTCAGGTGGTTGTTCTGAAATGGGCCGGTAAAGCGTGTGAATTTGAGACCAAAAGCGACCAGCTTGGCTGAAGAAGGAATATGTCAGTCGTGCTTTTTGACAAATTAGGGCCGAATATGTAAAAAATCCTGAATAAAAAAGTGAAGAAATACTTGTACATACAGACGAGTTCCTTATGATATATTTTCTAGCTGATATATTGATGAGATATTAATGTAATTCTGGCTTTTATAGATGAGTTTGGTTTAAAGCTCATGGAGAACAATTTTTGCGTTACCCTAAAACTGTAATTTTTGCTATATTTGTATTTCCTTTTGGTCTGCCGCGAAATTCTGTAATTCTTGCGCTAATTCATTGGCCAACAATTTGATAGAAAATTCAGAGTTGCCAAAGTTTGGAAGGCAATTTCAATCACTATCCAGACACACATGCATAGATTAGCTTATTACGAAAGCAGGGAATTCATATGGAAGTTTATACCTCCTAGCCTCTGCATCATAAAATGCACACAGTCTATCGTTTATTACAATGTTACAACAAAAATGCTGTCAAAAAGATTAAACCAAATACTGCAAAAAATTACAACAAGCCATAATAAACAATAAACATGAAGTTTCAATTCGCACACAGCCTATTACTGAATCTTCACTCATACCTGATGAAGAAATTCCTAACCACACTCTCCAACAGTCGGCATACTGATAGCATCACCTCCCGAGCCTCTAGATGCTACAACACAGACCACAAGCGCAACCAGTTGGTGCACATGTAGATAACCTGCAATAGATTTGTGAAAGACCATGTGAAGGTCTATCCGTATTTGTAATGAGTTATTGACATTGCTTAATCTTGTAGTGTTTGAGTTTGAGAGTGATTTGGGGTTTAAATCAAAATTTGAAGAAGTTGGAGGTACATTGTCGTTAGGGGCGATTACTCTGGGTGGGTGTCGGTCCTGCTTGGCGGTGGTGCTACGATGGGTGTCTGGTCACCTTGGGCATGGTAGTTATCGGCCTCAGCGTGTGTGTTTTTTTCGAGAGCGAGTTTTGCAAATTTTTAGGGGCGATATGACCAGGCCAAAGATGTTACTGCTTGAGGCGATATGCTATCGGCCCTTATGCGAGGATAAATTTTTAATTTATGATTTTTGAAGAATTTGATTGAATATCATTTTGGACATTATTATGTGATGTGTTTCCTTGTTTTTTATAGTTGCAGGATGACGGTGCTAGATCATGGTGAGGCAAAGGATGATTGAAACTAGGTGAGGTACACTGGAGGTTCAAACAGTCGAGGATCGCCAAAAGATGATTGGAGACGGGATCGTGGAAGCCTAGAAGACAAGGAAAGGAAAAGATGCAAGCTAAACGCTGCATGGATCAAGGAGGGCCATCGGATCTCGGTCTAGTTGATAGGATAGCGGGTCTAGTTAGTGTGCTTTGAAAACCATGCAATAAAACCCGGTTTGTTTTGTGGGTTTTGGGTTAGCCCTTACATAGCTGTGTGAGTGAGTCAATCCTAGCCCTTGATCAAGCTTCAAGAATTATTTGAATTATCCACATCAACAAACAATGATTGCATTGAGGAATGGACATCGGTAGAAGAAACCTCCACTTCTACCTCAAGTGTCAAAGAAACCTCAACCTCTACCTCAAGCGATAATGAGCATTCAATTCCATCTCCACCACCACGTTGCTTAATGGCAAAAGGTAAAATTGAGGTAAGTGATGATGAGGAAGAAGAGCCCTCTTATGATGATTTAATAGACATGTTAGATGAGAGCAATAATTATCTTGGAAAGGAGAAAGCAAAATATAAAATTTTGAAGCTTGAGCATGAATCACTTCAAAATAATTATAATGTGCTTAAAGAAAATTATGAATCTCTCCTTCTCAAGGAAATCATTAAGTCTAAGGTGGACATAGGCATTACTTGTAATTTAATTGATGATATGCCATGCTTAATCTCTAATTCTATCATCTCATCTAAAATTGATATGTCCACCTCTTGCAATGATTTAAATGATATGCCTTGTTTTTCAAATGAAATTGCTTCTACTTTCTCTATGCAATGTGAGACTAACCTTATAGAGGAAAATAAAGAGCTCAAAGCCCAATTAAACTAGAAAATGACTTGAAGAAGTGCTACAAAGGGAAGGCCACCCTCGACGCCATACTAAGCAAGCAACGGGTCTTACAAGACAAGAGAGGGATTGGTTATATCTCCAAGAGGGAGAATAGCAAGACAAGATACAATGCAAGTCACTTGAAAATCATCAAGTGCTTTGCTTGCAACAAGAAGGGACACATCGCTTCCATGTGCCCAAACAAAGTGGTGATCAAGCCACAATCATCAAAGTCGTTGGTAGCTGGTCAATGGGTGGTACTATCAGAGGTGCGATAGTACCGGGCTTAAGCCGTCGGTAGTTATTTTCCAAAGAGGCTGCTCTGGAGGTGACTTGAGGCTGGCAGTATCGTCTGTGGAGACCGGTACTACCGCTCGAGCGGTATTACTGGGCTTATACTGCTGATAATCTGGGGTTTCTGTGAGCAGCTAGTTTTCTAGTCGTTGCCCTAGAGCGCATTACTCTAAGGCCCTAGAAGGCGAGTAGTATCGAAAAATGCTGCTTTTGCCTATCTTGCCCCCCAACGACTAGATTTCATGTGGAGGGGCTGTAAAAGGATGCCAAGGGCTGGCATATATGGGCTTGCTGACTTTGGGGAGAGTTTTGTGGGAGTTGATTGTATGTGTTGTACTCTTCCAATTAATATTTGAGATAAGAGTGAGCCCTAATTGCATGTGTTGCAATTAGGAAGTAGATTGAGAGCCTCTTGTACATGTGTTGCACTTCAGGAGGATCCTTGTGCATGTATTACACTTAGGAGGTCACCGAAGTGCATGTGCTACACCAGGTGAAGTTCAAGCAGAAGGGCTTGGCTTATTACTCTTGGTATTTGCCAACACCTAAACGGCGTAGCGGCGTCGTGCGCGGTGACCTTATCCAGAAGATTGTGAGAAGGTTCGACAAGTTGTGAAGGTCGGTACTCATCTACCCAGAGAGGGAAAGAGCAACCGCTAGTGGACTCGAGGTGGGTGCTTAATTCATGGAGCTGGTCCAATTCGTTTGGGCTAACCTCAACGTGGATTACTGGAGATCGGCAAGTCTCCAAATACCACAGTAAAAAATATTGTGTCTCACGTGCTTGCATTGTATTCGTTATTTATATTCAAGCAATTTATATTCATAGAATTAAATTGATTGATTACTTGTCTTTAGGATTGCAATATTTGTTAAAGACATAATTAGTTAGTGCACATAGTGAGACTAATTGATTTAAGCTTTAATTGTCAAAATATTAGTTTATCGCTTCTGCATTAATAATTGTTATAGTTTTGGTATTAGGATAATTAGGGGTGAATTGCTTTGTAGAAATTTGTACAAGTAATTTTTAAAAGCCGCCCATTCATTCTCCTCTAGTCGGCATTCTCAACCTTACAGCCGCCCACATCAGTTTGCATACCGTCTGTCTTGGGAGCCAGCATCACACCTTCAGGTGCACCACGGTCACGCCCATAGCCTCGTGTGCTGTGCCTCCCACCAAACCAACCTTGGCCATGGTCGGAGATACGCGGTTACTAGCGAGATCAGCCACGGTTGTAACCTTGGCCACAGAACCCGCTGCCACCTCCGACTGCATCCCCAACACCACGTCCTGGTCCTCCCTGCCCATTGCCACCACCACCAGAACTGGCGAGCCAGTTACCTCTGCCACTACCATTCATCAGAGATCAAAGGACAGAAGCAAAAGATCGTCTATCTTGCATCATTGTGCCACACCAAACCAGGTGTTTGCCCTTCCAAGTACGGGAGAATAGGGCAACCAAACCGTTGATATCCTTGAATTCTATTGCAGACAGAATTTTGGTTGTGAGCCCAAACTAACACAAGGAAGGAGATACCTGGTTATCAGGCAATTTTGGATAATCTCGAATATCCATGGCAATCTCCTGTAATTGGGCCTTGATCAATGGAGCACAATCTGTTTTGCTGTTGCTGATCTGAATATTTTCGAACATCACTGAAGGGGGTACTCGAGGCGTCGGCAAGGGACCCTGCCATGGTAGCACGACAGAAGACCCCACCACCCAGGCAAGAGATCGCACAGTCAACTTGGAAACAAATTTGTTAGTAACAGATGCCAATTCAGTTGCCGAATATCCATCATCAAGGGCATCTTGAACCATCTGCAAGTTTGTCATTGAGTCAGCCACAGCATCACCATTATCAGTAAACAATGCCCAAAAACGTGATACACTCCTGGACAGATCACTGGAAGCCTCCAATTTGCAGTTCATAACTGTGTGAAAATAGCCATCGCCATATTTGTCGGACGTTGAATAGTGCCGATGACCCGAACTCATCAAGAAATCACGCAGCGAACCATACATAGATTCCAAAGCAATAAGGAGAAAAATGCACCGGATATGACACAGATGACTCCCCCAGCACTTTCTGAAATTATTGTTTGTTGTCGGCCAAATCCTGGTCTGAACTTTTAAAACGGCAGCTGAGAAAAGTTCACCGGCCGCAGACGTTCATAAGTGGCACTACCAATCGGAGAATTTCAACGGAACAATGAAGGTCTGAAGCTGAAAACCTGAATATCTGAAGGTCTGAAGATCTGAAGATAGCGAGATGCAGCTGATCCAGACAAAAGAGGAAGAAGGAATTTGAATTTCCTTTCACCGGAACCGTTGCCGAATATTGAACAACGCTGCCAATATGAGAACTGCTGCATATTCTGAAGATCTCAAAGCAGGGAATTCATGTGAAAACAATTTAACACCTCTAGTAATTCGAGGAGAAAAAAAAATCCATGTTTCAAACAGGATCTTATCGTAATCATACAACACGTAATGAGTTATTGTAAGACTAGTTCAATGCCCGTGCGTTGCTACGAAACATAAAATTAGTAACAAAATATAAAGGTCAAGCAATAAAAGAAAATTGTGCTACAAGATCAAACATCTATTTCTCCCGATTACAAAAGTTTTTATGGTTTCTCCTCCAACATGAATTAAAACCAAATACATCCACATTCATCGTATTTAGAGATGATATTCTTAGTATACGTCCCGAAAAATCTTAAAATAAACAGTTACATTGCAACACGACTTGGATATCATTTACATCAAAACTTTGTCTATGATGTGAGTACTTATTTGTAGACAATGTTTTTTGTGATGTTTCCATGAGTTTTTACTCTTTGTACTTCTTTTGTGTTGTCTATTATCCATTGTAATTGACCAAAAGCAAGCATCACCATTTTACACCTTTCAAGCAAAAAACATGCAGTTCCCACCTTAGCAAGATCTTTAGAACTCACAAATCACATCAAACCATTTTGGAGAATAGATCATCAAGAGGTGAGTCTGAAATTTGGCCGACTGGCTGCCTCTCCACCTTCTGAGCAGGATATAAACGTGGTCAAGTAAGCGTCCCCATAGAAGCTCAGATTGGTTTACGATCTGGTTGTCACAACATTTCCTTCGGTGAGACCCCAATGAAGGCACACATTTGAAGTTTTCAAATAAAGAAGTTTATGAATCGGGAGGATATTGAGATAAGCGTGTTATGACTTACGAACTTCCCAAAAGGTAGAGCCAAAAATAGATGATTATTTTTTACTTGCAAAGATTTCCTCTAGCTAATGAGTGGATTGAATGTTACTCTTGACATCGCGAACAATCGAAGGAAGATGATGGGCAATGTGTCTAAGTCGGCGAGAACATAATCTGCGGTTGATCGACTTCAAGAAAGTCTTTGATTGGGTTTGAGACTAGCCAGTAAATGTAAGGGGGTGAATCGAGCGCATAAATAGCGTTGGCGGTGTTGTTTCAGAATAATTCGTGTCTATAACTAGTTGCTTTTCTTCTTTGGGTGATTCTGGCGCGTGTTTGGTGAGGGAGTATAAATACTCTGGAGTGTTGTGCAAGAAGAGAACAGAAAGAAAAGAAGATCATATTTGCCTTCCCATTTCTTCTGTCGCCTCTCCCATCTTCTCCCCACTTTCTCTTCGTTTGGATCACGAATCTCACGCCCCAGTGATCATTGGCGGCAAAGGGATATAACAAGGTGGTATCAGAGCTTCGTCCGATCCTTCTGACCGAGCTGCAAAATTTTTTCCAGGCTAGGGTTGGAGATATTTGGGATCGTGTTCTTGATCCTGAGCATCTCCGCATAAACCTTCGGGTTACCGAGTCTGGTTAGCTTGGTTTGATTGATCTGTGTGGCGATCGAAGGGTTGGGTTCGGGAACTCGTGCTTGCTTCGGCGATTTCACGTGCTCCTCGTAAAATCCCCATTCCCGATTCGTCCAATTTGACGATTGCTCACTACTGGCCTCCAAAGCCTTCCCCTGGAGCAGATACATTTTAGGCGATAAACAAGCCGCATGAACGAAGAAGAGCGAGTTAATTGGTGAAGGAAACCTCGACTTTGATGTTTCAGCGGCTCGAGATGATCGTCGACCAGCGACAACTTATGGCGCGCGCAAATTCACAGGCGCGCATGCGTCGAACAAAGTACCAAGGATCAGAGATGATCGCGCGTCGAGATGGAAGCTATCATACGCAGCGATCGTCAGACATGTGGCGAGCAAAAGCACCGATAAGCCATCACACGGAGAGCGGGCGAGTTACATGCGCTGACTCTACAGGAAGGTGGTTCTCACACGGCCGCACGAACCTTGGACGGCCACCGAGTTGGAGTCGTCTTCCTCGGAGTTCGATGGTCGTGCGAGGGTTCGCCGATTGGTATACTTGATACTCCGTCGAACCACGGTGTTCATCCGGGAAAGCGAAATTCCTCTTCCCAAATTGAACTTCCCCAAGTTTGATGGTCGGAATGCTTTCGCATCTGGAAAGACAATGTCTGCAGTATTTTCGATCTTCAATATTCCTCAAGCCCTCTCGGGTGTCGTTTGCTAATATGCATTTTGAAGGCAACTACGCTTGCTAAGTGGTGGCAAGTATATAAAGATGCGTAATGAGATTGGAGATTGGGAGGCGGTTCATGCAAGCCGTTGAAGCAAAATTTGGGGCATTCGATCAGAAGAGGTTATTTGCGGAATTGATGGACACCAAACAATTGGGTATCTCTTTTTTGATTACAAAACACAATTTGATGGGGTAATGTATGACTTATCCATGCAACAATCCATATTATGATGAGCAATTGGTTGCTTCCCATTTTATTAAAGGCTAAACACAATTAAGAGGATAGTTCAAGGTCCCGTTCTCGATCTGTTGTTAGTTTGCATTGCTTTCGCTAGTGTCAGCGGAGGATGTGTTCGGGCAGAGGAAGAAATGGAAGAATCGACAAGTATTTCATAAAGATATTGATAATTTTGGGAAGAATGAGAACGCTCCCATTAAAGCAAAAATTGGGCAAGGTGAATTATGGAAAGCCCGACAGTTGAAAGAGTATCGGCGTGCCAATGGACTCTGCTATCAATGTGGTGAGAAATTTGATGCTAATCATCATTTGCATTGTAAAAAAACAGTTCAAGCTCAAGTGAATGCCATCACAGTAGAGGAGCAAGAAAACACGTTAACTGATGGACTGCTTGATCTGTTGGAAATAGAAGAAAAGGACTCAAGAGCAGGCTTATCACTTATCTCTTCATGCTATGTCGAGAATCGACGAGGTGCCATCCATACGTTTTTACGGCTTTGGTTAGAAACCAAGTCATGTTGGTTTTATTGGACTAGAGAGCTCCCATAGTTTTGTCCATCTGAATTTTTGATGAAAATTGGCCGTGTTCCCCACGCGAGTGTCCTCCCACAGACGTCACGAGTGGCCAATGGTGAAACACTTCTTTGTCATCAGCGGTAACCAATTTGGAGTGGTGGGCGCGAGGTTACACTTTTCAAACCGATTTCAAAGTACTTCAATTAGGTGCGTTTGGCTGTGTTGGGCATGGATTGGTTACGCATCCATAGTCGATGTTGTGTCCGTTGGCGAGAGAATGGTTGAATTTCCTCATCGAGACACACTATTCAGCTCCAAGGTATCACCAAGCAACTCTTCTGCTTTGAATTGGCATCTATCACGACCCAAAACAGTTCACCAAATGGCACAAAGGGAATGATATCACAGGCAATGGCGGTGGTGCAACAGATGAAACCATCAACCTCGAGCCCTTTTGCGAAATTAAGCTTTATGGACAAGTATCGCCGGTTTGCTTGAACCCATCGAGTTACCACCCAAGCGGGACTATGATCATTTTATTCCATTATTAAGCGTGCGAGTTCCCATCAATGCTTTCGTCGTTATAGATATTCTCCGACTCATAAAGTGAAATTGAAAACAAATGTCCGAGATCTTTGTCCAAAGAATATTATTACTCCCAAGTATGAGTCCTTTCGCTTCCCGGTTCTCCTTGTCGGTAAGAAGGATTCGGTTCTTGGCGTTTGTGTTGATTCTGAAGATTGAATGATTTAACTATTAAGAATAAATTTCCTATGCCGTTATTGATGAATTACTCGATGAGTTGGCGGCACTCAGTATTTCTCCAAACTTGATTTCTTGATGGGCTACCACGAGATCCGCATGAAAGAACAAGATGAGGCGCATTTAAAACGCATCAACGCCTTTACCATGATTCAAGGTTATGCCGGATTTGGATTAACAAATGCCCAAATGACATTTCGATTAATATTATGAATCTTGTCCTTGCTCCATATCTCGAAATTTGTTTTGGTCTTTATAGACTGACATTTTGGTTTATAGCCCGAGTCTGATTCTCACATGAGCCATCACGACACGGATCCTTCACACTTTGCAAGACCACCAAATTGTTTGTGAAGAGAAGAAAGTGTTCATGTAACCGCTACATCTCCGTAAGAGTTAATGACTCTTCGAGAAGGCACTTCTCGTGAGCGAGATCGCGATAATATAACCAAGGTTCTCACCGCGCATAGTAGCAAGAACATGCTCGGATGATGATTACTCGAGCACAAGCAGATGAATGATGTGCGGTGGTTGCTCAACGACTCTAGCTAAGAAAAGCTTCTTGTCAATATGTGGATCCTCGGCGAGAATTTACTAAATCGAAGAGGGCATCAAAGGAAAGATAGAAGTTTCAAGATCTGTATTTTCCCATTTGTCTTCATTAAATGGGGCACCATATTGCTCCCCAATCCTTGGACCAAGGCCACTTTTCTTAAAAATTTTGCAGAGCACATAAGCATCCGAATGTTCAAAACAAACCAAGGACCAATTAGTTAAGTAAAACACCTCTCACTGAGATAAAAAGAGTTCTACTAAGATAAAAAAAACTTATTTTTACCAAAATCCAAAAAAGGAGTGACTATATCAAGGATAAATCATGCCACGGTGTAAAAAGGCATAGATTAGCTCAAATATATTCCTTCGAGTGAATAGGTGACTTAGATTGGTCCTTAAAATGAAATTGTTCAAACATTAGAATGATGACTTAGATTGGTACTTGCTTGACTTCCAAATAACACACCACTCATCAATTGTCAATGAAACATATGGAAAAGGACACATTTATTACATTTTGACCACATATGTTAACTTGTATTGTATTGAGCTTATTCATAATATAGTAAGCATTAGTGGTAGACATAGATACCTTTGAGAAACCAGTGAGAAACCAAATCATCATCTTCCATTTTGTATTCATACATCACCCAATCGATTCTGTTGCCTTTAGGTGCCTTGCATTCATGAAAAATCAATGTTTTCTTTGACCCAACAATGCGAGAGTTAAGCTCAATTATTCTATCTTTCCCAATGGTTTCCAAAGAACCATTTGGAGTGCCACGATTTGTCCTGGACCCATTAGGATATTTCTTGTCACGAGGACAAAGAAGAACCATTCAAGATCTTTACTTTGAAGACAGGAGTTTATCCGCACACAACAACGAGAATATCAAGGCAAGCTTGATCTGTTGGAAATAGAAGAAAGGACTCAAGAGCAGTGCTTATCACTTATCTCTTCATGCTATGTCAGGAGTCGACGAGGTGCCATCCATACGTTTTCTGGCTTTGGTTAGAAACCAAGTCATGTTGGTTTTATTGGACTCAGGGAGCTCCCATAGTTTTGTCCATCCTGAATTTTTGATGAAAATTGGCCGTGTTCCCCACGAGTGTCCTCCAACAGACGTGCGAGTGGCCAATGGTGAAACACTTCACTGTCATCAAGCAGTAACCAATTTGGAGTGGTGGGCGCAGGGTTACACTTTTCAAACCGATTTCAAAGTACTTCAATTAGGTGCGTTTGACGCTGTGTTGGGCATGGATTGGTTACGCATCCATAGTCCGATGTTGTGTCACTGGCAAGAGAGAATGGTTGAATTTCCTCATCAGGGACACACTATTCAGCTCCAAGGTATCACCAAGCAACCTGCTGCTGAATTGGCATCTATCACGACCGAACAGTTCACCAAATGGCACAAAGGGAATGATATCTGGGCAATGGCGGTGGTGCAACAAGATGAAACCATCCAACCTCAGGCCCTTTTGCAGGAAATTGCTGCTTTATTGGACAAGTATGCGCCGGTTTTTGCTGAACCCACTGAGTTACCACCCAAACGGGACTATGATCATTTTATTCCATTATTGCCGGGTGCAGTTCCCATCAATGCTCGTCCGTATAGATATTCTCCAGCTCATAAGACTGAAATTGAGAAACAAGTATCTGAGATGCTGTCCAAAGGTATTATTACTCCCAGTATGAGTCCTTTCGCTTCCCCGGTTCTCCTTGTCCAGAAGAAGGACGGTTCTTGGCGTTTCTGTGTTGATTACAGAAGATTGAATGATTTAACTATTAAGAATAAATTTCCTATGCCCGTTATTGATGAATTACTCGATGAGTTGGCCGGCACTCAGTATTTCTCCAAACTTGATTTGCGGGCGGGCTACCACCAGATCCGCATGAAAGAGCAAGATGAGGAGAAGACTGCATTTAAGACGCATCACGGCCTTTACCAGTTCAAGGTTATGCCGTTTGGGTTAACAAATGCCCCAGCGACATTTCAGTGTGTTATGAATGCTGTCCTTGCTCCATATCTCAGGAAATTTGTTTTGGTCTTTATGGACGACATACTGGTTTATAGCCCGAGTCTGGATTCTCACATGAGCCATCTGGACACAGTCCTTCACACTTTGCAAGACCACCAGCTGTTTGTGAAGAGGAGTAAGTGTGTCTTTGCGCAGAACCAAATTGAGTATCTGGGACATATTATTTCGGATAAGGGAGTAGCTACCGATCCACAGAAAACTCATGCCATGTTGCTATGGCCGTCACCCCGGTCTGTGACCGAATTACGTGGATTTCTCGGTCTTACTGGCTACTACAGAAAGTTTATCCGCAATTATGGGGTGCTTGCTAAACCATTAACTGATTTGCTCAAACAGAAAGCCTTCGCTTGGAATGATCAGGCACAGCAAGCGTTTGTTCAGCTGAAACACATGATGTCTTCGGCTCCAGTCCTTCAACTTCCCGATTTCACTCAGGCCTTCGAATTGGAAACCGACGCATGTGATAAAGGGGTGGGTGCGGTCCTTCTTCAGCATGGCCACCCTGTGGCTTACTTCAGTAAAGCACTCAGTGTCAAACATCAAGCCCTATCAATATACGAAAAGGAATTTCTGGCCCTCATGCTGGCAGTGGAAAAATGGCGCTCTTATTTGCAACATCAAGAGTTCACTATTCGGACTGATCATCGAAGCCTTTGCTACCTAGAAGAACAACAATTACAGTCGGAGATGCAACGAAAAGCGATGACCAGATTAATGGGCCTGCAATTTAAAATTGTATATAAGAAGGGCAAAGACAACGTTGTGGCCGATGCATTATCCCGTTCGGGACAGGTGATGCTGCTCCAGAACACCACTGAGGTGCGTCCGTTATGGGTGCAAGAAGTTGTTAACTCTTATGTTTCAGACCCTGTTGCTCAACAACGCTTGGCTCGGCTTGCTATTCATAGCCCTGATGAGGAAGGCTTTGCGCTTCACAATGGCCTCATCCGGTTCAAAGATCTGATTTGGGTTGGTAACAATTCCGCTCTTCAGACGAAAATCATTTCAGCTTTTCATTCCAGTGCACTCGGTGGCCATTCTGGGAGTCAAGCGACTTATCAGCGCTTGAAGCGGTTGTTTCATTGGGCGGGCATGAAAAGCATGGTTGAAGATTACGTCAAGCAGTGTTCTGTGTGTCAACATGCCAAGAGCGAGCGCATTCATCCGGCTGGTTTGCTTCAGCCGCTGCCTATCCCTGATAAAGCATGGCAGGATATTACGATGGACTTCATTGAAGGTCTTCCGATATCAGAGGGCTGTGATGCCATTCTTGTGGTGGTTGACCGTTTTTCAAAGTATGCTCACTTCTTGCCTCTTAAACATCCTTTTACTGCCCAATCAGTTGCGAAACTTTTCTTGGATCAGATCGTTCGTTTACATGGTGTTCCTCGCACCATTACTTCTGATCGAGACCGCATTTTTACTAGTCTCTTTTGGAAAGAGTTGTTTAAGTGCTTGGACACAAAACTGCAACTGTCAACGGCGTACCATCCTCAAACTGACGGCCAAAGTGAAAGAGTGAACCAATGTTTAGAGATGTATTTGAGGTGTGCTATACAGGATGCTCCTCGGGAATGGAAGACCTGGTTGTCTTTGGCGGAATTTTGCTACAATTCTAATTTCCATACAGCGCTTGGTTCTTCTCCTTTCAAGGTCCTTTACGGATGTGAGCCCAATTATGGCATCCTTCCTCCTGAGTATAGCAGTGTCTCTGAAGAAGTCACTCAAGTGTTACAGGAGCGGGACCAGTACACTGAATTGATTAAGTAGCATCTGGCCAGGGCTCAGAATCGCATGAAATTACAAGCGGATCGTCACCGCCAGGAACGACACTTTCAAGTTGGCGAACAGGTGCTACTTAAACTTCAGCCTTATGCTCAGCATTCTGTGGTGAATCGCCGCTATCCCAAGTTGTCTTACAAATTTTTTGGGCCTTATTCGGTATTGGAGAAAGTCGGGTCTGTGGCATACAAGTTGAATTTACCGACCGACAGTCATATTCACCCTGTTTTTCACGTTTCTCAATTGAAGCCCTTTCATCCGAACTACTCTCCTGTTTTCTCCACCCTACCCAAGATTGCTGCACTGGATACTCAAACAACTACACCAGAGCAGATATTGGACAGACGTTTGGTAAAGAAGGGCAATGCTGCGGTTGTTCAAGGACTTATTAAATGGTCTGGCATACCGGAGGAGTCGGCCACCTGGGAAGATCTCTCTGTTCTTCAGGAGCGTTTCCCATCCGCATTTGCTTGGGGACAAGCAAAGTCTGACGGCGGGGCACATGTTACTCTTCAGCATGCAGAGCAATCGAAGGAAGATGATGGACAGGCTGAAGTCGGCGGGGAACATACCGGTTGATCGACTTCAGTAAAGTCTTTGATTGGCTGAGACTAGCGCTCGTAAATGTAAGGGGTGAATCGAACGGGTAAATGACGTTGGCGGTGTTGTCGGTAATTACTGTGTCTATAACTAGTTGCTTTTACTGCTGGGTGATTGCGCGGGTGTTTGGTGAGGGAGTATAAATACTCTGGAGTGTTGTGCAAGAAGAGAACAGAAAGAAAAGAAGATCATATTTGCCTTCCCATTTCTTCTGTCGCCTCTCCCATCTTCTCCCCACTTTCTCTTCGTTTGGATCACGAATCTCACGCCCCAGTGATCATTGGCGGCAAAGGGATATAACAAGGAGATACCTGGTTATCAGGCAATTTTGGATAATCTCGAATATCCATGGCAATCTCCGTAATTGGGCCTTGATCAATGGAGCACAATGCATTCTCTATTCTTGATCGAATATTTTCGAACATCACTTGAAGGCGGTTTTCGGCGTCGGCAAGGGACCCCGCCATGGTAGCCTGACGAAGACCCCACCACCCGGGCAAGAGATCGCATACCAACTTGGAAACAAATTTGTTAGTAACAGATGCCAATTCAATATTCTTAGAATATCCATCATCAAGGGCATCTTGAACCATCTGCAAGTTTGTCATTGAGTCGACCACAAGATCACCATTATCGAGAAACAATGCCCAAAAAGCGTGATACACTCTCGGCCGAGATCACCGGAAGCCTCCAATTTGCGTTCATAATCGTGTGAAAATAGCCATCGCCATATTTGTCGGACGTTGAATAGTGCCGATGACCAACTCATCAAGAAATCACGCAATAACCATACATAGATTCCAAAGCAATAAGGAGAAAATGCACCGGATATGACACGAGATGACTCTGAAGACTTTCTGAAATTATTGTTTGTTGTCGGCCAAATCTGGTGCGAACTTTTAAAACGGCAGTGAGAAAAGTTCACCCACCGCAGACGCTCATAAGTGGCACTACCAATGGAGAATTTCAACGGAACAATGAAGGTCCGTCAAAACCTTTGAATATCTCAAGGTCTCAAGATCGAAGATAGCGAGATGCAATGATCCGACAAAAAGAGGAAGAAGGAATTAATAGTAGTAGAACAATCGCCAAATGAGGCCTTAGTTCTCCCATTATATGATTGTTAGAACACGTTGTCCCTAGACAACTCCAACAAATTCACATCAAATTCGTAAGAGACCCACGAGCTAGAAGCTTAAGTGCTACTAGCCAGGGTAACGCGCTACGCTGCGTCATGTATGACGATGCAACGTATAAAATTTGAGAAATTTAGTCGTATTTTCAGTTTTTGCATTTTTTTTAAAAAAGATGGGTCGTTAGGATCTGTCGGTGAATCTATAGGCTACTATAAATCTTTGACAAATCTGTGTTTTTTTAGAAAAACGTGGTTGTTTTTTTACGAAATCTGAGAAATTTGGTCATATTTTCAGTTTTCGTTTTTTTAAATGAGTCATTTGGACCCGCTGATGAATCAATGGGCTACTATAAAACTTCGACGAATCTATGTTTTTTTTAAGAAAACCGCGGTTAGGACCCGTCGGTGAATCTATGGACTGCTATAAACCTTTGACGAATCAATGTTTTTTTTAGAAAATCGTGATTGCCTTTTTTTTATGTATTTTCGGTTTTTGTGTTTTTTTTAAAAAAGGGTTGGTAGGATCCGTCGGCGAATCTGTGGGCTGCTATCAACCTTCGACGAATCTGTGTTTTTTTGTCGAGACATATTTTTATTTCTGAGTCTGCTTCTCTAAAACTCCCTGAGAGGAGCTAAATGTAAATCGTAGAGAGACCTAAAGTAATCTATTTTTTTTCCGAGGTCCGGTCTACTAAAAATCACCAGGAGGACCTAAATGTAAACCACAGAGGGACCTAAACATAATTTTGAATTTTTTCAAGTCTATTTTATTAAAAAACTGACCGAAGATCCTAAACGCGATTTCGCATTTTTCGGAGGACCTTTTTGCAAACGCGCTGATGTGGCATGGCTATATATAGTATACATACATTCCCTCTGTCTAAATTTATAAGGTATATATTTTTTAATAGTTTTATCATAAATATAGGATATATTTCATATTCCAAAGAAAAATTAGAGTGATATTTCCTTTATGCCATTAATAAATATCTATATTTACTTTATATTCGCTACATGTATATATTGAGTATAATGCTTTGTCATAATAATTAGGGATAATCAAGCCATGTTTCAATATCTTCTTGGTTTATGTACTAAGAAAAAATATGTCTTTTAAATTTCAACAGACGAAGTACTATACGTTTTAATTTTAACTAGTTCGTGCTTTATTTTGTTTATCTTGGAAATTAAATTAAAGAAGATTGATACACTAATCCAAAAATCTAGAAGCCTTTTAAGTTGCTTAGGACGTGGTACTACCCTTATGTATGAGAGGTGCTTTCATGTTTTTTTTTCTTTAAAAATTATATAAATATTAAATCATTAATGAAGATTACTTATCGTTTGTTTTAAAATTTATATAATTTATATTAAAAATGAAAATATGGACTAGTCAACTAAGGACAACTCCAAATTCCAAGTCCAGAGAGCACGTCGCTACCTCTCTGTCGCCGTAGTCTTCTCCGCTTCAGTGGTGGTGGTGGTGGTGGTCCTTGGTGGTCGGCGCCCTGGCCTTGAGGCGGCCAGGGCAACCGCTCGGGCCCCCGCCCATGGGCCCCACCCTGGTGTACCGTGTACATTACATATTTACATGCATGAGGAGTACTGCGTACATGCATGCATGAGTCCTGTCCTGGGCTGGGAAAGTCATTAGCGAATAGCGAAACGGAAACCAAAACGTCACTTTGGCACTTGGCCGGGCCTGGCGCGTGGCGTGAGGAGTCCAAAGTCCTGGACGCTTCGCGAGTCGCGGTCCTCGCGGACAGCCAAGCGCCCTAAGGAATCAACTAGTCAAGGTCGATCTCAAGGACGCCAGCCGCCAGGACGGGGCGACGCCGCGACGGGCGACGCTCCTCTGACGCTCACGCCGTCACGCCGCACGCGCCGATGCCGCAACGCGACGCGCACGCGAGGCGATCAGGATCAGCATCGGGCCAGGCGGGAGTGCCGAGTGTGGGACGAGACGACGAGTCGACGAGACGACAAATCCGGTGACGCCCACGACAAATCCCAATCGCCTACGCGCCGACGTTTCATCCGTGAGTCATTAGGTATTGTCGTATTGATTTTGCTAATTACCCTAACAACGTGATTACATGTATTATATTTAACATATTAATTAGATGGATCGGTAATTTGATATTTCATATTTGGTTTATGAATTTGCAGTAGGCCACTTATGTCGTTTGATTGGACGCGTTGATGCATATATGATATTGGGATTTGAGAGTTCTACATAATCGGTAATAATTTTTTATTCATCGAGAAGATATTATTGGATGAGATTGATTTGATACCATCATCAATGACCGCATCTAGACATGTTAGAAGGAACTTTTAAGGTAATCTTTGTAATATGTATTTTTCTTTCTTGTTCTTGATATGAATAATTTTTTTTAGATCATCTTGAGTATTTATTAGTAACAATTATATATATATAGAAGGGTCCCTATTTTAAATCTCGTCCCGACACCTGAAATCTCAGGACCGCCGCTGCTCGCCCCTGAAATCTCAGGACCGCCGCTGCTCGTGGTCGGTGCCATCCAAAGTCCAAAGCCCTAGCCCTAGCTTCGTCCGGGTCGCTGGAGATGTCGTCATGGCTGCGCAGCGCGGTGAGCCGGGCGGTGGAGGCCGGCGGCCGCAGCGGCGTCGCCCGCGCCGTCAAGGGCTACGCCGACGCCGTCGCCCACCACGCCGGCCAGGCCGTCGCCGACATCCTCCACGACCGCATGGTGAGCTCACCAGCCCTTCTTCGCCGTCATCCTCTTCTTCGGTTTGCCCGAATCCAAATGCGGCTTCTTCTGGGGCGTGGGGGACGGGGGACGTGAAGCAAAGATGGGAATTATTTGGGGGTGGGGGTTAGTTCGTTGCATCTGAATGCAAATGTGAGACCTGCAGTACACTAGTTTAGAATCGGAGCTTTAATTTGTGCCATGCGACTACTGCGGTTAGTGCCCTAATTTGTTTTTGCTTCGAATTAGAGGGCGGACACGAGCTTCATTCGGAGTCTGGGATGCCTCTTGTTGTGTTGATGAATGTATGGCTCCCAAATTTTAGCTTCAATGTTGCTGGGGTAGCCTTTTAAATCCATTCGCGCGCGCACACGCACACAAAAACCTCATCCTTATAGCATTCATGATCCCTTAGTGGCATTTTGTATACAAGAGTGAGTCACAGACTTCGTCTATCAGTGGTAGATCAATTACAAGTCTGGAAATGATTTTTAGGCTTGGTTTTGATCTCGGTGATTCTGGATATGTGACATTTGGAGCCTTTTGGAGGGGACTTAGTTGCAGCTTAGGTTTGCATATTGCAAGGTTCGGACCAATATGCTTCTTTTGCGCTTACAAATTAAGCAACCTTGGTATTGGAATGTTTTGTTTGTGGGGAACATTGTCTGTCTTAGATTTGATGTCTTCGGAAGTTAGATAAAAGGGAGTGGTTCTCTTACACAAGGAAACAAACTAATGATAAGATTCTTACTTAAGTTTAGGATGTGAAGTATAGCGATCAGGTCGCAAGTTGAACTGTTCTACTTAACTCCAATCTGTATGGGTTTTAAGAGTTATGTTAATAGTGAGACGATTTATGTTTAAGCTGCTGTGTTGTTCATCTGTCTGTGACACGGAGTAGTTGGCCCATGAAGTAGGGAAAGTTAAGAGTTAAAGACTTTTAGTCCTATTGCAGTATATAGATTGAATACCATTACAGCATGTTCATCTGCTTCCTTTTGTTTTTTTCTATGTTGTGTTTGCTACTGTGTGATTTGCAGGGTGCTCAGGACTACAAAAGTTTCAAGAAAACAGTAGTGCGTTTGGAAGAGGCAGCAGTTTCATGCCATGGGGGTGAAAGATTTGAATTGTTAAAACGTTGGTTGGGAGCATTACAGGACATTGAGGCTGAACTTGGCGGTTCAGATTTGAAGGATTCTGAACATGATTCTTCTGGTGAATTGAATACTTTAAAACCACCATTGGTGAGTTTGTGTGTTCCACGTTCATGTTGTTTGTTTCATCTAGTCATTTTGAGAAGACATTGATTTTAGTTAAGTCTTTTGACTTTTATACACACATTAGTTATCTTTTGGACTTCCTTGAGTTCATATGTTCTTTTTAAACTTAACTGTTGGGAGCAGGCTTTGTTTTATGATGCTGATATTGAAGGAGCACCTATGAATTTCCGTGATGTATTCCTGTACAGCAAAGCACTTGAAGGTATTACACTGTCCATGGTGAGTTAGCCCAACCATGCTGTCCTGGCTACATATAATCTATTTCAGTCGGCTTAATTTGTTCTGAAACCAGTTCATACTTTCAATTCTAGAATGCTATTGTTTGTTTACTCGGATTGATGCTCAGCAGTGTTAATCTTTTATAATCAGATTCTTGAAGCTCCTTCTGAGGAAGAAGTTTCACTTCTTTTGGAAATTTTTGGGTGAGTTTGCTTCAGAAATCACCTGCTAATATATTTTTTTTTCTTTGAATATAGATAAACTTTTCGAAGCTTTCAAACTGCTTTGTTAAATGTTATTAAGTGGGGTCCTGAATACAAGATTTAAAACTACTACAATCCTTCACTTATTTTGGACTTTACTATATGTTGATATCAGACACATGATATCTTTTGTTGTTACTGATGTGGTAACTATTCATTTTGATCTTATGATGAGGAAAAAAAAGAAGCTTCACATATACACCATGCTAGCAACTCCCTGCTTATTTTTTGATAGAATCGTAATAGGTGATTGATTGGATTTGTTATTTCATTCTCTTGTTTCAAGTTTGCAATTGGGTTTACCATTCAAATCTAACCTTAGATGTTCCTTATGTTCTGTTCTTAGCTTTCGACTGACACATGCACCTAACAGTTATTTAGATATATATTCAATAGTAATTTATTATACATATAGTTTTTTTCTGAGCATTCTGTACAATCAGCTACTTCACAGTCCATGCATATCTCTGTTGGATCTTCTCTGGTCAGTGAATGTTTTGTAAGTTACTGAATTTGCCATTGCAACTAATGTTGGTTTTTACAGCCTGTGTCTTACTGGAGGGACAGAAGTCAACGAGGCAATCATGAAAAATGTACAAGACTTGGCCAAGTCATTTTCAAATTACAAAGATGAAGTCCTGGTATGTTTCTGGTTGCCTTTAATCATTTTTTAAAGAAAAAAATCACCACATCAATTTTAGGCTACATTTTCTGCACAATCCTCAACATAAGTGGCGCCTGATAGTTCTTGCTTGTTCTGTTATGTAGTTTGTACATATCATAACATAATTGTCACACCATACACGACTACACACACATTCCCTCGAATAGATTCTTGTGGATCCTTCAAATTAAATAGAAATGTGATTTTCATGAACATATTTAGGTGAACCTGGAGTAGCCATGCTAGACCCTTATGATTGGCTGTGCTGACTCCTGGCTTCAACAGTAGTGAAGTACTTATGCGGTATACATGTTCTTAACAACACTACAGGAACCTAAGAAACTATTTCTTAAGCAAATATAGATATCTATTTTCTAGCAGTTCTTATTTTTGGAAACACTTTCTAAGATGCATTTTCTCATATAATTATGAGGTGAAAACTGATTTTGATGCACATATTGCTAAACTTTGTAGATGGGAAAATGTGTCCAATGATGCATTGTATCTGTGTGAATAGGTGAAGCGTGAAGAGCTGCTTGAATATACCCAGAGTGTCATTTCAGGACTAAAGAGAAATGCTGACATTATGAGGTGATACTTAAGCTGCTAATTAGCTGCCTACTCTTATTCTGAGTGGTTGTTATCTCCACAATCTGCAATTTGTTTTCAATTATGAGACTTTTGTAGCTTAATTACACAGAACAGAAAAATTGTCAAACTGTGTTTCCATTTTCTTTCTAGCAAGTAGTAAGATCTCAAGTATGAACTAATCACACTTGAAGGCCTCTAACAAAAAATATCAAATACTGTGGATCAATAATTTCTCCAACACCAAGATCCCCAAATACTTTTTTAGAGAGATACATGGTGCTTTTATTTATGTGTTTCAGGTTATATTAGCTTCTTAGTTTGTAGCTTATATTTAATTTCAGGATAGATGCTGAAACCTTTGAGTTGTGGAGAAAACTAGATGAGAAGGAGAAATTACGATCTCAATCAACTGAAGATCAATATAAAGCATCAGAGAATATTGCTGTTGCCAATATCGAGGTATTACCTAGTCATATATACTTGACTTTTGCTTGCTTGCTCGTTTGTTTTATCATAGTTTGTTGACTTCACTAGTGCTCAGTGGCTAGATGTGTGAAGAGGTTTTTTGTATTTAGCTCTGCTATCTGACTTGGGAATTCATTTTGATCAGTGGCGTTGGTCGCTTTATAGTTGATTACTTCAAAGAATCCAAGTACAAATATTTCACATAAGCTTCTAATTGATGTTGACCCCATAAGTCTTGTTATGAATAGCACTTGTATTCAATATGAGGCCCTAAGGCCGATATATATACACCGGTACAGGAGGCTAAATATGCACTAAACCCCTTATACAATGGGAATATACAAGAAGATATATATATACATCTAACACCCCCCCTCAAACTCAAGGTGGATCAAACACACTGAGTTTGGAGAGAAAGAACCGATGCTGAGCTCTGGTTTGCGCCTTCGTGAAGAAATCAGCCACCTGAAGCTCTGAAGAAACATAGCGAAGGGCAATAATATCATCCTGAACCTAAGCGCAGTATAAGAAGCGTCAACACCAATATGCTTAGTAAGCTCATGCTTTCTGGGATCACGAGCAATACTAATAGCACTGTCTTGTCGGACAAAAGAGGAGTCGGCATAGAAAGCGAAACACCAAAATCTGCAAGCAACCATCAGCCAAGTCACCTCTCAGTCACAAGAGCCATAGCACGCAACTCGACCTCTGTACTCGAGCGAGATATTGCTATCCGCTTCTTAGTCTTCCAAGAAATGAGGAACCACCAAGAAAAACACAATAGGCGTAAAGAGATCGACGATCGAGGAATCGCTAGCCTGTAGCATCACAAGAGGCTGGAGTCAAGAGAGCTAGAGCGAGGAAAGAACAAAGACGAGAGATAGTGCCGCGAAGATAACGCAGAACACGGATATGATGAGTGAAGCTAGGTAGGGCGAAACAAATGACTCGAAATATGCCTGATATCTGAAATATCAGGACGAGTGACACCCAGATAGACTAAACTCCCTATGATGTGACGATAACGAGTAGGATCAGAAAGAGGCACACCATCACTGGCGCAAAGATGAACATTGAGCTCCATGGGAGTCTCCACAGTCCGGTGATCAGTAAGAGAAGCACGATCAAGAAGACCCTGAATGTATTTTTCTTGAGAAAGATAGAAGCCCTCAGGCGTGGAGGAAACCTCAATCCCAAGAAAATAACGAAGAGGACCAAGATCAGACATAAGAAACTGCTCACTCAGACGTGCCTTAACAAAGGCAATATACTGAGGATCATCCCCAGTAAGAATCATGTCATCAACATAAAGGAGAAGAAGAGTCCGACCACGAGACGATGTGTGCACAAACAAAGCAGGATCATGATCACTAGCAGAAAACCCAGCAGTAGTAATTACAGAAGCAAAACGCTGAAACCAAGCGCGGGGAGCCTGCTTGAGACCATAAAGTGAGCGACGAAGGCGACAAACCATACCCTCAGGAACAGAATACCCAGGGGGTGGCTGCATATAGACCTCCTCATGCAACTCGCCATTAAGGAAGGCATTCTTAACATCAAGCTGAGATATGGACCACTCACGAACAGAGGCCACAGCAAGAAGAGTGCGAACAGTGGTCATGTGAGCAACAGGAGCAAAGGTCTCATCATAATCCCGACCATGTTCCTGCTGAAAACCACGAGCAACGAGACGGGCCTTATAGCGCTCAAGAGAACCATCGAGCGAGTCTTAACTTTATAGACCTACTTACGGTAATCGGACGGGCGAGAGGAACAGAACAAGATCCCGTGCTGTCGCGGCTCAAGAGCAAAGAATCTCCTCGGACATCGCAAGTCGCCATTCGGGATGAAGAATAGCATCTCGGTAGGAAGTCGGCTCGAGAAAGAACGGTACCAAAAAACCTGCCAATGTAATCGTCCAAAACCATACCGATCAGCCTACCGACGGCCGATGTCCACGAATAAATAGGCCGCGGGGAAGAAGAACCAGGAGCAGATGTCCCAACAGGAAATGATGATTCAGCAGGAGAAGCTGAAGCATCAGGAGAAGATGGCACATCGGAGGAAGGTAGCGGAGAAGAAGCATCCATAGGACGCTGACGTGTATAGACCTGTGTGACAGGAGGCTTGGCAGTATAGTCAGGAACCAAAGGAGAAGGCTCCAAAGAAGACACCACAGATTGTATGTCAGAGGAAGGCACAACAGGGGAAGGTGCTACAGAAGAAGGTACCAATCTAGAAGTCGGCACATGCGCAATAGCAGCATCAGGAATAAACAGAAAAGAAAGAGGATCAACAAGAGACGCAGAGGAAGCATCAGAAGAAGGACGAGGATAAAAAGGACGAGATTCATCGAAGACCACATCCCGAGAAACCCGCATCCGTCGAGCAACAGGATCCCAACACCGATATCCCTTGTGCTCAGCACTATACCCAAGAAAAACACACTCAGCTGACTGAGCAGTCAACTTAGTGCGCTCACGGGGCGCAAGAAGCACATAGCACACGCAGCCAAAAAGACGAAGGCTGGAGTAGTCAGGCACCTTGTTAAAAAGATGCTCAAAAGGAATACCACCCTGAAGGGCTGAAGACGGCTGAATGTTAGTCAAATAAGTGGCGAGAAAGCGACCTCGGCCAAGTGAGGGGAATGAAGAAGCAAGCATGAGAGCACGAAAGGCCTCAAGAAGATGGCGATGCTTGCGCTCAAGAACGCCATTCGAGCATGAGCACCAGATAAGAAAAGCGAGCAAGAGTACCTTGCTCGAAAGAACTGACAAGAGCCTCGAAAGATACTCGCCTGCAGAGTCAGCACGAAAAACACGAATAGAAGTGTCGAAATGAGTATGAACCATAGCAGAGAAATTCTTATAGATGGATAAAGCCTCACTACGATTTTTCATAAAATAAATCCATGTGTGGCGAGAAAAATCATCTATAAAAAGAATATAATATCTGTGACCTCCTTTGGAAACAAAAGGAGCAGGACTCCATACATCTGAGTGAACAAGATCAAAAGGACGCTCAGACACTGACTCACTAGAATGATAAGGAAGCTGAATCTGCTTTCCCAATCGACAACCCTGACACTGGGCTAAGGACTCATGACCTGAAACCAAACCTAAAAGACCACGACGAATCAAAGTAGACAAACGGGAGCCACAAAGATGACCCAGCCGATGATGCCACCGAGCAAAAGACGAAGGGGACGAAAGCGAACAAAGCGGAACCGACAGATCGAGGTGCGGCGGAAGAAAGATGAAGCCGATCAAGCTTCCAGAGACGCCGAGAGTCCGCGGCGGCGAGGCGATACCAACCAGGCGACCGTGCGCGATCTGAACATAACAAAAGTCGAATCAAGAATAACGCGATACATGATCGATGAAGCGGCCAGCGGACATAAGCTGCATGGTTAGGTTTGGAACATGTGAAACATCAGGAACATGAAAAGAGTTAGACAAAAGGGTGCCCTGTCCAGCAACAGACAGAGGAGATCCATCAGCTGTATGAACGGTAAGATAACGAGAACAATGACGCATGGAAGAAAGATAGGTGCAATGAGGAGTCATATGAAAAGAAGCACCAGAATCGAGAATCCATGCATGAGTACCTGAAGTGGAAGCAGAAGGTGGCCCTCGATGAAAGACGAGCGGCAGCAGAACCGGTCGATTACAAAAGTCTGAGTCACAACACTAGCAGACTCGGACGGTGAAGAGGCAACAAGGCGACGAAGGAGCATGAGCATCTCTGGGTGATGAATCATTAGAACTCCTCGAGAGCCTCGAAGATTAGCACTATCGTAACCTGTGAAGAACGGCGAGCTGAGCCCTCTGCTCCTTCTTCTTCTGTAACAAAAAGCCTCCACATGGCCACTTTTCCCACAAAGAGTACAATGAAGACCACCACCCTCACCACGAAAGCGAAGGAGAGGGTCTTGTGCAGAACAGTGGAGGAGCAATGGGTCGAGCGTCGAAGAACGAATAACCAAAGCGAAGACGATCAGTAGACCGGCACGAAGACGAATCTCCTCGTTACACATCGGCAAGAGCATCCATCAACGAAACACAAGGATGACGAGCAAGAAGTCGAGCACGAAGAGGCTCAAACTCATCACGGCCGGTCAAGAAGTCATAAGTCGGCGATCTCAAGATCGACTTGACCACAGCCAACCGACATGTACTAGGTGACAACTGAGGACCAAGCGCATCAAGCTGACGCCAGATAGCAGACATCTAGGTGTAGAACTCATCAACACTAGAATCACCCTGACGGAGAAGTTGCTCCTGACGAATAGCAGCAAGATAGGTAGACTGACCAGTGGGCTCATAACGATCACGAAGAAAAGACCACATCTGATGAGCATGCTCAAATGCAACAATGTCATCAGCTAAACGAGCCTCCATGCTAGCAGCCAGAATAGAACCAGCACGAGCATCCTCATCGAACCATGTCCTGTAAGCACTAAACTGAGACTCATAAGATACCAGACTGTCCTCATAATTTGCAAGAAGCTTTTCCTTATCTGCATCAGAAGCCTTATGCGGAATCACGAGGCGTGTGGGAGCGATGAGGGCGAGGCGGGCGAGGAAGCTTCGCCAAAGGAGAAAATCCCAAAGACGAAGGCCACGCATATGAAGACGCATATGAGAAACCCAGCCACGATAGTTGGTACCATCAAACAACACCGGGCAGCGTAGAACAGGAACGCCGCTCGAAGAAGACGAAGAGGGCGCCATAACAGAACAGCAACGGTCGACGGCTAGAGCGCAAATAGAATAGCGGCGGAAGCAAGTTTTTTTACCAAGCGTGACCTAACAAGTCACAAACAAGAGAAACAGAGGAGGCTGGCGGCGCGCATGAAAGCCACCGGGCGCAGGCTCGCGTGAAGACAATGAGCGGCAATAGCTGACGGGCGAGCCGCGTCACAAAGCGGCACAGCGCAGAGGCGCCGACACATGGGCAGACGACGCCGATCCGGCGGTCGAACGAGCAATACAGTCCGAGATGACGCAGGAGGGGCAGCGACGGCGAGCCGAAGCGAAGCCAAGCAGCAAGTGAGCCAGCGAAGCCAAGCATGCGTGAAGCCAAGTGAGCCATGCGCCGAGAAGGTTTAGCTAGCGGAAGCAAGGAGCGACAAAGTGACGGACGACGAGACACTGGCAAGTGAGCAGCAGTGGCGGACAACGAGCGCGACAAAATGCCACCAAAACGAACCGTGAGCAGAGGACCCGTGGGAGAGGCTGGTGGCCACCGGGCGACGAGATCGACGAACCGCCGGCAGGAGCAGAGGACCTAATTATGGCTCTGATACCATGTTATGAATAGCACTTGTATTCAATATGAGGCCCTAAGGCCGATATATATACACCGGTACAGGAGGCTAAATATGCACTAAACCCCTTATACAATGGGGATATACAAGAAGATATATATATACATCTAACAAGTCTATGGCTCTATGCTACTCCCTCTGTTCAAAAATATATTTCATTTTGGACATTGACATGGTCTCCCATATGTAAGTTTAGCCATCATATTTTTATAGTAATATGTTAGCATAAAAATATAAAGATACTATATTATGAAATACATTTCATGAAAAAAATTAATGGCATCATTTTCACATGATCAATCTAAATAGTTTTGCACATATTAATGGTCAAAGTTAGGAAAGTTTGACTACTTGCGTTCCAAAACATCTTATATTTTCGAAAGGAGGAAGTGTATTTTAGTCTAGCTAGATATACGTTCTTATAGTATACCAGAAAGGTCCTACCTGAAAACTACTAGAAATAACGCTAAATTTGTTAGGAACATTTGTATATTCTCCCTTTACTGTACATGCATGATGAATCTATTTGCTCTGACTAATACATTTTCAAGTTTTTGTTAATATTTTTTTTATCTTGTTCTACTGATACTCTCTTTTCTTTTCAAGGCTCTTAAAGAACATAATCGTGTTCTCTGCTTTTCTCCAGGCCTTAAAAGAAGCACTTACTGAAGTCCGTTTGTGCTCTAGAGTGGAAGAACTTCTACTGAAGAAGAAGTCAATTACTCCTGGGGACTCCGTGGAGATTCATTCTCAGAAGGCATGCTTGTGTATTATCTTTATAAGCTTTCAATGTTGATCTATGAATTATGATCTCTTGTATTCCTTATATTGTTACTGTGGTAGTCCCTTTAGAATGTAATTGCAGGTTAGCAATCCTAGCAAAAGCATTGTGTGTGTGTTTGTGGGGGATTACTCACCTTCAGAACTTTCTTTAATTGCCTTATGTTTGCAATTGCTGACAGTTTAACAGTACCCCCTTCCTTAAATGGCAAGGTTCTACATTGATTGTTTCCTACATAAATCTTCACTTATCTGCTTAGATTCTTACTTCTTTGGAATCGAATACGCATTTCCATGCTGATGCTTTACTTGGTTATGCTGGTTCTCGTACTTTTCATGAGAGTCAGCAGACTTAAAAAAGGATGATAGTATAGTTATCATTCTGAGAAAGTTTAGCGTAAGTAGGGTTTGTGTGGCTCAAAATGGTGTTTTAGTTGTTTTTTGGTGATTGTGATGATTACCATATGAGCTTTTCAGCTTTAAGTAATTATTGTGGTAGCCTTATCATGAATTCTGTTTAGACCTGCAAATAACGATGCTCACAAAATCTTGCAGGTCGATAAACTAAAAGTACTGGCAGATTCCCTTACTAATTCATCCTCCAAGGCAGAACAGCGTATTTTGGACCACAGGTTTTGCTTCTGAAATTATTTTTGCTTTATGAAATATTTGTTTTGTTATGTGCTCATTTACCTATTCCTTCTTATTTGTCAATAGCATCTAGGACAGATTTATGCTCCATTTGGTTGAAAATTCTTGCTCTACTATCATTTGTTGCATGCTTGTGTATACAACAACAACCAAGTCTTTTGTCCTAAACAAGTTGGGATATGCTAAGAATGCAACCCAATCAAAGTTAAAAGACCCCTAAATCTTCATCTTAGATCATGGTTCGAGTACGTGAATCATTAACTTCCATGCACTCCTATCTAACGTCAACAGTTTGGATAAATTCCAACCCCCCAAGTTTCTTTTAATTGCTTTTTCCCGCGTTAGTCTCGGTCGATCTCTACCTCTTATGTTTTTGAGATGGCTTAAAATTCAACTACCCACCGGTCTTTCAAGATGCCTTACCATCTCAAACGATGTTGGACAAGCTTTTCTTCAATTGGTGCTATCTCAACCCTATCATGCTTGTCATCATTGCGGATTCGATCTTGCCTTGTATGACCATAGATCCACTACAGCGCTGCATCTCTGCTACACTCATCTTTTGTATATGTTGTCTTTTTATCATTCAACATTCCGCTCCACAACATCGCAACTCTGATCCCCATCTAATAGAACTTAACATTTAACTTTTGAGGGACTTTCCTATGACATAGGATACCAGATGCTTGGCGCCATTTCGCCCACCCCGCTTGTATCATGTGGCTAACGTCTTTATCAATCTTGCCGTCACTTTGTCTCACGTCTTCGTCAATATTGCCGTCACTCTGTAGAATTGATCCCTAATATCGAAAGTTTCCTTTTTGGGCGCTACTTTTCTGTCCAGACTAACATCTCCATCATCTGTCATAGCACCGTTGAAAACACACACATATACTTAGTTTTAGTCATACTAAGTCTAAAGTCTTTCGATTTGTATATCTTCCCTGCTTGTGTATGTCTTCCCTTTTTCATTGAGGACTCAGCTGAAAATTTGATGAGCAGTGCTTATATGCTTTCCCTCCAAATACAAATCGCACAAATCTTGAAGCAAGCGAAGGGGTAGATAATCACCATCTACTATTCATTCATGTTGTAATATTTGTGCAATTTTCAAAAAGAAAAGCATAGAAGCACCTCTCAAATTTGATTGAAAATTTTGAAGTTTACACATCCCACACGAAAAAAAGTTATCATATTAAGACTCACTCCAATATTTGCATGAACATTCTAATATAATATGTACCATGCTCTGAAGTCTGAAGTCTGAACTGGTGTGTGCTCAGAACTGTGCTGTTTTTAGCTGGCTTCTGGGGTTATTGAACATATTAGACAGTTGGCTATTTTACAATTAAAACTAGCACTTGAGAACTTGTAGCTGACTAGTTGTCATTGTATTAATTCACTGATTATACATCAGTTATTTTGTTTGGCCATTTTTGTTGCCTTGTGATGTTGTATCTTTGTGTGGCTTCATTTTCTTTTAGTTTATAATTTTCTACACTCATCTTTCTTTGTATGTTTGAAATAATCAAATCAGAGTACCAGCAAGTTTTAGTTGAGTTTTTTTTTGAAAAATTTGTTCTTATACCAGGCGTCAGAAAGAAGATGCTTTGAACTTTCGTGTTAAAAAAGAGAATGAAGTGAGTGCAGCTGAGAAGGTAAGACTGCTGGACTTGTATGAGGGAATATATTGGTGCACTTTTGGGACTTTAATTCAACAAGTCAATATTCAACAAGTCAATAGAAAATTATGCCCCATTTGGAGCTCACGACTCATTGGGATTTCATAGGAAACTTCACATCCAATGATAGTGGATGTTTGCTTTCCTCCAAAATTCCCACAGAATTCCTGTGTTCCAAATATGGTCAACTTGTCATTTTTCATCCACTACCTACCTGTATTTATGTCCAATGCCTTGTGTCTGTCCACTTATATCTGTAGCTTCATATTTGTTCAAACTTGGATGTTATAGGAAGATGGTTGTGCATGTTTAATATGGAGTTCTCAGGTCATACATTTCAACTGTATTTGTCAACTTTCCATTGCACATCGTTTCATTTTTGCATATATGTGCTACAAAACAAATATGCATATTGTTAAGTACTTTGTTTTGTCTTCCACCCTGCTTATGCTGTAACTAAATGTGATATCCTTATTTTTCTTTTTATGGCCTGATAAAGGAGTTACTTGCTGAGATTACTGAATTGGAGAAGCAAAGAGATGAACTTGAGGCTCAGTTGAAAAAGGTACCTTTTGCCTTCATGTAAGATTCCTAGAAGATATATTTTTGATGTAGCCTCATCGCAGGTTTTACTTACATGCACACCTTATTTGTAGTATCTAATGTCAATCCAGAAGTTTAGACATATATTTTGTACGACAACAAGTTGTTTGAACAACTAGCTCATCTATTGGTCAAATTATGATAATTCATTGGTAAGCTTAAACTATGGTTATCAAGGCCTGGGACAACATGCAATAGAGGAGTTAGGTTACCTAGGCGTATCCGACCGGTGACTCTCCAAATTGGGCAAAAACAGTTCGTTTGGGTCATCTATCTGGTTGTTCTCAGAGGCTATTTGTTGGTGTGTGTGTTTTTTTTGGGGGGGGCTCTGCCACTGCTGAGATTTTCATAAAATATGAAAATTGAAATAGGATGTTGAATTAGTATCCACCATTAAGCATTATCAACCTACTAATTACATTCTATTACACTTGCTTGATTTGTTGCACAATCACACACTTCAATATGTTCTTTTCTAAAGATATTTCTCATTTGCAGGTCAATATATCACTAAATGCTGCTGCTGGGCGGCTCAAGAAAACCAGGGAAGAGAGGGACCAATTTGATGAAGCAAACAATCAAATCATATTTAGTTTAAAAACAAAGGTGCTGTACTTGACTTTTTGTGGTGGATTTAGTTTTATTTGAAGTATATTTGACAAGTACTCAGTGTTACTTTTTTCTGTCATACTGTTAATAAATTTGCTGTTTTAAATTTCTTTTGAACATATTTGTTATTCAAGATGGTGCTTGACTCGTTTTCTTTCCACAACTTAGGAGGATGACCTCTCGAAATCCATCGCCTCATGTAATGTGGAAGCCAATGTAGTCAAAACCTGGATCAATTTCCTTGAGGGCACCTGGCAGCTCCAGTCCTCATACAATGAACAGAAGGAAAAGAAAACGTGGTATGTGGCAATCATTCCTATACAGTTCTCTTATTGCTTCTTTTATTTAGAAGTTATAGTTAGAGAACTGTTCCACTGTCCAATCTATTGTGGATGATCTTAGGTGCTGAACTGTTTCACCATTTTGTAATATGTTATGGCGTTCTCAGTGATGAGTTGGAGAGATGTGTGAACGATTTTCTGAAGTTGACCAAACATCACCTTTCGGCGTTCAAAGTAAGTCATTCTTGTTTACTTTAGCATCCAGGCACTAGGATATGTGTCTCTATTTTGTTCTATCTCATCTACAAATTTTGTATTTATCAGGAAGTAGTAAGCCTGTCGATTGAGAGTATCCAAACATATGTGGATAACTTGGTGGTCTTGAACTCAAGGTACTTCAGTTTCTTTCTGTTTTCTGTTTCTCTTTCATGTACTCAAAGTGTCCAATTGGCTTCATAATTAGGGTTTGGACTTTTCTTGTAGGGAAGAGACCAGAGAACATGAAGATGATGAAGCATCTGAGAAAAACTCACGTAAATTCCTTGAGGAGGAATATTTGGAAACTGAAAAGAAGGTCCCACTCCGCCACTTAGCTTAAGCTTGATTTTACAAATTTCAATTTGTTTTTTTACTAGTTGATTTCTTGCATGTGCTTTCACATTTCTTCTACACAATATTATTAAACATAATTGAAGCTGGCTTCAAAGTGACATGGTCATTTGTCAAACATAACATTCCATAATTTTCCTTAGTTTTACAGCTTCTAAACATGTTCAGCTTTTCCTAGAAAAATAGATGTAAATGGCTCATGACAATAACAATATTTTCAGATCATAATTGCTTTCAGCATCGCCGATCACATAAAGAAGTTGTTTTATTCTGAGCAAGGCGCTAATTCCAGGTATTGTTGGCTGTTCTCTCCTTGATGAATTAATTTTAAATATGCATCCATGTGATCTTGCTCCTTGAATTTGGAACACAACTTCACATATTTATTCAGGAGAGATGACCCAGAAATCAAGAATCTAGTTGCGGAGATTGAGAAACTGAGGGAAGCATTTGAATCTATAGAAAGGCCAATACTAAACATAGACGCCCACAAATCGAAGGCGCTACCTGAGGAGAGATCTGAATTGAGCCCTTCGCCTATTCAAGCACCTGCTACCCCTAAAGCTGCCCATGTTGACTCTCCAAAATCTCCCATGAAGCCCGAGCAGCAGCTGGATCCTGATGCCGAGCCTGCAAACCTGGGAGCAGAACTTGGGAAAGAGGACAAAGATTACTCAGGTAAGGAGATCAGCGGATGGGAGTTTGATGAGCTCGAAGAAGAGAGCTGAAGGCTGACATATCGTCCGAATCAAGCAACAAAAAACTACTAGATTCAGTTTGCCCGCACTGACATCGTATGTCTCCAGTTCTGGTGTGCCCGAGAAATGTGCACCATTGGATGTATATAACTTTGTTGTTCAGACTGTATTGTCGCTGCCCGCGGACATGCAGATTGAACTGTAACATTGGCAAGGCATTTGCTATTTGTTTGTTCTTGCCATGAAAATGTCGCATTTTACATGTATACTGCTTACTGAGCACTATTTGTAACATTTGCAAGTGCAGAAAACGAACACCTTAAGATTTGACAGATTTTTATCTATAATTGGTTGAAAATGAATATACGATTGTTCATTGTATATGTGATGCAGCGAGCGAAGCCGTGATATATTTGGCCGGAAGGGCTCCTGCTTTCTTAATGTACTTCCTCGAACAGATGAGGTTTTAGCATATTACGTTTCAACAAAGGCGCGCGTAAAAATGATCTAATCGTCATTTTTCATTAGCTAATTTATTGCTTTTGTATTGTGTGTTACTCTAATCTATAGTAATAAAAATTATTGAGAATAATGAATAATGGAGGTATGCAAAAGAAAAAAACAGTTGAAAATTGTCTTAAAATTGTAGAATGACATATTTATAAACAAAATTTGAAAGTTAGAATAATATGTATTCAGAAACACAGTGAGTACTGTATTGCCTTTATTTAGCAAATGATTACTATCCTGATGACATAAAAACTAAATGAAAATTTAGTAGGAAAAAAAACACTAGGAGTTGAACCCACGACTAAAGGTGGGAGTGGCAATGGCCCATGGCCCAACGAGCTTTGAGCTTGGGTGTGCCATGCTGCACTAGCCGACTCGCCTCTGGCGAGGTCCAAGCCACGTTGTGTTGTTACTATGTCATGTCGGTTTATGTCTTGTTCTGTTGAACGTATGGAGTTGTGGACGTTGCTATTATCGGTTTGTCGTTGTGGATGGCACAAGGGCAAGGAGCAAGCATCAACCACCGCTAAGAATGTGGTACACACAATTATTTAGTGAAAAAACTAAATTTTATTTATTCATACAGATACAAAGTTATAGCCTTGTTAAAAATCTTACGCTCTAGAGTGGGGTTTCCTGGTAAGGAAAAGAGCATAGTAATAATACGTATATATGCTAACTACTCCTCAATATCTAGATCGTTCATACATTCCAAATCAATGAGAGGAAGCAGGAATCAAGGAAGGCAAGAGCAGAGAGAGTGGAGACAACTGAGGCATGGGGAGATGACGACTACGTCAGATGGGTCATGGGAGGAGGCAGGGGCGGACTACATGCAATTAGTGGGGTCAAATGACCTAATGACTTTGCTAAAATCACATATAAATCTAATTGTATTCTATTAGTATATAAGCATATATAACCTATAAGTTACTGTAATGACCCCAACGACCCCAATAACCTATTTTTCTGAATCCGCCCCTGGGAGGAGGCAAATAGGAGAGGCAGTATTTAATGATAGTTTGGGTTGCTATGGTAAAGTAGTTGATGATAGACTGGACTGTAGATAGGATGTTTTTTTTATGAAAAGACCACTTTTGTGCCGAGCCAGCCTAGAAATGACCCTATCGGTTGTGTTATGCCGTGCCGCCTATCGTACCGAGTTTTCAAACCTGGCACGACCCATCATTTATGCCATACCGGTCCAGTTCAAGGATATCCATACCATATTGTGCTTTGGGCTATACTGTTGAGACCCAAATATATAAATTCAGACCCTTTGTATATATCGCACTAGCCTAAGATCATATTAGTATATATAGACTTAATACGGAGCGAAAACATAGTTAATATATAGCTTACACTTGTTGGCTCCGAAGGAATCCCACTAGTAAGCGCGCCGCCTCCATCTCTATTACCTCCCTCTGGTAAGCGCGCCGCCGCTGACTCTTACTATCGCTCGCCGCTGCATCTAATCTCGTTGCCATGTGGTTCCTCGTAGAGATCGTTGATCTGTTCCGGTGAGAAGAAGAGGAGGCCATGTTGTCCAGCGAGGTCGCCTGCACCCTTGCCACTCTCATCCTCCACGACGACGACATCCCCATTGCCGTACGTTCGTTTCTCTATCTCGGTTTCTTTCTCTATGTGCGTTTCTTGGTTGGTTTGGTTGTCTGAACATGGCGTTTCTTGAGCAGTCTGAGAAGATCACGACGCTGGTGAAGGCGGCCAACATCAAGGTAGAGTCCTACTGGCCTGCGCTCTTCGCCAAGCTCCTTGAGAAGTGCAGCGTAGGTGCTGCTAGATCATACAACAGTATCAGGCTTTCATTTCACAAGTCAACAAGTCACACTCCGAGCTGATTTCACAAAGTAAAACTTCAACAGGAACAACAATAACTGTCAAAGAAGAAATAACTTTTCTTAAACAACGCAACTCATTCAAAATAAAATAAAATATTATAAAAAATATCAATGTGAAGCTAACAACCAGTGAACATTTATGTCGTTCTTAATTCTTCTTCCATTATTTGCGCAAGAAACATACCCATGGACGTGATCAGAAGCGGAGCTAGACCTCAAACCACCGTGGCCTGGGTCTGAGGCCTAGCCCATATGCTAGTAGAGAAATATAGATATGCATCTATAGTTCTCTACATACTCTAGCTACTCACCAGTCTCCTGCCCTCTACTCCATAGACCAGAGACCATGTCATGCGACGCACCGTTGCCGCTTTCGGCGTCCAGCGTCCCACCCTCAGACACCGGCCGCCATCCACCCGTTGCCTCTCCGTGACCTGGCCCACGCCATCGAGTCTTCCCGCCCGCCATCTCCTCCTGTCGCCTCTCCGCGGCTCGGCTCTTGGCCCCACGCCATCGAGTCCAAGCAGGAGCCACCTCCGGCCATCGGATAGTGCAGAACTGCAGATCAATGTGAGTAGTGTTGAGCACCTATAGTTGTTGTTGTTTGGGACCTGGATCACAGCTTTTCCAAATCTAATCACCGGATCCCAGATGGTACTTGTTGGTGTTGCAGCAATTTTATAGTTGATCTAGAAAGCTAGAAACCAGGCCTGTTTCGAGAACATCTTCCCAATTAATCCATCTCCATGGTAAACTAAATAGATAAAACTAGGCCATCTCCATGTAAACTAAAAATTGACGAGAAAAATGAAGGTCCGTTTGTGATAAATTATCAATTGTTCTACTTTGTGTATAACTTGATCGGAATAATGCGTCTTTAGTCTCTTTTGTACATTGGAATCCTTCTGGTTCTGGATGAGATGAGCCTGGTATTTTTCAATTTAGTAAGTGGGAGCGGTATGTCAGTTGGAATGAAGCTTAAAAGAAATCTAGGTGACTATGGACTGTATTTTTTAATTATGGACATTATTGAGTTATTTTTTAAGGCTTCAAGCTGATTTTGTTGTTCATATATTGCCTGTTAACCACATATCTTATATACAGTGGCTAAGCATTTGGTGGCGAAATCCCATGAGTTAGCTCTTGCTTATGACACTTGATGTAGCTTGAGCCTGCGTTGGTTCTTCAGGAATTTGTCAACCATGGTATTTTGTGTGAGTTTTGCGTGGTCTTTCATTTGAATGTAACCCAATTCCAAATTAACCTTTTGTTTTTGTAATACCTCAATGTCCGTAGACTATAACATTAGTAATAGTCGCATATTTCTGACTCCGCCACTGGACGTGGTCTAGGTTCAACCTGTCAAAAGAGATGAAGCAATCTTTGCCTGTTAATTACAACCAAGTAAATCCCTAAATGATGACAGCAATAAAATTTCAGTTCATTCTCAGCTAAACTAGACTTATCACGATACACCTAGCTTTGTCAATGAAATTAAAACGAGTTGTCGGTCTGAATTAGAGAAGCTAAGAAGCATAATTGCAATGAGCGATCAACCACAGAATCAAATAAGCAAGGGCATAGAATGTAGAAACAGTTTCATTCTAAAAAGAACATCCAAAGATTTTTGCGGTTCTCATGACACATGCTAAATTCCCATAACATTACATATCAAAACCCTCAAAACTAGAGTACCTCTTGTACTGAAAACCTAAAAGACATACATAACATAAGATAGTCTTTGGAAGCATAGGCGAATTAGCTAACAACTGGGCTCGGACTGCTCAATCGAACAAGCTGAAACCCATGTCATCATCACTCTCTTCTTTAGCCTCCTCCTGACAATAGCCAACCAAAAAAGATTAGTTTTTGAACACAGTATTAGTCGTGCAAATAAAAGTGTTGCGTAGATGTACGATAGCTCACCTTCTTTTCCTCAGCAGCCGGGGCAGCAGCAGCTGCGCCACCACCAGCCGGAGCTGCGGAAGCAGCAACCGGAGCAGCAGCACCACCACCTACAAACGAAATTGATACACAAATAAATACATGCTTGCTTCCATATCAGAAAATTAAACCATCAACAACAGAGCAATGCAACAGCCAAACACAGAAGAAATCTCGATGTCAATCTAATGCATCCCACCATTGATAGTACAAAAGCACATGAATAATTTTAACTCAATTTCAATGTTGTAATGCATCCAGCGTTGCCAGTACAAAAGCACATGCACAATTTTTTTAAAGAAAGCTAATTCGTGCAATCCAATTACTAGGCAAATAATACTCAATAAGAAAGCCTAAAGCTTTCAGCTTCCAAATGAAATAAATGAAATAGGAGATAATAGAACGATTACAAACCAAACACATGGCTAAGGCACAAACAAGAAACAACCCAGACAAACTATCGAATTATGTAACTAAAATTGAGTTAATCTTACGGACCGCACCCATAATCCTACAACAAGATCTACAACTAAAATTACTTGGCATGATCATAGCAGCAACTATTTCTAACATACCTAAATTAACAACATCAGTCAAGTAGCATAGCTAAAAGCTGCTAATTCATAACGAATAGCCAAACAGACACAGGCATATAGGTGGGGCGCAGTGATAAGAGAGCGAGTAGAGGGAGCGGAGGAAGGTATACCGGATCCGACAGAGAGGATGAGGTCGTCCACGCTGCGCTTCTCAAGGAGCTTGGCGAAGAGCGCAGGCCAGTAGGACTCGACCTTGATGTTGGCCGCCTTCACCAGCGTCGCGATCTTCTCAGACTGCTCAAGAAACGCCCAAGCTCAGACAACGAAATCAACCAAGAAATGCACATAGACGGAGGGAAAGACACCGAGATAGAGGAACGAACGTACGGTGATGGGGATGCCGTCGTCGTGGAGGATGAGGGCGGCAAGGGTGCAGGCGACCTCGCTGGACGCCATGGCCTCTTCTCCTTCTGACCAGAACGGATCAGCTATCTCTGCGTGGAACCACACGGCAACGAGGTTAGATGCAGCGGCGAGCGATAGTAGGAGGCGGCGGCGTGCTTACCAGACGGAGGCGAGAGAGGTGGAGGCGCAGCGCAGGGGATTTTTAGGGTTGGAAGGAGGCGGCGCGGGTGGAGTTTTATAGTGGGATGAGGGGGAGGTGTTTGGGCCGTCGCGTGGGCTTTCGGTCGGATCCGATGATGGGAGAGACGACATTGGGAGAGGTCAGTGGGAGATCGAGCGGGATCGAGGGTGGCAGACAGAGGAGAGGAGAGGCTGCAGGTGTGGTAGGGGTGGATAACGGTATTGGGAGCCTGACTCGGTTTCATTAAACTCGTCTAGATAAAAAACTAATTCGACTCGATTTATTATCTTAATAAATTTAAATCTTAGCTCGATTTAACTTGTTAAACTCGTAAGTTGGTTTGTTAAACTCGTTAAACTCAACATTATCATCTAAGAGGAGGATTGCTGTTGAGACTATATGGTATGCTGTGTTATTATCCCTACCTCACACGTATATAACTATACTTGCCGACTTGGAGGACTCGTTAAACTCGCGAGTTGACTCGTTTAACTCGTGAGTTGGCTTATTTAACTCGTTATATAAACGAGTTCAAATCATGGTTTGACTTGATTTATTAAGGAACGAGTTCGAGTTGAGTCAAACCAAATTTGCGAGTAATCATTTTACTCACGAGTTTCGAGTTTTTTTTCCACCTCTAGGTGTGGGGAAGAAAAAGAAAAGAAAAGCTGAGAAAAAAAAGATAAGAAAAAGAAAATCCACAAAAGCATGTGAAAAAAATATAGAAAATAGGATAATATCAAACCTGTTTTTAGTCAATTTATGCCCAGTTCTGTTTAGGAATTTTTAGAAATTAGCTCTTAACACGCATGCATACCCACAATGAGAAAATTGACGTTTTACCATTATTAATATGTGGCCTCGTACTTTTACCACCGATTTCGTGACGCTCGCCAAAATGCCACTCATCTCGATCGCACTTTACATATTTGCTATTTCTAAGGCTTTACACATTTTCGAGCCTTTTTTAACGTTTTTCTTGAGTGAAGAACCGGTTTTGCCCCTGGGCCACCCCTCCTTCGTCCGCTCCGCCCTCCACGCCCTCATCAACCGCCTCGCCGCCGCTCTTTTGCCTTCCACACAATGAACACCGGTCGAACGAACCCCCACCGCCCAAACCTCTTTATGATCATCTCTACTATTATAAAGCAGCAGTTGGTGACCGGTCCGTTCTCCACCACGTAAATTCTGAAATACCCTGGCGCTCTCGATGCCCCCCGCCCGCTCCTCGCGATTCCCCACACGCCCCGCTCCTCTCGCCCGTCGCGAAATTACGTTTCAGCCCTCGCGGCCGGCCCCTTTGCTTCGCCGATCCGAGATGGTGGACACGAGGCGAGCGCCGCTGGGCCCTCGTCGGAGGAGGCATCGCCACCGCCGACGGCGGCGGCCGGCCGGTGGAGGCCGCTTCCGCCGGGCCGGTCGGGAAGCGATCGAAGGTTGCCGTCTGGCCGTGCATGTGTCAGTATGTTAGTGGGTTTTTGGGGCGACGATCCGATTTTTTTTTGTGTGGTGGCGGTAGGTGAAAGGACGGAGGCGGTGGCGGCAAGGCGCGGCGCGAAGGGCGGCGGTCGATGTCTTTGACAGCTCGATCGATAACTGGATATGGCGAGGTCCACTGGCGGCCGTCGCGGCGTCTTCCACGTGTCGAATCCGAGAGGTGGGGTTTTCGGTGATGAATTGCGTAGTGGCGTCTCACGGTTCGGATATGGGGGTTTAGGGTTTGGTTCGATTCGGGAGATTTTTATTTGAGCTGTTTTGCGGTTCGATGAAGAAGAAAAGGACAAGCTATCTTGATCGGCCGAAGGGTAACGCTTCTGGAAGACGAGGCAGGCACCGAGGCTTGAAGCGCATCGATCTCCCAATCTTCCGAGGTTTGTTGTTCAACTTTGAATCGATGGAAACCATGTAATCTGAAATTTGGGATTAGATTAGGTAAGAGCACCCCATTGATAGACAATGCAATGCCAAAATTCTATTTTGCGATCACGTCTGAATTACATCTTCGTGGTGCATTGTTGAACTTTGAATCGATGCAAACCATGTACTCGAAATTTGGAATTAGATTAAGTAAGAGAATTCCATTAATAGACAATAATGTGCTAAAATTCTATTTTGCAATCATGTCCTGAATTACAGATTTATTTGATGGAGAATGGAACTGTCGTAGTCTAGCTATCAAATAGTAGCAAATTTTAGTAAACAGAGCATACTTTTACTTGGAAAACCATTTTATTATAAAAACTATATCTTGAATGGATCATTATTTTTGTAACGTGTAGTGTGAATAAATCCTTTGTTTCTAAACATTTCATACCTTTTTTTAATAAAAAGTTTCTTAGCCTCTCTGTTTCTACCTTGGGTATTGAATAAGTAAGACCTCTGAACTTGCATAGGGATGGTGGATTATTTTTCGGCCGATAGGAATAGTTCTGCTAGAACTATCTACTTGTTTTTCACGTCATATCATGCATGAATTCGGTTGGCAAGATAGAATCATCTTGCGCTTTTAGAGCTGAGACCTTTTCCAAAACTGAGCAAAGGTATCATTGCATCTCGACGAACAAGGGAACATGGCGTCTTTATCATCCTGACTAATTTTTGAGAACCCCAGTCCCATTTAGTTCTATAGGATTAGTATGCATCATGCGTTATCTTACCGTCGATTAATTGGCAACCATTATCTTTGCTCATGATCATATTCTTCTTTATCCTCGCCCAAGATCCTCAATTCCTATTTGTTCTACCCATTTCACGGTTGGCCATGGTGGAAAATATGATTTGAGACCCATCGAGTCATCTCTGGATCACTTGTTTGCAAACCTGAAGCATGTTAAGGTATGGTTATATTCTTAATTTCTTGATGCTCTGTTTTTCTTCCTGCCTTCTTTGTTTTTAGTTTTCGACTTAATTTTGACATCTTGTACCAGAGGGGTGCTGCCCTTGATATCTATGTATCTAAAGTTGTCTGTGTAAATGGGAAGGCCTTGGACAAGGCTGCTAAGGTCACCTTGATTGGAGGCGATGGATTTGTTTTTAGTTCACTTGGGAGGCATGCTTATGTATCCTTCTCTGTCACCAACTGCTCTCTTTAGTGCTTACCTATTGGTACTTGTTTAAACAAGCATGTGTTTTAGATGTGAATCTCCTTAACGTGTTGGCAGATATTTCAGAAACTTCCAGTGCACGTTAGAGTCTGAGGTCTCACTCGCTCACGTGTTCTAAACTGCTATTGCTGGTGTGCTAGATGAGGTGATGTGAATATTGGAGCAGGGGGCCTCGAACCTATAGGGTGGTAGGGAGGGCAGCGCCGAGGCCATGGGGATGGTCGTGCTCGCGATGTCCATGCATACTTGCTACAAATTGATGCATCAAGATAATATGGACGATGCATATGAACTGACAATGCCCATATGAGGTTGAGTTGTCAACAAGAGAATGACTCCCACTAGATCCTTGATTTACCTGTGCTAATTTGATCTTCCCTATTGACTAGATTTGAGACCAAGGTTATTCTTTTGACCTAATAAGGTTTCTGAATTTCAAAAATATTTTAAATTTAATTAATACACAAATCAAAATTCAATTATTAAAATTGGCAAACCAACTCCAAAAAATATGAAATTTTTTGGAGAAGTTCTTGACACAATCTATCATTTTAAAATTTTATTTTCTCAATAGTTCAAACACTGATGTCCTTAACAGAAAAGTATTTTGAATAAGTAGCTAAAATGCATAAAAACTCATAAATATATAATTTATTATTTTAAGCATAATTCAACAAAGAATACAAATCTTGGGTCATTACAATTCATCATAAATGTTTGGAGCAAATAAACTAGTTACGTTTTTTTTTATTTTGTGTGTACAATTTAAAGGGATTTTATGTTCCAATAAATATCCATGGCCATATTTGTTTCAATTTGTATTCGCTCCGTATTTGTATTCGATATTATTTGTATTCCATTTGTATCTGAGTTATCCATACTCGTATTCGCATATGACAAATATATAAAAACAAATATGATAGAGTTATTATCCATATGTATTCGATCCGTTTTCATCTCTACCCGAGTAGGCCAAAAGACACAAGAAACTTATAAGAGACTCTGGTAAGTCGTCGTTGGCCATTTTGATAGACATAATTTCTTACAAATTATTTTATACTCTGATAACATTATATATGCATAAACATCGTTTTTACAATTAAAAGCCGATTGTATGGATGTTAATAATGCCACATGTGTTTAGTGGCTTGTTGGAGTTTTGGTCATATTCAAAATCCTGATGAAATTTCAAAGATTTTGGTTAATATTTCAGATTTTGGCTATGGACAAGAATCCAAATCCTGGATGAATAAAAAAAATTGAAAAAAATTCAAATTGCTATAGTATTTTTAAAAAGAAATTTAGGAAAATTCACCAAAATCTCATTATTTTTTATCGGATTTCAACTTTGGAGGACCAGATTTGGGTCAATACCCCTTAATAATGTCATTGTAACATCCCAGCGCCAGCCGCGCCACGGATGCTACCCAAAACTCTAAACACTCAACGACAACTCAACAGAATTATCTAAAAACAAACCGCTAACTCTAAAACCGGCTTAAAACTAAGCCGAAAAAATTCAAAATTTTGGCATGACCTTCCTAGAAAGAAGGACATCCACTCAGCAGACAGAAAACAATAAGAGTATAAATCAATCATTCAATCACGAAGAGCCATTCTAGCAGGTCCTTAGATATCAATCACACATCCGCTAACAAAAGATAAACTACGCGACGACCAATAACATATTACAATCCCACTAAATACAATCAGGCTTTATACATTAATTAAATGCGATGGCGGCAAAGTCGCACGTGCTTCTACTCCCAACCCAATGAAGTCTTACGCAAGGTACCTAAAACAGAAGCAAACAAGCGTGAGTCCAAGACTCAGCAAAGTGCAACATTAATAAAAAGTAATGAATTCAATTGAATTACTTTTACTCTAGAGTTTGATGTAGCCATTACTAAATGGAAATTTAACCAGTAAAATAAGCGATAACTAACTCCACTTACCACAACCAACTCGAAAACATAACTAAATCTTACCCTCGCCTCAATAAACATTCCTGGATGAGTCCACGCCTCAATCCTCAACCTGTTCTTCCCATTCTCATCAATCCCAATTATCAGTTGCAACACACAATACAATGGAATGCATTTATGCTTTCATACTCAAGTGCACAGAACATACAAAAGAAGAATCTCATATCCATACATCACAATCAATTCATTAAACATGATTCATCATCGTAAATGCAATACAGATGCAAATATGCCATACAAAAGTAGAATATCATATCCATACATCATAATCAATGCATAAAACATGATCCATCATTGTCAATGCACTGCCGATGCAGATTTCACAATTTCTATGCATATGATGCATCATGCATGCCCATCTCCTCTTTTAGCACATACCGGTATGGCCGAGTGTACACCCGTCGGTGTGCACCCCCTCATTCCCCCTCCACCCCGTGGTGGAGAGTGCCTACTCTTACTGACTCGCTCCATACATGACCACGATATGGGACTACGAGTAGGACTTTCGTACTCACTACATGTGAGCACAGAGGCCCGCATCAGAATGGGTCGCCTCTTCCATCATGAATGCACAAATGCAAATGATATAACAAATTTACGAATTTCATTCCTTTCTCATATTTGCAAAGTCATAGCCAAATACATAAACATCACCCACTTCTCACATCCAGAAACTTCCATTTCACATTCTCAACACTCATAATCACAATCTCAACGCTCATAATCATACTCACATCACCAATTCTCGAGTAATTACTAATTCCATCCATCTTGACCATAAATCAAATCATTTTCGCAATCCAATCCCATACTTTCAGTATTCTCACTAGCCTACCAAACTAGTGAACCGGAATATGAAAGTAAAATTTAGCAAGATGTCTTCACGGCAACTAGACGGAATTCATTAAACATCGCACATAACAGTCAATCCAGGGATGCAGCATATTTTTCATAATGGCAAGGCATATAAAGTTCATCAAACAAATCATAACACGTTCAAACAACGATGCACTTGTATCAGGTTACTTACCCTTTTCATCAAAAGACAATTACCTTACTAGACGTGCTTACAAACACGAATGAAATCCATAGCGTAAGCATATACATAACGCAAACAATCAACTAGATACCGTATAAGCGATATACGGGTTACACTTGCATATGAACTCGTTTTAAATAAAAGCATAACCAACTAACCATTCTCATTCATCATATCGCATACAAAATCAAACATGACAATATTAAAACAATACATGGATAACCATATTATTGTAAAACCTAGTGGCTACCTAAGCCACAACTGATACAATGCACTTGTCTTTACCGACGCTTGAGGCAACGTGGGGTCGTGACCACCCCCGAAGGCACTCTCCCTGAAAACAACGTTACGCACAAGAATGGATCAAGGTCCGATTCAATACCTCAATGCATGACGAAATCTAACTCTTGCCAAAACAGTCCCAATTCACACTAATGGAAACTCCGGGCAACCCACTAGACAGCAAACATTAAACCTTAATAATAGGAGAACACATTGACAGCTCTCTCAATTTGGGGTCTTATTCAAAACCATTAACAAATCAAGCTAACATTCAAGATCCAACTCTTCTCAATACTTCATAGATCAAACGACACACATGCTCATACTAATTGTTCAAATTTAAGAAACATATCCACATTGCATTATGAGTAAATAGGGAATGTATCAAACGTGAACTAACCTTTAAATAGAGGAACAAGAACTGACAATTGTGACCATTGGATGAGATATATGATGCTTAGATATACATTAAAGGCCAACGACATTGTTTTAAATAAAACACCCAAATGATTCCACTTTACACTCTAGCCTTCTCACCTTAATGAGATGTCTACCATTTTGATCTACGGTATCCAACATTTCATATTTGAGTTCTCATTATCCTGGTTTAAGGGTGTTTCTTTCAATGATATAATAATCCAATGGCAGCTACAAAAATATAAAAATCCAAAATTTCCAACCAAACAACATTATTAACTAGAAACGTTGTCACTTCTCTCTAGCTGCTTAAGTTTCTTGAGAATCTTTAATGCACCATTCAATGACATGGGCCAAATTCGAAGTATGAGAAGCAAAGCAAGAATCAAGAGATGTGCTACATTGACCTAATCTCAACATACTTATACTCTTACATACCATGCTATCAAATTTAACTTTCCAGCAATCAAATATATTTACCATTGCTTCCATTTTCAAAGTTACTCAAATGGAATTAAGCATAACCACCTAGAGATATAACGGTCAAGTCGAAAGTATACAAAGCAATATGAACTACACATGCATATACCTCACACCATTTCAAGATCACAAACCAGTTACGTATCTCAACAAAATGAAACATGCAAACCTTATGATCATCTTGTGTTAGGAATAGGTATAATAAAGTATCAACATCATCATGACCGCCCAAGAGTAGGGAAAGTCTGAATTGAGAACACATACAAGTACTACAACTTAAAACAACAAACCACATAAATTGGTTAATTCAAAAACACATGGCCTACCTGCAATAGCTCAAATGAAATTCAGAAAACAGGTTAATACTCTCTATTGCGATCGGATTCATACATATAAATTTAGAAATGCATCGATTCTAGCATTTCAAAGCCCATCTCTAAACCTTGCATACTTAACTCACTGCGATACCAATAATCTAAACCTTCTAGGCATTTCATCAATCACCTAGCATGCGCAAGGGACCAAATACCACAATTAATTTGACAGGGCTCAAAAAACAAAAGGATGACATTAAATAGACTTTAACATGCTCATAGCAAGCACACATGCATCCAGGATCCAGGCTCCACTCAACTAATTGCATCTCAAAACAAGGATTCTAGCTAGGCATTTGCACAAACACTTGGCATGCAAGTTGGACCCCAAGAAGAATATACCTCAAAGACCTCCTCATGGAGCCATGGAGGAAGGGGAGGTGGAGCAGGGGCACCAAGGCCAGGGGAGGCGTCGAGCCAGGAGGTAGAAGGGCAGGGACGCCGGCCAGGAGAGGTGGCTGGAGCGCCGGCTGGCCAGGTGGAGGAGCTGGGCGTCGCAGGGGAGAGGCAGGGCACCGGCTGGGGAAGGAGGCAAGGCGCTGGCGACGAGCATCCAGGGATGGTGCCTGGCGCAAGGAGGCGAGGGGAGCTGATGGCCGGCTCGGCGCAGGGGGCAGGGCGCAGGAGTCGGCAGGGAAGACTGGAGGAAGTTGGCGCATGGGAGACTGGGGAGAAGTCGGTAGGATGGGGGGAAAATCGGCAGCCCCCCTCCCCCCAGATTGATTCTCAGCCACAAACAAGAAGGGAGAGAGAAACTAGGAGAAAAGAAATGAAGACCCCCCCAAGGAATCAAAAATCCAACTTTAAACCCTTAGAGTGAACCACTAATTTAATCCTTGGCGCAAAATGACAAATGTCAGGATAAACAAACTTGCCGTAAAACTATACGGCTCGGTAAAACCTCAAACCGAAAACTAGGGCAAATAACCAAAACCTTTGACAAAAGCTTCAGCTGCGCGACGCTAAATATTTTTCTCCCGAGTAAATAAAAAGAAACCTCGAATCACAATGATGGAATTATTTCCAGCCAACAAATCTAGCAAAAGAGTTTTGCGATATTACAATCATCCTCCATGAAAATATTTGAAAAAATTTGAATTTTTGAGATATTTTATAAAAATAACAGAAGTACTGTCAAATTTTTTTAAAAAAGTATACAAGCTTGATCATGCTCTAAAAATTCATGGTAGCATATTTAGTAGTCTAGTATCATATAGAAAAATTTACAAAATAATTGAACTTCATGTGTTATGTTTAAAAAATTAAAAATAGAAAGAACATAAATGAGATAGTAAACATGTCAGAATTTTATAAATTTGCCCGAGTGTGACCATGATCCATAATTTTTAGGAGATTTTAAGCATTCCCTCAAAACCATTCTATAAAAGTTTCAAAAATTCTAACCTCTTTTGGTTACTCAATCAAATATAAGGAGGCAATACATGTAGCAGTGTAAGACTTTTATTAGGATAGTAGCACTGTAACAATTTTTAAAAATTTCTCAAGCTTGATCATCATCATAAAATTTTATAAGAATATTATTAGTGTTTCAAGACCATTCAAAAAAATGTTAAAATTTTCTAATGTGGTTTGTACTATTTTTCATTCGGTCGAAATTTGTAGTCAACCTTTTATTAGGACAGTAGCACTGCCCACATTTTTGAAATTCCACAGGCTTGAACATCATTTCAAAATTTAATTAGAATATTATTGATATGTTAGGATCATCCACAAAAAATTTGAAAAATTTCTACTATGGTTTGAACCATTGTTCATTCAATTGAAATTTGTTAGTCAACCTTTTTATTAAGACAGTAGCACTCTCAAAATTTTCAAAAATTTCTCAGGCTTGATCATTATTTGAAAATTTTATGGGAAAATTAGTGATGTGTCAGGATCATTTTTCTAATATCGTTTCAACATTTTCGCTAAGTTAAATTTTGCCGAGATTTTAGTAATTTTGGCCGAAATTTTAGAAATTTGATTCAAAAATTCTAAATTTTAAATTTGCTTTTTGAATTTTAATGAAATTTTGACCAAAATTTTAGATTTCGCCCACCTCTCAAATGTGAACTAAAATTAAAATTTCAAACCCTAATAGAGAGTGCCTTGGTTGGGTTTGTTGGCTAGTGTGTGGTTCTCTACGTATGAATCTATATACTATATACAGTAGGGAGATTTAGAGCGCAGGGACTGGCGCCACATCACCGTCTTTGCGAGAGAGTCCTTTGAAAAATTTGAAATCACGTTTAGGTCTTCCAGTCGATTTTTAAAAGAGAGGACCCGAAAAAACTAAAATTATGTTTAGATCCCTCTACGATTTACGTCCAGGTCCCCCAATGGTTTTTAGCATAATGAACCCGAAAAATAAAATTATTTTTAGGTCCCTTTGTGGTTTACGTTCAGCTCCTCTCGGCGGTTTTTTGTAGAATGGACCCAAAAAAACACAAAAAAAAACGGCCATGGTTTTCTTCCGAAAAACATAGATTCACCGAAGGTTTATAGTAGTCCACAGATTCCGATGGGTCCTACCGACCCATTTTTAAAAAAAAACAAACACAAAAACCAATATTACATTAAAAAACTAAATGACGATCGTGATTTTCTCCAAAAAAACACGGATTGGCCGAAGGTTTATAGCAATCCACAGATTCGCTGACGAGTCTTATTGACCCATTTTTTTTAAAAAAAAAACAAACATGAAAACCGAAATTACGTAAAAAACTAAATGACGTTTAAATCGCTCCACGGTTTTCTCAAAAAAAATTCCACAGCTTCACCGATGGCTCCTAGCAACATTTTTTTTAAAAAAAAAGAAACTAAAGTTATGCGTTTTTTCAAAAATATCCGTCAGACCAAATTTCGCATGACACAGCGTCGCACGATCAAATTTCCTAAATTTCGTATATCACAGCATCACACATCGAAATTTCGCATGACGCAGTATAGCGCGTGACCCTAGCTAGTAGTATCTAAGAACAAACACATTCTCATTCGTGTCAATGCGTCGTAACGGCCATGTCAAGTCAAGGCGAGCCAAAGCAAATTACATGTATCAAGTAATAATGCCTCCACAAGAGATCATACCGAACTGTACTCCCTCCGTTCAAGATATTTCATCTTGGCACATAAACCAATAAGATATTGAAAATGACTAGTTTAACCATAATAATTATCACTAAGACCTGTATTTAATGTATGCACATAGAGAATATGAAGCAAAGATAGATATTTATTAGGGGTATATAAGAAATATCACACTAATTTTACATTAGAATATGAAATACATCTTATATTTATAGATAATATCACTTAACAAATAAGACTTATAAACCTAGACGGGAGAGTATTTTTTATTTTAGCACGACACTAGTTGGAGTCAGGGTTAACAAAATCGTTTCGAGACCAGTTTTCGTGACCCCGACGGTTTTGGTTTTCGCGAAAAACTACGCGAAAACCCGCGAAAAACCGAACGGTTTGCAAATTCAAACCAGTTTGAAATCCTGGTCAAACCTACGCGAGAAAACCGCGGTTTTTGACGAAAAACCGCTCGATTTTTGACAAAAAAAAAACCGAGCGGTTTTTGCTCTAAACCGCCCAAACCGAAACCGCTCGGTTTGGGCAAAAAACTGAGTGGTTTTGGCGAAAAACCGCGAAAACCGAGGAGAAAACCGCCAAAACCGTGAAAATGGGGGGAAATCACAAAAAATAGGGGAAAATGCAAAAAAATCTTGTAAAATTTGTAAAAATACTGGGAAGGCTAAATTTTAGTAAAAATGTAATAAATATATAAATAAGTATGTGAAGACATGAAAAAACTCCAGAATGATCTCTCCTAAATTTAGAAAAATTCGACATGACCTTTGCTATATTTTAGCCATTTAGAAGTTGTAAATTAGGCATTTCATAATAATATATCAATAAATAATCTTTCATTGCAATATTACAATCACACAAGTGCAAAGATACATATTTACATAACCACATAGCAAAATCATGCGCAATTTTATTACCATTCAATTGTCAACACTATTTACGTTATAATACCTTTCAATTGAAGTTGTGGAGTAGGCATAGACAATTAGGCATAGCTTTGTCATTCTTGTATTGTCATAAAAATGCCATGTTCGACCTACATAAACAAAACATCATTACAAAATTTCACTTGAAATGAAATCGAACATACAATTAAAACAAAATTTTGGCATGACCTTTGCTACATTTTAGACATTCTGAAGGTTTAAACTAGGTATATAGGCTTTAGCAATAATATGTGAACAAATAACCTTTCATTTCAATAACAACCACATATCAATCCAATAAGTGCAAAAAATATGCATTGAAATATCAATACCATTTACAGATACCATCCATTTGATGTTGTAAGGTCAGCATATTTTCATCGCCGTTCCCACACAAATGCCATGTTGAATCTGTATAGACGCTATGTTAGTATAATATCAAGTTGCAATGAAATGAAATATGCAAATGAAACATTACCTTCGGGGCTACAGCTAGTATTGTTGCGTGAACACTTGGTTGGCCGCGTTGTATTCCTCGGTGGATATCAAGGCCAATCCTCGTGTAGATAGCAACTCTGCCTTGTAATCGTGGCAGCTTTGCCCCGTCCATATACTTGTCGTTTGCCATTGTTGATACAACATGGCATAAAACTCAGGGTCAGGCCACTCGTAGACCCATTGTGTGGGAGGTTGTGCATGAGCATCAGGGATGGTGTAGTCATAGCTACTATATGAGCTATAGCTCCCTTGCATCTCAGCGATGCCATAGGAACTATAGCTGTCCTGTGGTGCGCAGCTATCCTGTGGTACTTGTGTGGCCTTTCCCTTTACCTTCCCCTTAACAGTTGTCTTTTGTGATTGAGGAACGCCATGATCTCTATCTTGTGTCGCATGAGTGAACTGCGATTCCCCTATAAATTCGATGGGCTGAGACTCTTCTGATTGGTGCATAGTAGGTCTAGGGGTATTGTCATCACCACCGCCATCGGTGTCTGTCTTGGAGCTGCTATCATTGGACTCTTGGTATGTTGGGCTCCGATGATCCCCCTCCTCAATAGAGTCATCACTCCTTACATAATGGGTTTCACCTACAGATGATGCTCTCCTTTTTGTTGTATCCCTTCTCGGGACTGATTGGTGTTTCCTCTTCCTTGTATGAGTGTCCCCGACTGTCTTGTCTGCCTATTCAGATATGGTTGCAGCCCCCGTGTCCTTTCTTAACTCAGTAGGATGAACCAGAGCTGTGATAAGCTGTGATGGAAGAGGAGTGTCACTCTCTGTATCCTCCTCATCAAGTAATGGTTCACCGTTGGATCTTCCTTTCTCCATCCACTATCGAATCGGGTTTGTATCGTCGCATAATGTTAGCTCCATAAGCCGCTGGAATGGATCATCTTCTTCTGAACGCTTTGAAATTTCTGAAGCTTGAATTCGAAGTCGAAGGTTGCAGTTGACGTACACCAGCTTATGTAGCTTTTTGTATGACAAGCGATTGCGAATTTTTATGTGGATGAATGCAAATGTAATCCAGTTGCGCTCACAACCGCTAGAAGACCCGCATTGCGACACGAGGCGTACGACAAACTGCTGAAGGGTGGGTGTGTCTGATCCGAACACATCCCACCAATGTGCTGCAAATCAATGAATAAAATAGTTAGTATTGATGAGATTATCATTACATTTGAGACGATGTAAGAAAAATACCAGGGGATGTTTTGCCATCTTGTGCCATCCTCGTAGCTAGAGGTGATGAGAACGATCCAACCTTCCTTTAAAAAATATTGGTGTCATGAAGAGCTTGTGCGACGCTTTTAGTATCATCAGCAAGCGCTTCGAAGGTATCCCGAAGATTTGGCAAGAAGGTGTTGGTCATGCCGTAAGCGTAGACAGTCTGCAGGTTTAAGGCGGCAGCTGTATGACGTGAAACGAAGCATGTCAGTGCAAGTATATTATATATGTTCAACTGCAATGTAATATGTTGCAGGAAAGAATATATTACCGGCATTTATATAAGTGTCGCGCGTTAAGTCGTCCATTCGTCGGTCCACCACATTCATGTACATGTTTCTTATTGATGGAGACTCACGGAACAAACTATTGTACTACTACCGCACTATGGTGTATCGTAGGATTGTCTCTCTCAATATGGGCACTTTATCTTGATCGGCGAATCGCAAGAAGGCGTACAATGGTTCCATCGACTTCACAACAGATCGAAGATTATCCCACCATTCAAAGCTTGAAAGGCAGCCATGGACGTACCTCCCCTCAGTGGTATCAAGAAAGCGAGAGTGTAGAAATTATTCGGCAACCATCCATTGCATGAACTTGTCCTTGCGACGAAGGAAACTGTCTAAGAAAGTATAGTTAGTGCTAAACCGAGTTGCATTCCACTTGACCAACTCGCCTCCAATATACCTTTTCATCATAGCATATATCTTGAAATGGTTGTATATCCATCGAGAGATTTTTCTTGCACTCTCGATGGCCGCGGTGTGATCTGGAAACTCTCCAATCTCCTTCAGCATCAAATTAATGGTGTGGGCCACACAAGACTGCCACACTATATTGTGGTGCTGCCGTGCGATAAGCTTGCATGCATTCTTGTAGTTCGCACCATTATCTATCATAATCTGCACCACATTTGTCGGACTCACCTCATTTACTACAGAATAGACTTCCTGCATGACCAAACAAAATAAAGTACGATAATTACATTGTGTGTATGTTAATTCAACTTCAGAAGAGTAGAAACAAAACCAGTTACCTTTATCAAGTACGAGGCATCCTGGGAGACACCGATGGCATCGACAGATTTGTGAAAAAATATTGTGCCATTACAGTAAATCATGAAGTTTATTATACTCATGCGTGTCGGCCCTGTCCAATAATCACACATGATTGTTACTCTGTACGTAGGCCATTCCTTCATGAACTTTATGAAGCTTTTCTTAATTTCTGCTTCATTGGCATCTAAATATTTTCCATCTATATCTCGGCCAGTGGGGGACGGGATACCCTCGCCTGCAAATGAAACATAAATGTTAGCTATGAATCGACGTCCAACTGGGCGAGTATTTGAAACCTCACTTACCGTATTTTTGTGTTTCCCGTATGGCATTAATAAAATATGGACTATCTGCTTTCTACCCTGCAATACCAGTAGACAGAAACCATCTAACCCACCTGCCATGGACTACATCCTTCCCACTCTTCCCCTTCTGTGTCCACGGATGGGTGTCAATCATTGGTTGTACCGGGGCACGGGCCGAACTAATGTTGTAATCTCCCACTGCCGGCGGTCTTTCTCGACGCGACGAACTGTGAAACAACCTAGACAACAGACCGCGATCATTTCCAACTCCCCTGAAGGAGCCACTACCACCACCGTGCTCGTACCTCCCACCTGCCTGACTTCTAAATTTTGCCTCCGCCCTGGAGGCAGCCATGGCATGCTGCAGCTAGGCCTCCTCATCAGCATCACCCGTGTACTCTGAGTATACACTTCGTCTTGGTGGAGAATCTCTAGCTGTTGCTACTTCTTTTCTCATCATCTGATCATCTCTCCTTTCCTTCCTCTTATCCTTCGTCCTGTCCAGCTCACGCTGAAAGTACTCGCGAATGTTCGCTGGAACTTTATTACAATGGATGACACATGTACCATGTCCTGCCAAGTGCTGCTTGAATCGGGTCGCACCGCCTCCTTTCTTCTCTTTAAGACAGTACTTGCATCGAAATCCAGCACCCACCTTCTCGCCATGCTCCCACACCACGTCGACATCTGCCATCTGTTAAAACAACACAACAAAACTAAGCATACATAGAAATATCGTTACTTGCATAAACAGTACCATTTCGTACTTGAACAAATAATACGATAACAAATGTTCATACTTTACATACTTGCACAATTATTGGTACTACATACAAGCATGCATCAGTGAGCCAATTTCATTATATGTGCAACCAATGAGTAAAATTCATTACATGTGACTCAAAGAATGATCACACAATTCATAGCCACAACGATAATAATCAAAGCATCACAAATTCACAATCACCACGTGTATCAATTTATTTGTTACCTTCACCATCATCTATCATCCAACGATAAGTACGAACTTTAATCAACACATATATGTTCATTTAACTTCATGGCAAAATAATAAAATCCAGTATTCCAGTGAATCCACGAACAGCATGCCAACAAGTAGCGCATCAACTACTCATTCAACATGAACACATACAAATATACGATGAACACATATAAATATACAACTACATCAATGATATGCTCTTATTGTTATTTTCTACTTTTATACCTAGCTTCAATTACATCAACTACTCATTCAACATGAACACATACAAATATACAACTAAATCAACGGATATGCTTTTACTGTCTTTTATACCTAGCTTCAATTAGCAACACAAGAACTCACAACCCTAAACACAAGAACATACAAATAGACATGCTCTTACTCTCTCATTCAAATGCCGAGTGATTTTCACAAAAACTGAACCAAAACTGCATGAAACAGAGCAAAAAAATCACATCATACCGCAAGTTTAGATGCTGCAGCGAAAACCGATCTTCCATGATGTAAATCGCAAAACCATGCAGTTTACAAGCAAAGAGCGAAAATCAATTCTTCTCCGGCGGTTTTGTGGTGCGGCGACGCCAGATCTGGACAGAGGAGCTACAGTCAGAGGCTACTGGAGTGGGGAAAGCGTTTGTGCGATAATGGAGCAGCCCCTAGGGTTCGCATGTGACTCGGCAGCTTATGCCATTCAAGTGGGCCCCATTCGACATGGCTGGGCCTGGCTGGCCTGGCCGGCCCAAATGGGGTTTGGCCTGTGGTCTGAAAGCCCACAGGCCATCTTTTCCTTTTTTTTATTTTTCAATTTTCATCACATGTGACTGGCTCAAAAATATCTCTAAAATTTGTTTTTTTTCAAAAACTTTTTATGCCAGAGGCCATACAACAATTAATACTAATTTTAGGAATTTTTTCATTAAATTTTTCTAATTTTTTTGAAAATTTTGAATTTCAATTTGAATTCTTCACGAAAACCGGCCGGTTTACTAAACCGAGTCAGCTCGGTTTGCTCAAAAACCGCAGTTTTCGCGCGAAAAACTGTGGTTTTGCGAACCTTGGTTGGAGTAGGGAACCGGGCTAAAATGAAGAGCCTTTTAGCCCAGCTAGCGTAGAGGGATTTTGGCATAGGGAATTAGGTGTTGAATGGAATGCCCCTACTGTGCTTTTATTGCGCTAGTCGAGTAACAGGCAATGCTCGACTACAATGGCTAAGGGTAGGGACCAAAATAGAAAAGAAACGATTAGTAAATGGCTTCTCTATTTTTATATTTTTTATTAGTAACGAAAAAAATTGAAAACTGTATAAACGGATAGTGATGGAAATGGAACGGAGTAGATACAAAAACAAAAGCAAAAAATTACATAAGAACATATTATATAATCTATCCAAACATAGCAACTTGAATGAAAACTAGATGCGTACTTGCGGCACCATGCTGCGCAAGGACGCGACGCCCCGTGCGTGTGACACTAGACTTCATGAACAAAATATGCTGTAGGATCAAGGATAACTGACTAGAGGGGGTGAATAGAAAGTTTTTGAAATTCTTTGGCTCTAATTCAATAATTAGCAAAAATTATATGAATTATAATTCTACAACAATTAAAGCCTAAATAAGCTAGGTTTTGCTAAGTGCATCGACAACCTAAATCTAAGCAAGAGTAACAATCCTAAAGTAATACTCAACAACTAAGATCACTAGAAATGTAAATTTCACAAATGGAATCACAAAAGAGCAAACCACAATGAGAAGGATACGATGATTTTTTCTGTGGTCTTGGAGACTTGCTGGTCTCCTAATCCATGTTGAGAAAGTTTGAACGAATCAAGCCAGCTCCTTGCGCAATTGAGCCTTCCTTAATCACTAGTGGCAACTCTTCTCCTCTCCGAGTAGGTGAGATCCAACCTTCACACCAATATCGGACCTCTTCACATTCTTATTTGAAGAGATCACCAGTTTCACACCCCCAAGTAGTTTAAAAGGGTGCAACCTCCAAGAGAATAGGCCTTCGATACTTGCTTGAGGTTGATAAGTGTCTAATGGCTCAACTTGAATGCTCACACTTGAATTTCTTGTAACAACTCACAAAATGTGAATTAAATACTCTAGAGATGAAGAGAGAGTTACTAAGGCTCACAAATATACAATGAATGACCAAGAGAGAGCCCTTGCTACCGGTAAGGTGTATTTATAGCCCCTACCCATAAATCTAGCCATTAGCACGAAATGCTAAAAAATTTCAGCAAGTCCAGCACTATTGCCCATGTAGAACCAATAGTGCCAGCCTTAAGTTCGACAATCGACTATAGCATTTAATGCAGTAGTTACTAGCCGTTACTATAGTATCTCCAACACTACCGCCCATGTAGGACCAATAGTGCTAGCCTTAGGCACCAAGAATTGTGCGTTTTGACCCTTTTCTAGAAAAAAAGGCTACCATCCATTTGGGTCGGTACTACCACACCTGTAGTAGTACCGCTCCTGGATGGGTGGTAGTGCCGGCCAGGGGAAATACCAAAAAATACATCAATCTGGAAAAGAACTACCGTCCTCTAGGGATGGTGTAGTACTATGCCTGGTAGAGTGGTAGTGCCGGCCTAACAGACACCAAAGACTCCTGCTCTGGAATATAACTACCAGCCATTGGGCTGGTACTACCTTACCTCCTATAGTACCATACCTAGAAGGGCGGTAGTGCCGGCCATAAGTAATTTTAGAGCTTTTTCAAAGGATTTTTCTTAGAAATGCACATGATTAAAGTATGAGCATGAATTTGAGCCATGACGCTTTATTATTATCAAGCTACTAACCAAGGTCACTCTTACTAGTACTTCACCTATTCTAGCATCTTAATCTTTTCTTCAAACACCAAGATCAGCAAAAGTTATAAAAAGGCCCTTAATTTTTTGTACCTTAGCCTTGAGCTTGACACTTTGATTCCTTTTGAACTACGTGATTCCATCTCCTTATGTGCAATGTGTAGGACTATGCTGCTTTCATGTTCTCAGGAAAACTATTAGTCCCTTAAAACACGATTGTCATTAATTACCAAACTCATGGCAATTTTGGGGGCCTAGATGCTTCAATCTCTCTTTTTTTGGTAATTGATGACAACCCTGACAGATATAATCGAATTGAATTTGTTTTTGAGTACACAACAAATCAAACAAGTTGTTTACTCTAGGATTTTTGCTTTAAGTAGCATTTTACCTCTTTGAAATGAGAGTGAATGAGTTTTGAGTAAAATGCTATCAAAGCTACAATACTTAGTTGAACTCCCTCTATATGTGTACATGTAGATAAAGAGTTGAGATTATTCACACTTATGTTTTTTTTTTTGAAATTTTGGTAGAGTTTCTTTTAAATATTGAATCCGAGGAAGCAAGTTATAGCATGAATATGATTCTGATAACGATTAACAATGTAAGTGTACTTGCTCATCCTAAATTAATAACCAAAAGAGTAAGGTACAACCAACATTCAACCATAAAAAAGATCCAAAAGCACGAAAAGATTTTCAATTAGCTTACAAGAATAACAAATAGAGTATATAAGCTAATCTTCTACTACTATTACTACTCCCCATCTCACTTCTCCCCCTTTGGCATCAAGTACCAAAAAAGGGGAACTACCAAAAAAAGGGGAACTGTAAGAAACGTCTAGGAGGATAGGTCTTGGGCACCACGACCATGTTCGCGTCCATGCCCATATCGGCGGAAGGAGACAAGAACAAGCTCATCGTAAAGCAGATCCATGGTCTCTCAATGCTATCCATGCGCTGTCGGACTTCATCAACCATAACATGGGTTTGGATCTGATACTGATGCTCTTGGTCAAGTCTATCCATGATTCCAGAGCTGAAAGAGGCAATCTGAGTCATCACATCTGAGTGAAGGCTCTCCAAACTCGTCAAGAAGGCATCTTGATTCAGAGATCTGTTACGAACCGTTTAGATCGGGCCATGTGGCATTTGCTTAGTCCCCCTGATTTGGAGTAGCCTCACGGATATGTGCCACGTGTCAAACATCGACTTGGCGGAGCTGCAGCCAGTCGTGTCGTGACACTTGGAGGGGCCAAAACACGAGGCACCATGAGCCACGCTCACGATGAACCACGTGTCCTGGTGGACTATGTCCACACATTGACGTCACGTGGTAGCTTTGGGTTGGGCCAGCATACCGCTGACATCACAGTGACATCATGCTGACGTTATAACCAGATTTTTTGTTGAAAAAATAATTCAACCAAAACGCTTCGATGCTAACATCATCATGAAGTCATGATGATGTCATAAAATGGGATTTTCAATAGAAAATAATTCAGAATATTATTTTTTCAATTTTTTTATTTTTGGATTTTTGAATCTTCCTCGAGCGCGTTCTCCCTCATACGAGATTTGATTGGGGTGATTCAGATTTCTAAAAATTTGTAAACTTTTTCCAAAGCAATTTGTGTTTTGATCATGTTGAACCCATTTTTATAAAATTGCTATTTTTTCAATTTTATGCATGGTATTTTATGTGTATAAATGCTTTTAAATAATTTAGGATTTAGTTAATCTACCAATTTGAATTATTCCCTATCATATCATTTGTATGCCATGATTTATTTTTCACCTTAGTTGGGTCATTAATAGTTGGATAATACTAAAATCAACATGGTTTGGTTAGATCATATTAGTGTGCTTAGCCATACCACATCATCACATGTACTTGAATCATCAACGTTTAATCTTAACTAATGGAATATAGAATATGATTATGAATTTGTGTGTCAAGTGCTGTCACATGATGAGATTGAGTGGTTGTGACGAGGGATGACACGCAACGATGTTGTATTGTTGATGGTAGGGGTGAAAACGGGTCGGATACGGTCGGATAGTAGGTCATCCTGTATCCTACCCTAATTATTTTTTTTCGGATACGGGTACGGGTAGTGGAAAATCAGGTAGGATACGGATACGTATACCAGGTATTTACGAATGGGTAGAAAACGGATATAGGATATTATACGTACAGGTATAATACGGATAACAGGTACTTAGTCGAATAATATGAAAACTACCTAGGATCAAAATATGTGATAAAAATAATTTAACTAACACATATGATCAAACTATGTGATAAAAATATATTAAAAAGAAATTGTAATCATGAGATAAGATATCAATCTTGATCTTGTCAGATTTGTGTAGAAATATATATGTCTTTTCTGAAGCCAAGATTCTTACCATGCTGACATCAACTTGATATCCACCTCTGATAAAAATATTAAAAATTAAAAATTATATTTGAAGCTTTTACAAATTCAAAAACTGAAAGTAAATAAATCTGAAAATAGCAATGTTAGAATTTTTATAAATAAAATGTAAAATATAAAAATCTCAAAATTTTATAGAATACAAATATTTTAATTCTAAACCTTATAAAAATATAAATAAAATATTAGCCACATTTTGGTCATAAATTAAATCAAACTTAGAAAATAGAAAATCTGGCAGGGCACATTGTCATTATTACTATAATTTTTATACATAAGATTTTACCATGAAATTTTTACTGGATATCAAAACTCATCTTGCAGACATATATAAAAATTTTCATAAAATATTGATTTGATTTGATAGCTTTAATAAGTACTAGAATGCTATCTGTCCAGAGAAATCAGTAGAGCTGCTCTTTTAGTATTATCCGAATATCCGATTTTTAGTATTATCCGGGTACCCGTATCTGACCCGAAAATCTGGGTATTTACCGGGTATCTGCTGTCCTGTATCCGAAACAAAAGTATCCGGGTAATTACCCGTATCCGACCCGACAAAAATACTCAGATTCAGATCCCAATTTTTGGGTAAAATTTTCGTTGATTCGATATCTGCCTGCATTACTCAGACCCATTTTCACCCCTAGTTGATGGCATGTGGTGCATGGTAATCAATTGGTGTGGTAATAATTTAGATTGGGTGTAACATCTCAATTTATGCTTTTATTTAATTTATTATGTTATTTGTGTATTTTATTGGTTTTTAATTTATTGGATTTTTAGAATTTATTTGAATTTATTTTAAATTAAGTATATTGGACTTCTGTGAAAACTAATTAAACATATATAAAATTAATATAAAGTTTGGTTGAAAATATTTTATTCAAGTTTTAATGTCTTAAAATATTTATGAGAATTTTCTTGTATTTTTCTTAGTATTTTATTTGCTTTAAACAAAGTAATCTATTTTCTAGAATTTTAATTATTCGAAAAACCTTGGAAATGTTGAAACAATTATTGGACCAAAAGCCCAGTACTATATCAATTTGGCCCATTGTTATGCAGACAATTCGGCATAGTCAGTTGTTGCTGTTTGGCCTAGATCCTTAGCCGTCATATTTTGTTTGTTGGGTCAGGATCCACCGGGAGTTTTGGAACCCTAGGGGAAATTCAGACATTGGATGCCATGGGCAGGACAGATTGCACCGCATCGTGGTGTATCACGACCACTCGTTGTGCTGCGTGTATAGCCATGATTTCACCACGTCTCGTGCGCTATGAGATGTTGATCATCGACGCGTGGATGGTCATTTCTTCTTCTTCTTTGCCATATTCGAAACGAACTTCTTTGTCACATCATCGTCGCGTTTGTCTCAGCGTCCATGATTTGCACACCTCTTGAGGTGCTATAAAAGCTATTGACCCCCATGCTATTTTCCCCCTCACGCGCCATCTTTAGTGCCCTACTTCTCATCATCTAAGCTGCCGCCAGTTGAACTCGAGAGCTCATCGGAGTTTGAGGGCTATGCCACCCTTAACTTCACTGGATCTCATCAGCTGTTGCCTCCCCCCCGTCATCGAGGAAGTCACTGAGTCGCCCATGTCATGCTCTTCCGGATCCGCAAGACCGTGCTGCCGAAGAGTCACTGAATCGTTTGTTAGGACTCGAATTTACAAATCTGGACCCTCTGTGTTTACCACACTAGTCCCTAGATCAACGCTAGTGCACATAGCTCAACATTGGTAAATATCACATCATACACATGATAATAATAATATTAAGATTTCCTTTATTGATTATAACTAAGTGTGTGATCTTATGACCAACTTACATTATTAAGCCACGTAGGGCTAGACTTGAAATAAAGACTAAAGTAATTGCAGTAGAAAATAGAAGACGTAGATGACCCCTTAGTTTATCACTATCAACTAACAAGGCTTGGACCCTAATTATTTGTGTCCTTCTGGAACTCATTCTCCAAGAAAGGTGCAAACTCCTCAACTGTTGATGTGGTTGTTGGCAAGGGTGAGTACTTAAAGCACTCAAGTTGTGCACAGAATGCAATTCTCTATAACTATATGTAAGGCTTGTTTCAAAGGAATGGCAAACATAAATATTTTGTAATAAAGCAACATTTGTGAACAAGTACAATAAATAGATTTCAAAGATATTAAAACAAATATCAATAAATAATAATTTCAGTATTTTCCAAGTTAATCAAGTTTTCAATCCTAAACACTACAAGAAAAGTGATTTTTAATGACGGTCCAAACTCGTCATCATTAGTCCCGAAATCGTCATTGTAGGTTTTTTATGACGAATTTATGACAAAATTCAACTTGTCATAGAAAGTGCGTCATAGAAAGTTTTCAATGACGAATTGCTTATTTTCGTCATAAAAAATCAACTTTTATGATTTAATTACATTTTCAACGTGAAGAGGTCACTTCTATGACAAATATAACCGTCATTGATTGTACCCAAATCGTCATGAAAAATGTCGAATTCGTCATAAAAAAACACTCCGGTCGGCCAAAAATGAGCATTGACCATTTTATTTATGACGAAATTGTTCATCACAGATTATTGCCAAGTGGACATGCATTTCGTCATGGAACACTCCAGTGCCACGTCAATAGCCAGGGTTCTCCATTGTACATAACTACTAGCATATATATATATGGACACAAAATCAAGCACATACATAAAAATATATTCACACAAATCCGAGCATTGTGCATATATACTTATATACGCCATGTCAACACAATACAGATAATACTAATAGTCAGTAATGCCAAACTCACGCATTCTCATAAGCATCCAAGACACATCTTAAGTATAGAACATATTACAAATGAGCTTTAGCTTTAACTAATGGTCTAAAAAGGTGTAAGGACCCAAATTCACCAATTCGAATCCACTGTGTTTTACCGCACTAGTCCCAGGATCAATCGCTAGTGCACACAGCTTAACATCGGTAAGCATCATATCATACACAACGATAAGAATAATAAGACTTTATTTATTTAATATAACTAGTGTATGATCTTATGATCACTTACAATTATTCAGCCACATGGGCTAGACTGAAAGATAACTTAAACAAATGCAGCGGAAAGTATCAAAAGACGAGATGTCCCATCAAGACACCACAGCGATCGACAAGGATTGGCCTAGTGACACGCGGCCCACCGAAAATCCTCCTCCAATAACGACGATGATTCCTCCACTGTTGTTGGTTGTTAAGCAAGGGTGAGTATACCAACACGTACTCAACAAGTTGTGCACAAAATGCAATTCTATCATAGCTATATCTGCGGCTTATTCCAAAGGAAAGGCTAAGGGTTTATTTGCAATAAAGCAGCATTTAAGAACACATACGATACATAGATTGAAAAGACAGTAAAACAAATAATAACAAGTAAATAGATTCAATGATTCTCAAATAAACCCAAGTTTTCCATCCTAAATCAAGTTCCATTATCCACATGGCATCTCGCCATCCCTTCGATTGTCCATTTTAATTAACTACCCCTTGATCTGTAATTCCGAGCATTGCTCAATACCGTGAGCACGGCTATCCGAATAGTTTGTACACTCTGCGAGAGGTTATGCACTTTACCCACATGATACAACCATGCACCACACAGTGAACGATTATAACAAAGCCTTTACAATGCATCCTCTTAACCCAAAGGCTGCCCACCGAGGTTTCAACAACAAGGGTTACACCACCACAACAGCCCCTCTTGCGCCATGTGAGTTTTTCCATACAGGACTCACACCACCACGATAGCACTCAAGTTAAGCATTTGCAAATTAGTCAGCTAGGCTGCCCCATAACAGACATGTGGTTGCATGATTGACTCAGGTCAAAGGCTCGCAAGGTTAAGTCCTTAGGATTGATTAAAGCAAGACTTACACATACCCTCAGCTCCACTGAGCCCACCCTGGCACACTTGCTCCTTCCACTTGCTTCAATCTTAAAATGATTAAACCCCCGGTTGGTTACCAAGCACCATGTGCTACTCACAAATCAACATCGTTGTGTGACCTCCCCGCCACGACAACTCAATCTCTTTGTGTGGCCACACATGGCACACAAATTAACATCATGGTTCCATATTCCATTAGTCAAAATTAATACTCAACATTTCATGTACATGTGATGACGTGGCATGGCTAAGCATTCTAGTCCGATCTAACCATCCATGTTGATTTCATTATTAACCAACTATAATGAACCAACCTAAGGTGACAAGTGGATTATGGCATACAAATAACAAGGTAGGGTGTAATTCAAAGGGTACATTAGCTAATCCCAAAGTTAAGTTGAAATCATTTGTACACATAAAATACCATGCAATAAAGTAAATCAAAATAGCAATTTTGCAAACAAGGGTGCAACATGATCAAAGCACAACTTGCCTTGCTTAAGCTCCTGGTCTTGGTCTAAAGATTGTTCCTGGGTTGCAAATTCCTCCTCCAAAGCCTCGCACAATTCAACGTCTACACGAATCGAGAAGAAATAGCAAATAAACATCAAAACCAAAGAACAAATAAACTCAAAAATTCAAATAAAAATCACCATTGGATAGATCTCAATTTTACAAATTTTTAGGAATTTGAATCACCTCAATCGGAGTTCGTATGCAAAAGTTATAGCATTTAGAATTTTAATTAATTCTGAAATTAGAAATTCTAATTTTCCTGAATTATTTTTATAAAGAAAAATACTAATTTTCCTGCCCCGGCTGTACGGAAGACACGTGGCGAAATCTGGACCACTAAAACTCAATCCTACGATTATTACTTAATCTATGACGTGGCTGAATAGCAACCATCCGATTTCAATCCGGCGGTCAATACTTACCCGAGATGTTTACTGCACACTTAAATGACGTGGCCCAACCGTGACCTTACGATCTTAATCTAACGGCTAACACTTAACCGCGGCGTTCACTGTTGACCTAAACCGACGTGGCTTACTCCCGACCACACGATTTTGATCCAACGGTGGAAATCTTACCCGAGCTCTCCATTGTGTACAAAGGTGACGTGGACAATCTCTGGGCGTTCGATGACGATCCAACAGCCAGCAGTGCTCGATCTCGGCGACGACGGTGTGGCGGCGCTGGCGTACCGGACTCGAGGAAAACAACCCCTTCGATGACGCTCCGTTGGTTTCCGGCGAGGACGAGGTGACAGATTCGACGCGTCTCGTCGAGATGGACTCGAAGACGACGAACCGCGGCGCAAACACCTCGGCGATCCTCTCGGACTCCAGCGAGCTCTCGTAACCTCCTCAGCGCTCCTCCGGCGACAGCGCAACAAGGAAAAGACGTGGTGGCTCGTGGGGAACCTTGGGAAGGTACCCCGGGCCTTAAATACCCGGCGGTGGCGCGGAAAACAAGGAAGGTTTGGGCGGCGGCGGCGTGTACGACTCGGAGACGGCGGCACAGAATTCGTCTCGGACACGATGAACCACAACCCTTCGATCTTAATCTGACGGTCACGATAGATCGTAGGTTTCCTTAACCGGTAAGATCTGATGAAGGCCGTTCGATCGAAATCTAACGGCCACGAGGCGCCAGGGTTTCCATAATTGACGTGGCATGACGAGAGCCCTCGGATCCCGATCCAACGGTCGATGTTACCCCTCCCGTTTCACTGTTTAACCAAGAGCGGTAATGGGCGAGCCGATCTTGTTCGAAGGAATTTCCGGATTTTCCATTTAAAATAATTCGAGGAAATAAATTAGTTTATTTAGGGTAGTAAAAATATCAGAAAAATTCCAAGAAAAATCTCAAAAATACTTTGAGACATTCTGGACTTAAATAAAATATTTTTGATAAAACTTTATTTTAAACTTTTCTTTTTATAATTATTTCTTGACAAAAGGCTTTATATATTAATTCAAAATAATTCAAATAAATCTCAGAAAATCCAATTAAATCCAGAAAATTCACAATAATCATAAATTGCGATAAAATAATATTAAATAGTTAAAATGTCAAAAATTGGGATGTTACAAAAGGAAATCAAGATCATGCTGTCGGTTTTTGAACCGACCTTCACTCAATGACCAACTATCTCCATTTTCTTCCTCTGCCCATTCTTTACCCATTCCCGCCCATCCTCCCTAATTAGCCGCCACCATTTCTTTTGCCCATACCTTCAAGCGGTGGAAGGGCAAGCCTTTGCATGCTCTCCATGTAGCATCTAGCCCACAATTTACCAAATCCAAATTGACGTTTGAAACTCTAGTCCTAGCTAGCCATGTCGATTGTAGTGACGCCATATAAAAAGACATGGTTAGCCTCACTTGTAAACTACTTTATCTCACCACCCTACTGAAATTACCGGCATACCTTTTCTCACCAATCTCTACCCTCTTGGCTCTTTTTAATATAAAGGCAAAGCAAGCAATAAAAAAGATGTGAAGCAGCTACTTGTCCTTTTCTTTTACCCTTGCTACACTCCATCCTTCCCCTGCAGCAAATAGGTACTCATCTTTAGTTTTAGTACTTTACCTCTCTCTAGCAGTAAAAGAAAGTCAATCTTATTCATTAAAAACATAATGTCACAAATAAACTTTCCCCAGAAGATGTGGTTAGGAACTTAGTGGATCAAATCTGTCGACGATCGGGATCGTCAACCGCAAGAAAGAGGTAGGGGTCATAGAGTTTATGGGACCCGAGCTGCGTTTTACTCGAACGAAGGAAGAAAATCGATCGCGGTGATGGTAGGAGCAAAGGCGACAACGAGCACGAGACAAGAGTTTATCTTGGTTCGAGCCCGTGAAGGTAATAGCTCTACTCCGGTCACCTGTGGCGGTGATTCTTGTTATCTGGGTATCTGAGCGGTGTTTACAACTTAAGATGGTAAAGGTGATTCCTAGCTTCATACTGTTTGTGTGTGTCTTTGTGTTGTCTTCGTGTCCTTGGAGCTCATCGTCCTTGGTCTTTATACTTCCTCTGCACACAACGGCCGGGAGCCATCCTCGGAGAGGGGGCCTTCGTGCACCTTGAGGGCTGCAAGAAGCGCCTCGAGCTTGCCGCGCACTCTGAGTCATCCCTACGACCCGCTCTCTGGCAACTGTCGATCCGATGTGCACGATCCAAATCGAGGCGGACCGAGGCTTGAGCGAGATCCCGCCTGAGCTTGAGGTCGGCGAGGTCAAACCGGGTCCTGGCGCTCTAGGTCGAGCGCTCCAGTATGCACCCAGGTCGTGGTCGGGGCCTTCCGAGCTTGGGGGCTCCGTTGACCGTACGCCAGCCGGTCAAGGAGTTCCCAGCCCTCGTCAGCTAGCCCCCGAGGCTCTAGGTCGGAGGAACCCTC